>CM062807.1:1212331385-1214731385 GCA_031772625.1 Pinus tabuliformis | reverse complement strand
AGACAACAATGCACCTTTCAAAAGTAGGTCATGTTTATAGTCAAAAGTCTTAGGAGGAAGAGATGGAGTTGTTGGTGTTATGATTGTTGCAATTTGAGCAGTCGAATTTCAAGTCACTCCCAGGAATGGAGATGTATTTTGCCATGTACTTTCCTTTCTTTTGATGAGATGAATGAAGTGACCTCCCCACTATTGAAGCAGGGCCCAGAGACGTAGTCCACACTAGACAAACTCCATTATCAAACTTTTGTGTGCATTATCTTTATGGTCTCCTTTATGTTTCTTCTTCTTTAAGTATTTGCACATATGGTTTTTACATGCTCTTTCATGCAATTCTACTAACATCAACCAAAGAAAATATCTTGGATAATGTTGGTAAATCAGATAATTCTGGATCAAGTTTGGTATCAGAGTGATCTTCTTGTTTATATTAATTGTGAGTGTGAATAATAACCAGATATTTTACGTGAGTATGAAGAAGGAAAATGGAGAACGAAAAAGATCTCTACAAGGCTTTCTATCAGATGGTAGAATGATAGATATATTATTTGCAGAATATGAGAACAAATTGGCAAATAAGGAAAAGAAGAAGGAAGAGAAAGCAGAGGACAATGCATCAATGAGTGAAGGAGAAACTCCAACTTCATCTTCAAGTGAATATTTTCTTGTTTGTCTTCTTCGCAACACCAGATCATTCAACCAAAGAATGTTGAATTGAGGAGACTACTACAAGAAGTAGAAGAGGATAAGCAAGAATTCCAGCTTTAGTTACAAGCCACAAAAGAAGCCTTGGAAAAGTTGAAGAGAAACAAAGGCTTGGAAAAGCAATCATCGCTCGCTCCAGAATCAACAACAAAGGTAAACATTGTCAATGATTTTTCAGTTTTATATTCTCATTATGATGATGATTTTGGTGCATTTGAAAAGCACACTACAGGAATTGGTTCAAAGCTAATGGGGAAGAGGGATATGAAGGCAACAACCTAGGAGTTAATGTCTAAGGCATTGTGAATCCCATCCAAGTGGTGGAATTACATCGATATGCAAGATTGGGCTATGTCAGAAAGGAAGAGACAAGAGAGTCTTCAAGAGACAAGTCTGAGACAATGCAAGATGTTGAGAGCACATCACCATCTTCCAGTGATAATGTTGATCCAGATATATGAAGGAACAAAATGAAATACAAATATAAGTAGAAACACAGAGATACAATGAAAACAAAACTTCAATTCATTAATAACAAAGTACTGAAAATTGTTTACATGCATAATCGAAATAAACTAGCTCAGGCGATGGTAGCTTATCTCTAAGAAGAGATGTGGTGGATATATGGCTTATGAACTATGTTATAATGAGGCTTGGAGGCCCATTTATTATTGAGAGACAATTTAATACCCTAAACCTATCCAAAAACCTAACCTAGGAGATGAAGTGCCCAAAAGTCTGTGGGCCTCATTGGGGTAAATTGGTACATCAACTTCTCGGGGTCATAACTTTGGCATATATCTTTGTTTGACGTGTACGATGCCTCGTAGAAAGATCTACCCGTGTTGGAAATAATACTAAGATGGGGGGTGAATCAATATTATCAATTCAATTATTTTTCATTTCATATTCAGATTTGCATATGCTACTCCAATTAGTGGAAACGGCGTATATATGCAACTGCAATTAAGGAAACTCGCGTATAACTTGCAGACTTATAATTTAATTTATTCTTTAAATGTTGATCATTAATCTGTGTGTCAGAACCATATAAACAGTAACCAAGAACAGTAAAACAGAACAGACAGTCACACACAAGAACACAAGATATAAGGTGGAAACCCAATGTGGGTGAAAACCACCTGCTGCAATTCGTCTCTATCTTCTTTCAATTAGAAACTTCTTTTTACAATGGATTTGTACTGGTGCAGTCTTATACCAGTACGCAAGCTTCTACCTGCAGAAGGCTACAACCTTCTCTCGTTTTCCAGCTTCTCGTGGAAGGGAGCTACAACCCCCTTAGCTCTTGTACTAGCTGATGTACTAGTACGTAGGTGCTGACCTATAGAAGGCTACAACCTTCTCTTTTCTTCCAGGGACCATGTTTCATAAATTTTCAGACTGGATCCATCAATAACAATAGTCAATCATCAAATATATATGCATCAACCAATCTCCTTTGCTCCAATCAAAATCAAATCAAACAATTACTGCTTTGAAAGCTGTAACCAGAATACTGTACTAGTAACTAGAACCAATTTTGAACCCAGAACACTGCAGCAATAAACAGAAGTAGCTAAAACATATTTCAAGAGACGTACTCTATTTCAATGTGTAGAACCTGCGTGCATATGCTACTGCATTAAGGCCAACCCGCGTATATGCTATTTTGAATTACCGAACCAGCGTGTATACGCCTTTGCTTCGCTGAACCTGCGTACAGATCTATAAAAGATAATTTACCCTTTTCACTTATTCAGACATCGGTTATACCCAGATTATCAGATTTATACATCAAGTCATGCGCCAAATATAACAGATCAAAATCACACAAAGATATTACTATTCAGGCCTTAAGATCTTGACCCATCAATAGAACTTATCCTTCTCTTTACGCTTAGGTTCCTCCTTGATTCAGATCCAGCTATGCACCATAACCCAATGACCTGTATTCTAGATCTTGCACTTCATAAGATATTCAATACTTGAGTGAATGCCTTTGCCTAATGATCTCCTTTCCCTTTTATAGTCTTAGGCCTTACTCAATACCATGGTCCAAAACCATAGAGAATCAATACCATGGACCCAATACCTGGGTTCAACACTTCAGATGAGATACCATGGTCCAAAACCATAGGTCAAAATACCAAGGACTAAATACCATGGACCAAAAAATAATTTTTCCCACATGTACGCGCTTTTCCTTGCATGAAAGTGCGTGCATACGTATACGTGCCTTATAATCGTCGAACCCGCGTTTATACGCGACTTGGTTAAGAGGAACCTGTGTATATCTCTTTTTCCTTCATTATGAGAGCCTGAACTATGATATGTCATCTGAGTGAGTTGCCATCAAGGACAACACTTGTGTCATAGCACTAAACCTGTGTCACAATGCCAAAAATCCGAGGATTACAAATTTCAACTGCAAACCCATGTTGTAGTCTGTTGATTTTCCTGTTTTCCAAAAATGTTGTTTAGGGCCTCAAACGACTCTGAAAGTTTAGGACCCAAAAAAATTGCCAAAAATAGTAAATTGTGCTACAATTAAGAAAACTGAAAGAAACAATGGTGGGGATCCAAGTGGAATAGGTGGATGACCACCAATATCCACCTGGATCTGTCCTCCCCCCTTAGGAAGCAATGGTCCCCATTATGTTGAGTGCCTCCATGAGATGGGGAAACTTCTGCTGAACTTGGTCCTTCGTGAGCCACTTTCCTTGGTGCAGGAGTTGTCCAGCTTTGACAACCCGATACAGGTGGATATTCTTTTGTTTGGTGTTCTTTATCTGCGTGTCCATGATCTGATCAGTTGTGGCATGTTCCATGCAATTTGGGTTTAGCTCTGTTGGTGTTAGTTGTTCTGTAATGTTTGATGTGTCCAACAATGGTGGAAAGTACGGCTGAAGGTGGTCCACATTGAACACTAAGTGCAGACCAAGGAATGGGGTAATGTTGAGCTCAAAATCATTGTCTCCCATAGCATTGGTGATGGTGTAAGGCCCATATCTGAGCGGTATAAGCTTCTGATGAGCTCTAGTAAGGCGTTCTTTATGCAAATGTGGTGGGCTCCAGTATTGTAGCAATAATGCTACAACTCCTAGGACTCCCTTCTTTACTTTTATCAACCGGGTAGTTCATAACAAACTTGGAAGTGACGATGGTGTATTCACAAGTACTAGCTCTTGCCGCAGGCTGTCACATGATTAGCTAGCACAAGCCCGCTAGGAGTTTAAGCCAACTTTTATGAGCTCTTAGAAGAAGCTTTTAACTGTGATGGATGAAATCTAACTCAACAGAGGCTAATCTACTTGCAGAAAGAAGCGGAAAGCTAGAAGGAAATGCAAACCCTAGCAAACCTTAGTTTACTGACTAACCGTACTGATGCAAGAAAAAGGATGAAAGTTATAGAAAGCGATGCCATTGATTCTTAGGAAGGTTAAGTGCATGTGTCTAAGCTACTTCTGAAGTGAAATCTGAAAAGGAACATCTTTTTGTACTTTTGAGTAATCTTGTAGAATTATTATGCATGTGTTTTAACTGTTTTGACTGTGCAGAGGTGATTGGCGAAAGGAAATGCTTGAAGGAGGTTGGGAAGGTGAGAAGAGGGTCTAAGGGGTCCCTGGCACCCTTCCAGAGAGTTTCACAGTGATCGGGTCTCTAGAAACCGCTTTCGTGAGCTTCTACAGGAAGTCTGCAGGGGTTCTACAGGATGTACTGTAGCTTCTACAGGATGTTCCGAAAGGGAATTTTGAAGGGCTGATGGTGGAAAAACGGTGGGAAAGTGGGTATGGAGATGAGATAATGTTGTGAGGAGGTCTAGGACTTGGTGAATGAGGATGAGGAGTGGTTAAGGCGATCGGATTGGTTCGAAGATAAGAGAAGAAATGTTGTGCTAGAATGTAGGAACTAGGGCAAAGTGAGAAAACGTGGCAAATGAGAGGCAAGAATCTGAGTTAGAGGACGCAGCAGGTTGCATTGATGGGGTAAGGGTAGGAGAGGAGGTTTCATAGGTGCTCTGCACGTTATTTTTCAAAACTAACCAACAAAGACTAAGAAAACCAAAGATCTAGCTATTTTGACCTAATTTGACCTAGAAACCATAAGCATGATGAGCAGAAGTTTATTGGCAGCAACTCATGTAAAACAACCATGGAAACCAAGCAAGAACAGATTCTAAACATGCAAGTACAACTGGTATCAACTTTCCTAACTAAAAATCCAACACTAGCAATTGCATGGAAAGTCAAAAACAATGTGTTTGTGGCAGCAAGTATGCCTTGGTATCAGCTCATGGTCCCAAGGAGGGAGAGGTGAGATCAAGGGTTACTTGATGGCCTTTTCTGAAGATCTTTTCTGTACTCAAACTGGCAAATCAACCTGAAGCATGAAAAGCTACTTTAATCATCAAAAACAACCTAAGTAACAAAACAAGATTTTAATCTAGATAATAGAAATTATTCTAAGAATGCAGCAAAGACACATAAAAGTGCACAAAGGAGGTACTAGGCACTTGGGTTGGGCCCAACCCCAAGAGCTACAACCTCCTAAGGAAGATTAGAGCTGGTGCAAAGCTGGATTCGTCTTTATTGATCAAAAAATAGTTACATCCCAAAAATTGTCTACAAGAAAAAGCTCGAAAATGTGTTGAAATGCAGAGCTAACCTACTGACTAAAATCTAACTAACAAATGACTAAAAGTTTAAGAGAAATTCTTCGGCGTAAATCACAAGATAAATCATTTGCCGACGCGTTTCGAACCAACTAGTGTGGTTCATCGTCAGGACAAGTTGAAGAGACAGATCCAGCTTAACATGTTAAATAGTTTGATTTTTTTTATTTTTTATTTTATTATTATTGGTATTATTTTTATTTATTTATTATTATTATTATTATTTATTTATTTTGTAATTAATTAATTAATTTATATTTATATCTATATTTATTTATTTTATTTTATTTTTTATTTATTTTTTTTAATTTTTATTGATTTTTTATTTTTTATTTTTTAGTTTTTATTTTTTATTTTTTATTTTTTATTTTTTTTTAGGTTAACTTAATTTTCGTTCCATTATTTTTATTAACTCTAACTAACTTTTATATGAATAGGTCATGTACATAACTTATTCCTTTTAATGCTAGCTAAGTGATAATTTTTGAATTAACAAACAATACCCTTTTTAACTAACCTTAGACACCATTTAAATTATTTTATATATTTTTATTGGTAACCTAATATAACTAATTTTCCATTAATTGTAAAAATTTTGACTCTGGTCCTAAAGTCAAAATTAGTCGTTAGTCGTGATAGCCGTTGGAGGCTCTGCTCAAACTATTTAACATGCTAAGCTGGATCTGTCTCTTCAACTTGTCCTGACGATGAACCACACTAGTTGGTTCGAAACGCGTCGGCAAATGATTTATCTTGTGATTTACGCCGAAGAATTTCTCTTAAACTTGATATGGATCACAGAAGCCTCAATTCAACAAATGACTAAAAACCGACTAAAAAATGATTAACATCGAACTACAAACTGGCTAACTGAAATGAGGCCCTAAGCCTTCTTATTTATACAAATTGAGGACCCCAACAGTCCTCCTAAACTTTAGGGACTCGGCTGCCACAACTTGCAGTTAACAACAATCCTACTTGACTTGCTTGGCTACCCCTTGTGCTCCGAGTTTTTTTGATGGAGAATTTGAGGTAAGGCCTCATAAATGAAGGGGACACCTTCCTACAAATCCTCTCCCTTGTTCTTCCACGAATTTGGCTGCCAAGTGCTCATTTAAACCTTTGATTTTGTCTCAAAATTGACCAAAAATCTGCATAAAGCACACATTAGACTTGTTGGCATAATGACTAACCCAATTCACTCTATTAGCATAAATATAATAAAAAACATGCAATAAACTAATGGGAATGGTGGATTAAGTCGAATTAGGAGGCTGAATGAGCCCATATAATTACTCATTTCTAGGGCTCATCATCACCCCCCTACTGAAAGTGTTGCTCATCCTCTGAGCAACTAATCTATCTCTTCATCTTTGATTGCTTTGACTGCCTCTCTCACATCCCAGGCTTCTGAGGTGATGTCCTCTTCTCGGTCATGAAACCCTGCTTTTCTCTCTACTTCCTCCCACTGCCTGTGCTCCTTTCCTTGTAGCAGTTTTGTTAGTGCCTCAACCTCAGCCTACAGCTTGTCCTCTCTCTGTTGTTCATCAGATGTTTCCTTGTCTGCTGGAGGCCCTTCTTGCTACTGTTGTTCTCCCCAAAATGGAGGGCCTATCTTCCTTATGACTTCCCTGTAGCTGTAACTACTGTTTCAACAGCTCATTCTCCTCCTATAGTTTGGTCCTTTGACTACTTTCCACATGCCTCACCATGGCCAATTCTTTCTTGATTCCTTGAGTTGTTCTTCCAGGTGGCCTATGTCTACCACACCCTTGGACTTGGTAATCCTCATCCAAGTGTGAGTCCTCACCCTTTCTTGTTCTAGTGCAAAGAAGAGTGGTACCTCAAATTTCTGAGGAATTATCTTCCCAGCTTCTAACAGGTTTTAGTATGAGCCCAAGCTAGGCTGAGGTCTTGGTTCCAATATTTCCTCAAACTTTTTTCTTCCTGTGATGGTTTGGCTGCCTTTTCCTCCAATTTCTCGGTCTCTTTTAACTTAGCCAAAATTTCTTGTAGAACCATCTCAGCTTCCTGTAGAGCTATCTTTGAGTCCATCATCCTAATTCTCTCTCTCCAGGTGGAGGTTTTTGGGCTTCCTCGTTCATAGCTGATGGATATCTTTGAAGGAGACTCCTCCTTTTGCTTACCTGTGGTGTCCTCAATGATAATTGGCTCCTTTGACTGTGGCTAGGGTCTGCCCACTTTGATCCTTGTGCCTCTCCTTGCTTTAAAGTACATGGAGGTTTGCCTCTTTCTCTTCCCATTTTGTTTTGGAGGTGTGCTTAAGGTAGCAAGCACAACTGCTGCCTCCCTTGCCAATATCTCAAGTGATTTCTCCTCTTACTGTTCTTTTTCCTTGCTTCCTGTAGAAATCCCTGTGTCAACCGTTTCTGTCTTTGGTGCTGCTATTTAGGCTGTTTCTTTCCCTTTTGTTTTTGTGTGTCTACTTTGGTTGTGACAACTTTCATTTGGGCTTTCTTGGCCTTTTTCTTCCCAACCTTTTTCCTTTTTCACCTTCTCTGTTTTTGCTGTTGTCTCATTTTCTGTCTCATGCTCAGTGGTCATGTCAAATTCCTCTTTTTCCTTTTGTTCTTCCTCTGTTTTGCCCTCTGCTTAAATGTCCTGTGCTCCCTCATCAATGTTCTTCTCACTTTATTCAATTGACATGGTGTTGAGTTTGTGTTGTAACCAGAAAAGAAAATGCTCAAGTGGGAAAAAAAACACAGTGAATCACTAATGCAGAGGATGACTGAATTCGAATTTTTTCTGAACCCAAGAAGGAATTTTTCATGTGTCTAATATCAACTAGCAACAATTCCCTTGTTTTAAGACTGCTGTCACCCGGAACTCGATTATTTGCTTATGAAAGGAAGAATTTTGTTTTTACAGGCAGAGCACAGAGATCAAGTTTTCTTCTCAGCACACAGACAGATATGCAAATTCAAAATTTTTTCACACACAGGCTGGCCTCCACAGCTGCATATATCTTCCCTATGGAGAATTTTTAAAAAGGAAATGTGGAGGAGAATTTTGATGCAGAAAAACTGGGACACTCAGTGCAATACACAGGCAAACATTTTACTTCCAATACACAGGCAGATTTTTCACTGATTTTCCAATCTGATGCCATGTTTAATTCACCACCTTGCACAAACAAATCGTGCACAAAGAAGTTTTCCTGAGCCTACCTCGTTTTGAGCTTGAAATTCACTGAAAATCCTAGGTTTTCTTTCTGCACGGCTGTTTTCTGCCTTTCCTGTAGAAGGCTCTCGTTTCCTGTAGAACGAAACTGCGCTTCCTGTAGAGCCCGATAGGCGGGAGATTTTTTAAAAAACAGCAGAAATCTCGAAAAATCAGGCAGGAATCTTGCAGAGGACCACTGGTTAGCTGATCTGGAAGTGGTGGACGCGTGCTTCAGTTGTGAATGTCATGAAGATGCAGTGAACAAAGAGTGGTGAGAGTTTCAGCCGAGCATCGTTTAACTGCAGCGTGATTCGTGTGAGAAGATGAGGTGGCAGAAATGTGTGTTGTCATTATTCGGACCATTGGTCCCTACTGTAGTGTCATCATGGGACTGGATGTTTTCTGCCTGTGATCCCTTACCATCAGCTGCGCTGGAGTTCAACATCTGCCACCACCTGTTTTTTTTTTTAATTTCCCGTGAATGACTATACACGTGTGCTGGGTGACCTCCGGATGAGTGCAATCGAACTGGCTGAGGATGTCGGGTTAACTTGCTAGCTTCCTGGCTTAATCCCACCATTTCATTCGTTTATGCACTTTCGAATCATACAGATGCAAAATAGAGGAACTGGTTTAGACACTTACCTGTAAGTCGACGTGCTGCTTGGTCCTTTTTGCTGCTGCATGCTCATATTCTGTGGATGCATGCTGGTCTGTTTGCTGATACATGGCTTATTTTCTGGTGTAGGTATCCTCTGGCTAGATCTACACTGCAGGAGCCTGCTTCAACGTTCAGATTTGCACCCTCATGTTGTTGATGCTGAATTTTTACAAGACAGCAACTTGTTTTCTCCATAGCTCCCAAACGATAGATCAGATTGACCTGAAACTTTCTGAGCATGCTTCTATCATCATTATGCACCTCCCATAGAAAAATTGTGGTCAATGGATGTACAAATTTCGAGAAAAACTGAAAATGGCTGAAGATTATAGAGGTCAATTTCTCGGAAACCATGCATCGGAATTGGCTGAAACTGCTTGGGTAGGTTACTATCACCTATATGCATCTCCCCATGAAACAGGTTTTGAAATGGATGCACGGATATGGAGAAAATGCAAAAATGGTTGAAGGTGATGGAGGCTAATTTCTTGGAAACCGTGCACTGGAATTGGCTGAAATTGCTCGGGCATGTTTCCATCATCCCTATACAACTCCCCATAAAACGGTTTTGTAAATGGATGCACGGTTTTCACGTGAGGGAAAAACAAATTTCTGTTCTATGTATTTTTGCTTCAAAGCATTCTGCAGTTTTTTGCACAGTGAGAAAAAACGAGCTTGGGCTATAATGCAGACTTGGAATTGATGGGAGAGAGGTTTGAAGATTGTAGGAGGACTTATGAACCCTTTAGGAAGCTATCATGTTCGCCAAACTACCTTTTAAAATCCATTCCTAGCTTCCTGTAATTTCTACAGGAACTTCCTATAAAACACCCAGTTTTTAGGAAAGAAGCACAATGAGATGGAAAAAATAATGGAGAAGGGTGAGGGATGGAAACATGGATGTTTTCAGGCCTCATGGACATATTCCCATCCTTCGGGTCTTCTTCGGAGATCAATTTTGGCTTGTTTGTAGGTTTCCTGTAGAAGACACAGAACTTCCTGTAGAAGGCACAAAACTTCCTCTGTTTTTGTTTTGAGCGATCCTCCTAACCTACAATGTCCTTGCTGCAACCTACAGTTATTCAATGGAAATTAGGTTTATTTTTATTTTTATTTTTTTCTCTTTTTTTTTAAACAACTAGGGCGCCTCATGGAGGTTTTCACCCTAATTACCTACCCTGGGCACCTCCAATGGAAGTTTTCACCTAGGGATCTTATTCTCTTTTTATTTTCTCTTCTTTCCAACCCATTGACCGCCTCATGGAGGTTTTCAATCAATGAGCCAATCTAAGGTGCCTCCGAGGAGGTTTTCACCTTGGATTTTTATTTTCCTCTTATTTTCATTTTTTTCTTTTTCTTTTTTCTTTTTTCCTACCCTACCCTACTTGAAAAACAAAATCATTTTCAAGTATAAGAATACTTCCAATGGAGCCATGTGCACATCGAAATGATAGACAAAATGATGTGGAGGCTTGAAATGCATGCTTTGACAAGTATCCAGATTTCAGAGGCCAAATGATTTGACTTTGAAGGATCAAACATAGCTGAGGAAGAGAGTATTGTTGCAACTTAGTGACCGTCCGAAACCATATCTCAATATAGCTCTGATATCCTTGGTCCTTTTGCTGATCTGGATCATGTTTCATGTCACCTTCTACCATGACCTTCTCATATTCCTCTTTTCGCTGATTTTTCTCTTGAATACATGGAAGATTTGATGGTAACCATGAGGGAACTCTCTCAATCTCAGATTTTGATGCCTTCTCTTCATCAAGTGCAGCCCATGGTTCTTTGATCTTTTCTTTTGAATCTTCTTCTGCTGGATGTGGTCCTTCAATGCTTTCAATATAGTCTCATTTTTGCAATACTCTTCCTGAGCTACAGTGAATATCATTGAGCTCAAGAGGAGTCATTTGGACATGTTGTGCTTCAGCTTTACAATTGGGTTAAGCTATTTTAATGTGCGGGTTTGGAAATGGTGGTACAGGTAGTTGAGTGGGGGTGTATATTTGAGATGGATGTGGATGGGGTTGTGGTTGGGTAGGTGGTGGAGGCAAAGGAGCGGGAGGAGAGTTGTACTGGGGCCTCCACCCTTGATGAGGTGCATTCCACTGAGGCTGTGGCTAAGCATAGGGGTGAAATGGATGAGTAGCTAGTTGAGCAAGATATTGAGGAGGATATGACCAAGGAGGGGGTGTGGACTAGGAAATATGAGCAGGGGGACCCCAAGAAGGCATGGAAGTGGTTTGATAGGGGTCGTAATAGGTTTGGGATGTCCCTTGCATTCCTTGCTGGTAAGGTATGGGTCCATTTGGCCTCCTTTGGTTCATATGATAGAGTGACTCAGTGACTCCTTTGGCCCTTTGATATGCAGCTTTAAGTCCAGGCAAGGAAGGGCACTGATTCGTAGGATGGTCTTCTTCATAGACAAAACACACTTCTATGGAGCGCAATGGACATTCGTCCCTAGGGTGCTTTCTAGTGCACCTAGGACAAAATATGGCCAAAGCCCTCTTAGCTTCCTCTTGCTTCCTTTGGATAAACAAGGTATCCATTTGCATGGCAATAGTCTATTTGATCTCGCTCTTGACATCTTCCCACGTGTTTTCACCTTCAATGGATGAGTTGGAAGAAAAGGTACTGCTCCCAACATTTCTGTTTGTAGCCATTTGCTCCAGAGGAATGTTTCTTCTTCTTCTCCCCTAGAGGTTATTCAAATATGCCTTGTTGTCCACCTAGGGGTTCTTCTTAATCACAACCATCGAAGAAGAGAGAAGGTTGGCTGTGTGAAGCAGTGGAGGTGTTTTGCAAACATTTTTCTGACTTATCTCTACTCCTACAAGGCATGAAAGGAAATATTTTTCGTTGATTTTTGTTTCTTTTTTTTTTTTGCTTGTACCTGCAAAAACTAAAATAGATTGAACTACAATTAGATAAAATCTATCTTGTTGAAATGAAAATGCGGAATTGAAATGAAATTAGGAAAGGACTAATCTATTTTGCTGAAATGAAATTGCAGGAATGAAATGGTAAGCTACGCTTGCAGAATTGAAATTACGGAATTGAAATGCCAATCTATGCTTGCAGAATTGAAATTGCGGAATTGAAATGCTAATCTATGAAAGCAGGAAATGTCTAATCTACTTTTACGGAAATGAAATTGCATAATGGAAATGAAACAATTTACTCTATGCTTGCTGAAATAAACTACTTAGCAGAAGGTTGCAGTAGAAAATACAAGAAAAGCAGCAATCACCAATACTTTGACGCTTCCCCAACAACAGCGCCAAAAAGATGGTGGGCTCCAGTATTGTAGCAATAATGCTGCAACTCCTGGGACTCCCTTCTTTACTTTTATCAACCCGGTAGTTCGTAACAAACTTGGAAGCAACGGTGCTGTATGCACAAGTACTAGCTCTTGCCGCAGGCTGTTGCTTGATCAGCTGACACAAGTCCGCTAGGAGCTTAAGCCAGCTTCTATGAGCTCTTAGAAGAAGCTTTTAACTGTGATGGACGAAAGCTAACTCAACAGAGGCTAATCTACTTGCAGAAAGAAGCGGAAAGCTGGAAGGAAATGCAAACCCTGGCAAACCCTAGTTTTACCAACTAACCGTACTGATGCAAGAAAAAGGATGAAAGTTGCAGAAATGGATGCCATTGATTCTTAGGAAGGTTAAGTGCATGTGTCTAAGCTACTTCTGAAGTGAAATCTGAAAAGGAACATCTTTTTGTACTTTTGAGTAATCTTGTAGAATTATTATGCATGTGTTTTAACTGTTTTGACTGTGCAGAGGCACTACAACAAAACCCTGTGATTAGCATCCTTTTTTGCTTCCTTTTTTGAATCTATAGACCATTTTTGGTGCTATTTGTGTCCATTTATCAAATATGGTGCAAAACTTGATGCAAAGTTTTCACCGAGTTTTGCACCAAGTCTTACATCAAGTTTAGCACCAGGTATTGTAATAGGTTTTGCCCCAGATTTTACACCAAGTTTTACGCCACGTTTTATGCCAAGTTTTGTGCCATCCTTTGCACCATATTTTGCATCAAGTTTGGCACCGAATTTTGTTTCACGATCTTTTGCATCCTCTATTGCATCCACTTTTTGTGCCTACACTTGCATCAACTTTTGCATCATCTCTTGCATCTTCTTTTGCATCATTTTTTAAATCATTTTTTGCATCCATTTTTGCATCCCCTTTGTGCCAAGTTTTGCATCGAGGTTTGTGTCTAGTTTTTGCATCTAATTTTGCATCTACTTTTGTTGCATTGACTTTTACATCTTGTTTTTCATCCATATTTACATCCTCTTTTTCATCTGTTATTGTGTCCACTATTACATCCATTTTTTCTTGTGCCATAATTTGCACCTAGTTTGACACCTCCCTTTGCACCCTTTTTTGTTTCTAAATTTGCATCCACGATTGCATCCTCATATATATCTAGGTTTCCATAGACTTTTACATCTATTTTTAATCCCTTTTTATATCCACTTTTGTGTCAATATTTGCATAAGTTTTCGTGTCTCGTATTGCATCTACTTTTGCATAGAATTTTGTTGCATCAACTTTTGCATCATATTTTACATCCATTGTTGCACCCATGTTTACGCCCACTTTTACATCCCTTTTTGCATCCTATTTTTCATCTTCATTTTCTTCTTTTTTTGCATCTATCATTACATCCACTTTTTTTGTGACACAATTTGTGCCATGTTTTGTACTTACTGTTGTACAAATGTTTTCTTCCAATTTTGCATCCATCTTTGCATCCTCTTTTGCATAAAATATTGCATCTATTTTTGCATCCACTTTTGTGTGGGTTTTGCATCTCATTTTGTATCTTTTTTTGCATGTACTTCCACTACATCCATATTTTGCATCCAATTTTGTTTCTCATCTTGCACCCGTGTTTTCATCCACTTTTATATCCCTTATAACATCTTGTCTTGCATCTAAGTTTGCATCTTTTTTTTTTTTTTTTTTTTGTCTATTACTACATCCACTTTTTTTGTGCTATTATTTGTGCCATATCTTATGCCTATCGTTTCAACCCACATTTTCTTCCACATTTGCATCCTCTTTTGTGTCCAAGTTTGCATCAAATATTGTTTATATTTTTTGCATCCCATTTCGAATCTACTTTTACATCCACTTTTGATTCGTCCAATTTTGCAACTAATTTTGCGTTCACTATTTCACGCATGTTTGGCCCATGTTTACATCCCTTTTTTCATCCATTTTTTCCTCCTTTTTGCATTCAAGTTTGTCTTTTTTTTTTTACATTCGTTGTAGTATCCACATTTGTTTCACCACAATTCATGCTAAGTTTTATGCCTACTATTGTGCCCATGTTTTCTTCCACTTTTTCATCCATGTTTGAATCCTATTTTGTGTTCAAGTTTTCATCAACTATTGCATCTACTTTTTCATCCAATTTTGTGTCAATTTTTGTGTCTTGTTATGCATCTACTTATGTTGTGTCCACTCTTCATCAAAATTTATGTCTATTTTTACCCCCATTTTTTTGTTCACTTTTGCATCCCTTTTCCAACACACATCATATTTTTTGCATTGATGATATTTCTTATGAAATTGAAAATTCTGAACAACTAATGACAATGTCAATAATTAAAATGATGATGATAATGAAGATGATGACGACGACATGAATTGTGATTGTTATGATAATGAAAATGATGATAAAGACAATGGGAGTTACAATGACAATGATGATGATGATGCTAATGACCTTGGCCATTCTTACCAATTTTTAAATGTTGTCATGGTCAAAATTATAACAATTATCTTTGGCGTCATCTTCCAAGTCATCATCATCTGATCATCATTATCATTATTTTCATATTAGTCATCATCAAGAACAATAATGACATGAATGATGATTATGATGTTCATGATGAAGATGACAACAATTATGATAAAAATTATATTAGTTATGATGATGGGGATGATGACAATTATAATGATGATGATAATGGTAGTAATGATGATGATCATCGATCATCTCTAAAAAATAAAGTTGTTATTTTTCTTTCATATATGATGTGTCCTAACAACCCTTTTCAAGAACTCGTAACATTTTTTAGGTTGATGATATTTCTTATGATGCCTATAATTATGAACAATTGATGACAATATCCATAATCATAATGATGATGATGAAGACATGAATGGTGATTATGACGATAATGAAATGATGACAATAATGGTGACATTGATGGTGGTGATGATGGCGATAATGAAGATGGTGACCCTCCCTCTAAACTAGGGAGGTACTCATAATGAGACGAAAAAGTACTCTCAAGTTGAAATATTCATATAAGAAGGGATCTGGATTGATAAGCATCAATGATGATTTACATCATCATAGCCAACATTGTCAAAATAGTAAGGCCTTTCAACTAACAAGTTTATCTCTCCATTAGATCAGAGCACAATGTTGGGAGGCATAAATTTGGACACCACTGCCTCTCTAGGCACTTACCCCACCAGGATGTTCACTGGGTATGTCCTCACATGATCATTTCCTAATCCACTATCATAATATTTGACACCAGGAAATGTCAATCCTCATGACTATTCTTATCTTGGATTAATGTACTTGACTTATGGCAATTAGTCCTAGTCAAAGTCCAAATTCTCAAAGAATATTGGTCCCAAATGTTTATCCAATCCACCATTCTCCCTACTAGTGTCTTTACTAGGCTTACGATTGTTAGTCCTGGCCATAGTACATGACACATGGATAATATGGTGTCTACCCTCACTCCCTCTCAACTAGAGAGGAGACATCCACAAGCATGAGATTTTCTCAAGAATACCCATCATTTTCATAGAGAATAACATCATTAATTTGTTATCATCACATGACGCCTTTATGATTAAGCATTCATAGATTTGTGGAAAAATATTTCCCCTTTTGTCTTTTGTGATGAAATAAAATCAAAAAGTGAAAGCCAAAATCATTAAAGATACACTATATTGATTTATCTAAGTCTAAACTCTAAGGTTGAAGTGAAAATTCATGTAAATGTTATATCTATGAGTTGTGCCAAACTTATGAAAACCTTATTCCCTAAGTCCTATATTTAAGAAAATGAAAAAGAAAGAAAAATATGGGCCAATGAATGGTAACTCATGGATTCCCTCCTTTTTTGGAAAATATATGAATATATACACTCCTAGTCACACTCGATCACATGTTTGTGATGGTTAAATCATGAATTCCTCTTTCTCCTTGCATTTTCACTTCATCATTTAAGAACCTAATTGAGGATCTAGGGAATGTTTGTTGCCTATGGCTTTCATGTCTACTCTTGGTTTACTTATGTCACACTACTGTCAATTTATGTGACGGAGTGAAATACATAAGTTTGTGGAGTTATTAGAGCAATGTATTAAGTTAGTCACCACACACACATGTATTACATCTCATTGATCCACATGTGTGGGTTGGAGACTCATTGCTTGAAAATTTTAATGGAGACTACTTTATGGTTTTAATGGTATAGCTTACAAAATATCTTGTTAAACATTGCGATTCATCCTTTCTTTTCCTCGAAACACTTGATAATATTGAAGTCACTCCCAATAATCCATGGAGATGGGGAGTATAAATTACTTGTGCTAGAAATAGAATTGAGAAATAGAGGTTTTCTATTTGCGATATTGGAGTCAAAGACATTGGATACATGTTAGTAGTCCTCGATGTCAATTAACTAAAATTGCATTGTCATAATGCGAAAGAGGTAAACATATTGGTAACCTTGATGTCTTGATCATTTCAAATAATAACCATTCCACCCAAGTATCTCTAAGCATCAATCGCTACTACTTGGAAATTCCTCCCCCATTTTCTAATTATATGAGGTAGAACCTCACTTAATATTTTTGCTTCTTATATCAACATTATTGATGGGTGCTTTGCGTACCATTTTTCTTTTAGGAGTCTTTGTTTTCCTTTACTATTGAGGTCCCTCATGTTCCATGAGACTATTTTCATCAAGAATTTACATAGAAAGGAAGTATAATGTGACTTAAAAAAACATGTCTCAAGATTTAAGTGCTTGGACAATTCCACTTCATGACTCCTATATTTCCTTAACCTGGGACCGAATGGTGAACTTGATGGCCTTAAGGGAAATTGACCAATGAAAATCTAAAAAAGAGGTGACTTTTGACTTTATCACATACAATTTAATATACTAAAAAAAATATCCATAAAAATTTCATCAATCAATGAATCATTAAAAAAAATATCCAAAACAATTTCATCAAGCAATGAATCATTGCATTATAAAATACAATCTATAAACATTTTGGGAACGTTTTGCTAAAACATGCTAAAAAACCAACATATTTAATATTAATATTTAACAATAATATGGACAATAACACATTTTGATAAATTAAATAACATATTATCAAGCCTAAAAATTGTCATTAACAGAAAACTATAAAGCATGCAACTAATGGAAGTGACCACTCAAGGCCACCATAAGACAATTAATCTATTAAGACCAAGATTAATGGGGACAAATATCTACAAAGGACAAAGGCAAACCTATTTTAACTTTATTGTTTTATTAGCCTGGTTCAAGATGAACATTTCAAGGTATCATGAAGAACATAATTAGTTTTATTGCAAAAAGAAAACCCAAGCACATTCTATAACTTAGCAAGGAAGAGATGTATAACACCCATCTCAACGACACAACACATGGCATTGAGTTACTTTTTTATATATAATTTAAACTCTTATCATAAAATCACAAATTTAGCATGAATGGAATGTTTAAAATCCATTTTTATAAAAACAAAATATAATTTTTCTTATAGAAAAAAATACCAAAAACTAAATATATTTTTTTAGAAAATAAAAAAATAATAATACTAAAACTAAATACATATTAATAAAAAACTAAAATATAAGCAAACTAGAATTTGAATTTGACACTCTTGTTCACTTTTTGAAACTCATATGGTGAAATGTGATCTCTTTATCCTCATCTTTAGCTTTTTCCTAAAAAATAAAAGCATACAAAAGCGGGAAAGAGCCATAAAGCATAAGGAAGATTTTTCCTAAGCACAAAAGCATCTAAAAAATGGAAAAGGCCATTTTTATATGAGGAAACATTATTCACCCAAAAGATTTTTCCCAAATTGAACTAATGAGGAATTTTGGAAATCTTCATAGCCTTCACTTTCCTATATATTGGAGGCTTGGCCATTGAAAAAATTATGGGAATTCTTGTATTGTCACACTGCTGAGATCTCTCTTGAGAGGGAGAGTTTTGGAGCTACGAGTTGGGGGAGGTGTTGTTGCAACTACATCTGATTGTTGTAACTTTCCTCCAACTCCCTTATTCATATAGTTCGGTTGTTCTTCCTTCCATATGCTTCTATTCATTCTTTAATTCTTCTATTTAACTAATGGATGTATGGAATTTTGGTCTGTATTTATTTATTCAATAATATTTATATGTTTCTGATAGTTTCGATTATCAAGATATTATGCTATGAAGGTTGCTTTATTGTCTCTCTTATGTGTAGGACTAAGCTTTGGAGCTAGCTAGGAGCGCTTCCTAGCTATACTAAAAACTCCCAGAAGACCTGCATGCGAGGACTCACAAGAATTCATTCTCTTTTTCTTAATCTATACTCTACATCTTGATCTACTAAGAATCCTAAGCCTTAGAACAACCTTTCTCCTAATTCGTTTGTCCTAGGTTTTCGGGATAAACTGAGAGGGTTTTATTTTCATCTAATTGTGCATTAAATCCTACAACAAATTGATATTTAGAAACTTTAATATATTTCACTATGTAAATGAACTTAGTAAAATGAACCCATAAAGGGGGTTATAAATGGAAATAAAAGTAAAAGTGTAAATCCACCAATCATACACAATACCGGCCATTCTTTTCTCAGCTAGAAGGACGATAGAATAATTATCCAATTTTGAAACTACTTGCATCTGGTAGAGAGTCCATCATCCCTTTCTCAGTCCATCATCCCTGGTATCAGAGCCCTGTTCTAGTCCTGAGTTTATAAACTACAGACAGAGCCTAAAGAAAGCCAGGTAGCCTTCGAAAAGCATCTTTGTTTTACATTGTGCTGAGTAGATAAACGCTTCTTTAGTCGGCCTCTGGTCTAGTTTGTAAAACATGGCAAATCTCCTACGCTCATTTTCTTCTATTGATCGAAAAGTAATCACAGAAGTCTCTTCTCGCTCTCATGAATCTGAACTAGATAATAATAACAATCATGAAGAAGTTGAAACTCCTGCTAACTGGAATCCTCCTGCACTGCATGCCACTGATGTATATAAGCTTCCGATGTCTTTTGTTCTAAAAAGAAAATCTTTCTTAAAAGAAGTCGAGGTTACTATAAAGATTTCAGGCCCTGCTGTTCAAATTCTTGCTTTGAATTTATTTTCTGATGATGAGATAAAGAAATTCCGTCAGTATGTCAAGGAAAAGAAGTACTCTTATCTTCATTTTGGGGGGATAAGAATAGGTCTTGCACCTCTGTTTCGTCACGGTATAAATACTCCTTGTATTGTTGAACTGTTCAACACCCGTCATCAAACCTATGATAGTGCAAGAATAGGAACCATTATGGGAAATCTGTCCACTGGATGCCAATATGGAACCATATTTCCCAATTTCTCTATCAGTTTGAATGATGCACATTTAAAAGATTGCTGGAAACTATTGATTGGAGTTCAAGGTCTTAATATGGCTGAAGATAGTGAATATCTTTCTGTAATTGTCCAAGCCTCGTTTCAGTTAACTAACACTGCACATCCCAAGCTGAAACAACCTGTTCTGAAAGACTGTGTTACAGTTGGTTTATCAAATGCACAAGTCGAAGGTGTACTATATGATCCTTCTGAATTACCAAACAATTGGTATATTCAGTATAAATCAATTGCTGATGAAAGAAAGCCTGAAGCTAAGTTTAGGAGGGTATCACTTGATGATGGTCAAGTAAAGTTGATTCCTGCCAAGTCAAAGATACCTAAACCTGTAACCAGACCTCGTCGATATGTATTTCCAATTGCTCCAAGTGATGTTCCTTCCAGTAGTTCTAATTTGTCCACAGTTGAAGAAGACAGTCCTTCTGAACCTCAGTTATCCTCTACTGAGTTGTACATACCTGAGTCAAAACCTTTTTTTCCTGTAAATAAAATGCATCGTATAGGTCATTTTCCTGCTGTAGAAGAATGGCAGTATGCCAATCACCGTTTTGTCAAAGGTGGCAAGTGGTCTCCTTGAACCAATTTTTGTACAACCTCTTCTTTTTCCAAGCAACCAGCGACACGAGCTGACTGTGCTCCTCTTATCGAGCATAATGCACAGAATCCTAATGATCTGGATCAGACTTACCAGATTGGTAATTATCTGACAACATGGTGTGCACATGCTGAAGAAGTACTTGATGATTTAGGTTTCCAGAGTGAGTTAATTCTTGCTAATCTAAAACTCTTGCAAGATGAACAACAAGCAGACAAACAGCGAAGAGAAGCTAAAGAAAGAAGAAGGAGAGAAAGGAAGAAAAGAGAATCACAGCCTCCAAAATTTTCTAAAAACTTGGACATTCCTCAAAATTGGGTCACTAGTGAGTCTCAAGATGACAATATTGATGAATCAAGTAGTCAAGTTGGACATAAATTAGAAATGCCTAAACCAGTTCATGTCCACAAAAATAAAAGTGAGCTAGCCACTCTTGAAAATGCTGCTACCCTGTTTCCATCCTTTATCATGCCATCTCTCCAAAAAGCAAATGTGTTTACAGAAGCCAAATACCCAAGGGTAGAGGAAGATTTATTTCCTACTAATTCATCTGGTTATGTTCTAGATCTGGATAGATCCAAAAATCCAACAGAATCTATTAGAGTTTGGATCGGAGCTCTCTACCAGATGCAAGTTGTTTCAAAATTGGATAATTATTCTATCTTCCTTCTAGCTGAGAAAAGAATGGTCGGTATTGTGTATGATTGGTGGATGGGTGGAACAGATGAAGAAAGGAGAAATGTTGCAGCCTCGGGTTTAGCTACATTAGAAGTTTTATTGCTAACACAATTTGTTCCTGAACATGTAGATGAGAAAAAGCAACTTATTACTCATTTAACAAGAATGGAACTAAAAGATTTAAAAGATCTGAATCATTTTGGTAATGACTATATGTCAAAGGTATACAAAGCAAATCTTACCAATGATTCTACTCAGAAGATTTCCTTCTTGTCTAAGTTGCCAGGAAATTTAGGTGATATGATAATGAAAGATCTCGAAGTCCAGGGCAAAAAGATAGATCAAACTTATTGGATAGATCTTTTATTCAGATGTCAGGAAAAGGTCAAATATTTATGTTGGCAAAAACAAATCCATGATGTTTCTCCAAATCTGAATGTATGTCGTTCTGTACTTCCATGGACTCCTTTTAAGAAGAGAAGATCAAAAAGGTATGGAAAATACAGACCAAAACGAGTTGCAAATCCAAGGCGACCATTCAGAAAATTCAAATATATCAAAAAGAGAAAACAGCCCAAAAGAGACAATGCTTGCTTTATCTGTAAGCAAGAAGGTCATTTTGCTCGTAAATGTCCAAAGAGTTCATCCAGTAAGTTAAAAGCTTGTATAGAGTTTGAAGATTTTGTAGATAATTGGTCAGTAGTTGATTCTCAAGATGAAGTGTCAGATGTATATATCTTGACAGATGCTTCTTTGTCCGATAATGAATCTATTCCAGATATCAGTCAAAAAATGAATCTTTGTTATAGTGCATGGGAAAGTGAACCTAGTGATCAAGAGCTTCATTATAGTGATGAATATGATTCAGAAGATTATACAGAAGAATACTCAGATGACTCCTCAGTCGACACTGTGATCACAATAGACTCAAAGAATTCGACTCCTGTTTTAGATTCCTTGCCTCCACAGCCCATGGTGAATTCTTTTTGTCCATATCCAAAAATAGTAGCGTCATCCTCGTCATCACTGCCTGTAAATACTACTGCTCTTGCTAAAGAAAGTTCTTTTCTTAAAAAGATTGTCAAGTCTAACAATCTCCTGTATATCCCAGTTGAAGTTCAGGTAAGAGGAGAATGGATATCTGTCGATGCTTTCATCAACACCGGTGGTTCTAACAACCTTGCTCGTCCATCTTTGTTTAAAGGTTTATGGAAACCATTACAACACATTCTGGTGTCTGAAACTATAGGTGGTTCAGTCAATCTCACCCATTATGTTGATAATTTTTCTTTAAAAATTGGGGGGAGTATTGTTAAAATGTCTGCAATACAACATTATGATGCCTCTGCAAGTCTGTTCTTAGGTATGCCATTTATAAATTCAGTATTGCCTGTGACTATCAGCGAAGATAAAATCATCTGTAATATGAAAAAGAAGGCAATAGCAGTACCAAGATTAGTTATGGAAAACTCTGAAGTAAGAAAAGAACAGAGTCAGAAGAAAATAGGTGTCAGAAAATCAAAGAATGAATCCCATGACTGGAAAGAAGTTTTGCAGATCTATGAGACCAAACACCAGCCTACGCAGAAAGCCAATAGAAATCCAAATTGGTCCCCAAAACAATTAAATTTATATGAAGAATTGCTGAAATGTTGTTCTGAAAATCCTAAAGCATTCTGGAGTGTTGAGAGCCCTCAACAAGAAATTATTACACTACATGACAATGGGGTAACTAGAAAATTAATACCCTGCACTCCAGCTGAAGAAAAAGAAATCAGAAAGCAGATAGAAGAATTACTTGATCTTAAACTCATAGAAAGAAGTGGATCTCACTACTCTTGTTCTGCATTCCTGGTTCGGAATCATTCCGAAATAATCAAAGGAAAGGATAGGATGGTTATTAATTATAAACTTCTGAATGCAATTACTAAAAGTTTTAATTATCCTCTGCCTCGTCAAGAAACAATAATGCAGAAGATTCAGAGCAGTAAAATCTTTAGTAAGTTTGATATGAAATCTGGTTACTATCAGATTCAGATCAAGGAGGAAGATCGTCATAAAACTGCTTTCACCTGCCCTGCCGGTTTCTTTCAATGGAGAGTTGTTCCATTTAGATTAAAGAATTATCCTGCGTTCTTTCAAAGAAGAATGGATCATATCTTCGGTAAATATGATTTCATAGTTGTATATATTGATGATATTCTTGTACATAGCTCAGATCTTGAAACACATCTAAAACATCTACAAGTATTTCTTGAAGAAGCAAGAACACATGGTCTTGTTTTATCAGAGAAGAAGATGTGTCTTTTTCAAGATAGCATTGATTTTCTTGGAATTCATGTTAGTCAAGGAAAAATTCAGATGCAGCCACATGTGTTAACTAAACTCTCTGAATTTCCTGATCAGTTGAAAGATGTGAAGATGATTCAACGTTTTCTAGGAATTCTGAATTATGTACATAAGTATATTCCTAGACTCTCTGAAAAAACTGCTCCTATTCGTCAACATCTTCATTCTGGTTGGTCATCTGAAGCTAACAAAGCAGTTTAGTTACTGAAGGCCGAATGTCAGCATCTCCCGGAACTCAAACCTCCCGGTAATGGTTTTCTTATTTTACAAACTGATGCCTCTGATGATTTTTGGGCAGCAATCCTTTTTGAAAGAAAGGGAGAAGGAGAAAATTTTGAAGAAGTTTTATGTGCCTATGCTTCTGGTGAATTCTTGAAACACCAGAAAAACTATTTTCCTGCAGAAAAAGAAACCCTCGCCATCTTTAATGGTATACAAAAGTTTGAAATTTATTTAGCACCCGCCAAGTTTCTAATCAGAACCGATTCTATGAATTTCAAGTATTTTTTGACAGCAAAGATCTCAAAACAACTTGCGCGTGGAAGACTTCTAGCATGGCAAATGTGGTTCCAAATGTATGATTTTGAAGTTGAATGGGTTCCTGGTAATTCTAATGTTTTAGCCGATGCTCTTACTAGAGAGATGAACAAAGTTCATGTTCACAGAAATGATATTTTCCGTCTTCCTGGTAAGACTCATGTTGATGACAGCTTTGAAACATTTGTTTAAAGATTTCGCCTTCTTGATTTTATCCTAGGCGATGTGGTTCAAGAAATTAAAAAGATTGTTGGTTTAAGATTGAGAAGAAACCAATGGATCCAAAGGTGCCAAGCATGGCAACATAAAAATATTGGTGTTTTTCTAAATATGGATGAAGAGTTGGTAAAGGTCTATCCCCTACCAAACATGAAGGTAAAATTGTATTTTAAAACATTAGATGATTCTTGGACCAGGCATTATACAGATGAGATGATCAGAATTTTGAAAATTTTGAATTATTATCAAATTATTGGTGGAGTTGATTTTTCTGTTGTTGTTTATGTCACTGCAAAAATGCTTGATCTGGAAGAAATAAATATGCATGAACAAGTTGAAAGATTCTTAAAATCTTTAAGAATCCCTGATTTATTTGAAGAATTGGAAGCTGCTTTTCTGCAAAGCAATGATGAGAATTTTGCAGGTACTGATTCCTTCCCACAATACGAATTGTTTGCACCCTTTGCTGATTGGGAATTTAAAGGTGGTAGATGTCAGAAGAAGGTTCAGGTTCGAGCCTCTCAGTGTGTTGAGAGAACACTTCAGTATTTGAGAACCTTTTCATCACCGTGGGATTATCAAAGCATGGAATTTAGAAATCCTATAATTCCTAATCCTTTTTCACAAGTCTATGGAGCTGAAAGTATGGGCGAAGCTACTCTTGCTACTAATGCAGAAGAAATCAAGAAAGTATCAAGCTGGCTTAAAGAGTTTCATACTTTGAAACTATCAGAGAAAGTCTCATTAATCAAAACTTTAGAACCAATGCAAGGCAGACATGGAGTAATGAGGCTGATAATCAATCAAAAGGCACTAATCACAATTAGTGTTTCTTCAGGTAATTGGTCTGATGATGTGGTGTGTCTTATCAATCTGCTATTATCTAATAGAGTATGCTCATCCATGATGTTTGAAGTAAATTGGCAAGAACGAGGGAATATCAGTCATAATTGTAAATTATGGGTCCAAGCATGCATTGAGCAATCAGTCAGTATGTTCCAGATCTTCAAATGGGAATTGTTGGATGGAGTGGAGCTGTCAGTTCAGTCCTTGCCCGACTTTCGGAAAAGTAAAAAAGATTCTTTTCTTAATATCGAGATCGATCCATTTGCTTACATTAACAGATGGAATAAAGATGATTATCTCTTTCCGCAAAAGAATCTAAGAGTCACGACAGATACGGTAAAGTTTGACACAGGACAATCATCACGAGCACCACTCAAAGAGGAATCTTCAATAGTCATGACCAGTTCAAAAGGTAAAGAAAAAGCATCCGAGGAAAAAGAGACAGTGTTCGTAGACATGTACCAAGATGCTCAGGAACAGAATGACCCCACTTGGGAAAAAGATTACCTATCGTGGCTTACATCCTCTTGGGAAAGACAAAGGACCCCGCCAGATTCTGAATTTGCATCAGATTATGATAGTGACCGAAGTCTGAAAGGACCTTGGTAGTGCGTCTTCTTTTTGTGAGTGCGTTTGCTTTATTTTGTACTCGAGAATATTGGGTAGACACCGTCATGACTAAGTAATGTCAGACAAGGACCCTCAATTATTCTCATATGTCTTATAAATAAGTGTGTGATAGATAGTATAGGCATCGAGTGTTGTGAGCGTGAGTGTGTGTTTGTATTCTGAGCTCTCAAAGACCAGAGACTAGCAAGCTCTAATCTTGAGGCTTAACTTGGTATGTAACATTTTGCTTGAATTAATATTGAAGCCTGTTGGGTCATCTGTCTGAGGACAATTCTGTTCCAAGATCATCTCAAGGAGTGAGATTGTAAAGCGCGTTGGAGAAGCGAAAGGGTCGCGTAAGTCCACGTATATCTCAGGTTGATGTGAGGAAGCTTTTGCCTTAGCGTCCACTTCAAAGGTTCAAGTAAGTCACTGAGTCCATCATCCCTGGAAAGTGGATTTAACCATGGATGCAAAATTGGGTATAGAATTGGATGTTAAACTAGCCATCAAAACAAGATGCAAACAATGACACAAAAAGGGTTTTAAAGTAAAATTAAAAAATGGTGCAACACTAGACACAAAGAAGGGAACAAAATAGGGCATATGAAAGGATACCGAATTTAGCGCGAACAAGGATGCAAAAATGGACACCAAAATGAGGATTCAAAGAATGGTGTAAATTAAGATGAAAAAAGGATGTAAGAAAAGACACAAAACAAGATGCAAAATGGGACTAAAAAATGGGGAAACGAAAGATGTCAAAAATGATTCATAACTAGATGAAAATTCAAACTAAAATCTAGGTGCAAAATGAGATGCAAATGTGGACACAAAATGTGGTAGAAAAAAAGATGCAAATTTGGAAGCCAAAAAGGATGAAAAATTAGCTACCAAAAAGAATGCAAATTTGGACATAAAAAAGGGTGCAAAATTAGACACAAAAGAAGAAAAATGGTGCAAAAATGGGCATAAAAATGGCTCAAATGTGAATGCAAATTGAGATGCAACATTGGATGTAAAATGAGGTGCAACAAATCATTCAAAACTTGGTGAAAAAACAAATGCAAAAGTAGACGAAAAAATGGCTCAAAATTGAACGTAACAATAGACACAAATTGGGATGCAAAGGTAGATGCAACATATGGTTCAACATAGGATGCAAATTTAGATGCTCAAAAGGATGCAAAATTGGATGTAAGAAATGGTGTTAAAAATGATGCTAAATTGGATGCAACAAATGATGCAAAATTGAATGCAAAATATGGTGCAAAATATGATGCAAAAAATGGAGATAAATAAAATGCAAAAGTGGATGCAAAAATGAATGCAACATTTGGCACTAAATCAGATTCAGCATATGGTGCAAAATTGGATGGAAAAAATGGTGTTAAAAAAGGCAAAAAAATTGGCACAAAAATAGATGTAAAAATAAGTACAAAATTAGAAGCAAAAAATGCCATAAGACTAGATGCAAAAATTGGCACAAACTGGATGTAAAAAAAGGCACTAAATCAAATACCAAAGATGGTGTAAAAATCGATGCAAATTATGACACAAAACTAGAAGCAAAGAATGCCACAAAAGAGGAAGCAAAAAATGATGCAAAAATAGATGCAAAAAATGGCACAAAACTAGAAGAAAAACCTATTGTAAAACCAAATGAAAATCTTGGTGCAAAATATGATGCAAAAAATGATGGAAAATTTGGCATAAAAAATATGCAAAATTTGGTGCAAAAAAGGACGCTTTAAAAATTGTACAATAGAGCCAGATTTAGCGCCAAGCTACTCATCCCAATTGAGAAAAAAATGCACTAAAATTTGGTGCTAAATCTGGCGCAAATTGCCTGTTTTGTTGTAGTGAGGTGATTGGCGAAAGGAAATGCTTGCAGGAGGTTGGGAAGGTGAGAAGAGGTCCTAAGGGGTCCCTGGCACCCTTCTAGAGAGCTTCACAGTGATCGGATCTCTAGAAACCGCTTTTGTGAGATTCTACAGGAAGTCTGCAGGGGTTCTACAGGATGCACTGTAGCTTCTACAGGATGTTCTGAAAGGGAATTTTGAAGGGCTGATGGTGGAAAAACGATGGGAAAGTGGGTATGGAGGTGAGATAAGGGTGTGAGGAGGTCTACGACTTGGTGAATGAGGATGAGGAGTGGTTAAGGCGATCGGATTGGTTCGAAGATAAGAGAAGCAATGTTGTGCAAGAATGTAGGAACTAAGGCAAAGTGAGAAAACGTGGCAAATGAGAGGCAAGAATCTGAGTTAGAGGACGCAGCAGGTTGCATTGATGGGGTAAGGGTAGGAGAGGAGGTTTCACAGGTGCTCTGCACATTATTTTTCAAAACTAACCAACAAAGACTAAGAAACCAAAGATCTAGCTATTTTGACCTAATTTGACCTAGAAACCATAAGCATGATGAACAAAAGTTTATTGGCAGCAACTCATGTAAAAAAACCATGGAAACCAAGCAAGAATAGATTCTAAACATGCAAGTACAACTGGTATCAACTTTCCTAACTAAAAATCTAACACTAGCAATTGCATGGAAAGGCAAAAACAGTGTGTTTGTGGCAGCAAGTATGCCTTGGTCTCAGCTCATGGTCCCAAGGAGGGAGAGGTGAGATCAAGGGTTACTTGATGGCCTTTTCTAAAGATATTTTCTATACTCAAACTGTCAAATCAACCTGAAGCATGAAAAGCTATTTTAATCATCAAAAACAACCTAAGTAACAAAACAAGATTTTAATCTAGATAACAGAAATTATTCTAAGAATGCAGCAAAGACACATAAAAGTGCACAAAGGAGGTATTGGGCACTTGGGTTGGGCCCAAACCCAAGAGCTACAACCTCCTAAGGAAAATTAAAGCTGGTGCAAAGCTGGATTCATCTTTATTGATCAAAAAATAGTTACATCCCAAAAACTGTTTACAAGAAAAAGCTTGAAAATGTGCTGAAATGCAGAGCTAACCTACTGACTAAAATCTAACTAACAAATGACTAAAAACCGACTAAAAAATGACTAACATCGAACTACAAATTGGCTAACTGAAATGAGGCCCTAAGCCTTCTTATTTATACAAATTGAGGACCCCAACAGTCCTCCTAAACTTTAGGGACTCGGCTGCCAAAACTTGCAGTTAACAACAGTCCTACTTGACTTGCTTGGCTGCCCCTTGTGCTCCGAGTTTTTTTTATGGAGAATTCGAGGTAAGGCCTCATAAATGAAGGGGACACCTTCCTACAAATCCTCTCCCTTGTTCTTCCACGAATTTGGCTACCAAGTGCTCATTTAAACCTTTGATTTTGTCTCAAAATTGACCAAAAATCTGCATAAAGCACACATTAGACTTGTTGGCATAATGACTAACCCAATTCACTCTATTAGCATAAATATAATAAAAAACATGCAATAAACTAATGGGAATGGTGGATTAAGTCGAATTAGGAGGTTGAATGAGCCCATATAATTACTCATTTCTGGGGCTCATCAAATTGCAACCAAACTTTATCACCCACCTAAAACTTGTGTGACACCCAATGTTGATCATGCCGCTAATTGTACTTGGAATTAGACTTATCCAAGATGTCATGCACCTGTTGGTGAATGTGTTGCATGCATTCAATAAACTGGGTCACTTTATCAGCCTCAGACTGTAAATGTGTGGATTATGTCTTTGTAGTCACATGAGGCATGGAAACATCAATCAAACATAATGGTTGAAAACATAGACCCACTTGTAAAGGATTAGATAGATTTGTTATAGTTGTGTTACACATAAAGAAGGATCTCATCATTATTTTGTGGATGCTTGGAGTTGTACATGTATAGTATGTGCACTATCATCCTGTTGACGACCTTTGTTTGGCCATCAATCTTCTAGTATTCCTCTCTTCATAGAGGACTCTAACCATGTCAGTTAAGTCATAGAAAGATTTCTTGAATGCTTCCTCTTTTGAAACACCTTCAGTCTCTCCTGCCCCAGACATGATGGCTTTGGATTCAAGCTCAGCTCCTGGTACTGATTGTACCTCCTCAATCTCAATTGAAGGTAAAACTTAAGGTGTTTCAAGTGCAGCTGGGATTGGAAATTTGGGTGGAGATTATGGCCTTGTGGCTCTCCTTCTTTTTGGCATTACCTCAGGATTTGCAACCAATTGTTGCCCTTATCCTCTTTGCAACTTTAACCTTGTAAGCATCACAAATTTGCAACCATTAAAACCCTACCTGCACAAAACTCAAGCAATCAAGCAAATAACCTTTGCTCTGATACCAACTTGATCTGTTGTTGAATGTTAGTTTGTTGTGCTAATTTCAACTTTAGAATATAAAAACAAATGCTTATCAATTGCTTCATGTGAATAGGTTTCCTTATGGTGTTTGTGAATGAAAACAGGTAAATTTGTCAAGTTTTATGTTAAGTTCATGAGAAAAATAACATAAAAGTAAAGTGTTGAACAACAACAACCAGATGTACAACAAACCATCAAAATGAACACTTAACACAATGTTTTGATTAAGGAGTTCACCCCTCCTGGGCTACATCTCCTTGGTCCATATTCCATGGCTTGGGCCTCTGTATTAGATAAAAATGGAAAAAGTGACGTTTACAATGCTTTGTTGCTCCTGAAACCTACTTCAATGTGCTCAGAACATCAAAATCATCTAGGAACACCTTTTCCTAATCCCAATTTGGTCGAATTTTGCAAAAGTTATGGAAAAAACTGTTTCTCCTAGTAAAACTCCACTAAAACTGGAGGAACTCCAGTTAGTCCAGCTAAAACTAGAGGAATCGCCAAATTTGGGGCTCCAACAAAAACTACGCCATCCTAACTATGCTTAACTATTGAATTATTTAACGATACGTTGTGTTAATTATGGGCTAATCTGCAGTTAGCACATTAAGAGCAACTATGGTAACCGTTGGCTTGTGGTTTTCACAGAGGAGGTCACATTATGGCATTAATGCTAATGGTTAAGGTTATGGTTTTGTGCTTGTACTAGCCATTGGTTCTACGGCAACGGTTGCATGGGACGAGGCTGGCTCCCTCCTCTGCCAACCACAAACCGTTAACAAAACAAATACAAATGGAAACCATAAACGGTTAAGAAACAAAGCAGTGGTGTAACAGTGGAACGTGGAGTTTGTTTGGGCGAGGTCACGTGTTAAACTCCATTGACCTCCCCAAAATTTTACACTACTCCAATACTACCGGTCCTTTGGGTAGGGACATGTGGTGGCCTCTAGGCTTGCCACTTGTCCCCTCCTCAATGGTCCACCTCCGACCAATCAAAACGAACCAAATCACCAACCTGCAAACCAATAGAAATGCGCCACTTGGCGAAACCTAATAGGCAGTTGACCACCCTTTGACACTGCCTAGTCACTTGCCATGTCAGTAGTATGGACTACTGACTGTGCAATGACTGTACCTTTTTTTAAAATTCTTTTGTTTGGCAAAGCAGACATAACACAATATCTTCCTCATACGAACTCAGTTTTGAGTGAAATGAGTTGTGTTGGTATTGTATCGTTGAGAATGACGCGATAGTTCAAGTTTTGAACGATTATGAGAACTTTGATTTTTGAGCTAAATATTGAGCACCTGATAAAGGAAAGTGAAGTCATTTGGAGCATGTTGTAAGAAACCATGATGCAAGTATAATTACAAATTTTTACAACAACAAAGGTTATCCTACAAAAAAGAGCGAGATAACAAGATAATTAAGAAATCTATTTATAGTCTTCAACAAATGGACTACAAGGAACAACACACCTAAAGGTCTTGACGCTTGGGAAATTGCATTATTTCAAGACAAAGAGGGTATCCAAAGGTTTTTTAAGGTCTCAGTCCTCCACAAGACCTTATTGAAATACATGTGAGCTTCTGGAAGAAAAGATTCGTGTTCCTAGTCTCCAATTTCGATAAGTTGTGTTGCATACAATTTGTGTTTAAGTTGTATTTGAAACAAATCTCAGTTCATGTCTTGTATTAGGACAACTCTTTTGAGCCTCGTATTTAAAATTCAAGGACTGTACATATTTAAACTCCTTTCATTGTGTACTTTAATGACTATATTATATTAAATTGAGGACTGCACAATATTGTGTAGTAGGCTAGTTTTGAGTTAAGTTGCAATTGAATTAGTATTGTAAGTTGTGTTTAGTTTGATAATTATTGTAAGTTATGGCCTAAGTGTCTTTATATTGCCTTGTCATCATTGTGTCTAAGGCTTATAACTACAATCTTCATTGGTGTTTAGTCCTGCTTAGAAACTTGGTCAGTGTCTTGGTCTGTTTTGGTTAAGAACTAGTTGAATAAGAAGAGTGTAGGTTGCTGCAACAAGTCAAGAACAAAAGGGGCATACTCAAAACACAAGAAAATTTGAGGAACGTATTGTAATCAGTTAATTTTGTAATTTCACTATTATGTACTTACATGTGTATTGTAGACGAAGGTAAGTTGAAGGCTATTTTGTTTTTTTTTTGGGATTGGGTCTCGTTTGGGGAACTTTGCATGCAAGTAGAAGACATACAAGAACTTGAAGTATCAAATCATCATCTCTTGAAGGCAACATTGCAACAAGGAAATTTCTTGAGGAAAAAGCAACTATACTAGTCACATCATCAACATTTGTTCCATGTATTAAGAAGCATTGTCAAGGTCAAGAGTCAAATCATTGTAACTGGGCCATTATCTCTGATAAGAGAGCCCATTGTTGTAAAAGAGTCAAATTTCCTAAGTGTTGTAGAGGCATTATTGGGGAAAGTCAGTTTTATTATCAAAGTTTGTCAGGATAAAGGGTATGGTCATAGCGTTATTTATCATGTACTGAAAATCATTATAACATGGATCATTGTCCCCTGTACAGGAATACACATAATTTTTTATTTTGTCTTTTTAGGGTGGTAGGGTGGTGTTAGGAATGTGAATGAAGTCACCTACAAGTTGGGCCTGTAAACACTTCAGGGTGGTAGGCTAGTGCTAGGGTGAGTTGTGGCTCACTTGGGTGTTGGGGTATACATTCAGCTAACTGCTGATAAAACAAGGGCCTCGAGGCATCCTTCTAATGGGAGTTGGAGAAGAATGATTTTCTAGAATTCTAGGAAGTTGTACCTTTATTTTTAGTTGTGGCCAATGATTAAAGAACTTGTTAGAAAAGCGTTCAGTGGTTTTTGACCCAGAGGGGGTTTTCCACCTAAAAATATGTGCCTGTTGTCTCTATTTTTGCATTGTTGTTTACTACTCTTACTGAACAATAATAATAATAATTGAAGATTAACTAATGGTTTGAAAAATATTAATAAAGTGATAATTGATAAGAAATATTGATTCACCCCTACTCTTAGTATTTCGAACAGGTCAAGGCTTGTCGTCTATGCAGTTCAAGGGCTCAAGAGGTCAGGTTGAGGGCTCGAGGCTTAAGGTTTCCCACTGCACAGTTCTGGAGGGACAAAGGCTAAGGGATTGTGCAATTGCATAGTTCAAGGGCTCAAGGACGAGGCTTAATGCTTGACACCGTGTAATGGACAAAAGACATTGGCTAAGGACAAGGATTGTGCAGTTTTGGGGCTCAAGGGTCGAGATTGTGCACTGTGATTGTTCAATGCATATTTGTGGGAGGCAAGGACTATGCATTACACAATGCTAAGAGGCAATAATGAGGCTTGAGGACTGAGACTGCGCAGTATGCATTTTAGGAGGACTGGGTGATGCCAAGTCGCTCGATCAAGAATTTCTTCAGATCTAAATAAGTGTGGGATTAGTGAAACCGAAGTGAACAATGATAAGACTTGAGTATGATCACACAATAATAGATCGCCTAGAACACATGCACAACATACTTAACAACATAACATAGATCACCTAGAACACATTAACAACATACTTTCCTCAATGTGACGACATTGCAATGACTTACACCAAGTGCCACACGAAAGATACACTTTGTGACGATGGTGATGACACTTGTGTGACAATGCTTAAAACTTTGGAAATGAGTGTGATACATGTTTACATGTAAGAGTGACTCATTAACACAAATATCATCCCTTGAAACAATCCAAAACCACATATACGCGACATGCGACACTTGCATGTGCTAAAAGGCGACACTTTGATTTTCTTCAAAAAGGAACAAGAATACTTAGATAAAACATGTGTGAAGACACTTAATGTTTGCGATGACAACATGAAAATACAAAGTAGGCTCCAAAACTGGATGTAGGCCAAAACATTGGAGGGTGTTGTAGCAACAACAATAGATAGTTTTAGGAGTTCATGAACTACAAGTAAGGAATGATGGTGTATGAAAAGGTTATGCTCTTGGGAAGAACATTAAGAAATCATTTCCAAACAGTGTCAACAGATCTAAGGAAGCTTTGGATCTGATTCATTCTAACCTATGTGGTCTAATGCCATTAAATCACTTGGTGGTTCATTGTACTATGTGAAATTCATTGAGGACTTCTCCCGCAAGACATGGATATATATATTAAAGACAAACGTTGAGGTATTCAATGGGTTCCAAGGATTCAAAGTTGAATTGGAAAGCTTGACAGGTAAGAGGATCAAGATACTAAGATATGACGATGGAGGAGAATACACCTCAAAAGAGTTGGTTGCTTTCTGCAAGTAGACTGGGATTAGGAGGGAGCTAATTGTCCTCTATAATTTAGAATAAAGTCTTGTAGATGAATGAAAGAACATATCCATTAAATAATTTTTCAAGGACATGATGCATGATTTTGACTTTTTGTTTTTTTTATGGGGTGAAGCATCACAGGAAACTGTGTACATCAAAATCGAAATCCTCATAGAGCTCTGGAAGGTATGACTCCTGAAGAAGCATTCTCTAAAAGGAAGCTAGAGGTCGGGCATATGAGAATCTTTGGTTGTCATGTATATATTCATGTTCCTAAGGATACGAGTAACAAGATTGAGCCTTCAGGAAAGAAAGGTATATTTTTGGGATATAGTGAATCTTCATAAGGCTACAAAATATACATTCCAGAGTACAACATATTTAGGTTAGCTGAGATGTCACCTTCGATGAGAAAGTGGCATGTTGGATGTTTAAGGAAGTGTCCATAGATTCCTTGGATGAGGTAAAGCAAGATGTCTCAAGGGAGGAACATTCAAGCTCTACAAAATGTACTGGAAGGCAAGAAGGGCCTCAGGAACCAATAAAACCAGTTATAGTTCCAACATGGCTTAGATCCACAACGGAAGAAGCGAAAGGACATGCAGATCTTGATGGCACACCTAGAGAAGTAAAGAAACCTAAGAGTTTCTCCAACTATGCAACTCTCATGACAAAAATCATTGATGAAGTACCTTCCACATATGAAGAAACAACCAATTAGTAGGTATGGAAGGAGACAATGAATGAGGAGTATGAATCAATCATGAAGAATGATGTTTGGGAAATTGTCCCAAGGCCTGAAAGCGAGTCAATAATGACTTCCAAGTGGATATAAAAGGTTAAGCACGTTGCATATGGGAGAATTGACAAATACTAGGCACAATTCGTGTTAAAAATAACAACAAGAAATCCTAATTTAATTTGTCTTTGAATTAAATTAGGAATTAAATCAACATTATATTCTCATAGGAACTTGTAATAGTTAACTAAGTTAATTTGACTTAGTTGGCTCAGTAAATTCGAGTTGGAAATCTATCTAGAGTCATGTAGAGTGATTCATAAATTTTAGGGGTCCAGGTTGAGTTCTTTTGAGTTGTAATTAATTAAATCAGTCTAATTGAGTTATAGTCAGTTAAACAAGTTCAATCAGTTGGAGGAACTAGTAGGAGGTCTAGTAGTGGGGATAAGATTTAGTGCAGCTTCAATGCTCCACCAGTTAAATGAAGATTCACTCATAAATAACTCATGCATGTCAGTTCAGAGGAAGACCCAATTGAGATTAGATTTCAGGGACAATGTACTATCAATTGTATAATTTTCCAAGTTGTACAAATGGTGCATGCAATCAGTAGAAGGCCTATGATGGATTGCACAGTTATGAGTGAGGAATTTCCCAATTAAATATGGGCTAATTCTCTTAGGAATTGTGCAAGGAAGTAGGGGCTTGGCAGGCAACAGAATTGGCTAAGTGTTGGCTTGAGCTGGTTTGTGAAGTAGAGAGATAGATTGTACTTGTGAAAGAATTGTTTGGGTTGAACAAGCATTATATTTTCTTCTCAGATCTTCTGGTTAATGCAATATATATATTCGGGGTTTTGAGGAGTTTTTTTCCCTAGAAAAATATTGTGATATGTGCGATTGAAATTCTTCCTTTTCTGCGTATTGTTTTCATCGATCAATTTTTGTTTCCGTTGATGAGTAGAGTAGATTCAAGCCTTTTGTTCTAGCATATTACATACGAAATTTGAATCTTCAAATAAAAATCTACATGGGTATCGGAGCTTAAGACATTATAGAAGAGGATAATTCGAGTTTTCTATGCAAGTGAAATCGAATTTGCAGGTTCATACTTCAGAGTTAGCAGTATGTCATTCTACAGTTTGAGAGTTGAGCTTTCCCTGGAGGGCATATCAAATTACATAGCTTCAAAGGACATGATGGAGGTAGTGTTGGAAGACAACGGGCTGAAGGAATTCATAAATCAAGATATTCCAAAGCCCCCAACATCTGATGATAAAGATCTGGCTGAATGGAGAAAGTGTGTGGCAAAAGCGAGAAGGATTATCCTATAAGGAGTTCGAGATCATATTGTCTCGAATATGCAAGGTAAGGAAACTCTATTTGCAATGTGGAAGGCATTAACCGACCTTTTTCAAAATAGCAGTGACAACTGGCACTGAAGGAAAAACTCAGGAAGATCAATATGGAGAAGGGCGACTCTATTCCAAAGTACTTGACCAAGTTCACTCAATGTTGGGATGAGCTTCGAAGTGTCGGGATTACTGTTGCTGAAGACAATTTGGTGAGCCTTGCAGTTCTAGGACTTACCAAGAGCTGGCACAATTACCAAGACTTAGTTAATGGGAGGGAGAAGCTACTAGAGTAGGAGTGATTGTCGTCCGACTTGGTACAGGAATAGATTCAGAGGAACATCAAAGACGGATCCTCATCAAAGCATGGTGATGAGGAGAATTGTGCCTTAGTGGGTAAGACAAAGAAGGGGAAGGGGAAGTCATCCCATTCTAAATCAGATTCTTATCTAGGTGGTAAGAAGAAGGACATGTCAAAAATCAAATGTTTTCACTGTCACGAGCTGGGACACTTTGCCACAAAGTGTTCGCACAAGAAGGATGGTAAGAAGCCCTAAGGACAAGTGACAAGTGAAGCTCTTGCTTCACAAGTTGAACTGGATTTTACCATTATCGCTTGTATGGTGTCATCGATGATGGGTAGTGTGTGGTACTTGGACAGTGGATCTTCATTCCACATTATCGGTAAAGAAGAGCTCTTCAGTAACTTGGAGGAGAAGGATCTCCAGATGCATATCGAGATGGGTGATGATGGGAGGTATAGCGCAACTAGGATCGGTACAGTTACCTTTCAAAGGGAGTCTGGTTCTCCCCTCACTTTGTGAGATGTTATGTATGTTTTGGGTTTGAAGAAGAACTTGGTTTTTGTTGCCATGTTGGAGGATAGAGGCTATGATGTGATATTTAGTAAGGGAAAGGCATTCCTTCGTCACATAGACACATGATAGGTGAAGAGGATATGGGTTCTACTAAAAAACTCTACACTTTGGAGGTAGAAGACTATGTTTCTTTGAGCACTAAAGAAGAGAAGGTGCAGAGTCGAGACATCGATCAATTGTGGCATAGGAGATTGGGTCACTTGCATCATGGTGCTTTGAAGATATTGTAGCAAATTTCTACAGGGCTTCCTAAGGGTACACTAGAGTAGAGAGACACATGCAAAGGGTGTACATTGGGGAAGTACACCAAAGCTTCCTTTCATGACAAAGACAGTTGAGCACAAGCAATCCTTGATCGAGTTCACTCAGATGTGTGTGGACCGTTCTCGACAACATCCACGACCAAGCATAGGTATTATGTTATATTTGTTGATGATTTTTCTTGTAAGTGTTGGATTTTCTTCATGCAGAAGAAAGATTAGACATTCACAAAGTTTTGTGAATTTAAAGCACTTGTTGAGAAAGATACTGGTAGGAAAGTTAAATCTCTCAGAAGCAATAACGATGGAGAGTATATGTCGAATGAGTTCAAAAAATTTTGATCATTAGAAGGCATTCGACAGGAGTTGATAACACCTCATAATCCACAACATAATGGGGTGGCTGAAAGGAAGAACATGAGTATTGTGGGAGTGGCACGAGTGATGTTGGATGATCACAACCTACCATTACACTTGTGGGCTGAAGCATGCAACAAAACTGTTTATTTGCAGAACATAAGCCCTCATCGAATTCTCAGGATGAGTACACCGGAAGAGAATTTTTTAGGGAAGAAACTAGACGTGGCACACTTCAAGATCTTTGGTTCATTAGTATACTTCCATGTTGCCAAAGATGCACGAGAAAAACTACATCCAACAACCAAGTTGGGCATTTTTGTGGGGTAGACTGATACACCTCACAATTATCGGGTGTACCTTCCAACCAACAAGATGACAATGGTTCGCAGAGATGTAAAATTCAATGAAGAGAAGGCCGTGAGATGTTACCTTGAGAGGGAGCTTCAGCTACATGTGGATGAGGAGATTTTAGCTCCAAAGGAGGAACCTCAGGATGATGTGGAGAAGCCACATGCAGAGGAGCAGTGAGTGGAACATCCACTCATGCGAAGTCTTCCGGAGATGGGAGAAAGCACACCAGAGAGGCTAACATGTTATTATATGGTGCTAAAGAGAATGTGGGAGCACCCACATCACAATGTAGGTAGAGGAGGTCAGCAAATAGGTACACAGGCTATATGCCTCTGATGAGCGGTAGTGTAGTGATTAAGCCATCATCTTTTGAGGAAGTAGTACAACAACCAGTTTGGGTTGATGCCATGGTTGAGGAGTATGACTCCATTATCAGGAATAGTGTTTGTGAATCGGGTTAGCCATGCAAGGGACTGAGATTGTAACAAAAGATTGTTTAATTAATTGAATACAAGTTATTTTGTTGTTCTCTCTATAAGTTGTGAATCCATTGTAGCCCTGATCAAAGAGTTAGGCCCACTCTTCTGATCAAGTGCTGCGTTATTTCTGTGTGTTGTTATTTTCTTTATGTTGGTTTATTTCGATTGTTGTTACATTACCTTACTTAATTGTTGTGAATGCTTTTATAATTCTGCAATTGATTCTTATTTACTGTCACAGTATTCCTTTAATTAATTCAGTTATTGAATCTAGGATTGGTGATTGGATTGTGTCATTGCTACCTGCATATACTTTGTGTGTTACCTTGAAATAATATATGCACCCGGATTGATAAATTAAATGTGGAAAAGGGTTGAATAGCTATTCACACTCGGACACCAACATTTTGGTGTCGTTGCTGGGGAGGCTAACAAGGTGCAAGAACACGATCCACATTGATCTATAGATCAATCTCTTGTCTTAGGGAGGGAATTTGTTACCCTGCTCTAAGTCCTAAGCGTAGTGTTTTGTTTTCTTTTCTTTTCGATTGCTTTCCATTTTGTTGATTTCTTAGAAACCAATCTCTCATTCTGGGGAGGGAATTGTTACCCTGCTCCAGATCCTGAGCCCTAGCTGTTTTTCTTTGGTTTTTCTTTTTCGTTTTCTTTTCGATTTTTATATAGGGGCCACTCTCTCGTCCTGGGGAGGGAAAGAGTTTTCTCACCCTACTCCAGGTCCTAAGCTTTAGTTTTCTTTCTGCTGGTTTATTTTTTTCAAATCATCCTCTCGTCCTGAGGAGGGAAAATAGTTTTTCTCCCTGCTCCAGGTCTTGAGTTGTGAAATTTTTAATGTTTTCTTTCCAATAAATGTATGAACAAGGGTTCGAATAAAAGGGGCAGAGGAGGACCCCAAAGGCAAGGAAGGAATAATTTCGGGAGGAATACCTATATCCAGGAGATTATCACAAAATATGAATCAGAAGCCTCTCCGCGAGCTACTGCTAGGGTGAAAGTTCACACAAAATCTGAAGGGAATTATGTGGAACAACCTATACAACCTCCAGGGGCAGAAGTATCCCTTTCAATAGCTACAAGAGAAGTAGGAAGTAGGGCATCAGAGGAATTAGAAACACCTCCTTTGGTATCAGACAAGAAGGAAGTGGCCAGCAGAGGGTCAGAAGAAGGAATCCACTCAAGGACTGAAGAAGGAAATCTCATAGGATTTTCTTCACCTCATGATTAGGGGAGTGTTATTAAAATTCCATAACCATCAATTGTTACAAAAAAGGAACCTGTTGAAGTTATAAACAAGTATTAGAAGATATTTATGACACCCACAACATCTTCAATTGAATTCCCGATTGGGGAAATCATGGGTGATGCACCAATAAAGCCTATTCCACTAACCGCATTGCCAAACTTCCATGGCCTTTCCACGGAAGATCTAGACACTTTCCTATTCGAGTTTGATATTGTTTGTAAAGGTTATGACTATGTCAATGATGCTCAAAAGCTGAAAATTTTTCCTGCTACATTAAAAGGGACAATGTTGCGATGGTTTATATGTCTAGGAGGATGAAAATATGGAGGATTGTGTAGAGCGTTTTAAGTACACTCTCCAGAGGTCTGGCCACAGTGACCTGGATAAGGATATCCTGAAAATTATTTTTCTCTGGGCCTTGAGGGAAGAATCTTTGGAGCTGTTAAACATTGTATGTAAAGGGGATGTATCTAAAGAATATTTTGACACCATCTATGAACTCTGTATTCGATGTTCAAGGGGAGATGCAAGGAATAAACGAGGAATCTGAACTTTCAAAGCATCAAGCGAGGGAATCACAAAAGAAGAAACTGGGAACCTACTGGATAATTTGAAAACTGATATCCTAAGTACATTATCCTCCCAAATGGACACATTATAGGCAAAGTAGAAGCATATGGAGTTGGAAAGAACTATGGCTATTTTCTGCCCCTGGTGTAGAAAGAAACATCTTCTAAAGGAGTGTCCACTAGACACTATAGAGACATGTGCTATTTGTAAAGAGAGTCACTCCACTGGTGCATGTCCATCTCTTCTAGCACTAAAGGCAGTATTTCAAGGGACGAATAAAGAACCAGATCAGCTATGCTTTATGGGGTCTAAGAAACCATGGCAACCACGATCATCAGGCTTAAATCCAGGTACGTCTCAGGATCCTTTTCAATATTATAATATGAATCCTCAGTCAGTTCCTTTTTGGCCTCAATATTATCAGTACCCACCTTGGCAACCATGGTGTCCTCAACCTAACTCAAGTTCTTCATGGTCTCAAAGCTGGCGTAGCCCTATTCCCCCTGCTGCTCAATTCCCTCAGCCTACACAGCAACAACAGTTACAACTTCCATCTAACGTTTCCTCCAATAATCCTCCTCTCCGACCTCAACTTCCTATTCAACCAAACCCAAATCCAAACAATAAGGGCACTCAACAAGCAGACACCCTCAACCTTCCTTCGTATAGCATTTCTACCGCAGGGTTTAATGAGATAAATCTGCGATCTAGCTGAATAGTAAATGCTCCTACATCGCTTGTTATTGTTGAACATCTTGACGATGAGAATCCATAATCTCAAGTAGTCAGGGATGAGACAAACCAACCATCTATGGAACATTCTCCTTCGCATTTGACTATTACTCAGGCTTGTCAAACCAATCCTCCTTATCCAAAACGATTAGCCTTGAGTAAATGTGTCCCTCAACCGAAATTTGATCTTTTAGGAGAATTTTAGAATTTGTTTGTAAAAACCCCCCTGCTTCAAGCCATGAAAGATGTACCTATTTACGCTAAAACTATCAGAGAATATTGTTCTAAGAGACTTGGGAAGAAAACAAAATATCCACTCACGATTCATGTTATGGGGAGATTATCTGACATTATGGTGGGAAAGGTTATGCCTGTAAAATATGGGGACCCTGGGAACCCAATTCTAACAGTTTAGATTAATAGGGTAGATATTCTGAATGTACTGGTAGATTTGGGCACTGTAATTAATGTAATTAATTTTGAAACCATGCTTACATTGGGATTGCGTGATCTTAAGCTGACCCCTACAGTCTTAGAACTATCTGACAGATCTACAATCAGACCAATGGGGAAATTGGAAGACATAACGATTTCGGTGGATTCTTGATGCTATCTCATTGATCTCCTAGTCTTGCATACGCAGTCCCCAGCTGGTGGTCATCCCCTTATTTTAGGAGGATCTTGGCTTGCAACTGTTGATGCCTATATTGGATGTCGGTCAAGAAACATGATAATTTATAATGGGGAAAATACAAAAAATCTTATTTTGTATCCCCCTACAGAACCAAGCTCGCAGAAAAAGTCAAAACAGAACTCTTTGTATTTGGATGGGATCGAAACTAAACAGCAGGAACTCCAACCAGTGCTTACCATGGGGAAAGCCCTATGCTTTAATAATGAGATATGCTTTAAGAATGAGACAGAGGATGATACTATAAACACTTTTATTAGCATCCCTCATGTTTTTCTAGATCCAACTCGATAGTTTTTGGAATCTATCATGAGCTGTGAAACACAGGAAACTATCAAATCAGAAACCAGAAATGAAGACATTCCTGTAACAACATTTTCTGACAGCATACTGGTGGAGATTGAGCCAGGGGAGACATTGAATATCAACCCAAACCTTTCAACGGCCCAGACTAAACAACTACTGAAGATCCTTCGAGAACAAAAAGAAGATTTTTCCTAGGATTATACTGATATGAAAGGTATCCCTGCTGATTTGTGTACTCATCATATTTAAATCAAAGAGGATTGTCGACCCATGAGGCAACCTCAAAGAGGGATGAACCCTGCCTTGAAAAACATTGTCAAAGAGGAGCTCTAGAAGTTATTGGATGTAGGATTTATTTACCCAATGTCGGACAGCCAGTTGGTATCTCCACTGGTCATTGTTCCTAAAAAGAATGGTAAATGGCGGATTTGTGTAGACTATAGGGAGCTGAATAAATCAACCTTGAAAGATCATTTTCCTCTGCCATTTATCGACCAAGTCCTTGATACCCTAGTCGGGAAAACAATTTTTCTCTTTCTTGGACAGGTTTAGCAGGTGTAACCAAATCAAAATAACTCCTGAGGATCAGGACAAAACTACCTTTACATGCCCTTGGGGAACATTCGCTTACCGAGTCCTTCCGTTTGGTCTTTGTAACGCGCCTGCTACCTTTCAGAGGGCAATACTGGGGATTTTTTCTGATTTACTCGATGACAATGTTGAAATCTATATGGATGATTTCACGCCATATGGAGGGTCATTTGAAGAAGGGTTGGAAAACTTGGAGAAAGTCCTTAAAAGGTGTAAATAGATGCATGTTTCTCTGAGTACAACAAAATGTCATATGATGAGAGAAGAGGGAGTAGTGCTGGGACATTTGCTTTCGGCTGTTGGAATACAAGTTGATCCTGCCAAGGTAAAGGTAATTATGCATTTTCCTGTACCCAAGACACCGACTCAGGTATGTAGTTTCATTGGTTGCACTGGTTACTATAGGCGTTTTATAGAAAAAAATTCCAAGATAGCATTCCCACTTTTTCAGTTGTTAACTAAAGATGCAAAATTTTTATGGACAGATGATTGTGAAGTAGCTTTTGAGAAAATCAAGGAACTGATATGCCAAGCTCCAATCTTACGTGGTCCCAACTGGGAACTTTCATTTCATATCCACGCAGATGCCTCTCAAACCATTGTAGGGGCGGCGTTGGGACAACAAGAAGATAAGAATTCGTATGTGGTCTGTTATGTCAGCAAGAATTTAACATCTGCTGAGCTAAACTATACGGTAATAGAGAAGGAGTTCTTGGATGTTATCTATGTTGTACACACTGACCATGCATCAATCAGGTATTTAATGAATAAACCTATAACTCCTGGGCGTATAACAAGGTGGTTGTTATTACTTCAAGAATTTGATATCACCATTATAGAAAAACCAGGGAAGGATAATGTAGTTGTTGATTTTCTGTCTAGATTAAATGTCGATAATGAAGGAGAACTTGTAGAAGATAGCTTTTTGGATGAACATTTGTTTGCAATTTCTACTAATACCCCTTGGTATGCATACATTGATAACTATTTGGCTACAGGAAAAGTACCACAACATTTTTCATACAGGGAACAACGGAGGATCATTTATCATAGTTCCTGTTACTCATGGATAGCAGGATATCTCTTTTATACAGGGGGCAATCAGCAGATTCATCGTTGTGTAGCAGAAAGTGATATTTATGATATTTTGAAAGCAACTCATGATGGCCCTTGCGGGGGGAATTTTGCAGATAAACGGACTGACCACAAGGTGTTACAGAAGGGATGGTATTGGCCCTCTATTTTCAGCGATGCACGGAATTATGTTAGAAGATGAGATAACTACCAACGGATGGGCCAGCCTGGTTGCTTAGATGAAATGCCATTACAGCCACAAGTAGTTCTTGAGCCTTTCGAGAGATGGGATATTGATTTTGTAGGTCCATTTAACCCACCTTCACATCAGAAAGTCCACATTTTAGTTTGCACAGATTATGTAATGAAGTGGGTAGAAGCCAAGGCTGTAGTGAAAGCAACAGAGCAGGTTGTCTCGAACTTTTTATTTGAAGAAATTTTTGCTAGATATGGTACTCCTAGAGAGATAGTTTCAGATGGAGGAGCGCAGTTCACGTCACACATGATAACAAAGCTTATGGAAAAATATGGGATCAAGCATAGGATAACAACCCCATATCATCCTCAGGCGAATTGTCAAGTGGAGAGCACAAACAAAGTATTGGAAAAAATCCTCACCAAGATTGTGGCAAATCATCGTCGGGATTGGGTTGAAAAAATTCCTGAAGCTCTTTGGGCGTATAGAACAACATGGCGAACATGACGGGATTCTTGCAATTTGAACTTGTTTATGGCAAATCCCCATTGTTCTGATGGAATTTGAAATTAGTACGCTCATAATAGCTCTGGAAGTAGGATTGGACCTCTCAGAAGCCCACAAACACCGGCTGGAATAGCTAAATGAGCTTGATGAAATTCATTTGATGGCTGTCCAGAGAACTGTTGCCATATAGCAGAGAGAAAAATGGCACGATAAATTTATTAAAAGTAAGGTGTTTCATAGAGGGGATTGGGCATTATTGTATGATCCCTGTTTTAAGGATTTTAAAGGAGAGCTTCGCTCGTGATGGTTGGGACCATATGAGGTTGATGAGGTATTTGACAATGGGACCGTCAGATTGGTCACAACAGATGATTCCCATGTTTCTTTTATTGTAAATGGACATCGACATAGACTCTACCACCGCCCAGCCTCCAGGGAAGCCTTCATCAAACATCTCTTTGAAAAATATGGATTGAAGGTTGTTGGTGCAGAAGATACCTCCGCTGCACCCTTGAATTAAAGTATATATATATATATATATATCTATATATATATATATATATATATCTATATATATATATATATATATATATATATATAGATATATACTGTTGTTACTACTCACTTGTTTGTCTTTTTGTAGGAGCTACTATTGAGGTGAAACAATTGAGGAGCTGAAAATTTTCTTGAGTAATTGGGACAATCACTCCACTAATATTGATCCTCTTGAAAAAAATTCTAAGTAATGCTTGTTGTTACTCCCAAATATTTTCTAAGTATCAAATACTCCTAGGATGTTGTTACTCCTTGGATGTTGTTACTCCTTGGGTGTTGTTACTTTGCCGATGTTGTTACTCCTCGGATGTTGTTACTCCTTAGGTGTTGTTACTCCTTGGATGTTGTTACTCCTCGGATGTTGTTACTCCTTGGGTGTTGTTACTCCTCGAATGCTGTTACTCCACCAATGTTGTTACTCCTGAAAATTTTCTAAGTGTTGGATGCTGCTACTCTTTGGATGTTGTTACTTCGCCATTACTTTGCCAACTGTCACTTCCCTTAGGTAGGTCGCAAGGTACATCTCCATTGACTTTTATGGATTTAATTAAATATTTCGTGGACAAGGCATTGGCATGTAGTGGATGACTATTTATAAGTTGAGGGTGGGGGCAGGGGGGGGGGGGAGGCGTCATAATTAAACGACGACGTAATTAAACTGCACTAATGATTAATCCATCACCATCATTAAACCTTGTGCCGACGGTATGCTCCATGATCTTCATCATTATTTTGCATAATCATTAACATGCGTTGGGATTTGAAACACGTACCAATTAGTCCCTTCTAATTTAATGCGGAATAATTACCACACCATTCACCGTACTCACCATAATTCGCCATGATTTTCTTCGTTTCTTGAGAAATCACCTACCGTTTTACCGTCGTTCCATTTCATTCTTTTTTTACCATGTTGTTACTGCAAAGAAGTTGGTTGCTGTCACTCCTCCCAATGGTCTGCTGCGTCCGAAGTGCTGTTACAGTCTCTATAGGATGGGCGGACTGGTTGTGCGTCATGAACCCAAGGATACAACCCTAGTCTGCAACAATGCAGATGTATGGCGGGTCTTCGTAGAAGCAAGATGGGAAATTTACTTCAACAGATTGCAGGGGTTTGACGAGGGGATCACGGTAGAATTCACAATGAATCTGGACAAGAATTGCTCGCGAGTTAGAGGATTAGAAATTCCCATCACAGAAGAGGCCATTGCAGAAGTTAGTGGGTTAACACAGTAGGGATAGAAGTGGTTTTCACGGAAGGCTCCGCTGCTAGAGTTTCTAGAATTATTTTTGCAGGCTGGAGAAAGCGTTGTTTAGAAAGGAAGGGGGTATAACTGTAAGTCCTTACCGTATCCATGGAATGAGGTAGCAGGCTTTGTCATGAAATATATAACTTGCGAAGGGCGGTTTACCACCTTGTTCAAATATCATTTCAAAATTCTAGCCCATCTTCGATTCCCGTAGGCACAAGTTCATTCTTTGAACATGCATTTATTCTTGATGAAAAGTCTTCAACTTATGGCGCAGTCCGCTCGGCGCTCACGCCAAGTGCTGGCAATCCTCACAAATCACGGATTGGTTCGACTATTGGTCATGCATGCATTGACTCAATTACAATTCCTTAAGACGACGAAAGAGGAAGTAGCAGCTGTTATAACTGCTAGAGAAGAAGAGCCCAAGGAATTGGAAGAAGAAGAACCAACATCTCCTGCTAGTACAACAGGAGAAGAAGAAGAACCAGAAGAATTGGAGGAAGAACCAACATCTCCTACTGGTACAGCAGGAGGAGAAGAAGAACTAGAAGAATTGGAGGAAGGACTAGCATCCCCTGCTGGTATAGTGAGAGAAGAAGAAGAGACCGAGGAAATGGAGAAAGAAGAAGAGGAGCCTGAATAAATGGAAGTGGAAGTGGAGGAAATGAATGGCGATACAGTTGAGGTTGCCACACAAAAACCAGCCCTACCTGTGGAACCTATTAATGCAAAAATGGAAGTGGAGGAAACAATTGGCAATACAGTCGAGGCTTCCACACAAGAACCAACCCCGCTTGTGGAGCCTATTAATGAAGAAATGGAAGTGGAGGAAATAATTGGCGATACAGTCGAGGCTGTCACACAAGAACCAACCTCACCTGTGGAACCTATCAATGAAGAAATGAAGATAATGGATGGAGTTGATACTGTTCTATAGGAATCAACTTTCATTAATGAAGCACAAGGAGAAGAAATTCTGGTCAAGGAGTTGGCAAGTGATGTTGTTACACAAGAACCAGCATCACTTGCCCAAACAGATGTGGATGTTGAAATGAGTAGGGGTGTCACACAAGAACCACCACCAACTCAGTCAAGGCAGGAAAATGTGGAAGAGACAAACCCTGAGGTTGACGCTGCCCCACAAGAACCAGCGTCGACCGCAGGACAAGAGGAAACACATGAAGAAGGCTCAACCCAATTGAGAAATGAAGGCGATGGAGAAAAATAAATAGAGGTGGAAGACGAGATTGGTATAGACTAGGTGGAGAACATCCCCCACTCTCCTTTTCAGGCCACAATGCCAAGAGGAGTGAGAAGGATTCGTTCCCCCCGTTGTTTAATAGAAGAAATTGTTGTTCCTCCCATATTGAAGTTCGTCGGCTCGAAGGAGGGCGTAGCCATTGTTGGCTCATCACTTATAGGTTCCTAACAAGGACTTCTTGAAGATCAGGCCAAAAAAGGAATTTTTGCAGAAGAATTGGAGTAGAGGGTGGACGACGAAGGCACTGTCCAGGCGATAAATGTTCCTAAATTGAGAAGAGTTGAGGAAGAGAGTGCTCCCGAGGACAGAAAACCAAGTAAGGAAGACCTGGTAAAGGAGCCAGTCGATGCCTTTAATGGAAATCCACTACTTTCTAAACCAGCTGCGGGGCTGGGAAATGAATTTATTGTTAAACAAGAGTGGATAGAACAGTGTGAGAAGAGGAGACCACCTCTCAAAGAAAGGTATCAACTTTAATTTGGAGAAACCATGCGACTAAAGATGGAGGTTAGGAAGCTAAGAAAGCAGGTATCTCAAATAAGGAAGAAGACAATGAAGTAAAAACTGGAGGCTGTAAAGCCCAAGGTTGAGGTCTCCTCGGTAGTTGTCCAGACAGAAGATGTTCCCATAACTTTTGCTGCCACACAGACTGGTCCTGTGGAACAGTTGTTTGAGGCCCAAGAATTCTTCCTAGCTGCTGAAATTCAGAAATGGCAATTTGTCGTGAATGAACAAAAGAAGGAGACAAAGAGGGTTTGAAAACAGGCCACTGAGATTATTACTGGGTATGTAGACCAGCTAGATAAAGCAAGGCAGAGGCAATAGAAACAATAGAAAAAGATAAAGGACTTAGAAGGGCAGGTGTAGGTGTTAAAGGCAAATAAGGAACATATGTTTACCCTGGCACAATAGGTAATGGCTTGTCGACCTCCTACCCATAGTTACACTTTGTTTCTTCATGAACAGTTCTTTTTCTTCTGCCTAGAAAGCATTTACAAAGAGATCAGCCATGAGATTGAGGATCCGATACAGTTCCTTCGTATCATAAGAATCCATGATATCGTGAGCCAGCACTTGATGTGCGAACTCTACATGCATGGTTATTTCTTGAGGGATGACGAGACCTTCAATCCGGTTCCGTTCGTGGGAGACGTTCACCTGAGAGCCTTCACCTCCTACACTATTAATCAGGTTAAATGGAGGAAGGCTTGTGATACTTTTGAAGAAAATCAAGCTACAAAGCCACTGATGGTAAGGAGGGAGAATGGTCAGTCAGTGACTATTTATAACAAGCACTCCACCTTTCTACAGATTGAGGGATCTAAGGAATGAATGCTGGCAACACAGAAATGGTGTACTGACCTCTGTGTCAGACAGATAGTCACTTTTCAGGACGAAGCCCTTGACAGTTGCCAAAGGAGATGGATGATGTCGTCATCAGCTGTCAGAAACCGGGAGCCTTTTGGAGCACCCAATTTTGCTCGAGCATTAGAAAGAGTGCCATGTTTTGTTGCATGCATTCAGACCTGTGGGGTCCGATGGATGGGGCTGAGGTTTCAGTTTCCCCTCATTTGGTTGCCAGCAGAGCATTACACTCCAGCATATAATGTGAGCAATGATTGGTGGAAGGATGTCCTTATGAAAGAAGGATATAAACCTCCGGGGACAAAGATGGCTGAAGAATATGACCTTGCTTAGCTTCATGCTGACCACAGTCGGTCCAACCTAGATCTGAAGAGACAACGACCTACAGGAGGACATGTAGAAAGACTAGTTGGGGGGAGATGTTGGGTACCAAATCTGCATGCTTTTTCCCTCCATTTTTACTCTCTCTCTCACTCCTTTGTATCCTTTATATTCACTAATCACTCTAAATGCACAAGGTAAACCCTCTTCGATTGTCTTCCTGGAATGTTTAATTAATGAAGTAATAGTCACGAGATTTTACCTATGCGAGTTACTAATTCTGTCATTTCTGCAGATTCGGTGGTCAAAGGTCACATATGCAAATCATAGAAGTAACTTCGAGCTTACAACACCATTTCGGCAATGCTGTAAAAGCATAACATATTTTAGGGCATTCTAGACCTTTCTTGTTCTCTCTCTCTCGGAAACTAGTTGGTCGTTTCAACAAATGTATATTTGTAGACGTTCGCTGCCAGATTCAGAGAACGATTTTCTCTGAATATTTGTATAAGAAGGGTTTCAATGCTATGAATTAGGTTAGCCATGCAAGGGATTGAGATTGTAACAGAAGACTGTTTAGTTATTGAATGCAAGTTATTTTGTTGTTCTCTCTATAAGTTGTAAATCCATCGCAACCCTGATCAGAGAGTTGGGCCCACTCTTTTGATCAAGTGCTGCGTTATTTCTGTGTGTTGTTATTTTCTTTATGTTGGTTTATTTTGATTGTTGTTACAATACCTTACTTAATTGCTGAGAATGATTTTATAATTCTGCAATTGATTCTTATTTACTGTCACAATGTTCCTTTAATTAATTCAGTTATTGAATCTGGGATTGGTGATTGGTTTGTGTCATTGCTACCTGCATATACTTTGCACGTTACCTTGAAATAATATACGCACTCGGATTGATAAATTAAATGTGGAAAAGGGTTGAATAGCTATTCACACTCGGACACCAACAGGCTCAATAAATTTGAGTTGGAAGTCCATCTAGGGTAATGCAGAGTGATTCCAAATTTTTAGGGGTCTAGGTTGAGTTCTTTTGAGTTATAATTAATTAACTCAGTCTAACTGAGTTATAGTTAGTTAAACTAGTTCAATCAGTTGGAAGAACTAGTAGGAGGTCTAGTAGTGGGGATCAACTTCAGTGCAGCTTCATAGCTCCACAAGTTAATTAAAGATTCACTCATAAATAAATCATGCATGTCAGTTCAAAGGAAGACCTAGTTGAGATTATAGTTCAGGGATAGTGTACTATCAGCTGTATAATTTTCCGAGTTGTACATATGGTACATGGAATCAGTAGAAGGCCTATGATGGATTGTGCAACTATGAGTGAGGAATTTCCCAATTAAATATGGGCTAATTCTCTTAGGAATTGCACAAAGAGGTAGGGGCTTGGCAGGCAGCAGAATTGGCTAAGTGTTGGCTTGAGCCAATATGTGAAGCAGGGAGATAGATTGTACTTGTGCAAGAATTGTTCGGGTTGAACAAGCATTGTATTTTCTTCTCAGATCTTCTAGTTAATGCAATATAGATAGTCGGGGTTTTGAGCAGTTGCTTTTCCTAGAAAAATAATGTGTTATGTGCAATTGAAATTCTTCCTTTTCTGCTTAGTGTTTTCATCGGTCAATTTTTGTTTATGCCGATGAGTAGAGTAGATTCAAGTCTTTTGTTCTAGCATATTACATAAGTTGTTTGAATCTTCAAGTAAAAATCTAAAGTTCGTGGCTAGAGGATTCTCCCAGAAAGAGGGAGAAGACTATGATGAAACTTTTGTTTTAGTTTCCAGGTACACCTCCCTTAGATCCATCATTTCACATGTTGCTTCTATGGGACGGGAACTACACCAAATGGATGTAAAGAGTGCTTTCCTCAATGGAGTAATGGAGGAATAGGTGTACAAAGAACAACCCCAAGGATTTGAGGTGTATGTAAAGGAGTCTCATGTTTGTAGGTTGAAGAAAGCCTTGTATGGACTCAAACAAGCTCCAAAATCTTGGTATGCTCGTATTGACAATTATCTGACAACATCGGGATTTACCAAAAGTGAAGCCTATCCAAAACTTTACTTTAAGGTTGTAAAGAATGCATATGTGATCTTATTATTATATGTTGACGACTTGTTTCTAATAGGTGTCAAGCCTCTTATCATTCAATACAAAAAGCAATTGGCTTCTGAGTTTGATATGAAGGATCTTGGGTTGATGCACTATTACTAGGGATTAGAAGTATGACAAAAAAAGAGTGAAGTATTCCTCGGTCAAGGGAAATATATGATAGAGATTCTTTAGAGATTCAATATGATGGATTGAAAGTCCATCTCGACTCCCATGGTGACTAACTTGAATAAGCTAAGAGGCTATGACTCCATATTGGTAGATCTATCTATGGACAAGCAATTGATTGGTATGTTGATGTATTTGGTTAACACCATGTGAGACATTTTCTTTGTTATGAACACCTTGAGCTCGTTCCATGTTGAACCGAGACACGAGCATTGGATTGCAACAAATCACATCTTGAGATATTTGAATGGTATAGTGAACTATGGCTTAAGGTACGTTGCAAACAAGGATGCACAACTTTAGGGATATACAAGCGTTGATTAGGCAGGAAGTGTTGAAGACAAGAAGAGTACCTCAGGAGTATGCTTCGGTTTGGGAATCACTATGATATCGTGAATGAGAAAGAAACAGAAGTTGATTTCACTCAACACTGCTGAATCAGATGACATCACAACCAATGAGGCTTGTATCGAAGCAGTTTGGCTCTGGAATTTGTTTCCAAGATTGTTCTGCCAAGAGTTGGAACCAACAAGGATACACTTCGATAATCAAAGCTGTGTGAAGTTTTCGGAGAATCCTATGTTCCATGACAAGTCGAAGCATATAGAGATCAAGTACCACTACATTCGTGACATGGTGTAGATGAGAGAAATTAGGCTTGAGTACATCTCCATTAATGAGCATATAATTGATGTTCTAACCAACACATTGTCGAGGGATAAGTTCATGTACTTTAGAGACAAGATGGGGCTCATTGAGATCACCCCTCTAGTTGAGAGGGAGTGCTGATATGTCTGCAAAATGAATGGACATTCTCTTAAAAGGGATAATGGGTCCAAGAGACCTAGAGGGATCAATAGGAAGTGTTCAGTGAGTGTCTCTTGGAGGACCCTGATCACACATCAAAAATGGTGGAGTGAGGTCTTGAAACTGATCACACACCGAAAGGGTGGCGTGAGGTCTTGGACCTTGATCACACATCAGATAGGGTGGAGTGAGGTTTGTTTCAACATCTAGATCTGATCACCAACCAAGAAGGGGTTGAGTGAGGTCTTGGCCTAGAGTGCGCACCGGAAAGGGTGGGTGAGTGCTTTCTAGTTGAGGTTCTCAACATTTTGGCTTAGGTGGTGGCCATGGGATTTGAGAACCAATCACTCTGGAGGAGTGAGTCCTAATATGATGATGACATTTCCATGGGTTTGGTACCACCTTGTAAATGGCCGCTGGCAGACGCTTATGATATATGATGATGATGGTAATAATGGATAACCTTTTCTTTAGAGAAATTTGTTCAAATTGAGAACATCTATGATAGTGATAATGAATACCTCCCTAGTTAAGAGGAAGTGTTGAATTTGTAACTATGGTTGGTCTTCATAATGTACTATTGGTCACTTGATGTAGTTATATTTATCATTGTAAAACATATTTATAAATGCTCGTGTTAAAGGAAAATTTATTTTGAGTCAAATTCCCATTGCAACTTTTAAAATATGTAAATTTGAAAATTTTAAACTGTGATTTTTCGCTTCGAAAGTGACAAGTCAGCCTTGGCCAAGAGACACCAATCCATTCACCCTAGATAGATCACTATATAAAGGCAGTTTGAGTTCCTCATTTGGGAAATTCACATCTTTCACTCAAGACAATTTCTGGACAAAGGCAACGAAGGAAAAGAAGGACAAAGGATGACGAAAAAGGAAGATGAAATCTTATGTCTGTCTTTCTGTCTCTCTCTCTCTCTAGCATCTCACACATGTGGTCTAGACTCTCTCTATGTGATTCACATCTTTTTGGGGTAACTGTTGTAGGAGGGCCAAATTTTTTTGGGTTATTGCGCAATTACTGGGGGCCAAAATTCTAGGTTACTGGATAGTTGCTGGGAGGCCAAAATTTCTAGATCACACAGGGTGAACAAAGTGCAGGATCAGTTTGGGTGACTTGAAGGAGAAGACCAGGTTTGACCATAGGTCTAGGTGTGTCTCTTATTGAACAAGAAGAATTTCTCTATTTAAAAGGTTGTTGGGTTTTTATCCATAATGGGTTTTCTTAGGGTAAATCTTGTTTCTCTTTTGTACATTGTGATCTCTATTGTTCTACTATTCTTTACTGTTGAATTTCTAAAGTATAATTGATAGATGATATATTGGAATAAGCTAAAAAGAAAATCTACATCAAAAGTAATTATCAAAATTTCAAAAATATTATACTAATCCTAATTGCACAAAAAAATCAACAATGATTTGGGTCTTGAAAGTATTGACTTATGAATACCCACTTGAAACCAGAAATAATACCCGAGAAATATAAATCTTATTTGCATGCAAACATATACAATTCGAAACCTTGTGAGAGAGGGAATTACCTGGAAGAAAAATGCTAAAAATGCTTAGCAATAGCAATAACACGACTTCAATGGCAAGCCGAGTAATTTGAGGAAGCCAAAATTGTATAGTTAAAATCAAGGAAATAAGGGTTAGGTTCCATAATTGCAGAGCTTGCTTCCGAGTGAGTAGAGGAGCAAATGAGACCGACCTGAATGGAGGTGGGTAGTTACAACCAAACGACCCCAAACTCTTTAAACCCCTAAAGTGTGTACCGTGGATATTCAGACATGTCAGGTGTACGTTAAACCATTTCCAGAGTTAAAACATAATAGTTGTAAATTTTCCATTGCGGGAATAACAATAATCAAAAGACATACGCCACCTTGTTTTAAGTCGGCTCCATGGTAAGGTTAAATCCATACACTAAAGTCATAATAATATGATCTATGTTCCAATTTACCTTTCATATTAAGGATGGTAGGTCTATACGTTACACAACCAAAAACCTTCCTCTGCGTTGTGGTCATGCTGATGATGTGTAGGTTATATTGATAGAATGCCAAGGTTCAAATATCATATTGTAAGTTGGGATTAAGAGAAACCCTTTTCCCATTTCAACAAGAATGACCATTATATGGTTATAACACTTAACACACCCTGAAGAAAGAACATATAATTATATTTAATATGATTAAAGGATGAACCAAAAGCATGTAAAGTTCTTTAATTGCATTAAGTTAAGTTGATCCTCCCTAGCAAAAAATGAGTCGTGTTTATTTAACAAGTTCAAGATAATTTGTGGGTTTCATGAAGTTTTAAAATTATCAAGTTTATGTGATTATGATTGATATTTGAATTTAAGTTTCTGTGATTCATAATTTGTTAATTCATGAAAATTTTCGGAGAAAATCACATAGAGAATATTTGGTCGACGCATTTCGAACCAGCCAGTGTGGTTCATCTTCAGGACAAGATGAACACACTGGTTGGTTCGAAACGCGTCGACCAAATATGATTGACACTTTGGAAATAAAGATATATTTATTATAATTTAATTAAAAGATTTTTTTTTAATTAATATAATTTTATTAAAAAGAAAATAGGGGTATTTAAGCTGTCAAAATTACTTGGGGATCACAATCAGTGTGGACCACGCCAACCCTTAACATCATTGGATTTTTACCTACAAAGTTTCAAACCGGTGACCTTCACATCACAAAGTGACTTAACAATACACCCATCACCATCTATTCCACCCTCTATGGATTATGTTGGGAATCACGATTGCTGTTATACCAAAACCTGCAGGTGTTGGTCAACGATCGCATCACCAAACATAAGAATCCACGAGAGGCGGTTAGTTCATGTCATGAAACACACGGGGATCATTGGTTTATCCAATGTCTAACAATCTCCCCCCAACGCGAGCCAAGTGTGTATCAAACTCGTGACCTACGGTCTGATACTATTCGTTGGGAATCACGATTACCTTTAGACCAAAATCGCAGGTGTTAGTTAGTGATCACATCACCAAAGATAAAGATCCATGAGAGGCGGTTAGTCCATGTCGCGAAACACACGAGGAGCGTTGGTTTATCCAATGTCCAACCGACCAAAAAGAAAAATATAAATTAATATTCAATATTTATATAAAAAAAATTGAATAATTTTTTATTATTATTATAATAATGTTTAAGACATCACAACGATCCTAAGATCCTAAGAACTATTTAATAAAATATATTTAATATAAATATATTTTCAACATTCCAAAAAAATATTGAACAAAACATATTTACATTCCTATGACCCCTGTTGTGTTTGTTTAATAAAAAGTTACAATAGTGTTCATCAAGATGGTTATTCCACATTTTATTTTTTAGAATGTGTTAAGAATATCAGTCTAAATCTATTTTAACTATAGAATTATCAAATCTCTTTTAATTTAAAAAAAAAAAAAATTATATCTAAATTTTATCCTCTTGACACTCCATAACTATGTTAAAATATATCTACGTTGGTTGAATATATATATATATATTGGTAGTCTAACTTACAGACTAATAGAAATTTTCACCAGAAGACCATACAATTTCAAGCAATAATGTAATTTTTTGTTCTTTAAAATACATTTTTAAATGCATAAATAGATTCAGCATCCTAGAAACTCTTGAGAAACTCAATTTTAAAAAGTAAACAACTTTAACTCAAAATTTTAAAAACCTATACTTAATTTTAATTAAAATTAATCACAAAAATATGATCTAAATTATTTCAAAACCATAAATTATGAAAATCTATATCCAAAAACTATGGCATAAATTCACTATTTTACCTTAATTTTATTTTAATTAATAAATTTTTAATTTTACTTTCATGTGATGTAACCCTATCAAAATGTTTAACCCCGGCATGACTACATCACTTCCACCTCCCCCACAATGACACCTACCAGCTACATAGGCTGTACAGTCCGAGAAATGTTGTAGTCTCCGCTATATGCAAGCAGTTCACTACAACTTTCCTTTCCTCGCACATTTCCACTGGAATCGCTAGCTTCCATATCTTGAGAAGGTGGAGACCGTCCAGCGTTAACAAAGTCGTACTCATATCTCCGTGGTGGCATGGAGTCTGCAGAGAAACCTGATCCCATTTCCACAATCGATTCCAGCTCCTTCACTACTTCCCTCATCGACGGTCGCTCAGAACCTAATTCCTCAACGCAGCTCAGTGCCATGCCCAAGAACCTCTCAAACCCCGGTAGCGGATTGCTATCAGCAGATTTTCTTAACAATGGATCCATTAACTCCTCCTGCAAACCACTTATTCCCCCGCTCTGCAGGGCCGCCTTCACCAATCTGACCACGAATTTCCCGCCCTGAATGGGGGACCTCGCTGTAATGAGCTCCAGCAAAACAATACCGAAACTAAAGACGTCGCTCTTCTCGCTGAGCAGCAGCGTTGTGAGGTACTCTGGATCCAGGTACCCCTGCACAAACACATACACTCTCAATGTTTTCCAGCATAGATAGATCTGTCAATTACACAGTATAAAAGCAGTATAAAATGATTACCATTGTCCCTTTGATTTGGGTTGAGACGTAGCCTTTGCCTCCTGCCTCAGCTCCTCCATCAATAATGAGTTTGGAAAGACCAAAATCTGCTACCTTAGCAGTCAGATTCGCGTCCAACAATATGTTAGCCGATTTGATGTCTCTGTGTATTATGGGTGGATCTGCAAGCTCGTGCAGATATGTCAATCCCCGAGCAGACCCCAGTGCTATACAAACTCTTCTTGCCCAGTCAAGTCGAATACCCTTTTTACCTGTTTTTCAATCTTTGTCAGATACAATCGAAGTAATATATATGGTGCCCATAGTAGAAACCTTGTCATATTTCAGAATTTATGTTTATGTGAGTTGAATTATGATGAGCTTCATCATTTTATATAAGCATCCTGAATGAACTTCAGCGTTACTATTATGCTACTCCATCACACAATTAGTTTTAGTGCCATGTTTAGAACTTAAACATATGCACTAAAAGCTCATCTGTTGATGTTCTTACCATAGAGATTTTCTGAAAGTGTTCCATTTGTGATGTACTCGTAAACAAGCATTTGTTCTTCTTTCTCAAAGCAAAAACCAATGAGTCCCACCAGGTTCTTATGGTGAACTCGAGACAGGAGCTCGACCTCGGTTTTGAATTCGGATCCACCCTGCATCGACCCTTGTTTATTCCTTTTGATGGCCACCATTTCACCTCCATCTAGCATTCCTTTGTACACCTGCAAGTTCAAGTGAAGAGGATAAGGACTCTCTCCAGAATTATTTGAAGTTCAACTGTACTCTGTTAGTACTGATCAAATTCACTTCAGGCACTTCAATTTTGCATTAGCCCTTGCAATGCCTTAGTCTAAGGTGAAAGGTCCTTCCCATGCCTTGTCCAGTGAAGTATTTCCGAACGTCTTAATCTACTTTGTTAGCTAAATGGAATAGTTTCTATACCTTCCCATATCCTCCTATCCCGATTGCATTATCCTCTGAGAAATTATTTGTAATCTTCTTCATTTCAGCGAAGGAAAACCATCTGGCACCTTTTAGTTTAGGAGCACCTCCACCATCTTGATTACTCACTTCCCATGATGCTGTAAAAGTTCACAGATGGGCAGGATCAGAATTAATTTAAATGATATCTTGAATCTTCTACAAATGGTACATAAATACATTTCCCAATTATCAGCTTATATAGACTATACTGTACCGAATGGTCTGTACATTTCAATGGCCTTATCAGCTCTTTTCTTTTGCTTCCAAGCATAAAAACCTATTCCTACAATCCCAAGAGTCAATACAGCTATTGTGATGGCTATGCCGGCGATGGCACCCCTGCTCAGACCCGATTTTGGATTTTCTACAAACAACCACACAAACAGGTTACTCTGATCCTTAACGCTATCTTATCATTTTAATTGGTTATAAACGAAGGCCAAGAGTATGCAATGTAGTTGCCGTGTTCTTACGTGGAGTGTATATATCTCCCATAAAAGCATAGGGCCTGAATACGTAAGGAGCCTGATAGACATGATTACTGAGGTTGGAAATCGTATTCACAATCTGTGAGTATTTAGAGCCCGTCGTATTGTCTTTGGGGAAAAATCGAACCGAACAATGGAGTTCATAGTTGCTCGCAAAATGGAGGGAGAACAGATATACGTCCACAGAGAGACTCGACCGAAGAGTTCGCACCAGGCCGTCAAATCTTGTCTTATTGTTTAAATCTGAAAATGTGGGAGCTCTGAAGATTAGTTTTCCCTGATAAGGCCGTTGACATTTGCAGGTCCGAGGATTGACCTGGAATCCCACTGAGCATGTCGTGTTTCCACACATTTCTAGACTCGTTTCGTATGTGGTAGCGTTGTAAATTTGGCAGAACCTGGTAGAACCTGACGCTTGCGGTGGACAAAAAGGGTTTCCCTGAAGCCTGCAATTTCAAAATCCAGACCACCACGATCAAGTTACTCAAAACCAATATCAAGAGTTGGGGAATGTTAATTAAGATAAACAATAACAATTATGAGAATCAGCACCGAAATTTACCGTTGGCAGGGGCCAATTTATCGACGATTTTTCCTAAATTGAGAAGCTGACCTTAGGGTAATTAGAAAGATGACAAAGTGGGTTCGGTAAAGCCAAAGGGTACTCACAATATAGTAATGTTGGAATTGCCAATCTGAGGTGCATCGTTGATGCTGTTATTCTGAAGGTCTATCACTTGCAGGTCTGGACTTACGCTGCCATTGAGAACCACAGTTCCATTCAGATGATTATTTCTGAGATTCAGAGTCTGAAAAAATGGCAGGTTAAAAATATTGGAGGGAATCTGTCCAGTCAGACTGCAATTCTCCAGCATTCTGTGAAGCAGCACAACAACATAAATCTGTCATTATTCTAACAATTCTTCTTTCGATCTTCAAAGCTTTTGTAAGAATTTGAAATTTTGAGAAACTTACATTGTTGTCAAGCCTTGGATAGTCATAAGCCACTGGGGAAATTCGGAGGAATTGAAGGAATTGTTGCTCAAGTCCCTGAACACTGAATCTGTTATACAGGATTGAGGTAATCTCACTTTTAGAATAGTAACAGAAAATGTTTATCATCTACTTACATATATTGGAGATTAGTTAGCCCGGATAAGTCTGGAATCGATTCCTCCAGTTTATTATTTGATAGATTTCTGAAAACAACATCAGTGCACTGTATTTAGTCTCATCCCATAACCATATATCGATAGCATAGAACAGAAGATAATAATTTTTATATACTAAGAGGGTTATTGTTTTGATTCTTTTCATCAAATATCAATAGGATAAAATAAAATATTTGCCCCTTGCAAAAGAAGCAATAGAATAGACATTCTTCTCGTTTTATATTTTCCTATTTACCTGTTTCACATAGGGAACTTAGCTTCTCTCTTACCTTCTTTTTGAACCAAGTATCAAAAGACTAATGATTTATTGAGGAAATCTTCATCTTCATTTTTTTTCTCTCAATCGATGTCATCTAATCCTTATCAATCTATTCCTATCAACCTGCATTATCCGGAATATAAAAGTCCTAAATTGACATATTGTTTCTCCTTCCATGGTGAAAGACTCGTGTCTCTGTAAGGGGTTCGTTCGTGTTTTGACTCATGGTTCCTCTAATACGATTTTGTTCTGAACTTTTTCAAAAATTTTCCAAGAATTTTTTGAAAAGATTCAAAACCAAACTGGGTAACGATACAAAAGTATTGTTTGTACCAATGTTCTGAAGAGTAGTTTCTTCAATTTGCTATTTTTTTCTACATTTATTTTGAATAAAGGGCCTTCATGCTTCCTATTATACTTTTCTCTGCATGAATTCCAATTATCGTCAAAATCATATGTGAGGCCCGAGTACATTTGTCATCTAAATGTGATGGTAATATCCCTACCCCACTACCTTTTACCATTACCTATATTTTGTTTACATTAACATTCATTTCAAAGTAATTGTAGTTGGATACTATCTTTGGGCCTTGCTCGTAACATAAATCACCAATAATAAAACATAGCCTCTAGCGATGTGTATACCTCTTCTGCCATCCTTCATGATCCACTCTTCTCATTGATCTATATATAAGCCAAATGGGCATCCTTGTTTTACCTTCATATTACTATTGAATTTGACTCTTGTTTCCAGTTTTCTCATTTATGGATACATCAATTCTACAATAACCTTTTAATATAAATGAGTAATTGATTCTCTCCACTCGATTGGAATTCCAACTTTCAGCATTCTCTCCCAAAGTTTCATTGAGTATTTGTATCCTGTGTTATTGGATCCACAACATCTCGAACGGATCCACATTTCGGAGATGGATATCGATACAAATCCACCTAGATCCATGTAGGATCCACCGCATAAACGGATCCTTCTAAATTGAAGGCGAATCCCATGTTACTGAAACAGATTTATATGATGGATATACATGTTTTTGTCCTTGAAGGATTATTTATTTTCAATAACAACACTTAAAGCCATTACATTAAAGCTCATCATATCACTTGCAGTGATCCAAATAGGAAGTGGTATTCATCCATGATATTGAATAATATAACTCAAAAAGGCACTAAAAAATAAAATACTATAAATAATGAGCTGAGCTTTCAAAAAGACATATTCGTCCATCACGATGTAGTTGTAAAATATTTTTTCATTTAATAAAGTGTTATCTTTCTTTTCATACGTTGTGAGGTATTCACTGTGTATATTTTTTCAATGTTTTTTGAGAATAATTTCAGGAAATACTTGTGCTCTCTCCTCTCGCTCGGCGTTCAAGCCTCCCCGATCTTACACCCAAAATCCTAGGTTTTATAAGAGGCATTGCCCTACCGTATTCAGATGGTAGCTTTTCAAAAATCTGGTGTATCCATATCCGGATCCGTATCTGTTTCCATTTCCAGGTAACTTGTCTATATCAAAGGCTTTGGCAAAACCACAGAGAAAAGACTACTATCACCTTACCCTTATGCTTTTGCCAATAACATCTCTATGAGTTGCCAAATTGTCAATGGTTGAGTGCTCATTTCAAAAACTGGATTTAGAAGGAACCTGATAATTTTTATGCTCATTTACTTAATTTACTCTAAATGGTGCCTAATAGCTTGTAAAAAGGCTACTGACTATGATAATTATGTAGTTTCTTTTATTATTTATATCACTGCCTTTGTACATAGGTATCACTATCCTAACCTTCCACCCATTAGGAGACCAGTGTTATATGTCTTGATCGAACTTGTTCCAGAGAAGTGCATGTAAAGGTAGGCCCTCCCAATTTGACCATTTCAGCTGTTAAACTATAAGGATTACGGGTCTTTTTCTTGGCTAGATGTCTAATACTCGGCTTTATATTTTCTTGAGAAAGCCAGGTTGAATCATTTCCTTTAGTGTCATTATGGGAGTTAAGGTGTCAATTATCTCCTCTGGCCCTTTCCTAAGAAAGATCCTTTTTTCCCGCACATAATTTTTTTTATTCATTCATCAAATGTGTTCTCTAATTTAGACTGGAATTTTTTTGATCTGATTTGCGTTCTTCATTGCACCCTCCTCCATTACTAGGTGTACCAACCATTATTACGAGGCTTTATACTGGCCTCTCTTTTTCCATTTTGAAAGTGTCTCCTTTCCTTTATAAAGATTTTGCTAAAATTCTGCTCCTTTCCTTGAAATAGACAGGCCATGTAATATTCTTGATTGCTCTTTTTACCCAATTGGTAATGGCAACTACTTTTTGGTAGTTCAGTCTTTGTACAGGCTTTCCAATTCCTATACTTCATTAACAGTAAAGAAAACAGGGATTTGAAAGGATTCTTGAAACTTAATCCCAACCCTGAAATTTCTCCATCTGATATATGGTTCTACCTTGACCTATTAAAAAGGACCACTATACTCGTTTGTTTGAGAGGATATCAATATCTTTAAATTTTGTTTCCAACTGTGGATTGAGTCGGACAACAAACAAATTTTACAAGTCTAGTTCAAGTGAATCATAAGTCTTCTTTTTTAAGGTTATATAAATATTTTGTGGTAGGAGCCTTAAGAAACCCCTGGTTTTGATTAAATTATCTGCATTTGCAGCGGCTACATGAATATGGTCAAGATGTACCACTGAGTCATTTGGAGCACTAACCTCTGTTTTTGGAAGCAATTTTCGTTGGAAGCAGTCGCTATAAGTAGATCAGTCATGTTCTGGCAACGAGGTATCGAGCTATTATTTTAGTTGAGGGTTTTGTTATCTGTTTTGATGCGGGTTTCAGAGCTGTGTTACAAAGCTTTGTACTCTGTTCGTCAATAGTTATCTTCATCGGAAAGGCAGTGGATTTAACATGAAACTGTTGTGTAAGGAACCACAGGCCAGTGTTTAGTCAAGATTGAAGACGTTGATTCTAGAACCCAGAGAGCAGACATAAGAAGATTCTTACAGTTCAGAGAGTGTTTTTAGGGCGCTGACGTTGGACGGAATTGGACCAGATAAAGAGTTTCTGTCAAGCCTCCTGTATCCGAACATACCAAATAAGTTAGTCAAACTTTGTTTTACATTTGAATCGTTTTACTCGGTCTTTAAAGCAATACATAACCTAAAAAGTAATGCATCAGTACACTGTATGGTGGAAAATTTGATACTCACAAGGCCTCCATGGTTTGTACAAGTCCCAGGGTAGAAGGGATCTTTCCATAAAAGTTATTGCTAAAAAGCAGTCTGCATATCAAAATATATATTCGAAGAGTTATTGATCTCTAACCTAAGTTCACCATTCCAAAATTAATGATACGGATCTGTTTCACTTACAAGTGAAGAAGTTTCATACTCGAGTTGAAAAGATTGGGTGGAATGGAACCTGTAAGGTGGTTGTCGTTGAAATGGCTTGAATAACGAGAAGCAATAAGAAATTCATCAGTGATTTATTCATCCATGAAAACCCAAATAAACCATAAGCATTCCACTTTCTTACAAGTGCTTTGCAGCAATGAGATTGTCTAATCCAGGCTGTGTTGCGTTTGAGACCGGAAGAGTTCCAGTAAGCTTATTTTCCGCAAGATCTAGCCAGCTGATCTTCAGTAAATTACCCAATGATGCCGGAATTGAACCGCTAAGATTATTGGAATTCAAAGCCCTGACAGAACAAAATATATTTACAATTCGACAATTACATCGGTTATGTTTCACCATTATAAAATCCAGAACATTAAGAATTATTATGATACAATGATATTCTTACAAAAATTCTAGATTAACGAGGTAGCCCAATTCATCTGGGATGCTCCCACTGAAATTACACCCAATCAAAAGCCTGAATCCACCACAAAATCGCTATTCAATTGCAGTCCCGACTTGAGAGCTATCAATATTATACAGAATTTAAATCTAATTTATGCGAGTGCTTTAGACTTGATGATCAAATCGGGTTAGTACTCTCACAAGTTTTCCAAGTTAGTCAGGTTTCCCAAGGTGCGTGGAAGCGTTCCAATCAACTGCGGGTTGTATGACAAATCCCTGCGGTGCCCAACGAATATATTTATGGATTAACTAATCAATAAAACAGGTTTTTTTTCGAGGATAGAAATTATATTTCCTCTGAGCTCCATGGCCAGAGTGAGGTTGCTAGTAGCATGTCAACCTACACGCATATTCATTGCTTTATAAGAGACGATTATAACATTATTTATCAACGCATTATAAGAGACTATTACAACATTATTGATCGAATTGTTCATATCACTAACAAAAATTTCACTAATTCACAATCAATAAATTAATCTATAACAAACACGGTCAATATTCATTCATATATCTACTCTCTAAGACATTAATGAACTTACAATGTTTGGAGTTCAGTAAGATGACCGACATCGACTGGAAGATATCCCTTAAGCCCTTTGGCTGGTAGTTTCCTGTACAAGGATCATTAATATCAGAACCTAAGATTATGACCAACCATAGGTGGAAATGGGTCCTTAATCAAAATGACAGGCTTGAGCATTCAGCAAGGTACCAAATTACTAATAGAAAATCAATCCATACAGTTGTATGGGGAGTTGCAACTATGCACAGGCACGGTGAGATGCAACTCAAAACCAACTAGCTCTAAATATGGGTCCGTAATTAAAATGGCATAGCAGACAGGACGTGCCAAAGTACCCACGTCATTTATAGAAATTCAAAACATAGGATTATTATGCAGCAAACTTTCAAATATTTCAAGATTGCTTGAAATTACAGTCATCACATATTATGACAATTAGGAATACTGACAGTGAATTTATTTGGCCAGAGTTTGTGCAGGTGATTCCATCCCATTGAGACTGGCAAGGATCAGAACCACGCCAAGTTCTCGGCACCGTGTTTCCCCATGCTGATTTCAGTGCATTGAGGATGGTAACTGCAGCAGGAAACCGAAATAAACATAAGACAGTCTGGAGATTTGATCTGAGGCTGTGATATTAGAGACAAAATTTTCAATTGTGCAGATAACAGACAATAGAAATAGTGAAAACTGAATATAAGACAGACTCCATGGATCGCTAATTCAGATGGGCTCGCGAGCTTACCGTCGTTGATGTTTGTGAAACCCGTAACTCCAGAGAACATGCAAAGAACAAATACAGTAATAACGAAACAAAAGCCTGGAATCCCCATGATTTCTTTTCCTGAACCAGAAATCAAGGGTCGTCGAGATAAATGGTAGCAAAATTAAGAGAACGGGTTATACATTTTTCAGTTGTCCACCAACACCCTTCAAAGAAAAACGTTTCTTGAATCAGTCGTCGTGATGCTATGGTTCCCTGTTTTATATTCACAACGATTTTGTCAGTCTCGTATTCAGTGGGGACTGGATCTCCAGTGAAATGCTCAGTAAATTCATGGTTACCCGTTTTATATTCACGACGATTTAGACTAAGAGTGATGTGTCGGTCTGTATTTCGCAGACAAGGTAGGAAATGTTAAAAAGGCGAAAAACTAGTTCAGTGAATATATTGGTGTTTAGTATTTTTTTAAATTCACCGAAGAAATTCTGGCTGAAGCAGGTCTAGGAATACAGAGTTCTGCTAAAGATTAAACCATAAGATTTGCCTGGATGAATGCTCCCCATCTCACTATTAAACCATAATAAAATATTAATTTATATATATTAATTTATGCAAACATGCGCATGATTATTTTAAGTTATACATTTTCCAAGTGTCCACACAACGAATTATTCGTCTGGATGAGATGATTCTGCTGAATTTGTCAATGGTACCCGGTCTCAGGTGAAATGCTCATTGAATATTCAAAAATGGAATCAATAATAATTTGAAAAAGCATGGTTTTCAATTTCAAAATATTTTTGTGTCATAGTTTTTTAATACGATTAAGTCAGTTGAGAAGGTTTTGACTTACAAAAATCTTTTTGTTTCATAGTTTTTTAATATGATTAAGTCAGTTGAGAAGGACATTATGGAGGTAAGAATTGAATATGATTAAGTCCGTTGAAAAGGACATTAATGGATGTAAGAGTAATATTTTTTAATATCATTATTGGCAGGAGGGTTGTGTGCAGCTAATTTGAAAAAAGCACGGTTTTCAAGAAATTGCCGGAAGTATTTTTACTTTGAAAATTCTTTTTTTTTCAAATTTTTTAATAGGATTAAGTCACTTGAGAATTTTTAATATGATTAAGTCACTTGAGAAAGATATCAATGAATGTAAAAATTTAAATTTACTAGAAGATGTATTTTTACTTAAATTTTTTTTTTTTTTTTTTTTTAATATGAAAATACATCTTTTTGCTTTATATTTTTTTTAATATGATTAAGTAAGTTGAAAAGGACATCAATGGATGTAAGAGTAATATTTTTCAATATCATTATTAGTATTAATGTGAGCCCTGGGGAGTGTTGTGTAGCTAATTTGAAAAAAACACAGCTTCCACGACATTGTTAAAAGTTGTATTTTTATTTAAAAAATTCTTTTTTTTCAATTTTTTTTAAAGATGATTAAGTTAGTTGAAAAGGACATCAATAGATATAAGAATAACATTTTTCAATATCGTTATTATTGGCATTAATATTAGTAAGGGGAGGGTTGTGTGTAGCTCATTTTCTTCACTCTTTCTAAGTTATAGAATGCTTACAAGCTATTTAGGATAATGGATTTTCTCGATGTGCTTTGGATTTGCTTGATGATAATGGATGTTTGTGTTTGGAGGCTAATTGTAGAGAAAGCATTTTTAAGCAGAGAAAGGGTCGTTTGGTTTGTGCGAGTTCAAGTTTTGGATCTTTATCTTAGTATGGTCAATGATTTTTAAATGCTCAAAGGTCCTCTATAAGTGCTCTTATCTCGTGTTGTTTAGGTTTTTGGTTTCTATAACATTCCCTCCCAACCCCTTGGACTTCTAAGGCTGGTGAGAGGGCTCGCACTTTCAACTAACTCGACCTCCATGGTCTCACTACAAAGATGGGATTACAAATTCTTTCTTCTCCAAATCTTGCGTAATTAACTTTGAAAAACACCATTGCATTCAACTCGTCGAGAGCTTTTCGGTGGTATAAATTTTTCCCCTATCCGATCTTTGGATTGAAAGTTATGCCCTTCCAAAGCTTGACCAATTAACCCTTGCCACATCAGCGAGATGCTATCACATGACCCCTATTGGCGTTCATATATGAATCATGCAATTCACCCAATTCCACATTAATTGTCAACCCAGGGCTCTATGAGTTATTTCAAGGCTATCATGCAAAGTATATGCAGGCCACAGTTTCCCTACCCAGCACTGAACATTCAATTAAAAACTTAACAATGTGTAACAGGTAGCGATAACTGTAACAACAATAATGACTAACAACAATAAGAGTAACAACAAAGAAGACTCACAACAACACACTGATAATTATTCACAACGATAAATAAGTTAACTAAAATAAAACTATGCACACATCTATCCAACCACACCTAGTCAGGAGAGTGGGCCCAACTACCTGATCAGGGCTATGGCGAGATCAAGAAGTCACGAAATGCTCAGAAGATCAGAATTTCATTAATCAAAAGGATAATACATGTATGCTGTTACAAACTGAAAGTTAACGCAATTCCTTGCAATCTTAACTGTCGACTTTCACAGCCCCATAACTCTACTTATACAATTTGTTAACACTAACAACTCCTAGAATTACAGTAGATGTCTGCCTACAATTACATAGTGGTTTCTTAAGCAAAACAAAATATAAAGATAACAGTGTGTTGATTAAAATATTGATCCACCGTTGCAGTTGATGTCTCAAGATAGCGCTGCTAGCTGGATGGTCACCATTGTAGAACCACAGCCTTGATCATACTTCCTCCAAATCTGCAAGAATAATCGAATTAGCAAGCCACTTAGGCAACAATCCCCTATGACTATGCTTCATTGATTAATGATTCATAACAACATGACAAGAGGTATACCTGTGTGGTTTAGAATGTAAATTAACCAACAATGGTGTAAAATGGATACATGAAACAAGGTAAAAAGGTGGGTAAAAACATACAAATTCAGCCACCAACATCTCTCCCCAACTAGTCTTTCTGCATGTCCTCATGCAACCCTGTCACTTGCTCAGATCGGGATTTGAGTTGCGATGATCAACACGAAGTTGTGCGAGATCATATTTTGCAGCCATTTCTGTCCCTGGAGGCTTATATCCATCTGTTTGAAGGACTTCCTTCCACCAATCCTCGCCTACCTCGTAAGATGGAGAGTATATTGATCGACTGGCAACCAGATAATGGGGAATCAGAACCTCAAACCCATCCATCGGACCCCATGAAGCTGCATGCATGCAATATACTGAGGTACCATGTTTAAAGCCTGAGCAAAATTGGGGACCCCAAAAGGTTCATGTATCCTGACGGCTGATGACGATAGCGTCCACCATTTCTGGCAGTTGTCCCAGGCCTCCTCTTGACAAGTCAAAAATTGTTTTGTGCATATGTCAACGCACCATTTCTGGGTTGCTAGCATCTATTCTTTCCGTCCCTCGATCCCTAAGAGGGTTTGGTGTTTGTTATAAACATTCACAGACTAACAATTCTCCATTTGAAGGACAAGTGGCCTGTTTTCTTAATTCTCTTCGAACGTGTCGAAGGCCTTCTTCCATTTAACTTGATTAACTATGTAGGAGGTAAAGGCTCTCAATTGAATGTCTCCCATGTATGGCACTGGGTTAAATGATTGATCATTGCCCAAAAAGTAATCATGCATATAGAGTTCGCACATCAAGTGTTGATCCAGAATATTGTGGCTTCTCAAGATGTGCAGAAACTGTATTGAGTATTCTATCACATGGCTGAGTTCCTGGTGGACAGTTTCTAAACAAAAGAATATATACTGTTCATGGAGGAATAAAGAATAGTTGTGGGCAAGGGGTAGGCAAGCCATTACCTGCTGTGACAGAGAAAATATTTCTTCCTTATCAGCCTTCAGTAGCTGCACCTGCCCTTCCAGTTCCTTGATTTTCTTTTGCTACTTTTGCTGCTTCCGTTTCTCTTTCTCCAATTGCTCCATGTAATAGGTAACTATTTTCACGGCTTGCTCACGAATTCCCTTCACTCCTTCTCGGTGGGCTTCTAAAGGAATGGTCCCCCATTGAAGGTGAGCTGCAGCAGCTTGCCACTTTTGAATTTCTGTAGTCATGAAAAACTCCCGTGCCTCAATCACATGCAAAAGCGTCTCGGTTTGTGTAGCTACAGAGGTTGTAGGCCTGTCCTCAATCTGCATTGCTGCTGAGATGGTTTCAGCCCTAGGTTTCACAACATTCTTCTTATGCCTCCTCACTTTCCTTCGTAAGCGTCGTACCTGCTTCCTTAACTTGAAAATTTCCATTTTTAGTTGCATGTTTTCCCTGAATTGCGACTAGTACCTCTCTTTAAGAGGAGGCCTTATTTTTGCACATTGCTCAATGAATTCTTGTTTGACAGTAACCTCCTCGACTGGTCTCGCAACTAGTGTGGGGTTTGGTGGATTGACGTCGACAAATTCGTCAATCGACTCTTGCTTTACCTTGACCCCCTTTGTTTGTTCCTCGACTCGGGGAATAGTCCCAACATCTCCCCCTTCAGGTCTCAGAATCTCCATATCTTCCCTTGGTGATTCTAGAGTCACTGTAGGCCCTTGCGAGGTAGTGCCTTCGACACCCTTTTCTTGTGACTGCTCCGCTTCTCGACCGTTTTCTCCTTCAGGCCTCGAATCCTCCACACCTTCCTTTGTTGGCTTTGTAGCCATTGCAGGTCCCTGTGGGGTAGCATCAACAACAACACCATCCTCTAATAGCCCTGTGGGGACAGTGTTGGCCATAGTCTCTTCAATTTGTTCTTTGGTCGGTAGTGGTTCTTGTGTTGCAGTGTCGATCACCAATCCCTCAATTTGTGCAATTTGTTCACCAGTAGACATTGGTTCTTGTGTAACAGTGTCGAAAATGGTGCCTTTAACCGCCCCGACAAATTTTAAGATTGGGGGAGAAGCTTCTTCCTTTACCAGTCGCATAGGGGAACGAAACTTCCTTGCACCTCTTGGTAAGGATGCAAGAAGCGAAGAACAAAAAATGCTTTCTTTAGTGTTCGTTCTCTCAGTGCCTGCTGGCTCAGGTCCTCCTTCCCTTGTGCTCACTAGTTGGTTTGTGCTCCCGTTTTCTTTTTCTGCATGTGCTTCTTCTAGTTTGTCCTCTTGCTCGACAATCGACACTGATTCTTGTGGAGCAGCGTCCACTGTGGCTTCTTCTGTCTCCATTGCTTCCACTTCCGTTGAGTCAGCAGGTGACGATGCTTCTTGTGGAGCAGCATTGGCTGTAGCCTCTCCTGTTTCCATTGCTTCTACTCCCATTGAGCCAGCAGGCGACGCTGGTTCTTGTGGAGCAACGTCGTCTGCGACTTCTTCTTCTTTTGCCATCAATTATTTCTCATCCTCCTTTGCAGGCATCATAGCCGCAAGTTCTTCCTCTGCTAGCTCAGTGAATTGTGACCAAGCCAAAGTAGTCCGGGACAGAGCATGCACGAATAATAGTTTGACCAACCCATGATTTGTAAGGACTGCTAATGCTTGTCGAGATCGACGAGCATACTATGCCATTACCTGAAGACTATTCCATAGAAAATATGGCATGTCTAGGGAATGAATTTGTGCATGCCTAAACCGAAGGCGTGCAAGAATCTTAAAATGACACTTAAATAAAGTAGCAAACTGACCTTCACAAGTAATGTACCTCATGACAAAATATGCAATATTGGTCCATGGGTGCGGCAAAGACTTTCGATCATACCCCCTACCCTTCTGGACTGCTGTTTCACCAGCCTATAAGAACAATTCCGAGAACTCTGGCAAAGGAGATTTCCTTGAAAACCATTTCTTCCCTCCTCGCGACAATCCGTTGATAGTCAAAATTACTTCCTCTGTGATAGGAATATCCAATCCACGCACTCTGGAATGATTTCCATCCAAATTTCACACGAATTCAACTGTGATGGCTTTGTCAAATCCCTGCAACCTCTCAAAATACACATGCCATCCTGCATCTAAAAAGACCTTCCAGACGTCTAGATTGCTCTGGACTTGCATTGTATTCTCTGGTTCGTGCCTAACGGCTTTCTTGCTTGTTCTGCAGTTGCTTTATGGCAGTAATTGGAGTAACAACAAGACCGCTGAGGAGGAGTGTCGACAGGTAAAATTGTAGTGACAGGGTTGTGGTGGTGACGGGGTGCGGTGATAGTGAAAATCAGGAGATAATGGTAAAATATGGAAAAATCCATGGCAGATTATGGTAATAATGAGTGATAATTATGGTAATTGTTTCACAACATTGGAAAGGATCGTCCATTAACACAATCGTACTTATTCAAGTCCCAATGCATATGGATAACCGTGCAAGGTATGGTGGGGATCGTGGAGTGTACACACTTGGTACAGGGTTCAATAGTGATATGACAAGTCATTACTTCATTTTAATTATGGCGTTTTTGTATTTATTATAATAACCCCCCCCCGCCACAACTAAGGGGATGTCTGTCCCTGGTCATATCGAGTCATGTCATATGAATTATCAATCAAATCCACAAAGTCGACCGGGAATGTATCTGACGACTTAACTTGACGGAGTAATAACAACGGAGGAGTAATAACATCGGAGGGAGTAACAACACTTGAGGAGTAACAACATTGGGGGAGTAACAACGCTCGAGGAGTAACAACACCGCTTGAACACTTAGTCGGAATCGCGACGGAGTAACAACACCAGAGTACTTAGATGAAATTGCGAAGGAGTAACAACACCAAAGGAGTAACAACACCAAAGTACTTAGACAAAATCACCATTGCCATGGAGTAACAACACCAGAGGAGTAACAACACTAGTGAGATCCCTGTAGGAAAAAGAATGATAAAGTAGTAATAACATTTATATATATATATATATGTATGTATGTTAGATCAGAGGTGTAGAGAAAGAGTTTTTGGCACTAATAATTTCGAAAACCAGAATTATCAGAGAGATGTTTGATAAAGGAGTCTTTAGAAGCTGGGTGGTGGTATAGTCTAAGGTGATGTCCATTTACAAGCAAAGGAGTATGTGCCTCATCAATTGTTATAACTCTAACATTCCCGTTATCAAATACCGTAAAAACTTCATATGTTCCCATCCATCTACAACAAAGTTTCCCTTTAAAATATTTGAACCGAGAGTCATAGAGAAATGCCCAATCGCCCCCTTGAAACACATTTATATTAATAAATTTGGTGTGCCATTTAGTTCGCTGCTGCTGAATTGTAGCAGTGTTCTGGACAACTACCAAACAAATTTCACCCAACTCATTTAACTATTCCAGTTGGTGTTTTTGGGCTTTTGAAAGATTCAAACCTACTTCAAGGGCTGTCTTAATTTCGAATTCCACAAGAAACAAAGGGGATTTCCCATAGACAAGCTCATATGGTGAAAATCTTGTTGTGTTTCGCCATGTTGTTCTATATGCCCACAATGCCTCAAGAAGCTTTTCAGCCCAATTTCGATGATGGTTTGCTACAGTCTTTGTAAGAATATTTTCCAATACCTTGTTTGTGCTCTTGACTTGGCCATTCGCCTAAGGGTGATATGGAGACGTTACCCTATTCTTGATTCCATATTTCTTCATAAGTCTTTATATCAGATGTGATGTAAACTGCGCCCCTCCATCCAAAATTATCTCTCTAGGAGCTCCATGCCAAGTAAAAATTTCTTCAAATAAAAAGTCCGAGACAATCTGTTCTGTTGCTTTCACAACAACCTTGGTCTCTACCCACTTTGTCACTTAGTTCGCGCATACCAGAATGTGAACTTTCTGATGTGAAGGCGGATTGAATGGCCCAACGAAATCAATAGCCCATTTTTCGAAGGGCTCAAGAACTAGTTAAGGTTGAAGCGACATCTCATATGCCCACACAAACTCTGCATATTTAGGTAACAATTGAAAAAGTGGGAATGTTGTCTTATAAAAATTCTCTATAAACTGTCTGTAATAGCCACCATAACCAATAAATCTACGTACCTGTGTCGGTGTCTTAGGTGTACGAAAATTCAATATCACTTCTACCTTAGTAGGATCAACCCAAATTCCTGTAGTTGAAAGCAGGTGTCCCAACAGTATTCCTTCCTCCATCATCATATGACATTTTTCTGTATTAAGAGAAATATGTGTTTGTATACATCTTTTAAGTAATTTCTCTAAGTTTTCTAGATGTTCTTCAAAATAATCCCCATATGGGGTGAAGTCATCCATGTAAATTTCAATACTATCATTGATTAGATTATAAACAATTCCTACTATTTCCCTTTGAAAGGTGGCAGGTGTGTTATAGAGACCAAATGGGAGGACTTGGTAGGCAAAGGTCCCCAAAGGACATGTGAAGGTGGTTTTATCCTGATCCTTAGGAGCTATTTGTATCTGGTTGTATCCGCTGAATCCATCTAGAAAGGAGAAAAACTTCTTTCCAGCTAATGTATCAAGGACCTAGTCAATAAAGGGTAGGGGAAAATGATCTTTTAAAGTTGCTTTATTTAATTCCCTGTAATCCACACAAATCCACCACTTGCCATTCTTCTTAGGAACAATGATCAGCGGGGAAACCCATTGATTGTTCGATATCGGATAAATGAAACCCACATCTAATAGCTTTTGTAATTCATCTTTGACAATGTTTTTTAAGGCAGGGTTCATTCTTCTCTGTGGTTGCCTAACATGTCGACATTCTTCTTTAATGTATATGTGATGAGTGCATAAATCAGCAGGGATGCCTTTCATATCTGTATACTCCCAAGCAAAGGCTCCTTTATGTTCTCGAAGGACCTTCAGTAACCGTTCAATTTGGGAGGGAGAAAGGGCAAGATTAATATTCAATGTTTTCCCTGGTTCAATTTCTATAGAAATGTTTTCACGGGGTACAATTACAAGAATATTTCCAACTTCTGTTTTTGGTTCCATATTTTCTTGAACGTTGCAACTCATGACAGATTCGAATAACTGGTGGGTTGGGTCAGAAACGAAGTTGGGACTGCTAAGAAAGGTGTTAATGGCATCATCCTTCGTTTCATCCTTGAAACAAAGAGCCTCACTGATGGTAAGGATCGGTCTAAATTCTTCATTCTCGGATTCAGGCTCTTTCATAGGTAGAGATTTTTGCATCAAGGTAAATCCTGGTTTATCTGAAAAACTTGGTTTGGCAGGGGGATAGAGGATAAGATTCTTTGTAACTTCCCCATTGGATATTACCATATTTCTAGACCGACACCCAATGTAAGCATCTGTGGTCACAAGCCAAGGTCTCCCTAAAATCAAAGGGTGTCCACCGGCTGGGGATTGAGTATGTAAAACCAAAAGATCGACAAGGTATTGCCATGAGTCTACTAAAATGGTTATATCTTCTAGCTTCCCTACCAGTCTTATAGTAGACCGATCTGCCAATTCTAGGACGGTGGGAGTTGGTTTAAGGTTCCACAGACCCAAGGTAATCATAGTTGCAGAGGTTATAACGTTAATTTCTACCCCCAAATCTACTAGTACATTTGGGATATCAACCCCATTAATCTATACTATCAGAATTGGGTTCCCTGGATCCTCGTATTTAACAAGTATAGGCTTCCCCAACATTATTTTTGATAATTTTCCCATAACGTGAATAGTGAGTAGATCCTTTGGTTTTCTGCTAGGTTTCTTAGAGCAATATTCTTTAATTGTTTTGGCATAAATCGGTACGTCCTTCATAGCCTGAAGTAATGAGATTTTGATAAATAAATTCTGCAGCTCCCCTAAAAAGTCGAATTCAGGACGAGGACTTGGTTTGCTCAATGATAATCTCTCAGGATAAGGTGGACTAGTTTGACATCCTCTAGTAACAATCGTTTGTGAAAGGGTTTGTTGTTTCATAGGAATTTGTATTTCCTCATCCCCAGTTGCTCTAATAGAATCTCTAGGTTTTGGTTCTGAGACTTCATCATCAATATGTTCAACAATTATTGGTGAAGTTTGAGTATTCACCACCTGACCAAACCGAAGATTCAATTCATTACATTCTGCGGTGGCGATACTATATGTAGGGAGGTTGACTGCCTCAACCTGCTGAGGCTCCCGATTGTTTGGATTTGGATTGGATTGAATAGACAACTGCAGATGAAGAGGAGGATTACTAAAGGACACATTAGAAGGCAACTGTAGTTGTTGTTGTGGCATAGGTTGTGAGAATTATGTTGAGGGAGGAGGAGGAGGTCCACGCTAATTCTGGGACCATGAAGGGTTTGGACCAGATTGAGGGTACCATGGTTGCCAGGTCATTAGATATTGATAAGACTACGGCTATGAAGGTAAAAAAGGTACAGATTGAGGCCCAAAATCAGATTATTAAAAAACTGAGAAAGGTCTTGAGACATACCTTGATTCATGTTTTGTGGCCGTGGTTGCCTTGGTTTCTTTGATACCATAAAATACAGCAGATCCATTTCTTCATTTGTTCCCTGAAAGACAGCCTTCAACCCAGGAAGAGATGGACAGGTGCTAGTGGAATGACTTTAGTCACATATCGCACAAGTATTGATGGACTTCAATGGGAATTCCTTCAACGGATGCTTCTTCCTGCATTGAGGAAAAAAATGGACATAGCTTTCTCTGCTTCTATCTGCTTTTGTTTCACCTGTAACACGTCTAATTTTGATGATAGTTTGCTTAGGATATCAGTTCTCAAATTATCCAGCAAGTTCCCAATCTTTGCTTTTTTAACTTCGCCGCTAGATGCCTTGAGAGTTTGGATCCCTTGATTATGCCTCGCAGCCCCTCTTGAACACTTGATACATAATTCACAAATGGCATCAAATTCCTCTTGTGATATATCTCCTTTCCCTACCACATTCAATAGTTCCAAGATTCCTCCCTTAGTGCCTGGAGAAAGATTATTTTCAAAATATTCTTATCTAGATCACGATGGCCTGATCTCTGCAAACTATATTGAATGCACTCCACAAATTCCTCCATGTTCTCATCATCTTTTTGCATAATCTTAAATATTTATTCCTTCACATCTTGGGATTTGTAGTAACCTTGATATTTCTCGAGAAAAATCTTCTTCATATCGTCCCATGTAGCAATAGATTCCCCCCCTAAACCCATAAACCATCTCCAAGTTGTGCCTTTCAAAATGGTGGGGAATATATTCAATATTTGAGCATCAGAAATATAATCATATCCTCGATAAACAACGTCGAATTCAAAAATTAATGTTTCCGGATCCTTAGAAGAAATACCATGGAAATTAGGTAATGTTGTCAAAGGAATAGGCTTCATAGGCGCATCACCTCCGATATATCCAATTGGAAATTCGATCGAAGAAGTTGCAGGAGCCATGAACATCTCTGCCAATACCCACTTGGAATCTCAACAGGTTCTGGCTTTGGCTATTATATAACAGGTGGTTGAGGTTGTTTAACAATGCTCCTTTGATCAAATGGCACAAAGAATTTCCTCAAATCTTCTTCCTCTAAACTTGCAATATACAGTTCCTCAGATCCTCAATTTGCTACTTCTTCTTCCTTGAATTGCACTTCTGTTATTGAGGAAGGTTTTGGTTGTGAAATTGATTGCCCTCCAGATCTCGTATGATATCTCACCCTAACAGAAGCTCGCGACAATGCTCTCGACTCATCTCTTGAAATGATCTCTTGGATCTAGGTATTTATGCCTAGATATCTCCCTCTTCTTTTCGGGGGTCTTCCTCTGCCCCTTTTATTTGTATCTCTATTAATACAATCAGGAAATAAAAGGAAAACGTTTAAGCAAATCAAAAGCTCAGGACCTAGAATAGGGTACCAAATTCCCTCCCCAGGACAAGAGAATGGCCCCTAAAAAGAAAGCAAAGAAATAAAATAAATCAATGACAAAATTAAGCTCAAGACCTGAAATAGGGTGACATAAAGACTTCCCTTCCCAGGAAGAGAAAGTGGTTCTTATGAAAAAGAAAACAAGACAATCAAAGCAACAAAAATGATCTAATGATTAGGACCTGGAGTAGGGTGAAAATTTCCCTCTACAGGATGAGAGATCAGTGCTATGATCAATACTAGTCGTACTTTCGCGCCCTTAATAGCCTTCTCGGCAACGACGCCAAAATGTTGGCATTCAGATATGAATCATGCAATTCACCCAATTCCACATTAATTGTCAACCCAGGGCTCTACGAGTTATTTCAAGGCTATCATGCAAAGTATATGCAGGCCACAGTTTCCCTACCTAGTACTGAACATTCAACTATAAACTTAACAATGTGTAACAACAAGCAATAATTGTAACAACAAATAAGAGTAACAACAATAATGACTGTAACAACAACAAGAGTAACAACAAAGTAGACTCACATAAACACACTGATAATCATTCACAACGATAAATAAATTAATTGAAATAAACCTATGCACACATCTATCCAACAACACCTGGTAATGATCCAAAATGGATTTTGGATAGACTCCTAAGTCTAAGTGTTCCTCACTGAGGAAAATGAAAGTCCAAGGAAGTTCCTGGAACTAGCCCCATTGTAGAGATCGTCTCATTTTGAATCTACTACAACTTGAATGGGCAAAAACTGACTTAGGATGTAGAAGTTATCACAAAATGAAGCTGCCCTTTTTCCAAAGGAAAAAGAGGAAAAATCCTCTAAAAATGGGTCCTAAAAACCCTCTAAGTCTTCAAAGTCTTCTAAAAATCCAAAAACCATCACAAAAGGAGAAGTTTTGGAAATATTGGATTACACTATCGGAAGGCAAAAACACAAAGAAACGACCAAAAACATGCCTATTGGGGGCTTAAACCAACAATGAACAGGAGCCGTCGGATCTAGCTGATCAATGGTCCAGATCCGATTGGAATATCGCATCGGCAGTGACAGGCGGAGGCAATCGGAGGCAGACATGCGATGGGATCGGGCCGATGCGATACCACGATCGCCGATATCGGCGGATTGCAATTGGCGTTGGCATAGACCATACCATATGGAAATACCTTGGGCTTATGTGATATGCGATTGCGACAAGTCGCATTGCAATATCACGTCGGCACATTACAAGGAGAGGGCTATATATATATATATATATATATATATATATATATGCGATGCAATGGCCGGACCCGACGGCAATATGAACCAGATTTAATATATTTGAGATCCGTCAAACGACAATTTTCTTTGTATTGCTTTTTTCGTTAAATAAACGAAATACGAAGGAAAAGTGCCCGATGCGATGAAACCGGACCCGAAAGGGTTTCTAAATGCAAATGTATATTATTTCAAATCTGCCATAAGGCCATTTTGAGGGATTTTCAACGTTTTAATGTATATTTGAAAAACAAACGGGAAGCCATGGAATGGGCATTGCGACTTGTGATAAGCGATTTTAGGCAGACTCGATAGTGTTATAAATTGGAATTAAGGACTTTTGAAGTCCGATAAATAGAGATTTGGCGATTTTTCCCGTGTTTTACAACGTTCTTTGTGTAAATAGGGAACAACTGTTTCTAGGGGATTTCAAGCGTCGATGCACTCTCCCATTACAGCACAGGTGGCCACCATCCCTGAGGGCATTTAGCAATGATTGCTAATGCTCAGAGAAGGGATTTGAGCGGACCAAAGCCGGAAGACAGAGAGCCCGAGAGGGAAAATGAATAGGCAGTGCCGATTTGGCTTAAAAGCCACAGAATGACAGAGACAGAGGTTGTTGGTTGTTGTTGGGGTTTTTTTTTTGCTAAAACGGAGAGTAAGCCAAGCCAAAGCAGGAAGCTAAGGCAAAAGAGGCAACGCAGAAGCAAAAAGGCAGCCAAGGGAGTCACTTGGAAGTCAAGTGGAAAGCCAAGAGGGCTGTAAACTGATAGAGAGTAGAAAGGAGCCAAAGCCAAAGAGCAAGAGCCAGAGCCAGAGCCGAAGAGCCAGAGTCAGAGCCAAGAGCTAGAACCAAGAGCCAAGAGCCAGAGCTAGAGCCAAGAGCCAAAGCTTCAAGAGATAGGGGATAAAATAGTGTCTGAACCCACTGTTTTTGTGTAAAACAGCACGAGTTGAGCCAAGAGCTTGTAAAAAGGACTTATACCATAATCCTATAGAGCCTAGTTGAATTGACTAAAGCTCACGGAGACGTAGCCCAAGAGTTGTGGGTGAACTCCTAATTAAATTGCTGGTTCTGTGTGATTGTTTATTGCTGCATTATTTATTGTTATATGTATTTATATATCAGTTTCAGCACATTAATTTACAACACCTGAACAGTTTAAAGCAAATACCAGCATACACCTTAATATCAAGCACTTATTAATTCCGCATTGGTTAATCAATAAGACTTGGGAATATTTAAAGCTTTGGGAGTGGGAGAGGTTCTTGTAAGTTGGACAAGAAGCCTAAGTGCCCCATTTTCAGATCAGGTAAGGAGAGTGGGCCCAGTGTAGCTGCTACAACCACTCTCCAAAATTTTTCCTTAGCCTCATTTTGGAGCCTCCCTACCAACCATCCTTAGTGTTCCAGGTGGCTCTAGAGACACACACAGGACAAAGGGTTTAAGAAAGCTCAAAAATCAAAGTGATCAGAATGCTTTCAAACCAAGACCAGAGTGTAGATCTCGTCGTCCTGATTGTAACGGTGCCAACGGTTCATTAATCTGAGTTCGTATGAGGGAAAACGAGCCAGTCAAAGTTTTGGTCAAAGTTGGATTGTGGGCGAGGTTTAAGTGTCCTACAATTGGACCGACCCCGAGGCATGAAACCTAGCTCCCAAAAGTGGGCGAATTTATTGGATCGTTAATTTGTCTAATATCCCCTATATTAGACAAATTCAAAAAAAATTGTTGTTTTAAAAATAAAAAATATTGATTATGGGGTGGTGGGCCACCAACCCTGCCACCCCCTAACAACCAACACTCAAGTTAATTAAATCTGGGCCGACAGGCTGTGACCCCCGTCGGCCCACCCAACCCGCATAAACCAAATAAAAATTAATTGGGTCAACGACCATCACCCTGCCGGACCGTCCAACCTCCACGTAACAACATAACATATTATTTCCGAAAGATTGAACTGTTCGTACCCGAACAAAAAGAATTCGTTTCGTAAGGAAGTTGCTATTGACTCATTTTATTAATTAGAACCAAGAGATCTCATAGGAAAGATGGCCGAGCGGTTCAAGGCGTAGCATTGGAACTGCTATGTAGGCTTCTGCTTACCGAGGGTTCGAATCCCTCTCTTTCCGTATCTTCGCCCTACTATCTATTTTCTTCTCATCCATTGTTTTTCCAATCTATCCAACCCCACATTACCCCATCCCGACAGAGTGAGTGAGTTAGGTGCACGAATGTGATTGGAATCTGATGTTGTAGCGAGAGCGAGTCTTCATGGGGCAATTGTCACTGCTTATGGACCCAAACCTGGGTGATCTATCCATGACCAGGATGAGGCTTGGGTGAAACTAAGTGGAGGTCCGAACTGACTGATGTTGAAAAATCAGTGGATTATTAATTTACGTGATTGGAAGCAACCGATATGGTTTACAGCGAAACCTATAAATCTAACTTAATATGGGGTGGGCGCGGGCCACCTCCGGTGGACCCGACCCACACCCCAACTCCACATGCCATATTAAAGGAGGGGCCCGTGGGAGTTGAACCCACGACTGGCGGGAGGGCCGGCCCTGCCCACGCGGCGGCCTCATATGTCACCACCTCCAAACAACACAACGTGCCAAAAACATTAATGCGCCAACGTTCAAAAAATGGCCCATTCATATGCTGTGGAGATTAAGGGGCGGGCTGCCCAATGTGGTCCCGACCCCCAAAAGAAATAAATTTTCGGTTTTGTAAAACGATAAGGATATTAATATGGAGGGGTCAGGATTGACCACCAGACCTCCTTGCGATTCGCCTCCTTTACCAATCCACCTAAACGACTTATTTAATAAGTCTGCCCACAAAATTTATATAAACTCGTTCTTTTGTCAGTGCGCCCAGGCATGAAGGAACCAGGGGCGTGCAAGGAAATCGAGACATAAATTTTTTAATTAATTTATTGCAGGTGGAACCATGATTGAGCAAAATTCTCAGGAGGGTGAATTTTGTTGTAGTGTCCAAATTGGACAAATTTTATGTCGATCTTAGACCTCTCAGCGAAACAAACTTGATGGCGTAGTCAGTTTCCTGCTTTGAGAAGTAGATTTGCAGAGCACCTGGAGGAGGGAATTTTTAAGGAATCTAGGGGGAATTTAAAAGATTCCTTAAGCCCCAGATTTTTACTTTCTCAGAATTCAGAAATTTGATAGTCGATTTTGCATTATTCGACGCCATAAATCTGAGGGTGCATTAAGATTTTCTATTTTCTCATTTCATTTTTCAGCCACTTTTCTAAGTGGAGTGCAGGTTTCAGCATTCAACGTGTGAGTAGTGATTCCATGAGACTCGACGCAGCGAGATTGATGGTACGGCTAGCTTCAGCAGTTTGACATCCTTTTCTTCAGACGACTCCAGGATGTGAGGTATATGCATTATGTTCATGTTCTTCTTTTGCTATGCATTGTGCTGCACAGATCCCTGTTTGATGTTTAATGTGGGATCTTGTTTCATGATTCCTGCTTGATGTGATGCAGAATCATTTGTGGGATGTACTTGTTGTCATGATTCATCATGTTTTGTTTGAGATCTCTTTGTTATTATGTTGATGGGATACTCATGTGTCGCCATGCATGTTTGCATTGAGTTCCCTTTTATGCCATGTTGGCGGGATGTTCATTATCATCATGCATGAGTTTATGTCATACTGATAGGAGTCATTTTTTGACTGACAGTGCCTGTAGCGGAACATCTCTTGGAGCCACTCCTATGTGAGGGCATTTTCCTTGTATGATAACGATATCACGTCTTATGTACATCATCACCCTTTCCAACACTTAATGCAGTGGCCTACACCATCTTGACCCTGGGGCTCGGAGACGTAGTCCCTCCTGGACAAACTCCGTTATCAACGTCTCCTTATTTTATGTTGCTGATGATTGTCATGTTTCTTCTTCTGTACAACATGCATATCTGTTCCTTTATGCTATTTTAAATGCATATCTAATCATACCACGAAAGTAAAAGATCTTGGTTAAATCCAGAAGTTGAGTAAACTCGGATCAAGTGGTATCAGAGCGGTTTTTGCGTGGATGTGAATTGCAAGCATAAACAATGGAACGTGCAACGACAGAGGATGAAAAAGCGATGTACGAGACCTTGCTCAAAATTTCCAAAAGGGTGGAAGAAGCTCTACAAAAAGAGACAAAGGAAAAGGAGTGATTGCAACTTTAGTTGCAAACCACGGAAGAGGCCCTGGAAGAATTGAAGCACAACAACCAAAGTCTTCAAACAGATAACGCTGAATTGAAGATGCTTCTACATGAAGGGAAAAAGGAAAAATAGATTTTTGCTACAACAGCTGCAAGCAAAGGACGAGGCCTTGGAAAATCTGCAACGTCATGTGAGGTAAAAAGTAATTCTCTTAATTCATGTATGTGTCATGATGATGATTTCGCTGTTTTTGAAAATCTTACCACAGGAATTGGCTCCAAACTATTGAATAAAATGGGGTATGAAGGAAAAGGCTTAGGCGTTAATGGCCAAGGAATTGTCAACCCCATAAGAGTAGAATAATTACCCTGTCGAACAGGATTTGGGTATGTTAGAAAGAAAGTTTGGGAATGCGCCGAGACAGCTAGCGAACCACCAACAACAGATGATGAGAAGCCCTCATCGATAGAGGAGGTAAAATATGTTGATTTCCTTTCAGTTTCATCTTTACATAGTATGATTTCTGTTGGAGATTTGGAGATCCCAATTACAAGGACAAACATGAGGCTCCTTACTAGGATGAGGTACAAGGAGGAAAAATAACTTGGTGTTAATAACCAATGCATAACTCAACCATTGGAGGTTGTGCAGAGACCTCAATTTACAGGCTTGAGATACACCAAGGGAGAATGCTCGAAGGTGTCAGATTCTTCCGAGATATCGTCAAAATCGTCGAGGAAAGAGAATGTTGGGAACACATCCCCATCATCCCATGGCAGTGCCCATGGTAGGGAAAGAGTTGAGGCAAGCTCTCATCGCCATACGTACACCAAAGACAACAAGGAAAGGTATAACCACTCTCGACATTCGAATGTTCATTTAAATTATAATCATGTTGTTAATGATGAGCGTAAAACATGGCATCGAAAAACATGTACCTTTTGTGGATTACATAACGATACATTTTCTAAGTGTTGGAAAAGAATGGCAGCACACAAAAGGGTTAGGCATGAAAGAACCCCTCAACAACAGGTAAAGAAACATATTAAGCAGATCTGGAGGAAAAAGAGGTATTTCAGTCATTGCAACAGAGGTGGCCATCAAAGAGCCACATGTTGGAGGCTCCATCCAGAACAACGCCTTAAAGACAAAGTGTCGGTGCATGAACCAGGTGAAGCAATTGTTTGACAAGCAAAACCACCATTGGGGGGTGACCCATTCACATTGATAAGTGAAAAATGGTTTCTAGATATGTTAGCTTGTCATGGTCGTGCATTTGTAAATCATTTGTTGCATTTTAAAATGTAAAAGTGATGATGTGTTTCCATCAATTGTTAAGCGATAATAATGTCTGGTCTTATTTTGAGTTGCATGATAAACAGTGAAAGTGATGTCCTGTTTGGCCTTATTTTTGTAAATCATGTGTTGCAGTGATGATGTTTTTCCATCACTTGTTGAAGCAACAATAATATGTTGGCCTTATTTTCGTAGCTGGGGTATTGTGTTCACCTTGATGTAAACTTGACCACCGAGTATGTGTTATAAACTCGTGGCAAGTGTGGGACACTTGGGTCATTAGTTGGTCATGAAAGTCAAGCATGTAATTTGCAAAACAATGCACTACAGGTTGTAGGTGTCAGTGCATCGCTTAAGGCTCTGAAGAGCAAAGGTGAAGGAGATGGAAGCAAGACCTTTTCAAGAACAGTTGTGATGTAGACAAGGTACAAAGAAGTTACATATTATTTTTCATGCTTTTGGAGGACCAAAAGCTCCTCAGTGGGGAGGATTGATTCAGGTGGCTCCAGAGACACAGGACAAAGAGGGTTTATGAAAGCTCGAAAATCAAAGTGATGTGAATGCTTTCAAACCAAGACCAGAGCGTAGATCTCGTCGTCCTGATCGTAATGGTGCGAACGGTTTGTCAATCCGAGCTCGTATGAGGGAGAACCAGCCAATCAAAGTTTTGGTCAAAGTTGGACTGTGGGCGAGGTTTAAGTGTCCTACAATTTTACCAACCTCGAGGCATGAAACCTAGTTGCCTAAAGCAGACGAATTTGTTGGATTGTTAATTTGTCTAATATCCGCTATATTAGACAAATTAAAAAACATGTGTTGTTGTTTAAAAAAAAAAAAAATTATTTATTATGGGGTGGTGGGCCACCAACCCCGCCACCCCCCAACAACCAACACTCAAGTTAATTAAAATTGGGCCGACAGGCCGTGACCCCCGTCGGCCCACCCAACCCACATAAACCAAATAAAAATTAATTGGGCCAGTGGCCATCACCCCTCTGGACCCTCCAACCTCCACGTAACAACATAACATATTAAAACTTAATATGGGGTGGGTGCGGGCCACCTCCGATGGACCCGGCCCACACCCCAACTCCACATGCCATATTAAAGATGGGATAGTGGGAGTTGAACCCACGACAGCGGGAGAGCCGCCCCGTCCATGTGGCGACCTCATATGTCACCACCTCCAAACAACACAACACACCAAAAACAATAATGTGCCAACGTTCAAACAACACCCCATTCATATGCTACGAAGATTAAGGGGCGGGCCGCCCAATGCGGACCCAACCCCCAAAAGAAATAACTTTTTGGTTTTGTAAAACGATAAGGATATTAATATGGAGGGGTCGGGGTTTGACCCCCTGACCTCCTCCTTGCAATTCATGTCCTTTACCAATCCACTTAAACGACTTATTTGATAAGTCTGCACACAAAATTTGTATAAACCTGTTCTTTTGTCAGTGTGTCTAGGCATGGAGGAACTAGGAGCGTGCATGAAAATCGAGACATAAATTTTTTAATTAATTTATTGCAAGTGGAACCATGATTGAGCAAAATTCTCAGGAGGGTAAATTTTTTTGCAATGTCCAAATTAGACAAATTTTATGTTCATCTTACACCTCAGCGACACAAACCTAATGGCGCAGTCAGTTTCCTGATTTGAACAGTGGATTTGCAGAGGACCTGGAGGAGGGAATCTTTGAGGAATCCAGGGGGAATCTAAAAGATTCCTTAAGTCCCAGATTTTCACTTTCTCAGACTTCATAAATTTGACAGTTGATTTTGCATTATTCGACGCCACAAATCTGATGGTGCGTTCAGATTTTCCATTTGCTCATTTCATTTTTCGGCCACTTTTCTAAGTGGAGTGCAGGTGTCAGCGTTCAACGTGCGAGTAGTCATTCCATGAGATTCGATGCATTGAGTTTGATGGTACGACCAGTTTCAGCGGTTTGACATCATTTTCTTCAGATGGCCCTAGGATGTGAGGTATATGCAGTATGTTCATGTACTTATTTTGCTATGCATTGTGCTGCATAGATCCCTGTTTGATGTTTGATGTGGGATCTTGTTTCTTACTTGTTTCATGATTCCTGCTTGATGTGATGTGAAATCATTTGTGGGATGTACTTGTTGTCATGATTCATCATGTTTTGTTTGAGATCCTTTTGTCGTTATGTTGATGGGATACTCATGTGTCGCCATGCATGTTTGCATTGAGATCCCTTTTATGCCATGTTGGCAGGATGTTCATTATCATCATGCATGAGTTTATGTCATACTGATAGGAGTCCTTTTTGGCTGAGAGTTCCTGTAGCAGAACATCTCTTGGAGCCACTCTTGTGTGAGGGCATTTTCCTTGTATGATAGTGACATCACCTCTTATGTACATCATCACTCTTTCCAGCACTTAATGCAGTGGCCTACACCATCTTGACCCCGGGGCCGGAGACGTAGTCCATTCTGGACGAACTCCGTTATCAACATCTCGTTATTTTATGTTGCTGATGATTGTCATGTTCCTTCTTCTGTACATCATGCATATCTGTTCCTTTATGTTATTTTAAATGCAATTTTAATCACATCATGAAAGTAAAAAATCTTAGTTAAATCTGGAAGCTGAGTCAACTCGGATCACTTAGAAGCATGTCTTGCACTATCAAGTACATTAGCTTCAGCTGAGTTTTAGTGGCTTGTCAGCTTGTGCATGTCAACTTGCTTGTCTCCCACCACAGGCTACAATTCTGTTCTTAGGTAATTTTTCTAGCTGAGATGCTCCCCCTGAAAATTGCGCAATTCTGGAGGAGAATAAACCTTCCCTCCAGAAATTGTGCAATCCTATTGGGCTTCCTGCTGGGCTCTAGAATTGCACAATCCAGTCAAGAGCCCCCGCTTAGGAAATTGCGCAATCCAACCTGACATTGGGCTTCAGCCCAGAAATTGCACAATTCTGGGAGGCAGTGACCTGTTGACCCCAGAAATTGTGCAATGCCTGAGGGACAACCAGCCTTGCTTAGCCTAGAAACTGTGCAAATCCATTTCACAAGCTTGCAGATTGCTGCATGTGCCTTCCGGTTGACCGGTTTCGCCCGGGACTGAGCAATTTTGCTTTGCATGCATGGACTGCTTTTCTCGAAAAAGAAAAAAATCAACATGAAAAAAACATCCCTAGATTTTAGGGATCTATTTTTTAGCAACTGGAGGTTACATGCAAAGATCGTTTTAGAAACTTCCCTCCAAGTGTCACTTTTTCCTAGGTTTGTGGCATGCATGTCATAAGCCTCAAACTTATTTATTCGATACTATAGAGCTCATTCCTCACATTGATCTTGGAGCTCTGACATCCCACATTGCATCTAGGAGTTGTCAAAGCGTTCAACTCGTCTTTTTCCGGGTAAGTTCGCTTTACATGTTTTTTGTTGCTTCTCTGTCACCTTTTGTATTTCAGCTTGTGTGAGTGTTGTATTCTTGGTTTCAATGAACACTTGTTGTCATTTTTTTGTATGTTAGCTTGTACAAGCACCGTCTCAGCTTTTATTTGCATCTCACTACTGTTGCATGCATGGCACTATTTTGCAATGACGATCACCCTTGCGGCAACTTGCTTCACACACATGCATGCTTTCTCGTTTTCTGAATCTTGCATTCATTATTTTCACGCATGATCGTACACTCTTGCTTACACTCAATCTCGCCATGCATTCGAACCTTCACATGTTTTCAATTGCCCGTCAGCGGGTCTGAGCTGCCTTGGCCCGGGGCTTGCCTTGCCTAGACAACAATGTGCATTTCTGAGAATGAAGGCACTACCTTCCTACTAGAAAATGTTAAAAACTAGCCAGCACTGACCTCCAGGCTTTCTTTGCACAATTCTGGGAGGCAATGCCATGCTGGCCCTTGAAAATGCGCAATTCAGTTTGTGGGTTTGCATGCCCTTGGTGATTGAAACGGCATGTTGCGCAGTTTCAGTCCTCATCAGATCAGGCTGAATCGTGCATTGCATAGTTCTAGCAGTTAGTCAGCCTCCTGACAGCTTGGACTGTGCCTTGCGCATTTTTTGCAGTCAATCTCCCAGCCTCCCAGTGAAAATTGTGCAATCTTCACTATCAGTCACCCAGGTATGTTGCATGTCAGTGCTCAAATTTGTTTTGTTTTCCAACTGACAGATTGCTTGCGATGAATGTTTCTATGTCTCCAAGTATAACATGTGTTCATCCATTTCTCAACAGTACAAGTACAATGTCCTCCAAGAGAGAAGGGTCAAAGGACACCGTTGGTAGTGCAACTAGAGATGCGGTTGAAAAAGTGTCTATGACCTTGCCCATTTACGAAGACACCATGTTGTTCATAGACAAAGACATCAAGATGAAATGGTAGGACATCAATGACACTTTCTCGGGAAAATGTGAGGAAGATCTGGAAGACCGCAGGATCTATGTCAACATACACAAGTCTAGCTTGTACTAGATTGCAAGCAAGTATTCTGCGTTTCCATGTGCGGAAATGATCCACTAGATTGTCTCTCACACTGATCCTAAGACGATGACATTGAGTACTATCAGTGGGATAGAGCTTGCTACCTTCAGGGCGAAGGAATTTCAGTAGATGTATCCCTTTCCACAACCGTTGATTACAATGGAGAAACCCTTCAACAAACCCAGCATCGATGCAAACTTGACAGATATCTTGAAGAGCTGGGTGAAAGAGCCAGCCATGTTTAGGAGAACACCTAGCCTGGTTTACAAGATGAAGACACTGCGAAAGGCATGTTAGTACTTGGTCATCTTTGCATGCCGCTTATACGACCAAGAGAACGCAGAGGCCTTCCTGCAAAGCTGGGTGATTGCATTGGACCAACTGGCCAGCAAAGGAAGGCCATGCAACTGGTCTGACATGTTGTTCCTCAGGTTGAAGGAACAGGTGACAGAAGCCCAACATCCACCCAAAGGTCAACAAGCATGTATATACATGTCCGCATACATACTGGATGCAGTCCTTTCCCGTCAACATTTCCTAGGCTTGAGTTGGACATGGAAACCTTCAGAAACCTCTGTGCACACTTATTGCATATTGTTCTCTGAATGCAACTTCATACAATTGTCAGACCACTTTGTCACCCTGGTGTACAAAATGATATTCGAGTAAGATCCACCTTGCATGTCGTAGAAAACAATGGAGACATTGATCGACATCGCAGATTGGTATGCCTCACCCCTTGGCACCTTCATACGGATGTATAGCGTGAAGAATCCTCCACACATTTTACCGAAGTTTTCCATGGACAAGCTCGTCATGCAAGAAGTGTCGTATCACATCTCGACAAGGTTTTCAGCTAGACTACATAGGAAGAAGAAGGCACCTTGGCCCGCTCTTCCTTTGCAGATCGGGTTATACGAGATACGAAATCTCAAGCATGCTGAGGCTGAAACGGAGGAGTTCAAGAGATTCACCTTCAACACTAGAAGATTCAATCCGTATGACCCACATTTGTTGGTAAAGGAACATTGTGTGAGAGTGTGGTTTCCTTGGATCCATGGGGCATGTCATTGGCCTTAGGAAGACCCATGGAGATATTGTCACAACATCTCTAGGCTCAATGAACTAGCTGGCATTGCTGTAGAGTGGTTGGAAAAGCATAAAGAAGCATCATCTCAAAGAGAACCATCATCATCAGCAACAGAGGGTAACGTACCTGCGCATGACAAAGGCAAGAGAAAGGTTGTTGACAACGTAAAGGCAGAACAAAGCTGCAAGTTCAAAGCAGATCTACTTGTGATGAAATCAACTTTGGAGATTGAGGCTAAGAGGCGATAGTGTGACAAGAGGATCACACAAACGCTAAGAGAGAAATAGATGATGGAGGAAACAAAAAAAGAGTTGCAAGAGTTGAAGCAAAAACTATGGGAAGAATAGGAGCTGTGCAGAAGAGAGAAGTAAGCGCTGCAGAAATAGGTACAACAAGAGGCGCAAATTGCACAGATTGATGAAACTGCACTCATACAAGTTATAGACTCATCCGAGCAGCTGGCACAGAGAATATAGGGTGAGCAGTCACAAGAGCATGACTTAGCTCAAGAGATTAAACAGATGCTAGAACGGATGGACATGGATATGGCCAAGCTAGAGTTAGATCATGATATTGATCTCATGCCTCATAACTGAGAGGTCACCCCATAGGCTTTGCCAGATCTAGAAGCAGAGAAAGTCCCAAGCGATCAAGGAGACACAGAGATCCTTGAAGACAATCCAGAGGCAGAGATGCGCAACATATCGTTCAACAAGTCACAACACAGAGTTGTGCAGTTGCGTAAAGTACCTACTCTGGATGTCCACATATCTCATGTGCAGTTTGAAGAATGAGTGATTGTATCTGATGTGCGCTAGCATCCAACAACATTTTCTGATGCTACCGAGCATATGCCGAAGCCACTAGCTCGAGTGTTCAATTCTTGATAGCAGAGAACGAGCGAATGGCTAAGGAATTACAAGCGACCAAGCAGGGAGGAGAATAGATTACATCATCTGCCCGAGCAGAGTTGAGGAGAGTGATACTGGATGAAGTATCATCTCTCGAAGTAGTCATGCAGATGTTGTATTCCAGATTCAGCACCGTGCACAAGTCAGTTGTCCATCTCAACGGTTGGCAACAACATTGTGCTAGGAGAGCACGCATCTTGTCAAATTTGCACACTGCTGTTGATTGCATGCAAACATGGACAATGAGGTACAAAGGAGCCCCATTGCACTTGCCAAAGATGATGAAGCCCAAGGCAGTAGAGTTGAAGGCACACATCTAGAGTCAGATCCGGAACTATGAGGAACTCCCGCAGCTCATCACTAGTTTGCAAGCTTCACATGCACGGGTGTTCAGAAGCATATATGTCATTGTGCATGCACACACGATCCCATCTATTGGCACACTCACCGAGGCAAAGTCAAAGAACCAAGTCCCACTAGAGCTAGACATGTGCTTTGATGAATTGATGTGCATAGCCACCAACGCAGAATTGGAGATCAACACAGACACTATGCATCAATATGTTGTTGGTTCGGCTGCACTCAAGACTATGATGCGCATGTTATCAGACGAGTTGGATAGAGGTGCCAAATCTATGCATCAATATGTTGCTGGTTTGGCTGCACTCAAGACTATGATGCGCATGTTATCAGACGAGTTGGATAGAGGTGCCAAATCAGTGTACCCGGATGCAACGGAGGTGAGAGTTCGCTTTCAGCAGGATGTCACCATTGAGCATGTAGACACCATCAGAAACTACCAATCTTGGCATCAGCTTGCCACTGTTGATTATCACGAGGATGTCGAAGAGTTGGTATTCCCACAACTGTCCGAGTCTTAGTGATAGCTTGCATGGCTTGCTCAAGCCTATTTTGTATCACATGGGTACATTTGCATATTGTAATGTAACATCTTGTAAAAGTGAAAGACCAAGTGTGGATGGTCAAATGTAACAGTCATGTAGTAGTTGAAGAGTCATGAGGGCAGGTGAAGAGTCACAAAGGGGAATGTCAATGGTCACCCCGCCTTTTTCTCTTTATAGAACCTCATAACTCATTGTACAGGCCTTTGGGAGCCAAGCTTCCTAGAGGTGTATCTTAGAGAAACCTTGGAGTGTATTGTAACGAGCCTTGGCTTCTCTAGAGTGCAGAGCTAGTATATCTCTTTGGAGGAGTAGGGAACAGTGATTGTAATGTTTCGTTGTCAAGACTAGTAGTTGGACATGGTTGTATGTATGATTGGAACTTTCATTTTCTTAATATAACAGAGCCAACATGTTTCATGCATATGTTGTTATTGTATTTCAGCTGTCTTGGTTACTATAATGATATATGTCTCTGTTTTCTTACACATGTCTGTATGGACTTTTCTATATATGTATGCATGAATCTTATTGAGATGCGTTGTTGGTTTAACCACCACTTTGGATCGTTGGTTCACCTGCCTTCCAGCTTGTGATGTATCTTTTCTCGTGTGTTCCCTTCCAAGCCGCGTGTTTCCACAAGTTTCCAAGGGGCGCACTTATTCCACTTTTCGTGTGTTATAACCATTCATGCACCTTCCTTGGTTTGTTGCACTTGTCACACCCTTTCTACCAACAAGGACATCTCGCTTGCCTTTGCGCGCAACCACGGTCAAGGCGATACCATACGACCCACTGCTGGGACTCCTACACCAAACGGTCTGAGGTCTAGTTGGGACTTCTTACCGGGGAGATCCTCTAACATGTTGGTGGGTCCATCACCGTCAACAGGGCCCAACTCCCTGATCAAGGTTTTGGCGAGATCAAGAAGTCATGAAATGCTCAAAAGTTTTGAATTTCATTAATCAAAAGGATAATACATGTATGTTGTTATAGAATCAAAGTTAACGTAATTCCTTGCGACCTTAACTGCTAGCTATCACAACCTCGTAACTCTACTTATACAATTTGTTAACACTAACAACTCCTAGAATTACGGTAGCTATATGCCTACAATTACATAGTGGTTTCTTAAGCAAAATAGAGTATAAAGACAACAATGCATTGGTTAAAAGATTGATCCACTGTTGTAGTTGATGTCTCAAGATAGTGTTGCCAGCTGGATGGTCACCATTGCAGAACCATGACCTTGATCATACTTCCTCTAAATCTGCAAGAATAATCGAATTAGCAAGCCACTTAGGAAACAATCCCATATGACTATGCTTAATTGATTAATGATTCATAATGACATAATAAGAGGTATACCTATGCAGTTTAGAATGTAAATTGGCCAACAATGGTGTAAAATGGATACATGAAACAAGGTAAAAAGGTGGGTAAAACACGCAAATCCAGCCACCAACAACATCCACGTGTGACTCATGTGGTCTTGCCATGTTATCAGTGACACCTATGTAGCATCCATGTGGCCATGATCACACATCCATGGCATTTTGCACTTCAGCTACATTAGCGGCTCCCATAGGGTTTGACCTCTTCATGGTTTGCTACAATTTTATTTTATATTTGGTCCTAAGGGAAATTTGAGTGCACACTAAAATTCCCAAGTGGTATTATCTCGCAACAACTAGCAACAACTAGCCGTTATCTCGAGGATCAAGTCAAAATTGTGCAACTTTTTGGACCTAGTCATTTTCCACTTGGAGGGGGATCTAGATCTCTCTATTTTTCTATAAATTGAGCATAAGGCTTTTCATTGTAATAATCTTTGGATGTTGTAATTTTCTTTGGAAGCTCTGTAATTTATTTTGGATTAATAAAGTAAAAAGTCTTTGTAGAAATTTCACTTGTAGAACAAATCGATATATGCAATGTCCTAAAGCATAATACTTGTTCTAATTCTACAAAACATTAAGCGGAAGCATAATCGAATTCATGAGCAACATCAAGTAGAAACATGCATGACTGATCAAGAGAAATAAATCACACATAACATAGAATATATCACTAGGGAAAGCACCAGCATATAACCCCAACACTGTATTATCAATCAAGTGGAAATCCTCTTCAACATAAAAAAAAAGAATCAACTCAATAGCTATCTTGCCCTCTCTGTACTCTGATGAGCTTCAATGAGAAGATGAAAATCATGGACTACCTAGGCCTCAATATATAGTCAACAAGTCCTCCAATCTCCTATAACAGATCCTTCTCCATGCAAGGAATACTTACTAGAAATATCCAAGCATCTGATAGTACATTATCCAACATTTGATTTCAACTGGGTCTCTAACAGAACTGACATGCAACAGTTATCCATGAGTGAATTCTCAGTTATCTAAAATAATAGTTGTCACATGCATGCAAGTATTAACAAACTATATTTTATTATTTTAACAACTTGTTAAAATAATCTAACTGGACTTGACTAGTTAGAACTAAGTCAACTGATTCTCTCATTATAGAACTCATACTTATTCTCTCAATGAGTGGGACAACTCATGTGCATGCTCACAAAGACTTCAAATTTGAATTTCCTTAACTAATTAACTCAACTGAATTAATTAATTAATATTTCCAACTGCTGTTAACACCAAAATTAATTTTACTTCCTATAGATAGACTAGAGACTGCTATAAACAGGAAGGGACCCATAAATGCTACTTTTAGAACTTTCTATTTTTAGCAGTTTCACCTCTCACCCAATGTGGCCAATGACCTCACTGGCCAAACTGTTATTTTTAGACATGCTATTTTTAGTAGGTCTATTTTTAGCACATTCTAAATTTAACATTTCTTGTTGCACATTTTTCAACACTCCCTCTCAACAAGAAAGGCTTTCTCTCGAACCCGATCCTGTAACTCTGGAATGTTCTGCATGCAACACATCTACCCGGTCCACTTGCTCCAACAACACTTGGAACAAAAGCACTCCCAACTGACCACTCTGTTGGGCTAGGGACATACTCTGATGTTGAAGCTCTACCTGCTGCTAACAAGTGCTCTCTCTTTGACATCTACGCTACTGTAACATCTCCATGCATCTCGCACCATTGCACACCTCTTTGTGCCACCTAGCACTGTGCAAAACACTTGTGTCTCTCGCATTGTTGCAACCTGCTAGCTATGCGCTGTCCTGCGATTCCCTGCACTGTCGCTCTCTCTGCTGATCCATCCGCATTTGTCTCTACCCAATCAGTTAGTTCCTGCTACTCCACATTGGGGCTCCCATAGAAAGGTCTCATCCAAGAGGTTGGGTACCTCAAGGATCCTGCCTCTCCTCCTTGGGACGATCACTCTATATCGCCCCACCTCCTACCTGGAGGTATGGCTGCATGTGATCCCTTTGCCCACCTAGCTCGAATTTTCCCCTTACTAGAGGTTTCTGCATGAGTAGATGTCTCTACTCGATCTCCTCTCAGCTTCCCTTGTTGTGGCTGCTTCACAACTTCCTGAAGCTGCTGCACCAATCGTGGCTCCTCCACAACCTCCTGAAGTTGCTGCACCAATCGTGGCTCCTCCACAATCGTCTTAGACTTCTCCTGGCTCTGCATGTTGAGAGGTAATATACCCTCCCTCTCAACCACCAAGTCTGCATTATTTGCCTTGTTGCTCAAGGCTTTGCATGCATCTTGAACCTCAAGAGCATATAGGTTCTTGATCCGTGAACCAATCTGCTTCACCTGTCTAGTGATGATGTGTCTAAGGAAAACCTTTCCCTTACTGACGACTACATCATAGCCTCTGTCTTCCAGAATTGCGATCGACACCAAGTTTCTCTTCAGTCCTGGTACATACTTGACATTGGTCAAGGTAAGGCAAGTTCCATGCTCTCTCTGAAAAATAACCGTTCCTACACCTGAGACACTATATTTCTCATCATTACCCATCGCTATGAGTATTTGGAGATCTTTCTCCTTCAAAGTATTGAACAAACTCTTGTCGCCGTTCATGTGGAAAGAAGCTCCACTGTCAAGAAACCAACCACTTCCCACCATGGATGAAACCATGCATGCAAAGAGTGTGAAATCCAACTCAAACTGTGAAGCAAGTGCCTCACCTTCAGATCCTTCCCTGGATCCCTTCTTGGATTTCCTCCGTGGACAATTTGCAGCATAATGGCCCACCTCATGACAACGAAAGCATCACACTTTCGATTTGTCAACCTTCTTCCCATCATTGGAAGAACTGGATTCGGAAAGAGAAATCTTCTCCTTCCCCTTCTTTGCCTTGCTTGCTAAGGCACAGTTCTCCTCATCATGCATGGATGAAGAATTGTCTCTGGTGCTCCGTCTGATCTCCTCCTGCATCAAATCCGACCATAGTCGTTCCAAATTTGGCAGTTTCTCCCTTCCATTTACTGAGTCCTGGTAGCTATGTCAGCTCTTAGGAAGGCCAATGAGTGCTAGACTCACCATATCCTCATCCGATGTCATGACCCCTACACTTGCAAGCTCATCTCTGCATGTGATGAGCTTGGTCAGATACATAGAGATCGTCTCATCCCTTTCACACTTGATCTTTCAAAGTTTGTTCTTCAGTGCCAACGTCCTTTGATCACTGCTATTCTGATATCAATCTTTCAACGTTTTCCACATTGCATGCGGAGTTTCCTTCCCATGGAGACTCGAGACATGTGATCTCGCACTCCCTCCAAGAGAATTCTCCTAGCTCTAGCCACACACTTCCTCCATTCCACCTGCTCAGTCTTGTCAGTAGGTTGAGGGATTTCTTGATCAATGAAATCCTTAAGGCCATTATCTTCCAAAACTGCCTCCATGCGATCCTTCCAAGCTATATAATTTGAGCTGCCATCAAGGGCATACTCAAGCCTCAAACCATAGAATGCCATCGATGAAATAGATGTGATAAGAACTTGAGATCTATATCCCGAATAATAAACTTCAAATTTCTCTTGCTAGTATACTGTTCTTGCTTGATCACCTGTGCTCCGATACCATGTAGAATTTTTCTATAAATCAGCTAGCCCTGATACCATATAGAAATTTCACTTGTAGAACAAACCGATATATGCAATGTCCTAAAGCATAATACTTGTTCTACTTTTACAAAACATTAAGCTGAAGCATAATCGAATTCATGAGCAACATCAAGTAGAAACATGCATAACTGATCAAGAGAAATCAATCACACATAACACAATATATCACTGGGGAAAGCACCAACATAAAACCCCAACACTGTATTATCAATCAAGTGGAAATCCTCTTCAACATACAAAAATAATCAGCTCAATAGTTATCCTGCTCTCTCTGTACTTTGATGATCTTTAATCAGAAAATGAAAATCATGGACTACCTAGGCCTCAATATATAGGCCACAAGTCCTCCAATCTCCTATAATAGATCCTTTTCCATGCAAGGAATACTTACTAGAAATATCCAAGCATCTAATAGTACACTGTCCCACATCTGATCTCAACTGGGTCTCTAACAGAACTGACATGCAACAGTTATCCATGAGAGAATTCTCAGTTCTCTAAAATAATAGTTGTCACACGCATGCAAGCATTAACAAACTATATTTTATTATTTTAACAACTTGTTAAAATAATCTAACTGGACTTGACTAGTTAGAACTAAGTCAACTGATTCTCTCATTATAGAACTCATACTTATTCTCTCAATGAGTGGGACAACTCATGTGCATGCTCACAAAGACTTCAAATTTGAATTTCCTTAACTAATTAACTCAACTGAATTAATTAATTAATATTTCCAACTGCTGTTAACACCAAAATTAATTTTACTTCCTATAGATAGACTAGAGACTGCTATAAACAGGAAGGGACCCATAAATGCTATTTTTAGAACTTTCTATTTTTAGCAGTTTCACCTCTCACCCAATGTGGCCAATGACCTCACTGGCCAAACTGTTATTTTTAGACATGCTATTTTTAGTAGGTCTATTTTTAGCACATTCTAAATTTAACATTTCTTGTTGCACATTTTTCAACACTCCCTCTCAACAAGAAAGGCTTTCTCTCGAACCCGATCCTGTAACTCTGGAATGTTCTGCATGCAACACATCTACCCGGTCCACTTGCTCCAACAACACTTGGAACAAAAGCACTCCCAACTGACCACTCTGTTGGGCTAGGAACATACTCTGATGTTGAAGCTCTACCTGCTGCTAACAAGTGCTCCCTCTTTGACATCTACGCTACTGCAACATCTCCATGCATCTCGCACCATTGCACACCTCTTTGTGCCACCTAGCACTGTGCAAAACACTTGTGTCTCTCGCATTGTTGCAACCTGCTAGCTATGCGCTGTCCTGGGATTCCCTGCACTGTCGCTCTCTCTGCTGATCCATCCGCATTTGTCTCTACCCAATCAGTTAGTTCCTGCTACTCCACATTGGGGCTCCCATAGAAAGGTCTCATCCAAGAGGTTGGGTACCTCAAGGATCCTGCCTCTCCTCCTTGGGACGATCACTCTATATCGCCCCACCTCCTACCTGGAGGTATGGCTGCATGTGATCCCTTTGCCCACCTAGCTCGAATTTTCCCCTTACTAGAGGTTTCTGCATGAGTAGATGTCTCTACTCGATCTCCTCTCAGCTTCCCTTGTTGTGGCTGCTTCACAACTTCCTGAAGCTGCTGCACCAATCGTGGCTCCTCCACAACCTCCTGAAGTTGCTGCACCAATCGTGGCTCCTCCACAATCGTCTTAGACTTCTCCTGGCTCTGCATGTTGAGAGGTAATATACCCTCCCTCTCAACCACCAAGTCTGCATTATTTGCCTTGTTGCTCAAGGCTTTGCATGCATCTTGAACCTCAAGAGCATATAGGTTCTTGATCCGTGAACCAATCTGCTTCACCTGTCTAGTGATGATGTGTCTAAGGAAAACCTTTCCCTTACTGACGACTACATCATAGCCTCTGTCTTCCAGAATTGCGATCGACACCAAGTTTCTCTTCAGTCCTGGTACATACTTGACATTGGTCAAGGTAAGGCAAGTTCCATGCTCTCTCTGAAAAATAACCGTTCCTACACCTGAGACACTATATTTCTCATCATTACCCATCGCTATGAGTATTTGGAGATCTTTCTCCTTCAAAGTATTGAACAAACTCTTGTCGCCGTTCATGTGGAAAGAAGCTCCACTGTCAAGAAACCAACCACTTCCCACCATGGATGAAACCATGCATGCAAAGAGTGTGAAATCCAACTCAAACTGTGAAGCAAGTGCCTCACCTTCAGATCCTTCCCTGGATCCCTTCTTGGATTTCCTCCGTGGACAATTTGCAGCATAATGGCCCACCTCATGACAACGAAAGCATCACACTTTCGATTTGTCAACCTTCTTCCCATCATTGGAAGAACTGGATTCGGAAAGAGAAATCTTCTCCTTCCCCTTCTTTGCCTTGCTTGCTAAGGCACAGTTCTCCTCATCATGCATGGATGAAGAATTGTCTCTGGTGCTCCGTCTGATCTCCTCCTGCATCAAATCCGACCATAGTCGTTCCAAATTTGGCAGTTTCTCCCTTCCATTTACTGAGTCCTGGTAGCTATGTCAGCTCTTAGGAAGGCCAATGAGTGCTAGACTCACCATATCCTCATCCGATGTCATGACCCCTACACTTGCAAGCTCATCTCTGCATGTGATGAGCTTGGTCAGATACATAGAGATCGTCTCATCCCTTTCACACTTGATCTTTCAAAGTTTGTTCTTCAGTGCCAACGTCCTTTGATCACTGCTATTCTGATATCAATCTTTCAACGTTTTCCACATTGCATGCGGAGTTTCCTTCCCATGGAGACTCGAGACATGTGATCTCGCACTCCCTCCAAGAGAATTCTCCTAGCTCTAGCCACACACTTCCTCCATTCCACCTGCTCAGTCTTGTCAGTAGGTTGAGGGATTTCTTGATCAATGAAATCCTTAAGGCCATTATCTTCCAAAACTGCCTCCATGCGATCCTTCCAAGCTATATAATTTGAGCTGCCATCAAGGGCATACTCAAGCCTCAAACCATAGAATGCCATCGATGAAATAGATGTGATAAGAACTTGAGATCTATATCCCGAATAATAAACTTCAAATTTCTCTTGCTAGTATACTGTTCTTGCTTGATCACCTGTGCTCCGATACCATGTAGAATTTTTCTATAAATCAGCTAGCCCTGATACCATATAGAAATTTCACTTGTAGAACAAACCGATATATGCAATGTCCTAAAGCATAATACTTGTTCTACTTTTACAAAACATTAAGCTGAAGCATAATCGAATTCATGAGCAACATCAAGTAGAAACATGCATAACTGATCAAGAGAAATCAATCACACATAACACAATATATCACTGGGGAAAGCACCAACATAAAACCCCAACACTGTATTATCAATCAAGTGGAAATCCTCTTCAACATACAAAAATAATCAGCTCAATAGTTATCCTGCTCTCTCTGTACTTTGATGATCTTTAATCAGAAAATGAAAATCATGGACTACCTAGGCCTCAATATATAGGCCACAAGTCCTCCAATCTCCTATAATAGATCCTTTTCCATGCAAGGAATACTTACTAGAAATATCCAAGCATCTAATAGTACACTGTCCCACATCTGATCTCAACTGGGTCTCTAACAGAACTGACATGCAACAGTTATCCATGAGAGAATTCTCAGTTCTCTAAAATAATAGTTGTCACACGCATGCAAGCATTAACAAACTATATTTTATTATTTTAACAACTTGTTAAAATAATCTAACTGGACTTGACTAGTTAGAACTAAGTCAACTGATTCTCTCATTATAGAACTCATACTTATTCTCTCAATGAGTGGGACAACTCATGTGCATGCTCACAAAGACTTCAAATTTGAATTTCCTTAACTAATTAACTCAACTGAATTAATTAATTAATATTTCCAACTGCTGTTAACACCAAAATTAATTTTACTTCCTATAGATAGACTAGAGACTGCTATAAACAGGAAGGGACCCATAAATGCTACTTTTAGAACTTTCTATTTTTAGCAGTTTCACCTCTCACCCAATGTGGCCAATGACCTCACTGGCCAAACTGTTATTTTTAGACATGCTATTTTTAGTAGGTCTATTTTTAGCACATTCTAAATTTAACATTTCTTGTTGCACATTTTTCAACACTCCCTCTCAACAAGAAAGGCTTTCTCTCGAACCCGATCCTGTAACTCTGGAATGTTCTGCATGCAACACATCTACCCGGTCCACTTGCTCCAACAACACTTGGAACAAAAGCACTCCCAACTGACCACTCTGTTGGGCTAGGGACATACTCTGATGTTGAAGCTCTACCTGCTGCTAACAAGTGCTCTCTCTTTGACATCTACGCTACTGTAACATCTCCATGCATCTCGCACCATTGCACACCTCTTTGTGCCACCTAGCACTGTGCAAAACACTTGTGTCTCTCGCATTGTTGCAACCTGCTAGCTATGCGCTGTCCTGCGATTCCCTGCACTGTCGCTCTCTCTGCTGATCCATCCGCATTTGTCTCTACCCAATCAGTTAGTTCCTGCTACTCCACATTGGGGCTCCCATAGAAAGGTCTCATCCAAGAGGTTGGGTACCTCAAGGATCCTGCCTCTCCTCCTTGGGACGATCACTCTATATCGCCCCACCTCCTACCTGGAGGTATGGCTGCATGTGATCCCTTTGCCCACCTAGCTCGAATTTTCCCCTTACTAGAGGTTTCTGCATGAGTAGATGTCTCTACTCGATCTCCTCTCAGCTTCCCTTGTTGTGGCTGCTTCACAACTTCCTGAAGCTGCTGCACCAATCGTGGCTCCTCCACAACCTCCTGAAGTTGCTGCACCAATCGTGGCTCCTCCACAATCGTCTTAGACTTCTCCTGGCTCTGCATGTTGAGAGGTAATATACCCTCCCTCTCAACCACCAAGTCTGCATTATTTGCCTTGTTGCTCAAGGCTTTGCATGCATCTTGAACCTCAAGAGCATATAGGTTCTTGATCCGTGAACCAATCTGCTTCACCTGTCTAGTGATGATGTGTCTAAGGAAAACCTTTCCCTTACTGACGACTACATCATAGCCTCTGTCTTCCAGAATTGCGATCGACACCAAGTTTCTCTTCAGTCCTGGTACATACTTGACATTGGTCAAGGTAAGGCAAGTTCCATGCTCTCTCTGAAAAATAACCGTTCCTACACCTGAGACACTATATTTCTCATCATTACCCATCGCTATGAGTATTTGGAGATCTTTCTCCTTCAAAGTATTGAACAAACTCTTGTCGCCGTTCATGTGGAAAGAAGCTCCACTGTCAAGAAACCAACCACTTCCCACCATGGATGAAACCATGCATGCAAAGAGTGTGAAATCCAACTCAAACTGTGAAGCAAGTGCCTCACCTTCAGATCCTTCCCTGGATCCCTTCTTGGATTTCCTCCGTGGACAATTTGCAGCATAATGGCCCACCTCATGACAACGAAAGCATCACACTTTCGATTTGTCAACCTTCTTCCCATCATTGGAAGAACTGGATTCGGAAAGAGAAATCTTCTCCTTCCCCTTCTTTGCCTTGCTTGCTAAGGCACAGTTCTCCTCATCATGCATGGATGAAGAATTGTCTCTGGTGCTCCGTCTGATCTCCTCCTGCATCAAATCCGACCATAGTCGTTCCAAATTTGGCAGTTTCTCCCTTCCATTTACTGAGTCCTGGTAGCTATGTCAGCTCTTAGGAAGGCCAATGAGTGCTAGACTCACCATATCCTCATCCGATGTCATGACCCCTACACTTGCAAGCTCATCTCTGCATGTGATGAGCTTGGTCAGATACATAGAGATCGTCTCATCCCTTTCACACTTGATCTTTCAAAGTTTGTTCTTCAGTGCCAACGTCCTTTGATCACTGCTATTCTGATATCAATCTTTCAACGTTTTCCACATTGCATGCGGAGTTTCCTTCCCATGGAGACTCGAGACATGTGATCTCGCACTCCCTCCAAGAGAATTCTCCTAGCTCTAGCCACACACTTCCTCCATTCCACCTGCTCAGTCTTGTCAGTAGGTTGAGGGATTTCTTGATCAATGAAATCCTTAAGGCCATTATCTTCCAAAACTGCCTCCATGCGATCCTTCCAAGCTATATAATTTGAGCTGCCATCAAGGGCATACTCAAGCCTCAAACCATAGAATGCCATCGATGAAATAGATGTGATAAGAACTTGAGATCTATATCCCGAATAATAAACTTCAAATTTCTCTTGCTAGTATACTGTTCTTGCTTGATCACCTGTGCTCCGATACCATGTAGAATTTTTCTATAAATCAGCTAGCCCTGATACCATATAGAAATTTCACTTGTAGAACAAACCGATATATGCAATGTCCTAAAGCATAATACTTGTTCTACTTTTACAAAACATTAAGCTGAAGCATAATCGAATTCATGAGCAACATCAAGTAGAAACATGCATAACTGATCAAGAGAAATCAATCACACATAACACAATATATCACTGGGGAAAGCACCAACATAAAACCCCAACACTGTATTATCAATCAAGTGGAAATCCTCTTCAACATACAAAAATAATCAGCTCAATAGTTATCCTGCTCTCTCTGTACTTTGATGATCTTTAATCAGAAAATGAAAATCATGGACTACCTAGGCCTCAATATATAGGCCACAAGTCCTCCAATCTCCTATAATAGATCCTTTTCCATGCAAGGAATACTTACTAGAAATATCCAAGCATCTAATAGTACACTGTCCCACATCTGATCTCAACTGGGTCTCTAACAGAACTGACATGCAACAGTTATCCATGAGAGAATTCTCAGTTCTCTAAAATAATAGTTGTCACACGCATGCAAGCATTAACAAACTATATTTTATTATTTTAACAACTTGTTAAAATAATCTAACTGGACTTGACTAGTTAGAACTAAGTCAACTGATTCTCTCATTATAGAACTCATACTTATTCTCTCAATGAGTGGGACAACTCATGTGCATGCTCACAAAGACTTCAAATTTGAATTTCCTTAACTAATTAACTCAACTGAATTAATTAATTAATATTTCCAACTGCTGTTAACACCAAAATTAATTTTACTTCCTATAGATAGACTAGAGACTGCTATAAACAGGAAGGGACCCATAAATGCTACTTTTAGAACTTTCTATTTTTAGCAGTTTCACCTCTCACCCAATGTGGCCAATGACCTCACTGGCCAAACTGTTATTTTTAGACATGCTATTTTTAGTAGGTCTATTTTTAGCACATTCTAAATTTAACATTTCTTGTTGCACATTTTTCAACACTCCCTCTCAACAAGAAAGGCTTTCTCTCGAACCCGATCCTGTAACTCTGGAATGTTCTGCATGCAACACATCTACCCGGTCCACTTGCTCCAACAACACTTGGAACAAAAGCACTCCCAACTGACCACTCTGTTGGGCTAGGGACATACTCTGATGTTGAAGCTCTACCTGCTGCTAACAAGTGCTCTCTCTTTGACATCTACGCTACTGTAACATCTCCATGCATCTCGCACCATTGCACACCTCTTTGTGCCACCTAGCACTGTGCAAAACACTTGTGTCTCTCGCATTGTTGCAACCTGCTAGCTATGCGCTGTCCTGCGATTCCCTGCACTGTCGCTCTCTCTGCTGATCCATCCGCATTTGTCTCTACCCAATCAGTTAGTTCCTGCTACTCCACATTGGGGCTCCCATAGAAAGGTCTCATCCAAGAGGTTGGGTACCTCAAGGATCCTGCCTCTCCTCCTTGGGACGATCACTCTATATCGCCCCACCTCCTACCTGGAGGTATGGCTGCATGTGATCCCTTTGCCCACCTAGCTCGAATTTTCCCCTTACTAGAGGTTTCTGCATGAGTAGATGTCTCTACTCGATCTCCTCTCAGCTTCCCTTGTTGTGGCTGCTTCACAACTTCCTGAAGCTGCTGCACCAATCGTGGCTCCTCCACAACCTCCTGAAGTTGCTGCACCAATCGTGGCTCCTCCACAATCGTCTTAGACTTCTCCTGGCTCTGCATGTTGAGAGGTAATATACCCTCCCTCTCAACCACCAAGTCTGCATTATTTGCCTTGTTGCTCAAGGCTTTGCATGCATCTTGAACCTCAAGAGCATATAGGTTCTTGATCCGTGAACCAATCTGCTTCACCTGTCTAGTGATGATGTGTCTAAGGAAAACCTTTCCCTTACTGACGACTACATCATAGCCTCTGTCTTCCAGAATTGCGATCGACACCAAGTTTCTCTTCAGTCCTGGTACATACTTGACATTGGTCAAGGTAAGGCAAGTTCCATGCTCTCTCTGAAAAATAACCGTTCCTACACCTGAGACACTATATTTCTCATCATTACCCATCGCTATGAGTATTTGGAGATCTTTCTCCTTCAAAGTATTGAACAAACTCTTGTCGCCGTTCATGTGGAAAGAAGCTCCACTGTCAAGAAACCAACCACTTCCCACCATGGATGAAACCATGCATGCAAAGAGTGTGAAATCCAACTCAAACTGTGAAGCAAGTGCCTCACCTTCAGATCCTTCCCTGGATCCCTTCTTGGATTTCCTCCGTGGACAATTTGCAGCATAATGGCCCACCTCATGACAACGAAAGCATCACACTTTCGATTTGTCAACCTTCTTCCCATCATTGGAAGAACTGGATTCGGAAAGAGAAATCTTCTCCTTCCCCTTCTTTGCCTTGCTTGCTAAGGCACAGTTCTCCTCATCATGCATGGATGAAGAATTGTCTCTGGTGCTCCGTCTGATCTCCTCCTGCATCAAATCCGACCATAGTCGTTCCAAATTTGGCAGTTTCTCCCTTCCATTTACTGAGTCCTGGTAGCTATGTCAGCTCTTAGGAAGGCCAATGAGTGCTAGACTCACCATATCCTCATCCGATGTCATGACCCCTACACTTGCAAGCTCATCTCTGCATGTGATGAGCTTGGTCAGATACATAGAGATCGTCTCATCCCTTTCACACTTGATCTTTCAAAGTTTGTTCTTCAGTGCCAACGTCCTTTGATCACTGCTATTCTGATATCAATCTTTCAACGTTTTCCACATTGCATGCGGAGTTTCCTTCCCATGGAGACTCGAGACATGTGATCTCGCACTCCCTCCAAGAGAATTCTCCTAGCTCTAGCCACACACTTCCTCCATTCCACCTGCTCAGTCTTGTCAGTAGGTTGAGGGATTTCTTGATCAATGAAATCCTTAAGGCCATTATCTTCCAAAACTGCCTCCATGCGATCCTTCCAAGCTATATAATTTGAGCTGCCATCAAGGGCATACTCAAGCCTCAAACCATAGAATGCCATCGATGAAATAGATGTGATAAGAACTTGAGATCTATATCCCGAATAATAAACTTCAAATTTCTCTTGCTAGTATACTGTTCTTGCTTGATCACCTGTGCTCCGATACCATGTAGAATTTTTCTATAAATCAGCTAGCCCTGATACCATATAGAAATTTCACTTGTAGAACAAACCGATATATGCAATGTCCTAAAGCATAATACTTGTTCTACTTTTACAAAACATTAAGCTGAAGCATAATCGAATTCATGAGCAACATCAAGTAGAAACATGCATAACTGATCAAGAGAAATCAATCACACATAACACAATATATCACTGGGGAAAGCACCAACATAAAACCCCAACACTGTATTATCAATCAAGTGGAAATCCTCTTCAACATACAAAAATAATCAGCTCAATAGTTATCCTGCTCTCTCTGTACTTTGATGATCTTTAATCAGAAAATGAAAATCATGGACTACCTAGGCCTCAATATATAGGCCACAAGTCCTCCAATCTCCTATAATAGATCCTTTTCCATGCAAGGAATACTTACTAGAAATATCCAAGCATCTAATAGTACACTGTCCCACATCTGATCTCAACTGGGTCTCTAACAGAACTGACATGCAACAGTTATCCATGAGAGAATTCTCAGTTCTCTAAAATAATAGTTGTCACACGCATGCAAGCATTAACAAACTATATTTTATTATTTTAACAACTTGTTAAAATAATCTAACTGGACTTGACTAGTTAGAACTAAGTCAACTGATTCTCTCATTATAGAACTCATACTTATTCTCTCAATCAGTGGGACAACTCATGTGCATGCTCACAAAGACTTCAAATTTGAATTTCCCTAACTAATTAACTCAACTGATAAATTAATTAATATTTCCAACTGCTGTTAAGACCAAAATTAATTTTACTTCCTATAGATAGACTAGGGACTAGTATAAATAGGAAGGGACCCAGAAATGCTATTTTTAGAACTTTCTATTTTTAGTAGTTTCACCTCTCACCCAATGTGGCCAATGACATCACTGGCCAAACTGCTAATTTTAGACATGCTATTTTTAGCAGGTCTATTTTTAGCACATTCTAAATTTAACATTTCTTGTTACACATTTTTCAATAGTCTTTGCAGGCACGACCATGTGTATATGTCTGCGACTTATCATGGTAAATTTGTTCAGATTATGTGCTTAATTTTCTACTAAATTTTAACGTTGTTATTTTCATATGCCTTTGGGATTTATTAGTGTACATGTATCTTGCACTCTTATTTGGGTTGAGTAAGCATTGATAATTTGGTAGATATATTGGTTTTTGTTTAAACCCTTAGACTTCCCTTTTACTGTGTGAATCAATCCCATTAGGATCTAACAATTTTTTTGAGTGTTTGTAGAAATATGTTTTGAATTAGATCTCAAGCATGCGGGGAAGTTTCCAGCTAAACCATCCCACTCTTGAGCATGAAGACTAAAGAAACCATGGTGGGACATTTCAAGGGATAATCATAAAAACATTGTGAAGGGGGTTTTCCTGCCTTTTACTCAACCTAGATCACCCATTCAAAAACTTAAATTTCTAATTTTTTTTGGAAGAGATTTACTTGATAAATGTGCTATTTAAAGAGCTAATCTTTATATATATATATATATATATTATAATTTGTAAATAGTTATTTGTGCATAAATCTAACTTTCTATATATTGCACATAATTTTTTTATTTTTTATTTTTTTGAATCTAAGCTGAAAGACTCGGGTTGCGCATAATTTCGTTGGGAAGTTTTTCGTTTGGAGCCATTTTTTTTTTAGCCTACATGACTAAGGTGCTTGCATATTTTAAAGTTCCTTTTGTACAATTGTCTAGCTTAGGCATTTTCTCCTTGAAGGCTGCAAACTTTTGGAGATTCAAATTTCTCAATATCATTTACATTTCCGAATATTTTTTTTAAATTGAATTTCTTCTTATATCAAAGCCGTGAAGTATTGAGGAAACTTTTCTTCTTAATTTCCATTTTTTTTAAAGGAATTTCGATATTAAATTTTTGTAGGGTTCTGACACTTCTATTTTGCAGATCGAGAGGGATTCTTCTAGAGGAAAGATCGAAATTTAGAAAGGAAATTTCATGGTTGAAAACATTGCGATTTTAGTTTTGTTCTCCGTTTCCTTTGCAGGTCGAGGATATCCGTCTAGGAAAAATCACGAGCTCTTCTCTATGTGTCACTTATCCATTTGAAAGGGGTTTTTTCACATAGATTCAACGTGAATTTCCTTTGACAAATTTTCAAGGCCGTAAGGGTTTTAATGCTCATACTTTACATAAATCACCGAGTTCTCTTGAAGAGGGTTCTTAATGTCATTTTAAACATAATTTTTGTTTGGGGATAAAATTTTTGTGATAGCTACATGGTTTTAAGGTATATATTTTGTATTCATCTATGATTGAATTCACCTTAAGGTCGATTTGGGAGGCTGCAAGCACTTTGGGGTTTGGATTTTTATTGTCTATTTTTTTTTTGTAAACTAAGACGAAATTCTATTACTTCAACATAGTAAAATATACATCTAGAGATAAGTCACTGCCCGCCCCGAAGGGAAACCGGGAACCATCGATAATGTTTAACCGCCATCCACAAAAAATACATGTCCAGCGTATCGAAACAGACAGAATAACCAATGACATCGTCCACAAACAAACTATTTCCTAATTGATACATTGCCATTCCAGATTCCAAAAATTCCAAAAAACTAGAAACCATAAACTAAAAACAAGAAAAACCTCTTAACAGCTTTGAGCATCTCTTAAACAGTTGGTGCAGCCGGCATTGGACCAGTTTCAGTCTTGATCTCCCAACCATTTTCCTTGAACAGCTGCAGAATTGTATCGAGCTTACGGTCCTGCATCATCAACGTCATCTGAATATTCCGCAATTCCCTCTTGAAATTAGGAAGACTCTGAGCTAATTCCACCATCTCTACAGCTACTTGCTCCATAGCTTTCGCTAGAAGTCGCTTCATGCCCCAGTAAGCATGACAAGACTGTTTATATAATGTCATCCTTCCTCGAGTATGGCCAGGATCAGGAATGAAGCTCTTCCAATCCTCCATCTCCGGATCCGAAGCTGCCTGCAAAGCCTCCTCTTCTAAATGATCAATAATCTTCCTAATATGTGGGTCAGTCTCCTGTATGAAAGCTTCCTCTGCCTTAGACAATTTCCTTCTCATATCCCGCTTCCCTCTACCTCTGACTCTATGTCCCCGTCCGGCTTCATCTTCCACATCGGTGCTAGGCAGGCTGCCCCCTCTACCACCATCGCCATTATTCCTTCCTCGAGGCCACTGTGTTCCCCTCCGCTTCGCTGGCCGACCTCTCCTTCGCCTACCACCCGCTTCATGATCAATGTCTTCCAGCTCCGCACGTTGAGCTTCGGAGGCTTCAGGTTCCACACTCATGCGCCGCCATTTACCAATCTTTCCTCCTGATGCCCGTCGTAGCTCCTCTGCTCCCGAATAATCCCTAAAATCGAATTCCTTATCAGATTCATCTGGAATATCCAAGAAAACTCAAGGTAACAGGTCCTCTGCAACCCCTTTTCCTTTGATTTTGTCGTCAGACAGACCCTGACCTGGTGGCTCAACGGACTTACCCTTACTCCTCGTCCATCGGCCTTCGCCCTGCACCAGCTTCTCATCCATGTCTGGTATTGACGAGGTCTGCATCCTACAATCACTCTCCCGCTGGAAACAGAAATGAACAATAACTTTCACTCGACGCCACTCACACCTGCATGCTAAGCTTAAAACATTCCCCATCCGCCACCCTTGCAATTGAATGCATGCTGCATGTCGGTCATAATAATTATAACATCTTACTCTGTCACCTTCATTACCACTTGCTTCATTTGTAGCATGATGATGTGATTCGTACCCAATATCTTTTACACATCTCCTGCGCATCCTCGAGGGCGTACCCAAAACCGTCCTTGGGATGAACAACACACTCGTTTGATACATAGCATTGCCGCCCTTACTATTTCTCCCATCCACGCGCTCAAAAAACTCCTGGCCATCATTAAATACCATGTCAGTTCTTTTCCCATTACTTGAGAGGAGATAATTAATGGGTTTCATGGGATATCGTAGCCGCATCATAGTCCTTTCGCATTATAGATTGTAATGCATGCCAGCGTGGATCCTCCTGGTATGCATCCCAACTGCCATCCAATAATCTGCTCGACGATTCACTGCCCCAGCTAGCTAGGAAATCCGCTGCCTGATTGCCATTCCTAAGTACATGATGGACCATGAGATAATCAATCCGATGAAGCAGCGCTTGAATATCTTGTACAATTGCAGCTGTACGCCAACTCGTCGCTACCTTGTCCCATGGTTTTCCATTCCGCAGTTTACTAAGCATATCAATTGTCATTTTAGAATCCCCTTCAACCTCAAGATTCTGGTACCCATTCCTGACTGCAATTCGGATACCATTATAGAGGCCCCATAGTTCCACTTCGTTATTAGTCATATCCCCGCCCCATTCCGCGTAAACCCACCGAGTCCTCCCAGTATTATCTCGAAAGAGGCCACCCCACCCTGCACAACCAGGATTACCCTTAGATGCCCCATCAAAATTTAGTTTAATGCGCCGATCACCTGGAAGTCTGAAATAGTTTGGGCTATGCACCGAATAACTAGGACGCCTATCAAGATTAGGGAGAATCATTGTATAATTAATATTGAGTGTTGCAATGATACGTTGCTCCTCTTGTGGCATTTTCCAATCATTCTCATCCCATACTTCAGATAATACCGTCTCCTTTAACGATCTACTAATTACTTCCCAAACTCTTGATTCCTGAGAACTTTTCCCTCTAAAGAGCCTTCGATTGCGCTCCTTCCAGACTTCCCATAATGCAAAACCAATCACCAAATTCCATAATCTCCGAACGACTTTACTCTGAAAGTTTCCGTTGCCCCAATGAAAGATGGTATCCCGGAGACTATTACGATTCCTATTCATTTGACCGAAGAGTACTCTGATTTCCTCCCATATACTCTGAGTGTAAAGGCATCTGTTTAATAAATGCTCCTAATCTTCTACCTCTCTATAGCATAAGTAACATCGTGATGGTCCATGCATTCCACGTTTTTGAATATTCTCCCATGTTAAGATCCTTCCTTTGCAAACCAACCACATAAAATATGAGATTTTGGGCCACCATTTGCCCTCCCAGATCTTTTTCCATTCCATTTGATCCTCAATCCTTCCTTCTCGCGATTTCCAGTAATATGCTTCTTTGACATTGAACACTCCTTTCGTCGTTTTTCCCCATCGTAAGATATCATTACCGACTCTGAACTTAATTTTCCTTGAGTCCATTTCCTGGGTATACCGGTGGGCTACCTCTGGACTGATACCATCTGTCCATTCCCTAGGCTGCTTCCACACTCGCCAAATATCATTTACAGCATGTCTATGCCAATAATCTCTTACGCTTAGCATCCCTGCTGTTTGCCCTGCTAGTTATATGTCATGAAAAGATTGGATACCACCTAACTTAGGTCGTTGCTGCCATCCTTCGTCCCAAAAACGAGCTGTAATACCCGCACGGATTTCCCAAAAAGCTAAATCTCCCACGATATCTTTATTGCTGGAGGCAAAGTTCCATATTGGAGACCCTTGGGGAGTTGCTACTAGACGTAAACGCTCTGCAATTGTGCCAGGCATGTTGTATTTTTGATTCCAGATCCTTTTCCATAGATCAGGACCCCCTTGTACCCACCTCCACCACAATTTCGCTCCCATCACCTGATTGATAATTTCAGGGTCTCGAACTCCTAAACCACCATCCTCTTTTAATTGGATAACCTTCTTCCAGGATACAAGGGCCCATTTCCTTTGTTGTTGCGGACCTCCCCACAGGAATTTCCTGAATATTTCCCTTAGTTTAGAAAGGACACACTTGGGCGCTGCCATAATAGACAATGAATATATTGGGATAGACAATAAAACTGATTTTAATAGAACAATACGACTAGCCAGATTCAAAACCCGGAATGACCAATTAGCCAAACGTTTTCTCACCCTTTCCAACAGACTCTGCCAATTTTTTAAGCGACAAGAATTTATATCCAGTTGGATCCCCAGGTATTTAGTCGGTAGTTCACCTTGACTAAAGCCTAGTACTCGAGTTAAATGTGCTTTAACATTTGCAGGGGTATTAAAAATAAAAGTGCAAGACTTATCATTATTTATTGCCATACCTGAAGCCTGCATGAAAATTGCTAGAACAGATTTGAAATTTCTAACCTCTCTAAGCGACGCTTCACCAAACAGCATCAAATCATCAACAAATTGCTGATGTGTGATGACGAGATGAGGCCCTCATAATCTGATACCTTTGATTCGTCGCTCACTTACCTCCTTCTTAAGCTTCCTACTTAATCCCTCCATAGTTAAAATGAATAAAAACGGTGAGAGGGGGTCGCCTTGCCGAATACCCCTGGTGGCATTAAAGGAATCTGTTGGAACACCATTAATCAAGATAGAGAAGTTTGGAGTAGAAATCATACTAGTAATCCACATTATCCACCTGTTAGCAAATCCAAAAGCTCCCAATACTTCTCTAAGATACTGCCAATTTAATCTATCATAAGCCTTAGATAAATCCAGCTTCATAAGCATTCCTTGTTTTTTTCCGAACCTTTAAAGAATGGATCACTTCTTGAGATACCACGATACCATCTAATATTTGGCGTCCTTCCACAAAACCAGTCTGCTCAGACAATATTAGATTGGGTAGGATGTGTTTCAATCTTTTGACAATGACTGTAGATATAATTTTATAGAAAACATTGCATAACGCGATGGGTCTAAATCCCTGAGGCTCATCTGAGGTTTTACTTTTAGGGACCAGCGTCAGGAAAGTTGAGTTGATACCTGGCCATATACATTGTCTCATTTGCGACTCTTCAACCGCCTCCAAAATCTCTTTTCCTATAAAATGCCAACTAGCCTGGAAAAATTCCACCGTATAGCCATCTGGACCTGGGGCCTTGTTTTTACTCATATTCATCACCACTTCTTCTAACTCCTCCATAGTTACTAGCCGCATGAGTGCCATATTTTGGTCCTCAGTTACGAGTCACGGTATCTCCCTACAGATATGATGAATAGCCTCCCTTCGTTCTGGTTGATTTTCCGTTAGAACCCCTTTAAAATAATCAACCAAGAGCTTTTCAATATCCTTCTGTTCTAACACTCATTCTCCTGCCTCATTCTTGAGTGAGAAGATCCTATTCCTCTGCCTATGTTGAATCATGGCCTGGTGAAAAAATTTTGTATTTCGTTCCCCTTCCCGAAGCCATCTTACTCTTGATTTTTGTCTCCACAAAATCTCTTCTTGTTTTCGTCTCTCCTCTAGCAAACTGAGAATTCGTCCTTCCTCACTGCTCTTTTCTTCATCCCTACCCTCCAAAATTATCCTTTGTTGAATGTCTTCCATTTCTCCTTCCAATTTCTGTTTTGCCTCAAAAATATTACCAAATTCTTTGCGATTCCAATCCTTAATTTTTTGTTTAATCGGACAAAGATGTTAAGATACTCACAATTATATATGTAAAAGTTTTATATTAATAATATATAAATTTATATAATTCGATGCGTAACTAACTTTGAAGATGGGTTAAAAATCACACGGGTTAAAAAGCATAAGGGTTTGGGTGATAAACAACACATGGGATTTGGTGGTTGCCTAAAATACCGAGGTTCAAGGAATACGACAGAAATAGTGTCCTCTCAGGAAGGGATTGATCGGGCAGATATAGTCTTTAGACGACTGAAGTAACGAATGGCGGTGCGGCAGGGGAGGGGAGAGATCCCCTCCTACAGCAATGTCATAGCTGGTACTTCTGGCGGTAGTAGTGGACATGGGGGAGCGAAGGAAAGAACACAGGCCCTTCCAGTCATGGGGTCTCAGTGGCAGGCGCGGTTGGTGAACAAGTGTTTACCGAAAGCTCAGAAAAAACCCAGGTATGTCATCCCAAATAATACGTTGGAAGATTATCGATGCTATATGAGGGATCACGCATTAATATGTAAGTTTATCGGATACTGGCCCTCTGAAAGGGAACTAATGAGATGGCTTTACCAGCGCTAGAAGCCAAAGGGCCACTTAGATTTGAAATTGGGGGCTAAGGGATTTTTTACTGTCATTTTCACTAACTTGCAGGATAAAGAAAAGGTTTTTGAAGAAGGACCATATTTTATGAACAATTCAGGGTTATTCATGCGATATTGGGAGGATTGTTATAACCCTAATGATGAGAAAATCATGGCAGCACCATTATGGGTTCGTCTATTCGGCCTACTAGATGAATTCTGGAACCCGGAAATACTGGAAGGCATAGGAAATTCTATTGGTACTTTTGTCAAAGTAGCTGAATCTACGAAACGGGGGAAATATAATTCTTATGCCCGAATTTGTGTATATATGAATATTTCAGCCCCACTACCAGAATCTATTGAGCTTGAGTATCAGGATGAAATTTGGCAGCAACCTATTGATTATGAGCATATACCGTTTCGTTGTCGACGTTGTCATGTGTACGGTCATCTTGCAAGGGATTGCTCACAGATAAATGCAGAGGGAACTAATCTGGAATCGAAGGAGCGTAATCAACCATAAGAAGGCAGGGAAGGGGTTGAACAAGAATTTCAGGAGGTCCAGAGGAAAGGGAAACAAAAGTCTGGGAATCCAGTCAAGCATAGCAAGGTTGGCACCTCCCCAATTGAGACTAAGAATAATTTCAATATATTACATGTGAACGAAGAGCAGACTGAAGATGAACAAAAGGATAAGGAGGGTAATGAATCTCATCCAACGTCGTTGGAAGACTCCAATAATGTGGTAGCTCCAATGGAAATTATAAAGGACGGTAAGAGGAAAAGTAGAAGTCCAAGCCGACAGCCGGATGGGGAGGTTAGAATAAACAGTGAACTCACTATTGAGCAATCTAATAACATCAAAGAGAGTGTAAAGGAAGTTGGTACAGAGGAGGAAAATATACTCAAAAAGTTACTTGCGGATTGGAAGAAAATAGATGAACGATTCATTCCAGAAAAAGAGAAGCAGCTATATAAGGAGATCTTTCAACGATATAAAGAGAAGAGAGCAGTTGGAGTAGATATACAGGACTCATAGAATCTTGAAGGAGAAACCCCAGGTATAAGTGGTAGGAAAAAAGGAAGAAGAACGTTGAATGAATCAATTCAAGCTGTTGGGGAGTCTCTCGTAAACTCAGGACGGGTGATACCTCTTTCTGAGGTATTTTTACCAACCCCCAAAAAGTTATAAATGATTGTTCTTAGTTGGAATATTAGGGGCTTAAAGTCTGGGGAAACAGAGATATTTGAAGGAAAGGATTAAATCTGGTAAGCCAAGTATCATGGTAATTCAGGAAACCAAAATGGATAGTCAGATGCTGACAGATATTATCCAGAAGATGAAAATGGGGTATGAAGTTATGGCCTTAGATGCAATTGGAACAGCTGGAGGTTTGGCTATTTTGTGGAACCCCGAATAGGTAATTTTTGAACATTGGTATACTATGCCTAGGATGCTTTCCGGTTTGTTTAGAATGGTTGGGATGAGGGAACGAATATTGTTTACTGGAGTATATGGACCTAGTAGTTGTAGAGATCGAAGGGTTTTTTTAAAGAATTTCCATACTATGCGAAGATTGATTCCTGATGTTCCGTGGATAATTGATTCATCATAGTATCTATTTTTTTATTTATAAACTAACCTCCAATATCTCACAGTGATCATTGTGTTGTTTGAGAACGGATTAAACGATATTTCCATGACCCTTACTAAGCCAAAATATTTGAATTGGAAATTCATTCCCTTAGCGAAACATTTTGTCATCAATTAAGACTTGTGAAAGCCTCTCTCCTTCAGGTTCAGGTTCGAGGGATCATTTGGAAACCTTATCTTATGGTGTGAAAAGGGTTGGTTGGAAGAAGTTATAAGTAAGAATTTTTGAGAAAATTCACCCTCTAGAACTTAACAAATTTCCCTTATTTAATACAAATTAAATCAATCCTGGATCATTTTTTCAGAAGGATGTGAGCCCCCTAGGGCATTTGAGCCTTGATTTTTCTCCAAACGGAGAACATTTGTTTCACTACTGTAAGGTGTTATTTGTCTATGAACTGATCTCACTATTTTGTAGACCTATTTGGAAATTTTACAAAGATCAGTTTTGAATCCTTGATTGCTGATCTATATTTGAGAGCTAACATATTTTGTAGGAGTGTAGGGTTATTTTGGTTGAAGGCATATTTGGTTCTTGAAGGACTCTTCCACAATTTGCTGGTTGTTTGAAATAGTTTGATTTGGTGCGCCAAACATTAAAGGCACCCTGTCAAGTAAGTTTGAACTGAAAAATTCACTAGCAAAAGTTAATAAATAACTAAACCTTAAAACACTAATAATATTGCACAATAATCATAATAAAATTCTGAAGTATTTGTACTGAATTGCATTGACTAATTTGAGGCACCTTTTCAAGGTTCTAACCTTGTGGTTTAGTTCTTGTTGCACAACAGTTATGTGAAGAATTTGTTCACAATCTGATATGTCTTAAGCATCTGCACCTGACTAATACATTCTAAGAAATCATAACTGTAAGCACTTAAAAAAAAATAAAGCTCATTTACCTATTCTTTGAAGAAAGGCCTTGTAATATGTGGCAGATCACTGAAAACTAGTCCCTTATGCATAATAATACTTGATCTCCTTTGAAAAATTTATTTGAAAATTGTTACTAATCTAAAGTGTTGTTTCTCATTTTTTCTCCTTGTAAGCTACCTCATTTAAGTGTTGCTTAGAAAACCTTTGTTGGTCCTAACTGTCCAAGAAAACAAAGAGAATTATAATAATATCATTAACATTTAGGCTTTGGCATTGTTTCATTTAAGAGGCAATTTGGTAATTGGATCACTCAAAACCTGATTTCATCTCAAACACATATTTTTGCTAATCCAAAGATTGCTCTCTTTTCTACATCTTGTTTAGGAAAATAAGTAGGAATTATAAGATTATCAGTGGCACTTTGAAGTTGGATTTGCTTGCATTTAAAGGCAACTTGTTAAATTAACTAACCAACTGCGATTTTCAATCTAAATTTGGTTTACATTTCTACTTTCATTTGAACGTTGTTGAGTGCATCTTGTCTACATTTCTAAATCTAAGTAGTTACCTTAGCAATCTCATCTGCTATCGTGTAAGTGTGCTACTTCTACAAAACTTTGCTTATTCACCTGTCTAAATAAGTGAAAATATGTAATTAGCACACTGTTATCTAAAGGCATTGTGAATTTGCTCTAACGTCTAAGCATCTATATTGGGCATATTGTTAAATTGCGATAATATTTATTTCACTTGAAAAGTTATAATGTTTCTTTTGTACTTATCTTTTAATCATATTGCTCATTGTGTTTGATAATATTTATTTGAGCACTTCTCTTTGAAACAAGTACAAATTTCAAGTTTTCTCTTGCAAGTTATAAATCATTGCTCATATTTTAATATAATGTCATTTTCTTGTAATCACACTCTTCTTGCAACATTCCTTATCTAGTACTTGAAATATTTTTGTGTATGTGATATAATCTATATTGAGAATTGTTCATGAGGCACTGGTCTCTATTTGATAATCTTAATATTTCCTCATTAGTGTCAATTATTTCATCTTGTTAAGATATACTTCGCTCACTTGATAATAACAATTTCTAATTTATTATAATTCAAGTTTCCTAGAGAGGCAGTGATCTTTCCCTTAGTCTCTTAGTACTTCTTGTTCCAACAAGTTTCCCCTTCCATCCATCTTTAGGGACTACCCCCTTGAATTAGCCAGGAGAGATTCTAAACAGAGGGAGTGGGGATCAGAGTGAAAAACCCTACTCTGAGTGTTTCTCCTTAGGTGTACACTTTAGGCGACAACACAACTAACCACCTTTGATCGAGATTCAAAATATTAGTTAAGTGCTCAAGACAATTCACACCAATAGAAGTCAACCAAATCACACAAGAATCTAGAGCACACAATGTCTCCACCTCACAACTAGGAGTCCTAAGCGCACAATGTCTCCACCTGCCAAACACTTCATGGATCTAGAGCACATGGTGTTCCACCTACAAAAAATTGTCGGGATCCAAAACACACAATGTCTTCACAAATCATATTTAATTCGTCGAGAGATTTCTGGCAGTATAAATTTTACCCTAATCCGATCTTTGGATTGACAATTATGCCCTTCCAAATCTTGAAAAATTGACACTTGCCACATCAAAAAGATGTTGTTGTGTGGCACCCACGTGATACCCAAGTGGTATTAACATGTTATTCATGACACTTATGTGGCAACACACGACCATGGTCATACATCCATGGCACTTTCCACTTAAGCCATAGTCACAGGTCCCACAAGGCCTGACCTCTTCGTGTTTGCTACACTTTACGTTATATCCGATCCTGAGGTAAATGCGAGTGTGAACTAAAATTCCCAAGTGGAATCTATGTCGGTCCCCCAAACCTCCAAACCTCCAATCTTTCATTCAAAGAATCCAATCCTGGCGCTCATCCAGGGCTATATGTATTTGCACCTTACCCTCACCCTTAGATGTCCTAGACTCCTGGATACATCCACCTATCTTAAATTACATCTAGCCCAGATGTAAAATCCCACTAGTGACTCATTTAGTCCCGGATACAAGTCTGATTTCCATAATGCTTAGGCTTAGAAATCCTAAGGGATTCTAGGGACTTGCCCAAGTTTTCCTTGAAGCCTAGTGTTTCTCTGAACACCAAATTTTATAGGAATGCAACCCTCATTCTAACACTAGCATTCTTGATATATTTTTCATGACCATAATACATCAATGAAGCTATAAACATGCCCACTAGTGGGTATTGAAACAAGCCAAGCCATGGTTGCACTGCATTGCAACGCAAATACAACAACAACAACATATCCTACCCGAGAATGGGTACCACATAATACAATTAGATCCATTGATAAATCATACATTGCAACATCATTAATTCTTTACTATGAATGACAATCAATCAATCTTAAAAATTCAAAGATCCATGAGCACATCAAACATTCATAGCATACATTTATACCATGCCAAACAATAGAATTTACACACTATAATAATTTAGATGAGCATATTAATCATTCATCAATACCATATGGATAACTTTGTGCCTCAATAAAGTAGCAACAAACATAGAGGTATCTAAACCCCTCATAACCATGAGAACATATAGATAACACCTTATTAGAGACAAACATGAATATCATATTCCTCAATTAACAATGTTGATACATTCATTGTTATAACACATAACAACATCATCATTATTCATAGTGCAACATATGTACAATTAAATATACTTATTTGATTAACTTAAATGATTGGCAACTCAGGGAGGGACTTCAACTCTCCATCCAACCATAGGCCAACTTCACTGCAAACTTTCTTGCAAATGACCACCCCCGAGCTGGATTCATAGTCCGAGGAGTTAAGTGCTCAAGGGAAATCACACCAATACAAGTGAACTAGATTACACAAGAATCTAGAGTACACAATGTCTCCACTTGAAACCTAGGAGTCCTAATCTCGATTGGATCATTATATTGTTTGTCATCCATCTTGATGCTTTCAGAGTGGAAAAAGTGGAGGAATCAACTCATAGGACCATTTTTACCAATGTGACCCACTTTGGAAATTTGGGGTCTAAAATATTCTGAGATAATTTGAGGCATCAAATGATGTTTTTTGAGGGTAAAAATTTGTCATTTTAGTGCAACACATTTTTGCTCCTATTCTACACACAAAGACCTTTCTAATGGTTCAAGAATCATGCCAATCAAAATTCGCATGCAAAAGTTATGCAACTCAGAGGTTGACCTTCCTTTTTTCACTACCATAATTTGAGAGAATGCCATGTTCGCCCCTATTATTCATGGAAGAGGGGCTAACCACGTGATTATGACAAAGAATAATCTAGAAGAGCCCATATTGTAACTTTGGTTAAAAGTTGAGGTGGTCAAACCTAACCACTAGTAGGCTACCAAGATGTGTTATAACCGGACCACTAGAAGGAAAAGGGATTCCATTCTTTTGAGTGAATTTGTTCAATAAATGAGAAAAAAATAGCCGAGGGGATAAGAGATAGAACACACAAAGAGAATTTGTGTACTATAGTAGCCCATGAACCACACTTCATAATTCTTTGTACTGAAAACCATTTTATATTATAAAAGGAGAGTAGAGCGACCTCACCTTCCAGTTGAGTTTTCCCCTTAAAGGGTTTCCCAAGTCATATCTTGTGTCAAATCGTGGTTTTCGAATTTTTATTTCACTCTTCTCTATTTTATGCAAAAAATTAATTTGCATGCATACACAATTAATAGTAATCTACAAATCCAAAAATCTAAAGAAAAATATAATCCTAATAGTGTAGATTTCAAATTTTTAAATATAATTTTATCATATTTGTTGTGACAAACTGTCAAGTGGAATATCCACAACAATTTACTAATCAAGTCCAGAGCACACAATGTCTCCACCTGCTAAATGCTTTAGCGATCTAGAGCACACATTGTTCCACCTGCAAAACCTTACAGGGATCCAAAATAGATAGTGTCTCCACCAATAATATTCAAATCATCAAGAGATTTTTGGCTGTATAAATTTTACCCCAATTCGATCTCTGGATTGAAATTTATGACCTTCTAAAGCTTGACCACTTAACCCTTGCCACATTAGCAAGATGCTTTCACATGGCACGCATGTGAGACCCACATGGTCTTGCCATGTTATTCACAACACCTATGTGGTGCCCATGCTGCCATGGTCACACATTTGTGGCACTTGCCAATTCAACCATAATTGTAGGTCCCAAAGGGCTTGACCTCATCGTGTTTTGCTACACTTTTACATTATATCCGGTCCTGAGGGAAATTCGAGTATACACTAAAATTCCCAAGTGGCATCTGTCTCAGAACCCTAGACCTCCAGACCTCCAATCTTGCATTAAAATACTCCGACTCTAGCCCTCAGCCAGGGCTACATGCCTTTGTGCCTTTTCCTCACCCCTAGATATCCTAGACTTCTAGATACATCCACATGTCTTAAATTACATCTGTCCTGAATGTAAAATCCCATTAGTGACTCATCCAGTCCTAGATACAAGTTTGATTTCCATAGTGCTTAGGATTAGAAATTCTAAGGGATTTCCATGGACTTACCCAAGGTTTCCTTGAAGCCTAGTGTTGCTCCAAACACCAACTTTTATAGGAATGAAACCCTCATTCCAACACTAACATTCTTGATATGTTTGTTTAAAGACTCTCACTTCTACCATTTTTTTTAAGTATAAAACTACTAAACCTTCTTTCTTTAATTACTGCTATAAATACTCATATAGAATTTGGTGTATATTGTTTGTACAGATAAAATTACTATCAAGGTATTTCTTTCATCTCTCCTGTTGTAGCTCTTGTTTTGTGATTGAATTAAAATATCACCATATACTTGAGTATTCATCTATTGACCATATAGATATGTTCCCTCTTTCAAACTATGCCTACGTAAAAATTTCTTTCATCTCTCCTGTTGTAGCTCTTGTTTTGTGATTGAATTAAAATATCACCAAATACTTGAGTATTCATCTATTGACCATATAGATATGTTCCCTCTTTCAAACTATGCCTACGTAAAAAGGTTATACAAATGATTTTATTTCCATCTTCATTAAATGATCTATATATTCGACTTCTCAACCATATCACATTTACACACATATATTACCACCGAAACTTAGTATTGTTTTAGCACATCCTATGTGGCCTTACACCTTTGAGTACTTATATTATCACATATAGTTATTAATTCGTTGCATGTGGGTTATTAGATTGGCATCGATATATTATATGTTGCAATCCTGTATTAAAAATTGTATGGACCTTAGTCCAATCTACACCTTTGAATATACGTGATGTTAACATTAACACTTATTTGTAGATTCTCATCACACAAGACCATATTATATTTCACATAACATTTAAATGTCTTACACCCTATGCTTATCATGATATCCTTCGTGCACAATTTGTTTTGTTAGCAATTTGACCTACTTCAAATTTATGGTCTGTATCTTTTGGTATCAAATCGATGGTAATGATTTACCCTAGGGTTTTTTGATGAAGTTAATGACCTAAATGGTTTCTATTACACCATATTCACTTTCCAAATGACCTCTTCCAGTCATGTTGCTTTGTGAATAGGGTTTTGTTTTTAGTTTTTCAATGACAGATCCACCTTCTGAAATGGTGTAATGCAACAGGTGTTCTCCAAACACCATCTTTCGACATGTTTTCCACCAGTTGTCATTTGAAATATAATGACCCTATACTCTGTTGAGTGAAAATCGCTTTCACTGGTGGCGTGTCAATGCTCTTGCCAGAGGTATGGTCCTTTAAATTACCTTCTATAGTCTTTGTGTTTTCCAAATTTTCATTGATGAAACTACAATTTAAATTTCTATTCAAGGTCATGTGTAACATTACTGTTTGTTTCATGTTTTTACAAATTGCAGGAAATTGTCTTAACGCTCTAGTGGCAAACTTCTTTATGTGCTCATAGTTCCTTGAGGATATACAACACTCTTTCTCTATGAACTTCATGATTTAAAAAGGTAAGCTCTCAAGATTCTTTTATTGTTTGTATTCTTTACAAAAATTATATTATCCTACATTTTTTTACTTTGCCATTACTTAGATTTTCATATGGTTCCTATTAGGGTTATAGGAAGGCTTTGTTCCTTCCAAACCCCTAGAGTTTATCTGTCAATTAACAAGGGTATTTTGATTTATAATTTTCACCACAACTTCTTTTATGGCTACTTAGATTTTATTTTTCCTCGACCAATCAAATTTTTTTTGAGACCATAATAACGAGTTTTTATTATTTCTTTTGTTCTTGTTTCAGTTAACTATAAAGGGTTCAACATCATTATTTTTGTTCGCCATAATGGGTGTCATACCCTGCATAATTCCTTCTACTCTTTGCAAGATTTTCCCACCATTTTTTTGAGAGTGTTCTTATCATACTCAGACCGTGGCTTAATTGAATTCTACAGTCATGCTGAGAATATCAAATTTCTCCATTAATTTTTCTTTATGTATATTTAATTTGAAGTTCTCTATTTTTCATTCCTCACTCAATAATTACAAAATTCTTCACTCATATATCTTTAGCTATATACACATTTTTCTTTTTCTTTATTTTATTGCCTTATTGTGACTAAATTATTTCCTCTTTTACGCAGAGGGTTTTGTTTTCAAAGGCGGCTTGAAACCCACAAGAGGTGATTCTCCTCTTTTTTGAGCAAGGGTTTATAGTTTGTTTTCATTTTTTTTTAATCCGAGATTAGTTATTGTCTATTCACTTTCTCATTTGTTATATTTATACCGGGCACTATATGCTAAGGTTGCTTCAACACATTATACTTATGCAGTTGGAATTTCTGTGAGCTTTAATTTAGTAATCGAAATATGCCTTTCACCAGGTTGGATTATCTTTCAAACCCTTTGTCTCTCTTTACTTTCACCAGGTTGGATAATCTTTCAAACCCTTTGTCTCTCTTTATTAAGGGCGAGGTTTCTGCGAGAAGACAATGCTCAATCTATTCTTCTATTTTTTTCTCTTTAATTTATTTATGTCAAATGTAGACATACACTCCTTCCTGGAATAAGGAAGTTTTGTTTTATTACAGGCTTTAAAACTTATCCGCTATTTATACTGTTTTAATTCTACAGTAGTTTCTATCATCTATTCTAGAGATTGCAGAACTTACACAGTTCTAACAAAACTAGAGGATTTTTATTTATTTTATTTTTTTAATTTAATGCACGCTTAAACCTATTCAATATTTTACACTGCTTATTCCATTTGATGGAATTTTTATTTTATACAAAGTTTCTGTGCGAGTTTACATAATTTTTATTTATTATGTATTATGTTTCTACAAACTTTATTAAGTATTTTCCATATAAAATGTTAATATATAGTACTCTTTTACATTCGAATAATCCAACATAGTAAGGAAAACTTTATTAAAAATATTTCTCCAATTTTTTCTCTCTAATGGTAATACGCCTGTGAAATTTTTATGTAATGATTACATTAACAAATATATATCAAATAGTTATGAGCTTAGTTTTTAATTTTTTGTTTTTTTTGGTTTTGTTTTTTTTTTTTGGTTTTGTTTTGTTTTGTTTTGCTTTTTTTCTCTTGTGCGATTTTACTAGGTCGTGCTGAGCCTTCTGCGAGCTTGCAGTGGCCATCTACGGCCTTGGTCCATGGCCCCTCCAGAGTCTGATTTGGGAGGGGTTCCTTCCTTTGTTGCACCCTCTTCAATTGCTTCTCCCTCTGATGAAGCTTCTCTAAGTTTTGCAAAACTTATTTCTTCCATTGTCCCTCCTCGTGAGCGACATGCTATCTCTAAATTTGTTAAAAAGATTGATGACATCCCTAAAATAGTTCTTCCTCCTACTCTGCCTCGTAGAGTTTCTCTCTCTCTCTCTCTCTTAGAAAAGGGCCCAGTGGGACAGTTCATTGGTCTTTGACCCTCTCCCAAAACAATGCAAAAACGGGTTGAGATAAACTCGTCTCACTCAACCCAACGTAAAATCTCTATTCGATTCCGTGGAAGAGGTTTCTTTACCTTCCACTTTGAATCCAATGAAGGCAAAGATTTAATCTTCAAGAATGGTCCTTATTTCATGGACATAAGGGGAATACATCTAAATCGATGGAATCCAGTTTTCGACCCAGAACTTGATGTCCCAAACGCTATTCAAGTATGGGTTCGTCTCCCTCACCTTCCCCTACATTGCTGGGGAGATGACTCTATAAGAAAAATCAGAAACATTGTAGGGAAATACATAGAACGAAGTGAATCAAAGGAAAATATGCATGCATGTGCAAAGATTTGTGTGGAAGTCAATTTGGGAAAAGGACTTCCAGAAGCAGTGAAAATAAAGGTAGACATTTGGATACATATTCAACAACTGGACTACGAGCAGATCCCCTTCAAATGCAAGGTATGTCATGAATATGGACATTTTTCAAACAGACGTAAAAAAGAAGAAGTAGCAGATCAACCTGAATCCCAAGAACTTAAGTGGGAATATGTCAAAAAGAAAAAGTTAGCTTCTAAGCCTTCCATCCCCTCCTCACCTTCCTCCTGAATCCCTCTCAGGGGACCTCCTACACCCTCCTCCTCCCCATTCTCCCCCTCTGATTCTAACACCTTTTCCTCTCTTGATCCCTCTTCGAATCCTCCACCTGAACCTCCCTCTAGTCAAGCTGAACCTCCTTCCTTTCCACCCCCCCTCCTCCACCCTTTCTCCCTCTTCCCTTCCCTCCCATTCTACTCCTTGCTGCATCGCTCACCCTCCCTTTGAGCCCTCCTCCTCCTCCCGTCAATAGGATCCTCACCCGAAATCAATCCAAATATTCTTCGGCCTCCTCTGACATACAAAAAAGATCAGGAAGGAAGACCAACAAAGAAATAAGGGATGAAGAAACTATAAAGGAAATGGCAATGGGAACTCAACAACCAATGGATTTGTATATAGAAAAAAATACAGGTAACAAGGAAAAACAACATCAATTAACTTGAGGAAAAGCTCCCTTAGTCTTAGTGCAAAGTAAGTAATGAATTTGTCTCTTGGAATTGCACAGGCCTTGGCCATCCTTTGAAAATTAATGCAGTAAAAGATATTTTCAATACTAAAAGGCTAGATATCTTCTTAATCTAGGAGATCAAAAATTTAGAGCAAGAAATGAATCAAGCAATACAAAAAACAAAACATTACAAAGGATCAACAATAAAAGCAACTAGATCATTAGGTGGAATATGCACAATGTGGAACCACATTGTATGGGAGTTAGAGGTCCAGCTCAAAGAGCTTCATTGGATAAAGACTGAGTTAAAAAATAAAAGCACAGGGATCCAAGTCTGCCTTTACAATATATACGCCCCTACTCATTATAGAGACAAGGAGTATTGTTGGCGTTCCTTGTCCGCAAATTTAAATAATTATATGAACAAACATCTCATAATCAGAGGTAATATAAATCTGGTTTTGAGTTCCGATGAAAAAAGGGATGATGCCTCCAATCAGATCCTTTAAGAGGTATCCTTGAAAAATCATTGAAAATCACAACTTAATTGATATTCCACCGAAAAATGGGAAATACACATGGAGAAACAGGAGGCTCGGACTTGGAAATATTAAAGAGAGATTGGATTGAATTCTAATCCAAGATAGCTTAATAGTAGAATATAATGAAGTCCAGTCGAAGATAGTTCCTTCAGTAGCATTCGATCACAAGCCTATAGCAATCAAGCTTGGTGAGAGAGAAAATGTGGGACCCATCCCTTTTCATTATAATCCTCTCTGGATTAATCATGAAGTAGCTAGATCGTTGATTATCTTAGCTTGGAAGCAATCAATAAAGGGATCACCAAGTTTTATTTGGGAGTCGAAGATGAAAAGCATCTGAAAAATTTTAAAAGCATGGACCAAAAATCACTATAAAGAGGCGCAACAAAGAAAGATAATATTCAACAAGAGATTGAGAAAGTACAAAAGAAACTAGAAGAGGGTGAAGAAACAAAAGAAAATCAACTAAAAGAAAAAGAGTTGCACTGGGAAATTTGTAAAAATAATAGACAAGAGGAGGAGATTTGGAGGCTAAAATCCAAAAAATTGTGGATTCAAGCCGGTATCAGAATATTGCCTTCTTTCACAATACCACCAATATGAGGAAAATCAATAACCAAATTGACTCCATAAAAGAAGGGGAAAATTAAATTAAAGGACAGGAGGATTTAAAAAAATAAGCCTACAATCACTTCAAGAAATCGCTAACAGATGAGCATGCAACTTCAAACTTTGAAGACTTTACTAGACACATCCCTAAAAGGATTTCTTATAAGACAAATTCAGAAATCTTAAAAGAAGTTGAAGAAGAAGAGCTTCAGGCAACAATTTGGAATCTTCAGCCCGACAAAGCTCTGGGACCTGATGGCTTCTCCACCGCCTTCTATGTTCGCTTTGGAAACTTATTAAAAAAGATCTTCTAAAGATGATTAGATGGGTTTTAAGGAAAAAGAAATTGGGAGGTTTCACCAATTCCACTTTCTTGGCCCTTATTCCAAAGGAGACAAAGCCTTCCTCTTTTCATTAATTCCAGCCAATATCCTTATGCAATTCCTCTTATAAAATCATTTTGAAGATTCTAGCCAACATAATTAAGCATATTCTTCTAAATCTAATATCAAAAAACTAAGGAGGATTTGTCCCCAATAGGCAAATCATTGATAACATTTTGAGAGTTGAAGAAGCAATTCATTCTAGCCTCCCCAAAAAAGAACATGGATTCATCCTAAAGCTTGACATGGCCAATGCCTTTGATAGAGTAAACCTCTCCTTCTTCGCTGCAGTTCTCCTAAAATTTAGTTTCTCTATTCATTTTATAAATCTTATAAAAACATGCACTATTGGCCCTTGGATTTCCTCTCTCATAAATGGTAGACCAAGTTATTTTTTTCAAAGTTCTCGTGGACTAAGACATGGCTGTCCACTTTCTCCCTTTCTCTACATCCATATGGTTGATTCCCTAAGTAGGAATTTAGACTTCTGCAGATAAAATGGCACCATTACTGGACTCCCCTTTAGCAAAGGTGCCAAGAGCATAAATCATTCACTATTTGCGGAAGACACATTATTTTTTGGGGGTGCATCTTGCATAGTGTCGAGAAAGTTGAAAAAAGTATTGGACAACTTCTTGGATGTCTCAGGATGCTTACTAACCAATCACAAGAGTAGAATTTATGGCTGGAATGTTCCCATAAGAATTCTTTAGAGAATATCTCAAATTCTATGTGTCCCACTTCAAGAAAATTGGAACCATTTCATGCATCTAGGATTGGCTGTTACAAAATAAAATACAAAGTCAGAAATATGGATTAACCCCATTAAGAAAATGAAAATGAAAATACATTCATGTAGAATTCTCGGGCTCAATCTCGCAACGAGAGTAACATTAATAAAATTTGTTCTCTCTGCTCTTCCTCACTACCAATTTTCCTCAGCCCTCGCCCCAATAGGAGTGCATAAGAAAATCGAGCTCATAATTAGAAAATTTCTTTGGCAAGGAGGAAAGGCTGAAATAAAAAAATTTAGTCTCATCAATTGGAATCAAGTGACTTCACCCTTTGAAAAAGGGAGACTTTCTATCCACCTCCCTAGACTACTGAACATGGCCCTTGGAGTGAAGATCACTTGGAGATTCATCACAGGGGATTCATGCTGGTGGAAACAAGTTGTAGCGGCCAAATACTTAAACTCCTCTCAGTTAAATTTTCTATCTAACAAAATTCCCATTAGACCATGCTCTCAAATATGGAAACTAGTAAAAAAAGTGATCCCTCTCATGAAAGATAACACATCAAGAATCCCTGGAGGTGGTAAGGATATAAACTATTGGGATGAAAAAATAATGGGAAACACTCCCATCTCTAATCACAATGGAATGCATAATCTCAAAATTTGGATGACCAAAAAGGGAAGGTGCACATTGGAAAAAATTTCGAAATGGAATCGACATGATCTCTCTTGCGAGGACTGGTTGCCTCCCGATCTTCCTCAAGATATATTGTTGCAATGGGATATTCTAGTCTCTCATCTCAAAGGAGCTTCCCCCATTAGGTTCAACCTTCAATATTCCTTTAAATGGATCCCCTCAAGAGGTGACTATACAGTAAAATTAGGGAACCTAAAGCTTCAAGATCTTCAAGATCATTTTGATTGGCCCATTTGGAAAACAGTCTGGAAGACTGGAAACCTCCCAAAAATAACAATTTTCATATGGAACTTGCTAAAATGGAAATTAATAACATTAAAAACCTCAAGAAAAAGGGCATTCTTAGACCATCTCGATGCCCAATGTGTAATGAAAAAGAAGAAAATATTTAACATCTATTCATTGGATGCAAATTTTCCAAAGATTGTTAGAATATGTTAGTCTCGCCAATTGAAACATCCATCAACTAAAATATCTCCATTTCTGAGTTCTATACAAGGTGGAAGGATAAGTACCCATATTATTTTAAAATTATGAATACCATAATGAGATTCTGGAACAACCTCCATTTTTATGCTAGCAAATTTGGCTTGCGAGAAATAAGTAAATTTTTCAAAATAACAAGCCGGATGTTCGACAAGTCCTTTCCAAAACTTGGGGATTAGCCATTGAATTTTTGATTGCAAAAGGAGTCAAAATAATGGATAACAGTCTTCTACAACAAGAGTAAAAAATATGGATAAGCTTCGTGTCCAATAGGCCATACACTCCGAAAAGTTTAGTCAGAATTGATACAATAAGGAACTGGAAAATTCGTTTGAAAGAAAATGATTTTTAATTTGGTTAAATACAATAAGGAGGTCATGTCTATTCTTTGATGGAGCTTTAAAATCAAATCCAGGAAGAGCAGGTGCAAGTGGTTTAGTTATTGATTAAGAAAAGAAAAATACAACCACTTTCGAATGGGGCCTGGTCACTGAAAAAAATAACAAAGTAGAGGCATATGGCTTCCTTATGGGAACACAAATCCTAAAAAGGAAAAACTACATGAATCCAATAATTTTTGGAGACTCCTATATTCTTATCTAGCAAATGGTTAAGTATGGTAAGACAATAAATGTATATCTATCTCAAATCATTTCTAGAATCCAAATTCAGTTAAAGGACTTGGGGAAGGTTGAATTTTATCACATTCTGAGAGAAAATAATAAAGAAGTAGACAATCTAGCAAACAAGGCAGTGGCTCGCTCCCATGGAGAAACAAAAGTCGATAATGATTTCCATTATCAATCTATTTCGTAAATTCATCCCTCCCTCCTTATCCTAGTAGTCTCGCCTCAGGCATGGGATTGAATTTCATGAAACTCCACTCCCTATCCATTCTGTCAGATTCGAAATCCCTAAATGATCCTCAACGTACTCTTTTCTCTGCCCCAAATTGATTTTTTGGATCTCTGTCTCTCATTCTCCTCGTGATCCATTCCTTACATCTCTCCAATTATATATTCTCACCCTCCCTCCTTCCTTTTTATCTTCACCCTCTCCCCCTCAGTTCTCCCCATCCCCCTTTCGAAAGTCTTTTCGTTCTGTGTTGGATCGTTTCCCCCTACTGCACTCGTCTACTATTCCTCTAGTTCGGGTTTGTGCTTCAAAATTAGAGTTTTGTGTGCTCCTTTATGCGTCCTGTGAGCCTCAAGTTCTTCAAGGAGTTTTTCTGTGTAGCCCTTTGTGTTTCATTATGATCGATTGACCCTATTCTTCATTCTCCGTTTCCTTTTCTGAATCCTGGTGTTACTCTTTGAAGATTATCTATGTTTTCATGGCTCAAATGGATCCTTTGGAACGTACCTCAAAGAAAGACTCATGTGTACACTGTAGAGCACATAAAGTGGTCATATATCAGCTCAGAGAGACTGTAAAGAAAATTCAGAGCCAGACAAGAGTGTAAAACTCTTTTCTCATGAAGCATTTCACAGAACAATGAAAGGAAATAGAGAATATGAACAAACAATGTGCTCATCTAGAAAATACAGTTTCTTTCCTGAGAGACATCGTAATGAACAAAACAGGTGAAACTTAAAATACGTTGGACCGTAACAGTATAAATAAAGAGAAAGAGGATACCAGAGTTCAACAATAGATGGATTCCTCTCAGTATGCTTCAGAACAATCTTGCATTAGATAAGTTTTTCTTCAAAACTAGTGTTTATCAGATCAATATTTAAGTCACATATTTGATAATGAATTGCATATGTAAGTTGTTATTACAACAATTTGTTAAATTTAACAAGTTAGATGTAGCTAGGAAGCTCATAATATATGAAAATATGAGAGTAGTTAGAAATTGATGGAGCTAGTATTTTTCTCTTTTCCTCTCCCTGGCTCGCTCCAGAAATTATGTAATGGGAGCCTCGCTCCCTCCTTTTTGAAATCAATAGCAATATATGAATTTGTTAAGAATAAGATTATACATGAAATAAGTATTCTTGTTTTCATTTATAATTATATACAGGTTTATAAAAATTTACAAGAATATATAATCTTGATTTTTCTATTACTTTTTATTCCTAAACCTTTTCTACTATTGTACATGTCTAGAATTCATACAGTAAGGGTTCCAATTACACATATATAAGTTTATGTTTTCCACAAGTAAAGATAAAGTGAGAATAATCTAAATATTCTCTAAAATATTGTAAGGAATATTCTCTTGCAGTAACTAAAAGAAAGAATGCATGTATATCCATGTATCCCTGCTTAGGAATCTCTGAATAGTACAACTTTTTTCTCTAATCAATATTTTGTCCTCATGATCATACCTGACACCATTAAGTGACAATACAAACTATATATATATATATATATATATATATATATATATATATATATATATATATATATACAGGTGAAAATGTGAAGTTGGGTTACATTTTTTGCCCTTTTTTGAGAAAAAATATCATTTTTAGAAGTTCTTCAACTTTCGGCAAGCTAAAGAATTTTTTCTATTTAGAATTTAATTTTACAATAAAAATGAAACTCGTCAGAAATTTTATTATATTTTTATTACTTGTTTTTTGGAATTTTTTGATTCACATTTGATATGTCATCTTAGCAATTGTTTGACTCTGTGTTCTTTAAAAATCAAGGGATTCGTAACACATCATGTTTTTGAGCACTAGTGCATTCTTTGTTAACTTGGTGTTTTTGAAAAAAAATGTGTTGCAACAATCTAGATAGATTCTAATTCGATATCGTTATATTCAGGGAACCAACTAATACACATCATAATTGCTAGAATTTTTTGAATTGAACCAATATGAAAAAACTAATATTTGAAGATGTTTAGCGGAGTGTCAAAATTCAAAACATATTAGTTATAAACTAAAAATCTAAAAATTACTCATTATAAAAGGCAAACCAATGTAATGAACCATAAATTTTTCATATATTTTTATAGTGTATTTTGGAAGAAACAAATTTTTGATTTCACTAAATCATAATGACCTTTAGAATTTTTTTGCAGACATTTTTTTAGAAAATTAATTAAAATTAGCAAATTTCTATGAAATTCCATAAAATATATATCTAATTGTTACAAGTCTATTTGGGAACATCACTCCCAACATCTAGATCAATACTATTAGGGCTTAGCAAACCCTAATTCAGTTGCTACATGCCCTAGACAAGCCATCACATTGAATGCCTCCTTCCCTGAAAGTTTCATGGCTTGAAGACCCCCTGAAATGACTCCTTGAGGGACCAGTGCAGCCTTGGTTAGGGGTAATTGCGCTATGGAGCACTTAGACCCATTCAAGCCTGCTCTGTAGAGCACCTAGGCACACTTTGACCCGCGCTGGGCAAGATTGAGTGAAATCTTCATAGGGTTCTAGGAATATTCTATCTTCTAGATCATTCTAGAAGATTCCCACTCTTATCATCTCCTATGAACTCGAAATTGGATAGGGAATGAGTCAAGTAACCTCCTATCCTCTCATCCCTTCCTCCATGGAAACTAACTCTATGTTTGGAAGGCCATTCAATACCCTCATTTATGACAAAACCACCTCCATTTCCCTATAAATTGAGCACTCATCATAGTGATCAAGGGGTGGACTTTGAAGAATTGTAAGGAGATAATGTTGGTGTGAGTTTTGAGATCATAGCAAGTATTTTTATGCTACCGGAGTGTTGTGCTTTTGGCGTGATGAAGGATGGAACTCAAGCTGGATGAGTGACATGGGATTAGACTTCATGGTTGTAACTCTTCCTTCTACTTAATAAAGATGTTTACACCTTTTCCCACTTTCTTGTCTTTATGTATGATGATTATATGTGTAAATGATTTTGATCCCATTTGCTTATAGTAGATAGATTTCTTGCTTTGATTGGATTTTGTCCTCTGTTTATGATTGTATGTACTGATCGAGTGGATTAAGTTCGAAAAGGAGCGACAAGAACCATACAAAGGAGACAAATGGAAAGCGCAAGATAACAAGTAGGTCCCTTGTCTTATTTATCTTCTATAGAAAAAGGTTAAACGCTTTAATTCTATTGTTCTAAGTGTAGCGACCCACTTAGGGAAATTGTGTTTATCCATAGATGCAAAATTCTAAATAAGAAATTGACGACTCTACTAGGGAACGACCATTATTCCGGGTAGTTTATCCTCATCTTAGTACACCCTAGTAGACTTTACTTGCCTCCATTGATCTTATTTCAGCCTTTTTGAAGTGTTTTTTGGTGAAAAACTGTGTTTGAATGTCTCTTGAAATGGCTCTCTAGCACCAACGCAGGCTTGGTTTGGACATAGTGCGTTGTAGAGCACCCTTTGCTTAGGGATAGTGCTCTGAAGTGCACTGTCTCCCAGTCAGGGCTGCGCTAATCCTCCTTAGGTAAAAAATTTCACCTTTGGTTTGGGTTTTTTTCCAAATTTCCTTTTGTTTTTGCTTGTTGAAAGATCAATGATTGTTGAGTCTCTGAAATCTAGTCGTATTTCCTCTTCTAGCCCTACTTTGAACTTGATTGTTTGGTGTTTCTTAAATGATTTCTTTGTCATTAGCAATTCAGTGTCAAAGTTAATTTATAGTCGATGAGTCTTTTCCGAAAAGGAAGTGTTGTAATGTCTTCATTTCTTTGCAAAGAAACTGTCATAAAGTCTTCATTTCTTGTGAAAAGATTGATTGATTGTATGTGCATTTAGTTCCTTCTTGTTCATCTAAACACTAAAGGAACTGAAAATAAAAACTTGTATTGTGCATATTCTAGTTTGTGAATGCTTGATAGGAATAGCTAGGGAAATTGCATTAGGTGTGCTCTTTGCTCTTTTTCAGAGATCTGATTGCTCCATCCCTACTAGCTAAGGTTTTCATTGTTCAAATTGAATGAAAGAATTTTTCTCATGATAGCTGCATTTTAGGAATTGCAAACATACATTGTGTGTTGAATCTTGAAAGACAAATTCTTAAGAAAATCAACTTAAAAGTTATCTAAATTAACCTAATGAAGCATTATAACTTAACACATAACATTTAGAGGTCTAGGCTAGAGACGTGTTCTGGCGTTGTAAAACATAGCAACTGTCGCTAAATTGTCTGTAATACATTCCGAGTGTGATACCTTATTCCACATATGTATGTATATTGTAGCTTGTCCACGTACTTTTGGGTATATAGGGCGGTGTTACGATACGTAAATTATAAAGGAATGCTCTCACTATGCGCTTTTGCATTAGACATCGATAACACGGATTGGGCCTCCACGTACTTCGGGTATATATGGGAGGACTACATGAGGTTGCTATCCATCCTTAGTTAACCGAGTTGGCCGCCTCGTACACTGTGATACACCGAACACAACACTCAGGGAGATTGCTTGCACGTATGTTAATCCCTTGGTTTGCTGAGGCAGTATATTGCAGTTCACAGTTGCTTGGTAATCCTTTTGCCTAGATTATCCCTCTGTTGTTTTTTTATGTTATTTTGATTAAAATAATTAATTGACCGTGGATAATATCCTCCACACCACTCCTTAGTTGATCTTATGTTGAAACATTTGGAAACAACTCTAGAGTCCACTAATCAAGGAATTCCTTTTGATGGGAATCCTAGTCCTTTTCCTCCTTTCAGAAATATTGGTGCTCCCTATATGGATACATTGTCGCTTCCGGGACTTACCATCGTCTTGCCAGTATGGTTGTTCTAAATCTCCTTGGCCCCGCAAGTGAATATTCCTACAACTAGACAAAATCAACATCCAATTGATCCTAAAGTTGACCCTTTGCTTTCTTCGTCGGTTCTTTCTTCCTCCCCTCCTTCCTCTTCGCCTGGTGAAAGTATTGGTACTAGTAATTAGGTGGCTAAGAAGAAGAATAAAGGGAAGAAGAAGAAGAAGAAGAAAATTCAGCAGGGCGACAACCAAGCAACCATTGCTTCAAATGCAAATTTTGATGAGAAACCATCCGATAAGCCTCACAAACTTCGATATCCTTGCAAACTTTGTACAAGAGACCATCTTCTTCGAAATTGTTCTGGTATCCCTCAGATCTTAGAAGAATGGTCTTCTCGTTCACATCATCTCGTGTCATCAAATTCTCGAGATCATGCTGGTGACACACCATTAACTAGTGGTAGTAAAGTTCATGGAAAGAAGGGTAAAGTTAAGTTTCCCTGTAGGTTATGTGAAAGGAATCATCCCATTCACCTTTTTCCCTATCTGGATGGAGCCCAAAAAGTGTTGGATATCCATCCTACTTCACAACGAATTCCATCTGGTTACAAGAGACTCTCCCTTAATCCTTCACTAGTTGAAAAAGTGACTGACCCAAATCGAACGGCGGTTAAAACCACTCTCTCTGAATGTGAATCCCACGAGCCTATACCTAACCAATCATAGGTCAAGGAAACAGTTGACCCGATTTCACCTTCAGTTATTCGTACCTTTCCTTTCGAGAGTGAGTATGATACCACTCAGGTTCTTTTCATTTCTTCAGATTCCAATGAGCATGGAGGAAACCCTCTTGTTCCATCAAGACAGGAGGAAAATCTTCCCGTTATCGTAACTCAAGGGGGTAATTCTCCCATTCTTATGGTATCCCCTCCAAGTAGTTTGGTCACTTCCTTTGATTGGAATCGACAGGTAGGATGTTGTCTTCCTTCTTATGTGCCTTCTTTCCAGATCATAGTATAGGTTTTTAATATGATTGTATATGGCACTATTATAGATGAAGGTGCATTTGTGAGTATCTTTTCCTCCACTGCTTGGCAAGTGCTTGGTTTGTCGCCACTTGTGCCTATTACCTATAATATATTGGTTTTTAACAGAGGAACCAGTCAACCATTAGGGATCCTTCCTCAGTTTCCTATTACTTTGGGAGGAAAGATTGTTTATCTCAATGTGATGGTAGTCCCAGGCCCTTTAGATTACAATTTACTTCTTGGGCATGACTGTGTTTATGACATGGGAGCTATAGCTTCAACACTCTTTTGAGTGATGTGTTTCCCGCATCAAGGAAAAATTGTCACCGTTGAACAACGTTCATTTCCCAGTCGAAATATAGCTTCTAGTCAACCATCTTCCCTAAATGATCCTATTGTCCCAATGGTATCTTCCATGCCACGGGTCAATTATGTGGCAACTCATTCCATGCCTACATCAACTAACGATCAATTTCGTGATGTTGTACATTATGTACTGGGGGCCTTGGAACTGGATCTCTCAAATGAATTCCTTGCTACATATCCCTTCCAGAGCACTGTTCTCCCATATGATGAGAAACTCTTGGAAGTCATGATCTCTTATGGGTCATGATCAAGGAATATGAGGATAATTCCTTGTCTTGTGTCAACTTCATTAAAAAATGAAACAAGGAATATGATGATAGTTCTTTGTCTTGTGTCAACCTCGTTAAAAAATGAAACAAGGAATGAGGATAGTTTTTGGTCTTGTGTCAACCTCGTTAAAAAATGAAACAAAGGGTATAAGCATAGTTCCTTGTCTTGTGTCAAGCTCGTTAAAAAATGAAACAAAGAATATGAGGATAGTTCCTTGTCTTGTGTCAACCTTGTTAAAAAATGAAACAAGGAATATGAACATAGTTCCTTGTCTTGTGTTAAGCTCATTAAAAAATGAAACAAGGAATATGAGCAGAGATCCTTGTCTTGTGTCAAGCTCATTAAAAAATGAAACAAGTAATATGAGGATAGTTCTTTTACTGTGTCAAACTCATTTAAAAAATGAAATAGGTCCAGAGCATAGTTCCTTGTCTTGTGTCAAGCTCGTTAAAAAATGAAACAAGGAATTTGAGAATAGTTCCTTGTCATGTGTCAAGCTCGTTAAAAAATGAAACAAGGAATCAAAGCATAGTTCCTTGTCTTGTGTCAAGCTCGTTAAAAAATGAAATAAGGAATCAGAGCATAGCTCCTTGTCTTGTGTCAAGCTCATTAAAAAATGAAACAAGGTCCCCTGGAGCAAAGTCCCAATTCGAGTCTTTGATTAGATCTCGTAAAATCCCAGTCGAGTCTTTCACTTGATCTCATAAATGAAACTTCATTCCATCCACCTCATAGCCATGAGTAGTCTACTTAGGTAAATGCAATGAAGCTTGGGGGGCATGCACCTAGAATCGAGTCATCATGCTAGGGGCATGTAAACCAATCTCAAGCATAGTTTTTCGTTTTAAGCTTGTGTAAAAATGAACCTAAATCCAAGCATAGTTTTTTATTTCAAGCTTGTGTAAACATGAAACTGAATCCAAGCATAGTTTCCTATGGTTCAAGCTTCTGTAAAAATGAACCCATCTCCATTTTAACCCTCGTGATCGCCTTTCTATCAACCTCTTTCGTCAGATGAGCCTTGGTTTTTCTCCTTCCATCGTCACTATCTGCTTGGCTGATCATACGCTTTCACTTGGTTGTTTTACGCTTTTTGAGGAACAATTGCAATTAGTGGTCTTACTAGCCAAGCTCTTCACATAAATCAACATGTTTTGAGAAGTTCCCACATCCCCAGAACTAGTTGCTATCCTAGACACCACTCGTTCCTCTAAGTGGAGTCCTCTTTAAGCTCTTTTCACACTCTTGAAATATGGAAAGATTGCCGAGCACTTGTCCTTTTCAGCTCGTTAGCGGATTGGAAACGACATCTACTCAGTATAAGTTTAACCCTTTTCTGGACTGAGATAGATTACTTACAAAAAAGGAATACGCTGATCAAACATGGTCAATAGGTTATCTCTCGTATTATTTTACGCTTTTTCGGACTTGAGAGACAAATCTATGAAAAAGAACTTGTGGAATTTTGTTTTTTTTCCTTTTCAAGCTCTCTAAACATGAAAAGGACTAAGTTATCATTGTCGTTAAACGCGTTAAAACATAAAATAGTGACAAACTTGTCCATTACGACAAGACCGAGTTTCACCTTCGCTAGACTCGTTAAAACATCACATAGCGATAAATTCACTCGAAGGGTGGAATTATACAACAAGCATATGTTATCATCCTCAAGTTCGATAAAAAATAATGACGTACTAGTCAGAAATGACTAGGGAAAATGGGAAAAGGGGTAAACCACTTTTTGGTAGCAAGTCGCTCTTGAACATGACACTTTCACTTCATCTCTGTGACTACTTGGGTTGGGTTATTTGCTTGATGGTTATCATACCTATGGTCTATCACACCATCCATTACTTTGGTTTTGGGTCAATGCTGCCAATTCATTTAGTGTCACCGACATGTTCAAGAGAAGTCACTCAGTTAAAATTCATCCTTTGCAATACTCATAAACCTTCATTTTCATGACCTCCATTCCTGAACCTTATGTCACCAGTCAAATTCTGTCTCCAAAATCATTACACTCATTTCGTGTCGTTAATGTGGGATACATTAATGCCCTCCTGCGACAAGTAACTTCTTGTTGACATCAGTTCATTATCCAAGAAATTGAATTAGAAACAACCTTCCAGTACGTTGAGGCTTGCATACATCAATGAAAAGTTTCTCGCTTCCGACGATAGGTTGACATCACTAGCCTTCGACCGAAAGAATTTTTATGTTGTTCGACATCAAAACATCTATTCACACCATGCAGAATGTACTTCAGTACCTTGAGAATCATTATCATTATCGGTGATCTCTCTCATGTCTATTAACGACTTATATCATTGGCTGGTAATCAGACGGTGTCTTCCCATGTTCGACTTCATATCACATATTCACATGGTTAGACTCGTACTTGAGTGAACGATTGAACGAGATAGAAGACCTCGGATCTAGTTTCATCCATCCAGGCTGCGATTTGAGGAGAGTAGTAATCATCTATATGATGGATTTACACAGATGGTCATCCTATCATGGGTCTATATTTGTAGACAATTATCTAATTTATGTACATGTAATAAAAGGTCTATACACTGAGCATGGGTATGCCTTCCCTCAGCAATTCATGAAAAATCCAAAATACTATGATATTATGTATTGTAATTGATGAAGGTCACCATCCGCTTCAGAACCTCCTTATCACATCGTAAAACATATCACTCGACATTATCATTTTTGACTTCATGCTTTAGGTGGCAGCTGTTACAGGTCTATTTGGGCACATCACTCCCAACATCCAAATCAATACTATTAGGGCTCATCAAACCCTAATTCAGTTGCTACATGCCCTAGACAAGTCATCACATTGAATGCCTCCTTCCTTGAAAGTTTCATGGCTTGAAGACCTCCTGAAATGACTCCTTGAGGGACCAGTGCAACCTTGGTTAGGGGTAATTGCGCTGCGGAGAACTTAGGCCCATTCAAGCCTGCTCTGTAGAACACCTAGGCACACTTTGACCTGCGCTGGGCAAGATTGAGTGAAATCTTCATAGGGTTCTAGGAATATTCTTATCTTCTAGATAATTCTAGAAGATTCCCACTCTTATCATCTCCTATGAGCTCAAAATTGGATAGGGAATGAGTCAAGTAACCTCCTATCCTCTCATCCCTTCCTCCATGGAAAATATCTCTAAGTTTGGAAGGCCATTCAATACCCTCATTTATGACAAAACCACCTCCATTTCCCTATAAATTGAGCACTCATCATAGCGATCAAGGGTTGGACTTTGAAGAATTGTAGGGAGATACTGTTGGTGTGAGTTTTGAGATCATAGCAAGTATTGTTATGCTACCGGAGTGTTGTGCTTTTGGTGTGATGAAGGATGGAACTCAAGCTGGATGAGTGACATGGGATCAGACTTCATGGTTGTAATTCTTACTTCTACTTAATAAAGCTGTTTACACCTTTTCCCATATTCTTGTCTTTATGTATGATGATTATATTTGTAAATGATTTCGATCCCATTTGCTTATAGTAGATAGATCTCTTGCTTTGATTGGTTTTTGTCCTCTATTTATGATTGCAGGTACTGATCGAGCGGATTAAGTTCGAGAAGGAGCAACGGGAACCATACAAAGGAGACAAAGGGAAAGCGAAAGATAACAAGTAGTTCCCTTGTCTTATTTATCTTCTATAGAAAAAGGTTAAATGCTTTAATTATGTTGTTCAAGTGTAGCTACCCACTTAGGGAAATTGTGTTTATCCGTAGATGCAAAATTCCACTTAACACTACTGAAAGTAGATTGAATTATGCAAATTCTCGTTTTTGTTTCAACAGTAAATTCACCAAAATTGATGGAGTTTAAGCATTCCGAAGTTGGAAAAAGGTGACCAGAGCCGAGATGTCGCAGAGTTGCAGGTTAAAGTAGTTCGGCCGAATTAAAATTACATTCAGCCGAACTTCTCTTTGTCATCGATGCTCGTTAAAATAAATGGAAAAATAATTCGGCCAAATTGCGTTAAAAGTTCAGTCGAAAATGTGTCGATGTTTTCCGTTGGCCGTAAAAATGAAACGATGCGACCGTTCGAAAAACGCTTTTCCCGAAACGATATAAATAAATGGAGCCAAAACTTCATTTTCGCACACTTTCCTCATTTGGAGTGAATTTTTAAGGTAAATCTTCTCGGCTGACTGTTTTGGAGTTAATTTTGAAAGTAAGTTTTTTGGGCTGAATTTTTTGGACTTAATTTTCACAGTAAATATTTTGGGCTGAATTTTTTAAGTGAGATTTTTTAGCTTAATTATTAAAGTAAGTCTTTTGGGCTGAATTTTTAAGTGAGATTTTTTAGCTTAATTTTTAAAGTAAGTCTTTTGGGCTGAATTTTTAAGTGAGATTTTTTAGCTTAATTTTTAAAGCAAGTCTTTTGGGTGAATTTTTTAATTGAGATTTTTTAGCTTAATTTTTAAAGTAAGTTTTTTGGGTTTAATTTTTAAAGTAAGTCTTTTGGGCTGAATTTTTAAAGTGACTTTTTTTGCGCTGAATTTTTAAAGTGACGTTTTTGGCTAAATTTTTAAAGCGAGTTTTCTTGAAAGTCACTCTTTTGTGCTGATTGTTTAAAGTGAGCTTTTTGGTCTAAATTTTGAAAGTGTGTTTTTTTCGTAGGATTGTTTTGAAATTGATTTTTTTTGGGTTGGATTTTAAAAATTTACATAGATTGATCTATCATGGGAAATTAAAGAAATTGCAAGAGAAAATATGATCGAACAAGAGACATTGTGGCTCATAGAGAATATAGGAGAAACTATTACAAAAGAAAGAAGGAAGAACACACAAATATTGAAAGGGAAAATAAATCTGAACTAGAAGTTGAAGCAGGTGTATAAAATATAATATTATAAATGATATTTAAAATTTAACTAGTGTATTGTGAAATTTATTTTTTATTTGATGAATTATTTTGAAAAATAATTTGTAATGTAAACAGAGAGAGATATTCCTCATAACATTGATGATGAGATTGAAAATGTTGAAAGACAAAGTGAAAAAGATAATGAACCAATGATTGATGATGTTGTTGAAAATGTTGAAAGAGATTCAAATGAAGAAGTTGAATCACCATCAAGTATATATATATATATATATATATATATATCATGTGTATTATTGAAATTATACATATTTATTAATTTCAATTTCATTCAAACTCTATTTTTTAATTTTATTATTTAATGAATATTTATACCCATTTACATTTAATTTTCATATGTACAGATGAAATCAATATCGATGATGAGATGTTAGAAAATGTTGACACTGACGTATGTGGAAATAAAAACGCTGACCATATTATACGATATCGTGTTAAGGTCATTATTGAGAAGTTCTTCAAAGATGAAAGTGCGAAATTTCAAGCTCAAATTTTGAGAGGTCTCTTATATCAAAGAAATTAAAAGATTCTACATCTCTATTGCGTATTCGAAAATAAACAAAAGATAAAAAGGTGAAGGAAAATGTGATTCATAATATAAATAGTGCACTACAAAAAATTGGAAGATCTAGAAAGAAAAACGATCTCGCTGCATGTAGAGAAATACAAATGGCAGTGGTTTCATCAAGTACTAAAGAAAATTATTTGGTAAAATATATGGCAAAAATATTAGGGACCTCACGAAAAACATTGCACAAACATAGGAAATTTCGATTACAAATAGATGTAAATGATGAGCTCGTTTGTTGGACAGTTATTTGTAGGCAACCATACAAAGATAGACTTGGAGAAGATGTTAAAAAAATAATATATGAATATTGGATGAAAAATTCACATGTTTCACCAAAAGTAAGGGATGTGATGTAGCGAAGAATAGCACGAAATCAGTATGAAGAACATGAAAAACATATATTGGACACCACTTAGAGTTTTTCAATAAGTTCATAGAAGAGAATCATGAAATTAATGTCTCAATCAGTGCTTTTGTGCAACAAAAACCATATTATGTTAAACCTATCACTGTACGCAACACTTGTTGTTGTATTTATCATGTGGAATTTGAATTATATTATGAAACCTTCCTTAATTTTGGTAAAACATTTTGGAAAAATTCACCTCCTCCTTCCACTATCCATGGTTTCATATCCGAAATTCTATGTGAAAGAAAAAGTCATGAATTATTTTACAAAAAGAAATGTGTTGGTGGTAAAAAATGTGATCATTGTGGAAATTTGACTTTATTTCACAAGAAATACTATTTTGATATAAATGATCAATCATTATCTAACCTAAAAGTGAAATGGAAGAGATATGAATATATCCATACATCGATTAGTTCAAATAATAGTACAAGTGCTAAAAGGATTGAATTACAAGAAGAATAAATTCTTGTGATAAGAATATTTGAAGAAATTTGAGAATAAATTTAGAAGTACACCAAGCATTCACATAGAGCTTGATGGTAGGACCTACAATTCAAAACATCCCTTGAAATGTTTCCATTGGAGACCATTTCGTCAATAGTTGATTTTGCAAAGAATTACACTTTTGTTGCACAAAATTAAATAGAGGGTGAATATTATCATTCTCACCAAGTCTCTATGCTTGTCCATATTCTATATAGACATGCTGAAAAAAATATTGATGATATATAAAGCACTAGTGAGAATCAACATGTTATTAAAGCATATCACTTTTATATCAACGATGATCGTACATATGATACATATTTTGTACAACATTGTTTTGATAAGATTTATGACTCATTGAAAGGTCATGGAATAAAATTCAATCAATAGTGGATATGGTCAGATGGATGCGTAGGTCAAGTCAAATCTTCACGATCATTCTTTTGGTTGTGTCATCTTCATAAGAAAACCCACATTAAACATCGTTGGAATTTGTTTGAGAATGGTCATGGAAAAGGAGAACATGATAGTGCAGGGGCATGTATAAAGCGAGCACTTTGAAGATATCAAATGGACCACTTCGTAGATAGACTTGTCTTAGCTGAGCAAGTTGTTCAATGGTGCAATGCTGCACTAAGCTATCAGACTAACCCATCAATGGAGGTACGAAGGTATGTACATATATGTACAAGTTGACTTGTATATAGTTTTAATATATGATAAATTTTATTAATTTTTTAATTTTAAACATTTATAAATTATATAGTTTAAACACAATGACAATGATCATCTTCAACATATATAAATTGTATTTTAAATAACATATTTAAATTCTTGTTTGAATTTAATATAGGTTTTTTGGCATATCGGAGTTGAAGATGTAGATAGATTGATTACATATGAAGCTAAAACAATAAAAGGGACTAAAAAATTGCATTCAATTAAAACAAAGGATTACTGAAATGCGTTTGCATTTGATAAAAGAAAACATTCTTGTTTTTATCCTCTTTGCATAGAGGACACACAATCCAATGATGTTTGTGAAAACAATATGTATGTAAAACCTTGGAAACATATAAAACTAAATACAAAGGGGAAATGTCAGTTGCAAGCTTCGAAGAGATGGAATCAAAGGAGACTATAGTATCATTTGAAGGTGATCACCTTTCTTATCTTGTTAGAGAAGGTAAATTTCAATTGATTTCATATATATATATATATATATATATATATATATATATATATATATGTTTTTAAAATCAATGTGTATAAGTATCTAGATAATAGTTCAAATGTAGAGCTCTAGAAATAGATAATAAAATCAAGTCCATATTTATAAAGTTAATTTCATGTAAATTATGATCTGAATTTACACTTGTTTTATTGTGGAGGAGATAGTTTTGTTGTAGTTGCAACCACTAACAACATAGAAAATGTCAATTATTATTTGATGCAGTGCACTTAATGAAAGATGAAGTTATTGGAAGACTATGATAATAACGGTTTTATATACAAAAGAGGGTCTATTATACTGAAAGGTTATTTTTTCCAAGAAACCCACCAAACTGAGAGTAATTTTTACTTTCAAGTCTATCAACCTGATGTCATAAGTTGTCAATATAGTCACTTGGTGTGTGCAACATGCATAAAGTTGATATAAGTTCAATAAAAACATTTGAAAGTTAAAAAATGGAGAATGTCAAAAGTTGACCATGAATGAATCATTGAAGATGGCATTCCATTATATTTTTTTTGATTGAACTTCCCAACAATTTCTTCTAATTGGATTCATCTTTGAGAACTTAGAGTTCAGGTAAATTGTCAATGTTTCTTTTTGTGCACTCTTAAGTTGTATATTCTTAAGAATGTGATGATGTGAAAGCGATACTCATTGGGTCTTGTATTGAGTTACAAAGTTATATGTACACTTCTTGTTATGTAGACATGTATTGGGGATTTACTGCTCTGTTAATTTGTGATGTATACTACACTATTACTGCTCTATTAATTTGTGATTATGGTTGGTTGAGCCAAGCACTGTAACTTCTCTATTAATTTGTGATTGTGGTTGGTTGAGTCATTTACTAACATTATAGGAATGATTTAATGAAAAATGTACCAACTAAATTCAAATTTACTTTCATTTCTACATATTCATGAACTTAAATTATATTTAAAATCTTTAAAAGAATCAAACCATGCACATGCATTGTGCAAATTGTTATCATTGTTTTAGACATCTACTTCAAATTATACTTGATTCATTCAAATGCAAAATGTAGACCACATTCTTTAATTTGCAATTTAAATAGATTCATTTTAAATTAGTCAAGACAAAACAACTTTAAACAAAGCCTAATAATTATCTACTAACATTATAGGAATGATTCAATGCAAAATGTACCAACTAAATGCAAATATGTAAAGCATTTAAAAGCATCAAGCCACGCATGTATCATGAAAATTGTGGGCCATGTTTTATAATGCAATTTTATCTAACTTTTGTAAATGTACATTCAAACAACTTTATATTTTGTAATTTTCATTTTTAATAGATTTATTTTAAATAAGTTAAGACAAAACAACTTTAAACAAAACCTAAGAATCATCTACTAACATTGTAGGAATGATTGAATGCAAAATGTACCAATTAAATGCAAATATGTAAAACATTTAAAAGCATCAAGCCATGCATGCATCATGCAAATTGTGGGCCATGTTTTATAATGCAATTTTATCTAACTTATGTAAATGTGCATTCAAACAACTTTATATTAAAAGTTAACTATCAACCGCCATCCATAGTAGCCTATCTATAAATGAATGCAAAATGTACATGTACCATATTTTATAATGCAATTTTAAGTTATCATTGTTTTAGATATATACAATGAATTATAATTGATTCATTCAAATGCAAACCACATTTTATAATTTGCAATTTTAATAGATTCAATTTAAACAAGTCAAGACAAAACAACTTTAAACAAAACCTAAGAATAATCTACTAACATTATAGGAATGGATTGAATGGAAAATGTACCAACTAAATGCAAATATGTAAAACATTAAAAAGCATCAAACCATGCATGCATCATGCAAATTGTGGGCCATGTTTTATAATGCAATTTTTTATAACTTGTGTAAATATGCATTCAAACAACTTTATATTAAAATTTAACGATCAACTAACATCCATAGTAGCCTTTCTATACATGAATGAAAAATGTATATGTACCATATTTTATAATGCAATTTTAAGTTACCATTGTTTTAGACATCTACATCGAATTATACTTGATTCATTCAAATGAAAAATGTAGACCGCATTTTGTAATTTGTAATTTTAATAGATTCAATTTAAATAAGTCAAGACAAAACAATTTTAAACAAAACATAAGAATCATCTACTAAAATTATAGGGATTATTGAATGCAAAATGTACCAACTAAATGAAAATATGTAAAACCTTTAAAAACATCAAACCATGCATGCATCATGCAAATTGTGGGCCATGTTTTATAATGCAATTTTATCTAACTTATGTAAATGTGCATTCAGACAACTTTGTATTAAAAGTTAACTATCGACTGACATCTATAGTAGCCTTTCTATACATGAATGCAAAATGTACATGTACCCTATTTTGTAATGCAATTTTAAGTTATCATTGTTTTAGACATCTACATCGAATTATACTTGATTCATTCAAATACAAAATGTAGACCACATTTTGTAATTTGAAATTTTAATAGATTCATTTTAAATAAGTCAAGACAAAACAACTTTAAACAAAACCTAAGAATCATCTACTAACATTATACGTATAGGAATGATTGAATGCAAAATGTACCAACTAAGTGGAAATTTACTTTCATTGCAGTACATATTCATGAACTTAAATTGTACCATGCAAAATGTACATAAACTCCAAAATTAGCATGTATTAAATCATAATAAAGAGTTCAACATTTAAAATATGTCCAAAATTTTAAAACATATAACAAAAATTTGTCAAATAATAAGATGCATCAATTCGTAATAAAGAGTTTTAATTTAAATATCTCCAATATTTATATCATGATAAAAGTAAATATAACATTAAAAAACTGTCAACTAAAAATTTGCATCAATTTAAACAAGCTCGCTCAAATATATGATCTATCAACCTCCTCGTGCTCTCCTCTGAATCATAGGTGCCCTGCACAACATGTGTAATTGCATATATACATAAGACTATGTACTTTAAAATTACATTTTAATGTTTTAAAATTAAATGAGAATGTAAGATCATCAAAACAAAATTATAAAGAAAGTCAAATTCCATGCAATACGTCATGGTGTTCACCCTCTATTGTGCCCTTTTTGTGTTTGTCTTGCATTGCACCCTCCTGGATGCCCTGTACAATACATGTACATGTATGTATTAGAAATTTTAAATTGCATGTGTGAAAATGCATAAATTCACAATATTAAAAAAATCATTACACGAATTTTTCAAATTGTTTAGATGATCCTATCCATATTGTCAAATTCATCACTAAAGTACCTAGACAATGGAAATCACCTTCCCAAACCTAAAATTCCAAAATTTTAAAATTATAAGATAAATATATAAATCATTTTTTAATGAAATTTGCTGCCTTCAAATTATAACAAAACTTAAGTGAAATAGTCAATACCTGTGGCACATCTCCTAATAGGGAGGAAGAGGGTGGTGCTATGTCCAAAAGATCGTTCATAATTGAAATTTGTTAACATTTAATTATATATACACAATTATTTATTTTAAAAATATGCTAGGTCACAATATACCGATATAATAAAAGTAGAATAATAATTATATCAACATGAACTCTTTAAAAAAAGTAACATCTCTCAAAATATCTTGATTGGAACCTGAACCTGGGACCATGACATTATCAAAATTTTTGTTCAACAAATGAGTTAAATGAAAATGGTGAACATATGATACATTTTTGTTAGATTGTATCTGTAAAAAATAACAAAATGTATGTGAATCAACATTAACATGTATACATTACAAATTACATTAAAATATACCATGACCATTGACACATACCGATCCCACACTCTCTTCTTCATGGATAATTAGGTCTTGCCAACCATTATTATAAGCCTTTGCGTATGATTTAAGCTCCTCAATATTCATATTATCTATCTCCTCATCTGTTTTATATACAAAATTAGCATGTGTTCATTTCCGATTTAGACCAATATCAATTCCGGTCAATGCACTCTTTATGTTGTCTATAATGGCATCCATTCCTTCTTTACTAATTTGAGAAGTGGCATCCATCTCTACCCGCAAAGTTACCAAACAAGGAGGTTGGCGTACCAAAGGTGGCTGAGGGGGAGGAAATTCAGTATCACGTAATGCGTCCTTACAATTATATAACCGACCTTTCCCAGTACCGTAATATTCGGATGGAATGCCATTATAATAAGGTTTCATACCCAAAAAAAATTCTGCATAAACTAATTTTGTAAAATAAACTAGAACCTCATCATTCCATGGAAGCTTTCCATACACTTCAAGGAACCTATCGTACAAATGGAAAGCTATATCAAGGTGCTTGAAATATTGCACTTTGAGCATATTTCTTTTCAACCCCTCTTTGAAATTAAACATAGATTTTGCATCTTCTTTTGTAACCCTTTTATTAACTTCGGCCCATTTATTGGGACCCATCACTGCTTCCTTTCTATGCCTCATTATATTTATAAATGAATCTGTGGTTGGTCCAATATTCTCGTAAACATCAAGAAATGAGCTTAGAGAGTGCATAACTATTTCTAAGATTTCTCTACTCTCTGGAGGGAGCTCCAAACTCCCAAGATCTTTACTCAATTTAGAATAATGACTTTTACACTTTTGTAATGTGCATTGTTGGAGGTTTGTCTCCCAACGAAGCTCATTCAGAATATCATATGGATAAAAAGTAGTTTGTGTCTTCCCTTATTCTTGTGCTTGAAATATTTCACTTTGAGCATCTTTCTTTTCAACCCCTCTTTGAAATTAAACATAGATTTTGTATCTTCTTTTGTAACCCTTTTATTAACTTCGGCCCATTTATTGGGACCCATCACTGCTTCCTTTCTGTGCCTCATCATATTTATAAATGAATCCGTGGTTGGTCCAAGATTCTCGTAAACATCAAGAAATGAGCTTAGAGAGTGCGTAACCATTTCTAAGATTTCTATACTCTTTGGAGGGAGCTCCAAACTCCCAAGATCTTTCCTCAATTTAGAATAATGACTTTTACACTTTTGTAATGTGCATTGTTGGAGGTTTGTCTCCCAACGAAGCTCATTCAGAATATCATATGGATAAAAAGTAGTTTGTGTCTTCCCTTCTTCTTGAGCCGTCTGACTTCGCTTACATCTACTTGGACCAACATTTTCACCCTCTGGATCAATATATAAAATTACATAAATATAAAAACATGTGAAAAATTGTATTTATACATGTATGCAATATAGACATGTATAATTTACCTATATGATGTTGACCACTCAGAGAATGTTGACCATTGTTATGCGATGACATTGTGAGAGAAGCATCTAAAAAAATAGAAAATCTATTTTCAATATTTATGTGTACATATATATGATTCTACTTATTTATCATTTAAGTAAATGCACACACACACACACACACACACACACACACACACATATCACGATGTGAACAATGGACCTCCCCCGATTCATTTGATATTCTCTTTGATCCATGACCTCGAACTCCTGCTCTAGTAGATGCATGAGACTCTATTGATGTTCGCCTCGAAAAAACATGTGGAAATGATCATCCATGATATGGATATCTATAGATATATAGACATGCATGATATTTAAAAAGTTACCTCGTGGATTTACAATTATTTTAAAAATTTTATTTAAAAAGATCAAGAATTCATAAAATTGTTGCAACCCTTGAAGTTACAACATGCATTTAAAAATCTTGAAATTTCTATTTAAAAGGATTAAGAATTCAGAAATTTGTGATAACCCTTGAAGTTACCTCATGCATTTAATTGATTTAACCCTTGAGATTACATCATTCATTTTAAGATCTTAAAATTGCTATTTAAAAACATTGGAAGAATTCAGAAAATCAATGTAATAATCCGAAGCTCTTCATTTAAAATATAATCAAGACTAAAAACACAATTGTTGAAGCATGCAAATTTTGAAAATTAAATGCAAAATTTTCTAAAACATGTCAAGTTCATCAATTTGTGCTTACATAGTGTGGGCACACTTGGTATAGAATTGAAAAAAACACATGGTCATAAAAAATGACACATTGATAACTAAAAAACACACATATCTCAAAGATATCTTATAATGTCCATCAATAAATATTGACGGAGAACTTCTTAACAATAATTCATCTTTCACACACAAAACTTGAAATGGCATTGCCCAATACAATAGATCACTTGACATCCTATTAACATTTGCATAATGTCTTATGCTAAATGATTGAAATTGATTGACAATATTTGTTGCTTCTCCATGCATTTGTTTTAACCTCTCCGTTTTAACTTGGTACACAACTTTCATTTGGTTGCACACAAGTTCAGAATTAGAAAGACTACAATTCCATTGGATCCATACTCCCTAGCTTTTCCTAAGCCTTCTATCAATGCAATATAATATGCTTAATTGTTTGTCGTTCTTCCAGGTACATTACTTTTCCTTTGGAGGAATTTGTTTGTCACAATATTGCATAGCACAGAAGTAATCTCTACGTCCCTGTACTGGGATAACAAGAACCTTCTATGCATAATGTCCATTTTTCAACCATTTTTAACGTGTTTTCTGATCCTTGTAAAAAAACAAATTCAATAAAATAAATTTAATATATTGATACATGTATTGTTAGGTTGCGCGAAATATCACTGTTTAGAAAAATCTATTAGAAGGTTAGATAGAAAGAAAGGTTGTTTCTACTTGGTTGGATGGTTGGATAATTTCAAGAAGAAAACAACTAGATATCTCTAATTCAACTCAACTACACATCTCTAATTCATTCAACTTAGCTTCAACTCAACTGAAGGTTTAAAGTATTTACTAATTTATTTTTATGTTCATTCCAGAGATACAAATCTTTCTAATTCAACTTAGCTTCAAATCATCCAAATTTGAAAGTATTTCTTAGAAAGTTAATAGACCCATTCTCCAAGTAAATAGGGAAGCAAAGTTATTTACACATAATGAAAAAGGAATCATAAATGAACACATAACAATAGAAATAAGGAACACATGTTACCAAGAAGCATCAAGGTTGTTCTACGAGATAAATCAAGGTAAAACAAGTCAAACCAATAACATTAAAATTAAAACACCAAAAATAGATGACAAATCAATGTCCCCACTCAAATTAACTTCAATCTCATGCACCCAACAAAATAGAATTGAAAAAGATGTACATATAAAAAAGAAACTACTACTTGAAAAGAGAAAGTACAAGAACATTTAATTGAGTGTATTCTACCTCATCTTAGGAAGCTAATAGACCCATGTTCCAAGCAAATAGGGAAGGAAATTGAATTACACATAATGAAAAAGGAAAAATAAATGAACATATAACAACAGAAACAAGGAAAATATGTTACGAAGAAGCATCAAGGTTGTTCTACGAGATAAATCAAGGTAGAACAAGTCAACCCATTTAACATTAAAATTAAAACGCCAAAAATGGACGACAAAGTAATGCCAACACTCTAATTAGAAACCCAATAACATTAAAATTTAAACACAACAAATAGATGACAAAGCAATTCCAACACTCGAGTTAGCTTCAATCCCATGCACCCAACAAAATAGAAATGAAAAAGATGTATCTCAGAAAGAAACTACTATTTGAAAAGAGCAAGTCCAAGAACATTCAATTAAATGTATTATGCCTAATCTTAGGAGGCTAATACAACCCACATTCCAAGATAATAGGGAATCAAAGTGAATTAAACATAATGAAAAAGAAAACATAAATGAACATATAACAACAGAGGTAAGGAAAATGTGTTACCAAGAAGAATCAAGGTTAATCTATGACACAAATCAAGGTAGAACAAGTCAACCCAATAAAATTAAAATTAAAACACCAAAAATAGATGACAAAGCAATGGAAACACTCTAATTAGCAACCCAATAACATTAGTCAACCCAATAACATTAAAATTAGAACACCAAAAATAGATGACATAGCAATGTCAACACTCTAATTAGAAACCCCATAATGTTAAAATTAAAACACCAAAAATAAATGACAAAGCAATGCCAACACTCTAATTAGCTTCAATTTCATGCACCCAAAAAAATAGAAATGAAAAAGATGCATCTCAAAAAGAAACTGCTACTTGAAAAGAGAAAGTACAAAAACCTTCAATCAAGTATATTCTGCCTCATCTTAGGAAGCTAATAAGTCCCATGTTGCAAGAAAATAGGGAAGAAAAGAGAATTACACATATGAAAAATGAAACATAAATGAACATATAATAATAAAAGCAAGGAAAGTATGTTACCAAGAAGCATCAAGGTTTTTCTATGAGATAAATCAAGGTAGAACAATTCACCCAATAACATTAAAATTAAAACACCAAAAATAGATAACAAAGCAATGCCAACACTCTAATTAGCAACCCAATAACATTAAAATTAAAACACCAAAAATAGATGACAAAGCAATGCCAACACTCTGATGGCGTGGGCGCAGGCGATAAGGATAACCTTCCAAATCTAGCAGCAATCTCCTCTATATTAGCCTCACCTTCTCTTTCTCCTTCTATATGCGTACCAGTCATTAAACTAATAGATTCATCGATTTTCTCTCCGACCCCCCCAAAAACCTTGCTAATTGACAAACAGGGCCTCTACTCCTATCGGAGCAGTAATTCTAAAGAATCACCCCCAAAACACTATCGACGGCTTTATGGAGGGATTATGCACCCAAAACACTATCGGCGGCTTTATGGAGGGTTATACACCCAAAACACTATCGGCGGCAGCTAATGCCTTTCCTTTCCCTTTTCCCCGATGCGACAATCGGTAATTGCTATCGGCGATCTCTAAAGCGCCAATGCCTCCAATATGCGATGCGAACGCCCCCGCGGATCCGACGTCCCTTTAAGCTGCGCTTTATAATATTTCGGCTCCGGTATGTCGGAGCGCACACTTAACAGTTCCAAAGGCCCTCTCTTCTCCGATGCGATATTTGGTTCGTATACATATATAAGAAATATTGGATTGGATCACTGGAGGGATCCGATCAAATCCACTCCTTGATTTTCTCCACAAAAGCCCTCAAAGCTCTCATACTTGAATGCATGCACATACACATGGCAGATTACATTAGTAAGTCTTCGAGACTTATCCGTCCATCCTTTAAATCTGTTTTAAAGCAGATTTTCCCTGTTTTTCTCCCTTTATTTAGCTCCGCTGGTCCACGTCCTCCTTGCTTTGCTTTGGATTCCCCCCTTTCTCTGAGGGTGTGGATGCTCCTGCATCACACTCTAATGAGCTTCAATCTCATGCATCCAACAAAATAGAAATGAAAAAGATGTATCTCAAAAAGAAATTACTACTTGAAAAGAGCAAGTACGAGAACCTTCAATTAAGTGTATTCTGGCTCATCTTAGGAAAATGATAAGACTCATGTTCCTAACAAATAGGGAAGCAAAGGGAAATACACATAATGAAAAAGAAAACATAAATGAACACATAATAATAGAAGCAAGGAAAGTATGTTGCCAAGAAGCATCAAGGTTGTTCAATGGCCATGCTATCATCTTCTTTTTCATTGGTGTCCTCTTCGTTGATCAAATTTTTCATTTTGTCAATTAAAATTTTAGGTGCATCATTTCTAGTTCTTTGGCATTGCATCATATGCCCATATTCTCGGCATAGAACTTTTTGATCGAGTAGGGGCTCCTAATAATCGTAGGTCTTCTCTTTTGAGTATTTGGAGCATTTGGACCATAGTTATATGAGATAAATCAAGGTAGAACAAGTCAACCCAATAACATTAAAATTAAAGCACCAAAAATAGAGGACAAAGAAATGCCAACACTCTAATTAGCAACCCAATAAAATTAAAATTAAAACACCAAAAATAGATGATAAAACAATGCCAACACTCTAATTAGCTTCAATCTCATGCACCCAACAAAATAGAAATTAAAAAGATGTATCTCAAAAAGAAACCACTACTTGAAAAGAGCAAGTACAAGAACCTTCAATTAAGTGTATTCTGCCTCATCTTAGAAAGCTAATAAGAACCATTTTCCAAGCAAATAGGGAAGCTTGAAGTGAATTACACATAATGAAAAAGAAAACATGAATGACCATATAACAACAAAAGCAAGGAAAGTATGTTACCAAGAAGCATCAAGGTTGTTTTACGATGCAAAACAATTCAACCCAATAACATTAAAATTAAAACACCAAAAATATATGACAAAGAAATGGAAACACTCTAATTAGATTCAATCTCATGCACCCAACAAAATATAAATGAAAAAGCTGTATCTAAAAAAGAAACTACTACTTGACAAGAGCAAGTACAGGAACCTTCAATTAAGTGTATTCTGCCTCATTTTAGGAAGCCTATAAGACCCATGTTCCAAGAAAATAGGGAAGCTTGAAGTGAATTACACATAATGAAAAAAAAACATAAATGAAGTAGTCATGCTATAAAGGGAAGCAAAATTGACCTGGAACAAATTGATAATGTGGAGGATTGAAATTGATAATTTGACAACAATGATTTGGGGGAATCTAAGCTAGAGGTAACATTTAGGGAATATGCATGTTGATAATATTATTGTCCTTTGAAATTATTATTGTCAAGTTACCTGGTTAAATAGGTCATTTACAACATTTTTTAAAAATAATTACATAGTATAATTTTATTTAAACGCGTTCTACAAGAACTTTTAAAATTAAAACACCAAAAATAGATGACAAAGCAATGGAAACACTCTAATTAGCAACCCAATAACATTAAAGTTAATAGTTAAAACAGCACAAATAAATGACAAAGCAATTCCAACACTCTAATTAGCTCCAATCTCATGCACCTAACAAAATAGAAGTGAAAAAGATGTATCTAAAAAAGAAACTACTACTTGAAAAGAGAAAGTACAAGAAACTTCAATTAAGTGTATTCAACTTCATCTTAGGAAGCTAATAAGACACATGTTCCAAGAAAATAGGAAAGAATACCTATAGTTCCACTTGTAATCATGATGGGGTAATTACAATCTAGGAACCTAGAGCTCATGGGAATCACAAAAGATAGAAATGTAATGATACTCATGGATTTCAACAAAACTTACTACATCGACATTGATTTCACTAAGAAACTAAACCTATTTGTGTACCCTACCAATGACTTGACAATTACATTATTTTATGGATGAAAGGTCAAAGGACTAGGAAGGTTTCATAAAATCTCTATTCAAATCCAAGATTTGGAACTACAATTAGGATTGTATGCTCTGCCACTTGATGAGATGGATACTTTCCTTTGTGTTGAATGATGGATGTAGTTATGAACTTATACGGGCAACCTTGAAGAACAATGCACAAAATTTCACTAGAAATGACAACATTATAAATTATATGGGAATGGATGTTCCTATCACAAGCAAAGTGAATTACACATAATGAAAAAGGAAACATAAATGAACATATAGCAATAGAAGCAAGGAAAGTATGTTACCAAATAATATGAAGATAATACGAATACTTTATATTCAAATGGTTATTTTTATTCCATTTGGTTTGATTTGCAAGGGCAGCCATGAACTGAGCACTGTTAATTTGTGATTATGGTTTAGTCGAGGGCTTGGCTAAAAAGGGAATCTAGATTAGCCATTTTCACATGGATTCTGGCCTACAAAACTTGGTGAGTATTTAATTATTTTTTCTTCCTCAAATTCAGCTAGGGGCTAACGTTGAGGGCACCTTTAATGATGAACACATTTTATTTATGAAAATTTATTTGTAGAACAGTTCTTTTCTTAATTTTGCAGTTTTTAACGAGGTGAGTAATCAGTTGTTTTCCTTTCCTCCCATATATATCAGTGGATAGGAAAATTGTAATTTAGAGGGTTGAATATGGACAATTTGAATGCCTTTGATAATTTTACAATACTATGTAAACTTAAATTCATGTTTATAATGTAAATAATAAAATATTAAGATAAGGGCATGTTATAGTTCACGGTCTTGGTGATAGTTGGATTCTGCTGCTCTCACAGAGAAGAGGATCCTTGCCAGCAGTCAATGGAAAAAAGTAATATTTCCTTCATGTTTATAATGTAAATAATAAAATATTAAGATAAGGGCATGTTATATTTCATGGTCTCAGTGATAGTTGGATTCTTCTTCTCTCACAGAGACAAAGAAGAGGATCCCTTCCAATGCTCAATGGAAAAAAGTAATATTTCCTTTACATTTATAATGTAAATAATAAAATATTAAGATAAGGGCATGTTAAATTTTTCTTTTGAAAACATTATACTGAATTGTCCAGATCAATCTCTCTTTCCATTCAAAAATATTATCACCTAACCCAAGTATAGTAAATGACAAAAGAGTCACATTGCGGATTGGTACTCTATACTAGAAACCACTGGCATTTTTTCATTGCAAAATAGACTTGCAAGTCACGTAGATGTGAGCTACACTAAATGACATAAAAATTTGATAATTCATTATAAGGTTCGAATAATTGGGCATCAAGGTTCAAACACTACATTGTATAAGGAGTAGGAATCCTATTCCACTAAATCTGATTCTGAGGTCTGTCTGTGTTAGAAAGAAAATGAGTAAAGACGTGGTCAAGGAGGTGTCTGGATGGTTCATGCTATTTAACCATGGAAATTTTTGATAGGAAATGGAGTGGGGTTTATGAGCAAAGTATGAATAAATCTATTAAAAAACTTTTGAGTAAGCTTTTCCAACAAAAGTGAATATTTCCAAAGATAAAAGTTATGAAGTTGAGAATTTCTCTCACGATGAAATTTTAACCATTAGTGGAAGATGAATAAAACAAAATTTATGCTCGGTGATAGTTGGATTCTCCATATATTCATCAAATTTCATCTCCATAACCTTTTGGTGTCTTGGACGACTTACCTGGTCTGGACGAGGAGGTTGAGAAAGTTGCTAGTAATGAGTGAAACCAACCAAAATTCCTCTAGTGCCACACTGCAAAAAAGAAGAAAGCATTATAATATCCGTAAGACTATTAAAAATTGTTGTAAAAAAAATTTAAATTTCAAACGAACATTAGTAGCACTCGAATTTGGCTCAGCTCAACCAAAATAAAAAATTAACAGTAGCACTCGGCTTCGACTTGAATCAACCACAATCACAAATTAACAGAGTAGTAACAAAACTCGGCTCAACTCAACCACACTTACAAATTAATAGAGAAGTAACACTTGCCTCAAATAACCACAATCACAAATTAACATAGCAGTAACAATGCTCGGATCAACCAACCACAATCACAAATTAACATAGCAGTAACAACGCTCAGTTTAACCAACCACGATCACAAATTAAGAGAGTAGTAACAACGCTCAGCACAACCAACCACAATCACAAATTAACAGAGCAGAAAACTTCACCACAGGGTCTAGCCCGTCCTATATATAAAACTTTTTTCGGCCGAACAAATAATTCGGTTGAAAAAATAGTTCGGTCGAATAAATAATTTGGCCGAATCAATACTTCGGTCGAATTATTTATTCAACCGAACTAGTTTTTTGCCGATTTTTTCAGCTTTGGCAAAAATTCCGTCTAATGGCTAATGTTAGTCTAAATGGCCCAAAGTTCGGCCGAACGTTAGTAAAATAGTTTGATCGAATAAATTTAGAAAATTCAACTGATTTTTTTTTGTTCGGATGAAAAATTGAGAATGTTAAATTTTCGGAGGCGTTTCTCACAAAAGTGTAACTCAGCTTCACGTTTTCACCTATATATATATATATATATATATATATATATATATATATATATATATATATATATTGTGTTGAGCTCATCGTTATCTATTTGTAAATATAAATGTTCTCTATTTCATGGAACTATCCTAAAAGAGAAATCGTGTATAAAACATAGAAATCATATATTCACAATTCTTATCAAAGTAGTAATTTTCGTGATGACAAAGAATTATAGAACTCTAAAGTAACATAAAAAATTCTCATTTAAGCAAAAAATAATATTAGATTTAGAGAAAAACGACTTGATCAATATTTCTAGGAAATTAAGAGTCAAATACTTGGCACCATCCAACCTTTGACACAAAAATTTTCTTGTCCCCCAAACAACTAGGGCTACAATTCCTTTCTCTATTAATCCTTCTTACTTCTCTTGAGTCTCTTTTAAAATTATTCTCTCATAATTCTTAGAAAAACACAAGAAAATTCACAGATATTATCCATCTACCAGTCTTTTTGTAGTTAATAAATTCCTACACCTCACCAACAGCTGGCAGGTAGTTGTTTGCTCATTTATGCGCCCCTATTTCCCACTCTTGAGGATAATAATAATAATTTTTCATAATTAATTTGAAACATTTTTCCTCTTTCAACCATATGTACTTAGCCATTATTTTCCTAGGTTTGTCTTTATTTACAAAATAAAACAAAATCACAACTTTACAAACAACCATCATTTGTAATAAATCACTGATAATTAACATGTTTATCTATTTATAGATGTAGCATACATTAATCAAAAGTAAACTTATGCATATTTAATTATAATCAAATCATTAAGCTAGGGGATATCACATCCTCCCTCACTTAAATTTGACACTATCCCGATGTCCAATCAATACTTTCTTCTTGGTCGAAACCCATTTGAAATTTTATCAAAAAATAGAAGGATAATCTTCCTCGAAATCATCCTCCAAATCCTAGGTTGCTTCCTTTGGAGTGAAATGTTTCCATTGAACCTTGAACTGCGCTACATCTCTATTCTAGAGCATAACTATCCTCCGGTCTAGAATACACAATGGTTATGCTGGGAACTTTCGCTCATGTTCCACCTATATAACATGCCAATTAATTACATGGAATCATTCATGTACATACTTTTTTAATAATGAAACATGAAATTATACATTATGAATTTTAATGTTGGCTAGCAGGGCTAGTTGATAAGCAATAGGTCCAACTTGAGCTAACACTTCAAAGGGTCCACAATATCTAGGAGATAACTTAGCACAACTTCCAAGTCTGAGTGTACTCTTCTTAGGCTTAACCTTTAAATACACATGATCTCCCATATTAAATTCCTTCTAAGTTCTTCTAGAGTTTGCATGAATTTTCTGACGATCTTGGGTTTTCAAATTTTGTTTAACATGTTTGACTATCACTTCCATTTCCTTTAACATGTCTATTCCTAACACCAATATGTCTTCAAGATCATCTCGACTTAGGGGTACTTTGCCTCTTATGCCATACATGACATCGAAAGGGCTCATCCTTAAGGAGGTTTGGTATCCATTATTACAGGCAAATTCTACTAAATGTAGGTAATATTCCCATTTAGTATGTTTTTCTTTGGAATGCATCCTTAACATATCCTCCAATATTTGATTGATCCTTTCTGTTTGACCATCAATTTGCGGATGATAGGATGTACTAAAGTTTAACTTTGTTCCCATTTTTCAAACAACCCCTTCCAAAATTTAGATGTAAACTTTGCATCCCTATCGTAAATCACAACCTTAGGTACCTGTTGTGGCCACCAACAACCACCCTCCTTATATAGTATTAATAATAACACTAGGTAAGTGGGGACCCTTAGTAAAAAATTCAATTAAAACTCATGTACTATACTCCTTAAGAAAATATCGCATCGCGCGAAGAAGATAGGACATTTCCTTGTGAGTAGAATGATAAACTGTGAGAGTGCGACGCGAAATCCATCGCATCGCATGCATTAAGAAATGCTCACAAATGAAAACTTTAAGAAATCTCCGATCGCAAACATCACAAAAACAACACATAACTATTTAACGAATTGTAACAATCTGCGATCCTGTGATAATGAGATACTGTGATCAGCGATCTTGCAATCGTGTGAAACAACAATCTGCGATTCTGCGATAAACATGATTGGTCAACCCTGCGATAACACATCTTGATAAAAATGCGATAACGCGATAACGCGATGATGCGATGCGATTCGCAGAGATCGTCCATCGAAGATTTTCCCCGGCTCAACATTCAAGAAAAATTGAATACGCGTGTTAGTGAAAATTAATGAATGTACGCCAAGCATTAATGAAAGACAGTTTTGTGTTTTCGAAGAGTTAGTTCACGTCAGGTGGCATGTTTTTGTACATCCGTAGAGCTTAGAGCTTTCTTGTCAGTTTTTATTATCATTTCTCTCTCCTTATGTGTGAACTGCAAGAATAAAAAACAGAAACAATATGAAGCAATGTGCAGGGAGCGATTTAGGAAAAAGGATAAAGCTCCAAAGCTCGGAAGCAGAGAAGAAATGCCCTCATGAACTGATACCGCATGTAAAAGAACCACAAATTGCAGAGCGCTGTTGAGCTATCCATTACAGATCTATCAGTCAGAGCCACGGTTCAAAGAATAGTTGAACAATGCTGATATCAACAGACGATTTAACGCTCAAGGGTAGAAGTTCAAAAAAGCAGTATGTTTGCAAAATTTTAAAGCTTATAACCGGTGAAAGAAAGGCACTAAAGGCGAAAAATGCACCAGAAAGGCCCGGATCAAAGAACAGAGGCATTTTTCGATGCGCGATTAGCGCCTAATCGTGCATTACTGAGAAAATTGCTCAAAAAGTAAAGTCCTTAACTGCTTAGTCACTCGTAAGCCCGGAAACGTAAGAAAGCAAAGGCAGAGGCAATTTGAGGGTTAACCAAGTAGAATTTGGGTTAGTACTGAGCATACACAATAAATCCACATAGCTAGAGATGATTCTAAAGCATATTTTCTATTTTGCTGGAAAAAATGGTGCCAGCGCTTGCCATTTCTGTTTGCTTAGCTCAACCAAAAGCGGAAGATAGTCAGCCGACTCTACCCAGGGAAATATTGAATGCTCGCAACATTAAGGAGCAAATGCAGAAATAGTTAGATATTAGATTTAATTTTTAGAAATAATTTTGCTTAGAAAAAGGGCGGTCATTTAAACCGTATCCTGAATATGTGTAATCAAGTTATCTAGTTAGTAGCATTTAAACCCTTCTCATGCATTTAGAGAAGGGTCCAGAAATTTATCAAAAAACTTGTCCTCAGAACATGCACTTTTGCACCCTCAGAGGAGGTTTTGGTGAATGAATGGATCAAGATTTGTTGATGTTTCCATTTGATATCTGCTACTGATGTTGCACTTCTGTACTCTTAGTAGATGTTAGAGCAAGGAGAAATAAATCATTGTTGCTTGAAGCTTATGAATAGGACCAGTCATAAATGGTAATTTTATCTCTTGAGCATTTCTACTTATATGTTAAAGTGATATATAGTTTTTAGTTGTTTATATGTTATTGCATGAATGCTTGAGTTAGCATTTGGCACTTTTGTATGGTGGTAGCTATTTATTTATGTTTAATGTATGAATAACTTATTATGCGACATGTTGCTCACAACTGTTTTGCCTAACTTTTTATGCGAAATAGTTCATCTTAATTGATTTCCTTTCTTATAGTCACTGAATGATATTTATTACCAGTTGTTATATGAAATCTCTTTAGATCGCATAATAGAAGAGTTACATCCCGGGTTAGCATAGATTAGATGTGTTGTTTTTATTAGATTACCATAGTATAGAATTAGATTAAAGTTTGAATTAGAATAGCTTAGATAGTTACTGTTAGATCAGCAACATCCAATTCTACACACACACATCCATAGATTGGGAAACTGGTCCCATTATCCCCAGTCGGACCCACTATACCAAATGGATAAGGAGCTGCCAACCAAGGTCTGGACCGGGCGGGTATCCCCCTTGTTGTCGACCTGATTTTCGGGGCTTCGACATATTTGGCGCTAGAAGGAGGGCCTGAACTATGAATGGCAAGTAAATCCAAATCTGAATACCATTCTGAGAGTAAATCGCCCTCATCATCTCCCCCGACTTCCCCATTACATTTAAATCCAGAGTTAGAAGTCGCTCGAGTATCAATCGCTGCTACCCACCCTGATATTTCAGACCAATCTACCGTTGAACCTCCTGAAGTCGAATCCCTGATTCACAAACTTCAATGATTTTCCATATCCCCTCAGAGGTATGATAAATCTCAAGGCAGCGTGACTTCGCAGTACAATCCTGCTCATCCCCTGACCAGGTTAAAGAGTGAAAAGTTTGGCGTTTAGCCAACCAAATTACCTCTTCCCACCAGGAAAAGAGCAAGGAAATCACTGCAAGAGTTTGACAGTGAGACTCTTTTGTCCGCATCATCCATCTCAACTACTTCACCGCGAAGTCAACCATCCACACCTCCACTCCAGATCATCATCCATCCATCCACTGGAACCCCCACAACCCCTCTTCAATCATCTACGATCATAGTATCCTCATCCTCCCAGCCACATGCATCATCTTCTGCACTTTCCTCTGTTAGTAGTTCAACAATGGCCTAGTCTCCATGGAACAACCCTGGGGTAGTCTTAATGCCTACACCCTTGAGTCAAATACCAGCCCATCCTGAGAAATGGCTGCCCAAATTTAATCCCGAGGCAGGTATGCTAGCAGAAGAGCACATAAATAACTTCATGCTTTCCATTAATCTCAATGGGGTTACTAATGAAGATGCTGTTGTTCGTCTTTTTCCCTATACACTACAAGGGACAGCTGGGTCATGGTACTTTTCTTTACCCTCCGGATCCATTACAAGTTGGGATATCTTCCAGGACCAATTCCTAACCAAGTTTGGTGATGACAGATCAACGACAACGTTAATCAATGACCTATCCAATCTTAAAGCCGAAGTTAGAGAGCCTATTAAGGATTTCAATTTACGGTTCAACAAAATTCCTTTTGCTTCTTAGCCCAGCGAAGAAGTACGATGCGAATGGTATATTACCGCTCTGCCGTTGAACATAGCCATCTTCATGGACAGGGAAAATAAAACAACCTTAGATGAAAATATGAAAGAGGCGATAGCAGTAGAAAAACGAATAATAGCCCTGGAAAAGAGATCTGCGATAGAGGAACGTAAGTCCAAAAAAGTCACCTTCAAGGAAGACTCCAAGAAGAAACAAGCAAAAGATCCTTTTGATTTGGAAGGATTGCAGAAAATTCTAAAGACCATGTCCAATGAGATGGTCAACATAAAAAAACAAGTAGCAGAAACTTCTTCGAAAAAGCCATACAGAGCTTTTAAAAGAGGTCCTTCAATGGATGCAAAGCCACCCAATGCCATTCCAAATGCTGAATCCGAGGAAGAGGAAGAGGAAATCGCCACTGAAGGGCAGACCGATGACGAAGAAGTTGTGGAATCACAAGGAATGTGGGATTTCATCCTCCCACAAGAGGAAGATCAAGAAGTATTTCCAGTTAGCACACGAAGTAAAAATCAGCTTGATCCTCCCCAAACTACCCCTAAACAGAAGAGCGCAAGCTTTGCAATAAAAGATAAAGTCGCAACAAAGAAAACGACATCCAAAGCGACTAAAACTAGCCCAGTCCAAGCAGATGAAACGACTCCAGTGAAAACACTGATAGTGTCGGATGAAATGGAGTACAATATTATTGATGACATGAAAAAGACTAGGGCTAATATCACCCTTTACGAATTGAGCAAGTTGAAACATAAACAGAAGATAATGATGAAAGAATTACATGCCATGCCAGTTGCACCTTTGCCTGCCGCTGTACTTTCTCAAGCTTCCCACAACATGGGAAGACCTCCAATGAACACGATCAGTAAGATTGATCCAAATGACATCGCCTTGATTGGAGGAAGATCAAGATCTCACACTCCCCCGTTTCTCCTTACTTATGAAATCTTCAATAAAAATGTGCACAATTGTTTAGTAGATTCTGGTGCTTCATTGAATATTTTACCCAAATCTATATGTGCCAAATTAAATGTTCAACCACAGAAATCGCAGTGCGCATAGTTCAGCTCGATAGATCTCAAGTCGAAGTGATTAGCGAACTAAATCAAGTAACCATAAGATTGTCATCTAACCCGAAGGTATGTCAGGTTATTGACATTCTAGTTGCTGACATCCCAGAATTCTATGGCTTAATCCTTAGCAGGGATTGGTCAGAAAAACTCCATGGATACTTCGCAACTGATTGGTCGCACATGTGGCTGCCCTACAACGGTAAACCGAATCAAATAAAAGTTGAACGAGAGTTACACCAGAAGTACATAGTAACGGAGTTAGAGGGAGAAAATGAACCAGTAGCATACAACAGCAGTATCATTGGCAATTACTCGGTAGATTCTTTCCTCGGCAATTTCAATGCTCATGCATCACCTTATTTAGAAAATTCAGTTTTGTCCGAAGTTGAAAATTTTTCTCGAACTGATAGTTCGAAATGTATTAATTTTTTAGATAAACCTGTAAATACATCTTTGTTTTGGAAATTATTTTTTGATGGCTCTAGATCTAATGAAGGAGCAGGAGCAGGATGCGTTCTGATTAGTCCAGAAGGAGAAAATATCATGTTCACATGCAGACTCGAATTTGATTGCACAAACACCACAGCAGAATACGAGGCTTTGGTTCAAGGCCTGTACAAGGCAATCGGTTTAGATGTCAAGTATCTTCAAGTCTTTGGAGACTCTGAGATTGTGGTTAAGCAGGTACGTAACACTATACATTGCTTATCAGGTCACTTAAAACACTATCAATCTTTAGTACAAGATCTGACTGAGCATTTCATAGCGTTTAATATTTCTTCAATCCCCAGACTCCAAAATGTAAGTGCAGACCTTTTGGCTAATGTAGCTTCTAAGCTTATTCCCTCCGAAGATTTTAGCCCAGATAGATTCTCAATAGAATTAATCTTTAGACCGTCCATTCCTGACAACATCACAAATTGGAGAGTATTCAATGATGATCTAGATATCGTAAATTTCCTCACATCTGAAGGATCCTACTCCAATCAAATAATTGACAAAGACCAGCACGATCGACAATTGCAACAAAATAGCACTAATAATGCTATACCGAAGTCGGTGGTTAAGTTAGAAGACTTATACGATTTGAAAGATCAGTTTAAGAGGTCTACCAATTCAAAACTCTACAGTTCAACCTTGAACTACGAATTAGTAAACCTAAGGACCGATGCTAAACCAAAAAACATTAATCTAGGCCTCGGCCTAGCCCCTGAAGAGAAAATAGCGTATATTCGTCTTTTGAGACAATATAAAAATGTTTTTGCTTGGAATTATGATGAGCTGAAAACATACGACACTTCTATCATCCAACATACTATTCCTATGATTGATAACGAAAAACCTGTCCAACAAAAACTGAGAAAAATCCACCCCAATTTAGAAAATCAGATAAAAACCGAGCTCAACAAGTTACTGAAAGCCAGGATAATATTCCCCGTCAGACATTCCAAATGGGTCTCCAATATGGTACCCGTTAGAAAGAAAAACAGAGACATTAGGATTTGCATTGACTTTCAGAATCTTAACAAAGCCTGTCAAAAAGACAATTTTCCTCTTCCACCTATGGAGCAAATATTGCAGGTGGTGGCGGGTTTAGAACTAATGTCTTTGTTGGATGGATTTTCAGGGTACAATCAAGTGTTGGTACATCCTAATGATCAGTTGAAAACCACATTCAGAACTAAATGGGGCACATATGCATATCGGAAGATGCCATTTGGTTTGATTAATGCTGGTGCTACATTTCAGAAAGCCATGGACATCGCATTGAAAGGTTTAGTCAATAAATCTATAGTAATTTATTTGGATGATATAACAGTGTACTCCAAGAAGCGAAGCGACCATCTCAAAGACCTGAAACGAATCTTTCAACGGTGTTTAAGGTATGGAATTTCACTTAACCCAAATAAATCTTTTTTTGCATTAAGTGAAGGGAAACTTCTAGGATTCATAGTGTCAAAGTCCAATATTCACATTGATCCTGACAGAGTCAAAGAAATTTCTGAAATATCCCTACTTCATAATAAAAAAGCCATGCAATCTTTCCTTGGTCAAATCAATTTTGTAAAGAGATTCGTTCCAGATTTTTCTCGAATCGTGTCTCCTTTGCAAACCATGATTAAAAAGAATTCAAATTTTAAATGGGGTCAAGATGAACATGAAGCATTCAACCTAATCAAGCAAGCCATTATTAATGCTCCATCTTTAGCAACCCCGAATTTTTCAAAATCTTTTATTTTATACACATTTACCTCAGATAAGTCATATGCCGCGATACTAACTCAAGCGAATAAAGAAAAAGCGGAAGCTCCAATTGCGTTTTTTAGCTCAAATTTACAAGGTGCTGAACTCAATTATTCTAACGTGGAGAAACAGGCTTATACTGTCTTCAAAGCAGTCAAGTACTTCAGCCCATACTAAGATCATAGTACCGTTTCCAGCGGTAAGGAATCTTCTAGTGTAGAAGGATGTGGGTGAGAAAAGGGCCAATTGGGTTACTACCTTACAGGAATACGACCTTGAGATCAAACCAACAAACGTTGTAAGAGGTCAAGGCTTTTGCAAAATGCTAGCCGGAGCATCGCAAATTTCTGAAACTCCATCTGAAGAGGTACAAATGGGTGAGGTAAGCCTAAACGATGCAGAATCATTATGTGCTGATATCATTTATTATCTTAGGAACGGGTATGATCCTTCACACCTTGATCATACTAAGAAAAGAGCTCTAAGATTGAAAGCTAAACAGTATCATCTCATAAATGATATTCTTTTTAGAAAAAATTATGAAGCTGAAAAAGTTTTGCAGGAACTCCATGATGGGCTAGCAGGCGGAAACTATGTTGGAGATGCTACTGCACATAAAATCTTACGCGCAGGATATTACTGGCCCACACTGTTCAAAGACTCGCACAGTTACGTGAGAAGATGTCAAGTCTGCCAAACTACTGCTGGGAGACAAAAGAAGCCGTCCCTGCCACTACAACCGGTAAACATCGAGCAACCTTTCAGTCAGTGGGGCTTGGACATAATAGGTGAGATCGTTCCTCACTCTTCTAAGTAGCATAGATACATCCTCATGGTAACAGATTATTTCACAAAATGGGTAGAAGCAGTTCCGTTCAAGACAACTAATTCTGAAAATATTATTGAGTTCATTGATCAATTTATAATCACTAGGTTTGGATTGCCATCTGCTTTAATGTTTGACAATGCATCATACTTTTCTAGAAATTTAATGACTGATTTTGCACTTAAAAGAGGATTCAAACTTAAATATTCGGCCAATTACTATCCGCAAGGTAATGGGTTAGCTGAGTCAACAAATAAAAACCTAATCAGGATTATTAAAAGAACAGTTGACCAGAATCAAAAGAATTGGCACAAAGCTTTGGTATATGCTTTATGGGCAGATAGGATAATGCAAAAAGCTTCAATCAACACTTCTCCCTTTAATTTAGTTTATGGGAAAGAAGTGGTTCTTCCAACTCACTTAGCCATTCCCTCTTTGTCTTTAGTACAATACATTGGTGAAATACCCACTTCCTCCTTACAGCTGAGAAAAGTGGAAATAATTAAATTAGAAGAACAACGAGAACAAGATAAGAAAACGCATGCTCATCATCAAGCGCTTGTAAAATCCTCTTTTGATTCAAACATAATGACCAGAAAAGATTTTCAGATGGGAGATTTAGTTTTAAAGTGGGATAAGGCTCATGAAGAAAAGGGAAAACACACAAAATTTCAAAGGATGTGGCTTGGTCCTTTTCAGATTGTTAAAGTCATAGGTCCGTCAACATTTTTGTTACAGAATTTAGCAGGTAGGAGGGATCCTTTGCCTGTTAATGGACAAATTCTCAAGAAATATTTTCCATAGAAGATTATTCTTCTATTTTTGTAGAATAGTTTTTCTTTTCATAATAAAACCAGTTGTGAGTGGTTACATTAGGTATTTACGAAAAAGACACCAATTCTCTTTCAGATTTTGAGCTTTTCGCGTGTATAAATAGCAAATCTTTTGGAAAATTGGTCTTTATTATTGACAGATATAGTTAAAAACTTTAGCCTAGATATGATACGAGTTTCAACTTCAAGGAATTTGATGAAAGCAACCTTTAGTGAAGAAATTGTTTTATATCAGCACAATGAAAGGTATCAATAATTAAATGAAGATTCTCTGTAGAACAGCTGTTTCCAAAAACTCTATTATTGTCGTCCAGAGCCATCTTAAGGAAACAATGACTTCCTGCCTGCTAAAGGAAAATCGCAACTTTCAGAGGGATAATCCAAGGATACACTATATCTTGAAGAATAAGAGGTCTCATCACGAGCCGGCTTATCATGATCACAGATATCATAACTTGCTGACTTTGCCAATACTGTCTACCACAACACGGCAATGACTCAAGATTGTTGCAATCAAAAGACAAGGGGTCTCATCACGAGCCAACTTGTTCAGCAAAGTTATGAAGCAAGTGAGTGACAGTGTCACAATTTGGCTACCAAACCAAGACATTGTTCTTTAAGAATAAAAAGAAAATCAAAGTAATAAGTGTAAATATGGATTTTTCTTTGAAATTTGTAGGTCACCTTAAGTAGGATACAGGATCATTGCTGGGTAACAGGTAACCCTGTCGAGGCTATAAACGCCTGTTGGCAGTAGAGGCTCTACCTACGACAAATGAGCATATTTAAAACTGGTTTACAGAGGAGACTTTATTTTATCTTTATAAGACCAAGTAATGACTGATGTAAATATAAGGACTAGCCTAAGGAAGCAAATAATTAGAATAAAAAGAGGTTGAAACAAAATATCATTGAAAATTTGAAGCATAATGTACTCTATCTGTCCATAACAAAGTTTAATTTTCTGAAAAATTTTCTGTTTTGGAAGTTTGAAAAATTCAATAGGAAAACAGAGATAACTGGTTCTTCCAAGTGAATCGCCAATTGTTGTGGCCACCAACAACCCCCCTCTTATATAGTATTAACAGTAACACTAGGTAAGTGGGGACCCTTAGTAAAAAATTCAAAAAATTCAATTAAAACTCATGTATTATACTCCTTAAGAAAATATCACATCACGCGAAGAAGATAGGACATTTCCTTGTGAGTAGAATGATAAACTGCGAGAGTGCGACGCAAAATCCATCGCATCGCATGAATTAAGAAATGCTCACAAACAAAAACTTTAAGAAATCGCCGATGGCCGATATGCGACATCGCATATCGCAAACATCGCAAAAACAACACATAACTATTTAACGAATTGTAACAATCTGCGATCCCGCGATAATGCGATACTGCGATCGGCGATCTTGTGATCGCGCGAAACAGCAATCTGCGATTATGCGATAAACATGATCGGTCAACCCTGCGATAACACATCTTGATAAAAATGCGATAACGCAATGATGCGATGCGATTCGCAGAGATCGTCCATCACAGATTTTCCCCGGCTCAACATTCAAGAAAAATTGAATACACGCGTTAATGTAAATTAATGAATGTACGCCAAGTGTTAATGAACGACAGTTTTGTGTTTTCGAAGAGTTAGTTCACGTCAGGTGGCATGTTTTTGTACATCTGTAGAGCTCAGAGCTTTCTTGTCAATTTTTATTATCATTGCTCTCTCCTTATGTGTGAACTGCAAGAATAAAAAACAGAAACAATATGCAGCAATGTGCAGGGAGCGATTTAGGAAAAAGGATAAAGCTCCAAAGCTTGGAAGCAGAGAAGAAATTCCCTCATGAACTGATACCGCATGCAAAAGAGCCGCAAATTACAGAGCGCTGCTGAGCTATCCATTACAGATCTATCAGTCAGAGCCACGGTTCAAAGAATAGTTGAACAATGCTGATATCAACAGACAATTTAACACTCAAGGGTAGAAGTTCACAAAAGCAGTATGTTTGCAAAATTTTAAAGCTTATACCCGGTGAAGGAAAGGCGCTAAAGGCGAAAAATGCACCAGAAAGGCCCGGATCAAAGAACGGAGGCAGTTTTCGATGCGCGATTAGCGCCTAATCGCGCATCGCTGAGAAAATTGCTCAGAAAGCAAAGTCCTTAACTGCTTAGTCACTCGTAAGCCTGGAAACGCAAGAAAGCAAAGGCAGAGGCAATTTGAGGTTTAACCAAGTGCAATTTGGGTTATTACTGAGCATACACAGTAAATCCACATAGCCAGAGATGATTCTAAAGCATATCTGCTATTTTGCTGGAAAAAATGGTGCCAACGCTTGCCATTTCTATTTGCTTAGCTCAACCAAAAGCGGAAGACAGTCAGTCGACTCTACCCAGGCAAATATTTAATGCTCGCAACATTAAGGAGAAAATGCAGAAATAGTTAGATATTAGATTTAATCTTTAGAAATAATTTTGCTTAGAAAAATGGCGGTCATTTAAATCGTATCCTGAATATGTGTAATTAAGTTATTTAGTTAGTAGTATTTAAACCCTTCTCATGCATTTAGAGAAGGGTCCAGAAATTTATCAAAAAACTTGTCCTCAGAACATGCACTTTTGCACCCTCAGAGGAGGTTTTGGTGAATGAATGGATCAAGATTTGTTGATGTTTTCATTTGATATCTGCTACTGATGTTGCACTTCTGTACTCTTAGTAGATGTTAGAGTAAGGAGAAATAAATCATTGTTGCTTGAAGCTTATGAGTAGGACCAGTCATAAATGGTACTTTTTATCTCTTGAGCATTTCTGCTTATATGTTAAAGTGATATACAGTTTTTAGTTGTTTATATGTTATTGCATGAATGCTTGAGTTACCATTTGGCACTTTTGTATGGTGGTAGATATTTATTTATGTTTAATGTATGAATAGCTTATTATGCGATATGCTGCTCACAACTGTTTTGCCTAACTTTTTATGCGAAATAGTTCATCTTAATTGATTTCCTTTCTTATAATCACTAAATGATCTTTATTACCAGTTGTTATATGAAATCTCTTTAGATCGCATACTAGAAGAGTTACATCCCGGGTTAGCATAGATTAGATGTGCTGTTTTTATTAGATTACCATAGTATAGAATTAGATTAAAGTTTGAATTAGAATAGCTTAGATAGTTACTGTTAGATCAACAACATCCAATTCTACACACACACACCCATAGATTGGGAAACTGGTCCCATTATCCCCAGTCGGACCCGCTATACCAAACGGATAAGGAGCTGCCAACCATGGTCCAGACCGGGCGGGTATCCCCCTTGTTGTCGACCCGATTTTCGGGGCTTCAACAGTACCACATGAAGCTTGAAAATTTCCCTCATAAATATTTATGCAATGTTTATGGCCTTATAAGTGGATTTGACTAAAATGAGGTGTGGTGCTTTACTGAGATTTCCAACTATAACCATAATGGCATCATGTTGTTTTCTTGTTTTTGGTAGTCCAATGATGAAATCCATTAAAATGGTTTCCCATTTCCACTTCGGAATAGGTAGTGGTTGCAACAAACCAACATGATGCTGATGGGATGCCTTAAGTTGCTGGCATTCAAGACATCTTGTTACATCTTCAACTATTTTATTTTTCATGTTTGGCCAATTAAAATCCCTTTTTAATGTGGTGATCAACTTTTTATAACCAGAGTGACCAATTGTTGGTCTTTTATGCAGCTCATCTAAGACAAAAATTTTCAAATTTACATCATTAGTTATATAAATAATTCCTTTAAGGAGTAATAAATCTTGGCTATTAATTGAAAAATCACCTTTCTCCTCATCTAATTTTTCATTTTTCTGTACTTTTTCTTTGATTTTCATACTGAATCAAAATTTGGAGCTGTTTTGACTTGTTCTACTAAGTTTGTTGACCCACTGATTTCCATTGTAACAAAAACCTGATTAAGTTTTCTGCTTAGGTTATTATCTATTTTTCTTTCCTTTCCTTTGATATGTGTAATCTCAAAATCATATTCACTAATAAATGCTAATCATCTTGCTTGTCTAGCATTTAAATTAGGTTGATCAAATAAATATTTGAGACTGAAATTATCTGTTCTTAGCTGAAACCTCCTTCCTATTAAGTAATGTCTCCACATTTTAAATGCATGGATGATTGTTGCTTATTCTAAATCTTTATTAACATAATTTTTCTCATGTTATTTCACTTTTTTGGACTCATAACAGATAACATGACCTTCTTGCATAAAAATCCTCCTATACCTTATTTAATTGCATATGTACATACCAAAAAATCCTTGTTGGGATCAACCAGTTTTAAAATTAGAGCCGTGGTAACAAATTGTTTTAGTTTATTAAAACTGTCTTGAAACTTTTGACTCCACTCCAATTTGATCCCTTTCTTTTGTAAATTAGTGATTGGGTATGCAATCTTAGGGAATCCTTGTATGAATATCCTATAATATCCCGTGATGCCCATAAAATATCTAATTTATTTTACATTCTTGGGTGCTAGCCACTCCATTACTTCTTTTATCTTTTCAAGATCAACATTGATTCATTCTTCTGATATTATTACATGTCCTAGATAATGGATTTGTTTATGGTAGAATGAACACATGCTAAACTTAGCATATAGTGTTGGCATTATGATGCATGTGTTGTACTTGATGGCAACCCACTCATAGAAGAACATCTCACTTATATACAATCAGATGAATCTACAGAAGAGATATCAGATGTGACATAATACATGGGATGCAGGATAGATCAAAGGAATCAAATGACAGTCCTTAGTATGACAAGTTAGTTTTGCCATCAAGTCTAAAGGGGGAGATTTTTGGCATTATGGCTCAAGTGTTGTCCTTGATGGCAACTCATACAGATGACAGATTATAGTGCAACAGGCCAGTAGCAAAGATTGATGATCTGCCTACAAAGAATGAAGAAAATAAGAAGTTCGCAGGTGCGTTGATCAAAAGGTGTGGTCATCGGCAGGTTCTGCAGGCGCATCGTTTAGAAGGTGTGGACATGTTCACAAGTTCATAGTTCAAAAGGTGCGGACCCTAGTTCACACACTTTCATGCAGAGAAAATCGTGCGCACGTGGGAAACCTTACAGGTGGTCCATGGTATTTATTCCGACGCTTTTGAACCTACAGTTTTGGTCCGTGGTAGTGCATCTAAAATATTGAATCCCGGTTTTGGGTCCCTTGTATTGGATTTCTATGGTTTTGATCCATGGTTTGAGTAAGGGCTTGCCTATATAAAGGAAAGGAGATCAATTGGCCAGGCACATATGTGTTGAATATCTTAAGGTGAACAAGATCTGAAATACTGGTAATCGGTTGGTGAGTTATAGTTGAACTTGAGCATGAGAAGTCAGATCAACTAATGGGTCGAGATCTCCTTGGCGCATGACCAGATCTGTAGCTTTGATAGTTTGGGGTATGAGTAAATTCTGAAAAATTGATCTATACCTGCAGGACCGCAGGTGCGACACAATTGCAGGTGCGGAGGACCGTAGTCCAGACACAACTCAGGTGCGAAGGTGCGCAGGCAATTCGCAGCAGCAGGAGCGGAGGTGCGCAGGCGATTCTCAGTAGCAATGCGGAGGTTCACAGGTGATTCTCAGTAGCAGGTGCGAAGGTGCACAGGAAAGACACAACAATAGGTGTGGAGGTACGCAAGAGAGACACAGGCGCAGGTGCACAGGCAAGCCGGAGACGCAGGTGCGGTGATCCACAGGTCAGACACGGAGAAAGTGCAGATACCCGTAGGCTTCCTATTGGTCAAGTTGCGGACTTCTCAGAAAATATGTTTTAGCTGATTTTACTGCTATGTTCAGGGTTCTAAATTAATGTTTGGTTACTGGTACTGTGTTCTGATAACAACATTATGAGAAGTGATTGATTGATTGATTATGTTTAGTTTCAGTTTTGATGGATGAGTTCTATAATGGATCAGGTTCTTAATGACTTATATTTATGTGATATGATGGACTAGATTTGGTAGCTAACACACATATTATCCATGTATATGTAATGATATGGTGATTGGGTGATTCAAAAGATTGATTGATGTTTTGCTTCAATGATATTGATGGGTCCAGTATGAAAATTGGATGAAACGTGGCCTTTCAGATTATGATGATGTGTTCCATAAGTATCCAGTCTGAAAATGTATGAAACATGGTACCCAGAGGAGAGAAGATTGTAGGCTGGCACCTAGTACTAGTATCTTAGCTAGTACAAAAGCTAAGGGGTTGGTAGCTCCCTTCTAGTAGCATTTGGAAATCTTTGGAGCATGTCAGTAGGTAGCAGCCTGCATACTGGTAAATGGATCAGCTAGTACAGGAGCTAAGGGGGTTGTAGCTCCCTTCCAGGAGAGTCTTGTACTAGTATAAGACTGCGCCAGTACAAAATATTGTAAAAGGAAGTTCTTATTAAAAGAAGATAGAGACAACTTGCAGCAGGTGGTTTTCACCCACATCGGGTTTCCACCTTACATCATGGTGTTCACGTGTGCTTCTTGTGTGTGATGATCTATTATATTTTACTGCTTCTGTTTACTATTCATATGGTTAATAATGTTCTAATGCAATCATAAAGGATCAACTAACTGAATCATAAGTCTACTGGATATTCACTGGTTGCATTAATCATAGTTGTGGAAGTAGTGTATATGAATCTGAATATGGAAATGGAAAAGTCATATAGATTTGATAATACTGATTCACCCCCCCTCTCAATATTATTTCCAACAATTGGTATTAGAGCAGGTCCTTTGGTAGAAGCTTGATCGCTTGAAGGAGATCCATAGAACAATGGGAAAGAAGCTTAAGAAGAAAGCACCTAAGAAGAAGAAGACATCTCAGAAGAACTATGACAGTGGGAGTATCGATTGGGGAATATTTGGAAGAAGCACTTCAGATTCAGAATGACTTCATGATGAACAAGCAAATGATCTATTAGGTATGGATTTGTTATCCTCTGGTGATACAGGTATCTATCCATTTGGAAATGATGAAAGTGATAGCGAAACAACTGAATTTTCTCTTATGGGTGAGCAAGAAAGATATCAAATAGAGGCAGAATTTAAAAGGCTTACAGACAAAATTAGAGATCAACAAGATCTATTGAACAAAAGAGAATGTGCCTTCAAAGAAGAAGCTACCAAACTAAAAGCTCAACTAGAGGAAGGAAACAAGGTAAGGAAGTTATTCAAGGAAAAATATCAAAAGTTGCAGGATGAAGTAACATCACTAAGAGATGAAGTCAATGAAAAGAGCACAACAATAAAAAAACTCAGAGATAGATCCAGTTACTATGAAAGTCTTGAAGCTACGATCCTCTCGCTAAAGGAAGATCTTGAAGAATCAAAGAATCAGAATAAAGAACTACTCCAATCTCTTGAAAAACAAGAAAATGAAGTTCTCGATCTAAGACATCAGTTGGAAGAAGGAAGAAAAGCTGAAGAAAACATGAAGAAGTGGTATCTTGAAAAGGAAGAGCAACATCAGGTTGAGGTAAATATGCTAAAAGATAAGCTAGAAGAAAAAGATAATCTCTTACGATTTCAAGATAGTACTAAGATTTTGGATGATATTCTTAGTAGTCAAAGGTCTCCTGCTATCAAAGCTGGTCTTGGTTTTCATGAATCTGTTAAAGGAGAATCTAGCAAGACAAGGGACTCTAATGCAAAATCTGAAATGCTCAACAAGGAAATGAGAGGTTAACCCCATCAACAGCCAAGGAAAGAAATTCTTCAAGGAAAATCTTTTACTCCTCCAATGAAAAAGGTTGAATGTTATGTATGTCATAATCTTGGACATGTTGCAGCCAGATGCAAAAGAAGAGTGGTTCAAGACCATCATGCAGAAAGATCATCACATTCTAGGTACTTTAATGGTTATTGCTTTTCTTGCAATATGTTTGGTCACAAAGCTGCTGAATGCTACGGGAGGAATATGAAACATGTAAGATGTTATGCATGTAACAAGCTTGGACATATAGCAAAGGAATGCAGGAGCAAGGTACGACCATCACACCAAAAGGAGAAAACTTCATCACACTTGAAGATATGGAAAAATAAGGAAGTACAATCAGGAAGTTGTGGCATAACACCATATATAGTCAAAACAGACTCAGGGGGAGCTGAAAGTGTAGAACTTCAGTGTCCTAAATCTCATATGCAAGTTTCATAAAGCGAAGTCGTGTATATACGCGAGTTGGTTACTGCTCAGTCGCGTATATGTTACTTTGAGGAAAAGCAGTGGGATAGACTCAAGAAAAGGGGTCTGATATGATTCAATCCATTATTTGCTCTGTTTCATAATGGTTGCAATCTGTTGATGTTGTGTGGGAATGTCTTGACACTTGAATGATTTGATCTTAACTTGTTGATGCCTTGATACTTCTTGCTGATATATGCATGATCATAAACAGATGGAACAAGTTCAGGGGGAGTTTATGCTTTTAATAATGCATTGTTGGCATTATGGTCCTTGGTGATGATGCTTATATATATTTTGTCATATGAATCTTGGGGTTACATAGTTTATCAAATATGGTGTTTACATGGTGACATTCATAAGGATAAGGAGAAGTACAAAGCTTGATTACACATCTTCATTGATTGATGATGAGTCACTCATATGCATAAAGATCATATAATACAGTTATGATGCAGGATTCCTATAGTTCTTGGCGCTCATATGGATGAGGATTGTTGATGTTGATGATATAAAGAAGTCTTGACAAATGATCTTGAGCTCAAGATACTTAGTGCTGGATACATGAATGATTACTCAAAGTTAAATTGTTGGAGACATGATGATGATGAGTTCTTACCTATATGATGATAGGTTGATACTTACATATGATGATTGATGCATATGTTCCCAAGTGATGATACTTGGATCATGCAGATCTTGATGTTGATGAGATGGTTGTGGTATTTCTCACATATAATATGAGTGATTCTGGATGAAGTTGATGCTGACATATCTAGTCACAGGATGATGTCATCTACACTAATGGACATATACAGGTTGCTGGTCTGGATGCTGTTGACAGATGCTTATAGAGAAAATCATACACTATGTATGATAGTTGCTGATGACTATCATGGTCTTATTTAGATGTTTGGTCTCTATCATTCAATGAAGAATCATGATGTAATAGTGTGTCTCTATCTAGTGTAGTCATCTGATGAGATCTCTTTTGGTCATAATTGTACCCCCCTCTATGCATAGGAAGGATGATGGAATATTTCAGTCATATATTTCTTGTATTATCAAGGTCATGTAACGACCTATGTTGGTTTCCCCACTATGCCTGGGATGGATGATGTTATACTCATGTGTTATCATGTGTAAACCTTGATGTATCCCACTTGGTTGGGTGGATGAGTCAAGTTTGGTATATCCCTATTTTAATGGGAGATGGATGTATGTATGAGTCTTTGGTGATATAAAGGTTAGTTATGATGTATAGAGTCATGTTCTTCTTGTAGAACATCTTTTTGCAGACCTTGCTTACAGTCAGAGGGAGCATGAACATCACACTTCAGCATGCACTCAGAGGGAGCATGGTCAGATTGATACACCTTGGCATATACAAAGGGGGAGCTCATTTAGAGATTTCAGCAGATACTCAGGGGGAGTATGGACAACAGAATGTTTATCAAGGAGAGAGAATATCTTGGTCCACCCTTTGCCCTTGATGTCAAAGGGGGAGAGTGAGTTGGTGTTGTTGCCATCAAGTCCAAAGGGGGAGATTGTTGGCATTATGATGCATGTGTTGTACTTGACGGAAACCCACTCATAGAAGAACATCTCACTTATATAAAATCAGATGAATCTACAGAAGAGATATCAGATGTGACATAATACATGGGATGCAGGATAGCTCAAAGGAATCAAATGACATTCCTTAGTATGATAAGTTAACTTTCCCATCAAGTCCAAAGGGGGAGATTGTTGGCATTATGGCTCAAGTGTTGTCCTTGATGGCAACTCATACAGATGACAGATTATAGTGCAACAGGTCAGTAGCAAAGATTGATGATCTGCCTACAAAGAATGAAGAAAATAAGAAGTTCACAGGCGTGCCGATCAAAAGGTGAGATCATCGGTAGGTTCCACAAGCGCATCATTTAGAAGGTGCAGACATGTTCGCAGGTTCACAGTTCAAAAGGTGAGGACCCCAGTTCACACACTTTCATGTAGAGAAAATCACACGCACGTGGGAAACCTTACAGGTGGTCCATGGTATTTAGTCCAATGCTTTTGAACCTACGGTTTTAGTCCGTGGTAGTGCATCTAAAATATTGAATCTCGGTTTTGGGTCCCTTGTATTGGCTTTCTATGGTTTTGATCCATGGTTTGAGTAAGGGCTTGCCTATAAAAAGGAAAGGAGATCAATTGGCCAGGCACTTATGTGTTGAATATCTTAAGGTGGACAAAATCTGAAATACTGGTAATCGGTTGGTGAGTTACAGTTGAACCTGAGCATGAGAAGTCAGATCAACTGATGGGTCGAGATCTCCTTGGTGCATGACAAGATTTGTAGATCTGATAGTATGGGGTATGGGTAAAGTTTAAAAAATTGATCTATACCTGCAGGACCGCAGGTGCGACACGGCTGCAGGTGCGGAGGACCGCAGTCCAGACACAGCGCAGGTGCGCAGGCGATTCACAGTAGCAAGAGCAGAGGTGTGCAGACGATTCTCAGTAGTAGTGCAGAGGTTCACAGGTGATTCTCAGTAGCAGGTGCGAAGGTGTGCAGGAAAGACACAACAGCAGGTGCGGAGGTGTGCAGGAGAGACACAGGCACAGGTGCAGAGGTGCGCAGGCAAGATGGAGACACAGGTGCGGTGATCCGCAGGTCAAACACGAAGAAAGTGCAGATACCCGCAAGATTCCTATTGGTCAAGTTGCAGACTTCTCAGAAAATATGTTTTAGATGATTTTACTGTTGTGTTCAGGGTTCTAAATTAATGTCTGGTTACTGGTACTGTGTTCTGATAACAACATTCTGAGAAGTGATTGATTGATTGATTATGTTTAATTTTAGTTTTTATGGACGAGTTCTATAATGGATCAGGTTCTTAATGACTTATCTTTATGTGATCTGATGGACTAGATCCAGTTGCTAACACACATATTATCCATGTATATGTAATGATCTGGTGATTGGGTGATTCAAAAGATTGATTGATGTTGTGCTTCAATGATATTGATGGGTCCAATATGAAAATTGGATGAAACATGGCGTTTCAGATTATGATGATGTGTTCCATAAGTATCCAGTCTGAAAATGTATGAAATGTGGTACCCGGAGGAGAGAAGATTGTAGGCTGGTGCCTACGTATTAGTATCTTAACTAGTACAAAAGCTAAGGGGGTGGTAGCTCCCTTCCAGTAGCAGTTGGAAATCTTTGGAGCATGTCAGCAGGTAGCAGCCTGCATAATAGTAAATGGATCGGCTAGTACAAGGGCTAAGGGGGTTGTAGCTCCCTTCCAGGAGAGTCTGGAGAACGAGAGAAGGTTGAAGCCTTCTGCAGGTAGAAGCCTGTGTACTGGTATAAGACTGCGCCAGTACAAAATATTGTAAAAGGAAGTTCTTATTAAAATAAGATAGAGACGACTTGTAGCAAGTGGTTTTCACCCACATTGGGTTTCCACCTTACATCATGGTGTTCATGTGTGCTTCTTGTGTGTGACGATCTGTTCTGTTTTACTGCTTTTGTTTACTATTCATATGGTTAATAATGTTCTAATGTGAAAATGTATGAAATGTGGTACCCGGAGGAGAGAAGATTGTAGGCTGGTGCCTACGTATTAGTATCTTAACTAGTACAAAAGCTAAGGGGGTGGTAGCTCCCTTCCAGTAGCAGTTGGAAATCTTTGGAGCATGTCAGAAGGTAGCAGCCTGCATACTAGTAAATGGATCGGCTAGTACAAGAGCTAAGGGGGTTGTAGCTCCCTTCCAGGAGAGTCTGGAGAACGAGAGAAGGTTGAAGCCTTCTGCAGGTAGAAGCCTGTGTACTGGTATAAGACTGCGTCGATACAAATTATTGTAAAAGGAAGTTCTTATTAAAAGAAGATAGAGACGACTTGTAGCAGGTGGTTTTCACCCACATTAGGTTTCCACCTTACATCATGGTGTTCATGTGTTCTTCTTGTGTGTGATGATCTGTTCTGTTTTACTGCTTTTGTTTACTATTCATATGGTTAATAATGTTCTAATGCAATCATTAAGGATCAACTAATTGAATCATAAGTCTACTGGATATTCATTGGTTGCATTAATCATAGTTATGGAAGTAGTGTATATGAATCTGAATATGGAAATGAAAAAGTCATATTGATTTGATAATACTAATTCACACCCCCCTCTCAGTATTATTTCCAACATATAGTTCATTTTCTCTTATTGTAGAAAATCTGTGTAGGTTAACTCGATGATGAAATATAAATGAAAGCAGAATACTATAACCTACTTCTACTATCAATTTGTGGAGGCTTAAAGATCAAGCTGAACAATATAACCAGAAGAAGAAGAATCAATGGCACAATACACATGAAAATACTTTGGGGAAAGCCTCAGTTAAAAACCCCACTCTATCTATATTATCATACAAGGTGGAAATACATAGGAATTATACAAAGCCCTAGCTCTCACAGCTAGCCAGCTCTCAGTGCAATCATCACAGATGCTCACCGGCAATCTTGGCTTCTCTTCAACCTTCCTCTCTGCCCTCCAAGCTCCTATTTCCTTGCACTGTTCCTTGTGGATGATTCTCCTGTTATCAAGTGGAACACTCTCTCACACACTGTCAGAACTGCGCAACCCTCAAGGAATGATGCCTTGACTGCATGCATGAGTTTTCTTTATAAGAAAACACATGCAACTGATAGTACACTATCCTTGAATTTAATCTCAACTGGTTCTTTCTCAGAATAGACATGCATGAGTTTCTGATGACAGAATCCTATGTTAACTAGAGTAGCATTAGTTGAGTGCATGCATGCATCAACTGATTGTTAACTCACTATTAGTTCCTAAAACATTTTGGAACTAATTTAACTGGACTTAACTTAGTAAACTGAGTTAACTAATTACAACTCAAATATAACTCAATCTTATCTCCTTAATTTAAGGGATAACTCTTGCATGAAATTATTCAGAAAGAATTCTAACTTGAATTTCTCCAACTAATTAATTCAAAATGAATTAATTAATTATTTCCAAGTAGCTGTTAAGACTAAATTCAATTTTAATTCAAAATTTAATTTAAGGACAAATTAAATTGGAATATTCTTGTTGCTATATTTCAACACTCCCTCTCAACAAGAAAGGGATTATATTCCACCCTGATCCTGTCTCTATGGAACTTGAATTTACACTTTGACAATGTCTTTGTCAAAATGTCAGCATCTTGCTCCTCTATCGAAATATACTGCAACAACATGATCTTCTCGACCCGTGAAAAGCCACAGACAACAAATCTTGCATTATGCTTCTCCAAACTACCATCAAAAGCTTGCCTTACCTTGTAAAACCAACGGGAACTCACAATTGAATTGTTCTCCGGTATCAGAACAACATCCCAAACACTGTTACGAACTATGGAGTCATACTCCTCCACCATAGCATCAACCCAAATCAACTACTACACTGCTTGCTCAAAGGAATATGGCTTGGTTTCAACACATTCCCCAACAAGGGCCATGTATCTAGTGTACCTCTCAGGTGACCTCCTCTGTCTGTGCTGAGAAGATGGTGCTCCCACATTCTCTCTCGCATCCTCCAACAATTTGTCAGCTTCTCTTGTGTGCTTCCGTCCATCTCTGGAAGACTCTGCTTGAGTGGATGTCTCCACTCCTGGAACCTCTGCATGTAGCTGCTTCACATCAGTCTGAGGCTCCTCCTCCTTAGGAACCAACAGTTCCTCCACAGCCTGTAGTTGGAGCTCCCTCTCAAGGGAAGCTCGCATGGCCTTCTGATCATCAAACTTGAGATCTCTATGAACCACTGTCCTCTGACTGGTAGGCAAGTACACCTGATAGTTGTGAGGTGTATCAGTGTACCCCACAAATATCCCCAACTCTGCTGTCAGCTCAAGCTTCTTTCGTGCATCCTTTCTCCCACGGAAATATACCGATGAGCCAAAGATCCTGAAGTGACCCACAACTGGTCTCTTACCAGAGAAAGCTTCCTCTGGTGTCTTCATCCCACGTATGCGATGCAGGCTTCGATTCTGTAAATAGACCGCTATGTTGCATGCCTCAACCCACAAGTGAATTGGTAGGCCTTGGTCATGCAACATTGCTCGTGCTGCCCCCACAATAGTTCTGTTCTTCTTCTCGGCCACCCCATTTTGCTGTGGGTTATGAGGTGCTGTCAACTCTCGTTTAATTCCTTCCACTGCACAGAAGTCCTTAAACTCTTGAAAGACATATTCTCCACCGTTGTTGCTTCTCAAGGCCTTGATCTTCTTCCTTGACTCTTTCTCGACCAAAGCTTTGAACTCACAAAACTTTGTGAAAGTTTGGTCCTTCTTCTGCATGAAATAAATCCATTATTTACAAGAATAGTCATCAATGAAAATCAAATAATACCTTTGCTTCATTGTGGATGCTGTCGAGAATGGTCCACACACATCAATATGAACTCGCTCTAAGATAGCCTCTGCTTGACTTTCTTGATCATTAAAGGAAGACTTGGTTTACTTTTCCAAGGTACAACCTTTGCATGTGTCAACTTGCTCAAGTTTACCTTTGGGAAGTCCTGTAGATATCTGCCACATTATCTTCAAAGCCCCCTGATGCAAATGGCCCAATCGTCTGTGCCATAACTCGCCAATGTCTTGGCTTTGCACCAATTTTGCTTTTGTACTCAATGCTGCACAATCATCTACCTCTAGTTTATAGAGATTCTTCACCCGAATCCCTATCCTCTTGGTGTTACCCATGGCTATGTGTCTTAGGAACACATTTCCTTTACTGAATACAACATTATAGCCTTTGTCCTCCAACATCGTGATCGATACCAAGTTCTTCTTTGGTCCAGGAACATACATCACATCTGTCAAGGTGAAAGGAGCTCCATGCTCCCTCTGAAAAGCAACCTTACCCACTCTTGAAACACTATACCTTCCGTCGTCACCCATCTCTATGTGCATCTTGAGGTCTTTCTCCTCTAAGGCACTGAATAAATTTTTATCACTGGCCATGTGGAATGAGGCTCCGCTGTCAAGATACCACACACAACCCATCATCGATGACACCATGCATGTGATGAGGGTAAAGTCCATTTCGAACTGAAAGGCTAATGCCTCACCTTCCGATCCTTTCGAGGATCCCTTCTTGGACTTCTTCGATGGGAAATTAGTCGCATAATGTCCCATCTTGTGACAATTAAAGCATCTTACTTTAGACATGTCACCCTTCTTCCCTCCATGAGAAGAATTCAATTTGAAATGGGAAGCCTTCCCATTCTGTTTCATTGCCTTACTTGCTAAGGCCAAATTTTCTTCATCATCATTCTTGGATGAAGAACCATCTCGTGTGCTCCTCCTGCATAAGATCTGACCATAGTCATTCCCAATCTGGCAGTTTCTCCCTTCTATTCACAGAGTCCTGGTAGCTATTCCAACTCTTTGGAAGGCCAAGGAGAGCGAGGCTCACCATATCATCATCGACAATAGTTATTCCCACACTTCCAAGCTCATCTATACAGGTGGTGAGATTGTTCAGATATGTGGAAATAGTATCACCCTTCTCCATCTTGATTCTTCGAATCTTATCCTTGAGCACAAATTTCCTCTAGTCGCTACTATTTTGGTAGAGGTCTTTCAATGTCTTCCACATTGAAAATGGAGTCTCCTTCCCATGGAGACTCGAGACAATATGGTCTCGAACTCCCTCAAGGATAATCCGTCTCATCTTCGCCACACACTTCTTCCACTCAGCCAACTCTTACGCATTAGTTGAAGTTGGCTTTGAGATTTCTTGATCAATGAATTCCTTCAAGCCATTGTGTTCTAATACAACCTCCATTCTATCTTTCCATGCTATGTAATTCAAGCTACCTTTCAAGGCATACTCGAGTCTCAAGACATAGAACGCCATTGGCCAACCTTGAATTATGATATGAATTCGATTTGCACCTACAACCCCAAACTTCAAACTTCAAATTCTCTTCTCAGTATACTGTTCACAGCTCCGATACCATGTAGAAAATTTCTACAAGTCCAACTCTGATACCATGTAGAAAATTTCTACAAATCCAGCTCTGATACCATGTAGAAAATTTGTGTAGGTTAACCCGATAATGCAATATAAATCAAAGCAGAATACTATAACCTACTTCTACTATCAATTTACGGAAGCTTAAATATCGAGCTGAACAATATAAACAAAAGAAGAAGAATCAATGGAAAAATACACATGAAAATACTTTGGGGAAAGCCTTAGCTAAAAACCCCACTCTATCTGTACTATCATACAAGGTGGAAATACATAGGAATTATACAAAGCCTTAGTTCTCACAACTAGCCAACTCTCAGTACAATCCTCACAGATGCTCACAGGAAATCTTGGATTCTCTTCAGCCTTCCTCTCTGCCCTCCAAGCTCCTATTTCCTTATGCTGTTCCTTGTGGATGATTCTCTTATTACCAAGTGGAACACTCTCTCACACACTGTTAGAACTACGCAATCCTCAAGGAATGATGCCTTGACTGCATGCATGAGTTTTCTTTATAAGAAAACACATGCAACTGATAGTACACTATCCTTGACTTTAATCTCAACTGGGTCTTTCTCAGAATAGACATGCATGAGTTTTTGATGAGAGAATCTTTAGTTAATTGGAGTAGCATTAGTTGAGTGCATGCATGCATAAGATGACTGTTAACTCACTATTAGTTCCTCAAGCAGTTTGGAACTAATTTAACTGGACGTAACTCAGTAAACTGAGTTAACTAATTACAACTCAAATATAACTCAATCTTATCTCCTTAATTTAAGGGATAACTCATGCATGACTTCAGAAAGAATTCTAACTTGAATTTATCCAATTAATTAATTCAAAATGAATTAATTAATTATTTCCAAGTTGCTGTTAAGACTAAATTCGATTTTAATTCACAATTTAATTCAAGGAAAAATTAAATTGGAAAATTCTTCTTGCCATATTTCAACACTTATAGTTTGAAGGATCATTTGTAGATGTTGGTCATGCTCTTCTTTTCTCTTCGAGTATACCAGAATATCATCTATAAATACAATTACAAATTATCTAAAAATGGTCTTAGTACACTATTCATGAGACACATAAATGTAGCAGGTACATTAGTCATCCCAAATGAAAGTACTAAAAATCCTTAGTGTTGATAGCACGTGTGGAATGTTTTCTTGTGTCTGTCCTCGTCTTTAATCATGATCTGATGATATGTTGATCTTTAGGTCAATTTTAGAGAAAATAGAAGCTCCTATAACTTGATCAAATAAGTAATCTATTCTTGGCAGGGGATGTTTATTTCTGATGGTCATATTATTCAATTGTCTATAGTCCATGCACAATATTAATGTACCATCTTTCTTTTTTACAAATAGCATTGGTGCTCCCCAAGGATATACACTTGGCCTTACATACATTTTGTCTAAGAGTTCCTACAATTGAATTTTCAGCTCCATTAGTTCAGGGATACTCATTTTGTATGGGGCCTTGGACATTGGAAAATCACCAAATACAAGATCAATAGTAAAGTAAATATCCCTCCTTGGAGGACGTCTTGGTATTTTCTCTGGAAAGACATCCTTATATTGCTCTAATACTAGATATTCTTCTAATGATGGTTTATTTTTATTTTCAGACAATTCTTGTACTTGGAAAATGAACAGTTGACATCCTTTTCTAGCATATTTCTTCATCTATATTACATAAAATTTCCTAATAAATTTTTTTCTTGGAATTCCTTGAATCATACAAGGTTCCCCTTTATCATCAACACAGGTAAAGGAATTTAATCAATTTAATATGAATTTATGTGTTTCTAACCAGTCCATTCCTATGATGATATCATAATATCCCAAAGGTAATATATTCAAACTGAGGGAGGTTTTCATTCCATTCAGATTTACAGTGTAGTTTTTGCTGATTTCAATCACCTTTCTCTTAGTTCCTGTGGCCAACCGTACTAACCAAGGCTTATATTATTTTCTTTTAAAAGCTTACACTTTTCAACTATAACATGGGAAACATAACTTAATGTAGATCTTGGATCTATAAACAAAGATACATATTTATCAAAAATTTCACCTTGGACTTCAACCATGGTTGACTGTTGATCTGTTTATCTTCCATCCAATACAACACTAATTCTGGGTATGTTACAAGCAACATCATTCATAGTTGATGCTTCATGAACATTATTTAATGTTGCTTTATTTTCTAGTGGATTTTTCAGGAAGTATCTCCACAAATGGTTTTCACTACAACCCCAACATTTAATTTGTGGTTTCACTGATTCATTGAAGTTTCTATTCCTTGTACTAGATCCTCCTTTCTGCCCAAAATTCTTTTGTTGATTAATATTTCTGTTATAATTTACAGCTTCTGCTGTTTTATCAAAAGTAGGATTTTTAAACCCGTTTCTCTTATTGTTGAGTCTATTAGGTTTCTTAGACACCCATCCTTTAGATTTCCACCTTTTCGCTTGCTCTGATTGAAACAAAATTTTTATTTTCTAATGGTTTCGTCCATGGTTTTGGGTTGGTCAAACTAAATTTTTTCTCTATACGAAAAAGGTAGGCAACTGATAAATATTTGGATTTTTGCCTTTTAATTTTTCAAATAGGGGACATGTCTTAACAAACACATGAATTTATAGTAATCTCATCTATGGTAAACTGTTCCAATTTCATTTCATGAAATTCCCTAGCCTTTTCATCAAAATACCTTTCAGTCAAATATTTCTTATAAAAATTCTTTTTTGAACAACTTCCAAGTTAAATTCTTGATTCTAATTCTCTTGGAAACCTTTTTTTCTTGCCACCATAAGACTTCCTTACCAGTCAACTAGTAAGTTTCCAATCTTTCCTTCAGATTACTTGGATAATTGTATACTTCAAAATATTTGGACATATTAAGGAGCCATATCTCCGCTCCTTCCTCAATTTCACCATCAAAATTAGGAGGTATGATTTTCTTAAACTCTCCTTGTAACTCAGCAGAAGATCTCCTTTTTATAGGTAATGAGGTGCTGCTACTTGATCTATGTCCTCCTTGATCACTAGACTCATTTGTATGACTTTCACTAGAAGATATGGAGTTGGTCCCACTGGTGCATTCACTTCTAGATCTTTTTCTATGAGTCTTTTTATTAACTTTTTCGTTTTTTAGCTTTCTTAATAAGTAGCCATTAATCTCCTCTTGTTCCTCTTTGGATTTGACCAACCTTTCCTTATTTTCCTTTATATCATCCAGATCTATTTTTAAACTCCTTATCAGTTGCAATAATTCAGATTCTGATTTTTCTGCATTTTTAGTTCCACCACCAACCATTCACAATTCAGTGTCATGTTCTACATCACCCCTTGGTGATACTATAGAAGTATGTCCATTAAAATATTAAGCCATACTTTAGTCCTTTAGTTCTTTTACGCAATCTATTCATGACATGTATAACTATTTCAATTTTAAGACCAAGAAGAGGCCCAAAGCTACAACTACAACTTTGAGACAAATTATAAAGAGTCTCACTTATACCATTTGTTTATATTAAAAAACTACTATAAAATTCAATATATATTGTTTGTACAGATAATATTATTATCAAGTTATTTCCTTCATCTCTCCTATTGTAGCCTTATTTCCTTCATCTCTCCTATTGTAGCCTTTGCATGGTGATTGAATTAAAATATCACCAAAGACTTGAGTACTTTGCATGGTGACTGAATTAAAATATCACCAAAGACTTGAGTATTCATCTATTGACCATATAGATCTATTCCCTCTTTCAAATTGTGTCTACGTCAAAAGGTTATACCAATGATTCTATTTCCATCTTCATTAAATACATTAATGTATCTCTATATTTGACTTCTCAACCCTATCACATTTACACATATATTACCATGACAACTTAGTATTGTTTTGGCACATCCTATGTGGCCTTACACCTTTGAGTACTTATATTATCACACAAAGTTATTAAATAATTGCATGTGGGTTATTAGATTGGCATCCTTATATTATATGTTGCAATTATATATTTAAAATTGTATGGAACTTAGTCCAATCTACACCTTTGAATATACGTGATGTTAACATTAACACTTATTTGTAGATTCTCATCACAGATGACCATATTATATTACGCATAAAATTTAAATGAGTTACATCCTATGTTTATCATGGTGTCCTTCATGCACGATTTGTTGTTTTGGTTAATGATAATTTGGTTATATATATAGTGTGATAATTTTTATTATTTCCTATGTGGTATTATATAGTTCAATTAAAAACCTACCTGTTTTTTATTATATGTGCAATGGAAATGCTTCTGGACGTTTCTATTCCAGAGGAGGAAGTCTTTTACTGTCACCACGTATAATAATTTGACCTACTTCAAATCTACGGTTTGTATCCTTTGGTATAAGATTGATGGTAATGATTTACCCTAGGGTTTTTCGATGAAGTTAAAAACCTAAATGGTTTCTATTACACCATATTCACTTTCCAATGACTATTTCCAATTGACCTCTTCCAGCCATGCCACTCTGCTGCTAGGGTTTCATTTTTAGTTTTTCAACAACACATCCACCTTTCGCAATGGTGTAATGCAACAAGTGTTCTCCAGACACCATCTATTAGCATGTTTTCCATCACATGTCATTTGAAAGTTAATGACCCTATACCAGTGGCATGTCAATGCTCCTACCAGAGGTATGGTCCTTTAAATTACCTTCTACAATGTTTGTGTTTTCCAATTTTTCATTGATGAAACTACATTTTAAATTGTTATTTACGGTCATATGTAACATTATTGTTTGTTTCATGTTTTTATAGATTGTAGGGAATTATTTCTAATTCCCTAATGGTAAACCCATTTGTGTGCTAATGGTTCCCGGAGGATATACAACACTCTTTCTCTATAAACTTCACAATTTAAAAAGTTAAGCTCTCATGATTATTTTATTGTTTACATTCTTTACAAAAAAATTATATTATCTTACATTTTTGTTTACTTTCTATCACTTAGATATTCAGTATGTTCCTATTAGCGTTCCTTCCAAACCCCTAGAGTTTTTCTGCAATTAACAACGATATTCTGATTTATAATTTGCACCAAAAATTATTTTATGGCTACTTAGGTTTTCTCTTTCCTCTGCTCATAAAAAAAATGTCAAGAACATAATAACAAGTTTTTAATATTTCTTTTGTTCTTGTCTCGGTTAACTATAAAAGGTTCAACAATATTATTATTGTTTGCCATAACATGTGTCATACCTCCATAATTCCTTCTACTCTTTACAAGAGTTTCCCACCACATTTTTGAGAGTGTTCTTAACATACTCAGATTGTGGCTTAATTTAACTCTAATATCATGCCGAGACTATCAAATTTCTCCATTAATTTTTTTTATGTATATTTAATTTGAATTTCTTTGATTTTCATTCCTCACCCAATAATTACAAAATTCTTCACTCATATATCTTTAGCTATATACACATTTTTCTTTTTCTTTGTTTTACAGTCTTATTATGACTAATTCTTTCCTCTTTTTCCAAAAGGTTTTGTTTTCAAAGGTGACTTGAAAAAGAAAAGAGGTAATCTCCTCTTTCTTGAGCAAGGATTTATAGTTCACTTTCATTTTTCCTGTATTTTTTTTGTCTATTAACTTTCTCATTTGTTATATTTATACCAGGTACTATCTACTAAGGTTGCTTCAACACATCATACTTTTGCAGTTGGAATTTATTTGAGTTTTAATTGAATAGTCGAAATATGCCTTTCACCAGGTTGGAGAATATTTCAAACCCTCTGTCTCTTTATTAAAGGCGAGGTTTTTGTGAAAAGATAGTGCTCGGGTTATTCTCTTGTTATTTTTCCTCTTTAGTTTATTTCTGTCAAATGTAGATATACACTACTTTTTAGAATAAGGAAGTTTTGCTTTATTACATGATTTAATCCTTATCAATTATTAATTCTGTTTTAATTCTATAGTAGTTTCTATCACCTGTTTTAGAGATTGCAGAACTTATATAGTTCTAATAGAATTGATTTTCTATTTATTTATTTTTAAATTTAATGTGGGCATAAGCCTATTCAATGTTTTTCACTACTTATTCCATTTGATAGAATTTTTATTTTATTCAAAGTTTCTATGTGGTTTACATAACTTTTTTATTATAGTTTTTATGTGTTATGGTTCTACATACTTTATTAAGTATTTTCCATATACATAACTTTTTTATTATAGTTTTTATGTGTTATGGTTCTACATATTTTATTAAGTATTTTCCATATACAATGTTAATGTATAATATCTCTTTTATCATTCGAATAATCCACCTAGTAAGAAATTTTTTTATGAATATTTCTCCAAATTTTATTTCTCTCTGATGGTACTCTATCTGTTAAATGTTTATGTAATTATTACAATAACACATTTATGTTTGTAGTCAAATAAGTATTCTTCTTTTCATTTATAATTATATACATGTTTATAAAAAATTACAAGAACATGCAATATTTACTTTTCTATTTCTTTTTATTTCTAAACCTTTTCTACTACTGTAGATGTTTAGAATTCATACAATATGGGTTCCCATTACACATATATACGTTTATGTTTTCCATGAGTACAAATAAAGAGAGACTCATCTAAATATTCTCTAAAATATCGTAAGGAATATATTCTCTTGCAGTAATTGAAAGAAAGAATTCATGTATCTCCATATACACCTTCTTAGGAATCTGTGAATATTATAACTTGTTTCTCTAATCAATATTTCATCCTCATGCTCATACCTATCACCATTAAGTGACAATACTATATATATTGCACGTCGAGCTCATCGATATCTCTTTGTAAATAGAACTGTTTTAGTTTTCATAGAACTATCCTGAAAGACCAGTCGTGAATAAAACATATAAATCATATATTCACAATTATTTTCAAAATAATAATTCCCATGACTGCAACGGATTATAGAACTGTAAAGGAATAGAAAAAATTTATCACTTAAGAACATATAATTATTAGAGTTAGAGAATATTGACTTGATCAATATTTTTGGGAAATTAAGAGTCAAGTACCTGGCTCCACCCAATCTTGACACAAAGATTTGGTTGTCCCCCTCAGAAACTAGGTCTGCAATTCGTTTCTCTATTCCTTCTTGCTTCTCTTCAATCTCTTTTGAAATTATGCTCTCATAATTGTTAGACAAAAGAAATAAAACTTTGACAGATATTATCCATAAACCACTCTTTTGGTGGTTAATAAATGCCTCCACCTCACCAAAAGGTGGCAGGTAGTTGTTTGCTCTTTTATTAGCTCCTATTTCCCACTCTGGAGGCCAACTTCTTGCCTTCTAGGAAAAATTTAATTTGCCAATATAATAATTTCTAAATTAAACCTAATCACCCAGATTATATGCCTATGACTTACTGATGGATACAAATAATAAATTCTCATAATTAAATCGCAACCTTTATCCTCTTTCAATCATTTGCACTTAGCCATTGATTTCCTAGATTTACCTTTATTTACAAAATAAAACAAAATTACAACTTTTCAAACAAAATTAATTAGTAATAAATTACTAATAGTTAAAATGTTTATCTGTCTATCAATAACATACTTTAATCAAAAGTAAACTTATTCACATTTAATTACAATCAAATTGTTAATCTAGGGGATATCACACTTTTCATGACCATAATACACCAATGAAGCTATCAACATGCCCACTAACAGGCACTAAAACACCACAATTCATGGTTTTACTGCTTTGCAACTCAAATACAACAACAACAACATACCCTCCCTGAGAATGGGTGCCACACAATACTATTATATTCACTAATAAATCATACATTGTAACATCATTAATCCTTTACTAGGAATGTCAATCAATTAGTCTTAAACATTCAAAGATCCATGAGATCCATAACATGACAAACATTGGAATTCACACATTGTAACAATTTATATGAGAACATCAAGCATTTATACAATACCATATTTGTAGTTATGTGCTTCAAGAAATTACCAACAAACACATAGGTATTCAAGGCCATCATAACCATGAGAACATATAGAAAACACCTCATCAAAGAAACATGAATATCATATTCCTCCATTAACAATGTTGATACATTCATTGTTATAACACATACCAACATCATTGATTATTCATATTGCAACATATGTACACGTAAATATTCTTATTTGATTAAATTAAATGACCAACAACCGAGGGAGGGACATAAACTCTCCACCCAACCATAGGACAATTACACTACAATATTTCTTGCAACTGACCACCCTTGAGCCAGATTCAGAGTTCAAGTGAATTCACACTAATACAAGTCAACTAGATCACATAGGAACCTAGAGCAGACAATGCCTCCACCTGACAACTATGAATCTAGAGCACATAATGTCTCCACTTGAAAAATAAGAGTCTATAGCAGACAATGTATCCACCTGCTAAACACTTCAAGGAAGAACACATAGTGTTCCACCTACAAAACCCAACACAAATCCATAACACAATGTCTCCACCAATTAAACACTACAAGTATCTAGAGCCCATAGTGTCTCCACCCGCTTAACACTATAAGATTCCAAATCCCATAGTGCCTCCACCTTTCAAACCCATAATAATCCAAATCACAACGTGTTTCCACCTAATAGGCGATCCAAAGCACACATTCAAGGTCTCCACCTGTTAAATGTACAAAAGGTTCCAAAGTACACAATGGATCCACCTATTAAACAAGAGTCCAAATCTCACCACGATTCCACCCTCTCAACATGACAATCTTGTTTTTACACCACATCCCTCAACATGCTTCCATGCTTGCGCATACACTGAGCTTTCTTTCCTTTCATTCATTGAGTTCTCATGCTTTGATTTAACGCTGTAAGTCTGCAATTCTAGGAGTGCCCACTCTCGATTTGTTTTTGCATCCCCCCTATTTCCTTCTCTCTCTCTCTCTCTCTATGCATACTCTCCACATACCTCTTCCTTCCCCTTTCTGTCTTTCCCTCACATTTTGACTTCCACAACCTGTCGTGCTAGACAGGGAGGTCACATGGGATTTTTTTCTCTACTGCAAGCTTCTTGTACACCCTTCAATACTTGCACCAATAGGGCCATAAATTCATCATGGAGTTAGGTTATAAAATAAATGCAGTGACTTTTTGGTTTACAAGAAAATCTTCCTCCTTAGACCTCTGAACCTAATCAATTATTAGTCGAGCGTGCTTACGCACCCTGCCGGTCCTCCTATTTTCGTGAGGGAGGGAGGTCACCTAGCTTAGAGGGTTGTTAGCAAGTGAGGCGACAAGACAAGGTGCTTATAGGGTCCCGTCAAAATATTTTAGATTGCCACTTTTTCCCCCTTTAAATATTTACATTTCCACATTATTTACATGAATTACAATTGATAGTGACATTTAAAAGAGGGGTAGCAAAAAATGTTGTCACAATTTCCAATTATGGTTTTAGATAGTTTTATTATTGTTATTAACTTACATTTTCCAGTTCTTTAGATTTTAAGTGAGGAAATTTCTCATTGAAATTTAAGTTATTATTGTTGTTATTTTTTTTTTTAATCTCTATTTTTTATAACCATATTTCAAGCGCTATTTATTTTGTCCTAGCACTCTCTTATGTGTTAAAAATGGATATGGTTGTTCTTAATGGATAAAAAAGAGATAAGATGGATGATAACCAAACTTAAAAATCATTTTATATGAAACCTATACGTATCATTGTTTGTTTTCCACTTTTTCTTATAATATAAATCTTAATCCAATTTAAAAAAAATAAAATTAAAATACATTTAATCATGCATTTTAGAATTAGTCATCACTCCAATTTTTTTTTGTTATAATATAACTCTTAATCCAATTTTAAAAAAATAAAAATAAAATGCATTCATCCTTCCCAAAATTAGTCATCACTTCAAAAGGAAGATCACAAATTGAATGAAGAAAATTAGGAATTTTACTTTCACCTTGAACTCCACCTTCGACATACATATTGATTTTTTATTATTATGTGGAGAGATGTTTTTTAAATGAAATATTATTTTGTTATTTAAATAAAAAATAAAATTATTTTTTATTGATTAATTTTTATGGTAAAAACCTAAATAAATAAGTTAAAGTAAAGCCATATAGCAACATTGAAATCAACAATGAATTATTTTAGATGGAGCCATTTTTGATGTGTTTACTTATATTCATAAATAACAATCATAATTATCACATGATAACTAAGTTTTAATAAATTTTGTCAAGATTTTATGTATTTTTATTGTTAGTTAAATAAATTTTAAAAAATAAATAATAAAAAATAGAGTAATAAAATAAAATAAAATAAAATAATATTTATAATAACACAAAACATAAAAATCAAAATAAACCTATTTTAAAAAGGTTATCGAAAAGAGAATAAATTGTGCATAAAAATGAATGAGATTTAAGTAAATAGTAAAGTAAATAGTATTATTATATAAGAATGAGATTTATGTATGTAGTAAACATTATAAATCATCCCAGATTAATTTTATTTCCGAATTTACCAAGGGTTGAAGGGGATCAAATCTCTGCATGTTAAGATAATTTATTTCAAGAGATTTATCCCTCTTAGCATTTGGTAGATCCAGAGTTAAGATGGATATAGATTGGTTTAATTCCCCCAATTAAATAAGCCATATTCGACATGAATACCCCGAGTAATACCATGGATTCTCATAAACTTGGAGCTCAAAAACTGCTCATAACTTGACCAAGTCAAGTTTACCTTAACTACTCAACAAAAATTAATAAAAATAGATAATAACATAGATTTTTTAATTTTAACATAGGGTTATTTTTATTTTATTTTGAGTGAGTTAAAAATGTTTACATTACATTACGTTAATATTTTTATTTATTCTTATTTTAATGTATTTTGATCTAGTCAAATGTTTACATAGGATAAGACATCATAAGACAAGACAAAATATCTTGCATACAGGGCTGGAGAGTACCTCTGTCGCAATTGATGTATGAGCATCCAAGATCCAAGTCAAATACCTTTGAATAAGTCCTAGGGGTATTTCATTTACTAAGGGAATTGGACCCCTAATTGTCAATTGTTTGTAATTTTCTATGTTTTTAGGAATTCTATAAATATTGTAATATTGATGTAATTGGTATGGAATGAGATCTTGTTCTAAGAAGAAGTCTTAAGAGGTTGAGTGAGTTGGAGAGATTTTATAGTCAGTTAAATTTCTTGAGAGGATTTTGTGGATCTAGGGGATTCTTAAGAGCTTATTAGTTGAGTGAATTATGGATCTAAACTAATTCTAGGTCAGGATATTTTGTATAATTTACAAGGCAAAAATGCATTTGGAGTAGTGATCATAAGGAGGAGAGATAACCTTGAGAGGATTACAGGCCAAGTGTGGCCCCAAGGCAAATAAGGGTCAATACAATGTAAATTTGGCCAGAGGAGGGCCTTTTGTTAATTATGTGTATATATATATTCATTAATAGAGGAAGAACTTTATTTTAAGCATTGAATGTGTGAAATTGAGTTATTTATATCACTGTGAATGTTTTCCTATAATTTTTATTAGTCACATGTGATGCAAATTGAACCCAATTAATATTAGGAGGGATTTGAGCACGGAAGGAACACACAAGAATATACAACGATCATAGATACTATGAAGAATAAAATTCTTCCTTGAACGAAGTCAGAGTAATGCAAAGGAAACATGGAGAATATAGAGGGTCAGAAGGAAGCCATAGAAAGAAGTGCATGAAGTCTGGAGCGATTCCTGTATAGGAGAAACACAGTAGTTGTTAGAAAATTATATATTACGGAGCAATGGAACACTTAAAATATTGCAGAAATATAAACACAGAAAACACATAAAACAAGAGAGACATAGATATACGTGGTTCACCCAGTTTGGGCTACGTCCACCCTGAATAGCCAGTCCTTCCTTTCTATTATCCAGCAAAATGAAGAGACACAACCTACAACAAATCCACTGTAATATCCTCTGTTTTCTCTCACAATCTCACCTCTCTGTTTCTCGCTCAAAGAATACATATCTATATATCAGCCTCAAATACAATGCCCTCATACAAAGAGAGGGGTTGCCTTCTAGGGGAAAAAGCCCTAAACTAAACATAAGTTCTACCGTCAGATCATCTGCCTAATGAACGGCCCAGATTGACTAGAAATTACTATACTTTTACAATGCAATTTTACATCTATTTTTGGCTTCAGGGGCGCTGCCCCCTAACCCCCGCCGAGGGACCACTGGCCCCCGGACCCCCCAGCCAGGGGGGATCAGCCCCCCACGGGGGGGACAAGTCCCCGCCGCACCCCCCCACGTGGAGGGGTGTACAAACTTCCTCGGGTATACATCCAACTAAAACAAAAGACCTCAGAACAATCATGCTCCACACACAACAGTAGTGGCCAAGGGCATAAAGAAGAAAGGAGCAGAAGACTTAGTTTTTTTAGGACTTATAGGTGCCGAGAAATAGAACTCAAAGTTCTGTCAAAACAAGTTTGTCAAGAGGCAACGTTGGGTGATGTATCTAATGAGGTATTCCTCAGAATATTGAATAGGGAGAAGATAAGGGAACACCAGGATAATGAGGCATTGAGCAAATGTGGCAGCGAGGTAATGTTTAAAGCACTAGGATGATTTGGAGGCAATATATTGGATGCACAACTTAGAAAGGGCCCACGAAGGAGTGTTGACTCCTCCTAGAAGCACAAGCCTTTGCACATCATTTGAAAGAGACAGGCAGACATGGAAGACTAGCCAACATGTAAAATGTTGGGATGATATAGAGTTTCTTTATTGGAGGACTAGACTAAAAAGTGGACCACGAGGATGGTGACTCCTCCTCGAGGTTTATTATTTGCACGCTTTTATAAAGAACTAGGGATGATAATTAATGGAGGTCGGGAATGATAATTCATGGGAATAATTCCCATTCCTTGGAGTCTATCTCCCAGAGGTAATCCATTGTAAGAAATATTGGATGGGTTAGGATGAAGTTAGGACGGGATGACGTGTGAGGGTTACGATGTGGAGCTGTTTGATTGATTAACGATACCAACTAAGGAAGCTTGTGTATCCCAAAAGATTTCCCCCCGACAGATAAATGAGTGGTGCATAATAAAAAGGGATGGAGACTAAGGTCATAAACTTTTTTCACTTGCAAATTAATGGGATCTCTATGAATAAAAGAACTAATATAAGCAAGGGAATAGATCCTGCTTTATAGAAAGATAAGGGAGTATGTGCTATATGATCTTCATTCCATAATCATGATTGCAAGACTATATTTATAGTGTTGGGCCATGGTGGTTCTGCCCTATGTTTGGGGCTTACCTCTATTAAAGGGAAGATTATTGTGCTCGATGGTTTTGTATTACACTTATGGCTCCTTCCACTCAATTTTTAACGATTATTAAGAAGGGGATTAATTTACCTTAATTGGGATATAAGAAGTTCCTTTTGGCTAGCTTTGGAAATATGGGTTTTTAAGCCAGCATATTGGCACAACTAGTATTAGCCTGACATCATCTGGTATCAAATATACAATGCTATGTGAACCTCATAATAGAGAGGGTTATTTGTTTGGAGAAGCAATGAAGAAAGAGAAGTAGATAGAGACCACATGACATAAAGCTCTTTGGAGGAACATAGTTGCATAATCATATTTGAAGGATTTGAATGAGGTAAATTGTTTTGTTTTGCAATTTACATTAAATTTGGAGATTGATGATTATAGGATGAAGAGTCGAGGAAGAGATTGAAGTTACATATTTTGTTTAATAAGACAAAGGAGGAATATTGTGAGTTAAAGGGTATTAAAGCAATTGCAAAATCAACAAAAGAAGGATTTGTACATAGCAGATTTAGTAGAATGAATCAAAGGAATATTTTGGCAGAGATGAAGTATGATTTTTTTATGCTAACTCTGGTAATGAGGAAATAATGTTTGTAGATAATAGAGAGAGGAAGTCAACAACAAAAATATAGCAAGTGCAATTGTGATAGAGGAAAAATAAATTGTGACAAAACCCCAACAACAGATGAAATTGTTGAGATGAGGACAACATGAGTTCTCAAAAGAGGAAGTGAAGAGGTGAGAAGAGAAGTACGAACGTATAGTAGATTTGGAAGCTGAAGATAAAAGGTGCTCAAGAAAAGGTTATAGTACATAGAACTAGTGGAAGGGAGATACCAAGAGGTTGACTTAGTACTAGTGACAAGTGAGAGACTTGTTACAAAGATGGAGGAAGCTTACTACAACTCACAAGTGGACAAGGAGAGTTCACAGAAGAAAAATGAAACAAGGATGTCTACTAATAGTCATACCAAGGGATCAGAGAAAGGTCACAATCAAAATTTCAAAGTAGTTGGCATGAGGCAGATGAATTGTGAAGAATTTGAGAGGGAAATGACTGGGTTGATAACAAAACTAAGTAATATAAAGAAATTGTTACTAGACCAGGGGTATGGTTAGATAATGAAGAAGAAGAAGGTGAGGTGACCTTCATTGCAAGTGAATTAGAGACAGAGGATGTGTGCTAGGATGCAGGAAAAAATAAGAGAAATTGAGTGTAAAGTGGAAGCTCACTATTGTGAACCACAACATGGATCAATCCTTGGAGAGGATGAAAGTGACGAAGGTGCTGAGAAGAGACCTTTTGAGAGCCTCACAATTCTTTTTGAGGATCAAAACATGATGGAAGAATCATTTATTGAGGAAAAAGGGCCTATTGCTTTCAAATCTGATAATTGGTATGTGGATGCAGGAATTGTTGTAGATGATGGACAAAACATTAACTTTGTTCAATGAAGGGATGAAGAACAGTCACTGAGTACTATTATAAACATAGAAAGAGAACATAATTTAAATTTTCTTGTAAGAGGAAGGAAGGAGTAATTTTCCTATAAAGGAAATCGAGGTGGAGACTATATGTACTGGGTAGATGTCGTTATGGAAGAAACATCTGAGGTAGAAAGGATTTTATTTATGGACAAGGTTCCTGAAATAGAGAAGTTCCTATTCTATGATGAGGTGTTAGAGGTTGATGATATTTTTAAACATATGTGTATAGATATTGAATATGTTAAGGAAGAAGATGTTACAATGGAAGAAGTAGACCAAGATCTGATGAATGGCTTGAAGTTTCCAGTGTTGCATAAGGAAAGGATGATGGAAGCACCTAAAGGGACTCTAAAGTCTCATGTTTTTGATGAGTTGTTTGTGTCTTTAGGTAGTGAAAGAATGTAAGGATATATAGATTTATAATCCTGCCATTTTAGTGGGAAAGACAACATTGGGAAGATATGTAGATATAAAAAATGAAAATAGTGGAATCTGTCAAGAAAATGAGGATATGTAGGGAATGATGAGATGGATTGGAGATGCTTTAGTTGATGAAGTACAAGAAAATTTGGAAGAGGTAATGTAAGACTACAGAGGAGAAAGAATGGAACTTGCAAAGGAATAAATGAAAATAGGAGAATGGAACAAAACCATCGAGGAAACCTTGTATAAATGTATAAATGGTTTATGGAAAATCTGTCATTTTAGCAAGCCTGTTCAAAATGTGAATTTGTTGGAGCAAGTAGACAACCTGAGTTTGAAGATTAAGGGTATGAAACAGTGGATTCACAATTTTGTTGAGAAGAAGTATAAAGAGTTAGAAATGACAATAGCCATAGAAATTTCCTATAGAAATCAGAAACAAAAAAATGGTATAAAAGAAGTATATCAACAGAAGACAGGGTTTGGCACTAGACTTGGTGGAGCATGGAGATTGATGAATAAGGAAACCAGATGTAGTTTCCATATAATGGAAAGCATAGTCAGTAACAAGTTTCCATGGAATGAGAGAGATTGTATTAGCATGATTATGAATAGGAAACAAAACAAGAAATGGGTTCTTAGAAAGGAGAATGTACAACATATAGTGCAGTGAGATGACATGGGAAGAATATATTGTGACAAAGCAACAAAGAAGTTACAACATAAATTCTAGGATCCAAGAGGATTTAAATAAGCCTATGGAAGCACATGGTTAGGAGACCATGGTTTTTTTTCACCTTAGGAGTATGATGCAGGAGCATCCAACCTCCAAGTCAAAATTCCTTTGACTAAGACCTAGGGATCTTTCATTTACTAAGGGAGTTTGTTATGTACCTAGGGGGGGTAATATGGGGTACCAAGGGAGGTACCCAAGGTAATAATGTAATAATGGGATGGGCCATAGTAATAAATAAGGTGGTTAACCCATGTCATGTAAGGGACCACAAGTAGTTAATAATAATGTAATGGGCCCATGGTATTAGTTGATGGTATGAGGGAACCATGGTAATGACCCATGGTATTGTATGTATGAGGCCTATATAGAGGCTAGAGACTCCACATGAAGATGAAGAGAAGGATTATTGTATGAACAGGCTTATGGCTTGTGGAGTGTTCTCCTTCCTTAAGGAGTGAATGTATGGTGTTGCCCTACCATAAGGGTTTTGATACTAAAGAATCATTTATATCTATTTATATCTTGTTATTCTTGGGTTTATTTATATTTTCATATATTCCTGGATCAGATCTACAACAACAATTGGTATCAGAGCTCTTTCTTGGGCAAACCGTGGAGATTTTTTTTTTTTTTAATTTTTTGCAGGGATTTTTGGGTGGCGAAATTGCAGATCAGATCTGTACGTTTTGGTGCCATATATACAGAATCTAATTGCAGATCTGTATTCCTGGTGAAAAAATAGCCGATTTCAAAAAAAAAATCGGTTGAATTGGAGTCTGGATGAAGAAGATATCGCTGATTTAAAAATCAGTGGGGTTGTAGACAATTTTCAGGGCAGCGATTTTGCGGTGAAGATCTAGAAGTCCTGGTGCTAGATCTGCAAGATCTAATTGTAGATATGGAATATTTGTGAAAAAACACATGATTTCAAAAAAAAAATCAGTCGAATCAGAGTCCGGATGAGGGAGATATCGCTGAATTAAAATCAGCTCTTCTTGCAGAAATTTTGGGTGACGGCGGGAGAGTAGTAGCGCAAATCTGAAATTTCAAGTGCCTGGATCAAGATTTCTACCACATGGGCAGATGCAAAGAGGTTGTTCCATTTCTAAAATTAGGTTATAATAGAGATTCTGAGTAATATTGACGGATCTGTGACCATTTCAATTTTTCACCAATATTTTTGTGATGGCGGGCCTAGATCGGAGTTCGAGGGACTTGTATATATTTGATGGCTCTCATCCAGTTAAATGGCTAGAAAAAATGGAGGAATATTTCAAATCGCAATACATCTATGATTATGAGAGACAGTTGATCAGGGGAAAAATGTATTTGGACCGTGACATATGCAAATGGTGGCACGAGCATCAACGTTCCAAGGGAGAGTTTTTGACTTGGGATGCCTTCAAAAAAGCTCTTCTAGAGCGCTTTGAACGTAAATCAAATATTGTGGATAAGCACACATAGACAGACACACAGCCTAGCAAAGCTTTTATTTTTACAGAAAAGAAGGAAACCAAGGAACCAAAAGGGTTATTTTTGGCTGGTATCTCTGTATTGCAGGTTCATGGATTGATTCAGAAGGAGAAAATCATTGTGTCTATCAATCCAAGTTGCAAACAAAATCTTATAAATGTCAACTTGGAAAAGGAATTGCAAGTCCCAGTAAAACAAATTGAACATACAAAGGTTGATGATAAGGATGTTCAAATCTATAAGGATTTGAAGCTTTCTATGGATAAGTATGTGTTTCATGGTGATTTTTATGCTTTAGATATGGATAACATGGATGTTGTTTTGGGATACCCTTGGATGGAATCCGTGGGTACTATCAATATTAATGTGCAGAAGAAATTCCTGAAGCTATGGTATACAAAGAAGAAAATTACATTACAGGATATTTCCATCCATAAACAGGTAGAACACATGGAGGCTGAAGCAGAAGATGTTCAAGGGACTGACATATCAGATGATGAGCAGTTGATGGTCGACAATCAAACACAAACAGAGGCTGAAGAAGAAAAGGTTACAGGTGATGATACATCAGAGGAGGGCTCAGTGGTTGAAGTCATATTGAAAAAGAAGACACCACAACAGGCACCACAACAAGGTGAAGTAAAGAAAAAGCCATCGTGGGTTAAAACTTCAACATATCATCACCCACATCACCCAGCAAGACAACCATCAAGATGGCAACCAATTAGCCACATGGACAACAACCCGCATGACAGATCGAGAGGAGCGAAGATCCACCTACTACACATCCACACAAAAGAGCTACCACAGTCAACTTCCATCTCAAGCGAGCGAGGCACCAGCGAGATCGAGGGTTCACCTTTCTCTTGGATGGATAGATGCACGTGCATGGTACCATTGGACTACTCTTTTGAGTAGATCTTATTATTTGTGTTCTTCCCATGTTTCGAGGACGAAGCATGCTTAGGGGGGTGGAATGTTATGTACCTAGGGGGGGTAATATGGGGTACCAAGGGAGGTACCCAAGGTAATAATGTAATAATGGGATGGGCCATAGTAATAAATAAGGTGGTTAACCCATGTCATGTAAGGGACCACAAGTAGTTAATAATAATGTAATGGGCCCATGGTATTAGTTGATGGTATGAGGGAACCATGGTAATGACCCATGGTATTGTATGTATGAGGCCTATATAGAGGCTAGAGACTCCACATGAAGATGAAGAGAAGGATTATTGTATGAACAAGCTTATGGCTTGTGGAGTGTTCTCCTTCCTTAAGGAGTGAATGTATGGTGTTGCCCTACCATAAGGGTTTTGATACTAAAGAATCATTTCTATCTATTTATATCTTGTTATCACTGCATCTAATTTTACCCATAAACAGAGTGAACCGACTTGTGAATCACTGCAGCTAATTTTACCCATAAACAGAGTGAACCGACTTGTGAATCACTGCAGCTAATTTTACCCATAAACAGAGTGAAAGCCGTGATTCTTTTCATGCATTTTATGTAATTTGTTAATTTTCATCGAAAGAAGCTTCCGCGGGTTAAACGCGATATAAGCGGAGGGAAGGACCAGAGGGAAGGACCAGGATATCCACGGTCCACCCCTCGTTTTGAATACTCTCCGTGGTAGGCCGTAGGCGTATATATATGCAATGTGTATATGCCCAATTGACAGAGTGTGTGTGCTTGGTAATTTGTATTGCAGTGGAGTTGGGATTGCATCTCGATTTTCCCAACAGTACGCACTTCAAAATGCCTATTTGAAACATCAAACTCTTCATTCAGATACATAAATACAGTCACCATGTGGCCAATTCTATATTTTTCCTGTGCCATCTTCTGCACTTTCCTCGGCCAATCCCATAAATCTGCTACTATAAGGGTTTCTTGCAGGGTTGGGGATGGAAACGATTCCAACATGGCAGGTTCTGAGCTTGGCCGGCATTTTGGGTTGGATCTTGTTCTCCAGATTGACAAATTTGACGGTTCGAATCAGATCCTTGACGCAGCCATTCGTCACCAACCAGGTTGAGAAGTATATCAACTTTGTGCTCCGCGTTCAGGTACCTTTTTAGTTTTTCGTTCAAAGGAGCTCAGTTGTTTGACAGATTTCCCCAATCCAACATATATATAATAAATTTATTTGTTTTTCCTTTTTCTTCAAAGGAGTTCAGTTGTTTGAGAGAAAGGGGCATTGGAATTGTTTGAAGACCATGTATCTAAGCCCTAAAGGCCATGTAGACATTATCTAAATGTCTAGGATTTGTGAATATGTATAAGATTTTGGATTTTTTTTTGAAGGGGTTGCTGTTCTTTCCTCTATCCTCAAGGCACCAACAAAGTTATTTGACATATCTACTTGAAGACATATAGGCCATTAACAAGAAGCCCTGTGAGGTATACCCTTGCATTACGATTTGTTTCAAATTTTTTCTTTTGAGCAGGTGAAGCTCAAGGCTCAAACGTAAGAAAAATAAATAAATAAATAAATAAAAAATAAAAAAATCTCCACGGTTTGCCCAAGAAAGAGCTCTGATACCAATTGTTGTTGTAGATCTGATCCAGGAATATATGAAAATATAAATAAACCCAAGAATAACAAGATATAAATAGATAGAAATGATTCTTTAGTATCAAAACCCTTATGGTAGGGCAACACCATACATTCACTCCTTAAGGAAGGAGAACACTCCACAAGCCATAAGCCTGTTCATACAATAATCCTTCTCTTCATCTTCATGTGGAGTCTCTAGCCTCTATATAGGCCTCATACATACAATACCATGGGTCATTACCATGGTTCCCTCATACCATCAACTAATACCATGGGCCCATTACATTATTATTAACTACTTGTGGTCCCTTACATGACATGGGTTAACCACCTTATTTATTACTATGGCCCATCCCATTATTACATTATTACCTTGGGTACCTCCCTTGGTACCCCATATTACCCCCCCTAGGTACATAACAGAGTTGGGTCCATACTTTTCAATTATTCATAATTTTCTATGCATTTAGGAATTATATAAATATTTTAATATTGATGTAATTGGTATGGAATGAGATCTTCTTCTAAGAAAAAGTATCGAGAGGTTGAGTTAGTTAGAGAGATTTTAGAGTCATAGTAGATTTTTTGAGAGGATTTTCTGTATCTAGGGAATTCTTAGGAGCTTATTAGTTGAGTGAATTATGGATATTAACTAATTCTAGTTCAAGATCCTTTGTATAATTTGTAATCCAAAAATGCATTCGAAGTAGCGATTTAAGGGAGGAGAGAGAGTCGAGAGGATTATTGGCTAATTGTGGCCACGATGCTAATAAGGCCAATACATTGTGAATTTGGCCAGAGGATGGCTTTTTGTAAATTATGTGTTTATGTATTCATTAATAGAGGAAGCAATTTATTTTAAGCATTGAATGTGTGAAATTGAGCCTTTATAAATTATTGTGAATGTTTTCTTGCAATCGTTATTAGTCACATGTGATGCAAATTCAACCCAATTAATCCCAAGAAGGATTTTAGCACAAAAGGAACATGCAAGCGTATACAAAGATAAAAAAATGTTATCAATAATAGAATTCTTCCTTGAACAAAGCCATAATAACGAAAAGGAAGTGTGGAGACCATAGAGGCCTAAAGGAAGCCATAGAAAGGAGTGTATGAAGTCTGAAGCGATTCTTGTATAGGAGTAGCTCAAAGTGGTTAAGTGTTATAGACATATTTGGGCACTAGAACCCCAAACTAATATGTCCATAAACTAAGGACTCCTTAAGTCCCTAAAAGTGTTGCTTCATACCCTAAAGGATCATGGTCAGCTGATTACATAATTTCCCAGAAGTTCCACCTGAAAAACTACTCAAAACTGGCCAAAACTAGACCATATAGACTGCTCCATGGGCAAGGTGCGATGCATATTGACTGCCTAACTGGCCAGGTGCAATGCATACTCAAATGGCCTTCTGTGGGGTGTGATGAGCAAGAATAGACAAATGGCAGAGATAGTTTGCAAGGTGGATGATCATGGAATCTTCCAGAGACTTCTCTTGTGATACTTGCCTCTCTGAATTCGTCGAGGGATGAGTAAGAGATCATGAAATCTCCAAGTGGAACCAAGAACTATCAGTGGAATGACACTAATAAAAAACCCAAAGCTGACTCACACCCTTGCAAGACATCTATAAATGGATCCCTCATCTGAGAGATCTAGAGGCTAGAATTTTGTATTTTGTAAGGAAGTGCTGTTGGTTTGTTGGTGAGAAGAGACATTGCATTGTTGGGTGATTTGCTTGTTCATGAGGTGAAGAGGGCTTCTACAACTGGGAGGATGATGCTGGATCAGACAACTGGGTTGTAATCCTCTCTTACATTACTATTAATAAAGTTCTTTGAGTTTTCCTCCATATAATCTTGTATTTGTGAATCTTATTGTTTATGAATGCAATTGTATGGTCAATGTGTTTCTGATTCCGCATTGTTTATGATGTTTTAGATAGAGATGATTTGATAGTTTGCTGTTACTTTGATTCTACAGGTACTCTTTGAAGCGGGGAAAAGTAGGAGAGGAGTGGAAAATTCTATCAAGGGAAGGAGAAATCAAGTTAGGATCAAAGCGGAAGATCCAAGTTGGTCCTTCTTTCTTCTCTTCCATGTATCACACTTAAAGGAACTCTTGAAAAGATTTCATTGTTTGTTTCTAAGATAGCTACCATTCTTAGTGGGACTAGTAGTTCGAATCGACACTAGTTTTCCCTGAAACAAAATGGCGACTCCGCTGGGGAACGAATAGTTTGTTTTGTTTGTTTATTGTTTGCTTTATAAACTACAGACGGAGCCTGAAGTTAGCCAACTAGCCTTCGAAACGCCTTTGCTATGCAATTGTGAAGTAGATAAACGCTGCTTCAGTCAATCTCCGAGTTGGTTTATGAACTGAACATTTGACTTACAAAGCATCCTAAGTGCCTTTTTGTAGCTCAGAACCTCATCAGATACTACCCTTATGCTTTGTCATTACTGTCCATCATTACTCATCCTAAATCACTGAACTTAGCTGCAAGTTTTGAGCAAAAACCAAGCTCAGTTTTGCTCCCTAGCCCATCGCACTGTCTGTAACTGTGCAACCTGGATGCATCGCACCTCCCACGTGTTGTAGGTGAGATGCATCCCTGTTTCCCTGTGTTGCAGGTGCGATGATTGAATGAACTATTTTTCTTCTCTGAAATTTGGTTTTTTCTCCTTGTTTTCAGCTTTATTCAATAGTTTTGCTATTCATGATCAGTACCTTCTTGCTGAAACCATCTTCCTTCACATTATTTCAACCTCCATCAGTTAGGAATTGTAAATGTTTTTGTGTATTTGTTAATCATTTACAGTCTTGCTTTGTCCAAAGTAGCCTAATCAAACTCTCGTTTTTGATGCAAGTGTCGTAATTGTCATTTTAAATCAAAAGAAGAGTGTCATAAAGTCTTCCTCTTCTAGATAGTTGATTGTACTTTTGTCATTGTACTTGATTTGAAATTATTAGTATTTGAAGTGTCGAAAATAGTTTTCAATGCGAAATTGAAAGTGTCGTCTTAGTATTCCTTTCATTTTGAAAAAAAAATTGTTAGTACTGTCGCTTTGAATGAAAATAGTTCAGATCTGTACTTAGCTTTCTTTTTGGCATTTACACATTAAGAAAGCGGAAAACAAATACATGCATGTGCATCTACATTTTGACTGCTTGCGAAATTTGATTTAGGAAAAGTGCATTTAGTGTGTGCTCTATGCTCTCTTGTTGTTGGGAAAAGTATCCAATACAGAATGACCCTATCCGACTCTAAGGGTGATAGTACCTCAGCAACAGCCGAATGCAAAGCTATTCAAGATTACTTCTTTATGAGATGTAAGAGAGAGGAGAAAGAGATCCACTAACCGTTATCTTCCGCTAATGATTGATCCAATCTTCCCTCTTTGCTGCTTGCTCCCAGCTCCTTGCTCTTTCACTGGCCCCAGCTACACAAAGATCCCTGCAAAAGCACAAGAAAAGGAAACTACAAGAATCATACATCCATAACTGATTCAAGGATTAGAATAAATCAAATATACAAGCATCAATACGCCATTGAGACACATGCATATAGAAGAACCCAAATGCTTTATTAATGGAAGAAGTAAAGTTCTGAGAGTGTTACAACCATAAGAGGCCCAATCCAGCAACACCTCCCAGCAGAAAGAAATCTCCTCTTCACCTCCTTCAAGCAAATCACCCAATAGTTCTATGCACAAACCAACAGCACTTCCTTACATTCACAAGATTCCAGCCTCCCTAGCCCTCATGAGAGAGCTCTATATATAAGAGATTTGGAGAAAGGATGAGTCAGCTTGAGCTTGGCATGGAGCTGACTAGTGTCCTCTCCCACTTCAGTTATTCTTCAGTTCTTGAGTCCACTTGGAGGTTCTTGCTTCCACTTGGAGATCTAGACCCTCTTACTCATCACAAGGTGAATTCCTTGATCCAAGTGTCATTTTGGAAGCTTCCTGGGCATTTGACACATTGAGGAATGACTGTGCCACTTGGCAAAACTCGCCCAGCGCAGGTAGCCTTCATTGCTTTTGACATTCAGCGCAGGTACAAAGTGGAGCAGTTGACATTCAGCGCAGATGCTCAGTGGAGCAGTTGACATGATCCAGAATTAGCTTGTTTTTGAGTGTTTTCAGGTGGAGAATTGATATTTAGTGCTGTGGTTTGCTGACCTTGTTCCTCTAGGGGTAGGAACAACATGTTTAGGGACTTTGGATCCCTCAGATTATTGACATTTCATGCATCATGCTGTAAGGCACAAAAATGTCTATAACAGTTTCCCCTTAAAGTATGAGGTCGTTTATCGGGTGAAATGCTTTATCAGGAGGATCCGAAGTTCATTCAATCGCTGAGAGGTGCCCTGTAATAAAATACAATACAATACATTATTTTTCATTCTACTTTCATGACCTAGCTGAGGCGGGCATTCCCATGCTTAGCTTTATAAATTCATTTTGGTACATGTAACAGACGATCGTCTGATGGTAGACTGATAATTCTCTGCTGAATTTATCATCCTTTGAGTAGGATGATCATCTGCTGTAATAATGTACATATCAAATGTCTTTATATTTCCTGAATATATATCGCAGCCCGGATGGATGAAACTAGATCCGGGGTCTTCAAACTTGTTCGATCTTCACTCTAAGTACAAGTCGATCCATGCGAGAATTGCGCTGAAGTCGAACATGGAAAGACATCGCTTGATTACCGGTCAATAATGTAAACCGTTAACAAGCGCGAGAGGAATCACCGATAATGATAATGACCCTCAAGGTACTGCAGTACAATCCACGTGGTGTGAATAAAGGATTTGGCGTCGAACACCACGCAAAATCTTCTGGTCGAAGGTCATTGATGTATACCTGTCGCCGGAAGTGAGAAACTTGCCATTGAGGCATGCAAGCTTCAAAGTACTGAGGGGGGTGTTCCTAGATCAACTTCTTGGATAATGAGCTGAAGTCGACAAGAAGCGATCCGTCAAAGGAGGGCCTTAATGAATCCCAAATCAGTGACACGGAACGGAGCTAATGATTTTAGTGGAGGTGAAAACAATCTGTGAGATATGATTCAGGGTGGCGATCATGGGTGGATGAAGGATAATGTATGGCAGTGGATGGGACACGGTTGACTCTTTCTGAACAACATCTCTTGAACATATAACGACACTGATGTGATGGATCGGTAGCATTACCCCAAATGTGGATGGTTTGGCGAAGACCATGGTGATGATACCGGTGAAAGAAACAACCCAACCCGATGTGATACAGAGGACAAAGTGTCATGTTCAAGAGCAACTTGCTACCATTAAAGCTTTGAGGTTCTCCCAATTTTTCCCCAGTCATTTTTGACCAATACCTCTTTAATTTTGTCAAGCTTGAGGAGGATAACATATGCTTGTTCTATAACCTGCCCTTCGGGCAAGCCCATCGCTATGTTTTAACGAGCAAAGCGATAGGGAAACTCGTTCTCGTCTAAAGACAAGTTTGTCGCTATTTAATCATTTTAACGAGTCTAACGACAAGGAAAACTCGGTCCTTTTCATTTTTAGAGAGTCTGAAAAGGTACAGAAAGCTAACTCCAAAATTCCTTTTTCGTCATCTAATCCCTTAAGTCCGAAAAAGTATAAAACAATACAGAAGGGATGAGTTTTCGATAACTTTAACGAGCCGAATAAAACAAGCGCTCGACCTTTTTGTGTAATAATCCCTCAGGTCCAAAAAGATTAAAATCTAGAGGAGGGATAGCTCTTCCGGTCACTTTAACGAGCTGGAAGGCCAAAACTCGGCAAACTTTTCATATTTTACGAGTCAGGAGAAAAGAGCTCAAAGAAGGCTCGTCTTTTGAGGAACGAGTGATAAACAGGGATAGCAGCAGATTCCAGGTACAGGTTGGAATTTTCCAATCACGGCAGTGTCACAAGGATGGCTAAATGAAATCACTCTTCGCAGCTGTTCATCAAAATGGGTAAACAATCATATGGGGGTGAACGATCGGCCAAATGGAATGGAGGTGGCAAGTGCAAACACGACCAAGGATTTTTATGGCTAATAAATTTACGATCACAATGGTTATTTACCGGAATAGGTTCATTTTTTAATGAGCTTAAACTCTGGAGGAAACTCTTGCTCACGCTTTTCTATTTTTTAACGAGCATAAAGTCCACGGTAAAACTGCTCGATCTTGCGTTTATTTTTTAACGAGCATGAACTTTATGCTAAAACTGCTCGAATCTTATGTTTGCATGCCCCCAGCATAATAATGCAAATCGAGGTGCATGCCCCCCAAGCTTCATTGCATTCAACTTGGTGGTTGGAATGAAGGTTTACCTTTGAGCTTTGAAAAGGGGATTTGTTTCATTTTTTAATGAGGTTGACACAGTGAAAAAACTATCCTCATGACTCCTTGTTTCATTTTTTAACGAGGTTGACACAAGATAAGAACCGTCCTCGGAGCTTTAGATCCATTAGAAATAGAAGGTTTCATATTCCACTGTGGCCATTTCCACCAGATCACTCGTAGGCGGTAGGGCAACAGTACCCATTAACTTGGGGTCTTTTAGGAAAATTACTCCGATATTTTGGAGAGAATGATTGCTTCCATGGATCATTGGAATACTTCCCGTAATGAATGATGGCACAACTTTTGTCGAAGTTGTTGTCAAACTGCTTGGTTGATCTTTCTCCTCGCTGTTCGAGAGCTGCGGATTTTTGTTCCTTGTCGAAATCAAAGTATCATTCTGTTGCTTAGAGTTCGACAACATTAGCACCTGGCACGAAGAAGTATTTCCACTATCAACCAGATTTTGACTTTGATTGGGAAACGGATCAGTCAACACAGCTGGATTTTTCGGACTCTTAAAGAATCTTTTTATCTCAGCTTTGTATGGATAGTCTCTTGTCTAGTGATCCTCATCGCATATCTGACACCCAAAAGGTGGTTTCCATTTTCCAGGAGAAGTTTTTCGAGGAGATGACTCTCCTTGTTTCTTCTTCTTCCCTTTATTTTGTTTCTTCTTGCTTCCTGGTTGATTGGTTTCTTTGCCTTTATCTTCTGATACGGCATTTACTTCCGAAGCAAGAATTTCTTCTTTTGCATTTTGATCCGAATTCTCACGGGATTTCTTTGACGAACCCCTTATCGATTTCGCGTTTGTTGTGCCAATCACGCCATCACCGGCATGAGAGTCACTATTTGATTTAGGAGGGGGAGGAATTAAAAATTCCGGTCTAGGGGCGTCAGGTATTTTGTCATAGAGCGTGCCGGACTGGGTATAAACTAAGTCCAAATACTGCGCACGAGCAATGACTTGCTCCTCTGTTACGACTCCCCCCTTGGCCACATCTTCCGTAATAGCCGGAAGTAACGACTTTATAAACCATTCAGCTAATAGCTGATCGGGAACATATGTTTTCACCATCCTACGACGACGACGCCACTCATGTATATGATCAGATATATGGGTAGCAGTTGTCTATTTGAAGTTGGTTAATATTTCTGTTCCCGTTTCATACCTTATTGGTAATTGAAAATGGGTTAATAAAGTCGTGGCTAGGGAACTAAAATTGTCGAAAGAGGCTCTTGGCAATTCAATATACCATTTAGCCGTTGGACCTGTCAATGTCCTCTGAAAAAGGCGAAGCCTTATCGAATCATCGTTAAGGGTGTTCGACGAACACCACAGATGAAAAGTCATCACGTGATTCGATGGGTCTTCACCTGGATTTCCATTGAATTTAGGAATGTCAGACGGAAGTTTATGAGGAATCGCTGGCCACTAAGGGGCATAAGCAATCGGGTCGTTGGTTAAACGGTGTAAATCGGGTAACTCTAAAGTTGCCACGAATGGTAACTGTTGATTCAGGTTAGGCGAAGCGTAACCAGGGTATGATGGAATCGCTTGAGCAGTGGGTCTTTGCATACCAGCATAATGTAATTGATGTTGGTATGACTGATATGGTTGGTGGACCTGACCACTGTAAAGTGGTTGGTTTTGACTGTTTTGGATATACGGTTGTCCACTATTCGCAAAGATCTGCTGCTCAGAACCTTGGTACACCTACTGGAATTGCGGTTGTTGGTATTGCACAAGCCATGGTTGTGACGCCATGTTCTGTTGTGCTATGCTAGCCGTTGGACCGAGGTGTGGGGTAATTGTACCCGTTTGGACCTGTGTCGCCCCACCAATTGGCGATTGTGGTTGTGACCCATGATCAAGTGGCTGTTGCATTATAACCTGAGAAATCTGAGGTTGGCATGCAACAGGTATCGCTTGAACTTGTGACATTGTTACAATAGCCGGTGTGGTTGGGATGTTCGTCACAGGTACACACTATTGCATAGAATATACAACCCTTGGTTGTTGTGGTAGCATAGGTACCCAACTACTTGACGCAATTCCAGTATAACCTGAACATTGTTGTGAACTCGCGTATGGGTACCCTCCCGGAGGGGGTAATGAAAGGGCATATTACCCCCCATACGGTAGCAATCCGGAACTAAAAGGGATTGATGGCCCAGATTGACCTCCAAATGGATCAATTTGGCGAGTTTCAACATAAGGGTTACTGGGTATTACTCCGGATGAACAAACTGGAACAGACCATACTGTCGAAATAGTCCCTTGGTGGACTCCTTCTAGCGGTTGAGAGCTAGTTGGGGCAGCTAGTATGCCGGCAAACATCGTCGGAGTGACGGCAGGGACTTCTGCTGTCGCTGTGTCATTTGACACAGTCCTGGATGATGATGGTTGTTCAGACATTTTAAGTCTATCCAATAGATTGCCTAGCGATTCTACAGGAACTTCCACTTGTGGTGGATTAACTTCTGATGAAGGAAATAGAGTGACCCCGACTCCAAAATGAGTTGGAGTACTTGCTTGCGGATCCTCTACAATTTCCTCTATCGCAATAAAACCCGGGGGAAGAGGAAGACCGTCAGGTCCGTAAAATATTTCTGGTGCCGAAGAAGTGGTTGCTTCGACAGCGACAGTTGCTTGAGGAACAAAACTCTCTGGACCGGTCACAGATGGAACTGGTTCAGTTATACAAGTATTTTCCCCCAGACTAGGATCAGTATTACTGTCCTTCTGTGGCTGTTGAACTTCTTCTATAGAGGCAGGGTTTCCAGAAATGGGAAAAGTATCCAATACGGAATGACCCTATCCCACTCTAAGGGTGATAGTACCTCAGCAACAACCGAATGCAAAGCTATTCAAGATTACTTCTTTATGAGATGTAAGAGAGAGGAGAAAGAGATCCACTAACCGTTATCTTCCGCTAATGATTGATCCAATCTTCCCTCTTTGCTGCTTGCTCCCAGCTCCTTGCTCTTTCACTGGCCCCAGCTACACAAAGATCCTGCAAAAGCACAAGAAAAGGAAACTACAAGAAGCATACATCCATAACTGATTCAAGGATTAGAATAAATCAAATATACAAGCATCAATACGCCATTGAGACACATGCATATAGAAGAACCTCAAATGCTTTATTAATGGAAGAAGTAAAGTTCTGAGAGTGTTACAACCATAAGAGGCCCAATCTAGCAACACCTCCCAACAGAAAGAAATCTCCTTTTCACCTCCTTCAAGCAAATCACCCAATAGTTCTATGCACAAACCAACAACACTTCCTTACATTCACAAGATTCCAGCCTCCCTAGCCCTCATGAGAGAGCTCTATATATAAGAGATTTGGAGAAAGGATGAGTCAGCTTGAGCTTGGCATGGAGCTGACTAGTGTCCTCTCCCACTTCAGTTATTCTTCAGTTCTTGAGTCCACTTGGAGGTTCTTGCTTCCACTTGGAGATCTAGACCCTCTTACTCATCACAAGGCGAATTCCTTGATCCAAGTGTCATTTTGGAAGCTTCCTGGGCATTTGACACATTGAGGAATGACTGTGCCACTTGGCCAAACTCGCCCAGCGCAGGTAGCCTTCATTGCTTTTGACATTCACCGCAGGTACAGAGTGGAGCTGTTGACATTCAGCGCAGATGCTCAGTGGAGCAGTTGACATGATCCAGAATTAGCTTGTTTTTGAGTGTTTTCAGGTGGAGAACTGATATTTAGTGCTGTGGTTTGCTGACCTTGTTCCTCTAGGGGTAGGAACAACATGCTTAGGGACTTTGGATCCCTCAGATTATTGACATTTCATGCATCATGCTGTAAGGCACAAAAATGTCTATAACATCTCTGCTGAAAGAAAATCATTATCTTCTTTCCTTTGTAGCTAGGATTTTCATTGCTAAAAGAACATAAACAATTGTTTATCATTTTAGATTGCATATTTAGGAATTTCACATCTACATCACGCAGTGAACCTTGAAAGACAAACTTCTAAGCAAGATCAACTCTAAAATAAACCTCAATGAACATAAAAACGCTTTGGAACCTAACGCAACACATCTAGAAGTCTAGGCTAGAGACGTGTTCCGACATCATAAAACCTGGTAACTATCGTTTTCATTGAAAGTTGTGTGATTCCTCCTCTTTGATACGACAAGTGCCAGTACGGACTTGTGCTCCCCGTACTGTCGAGTATATATTGGGAGACCACAATAGGCTGATATCCTTTATCCTTAGGAAGCCGTGTATGCCACCCTATCAATCGTAATGCACTGAACACAACATTCAAGAAGATTGACTGCCGTACATAAGTCCTTGGTAATTTCTCTATCATTTATCACCAAGGTGTATTTTGCAGTTTTACGATCGATTTGGTAAACCCTCTGTCTAGACTTCCAGAGCAGTCACTTTCGTTCCTTTTTGACTCCTTAAAAGAAAAGGTCCATCTGAGCACTTGTCACTTCAGGCTCATTAAAAATTGAAGGCGACTAGAGTCACCTTTAGCTTTTTCTCGACTCTTAAAAATTGAAAAAGCAAGTTGTGTCAAAGTGTCTTAAAATTCATTTAAATCGGAATAACATTTTCCCACTTTAATTTTTGAGTTGATCAAGTAATCTGCAATCGTGGAAGAAAGTCAATCAAAACCCCGTCGTTCATGGAGACTAGCGAGTCAACCATCTTTGACCCTAGAAACAAAACCATCCCGGGAAAAGCGTTCTCGTTTAACTGAGTCGAATTCACCTGATTTATTTGAAACTTGTGTTTCAACATTGTTAGAGACTATAATTACTCCAATTATCTTTGGTAAATCTTCCTTTACAGAAGAAGTTCCACAGTTACAAAAGGACATTAGAACTGATCCTAGTGTAATGGTACACACCTCTATTCCTGAAACAACTCGACCTAGGACTGATCCAGAAACTAAAGTTCATTTACCTGAACATCTGGAAGTTGAATTCCAAAATTCAGAAGGTGTCACCCCTCCAGTATCTATTACTGCAGAAGCTACACTTTCTTCGGCTCCAAAAATATTTTACAGACTTGACGGTCTACCTCTTCCACCTGGATTGATTGCTATAAAAGAGATAGTAGAGGATCTTCCACCCAGTACTCCAGTGAATTTTGGAACTGGGATCCACTTACATCCTTCTACTACAGAAGTTAGTTCTTTTTCATCGCAAGTTCTTGTCGAATCGCTAGGAAATCTTTTGGATAGATTAAACATGTCTGAACAACCATCAACATCTAAGATTGTGTCAACTGACACAGCTACGACAGAGCTTCCTGCTGCTGTTCTTATAATGATTGCTGGTATACCATCTGTCCCAGCTAGTTATCAACAACAAATCAGAGTCTAATCAAGGACTGTTTCGATAACATGGTCTGTTCCTATTTCTTCATCCATAATCTCATCTGGTATTTCTTACGTTGAAACTCCACAAGTTGATCCAATGTGTCTTCAAAGGCCAATCTACCCTTTAAGTACTAGATTGCCACCATATGGGGGGCAGTATGACTTTTCATTGTTCCCTCCTGGAGAACAAACATATGAGAGTTTACAAGAAAATTCAGGTCAAACTGGAATTACATCCAGCGGTTAGGTACCAATATTTCCTCAACAACCAAGGGTTGTATATTCAATGCAACCAGTCCATCCTGTGTCAAATATTCCCACTACACCTGCTATTGTGACTGTATCGCAAGTACAAGCGCTACCTGTTGTATGTCAATCTCAAGTTTATCAGGTTACAATACAACAACCTCTCGTCTCAGGGATTCAATCACAACCTCAGGTTAGTGCCTCCTTATCTGAAGCGAATCAGGCTCAAACATGTACTATCACTCTGCATCTTGGTCAATCATCTAGTATTGGGCAACAACAAATGGTCCAACAACCATGGCTGGTGCAATATCAACAACCGCAATTCCAACAATCATACCAAGGACCTGAGCAACAAGTCTTTGTAAGTAATGGGCAACCGCATTTCCAAAGCGGTTATCAACAACCATACTATAATGGTTATGCCCATCAACCTTATCAAAGTTACCAGCATCAAATACATTATGCTGGTATGCAAAGACCTACTGCTCAGGCGATTCCATCTTATCTTGAGTATGCTTCACCTAACCTGAATCAGCAGTTGCCCTTTGTAGCAACTCTAGAATTACCGGATCTAAACTGGCCGACGAATGATCCAATTTCTTATGCCCCTTGGTGGCCTATGATTCCTCATAAACTCCCCTCTGATATTCCTAAATTCAATGGAAATATGGGTGAAGATCCATCGAATCATGTGATGACATTTCATTTGTAGTGTTCATCCAACACCCTGAATGATGATTCGATTAGGCTTTGCCTTTTTTAGTGAACTTTAACTGGTCTGACAACTAAATGGTATATAGAATTGCCTAGAGTTTCGTTTGATAACTTCAGCACCCTTGCCACTACCTTTTTAACCCATTTTCAGTTACCCATAAGGTACGAAACAGGGACAAAACTCCTTACCAACTTTAAATAGATGACAGCCACTCACATATTTGATCATATTCATGAGTGGCAACGTCGTCGAAGAATGGTGAAGATGTATGTTCCTGATCAACTTTTAGCTGAATGGTTTATAAAGTCATTGTTACCCTCTATTACAGAGGATGTGGCTAAGGGAGGAGTTGTCACCGAAGAGCAAGTCATTGCTCGTGCGCAATATTTAGAAGTGTCTCCAACAATACGATAAGGTTGAGAATGGTGACGAATGCGCCACTGAGCATCCTTAGACAAATTAGGATGGAAGGAAGATGCCTAGAGGTAGACAATAATGTCACTGTACCAGGGATCGAGGGTACTGATTAAGAAAAATGTGTCATCTGGAATGTGATCCTCTATCTAAGAGGGAGCGAAAGCAGACGGTAATGAGAAAATCAACTTAGTGAAGACCAGTGAAGTTTTAGACTTGGTAGTAGTAAACTCCAAATCGAACTCTTGAAGGATAACAATCCATTTCACTTGCCCTCCAGCGATTAACGCGACAAAATAAATGTCATCGAGTTGCAATTTGAAATCATGGTCATCATACGCAACAAAATATAATGATGAAAGCGCTGGATAGCCTAGACAGCTGCTAAGGCAAGCTTCTCGACATAAGCATAATGAGTCTCAATGTCAAGAAGGTTGTGGCTAAGATAATAGATAACGTGCTCGGAACCATCGTCGTCCTCTTGAACCAAAACCATACCAATAATACTATTAGCGGCAGCTAGATAAAGAGAATAGTCACGATGATAGTCGGGTGGATGCAACAAAGGAACATAAACAAGAAGTGTCTTGAGTTGCTCGAATGACCTTTGGGCGATGTCATCCCAAATAATTGGAGTGTCATGCTTAAGAAGACGCATGTAACCTTTAGCAATTTCGGCGTAGCTAGGGATAAAATGACGTAGGAAATTTGATTTTCCGTGCAAACTCTGCAACTGATGCAAAGAAGCAGGAGGTGGGAGATTCAGTATAGCTTTGACCTTGAGGGGATCAAGACGAATGCCCTATTTAGAAACGACAAACCCAAGAAGTCTATCGGATTCGACTTAGAAGACACACTTATGCTGATTGAGACGAATACAGTAATGTCTACAACGAAGAAAAATCTGGTGGAGGTGGTTCAAATGGTCAGAGTGTTTAGCCGAATGAGCCAAAAGATAATCCAGATACGGCTAAACAATGTGACGGATGTCATGAAAAGCATAGGACATTGCTCGCTGGAAAGTGGCACCAGCATTTTTCAGGCTGAAAGGGAGCTTTTTGTAAGCAAAAGTACCCCACGGGCAGATGAAGGCGGTTTTGTGCTAATCGACAGGCGAAATATTGATCTGGTTGTAACCAAAAAAGCCATCCATAAAAGAGAATATCGCACTCCCAATGCAATCGTCGATAATCTATTCAATGAAGGGAGTAGGATAGTTATATTTCGGACATGCGCGATTGATGTCACGATAATCAACACAAACCCTAGTAGTGCTCTGCTTTTTGGTCACAAGGACATTGTTAGATACCCAATCTGTCAATGGGATAGGATAAATAAACCCTGCCTTGAGAATTTTTTCAACTTCTCCTTTCATGGCCACGACTTTTCTCAGGTGCACGGGACGTAAACTTTGTTGAATTGGCTATGCACCAGGGTACGTAGGGATCTCGTGTACCACAATACTTGAATCAATACTAGGCATTTCTTCATATTATCAGGCGAACACATCACGAAATTTGTGGAAAAATTCGGTGTAAAGCTGGATCTCCTCTGGAGAACAAGTAACTCCAATGTGAATATTTTCAACAATCCCTGGTTTAACAGTGATGTCGATGGGCATGGTTTGTGTAATATTCCCCATATTTCCTTCAGAGAAAACCTCATGAATTAGGATAGGCATCTAAAGTGGTTGAGAAGGAATATAGGAAGCAAACTTATCTAGACAGGCAGTCATGGCGCCATGGCTTGGGAGAAATGAGGAATGATGGTGATGATCGAACCAAGGACGATCCTCAAAAGACATAGTCTCAAGAATTGATTCATTGGAAGGAAATTTCGCTTGTAACGGATCCGGAGAAACAATATCTCCAAGCCAAGGGGATTGCACGTACGTGTCGAGAGATCTACTCGAAGGAGCAGAATCGGAAGATGAAATCGAAGCGGAAACAATTTCAACATAGTTGAGCTCGGTAGGGCTCAATGGCATAACCTCACCCCATGAATCTACCTAATTGATGGGGGGAATCACCCAAGGATCAGGAGTGATAGAAATCATATTAACAGAGGGGACATTGGGAGGTGGGAGTGAAAAAACACCCATAAGGGCAGGATCTTTAAAGAGTCTAGCACCCACACTCTCATAGGTAATCTCGGTATGCTCCACAAACGGAACATTGCCATCCAAGGAAGAGGAAGCGAAGAAAGACAACTGATCGACTGTGATGATTTTCCCTTGATGAGGAAAACAAAGTACACGAAATAATGACAAAGCCACGAAATGCATAGCGTATGTCCAGCTTTGCCCCAACAAAAGGTTGTAAGTCAAATTAGCATCAACAACTTCGACTTCGACATCAACTGTCTTCCCTTCCAGGGTGATAGGCAGGCATGAGAGAATACCAAATGGACGAGAATCTCTTCCATCAAAGGCTTCCTCCTTATAAAACCATTTTTCACTATCAATCCATAACATGAAAGGTTATTCTCATACCTCACAAGCTATTGCTAGGCTATCAACAATCCAAAATGTAAGCTATTAATCCAACAAACCAAGAACTAGCTAACTAAGAACTAGCACTCCAAAAACTAGCTGATCATAGTCATGGAGGATGCTTTTATAAGAGGAGGAGCCTCCATAAATGAGGGGAGAGGAAGCTTATCTTCATGGGAGGTTACTCAAAAGGTGGAACCATGATCTCAAATGAGGAGAGGTGAACTTATTTGACCCAACAACCAGCTCCAGAACCACCCAAAAGTATTCTATTTGAGCTAAGTCACCATATCTGGGTCATCACAGGTCAAACACTGAGAATCATGTATGATGTTGCAAGGTGTTAGTCTATTCTGGGCTATCATCACAGGCAGGATATTGATGACCTGTGACGATCTTCAAACATGGGTAAAAAAGGGGTCAACTTCAGGATTAATGAGCTTAGGCAATCTTCTTGAGTAATATGGAAGATTTGGACACATATTTTGGTATATGAAAAAAAACAGTTGTCATTCAGGGCCTGACTCTATCCAGGATCACAAGTTGGTGACCATGCCAAATAATTTTCCACATCTTCGTACCATGGCGTTTTTACTACTACGATAAATAGGTGTTCATATGGAAATTGGTCATCTACCGCCAGTGAACCATTCACCTTCGGGATTTGAGATAGAAAGTCAGCAACTGGGTTTTCCTTCCCTAGACGATCCTTAATAGTAATGTCGAACTCCTACAAAAGCAATAGCTGTTACACAGTAATTTGTCACCATTGGTCACCGTCCCTGTTACCCCTGTTTCCGCACGTTGGAGGACGCATTCCGGGACCTGTGAGCAGTGACATAACCTAAAAACACTTGCATTATGTTCCCCTGAGTATGTACTTCATGTTCCCTGAAGACACTTTCTGCAAAATATCCCTGAAAAGTGCCCTTTTTCCATTAGCGCGGGTCCACAATGTCTTACTCACGCCAATAAATGAGATCCTCAAAAGAGGGTGCGACCATTAGCGCTCTGTCTTAGAACAACACTCGCGCCAACCAAATTTGGGAAAGATTTTTGACAAACGCGCGCCGGATTTTTTTTTCCTTTTATTGTCATCAGTCTTTTTGGAATAAAGCTGGCTTTAAAGATGTCGAGACTCATCATCTATCCTCATTATCTATCCACAACAGCTTTTTGGGGATAATGTCAATCCACAATGAGTGTCTGGATGCATTATATCTTCTTCCCTTCTCCATCTATAAAAGCCCATCCTCATGCACTTGACAAGCTAGTTCCGAAGTGCTGGAGTTCTTGAGTTCTGATATATTGGTGCTAGTATTGATTATAGTGAGGTTATGCTGTCGGAAGTCTGAACTGTGTATCCAAAAGTAAAGAGAGAGAGAAGTATCTATTGCAAGGCATATGTAGCTGCTTGCCCAGCCAGAGGAGAGATTCAACGTCAGAACATTGGTTGTAATTTTCTCTGTTTGTTCATTAATAAACGACTATTATTATGGTTCCAATCTTACTGTTCATGATGATGATGTTTGATTTATGTCCTTTCTGACTGATATATAGTTGTATATCGTGGATTTTATGCTTGTATTCGCTTCGTTCTTTGCATGTGCAGGTGTCCATACGCGGAGATCGCTAGGATTGTGACCTGCCGGAGCTGGAGAATGGAGATATCGACTCATCTACGACAATAGCGTTGGATTCTAGATTGGTTCTTCTTATCCACTTTCGATTTAAAACTAGGAACTTGCATAATAGCGTGATTGATTGTTGCTAGACCCATTTTGGGCTAGTGGGATCGCCTCTGTCCGCAGAGGGGATTTACCTCTCCAACAATTTGGTGACTCCGCTGGGGAAGAGCTATTTATTGTTTGATTTATAAACCTTGGAGTTTGTCTTGCATGTTAGTTTTCTCTTGTCTCCTTACGTAAATGAGCTTTCTGGGTCAGTTTTTCTTGCTGTCTGAGTACTGTTGACCAGACACTGGGCTGTTTTATTTATTTATTTTTTGGGCCAACAAACTGTTGGCGCGTTTTTATTTTTGACAGTCGCGCCGGTTGGTACATGTTTCACACCAGCAACTTGCGCCAATTCTTTAATAGCGCAAGTTACAGGCTGACAGTCGCTCCAGTCCTGTAAACTTTGCCAGTGTGTGTGTTGAAAGCTCTTCAAATTCAGATTTTCGTCTTTTTTCATATTTTGCAGCTTCTGGACGTGTGTAGAAACTCTGTTTGACTGGTTTTTTACCTTTATCCTTCGGTTGTTTGCCTATTTCTATTGATCTTGTATCCCAGCCCTAGAGCATCTAGTGGCTTGGCACTTCTAGCCTTCCGTAGGAGTGTTGGTTTTTGTTTATCCAGTCAGCTCTTTGCTTGTTTCCCGCACTTGTTCACTTGACTTTGTGTTGGACTTAGATCACATAGTTCATTCGAGTCTTTGTGAGCTTTTGGACAGGTTGTCTTGCTGTTTCGGATTTGGTTCTACTTGCATTGAGTGAATTTGTTTGTTTCATTGTGTGATCATCTCTCGAACTTGTTTATATGCATCATGCCATTTTAAAAAGAAAGAAAAACAAATGATCTTTTTTGCATTACATTAGCTAGCACTTTGCATTGTTATTAGCAATTAGTTACTTTTAAAAAGAAAAGAAAAATTTTCATTTCTTGTTATTAGTTGCATTAGGATCTTTGTTGCTTAGTGATAATTTTGTTTGTGTGAAAAGATCTCAACTCTCCTGTAGATAGCATTCATTGAACAAAATGGTTTATTTTGGCATATAGTTTGCATGCACGAAATTTTTGAGAGATCACATACGGTAGGACCTAAAAACTGAGACATAACTGAAGATAAATTGTAAAATAAATTCAATGAACCTAACAACGCATTGGAATTTAACGCAAACATTCTAGAGGTCTAGGCTAGAGACGTGTTCTGACGTCGTAAAGCCTGGTAGCTTACCATCGAGTGGTTGGGTGATTCCTCCACGGTGCAACGATAAGTGCCAGTACGGATTGTGCTCCCACGTACCGTCGAGTATATATTGGGAGACCCCTATAGGCTTAAAACCTTTTATCCATAGGAAGCTGTGTCGGCTGCCCTACTGATCGCAATGCACTGAACACAACATTTGGGAAGATTGACCGCCCGTACCCTAAAAAGTATTTTTTGGTTTTGCGAAAAGTTTGGCACACCCTCTACCTAGAACTCCAGAGCAGTTCCTTTTGGCCTTTTTCAGACTCTATAACGGAAAAAGTCCACCTGAGCATTTGTCACTTCGGGCTCACTAAATATTCGAAGGAGACTAGAGTCATCTTTTTGTCCTTTTCTCGACTCTTAAAACATGAAAAGGTCAAGTTCAGTTCCAGTGTCTTAAAATTTATTTGACCACGATAACATATTACCCGGTTAAATTTTGTTTGCGTTAGTCTGAGTAGGGTCTTGTCTCGTTAGATTCCCTAGGGTTTTGTGAAGTCCCATCCTGGCGGAATTACCAATTTCGTCTTCCGAGATACCGGTTGTGAGTGAAACTCTTTCTATTGTTCCAAGTATACAACCGCTCAATTCTCGTGCTCCAGGCGATGAGACTTACCAGTTTCATTGGAACCCTATTTGGGAACCTTCTGAAAATGGTATCCCTTTTTGGGAATACACTTCTCCTCGGGTTCCACCACCACCATTTCCTTCCGACATGGAAGACACATCCCCTACTACGACTGACGAATCAGCTGCGCCAGGTGGTGAAATCACCACCACAATGGCATCTCCACCTGTTAGTAGCACTCCTGCTACTGGGGGGCTACCTCCCGGCTATAGAGCAATAAGCAACGTTATGTCATCCCCCTTCCCGGGTTCGATCTAGTCACAATTCACTTTTTCAAACACGGAGCCTTTGACTCCACAGAGTCGCGGTATAACGGTTACCTCAATCACAACCCCTCCAACGGTATCTGTGGCTTCTTCAACTCCTATTTTTAGTCGACCTTCGGCCACTTTATTCGGAGGTTTTGATCCTCCATTGAATGTCCCACCTGAAGGCCAATACGATCAGTATCTACCACCTCTTGGGTTTTTGACGGGTCAATCGAATGTTGAGGTTTCAGTTCCATTGTCAATTGATTGGAGTTCCACCATTTTTCATGGTGGTCAAGCTTCGTATGCACAACCTGAAAAACCACCTCAGCAAAACCTACAAGGACAATCCTTTCGCCTTTGGTGGCCCGTTTTTCACCTCTCAACCTACTGGTAACCCAGGTCAACCTTCTATTCAACAAGCCCAACCTGGTATCCAGCACGGTTCTCCTACTGGACAAACTGGTCAATCATTTGTTAACCCAAATCAACCCAATGTCCAGTATGTTCACATATCTGGACAAGCTGCTCAACCACTTGGTCAGCCCACCGTCCAGTATACTCAACCTTCTGGACAAGCTGCCCAACCTTTTTCGTGAATTTCGTGATGTTTTTGTTTGGTCCTATGAAGAAATGCCCGGCATTGATCCTAGCATAATGGTGCATGAGATAATCACGTACCCAGGTGCTAAGCCTGTTCGTCAACGTTTACGCCCTGTACACCCCCGAAAGGCTGCAACGATCAAGGCCGAAGTAGAGAAGCTTCTTAAAGCCAGTTTTATTTATCCTATCCCGCTCACAGATTGGGTTTCTAATATCGTACTTGTGACTAAAAAACAAGGTACAATCCGTGTTTGTGTCGATTATCATGATATTAATCGGGCCTGTCCTAAAGATAATTTCCCCACACCATTCATTGATCAAATTATTGACGAGCGTGCGGGAAGCGAAATGTTTTCTTTTATGGACGGTTTTTATGGTTATAACCAGATCAATATTGCTCCCGCTGATCAACACAAGACCGCCTTCATCTATCCATGGGGTACTTTTGCCTATAAGAAGCTACCCTTCGGTCTCAAAAATGCCGGTGCTACCTTCCAACGTGCAATGTCCTATGCTTTTCATGACATTTGACACATTGTACAGCCATACCTGGATGATCTTCCAGCTCATTCAGCTAAGCGTCAGGACCACCCTTCTCACCTTCGCGAAATCTTTCTTCGCTGTCGACACTACCGAATCAGACTTAATCCTCACAAGTGTGTCTTCTGCGTAGAATCAGGTCGACTTCTAGGATTTGTCGTCTCCCGGGAGGGCATCTGATTGGATCCCCTCAAAGTCGAAGCTATAGTGAATCTTCCTCCACCTGCTACCTTACATCAATTGCAGAGCTTGCAAGGTAAAGCAAATTTTCTACGTCGTTTCGTTCCAAACTATGCCGAGGTGACTAAAGGTTTCACACGATTACTCAAACGGGATGTCCCTTTTCAATGGGATACCATGGCTCAGGAATCTTTTGAGCGACTCAAGGGTCTCCTTGTTTCTGCTCCATTGCTTCGCCCTCCGAACTACCATCGTGACTACACCCTATATTTAGCTGCTGCTGACACCACTATTGGCATGGTTCTTGTTCAGACCGACGACGATGACACTGAGCATGTTATCTATTATCTCAGCTGCAATCTTTTAGATACGGAAACTCGATATGCTTATGTCGAGAAGTTGGCGTTAGTCGTCGTTTGTGCGGTCCAACGTTTCCATCACTATATTCTGCTGCGCACTACTACAATGATTTCTAATTGCAACCCCATGACGTATATCTTGTCACGCCAGTTGCTGGGGGGCAAGTATTCAAAGTGGATTGTCATCCTCCAAGAGTTTGACTTGGAATTTAAGACTGCCAAGTCCAAGAAATCCCTTATCTTTGCTGAGTTAATTTGCTCTTTGCCATCTTCTTCCACGCCCTCTCATACGGAGGATCAAATTTCGGATGAGACCTTGTTTCTCATCAGCACCCTCGACCCCTGGTACGGTGATATCATTATATATTTGCCAACGTCCTCCTTTCGCCCTGGCATTTCCAAAGACGCTCGGCGAAGGATTCGTCATCAGTCTCAACCATACCGTATCATTGGGGATACACTGTATCGCCTCGGCGCCGACTCTGTTCTCCGCCGTTGTCTTACTCACGAGGAAGCAGAACGAGTCTTGAATGACTGCCATTTTGTTGCTTGTGGTGGTCACATGTCCGGATATGCAACTGCTCAAAAAATCCTCCGTGCTGGCTACTTCTGGCCCTCTATCTTTAAGGATTGCATTCTTGCTGTCTGTTCCTATCATGAGTGCCAGATATTCCAGTGGAAGATGCGAGCGCCTCCCGCTCCATTGCACCCTGTTGTCACCGTCGGCCCTTTTGCAAAATGGGGCATTGATTATGTGACCTGTAATCCTTGCTCAGCCGGGGGGCATGGGTTTATTATCGTTGCCGTCGATTACTTTACTAAATGGGCCGAGGCGATGCCTACATTGACTGAAGACGGTCACACAGCGGCGCAATTTTTATTCAACCATGTTATCTCGCGATTCGGCGTCCCTCAAGCCATCGTCACTGATCACGGGAAGCATTTCTGTAATCATATGATGACGGAACTAACAACCCAGCTAGGCTTAAAGCACGATAGTTCCACTCCATACTACCCTCAGTCCAATGGCCAAGTTGAAGCGATCAATAAGATTTTGGTTACAATGCTTCAGCGCACCGTTGGCATGCATAAGTCTCTGGCATTTGATGTTGTTCCCTGCCTTGTGGGTTTACCGAACCTCTGTGAAGGATGCCACTAGTTTCACTCCATTCCAACTAGTCTATGGACTAGAGGCTACCCTTCCAATCGAGTGTGAAATCCCTTCGTTAAAATTGGTTGTCGAGCTACTTCCCAACACTACCCCATTAGAAGAACGCCTTCTTTATCTGGAACGGCTAGATGAGACCCGTCGCCTAGCCTCTTTGGTCATCGAAACACAGAAGAAGCGAGTCAAGACTCACTTCGACCAGACTGTACAACCACGTTCTTTTGTTGAGGGAGATTTAGTTCTGCTATATGATCAGGCAAACGATAAGCTAGGAGCAGGAAAGCTCGAGTCTATGTGGCTAGGCCCTTACATTGTCAAGAAAGTTTTGCAAAAAGGGGCCTATGAGCTAATTGATTATGAAGGGAACCCTCTCGCACGGCCCCGAAATGGGCTGTATTTGAAAAAGTACTATGCGTGATGCTGGTACACTTCATTTTGTACATACATGTACTTTAGCTAGTGTGTTATGTGTGTGTGTGTCAGTCTTAATAGGCGTGATTGCCGCTTATTGTGTCTTTCGCTTCTTGTGTAGATGTCTAATACACCTTATGTTGGTTTCGCTGATGGTGCCTGCCGCAATACTCGCAACTTGTCCTTTGCGGCGTGGGTGATCTATGATCCTCATGGCGAGCTGATAGATCTTCAAGGTGTGTGTTTGGGTCGTACCACTAATAATGTCGCCGAATATTGTGCTGTAATCGAACTACTTGCTGAAGCAGTTAATCTCGGCATACGGACATTGGTAGTAAACCTGGACTCTCAACTTGTCGTCCTCCAGCTCAATGGGCGTTATTCCGTCAGAGACCATCATATTCTGAGGTTGTATTTACGTGTGAGATTGTTAGAAAGGAATTTTGATTTCATTACATATCAGCATATTCCACGACAATTAAACACATTATCTGATGCATTGGCTAATCATGTATTAGATAGACATTTGCGTAATTTGTAAATAAACCATTATACAAGCAAGCAAATGAAGACAAAATAATAAACCATAGGCATATGTATATATATGTGTGTGTGTCATAATGTTTGCGCTCCGCGCATTACATAATCAAAAAATAATACATGTCCAAAACTCATACAGCCGTTGACAACATGTCTCTCAATAACGTGCAAAAATGAAACCTAGGAATCTAATCACGGTGATGCTCATGATAGCGTGTCACCGCCCGCACCAAACGTCTCAACAGATGATGGACGCGAGTAGATACTCCCACCGTGTGCCTCTGGTATGCTCTAGGCACGTCGGCCAATCTCCCATAATCTGGAATTCCTCGAGTAAGTGCCTCAAGGTTCTAAACTAGATCGTCATCACCCTCTACCTGAGGGTCTGCTGCAGGTTGTGCTCTCCGTACGTTATGAGGCAAGTCAGCTGGTCGCTCTGCACCAACATCTGCATACATATATATAGATGCTGTAAGAAACAGGCATGTATTACATACAAAAAAAAAATACATAAAAAACGTTCAAAACACAAAAAGTTCTTACCTAGCTCCTCGTCCTAGTCCTCTCCTGCAGGCAGTGGGAGATCAGGATCTCCAGTGAAATCCATGCCCGCATAGGGCCAGTCCTCTATGACGATCATCTGGTGACGGAGCCAGATAAAGAACTCAGGCCTCCAGGCCATCTGCTGGCCCCCTCCTCCTCTGGGCATGAGTTCTGCCCATCGATTCAACCTCGGCTCCCGTGGCACTGGATCTGCCACTATACCCCCCTGTACCCGGAATATCGGAAGTCGCTCCAGGAAGAAAGATACCACGATAGAACCGTATCCGAACTGTTTGTTCCCGTCATGCTTACATTTCGTAAGCTGCCTCTTCATGTTTGTGGTCACAGCTGTGGCCCAATCAAACAAAGTAGGATTCAGACACTCGGTTGCCAGCAGAAAATGATTCTTGCTGGCCTCATGGGGTGCCTGTACCCCAGCCGTCCGTGTAATGGTGAACAATATCACCCGCAACACCAAATCAGGAACTGTGATAATATCTACTTTGGCACTGCTTGTTCCAAACCGTGCCCCAGGACAAACTCGTTCCATCACCTCTCCCATCTTCTCACCGGAAGGCCTACTACCAGTCAAGATGGGCCTTGCACCTTGCCGTGATAGTCCAGTGATAAAGTAGACATCAGAAACATCTAACTCCAATGTCTGGTCTTTCAGGCGAAATACCTGATCCTCCGTATCCCAAGCATCCACGATGAATCGCAGTAACTCAGGTTGTGCACGTAAGTACGAGGTAAGGAAGAATTTCTTCAAGCCACAGTCTCTCAGAGCATTCATGCATGCATCATCCTCCATTTCCATTGCATCCACGACATCGTGCTCTCGTTCTCTGCATTCTATAGCCATTCTGACAAAACCCTGCAACCACAAAATCGAAATTTTCATCATTAGATCAGTGGAGAAACCAAAACTGAAGAAAATTTGCAAATTCAACGGCTAAATTCATGGAAAATTTAGGTCGCACGGTTGGCGTGACTGTTTCTAAAACAGTCGCACCAAGGTCGCGCCCCCTTTGGGCAGAAAATCCCATTGGCGCGATCCTGTGCGGGAAACTCGCGCCAATGGCGCAACCCTATGAAATTGTAAATCATCTGGCAGGGGACTAATCTATGGATGAAAAACTGAAAGAATGGAATGAAAACAAAGCTAAGGATGAGGCCTCTTACCTGCTTCAGACAGCGGCTCGAATGATCTCCTGGATTGATCACAATCAGTAGTTGAAATTTGCACCCAAAACCCTCCAATGGTAAACTCACAAGGTAAAAAGTGAAAAGTAAATTGATTTTTTACCATTTCACTATTTATAACATTTTTTGACCTAAAAATACATTAGAAATGATATTTTTTGAGTATTTTTGGAATATTTTTATGTCAAAGTGGGTTTTACGCTGTTTTGTATGATGACAGGGGTTGGTGCAACTCAAAGCAATGAAACAAGCTCCTTTTTAGAGTTATCTTTCAACTCTTTTCCGACTCGCTAAACATGAAAAGATTTCCGAGTTACTCCTCTTGACTCGTTAAAACGTTAATAAGGGGCGGTCGTTTTAAGTTCTTTTTGTCGACCGTTAAATCATAAAAAGATTACCGGGTTTTTGTCGTTTCAAACTCGTAAATGGTTACGAAACGACGTGGTTTTGATCTCTTTTTTACTTTTTCAGATTAAAATCACTACTTATGAAAAGTACTCCTCAATCGTAATGGTCGGGCGGTTCTTTCGAGCATTGTTTAATACTTTTTCGGGCTCGAGAGACACAACTTTACGAAAAAGGACACCCTGGAGTTTCCTTTTCCGCTGTCTTTTCAAACTCTCTAAACATGAAAAGACGCCGAGTTCTTCCTTTGTCAGACTCGTTAAAACCTGATGACATCGGATTTTGTCGAAATGACGCACCAAAAGCATATGCTATCCCCATCAAGCTTGTTAAAAATAATTGGGGTACTCGCCAGAAATGGTGGGGGAAAAAGAAAATTTTTGGAACCATAACTATTGTCGTGTCGGCAGTATGTCGCTCTTGAACATGGCACTTCTCTGCTTTCGTGTCTGGGTGGGGATATCTCATCTCATTTTTCACTTGCCTCTGTGGGTTTGGGTAATCCTGTTTGACCTCTCATCTGCTCATTTCCTCGTCACCATGACCTCTGATCCATTGATGTCAAACACTGCCAACTCCACTGTCGTGTCGTCGATATGTTCAAGAGAAGTTGACCTTTGCAGAAAAAAAACCTCTGATAACTCATATAATCCTGATTCACAACATTATCTCTCCGTCTCGTGTCGATGATGTGGGAAACATTATGGCCCACCTTCGATCAAGGTCACTTCCTGTCGACTTCAGCTCATTATCCAAGAAGCTGATCTAGAGACTCCCTTCCGGTGCCTTGGAGCCTGCATGCCTCAATGGCAGGTTCTTCGTGTTCGACGCGAGGTTTTCATCATTGGCCTCTGATCGAATGATTCTACGGGTGTTCGACATCAGATCACTAATTTGCACGCCGTAGATTGTACCTATAGTACCTTGAGGGCCATTGTCATTATTGGTGGTACCTCTCGCGTCTGTTAACAGTTTCCATTATTGACTGGTAATCAGACGATGTTCATGCATGTTCGACTTCAGCTCATATATTCGCATGTTTGAACTTGTACTTTTGTTCGGGTCGAGATGGAGCGCAAGACCCTGGATTTTCCTATTGTAATCCAGGCGTGATACATGACTCAATCACGGGATGGCTGCGACCATACCTGAGTCTATTCATTGATCCTAACCAGATGGCTGCACCCATACTATGGATCTAGATTATTATGTACTCTCTTATGGGTGGCTGCGACCATACCACATACATCATGTACTTGAGCTATCAGTTGTATCTCTCAATGCAGATTCTCGGCAGCAGCTACATGTGTTCTTGTAAAGCATTTCACCCCTCTCTCTCTCTCGGGCATCATGCTTTAGGGGGCATCTGTTACACAGTAATTTGTCACCATTGGTCACCGTCCCTATTACCCCTGTTTCCGCACGTTGGAGGACGCATTCTGGGACCTGTGAGCAGTGACATAACCTAAAAACACTTGCATTATGTTCTCCTGAGTATGTACTTCATGTTCCCTGAAGACACTTTCTGCAAAATATCCCTGAAAAGTGCCATTTTTCCATTAGTGCGGGTCCACAATGTCTTACCCGCGCCAATAAATGAGATCCTCAAAAGAGGGTGCGACCATTGGTGCTCTATCTTAGAACAACACTCGCGCCAACCAAATTTGGGAAAGATTTTTGACAAATGCGCGCCGGATGTTTTTTTCCTTTTATTGTCATCAGTCTTTTTGGAATAAAGCTAGCTTTAAAGATGTCGAGACTCATCATCTATCGTCATCATCTATCCACAACAGCTTTTTGGGGATAATGTCAATCCACAATGTGTGTCTGGATGCATTGTATCTTCTTCCCTTCTCCATCTATAAAAGCCCATCCTCATGCACTTGACAAGCTAGTTCCGAAGTGCTGGAGTTCTTGAGTTCTGATATATTGGTGCTAGTATTGATTATAGTGAGGTTATGCTGTCGGAAGTCTGAACTGTGTATCCACAAGTAAAGAGAGAGAGAAGGATCTATTGCAAGGCATATGTAGCTGCTTGCCCAGCCAGAGGAGAGATTCAACGTCAGAACATTGGTTGTAATTTTCTCTGTTTGTTCATTAATAAATGACTATTATTATGGTTCCAATCTTACTGTTCATGATGATGATGTTTGATTTATGTCCTTTCTGACTGATATATAGTTGTATATCGTGGATTTTATGCTTGTATTCGCTTCGTTCTTTGCATGTGCAGGTGTCCATACACGGAGATCGCTAGGATTGTGACCTGTCGGAGCTGGAGAACGGAGATATCGACTCATCTACGACAATAGCGTTGGATTCTAGGTTGGTTCTTCTTATCCACTTTCGATTTACAACTAGGAACTTGCATAATAGCGTGATCGATTGTTGCTAGACCCATTTTGGGCTAGTGGGATCGCCTCTGTCCGCAGAGGGGATTTACCTCTCCAACAATAGCCACTATGTTACTCGACCATTTGTGATAGGTTTATTAGCTAGATATCAAATGGAAGAGTGATTAGTGTACAAAAATACTTGGTAGCCAGTTATATAGTGTCTAAATTTGTTTATTGCATAAATAACAACTAAGAATTCTTTTTCTGTCACTGTATAATTAAGTTATGTAGAAGTGAGATTTTTTCTAATATAATATATAGCATAAGGCTTCTTGTCCTCCTCTTTTCCAAGGAAAGTGCCTATAGCTACATCTGATCCGTTTGTGGATATGTGAAAAGGCAACTCCCAGTTCGGTCCACGTAATACCGGTGCTGTTCAGACTAGTTTTTTTAATCTTGCAAAGGTTGTGTCACATTTGTCAGATCAACTGAAATCAACATTTCCAATTAGAGCATATAAGGGTGAAACGATCTATGAGAAGTTTTTAATAAACCTATGATAATAAACTAAATATCCCAAGAAACTACGTACCTTTGTCGGAGTGCAGGGGGTAGGTAGTAAAAGAATTACCTGTATTTTTGCTGGATCTACCTGTAATCCTGCTACAGAGATATAATGTCCCAGGATTACGCCCTTAGTCATCATCATGTGACACTTGACATTGCTTAAACATAACCTGGTAGCAATGCACTGTTCTAAGACCTTTTCTAGTGTTTGCAATGCTTGGTTGAAGTCATCCTCATATGGAGTAAAGTCATCCATATATACCTCAAGTCCTTCATTTATTAAATAAAAAAAATGCTGAATATATCTCACTGGAACGTGGCTGGGGAATTACGCAAGCCAAATGGAAATATCCTGTATGCGAATGTGCCCCAGGGACAAGTGAAGGTTGTTTTATCTTAATCTTCAGGGGCAATCTGAATTTGATTGTAGTCACTGAAGCCATCTAATAAGGAAAATAACTGCTTCCCTCCCAAAGTATCGAGGACCTAATTGATGAATGGGAGGGGGAAGTGATCTTTCTGTGTTGCCTTGTTCAGCTCCTAGTAGTCCACATAGATATGCCACTTCCCATTTTTGTTAGGGACGACCACCAATGGAGAGACCCAATTACTGTCTGAGATAGGATAAATGAAGTTTACATCCAACAGCTTCTATAATTCCTCTTTCACAATGTTTTTTAGGTGTGGGCTCAATTTCCGTTGAGGTAGACGGATGGGTCGAGCATCCTTCTCTGTATAGATGTGGCGTGTACATAGTTGTGGGTCTATTCCTTTCATATCAGGATAATCCCAGGTAAAATCCCATTTATATTTTTGTAAGACCTGGATGAGCTTCTGCTGTTGTTCGCTATCCAGACTGTCATTAAAATTTAGAACTTTTCCTGGTTCGATCTCAATGTATTTTCTGTTATGAACAACAATCATCTGAATATGCTGGTTGTCTGTATCCTTTAGAGGATCTTCCATGGCCTCGTTATCAAGGATTTCTTTCAACATCTGACACTGTACATTGCTCACATTAGCTGGCTGATTTATAAAATTATTGATAACGTCATCCTCAGTCTGATCTTTAAATTCCAGTGCCTCTGCTACTGTGAGTGGTGAATGGATGCTTTCTTCTAGGTACGTTGGTGGTTGCTTACATATTTTTACAATGGGAAAACTTGGCCTGGTAGGAGGATATAACACAAGATTTTTTATAGCATCCCCCTTTGCAATAGTCATGCAGCCTTCTCGACTGCCAATATATGCATCAACTGTTGCTAGCTAGGGTTGAGCCAGAATTAGAGGATGCCCATCCAACCGACTCCTTGGGTTTATAACAAGAAAATCTACAGGATATTCCCACGAGTCAATAGAAACTGTGATATCTTGTAAGGTTCCTTCTGGTATTACCACCAATTGGTTAGCAAGTTAACAAAGTGGTGGTTGGTTCTAGGGCTATAATACCAAGTGCTTGACAGGATTTTGTCATTAAATTATTAATGGCTACTCCTAGATCAACTAGTGTATTGGGAAAAGAGTGGTCATATATCTGAACTGTCACTATGGGGTTTCCAGGATCTTCATACTTTATTGGAGTTTCCCCTCCCAAGGGTAAATCAGATAAGGTTCCTACAACGTGAATGGTGGGTGATGTTTTTTCCTTCTTCACATGCTTCTTTACACATATCTCTTTAATTGTTTCAACATAGATGGGTATGTCTTGAATGGCCTGGAGGAGAGAGATTTTAATACAAAGATTTTTTAGTTCCCCTACAAGATTGAAATCTATATAAAAAATAGATTTGGGTATCGTTAACCTTTCAGGGAACGAGGGAGAAGTGACTGTAAGTTTTTCAGGGTCATCATGCTGATCTGTCTCTTCCCCTTGCTTTGATTCAGTATTAATTACAGGTGGAGTTACAATTTTGACTGAATGCTGACCCCTGTTTTCCTCAGCGGTGATGATAAGGCCTGACCTCAATCTGAGTTCAATACATTATTTTTGCTCAACCTCACAATTTGAGCTTTCAATAATCTGCACCAACTGAACTGGTCTGTTATTAGGATTTGGATTCGGTTGAGCTGGCAATTGAGGCCGCAGAAGAGGTTGGGGATTTTGCTGTAATGTATAAGGTGTTGATAGTGCAGGTTGAGGCTGAAGAATTGCCCCCATAGATGTGTTAGATATACCTAGAGGTCGCTGCCAATTTTTAGACCAATTTAGATTTTGAGAGGTAGAGGCAGGCCACTAGGATTGATAGGGATTTCCTTGCCAAACAAGAGTAAAAGGAGAATTTGGCCAGCCATTTCTTGGAAAAGATTGCATTGGCTAGGATGTCATAGGGAATGGCGGGCTTTGCAAACTTGGGTAGGGTGATTGGTCGTACCATGCTATCCCAAGGTTCTGTTGCTGATTAAATTGCGAAGAAGGAAAGAACTGGAATGCGTCTTGTGTCATACCTGTAGGTTTAACATACCATTGTCGACACTGATTCATCTGATATACCGACTCTATTTCTTCTTCTACTTCCTTGAATACTACTTTCAGCCCCAATAATGATGGACATTTTCTAGTGGCGTGCTCTTGAGTACAGATAGCGCATGTTTGCACCAGGTCTAATGGGCATTCCCATTGGCTGTGCTTCTTTCGACAACGTGGACAAAAGATGGTCAAGTTTTGTTCTGCTAAGGCTTTCTTTTGTTTAGCCTGCAAGACGTCTAGCTACGTCGTGAGAGTACCCAAGATGTCCATCTTAAAATCCTCTAGGAGGGTACTGATTTCCATCCGTGTTACGCCTCCACTCTGTGGTTTGCTTCCCCTGCTCATGGATCTTGACTTCCTACTCCTGTATGTGTGCTTCCTCGCAAACACCTGATACACAAGAGAATAATCTCATCATAATATTCCTGAGATATATCTCCTTTTCCCATTAAGTTTAGAGTTTCTACCCATTCCTCTTTCATTCCTTTAATTAAGATAGCTCATAGGACTTCTTTTGGTAAGGCAGTGTGTGGAGATCTTTGCAAATTATAATTAAATCGTTCTACATATTCTTCTATCGCTTCATTATCTTTTGCAGTCATCTTAAAATTTTTATCTTTCAATTCCCTAGTATTACAAAAGTCCTGCTATATTTTTAGGAAGGAAGTTTTCATATCGTCCCATGAATTAATAGTTCGCCCACCTAGACCCATAAACCATCTTAAGTCTGCTGCTTTCAGAGTGGAAGGGAACAATTTTAGCTTTTGGGGGTTAGTGGTGTAGTCATACCCTCTACAGAGGACATCAAACTCAAATAGGAAAGCATTAGGATCCTCTATGATCATCCCATGGAAAGTTGGGATGCTCTATAGAGGAATAGCCTTCATGGGGGCATTTGCCACTTGGTCGACTATGGGGTATACTAATGTTTAGGTTTGACCTTGTGGTAGCTGATTTTCCATTTGGTCAAAGATATGCCAATAACCTTTAGGGATTTCAGGAGGTGTTCTTTGGGTAAACGAAGGATTAGCAACCCGAGCTGGCTTCACAACACTGCCTAGATCTAGGATCATAGGGGACCCCTATTTAGCTGGTTGTGGTTCTGCCTTAGCAGTTCAACTTGTTTCTCCCTCTCCTTCTCTTAAATTATAAGATTTACCCTATTGTAGAGGATTAGAATGTAAGCTTATTGTAGCTTGAAGACTCTATTCTGATCCTCCAATTTGGCTTTGAATCTTAGCATGAGCTGTAGATGGTGAGCCTGTTGCTTGAGGGATTTCAGTATGACTTCTTCTAGATACTTCCTGGAATCCTATTGATGCTTGAGACTTTAATTTTCTTACGATTTCATCTATAAAGGTCGTTCTCCAAAGGTTCACCGACCCTTTGTGTTTTGTGGATTTAGGTGGAGGGTTCTGCTCTTTTTCTATTTATCTATTTCCAGTCATTCATAAAAACAAATTCCTATTTAACCTATAAGGTTTTGCTGAAAAGTGGGCTGGTAAGCAAGCACTTTACTTGCTAGGTACGTAGGTTCTTACCTTCCATTTTTAAAACCAAATTATTTCATAGAAAAAAAAAACGATCACTTGAAACACTCTCCCCAAAAACGACGGCAAAATGTTGGTACACTAAGATGTCTTTTTACAAGCAATGTCCATTCCTACATTAGTTGTCAACCCGAGGTAAGTATTTTTATGTCAAGAGTGTCAGCGCATTATATGTAGTGAATCTAGAGGTTATCTAATGATAAATCATTGCAATCACTAATAACTAACTCTTCAATTCAATCCACACAATTTTGGAGGAATTAACTGTTATCACTCCAAAATTTCTTAAAAGTTATTATATAAAAGAAATGATAGAGGTAACCACAAACCAACTTTGGAGATTAGGATCTAGCCTTCCTAATTCTCAGAGAGGGCTCTCTCTTTATGATTTAACTTTGTTTAAGATAATTGATTTTATGCTAGTTATGATTGTTCTTGGGTTTTGATTTAGATTTGGTGGTGGGATCACTTACTTAGATGAAAAGAGAGATGTTTTGACCATTGGGCTATGGGGTCAAATGTCTAGAAAATAGAATTGGATAAAGTTCTCAAAACAATGTCTACAAGGCAAGATAGAAGAGTTACTTCAGATCTCAAGGCTGGATGGTGAAGTGGTTTTCAATTGGATCCAAAGAGAAATTAAGGGTTCCTTAGGACGGATTATGAAGAAAGTGAAAGAGGTCAACTGGGATGGGAGAGAAATTAAGGATTCTCAGATCTGGATATCAGAAGAAAACATGTAAATGATTAATTGTGGAAAACAGAGTGTACTTAAACAAATTTTGAGATAAATTTCCAGTTAATTCATTGAACTTTAGATAACATTTAAGTTTGTGAAAAACATAAAAGAATAACAAATTGACAAAGAAAATAATTCACTATAATAGTTCTACACATGAATCCTGTAATGCAATCTCTTTATTACTTGGTCCAGTCTGTTGACTTGAAAATTGGTACAATAAACCTTAGGGTTATGATCAAAATAACTCTACAAATATATAGCAATCCACACCTCAGTACTTCAAATTATGAAGTATTTATACAAAAATAGTTTATAAAATATCCCAAACTGTCTTGGGAACTAATCTAGGAGAAAGAAAAATCTTCATGCAAGAAGATAAAGACATCTATTGAACTGATGCTTGTTGTCCCTCCTTATTAGGTTGTGCTGGCTTTAATATTTGATATTTTGCACTTTAATCTGTGCTTTGTTGTTTGGTATTTACACTGGATGCTCTATTCACTCTGATCTTTCAACTGATAAACTTTTACATGATACACTTTGATGTGGCTGACCTGTCAATATACTTTTACTATGCCCTTTTACTTTTATTGTACATTGTTATATTTTTACAGTGTATTCTACAGTAAATCATTTAGTTTCTCCCATTTCTGGGAATATGGTAATTGGATATTGATCATTTTCCTGAAAATCTCGTCTGCCTCTGTGTACTTGGAAAAAGTAGGCTTATTAACAAAAAGGTGTTTTACCTCATGCTGGAGGTAAAAAAAATTCTCAAAAGTTTGATATAATACTTTGCCAGTAGGTATGCCCTTCATGGATGAAGTATTCACCTCATCTCTGGCCACTTATCAGATCTTTCTGTTATAGTCCTCCTGTGCCATCAACTTATCATTTATTGCCAAGGGATTTGGCAAACCTTTTGCCTCAAATTTTCAAATTTGACCATGAATCTGTCAATGGAAAGCTGCATGGTTTGGCACTTGTCTTACAGGTTTAACATCGAATTCCTCTTGGTGAGGACCCTTTTAACTTCCAAAATTGTACCGGTTTTGTCAGATATCTCTAATTCCTGCAGCTCATACTTGTTCTTGGAGTTGAGGAAGTGAATGATCCTTGTAGCTTCCTCTGGCATGTCTCCAAGTTCTGCTTTGACTCTTTGTATGGCTTCTGTATCCTGCTTATTAAATCAATTTGTTCAAAAATAACTTGGATGGATGGAAAAATATCATTGACAACGTCAATGATATTGGCCCACAATTGTTCCTTAGCCTGACCTAGGGGTTCATTCAGTTTCAGTTCCTTATCCATGCTTTTTAGTCATTCATTCATCCTTGTGGACTTCTGCTGTTCTTCTTTGTGCATGAGTTGGGCAAGCCTATAATCAGTTTCCACGCTGGTCACTTTTTCTTTAAGCCTGTTCATCTTAATGGTCTGAATGGACATTTCTTCCATTACTTTGACCAACCTATTTGCTTCATCACCTGTAGGACTTGTTGCTATTGACCCTATTGCTGATGTAGATGGTGTAGATGTTGGTAGTGCTGTGGCCATTGGAGCTAAGGATGCTATCAAAGTGGAAGGTACAACATTGGTTACTGTTGGAATAACAGTGGCAAGGGCATCCTCAAGACTAGATTGTTTTTGCTGAATCAAGCTATCTAACTCTCGTTCCATCTCATTTCATTGATCATTCAATTGAAGTACTAGGCTCATCATCTCTTCATGATTGGTTTGGCTCTCATGGACCTTTTTAGTTTGTGGGTGTTCTAAATGAGGCAACTTTAGCTGTTTCTTGAGAGCTATTATATCCTCATTCTTCTTTTTGATCAACTTTTCAGCCGCCTTAATGTCACTTGGATCATGGCCCGGCTCAATGACCAAGTCCTCCAATGACTTGATCATGTTGTCTTTGGCTTGTGAGGAGGCCTTCTCCAATTGATATTGGGTTGTAATGTTATCCAGTGAACCCTGCAGCGTCTGTGTAGCCATGGCCTTTCCTGTAAGGGTGGAGTAAATCATCTCTCCAGCCTGCTTGTGGAACTCTATCTGATCAAAGGGATGAATATCCTTGGAAAATACCTTAAATTCAGTCTTCCTATAATCCATTGAGGTCTTTAGTTGCTGAACAGTGGGCTGCATAAATGAGACCTGCATCTTACCTGCTTTGATGTCAAAAGTTGACATCAACCTGCTCTGGTTGGCTAGTGTATGCTTGAGGTATTGGGCATATGTCTCAGCCTTCAACTTCTCATTCCTCATTTTTATTTCCTTGTACCTGTCTTTGATGTCCTTTTCTCTGTTAGCTGGTCTGGTAAAGGAGGAAACCTCAACACTTAGCTGTATCTCAATCATTTGAGTGTTGGAGGTTGATGGCTGTTGTGTTTCACCTGAAGAAGTTGTGTCTTTACTTCTTTGCCCCATTGTTTTAGTGTGAGTTATTTCCACAGATTCAATGTTCTTCATGTTCAGACACAGGATTCAACTTGGGCCTTTTCCTAAGTTCAAAGTATTCATTTGTAGTCTCCATGGAAGAATTGGAACCCTACTCGCTGTTTCTTTTTGTATTCCTCTCCTCATTGGCTGGGGTCTATAAAACAGGAGGATTACTCATTGGTTCCCCCAGTTCTAGAACCCACAGGAAACAACTTTGGTCAATTTGCTTTTCCACATCAATGAGTGTGTTCTCAACATCCAGAATTGTGCTATCCATGTCAATCAATGTATTTTCCAACCATTCAGATTGGTTGAAAAACTATTCAATATCAGGTCTTGGGTAGTGGATGAAAGGTCCCAATTTGAACTTGATTCTCAATTTGTTTATGACCCCATGGGGGTCATACTGCCACATGAAGCTGTTTCTAAATTTCATCTGTTGCAATATCTTGTCAGCCTATGGTCAAACTTCTCTGTTATTACATATAAAGTGGCCCAATTGGTTCTTTATTTTAAATTGGGTCATCTTTCTAGCTGCTAGGAAGTTGACCTCATTTGAATTGATGATTTTCCTAAAATACTCAAGTGAAAATATCCTCATAGGGAAGTATTTGGGCAGCTTATAAGGGGCTAGTTGGTAGCCATAAACCTTGATTTCAGTGTGGTTTTGGTATAGGTACTAGTCTCCCACCTTGCTGTTCTTAGCCAATTTTAACACCCTCTTGATTTCTTGGCTGATTCTAGGTTGAGTGTTACGAGTTAGCATGTTAATTATTGGGTAGACAAATGAATCTATGAAGTCTTTGTAGGTAAATGCTGTGGAGTATTTCTGGATCAAGGGTGTCTAGTAGACCACTGATCTTTATTTTCCCTTGGTATCCAACTTCTGGATGCTTACAGGGAAATTATCTTCTTGGTAATACAAAAACATGTGAAATAACACTAAAGAGTACTTGAAAACTCTTTTAGTGGGTAGTCTGTGAATTGTTCATGCATCTTGTCTGAAATGAACTGAGCATAGTTATACATGATAGTAGGAGGCTTGCCTGGGGTGAAGAGGGACATGAAGGCCAATATAACCTCATCCACCTGCTCATCTAAGGTATATCCTAGGATGCAAGAGAGCATGGTGATTATATATCTGCCTGTCTCTGAAAAAATGGTGGCAACATAAGGTGGAGTATCTGTGGCAATATGACGGTCTTCAACGATGAAGGTATGGAAGATTTGTCTTATCTTAACCAGGTCTTTTGTGATATATAAGTCCAATAGGTCTCCAATAGATAATGGGGTTTCATTAGGGCTAGGTTGGACTTACAACATTTGGTTGATAAACTCTGGAGTGATGGTGAATAAGAGCTGCTGGTTAGGGGCAATAATAGCCCTTTAGCTAGGGATATAGCACGCATGAAAAAAATGTATGATATTAGGGAATGGGTGAACTTCTGGGAATAAGTATTTGGGTAAATTGGATTCCCATAGATGGATGTCATTGGTATGGTTTAGGAATCTATCCTTACTCCAACAGTGGAGCTTCAGAAGGTAGGCTGGGGTAGCAGTATCTTTTATCTGGAAATCCCTATTTGCTAGTGCGAAATGGTCGATGTCCAGGTGAGGGGTTGACACAGGTCTCACATCCAGAGAGGTTTGAGAAGCCATGACTAAGTTTGTGGATTGGGATTATGCCTGTATTGGTTGTAGAAGTGAGGTTTGGCAAACTTTGTTACAATGAGAGGGTAATTTTAGTTTGCAAAAGAGGGGTTTTGGGTATCTAGGAAAATTACTCTTCAATTAGGAAAATGTATTAATTAATTTCAATTAATTAATATTTACACTTTACTGTACATTTTCAAATTTAGAGGGCCATTCTGGTTTTCCCAAAAGTACCTGGAATTTGGTGGTATGGGCTGCAAATTGGTTCAATGGTGAGTGCAGAGGGTATGATTGCTTCAGTTGTGAACTGGATACTTGAATTTGGCATCCGAAGCTTGTTCGGGAGGTAAACGATGGTAAATTTTGGTTACAGAGGCATAGGGTGTCACAGAAAGGCTTGAGCAGCATTTACAGTGCAAATGAGCGAAAAGAGTTGAAATGGGTTTCTCCGGCCTTTTAACTGACAACGGTTACAATTTGGCGCGGAATTTTACAAATGAATATTGGATGGTTTTGGATTTGGTTGGGAGGCGGTTTTACGGGTCATCGCACCACTTTTGGTAGGCAGGCGATATTTCCTTGAGAGCACACAATCTTTCCTGGCACTGCCACGTAGCAGAACAGTGCCCGGGAAAAACAGCGAATCTTGCGTGCTATCTAGATGGTAACGGTCAAATAGTGAACGAGCGCGATATGGATGCGCACCATCGGATCTGGGGGTGGAAGATCGGATGACTGTTGCATGGTCAATATGCACAGAGGGAAACAGAGTTAGGATTTACAGGGCCCGGGGGGTTAATTACAATTAATTGTAATTAATTAACAACTAAGGCAGAGATTTATAATATAATCAGCGAGTTTAATGGAGTGGGACTAGGGGTTAATGTGGAAGGGTTAGTTTAATTGCACCAAGGGTTGGTGGGTTAAAAGGTTTATGTCGGGGAAATATGAATTGGGGAATTAATTTAAATAATGGTGGGGGGGGGGATAAAAACTTAGGATAATGGGTTTTTATGGGTTTTGAAAGGAAAATAAGGAAATTAATAAGGGGGAAGGTGATTTTTGCAATAGGGAATGGGTTTCACGCTAGGGAAAAGGGGTTTTTGGGTAGGGGTGAGTTTTGGAAGGTAATTTACTAGGGAGATGTGTGAAACCAAGGTATAAGGGTCAAAATAAAGGGAAAAAGGGTATTTAATGAAAAATGATGAGATAATGGGAAATTAGTAAGTATGTATGTGGGGGTAAAATGAAATGAGGGGAAGTTAATCAAACAAGATTGTGAACATCTTTTCACTCTCCTAAATGCTCATGCACATTGAAACATAGGATTAAGCATGATATATGTGATTTTGATTTATCAAGCTTGTACATCTACACCCTTTCTTCTACCTACCCTCTATTTATCCTAACATTTTTTCTTCACTTTCTTGGGTGCATTTAAGCTAGCAGACTCTTTATTTCCTTTTCTTGGATGAGATCTTCCTTAAGGAATGTGGTCTGTGTGTTTTTATCTTCTTTTTCAGTGTTAGGCACTTTGGTTTGTGTTTCAGAAGTTTTTTTTTGAATTCTCTTATTTGGAATGTTTTGAGTAACTGTTTCAGTTTGAGTTTCAGATGAAGTTATATCTACAATTTTTGGGCTAGAAGTCCGTTGAGTTCCCTTAGGGAGGATTTGCAGGATTTTAGTGACAGGAGCTTCTGTTATCTTTTTAGTTTGGGTTTGGATTGATCTCTTAGTGGGAGTTTCACTGTTATTTTTACTTCTTAAGCTATACTGTTTGTGAACCTCATATATTGCAGATTCATAACCCTGTTTAAAGTCAAATGACTCTCCATATTCTAATTGCAATTGTTGCAGCGTGTACAATTCATGTTCTTCCCGAGTAAGAAAAACATCATCCTCATTTTTTATTCCTAATAAGTTTATTTGGGTGTCATCCTCTCCTTCATGGCTTTTTGAACCCTTAACATAGTTTCCTAGAAGGGTGGCCTAATTTGCTGATCTGGTATAGCATTCTTTCCAGTGTTAGGATTCTTCCTGAAGTTAGGGTTTCTTATTGGGGGTGGTTGTTTATTCTCCCACTGAGTTTTTCTTTCCATGTTTTCTAATCTATCCATTATTCTCTCTACACTCTTTGCTAAACTATCTATTTTACCATCAGAAGTGGAAGTTTCCTCTTTAATGACAACTCTCTTTTCATTTCTCATTCTAGCTTCCTTGGCTAATAGGTTGGCCTCTACACTAACAACATTACTTTGCATTTGTTCCAATGTTTCAAGGTTTCTTTCCCTTAATTGGTATGCCATGTCAGTGTCAAAACCATCAGGGAATTTGATTAATTCTATGTCAGGTGGAGGCTTAATATTAGCAAGGATTACATTGTAGATGCTATTGAACCTAGTACAATAATCCTGAACTGACTCATTATGATATCTTCTAATGTTATCATATTCAGAAAGTATTTGTAGAGGGTTTTTATTTCTCTCCCATCTATCGATGAATAATCTATGAAAATCAGCTAAATCTGCAATATGATTAGCTTGTAAATCTTTGAACCATTTCTTAACATCCCCAGTTAATGTTTGGGCAAACAACCTCATTTGGACAACAGATTCATCTATCTCATGCAATTTAAAATAGTCAGTCATTTTGTTCACATGTTGTTGGGTAGTATACTGACTAGTAGCATCAAACAAAAATATTTTTCTTTGGTAATCTTGGGCCATGGCATGGAGTTGTGCTCGTAAAACCAAAGGTGCATATCGGTCTACCATGGCTTGGATTCTAGCTTGACTAGGGGGTAAAGTGCTGGTACTTAAGGAAGTGCTTGAAACAGATGGAGATGAACTAGATGAGGATGAGGAGTTTGGTTGGATAGGAAGTTGACGAATGGCTGGTTTAGGGAAATGGATTGTGGTGGATACAATTGGTGGGGTGGTAGTAAATGAAGGTGTATTTACAATATTTGAAGATTGTGCAGAAATTTCAGATGCAATAGCAGTAAGGGCAACTAGTTCAACTGATTGTTGAAGGTAAGCATCATCTATATGGCTTATTAATGTATAGGTTAAAGATTCTAACTTGTCAAAAGTCTCCAACACAAATTTATCTAAATCTGTATGTATAAGAACCTTTTTCAATTCAATGAGTTGAATAAAATTAGGGTCTAACACAGTTTCATGAATTGCATTCTCTGATTTAGTACTAAACAATGAGAGATCAAATGACAAATCAAATGGAATTTCATCTAAAGTTGATAATTCCTCGGGGAGTGAATTTGCTTTAACCAAATGGCTACTACTTGCTTGAGTTTCTACCTTTTTTGGTCTTCTTACAATCTTGTCTGGGTCATCAAGTATTGTAGTAGGGTTTGGATCTGGATTTTCCCTGGTATAGTGAGTCTTCTTAGGAGCTAGAATTTTAATTTTTTAATTGTTTTTATGAAACTTTTTAAGAACAACTTATAAAAATGCCTTTATGGGGCTCAAGATGAAATTTAAGATTTCCTTAAAGTTTTATTTGACTAAGGATCGAATCCCCAGTATGGTCGCCAATGATGTTATCACTTTAAAATTTCTTCAAAGTTGTTAGAAAAAGAAATGATAGAGGTAACCACAAACTAGCTTTCGAGATTAGGATCTAGCCTTCCTAATTCTCAAAGAGGGCTCTCTCTTTATGATTTAACTTTGTTTAAGTTAATTGATTTTAGGCTAGTTATGATTGTACTTGGGTTTTGATTTGGATTTGGTGGTGGGATCACTTACTTAGATGAAAAGAGGGATGTTTTTACCATTGGGCTATGGGGTCAAATGTCAGACAAAGAGAACTGGATCAAGTTCTAAAAACAGTGTCTACAGGGAAAGATATCAAAGTTACTTTAGATCTCAAGGCTGGATGGTGAAGTGGTTTTCAATCAGATCCAAAGAGAAATTAAGGGTTCCTTAGGCAGGATTATGAAGAAAGTGAAAGAGGTCAACTGGTATGGGAGAGAAATTAAGGATTCTTAGACCCAGATATCAGAAGAAAACATGTGAATGAATTAATTGGAAATTTATCTCATAATTTGTTTAAGTACACTCTGTTTTCCATAGTTAATCATTTACATGTTTTCTTCTGATATCTGGATCTAAGAATCCTTAATTTCTCTCCCATCCCTGTTGACCTCTTTCACTTTCTTCATAATTTGGCCTAAGGAACCCTTAATTTCTCTTTGGATCCAATTGAAAACCACTTCACCATCTAGCCTTGAGATTTGAAGTAACTCTGCTATATTTCCATGTAGACATTGTTTTTAGAACTTGATCCAGTATTGTTTGTCTGACATTTGACCCTATAGCCCAATGGAAAAAACATCCCTCTTTTCATCTAAGTGATCCCACCACCAAATCCAAATCAAAACCCAAGTACAATCATAACTAGCCTAAAATCAATTAACTTAAACAAAGTTAAATAATAAAGAGAGAGCCCTCTCTGAGAATTAGGAAGGCTAGATCCTAATCTCCAAAGTTGGTTTATGGTTACCTCTATCATTTCTTTTTCTAACAACTTTGAAGAATTTTTGGAGTGATAACACTAACTATGGAAGAAATAACTCTTAACACACTCTGCAATTCTATTTAACTGGTTCTAAAATCAAATGAGACTGAATGCAAATAAGAATCACACTTAGGAATCTTCAAATGGAATTAAATCTAACTCACTCGATCAAGAAAGAGAACTATAACAGCTGAACAAAAATGTTAGTCTATCGCAAATAAGAATTGAACTGCAATTCCTAATTGAACAAAAATCTCGATTGAATGACAATTCTCAATTGAACAACAATCTCGATTGAACGATAATCAAGCAAATAGGATAAATGACTTCTAAGCAACAACTCCGTCTATCAGTAGATCATGGAAATTGATTGCCACTACTTCTAAGATCTATGGTATCATAACTCAAAAGTAACAACAATCTATTCTAAAACTAATATAACCAATCAAACCAAAGAATTATTCAGATACATCACATGGCTAAATATAAATCAAAGTGAACAACAATATAAATTGGAATCATCAATCCTCACAATAAGCAAAATAATACTAACTAAATATTAAAAATCAATAAACATTAAAATAGAAATATTATAACACAAGGAAGTGATAAAACTTCTCTTGACTGGGCTCAAAGTCGCCAGAAGCCTCCGCTTAATAAAAAATCAAAATATAAGTGAAGATCAAACATAGTATTTCATTAATATGAGTAACCAGATTAAAACATCACTAAGATAACAGTCAGATATGTCTTAAAAAGAATGATAATACATTACATAAGTCTGCACTCTACTTCATTTTCCTTTCGGCCTTTTATATAACAATAAGAGGGAAAACTAGATAAAAGTGAATCCTCAGGATCAGGAGATCCTAAGGATTTCACAATACATAATCTGATTCTGTCATGAAATAGTATTGGTCTGCCTGGTCCCTCGCTGCCTTGCCTGCGTTGGACGCTGTCTTTCCCTTTTACAACTTGGTGCTGCTTTGTCAACTGAACGGTAATTGACCAATCCGCATCTTCTGCACACAAGGATAGTAACAAGTCAGTTTCCAGCGTCAGATTTATCTAAATTTTTACCAAGTGCTTTCATCCAATTTTAACTGTAATTTACTTTATTTCAGTTCAGAAATAGAGATAATCGTGTAAAGATAAATACGAAATAAAGTAATTACTGAGGAGAAAATATACCTTTCTCTTGACCCAACATGGATTATCTTATGTTTGACATTCCTACAATCTGTATGGACCATTAGTTCATTTCCCGCCATAGTATTAAATGTAATCCATTCTTCGAATAAATCATAATATTTTCCTGCAATTACTACCATAAGCAATTCTAACATCATGATTATATAAAACATTTATCGATTCCAAATAATAAGCCTCTACTAATCATATTTTTAGTATCTTTTCATGTTCATCTTTATTGCACATGTGTAAATTAAAAGTACATAATTTCACCAACATGCCTATTTATCCATGCATGCGTAAGGCTATGACACATGTTTCTCAATCCAAATCTCACATGCATAAAGTAAAATGCATAAATATTATCAAGGCATGCTCATTTATCCACACTTCACATGCATTATAAGAAAATGAGTAGATACATTTTACCGCTTCCAACAAGAATACAATAATATTTGAAAGATTCACCATGGTTATCATGGTAATTTTTAAAAGAATTGCCATGTTTATCACTATCTCTTCACACAAGAAGATGGAAAATATTTCCAAAAGAAAAACACCACAATTATTATCATTTTCTTTGCACAAAAACATATTCCTTTCAAAAGAAAAACCACAACAACTATCCATATTCTTTTAAAGGAAAACTAGCACAATAACTATTATCTTTGTGCATACAATTATATAAAATTTATCAAAAGAACCTAGCCCATCAACTATTATCTTTGTGCATATAAACAAATATTATCTTTCAAGAAAACTATCATAATACCTATTCTTTTTGTACATACAATTACGCATTTATTTTACAAGATATTATAACACAATAACTGCTCTTTTTGATATGTAAACACACTTTTTTTTCAAGAAAACTAATGCAATAGCTATTGTTACTGGGATGGAAACACATATTCTTTTTCCAATGGAAGCTAACACATTAACTATTATTTCGGTGTATACAAACACATATTCTTTCTCAACAAAATTAATACAATAACTATTACTTCTGCACATATAAACACTTTTTTTTTTCAAGAATACTAATACAATAGCTAATATTTTTATGTATATAAATACATATTTTCTTTAAGAAAAACTAACATGATAGCTACTATTTTGTGCACCTCAACAAGTATTATTTTCCAAGAAAAATGAGAAAAATAACTATTATCTATATGCGTATAACCACATATTCTTTTTTCAAGACTCACTAGTAAAATAATCACATGTTCTCTTCAAGCAAAGTAACTTATCTTCCTTTTTCAAGAAGCAACATGAATACTTATATATCTTATGCAATGATTCATATGCAATATTTCCTCAAGAAATAAAATGAATAACAAATCTCCTCAAAATAACATGAATACTTATCTTTAATGCAAAATATTGATATGAGATATTTTTTTTCAAGAAAATATCATGAATAATTATATTTTATGCAAAAGAATTTATACAAAATAATTTCTCAAGAAAAATTACTTATCTCTTTCCTATTGGACATTAGGTAAACCAACGCTCCCTGTGTGTTTCGTGACATGGAATAACCGCCTCTCTTGGATCCTTATATCTAGCGATGCAATTGTTGACTAACACCTATAGGTTTTGGTCTAACAACAATCTTGAATCCCAACAAGTGGTATCAGAGCGTAGGTCATGAGTTTGATACACACCCAACTCACATTGGGGGGGGGGGGGAGATTTTTGGACATTGGATAAACCAACACTCCCCGTGTGTTTCACGACAAGGGATAACTGCCTCTCGTGGATCCTTATCTCTAACGATCCTTTCTCATTCATTGAGTTTCGCCAATCCTATGGATCGAACTTCAATGAGCCCACTCGACCTCCTTTGTGGCCAGGGTTTTAAAAAGACCAGACTCTTCTCATGGAACTAGTTGTCCTGCCTTAGTATATTCTGAGAAAACTGGGATACTCGAATATGATAAATAAATCTATAGATGACGAGGACTCCATCATTATGGTGAGAGCAGAGGGGATCTGAAACTAAATCAAGTAAACCCAAAAACCCTAGTGACAATAACAATGCTTCAAACATCATAATATTATTTTCTAGATAACGTGAATGCTAATTCACTTATGTTCAACTAAGAAAACAAACTGGCCAGGAATCTGTCACTTGGAATTGGAAACATAAAGATAAATGCTACATTACACGATTTCTCAACTGCTCTTCTATGCACAAAGAGAACCTGTGTTTAAATACTCTTCTAGAAGTAAAAATGTTAATGGGACACCATCTTTTTTACAAGAAATACCAATAAGAAAAAAAAATGACTTATTAATAATCATAAACATTTACAACTACAAAAACATTCAATTTTCACTTTTAATCATTTATCCATTGTTCAATTTCATAAACACCAAAAAAGTCTCTATACCAACTTATTGTTACTTGCCAATACTCTTGGAAATCATGACCACTTCATGTAATAATTTTAATTGCAGGTGGTTTATAAGCTCTGAAAAGCACTTTATGATTGGTTTATTAACCTAAAAACAAGCACCTCATATGGTTTAACAACTACCAGGGAAAGACCCCAATAGTGTATCACCAAAAAATCCAACATAATCACATTAATCACAACATTTTTAATTAAATGATATTCAAAATATTTTAACTATCAATCATTTATCATAGTACCTCTGTAAGTACTGAGAGAGCACATGGATCTCTAATCATCGAAGTGATCAAAGTTGTAATAATTGCATAAAGTGCATATTGTCTTATCCCCTACTAAAGACATCCACAAGACTAGTGATATAATAGAGGGACTACACTTCCATTAGTTCCTTCCCAGCACTAGGCTCCTTTCCTTTTAGGATGTAAAAAAAATTCTTACAAAAACATACAAAAAAATCATTTTAACACATCACTTACTTGGTTGGTTAACTTGGTTTGCCACGAAAACCATAGTGGCCAAAAGAGTGATCTTCCCAACCAATTAGAACTAATTTCCACTAGCTAGATTGAGCTAATTTCACATCCAAGATAATTCCTTGATAGTGACTACACTAGGTCCAACCTAGGATTCCATTGGCCACAACGGGTAAGGCCTAGGCTTTCACTAGCCACACAGGTTCTATTCTAAGATTCCTCTTGGTAGCATCCTACCTAATCCTAAAAAAACATCATTTCTTGAAGAATTTAGAGCTCAACAACTCACTCTTTTGGGCCTCCTCCAATAGGATAAAAAAGCAACAAGGTTGCCTTATGATTTTCCCCTCTCACCATCCTTGCCAACCTATTTCCCCTACTAAGATCATCTATCTCTAAGGAGAGGAAATTTGTGCAGGGAAATGCTTCTGCCCATGACTCTCCTTGTGCCTTTCCCAACTTTCCTATAACTGTCTAGTATGTGAAATTATCTTTTAGCATCTTTTCCCATTGTAATTTACATAAATGACCATATGCACATTAACATTAAATCAAAATGAACATATATGTACATCATGTATTCATACTTGACCCTCAACATGGGCCCCATAGTCTATAAAAGTAAATTTAATTGGAAATCATGACCAGCATCTCATGTCATACAAGTGGTATTCATCTCAAAATTTCCTCATAATAATCAACATGCAATTTAGAAAAACATTAGTATATCTTCTATGCAAAAATCTTGCATATCATAATGGTAAAAATTGTAACTTCACATTTGCAGTTGCAAATCACATTGCAAAATTTTACATTTCACTCTGGTTCCATTAATCTACCCTTTCTTAATTACACTAGTAACATTAGCCACAAGTAATTTTTATAAAACCATACCTTCTATAAAATATTTTTATTTACACAATATCTTGTCAATTTTACTTTGCACATATATGGATGTGTCAATTTTTTGGCAATATAGAAAGGTATTTGTCCTATCTATATTTCATAAACAATTTCCATGCATTAAGACTAAGCATAAAAAATAAGGAAACATCTAAGGAACTTTTAAAACAAAGTTTCCATGTTGTTTTCTAACAACAATTATGGGAATATGACCTTAATCATTGACATTCCCATAGTTCTAATCCAAGAAAAGTGACATGTCATTTATACAGATGTATCTAATCAACAATAATTATATATAATTACTAAATTCAAGTCAATCACATTATTTTCTTCATTAAACAAATTAGTAATGGCAACAAATTCAAAATTCTATCTAGATTTTTGTTTAACACTGACGACGAAGACACCACATGTCCACAACATAATGGACTTTACATTTTAGATTTAATATGTATTTTCACCGCAGTATTCAAACAGACGATGGATTTTTAAAGGATGAAGTTAAGATATTTGTTAAATATAGGATGCATACCGGCTAGCATCATCATTGAATCATAAACTTGTATAGTTGTGTAGTTTGAAAAAAAAACATAATCAACCAATCTTATTACCACTAGTTCTAAAATTAAGTTGGTAGAATATACATAATATATTTCATCTAATTCATTATAATACTATCAAATAATCTTGGATGTTCTTATAAAACCAATTACCATTTATGTATGTTCATATGCAAATCCACAACCTTTTTCCATTTCTGTTTTTATTAATGACCTAACAATGCATTTCTCTCAAATTAGTCGCTTTAAAGACACTAGTATTACCATGATCCATGTTCTTTGTAACATTCAAGGACTTACAATGATACAATACTAATCCATGAAATGTAGTGCAATATCTAAATAATCAATGCTACCAACCATCATAAACTCAATCAGAATCCATGACAATACACAATTGACATTTAGTCATTATATTCAAGGCCTACCACTTGACTCATTGTTTATCTTCAATATTCAAAGGCATTCTTTCAATATCTTTACATTATATTTTCCTCTTCAAGGACAAACCCCACCTTTCTACATTCCTTTGCTTTCGCACAAAACATTACACACATTCATTCTTTTCTTATAAGTAGTGCATTGTAACTCTAATCACTTTTCTTTATATGCACCATTGAACATTATCATAAGAGTGTGCATGCAAAGGTTAGTATGTAATCCACACTATCACTAATTAGAGTGCGAGAATTCAAAATTGTTCATGATTTAGTTATAAACAAGGAAAAATAATTCCTTATTGTCTTTTTATCCACATAAAGACTTAAATGACATAAACATAATTATTCTTTATAGCATAAACTAACACTTATCATTCTTTAATGTAGTTATTAACACCATCATTCATTTCATATCAATTTCAGACTACTCCATAAATTGCCATGTAATTTTCATTAGTGCCATACCTGAAGTGATATCCATTAGCATCATACCTCTACCTCTTTTTTGCTTATAGATTCCCAAAAGGTGAAAGTGTTGCATCCTTTTTCTATGATACCTCTTGTAACATCCCCTAGTAAACCTCGTGTTAAAATACATAAGATTATATATATATTTTTTACAGAATTACTAGCATGTAATATCCCCAATCACTTATTTCATATTTCTTAACCGACCATTAGATAAAATCATCATCATTACATAAAGTAAATTTAGGAATGGAATAACAAGTTACATAATCATTGTTGTAGCATATTAACATAAATCTATGTGTTGTAATCTTACATGATTATCATTTTCCATTTTAATTAGGCTAGTTAATCACATATTGATGATGTAAGTGTTAATGCCATGCAAGGAAGCAATATCATTAGAATGGAATAATAGGAAAACAAATTAATGGACACCGATATACACTGGAAACCCCAATGGGAAAAACCAACAAACATTTATTTTATTAAACATTTTGTGAGGGTGTTCACCCCTCACTCAATGACAGTAAAGGAGTCCATCCCTTTACCATTTTCAAAAATCTTACAAAGAAATATTATCTTAAATTTAAACATAATATGCTAGAAGCCATTACATTAATCATGATATAATTTACCCACAATTCCTCCAAGAATGTGTCTTGGTGGCCTAGCTGTTCCCTGCAGTGGATTATCCCGATGTTTGACAATCCCGCATTTTGCATGGAACAATAATATATATCAGCCATAGTATTAAATATAATCCATCCTTCACATAATTCACAATCCTTTCCCACAATTACTATATTCATTAATTCTAACATCATGATTATATAAAACATTTATCAATCCCAAACAATAAGCCTCTACTAATTATACTTTAAACATATTTTCATGTTCCTCCTTATTGCACATGCGTAAATTAAAAGTACATAAGTTCACCAACATGCCTATTTATCCATGCATGTGTCAGGCTATGACACATGTCTATCCATCCAAATATCACATGCATAAAGTAAAATGAATAAATATTAGCAAGGCATGCTCATCTATCCACTGTTCACATGCGTTATAAGAAAAAGAGTACATACATTTTACCTTTGCCCACGAGAATACAATAATATTTAAGAAAAATCACCATGGTTATCATGGTAATATTTAATAGAATTTCCATGGTTATCACTATCTCTTCACACAAGAAGAGGGAAAATCTTTCCAAAATAAAAACATCACAGTTATTATTATTTTCTTTGTAGAAAAACACATTACTTTCTAGAAGAAAAACCACCGCAACTACCCATATTCTTTTAAAAGTAAATTAGAAAACTAGCTATTATCTTTGTGCATGAAACTATATCAAAATAACCTAGCACATCAGCATTTATATTTGAACATGTAAGCACATATTATTTTTCAATAAAACTATCACAATAGTTATTCTTTTTGTACATGCAATTATGTATTTCTTTTACAAGAAATTCTAACATAGTAACTGTTATTTTTGTATATGTAAACACATTCTTTTTTTCAAGAAAACTAATGCAATAACTATTGTTATTGTGTATGTAAAAACATATTATTTTTCCAAAGGAAGCTAACACATTAGCTATTATTTTTGTATATACAAACACATATTTGTTCTCAAGAAAATTAATATAATAGCTATTAATGTTGCACATATAAACACATGTTCCTTTTTAAGAACAATGACACAATAAACAATATTTTTATGTATATAAACACATATTTTCTTCAAGAAAAACTAACACAATAGCTATTGTTTCCTGCACCTCAACACATATTCTTTTCCAAGAAAAATGGCAAAATTATTATTATCTATGTGTGTATAACCACATATTCTTTTTCAAGAAACTAGTAAAATAATCACATGTTATTTTCAAGCAAAATAAATCATATTCCTTTTTCAAGAAGTGACATGAGTACTTATATTTCTTATGCAAAGATTCATATGCAATCTTTTCACAAGAAATAACATGAATAATAAATCCCTTCTCAAAATAACATAAATAATTATCTTTTATGCAAAATATTTTTATAAGATCTTTTCTCAAGAAAATATCATCAATATTTATCTTTTATGCAAAAGAATTTATATGAAATATTTTCTCAAGAAAAATACTTGATCCGTAAACTTCCATGGATATTCCACTCGACAATTCGTCATAATAGATATGATAATATTATATTAAAAATCTAAGATTCTACACTATTACAATTTTATTTAATTTTTAGATTTGTAAAATTAACTGTAATTAGTGCATGCATGTAAAATTAAATCAAGAAGAAAAATAGAGAATGAAAAAATAAGACCACACACAAATAATACACAAGACATGCTCGCCGAGAAACCCTTTTGGGAGAAAACCCAATTGGAAGATGAGGCCGCTTCACTCTCTTTCTTTGTCTGGAAATATGGTTGCAGATACAAAGAAGTAATGTTTGTGGCCCATGGGCTACTACAGTGCACAGATCCTCTGTGTGTCTACCTCCTGTCTCTCCTATCTATCTTTGCTCAGCTATGGACCAAAATTCTCTCGAAAGAATGGATTGCCTCTTCCCCCTACTGGCCTGGTTATAGCATAGCCCGATAGGCTACTAGTGGTTAATTTTTCCTACATCAACTCTTAACTAGAGTTACAAAATAGACTCTTCTAGAGTCTTCTACATCAAAAAAACATGGCTAGCCCATTTTCCATGAATAATGGGGGCTGACGCAGCATCCTCCCGAACTATAGGTGCGAAAACAGGAAGGTCAACTTCTGAGTGGCATAAATTTTTCATACAGATTCCGATTGATGTGATTCTTGTGTCATTGGAAATATTTTTGTGTGTATAATCGCATGAAAATGTACAATGATTAAGCGGAAAAGTTTTACCCCAAAAATGTAGTTTGATGCCTCAATATTCTCCCAGAAGGTTTCATACCCTGTTTCAACAAATTGGGTCCCGTCGGTAAGAATGATCCTGTGAGTTGATTCCCCTACTTTTTCCACTCCAAGTGCATTGAGATGGATGGAAAAAAATATAATGATCTAATTCAGATCACACCTTCCCGTTTTTAGAGGCTTTTGGTCCCCAAAATCTTTTATTGAATGAGGCGAGGAAAATTTCCCTCCACCTTCTCTTTTCTTTGCCTCGAAGTTGTCTCTTCAACCAAATATGCCAAAGGTCTTGTTGCCCTTGTCTTGTAGTTCTAGATCCATTCTACAAAACTGTGTCTTATGTCAACTCTTCCTGAGAATCTGGTGCCAAATCCTTCACAAAAGGTAGGAATTGTTCCTCTTCCTGATCTAGCATGGAAGGCTCATAGAGTTTCAATTTTTCTACATTTACAACTGAGTAAATGCGCATATATGGTGGTAAACTGAGTCGATAAGCATTATCAACTACATTTTCCGGTATCTCAAAGGGACCATACCTTAGAGCCTTGATTCTCTTACCAGGCCCCTACAACCTCTCCTTGTTCAACTATAGCCATACTATGTCTCACACCTTGAATGATTTCTCTATTCTGTGCTGATCATGCCTAGCCTTATACTTCACTTGCAAATTCTGCAGTGCTTCCTGTGCCTTTATATGGATATGCCTGATCTTCTCTATAAAATTTTCATCCCTCAAAGCATATCTTGTAATGTGAAGGTGGAAAATATCTAAAACAAGTTTCAAACGAGGAATTTCCTATAGAAGTGTGGACTACTCTATTATAAGAATGTTGTATATATACCACATTTTCATCCTAGGTCTTTGAATGCTTCTGGTTGTAACACCTCAGAAGCTGCACCAAAATCCTGTTAACTACTTCTGTCTGCCCATTTGTTTGTGGATGGAATGTTGTAGATCTCCTCAACTTTGTGTCCATATTCTCCCACAATGTAGTCCAGAATGCATTGAGAAATCTTGTATCCTTTCCTGAAATGATGCTCCTTGGTATCCCAAAGTGTACCCAGACCTGTCTAAAGAACAAGTTTGTTGCTTCTTGTCTACTGATGGTCTTTTTACATGGCATCAGGACACACATCTTACTAAACCTATCAAATACCACGAACAAGTAGTCATGTCCCTTCCTGGTTGTTGATAAACCTCCCACAAAGTCAATGGAAATTCTTTCCTAAGGATGAGTAGGTACATGTAAGGGATGATACAAACCTTGTTTCCGGTTGCTAGGTTTGCTGGTACAACAAAACATGCATCCTCTTATGAACCTAGCTACTTGTTCTTGAAACTTGGGCCAATACACATACCTCTACAAGTTATCCATGGTCTTACCTACAGAAAAGTTCCATGCAACCTTGGAGGTGTGAGCCTCTCTAATTAGCTACAAATGCTCACCTTTAGGAACACATAGATTGTCCAACCTATAGAGTAACCCATCCTAGAGATGGTAGTCAATGGTGATGCCACCATCGTGCACATGACTCTGACTCTGCAACTGATGATACACCTCCTTGAAGTCCTCATCTTCTGATATGCCTCTCTCTATGCATCATGGGTGAATGGATCCATGTGCATAAGAGTCCCCAAAGCTGTAATCTCGTATGTGGGTGGCCTTGAAAGAATATCGACCAACTTTTTTTTGTTGCCCTTCTTATACTTGATCACCAAATGAAACTACTATAAAAACCCCATCCACTTGTAATGCCTAGTCTGTTGTAGCTTATTTTGGGCCTGCAAGTACTATAATGGCTGGTGTTTTGTGTGGATTATTGTCTACCATCCCATCAGATAGTTCTTCCACTTCTTCATAGCTTGCACCATGGCATAGAGCTACTTATCATAGGTAGGGTAGTTAAGGACTAACCCATTAAATACTTCAAAATGGTAGAAAATGGGCCTTCCTCCTTGCATCAAGACAACTCCCATAACATACCCACTCACATATATCTCCATATTAAAGGGACTTTTCAAGTTTTGTAATTCCAAAACTGGTGCTTCACTGATATTCACTCATCGAAAGCCTTATGCTGCCCTTTTCCCCACTACAAACTCTTGCCACTTGCTGTTATGGCGTGGAGCGGTGTTGCTACCATTGAAAATGAGGCTATTAATTTTTCTCAAGTACTGTGTTGCCCTAATGAAATTCCTAACCTCAGTAAATTTAGTAGGAACTGACCATTTCATGATGGCCTCCATCTTGGAAGGATCTATATTAAATTCTCCTCCACTAATCACATATCCAAAATACACCAAGGACTAATGTGCAAACTCACAATTCTTGAGATTTTCTAGTAGTTGGTATTTCTTCAAGGTTTCCAACACCTACGTCAAATGTGAAAGATGATCCTCCGAGGTAGCACTATATACTATCATATCATCCAAATACACAATAACAAATGAATATAGGGCGCAGTACATCATTAATTAATCTCATAAATGTAGCTGGTGCATTACATAGGCTAAATCGCATAACTAACCACTCATACAATGCTTGACTGGTTTTGAAGGTGGTCTTCCATGTATCTTCTTATTTGACTCAAACTTGGTGATATCTAGAGTTCAAGTCTAGTTTGGTGAAATACTTTGCTTGCTACAACTGATCTAGCAGATCGTCTATCCTGGGCAGGGGGTATCTATTCTTAATCGTGATTTGATTCAACTCCCTGTAATCTATACACATCCACCAAGTCCCATCCTTCTTTGGCACAAAGATTATGGGTGACCCACATGGTGATGTACTTGGTCGAATGGCACCCTGTTCTAGCAACTATTGCAACTGTTTCTTCACCTCACTTGCTTCTATAACAGACTACTTGTACAACCCAATATTTGGCAATGGGGAGTATGGAAATAGTTGGATCTCGTGCTCCACTTCTCTCTTAAGGTGTAGCCCTTTAGGATTTTGGAACACATCCTTGTATTCCTATAATAACTCCTCCATTTGTTGTTTTTATTTCTTAGTACACCCCTCTAGGGACACCTTGTCTCTTATTGAATCCTCTATAGAATAAACTTCTATTAAAAAAAATAAAACATACTTATTGCTAGAACTGATCAATTTCTTGGCCTAGTTGGCACTTACCAGTGAAATTTTTGACTTGCCTTTATGCTCGTTGATGATGAACAATTTTCCATCCTTGATGAGCTGGTATTGGTCAACTCTCCTCATGAATATTGCATCACACATGTACATGTATGGAATCCTAAACATAACTCCACATACATCAAGGGGAATCACATCCAGATCTACTTCATCAATAAAATCAACACTTATAGCAAATCTAATTTTACACTGTTTTTTTACCTTCAGCTCTGCATCCTTATGTACCCATCCTAGTGGATATGGGTTTGGATGATCACGAAATTCCAACCCCAACTTCTTGACTAGATCTGCTGCAATGAAATTTGTTTGCGATCTTGAGTCAAAAAAAGCATCAATCTTCATCTTCTTGACCCGTATCTTTACATGGAAGAGTTTTGTCATTTTTTTCTCTTCTTGTTGCTGAAGACTACTGAGATTCACCTCCTTCTGCACTGATGTACATATGATCTTCTCGTCCACGTCTGAGCTACTTTCAACTTTGTTTCTCGAATCAGTGGCCATGAGATTCTTCTTCTTATTATCTTTCTTCTTATTCTTTAGGTTTAGCTCTCGATGGAAATTCCAACACTTCTCCTCTGTATGGCCATCAATTTTGTGGTGGTTGCTGGGATGTTTGAATTGGTGTGCTGTGTCTATCATCTTTTTATATTTCCCCCCTTTTATCTTATCCTTCCCCTCCTTAGAAGCGTCTCGTTTCTCCTTTTGCTTCGATCCACTTGATTGCGCTCTTTTTAGGCCTATGTTCTCTAGGTACTCTGCCTCTACACAAGCCTCGTCCACCATTTTGGGCTTGAACAACATCATTTACTCACATAGATGGCAGTGTAGAGCCCCTAAATACTTGAGGAGGACATTTGGGTTCTTTGGAGAGATACCCAACATTATATCCATCTTTCTAAATTATGTGGTGTACTCCTGCATGCTCTCGCCCAAATGTTTCCTGAAGTAATGCTATTGGATCCATTGGGCTTCCACGTACCCAATGGGATAAAACTGTGACTCAATGAGGGTTTTGAAATCCTTTGAATTCGTCACTGGAGGTTCTCCCTCCAACCTTGGGGTTTTTGTATGGCTCTCCTGCCAAGTCAGTGCACGGCCCTCCAATTTCAATCGCACGAATGAGATCTTCTGCACTTCCTCGATTTGATGGACATTGAAATAAAATTCCAGTTTCTGCAACGAGTGGTTTAGCTTCAGATCATCGATCTTGCCATGGTATGCCTTGATATCAACTTTTTATTCCACTATAAAAAGGGATTGGTTCATGACACTCAAATTGGGTTGATATTTTCCGAGTTCTTTCTTCGACTGGTTATCTGCGTCTTCCTAATCTCCTGATCCCCCTTCTGATTTTTCCTCTGCATTCCAACCCCCTTCTTCTCCAAATATGGCCATATTATTGCTTAGGGTCTCCATGAGGAGGTTTACATTATAGTTTATATCCATGACTTTTTCTTCGAGCTGTGAAAACCTCACATTTGCAGGATCACCAGGCTCGTTTACATATTCATCGTCCATGATTAGGGTTTTCAGCCTTGCCGATCTAGATCCCTACAATCTCCAAAAAATACCCAAAGAAACCTTCTATGATACCAAATGATCTGTAAATTTCTGTGGATGTTCCACTAGACAGTTCGTCACAACAAATCTGATAATATTATATCAAAAGTTTGAGATTCTACACTATCACAGTTTTATTTAATTTCTAGATTTGTAAAATTAACTTTAATTCGTGCATGCATGTAAAACTAAATCAAGTATAAAATTAGAGAACGAAAAAATAATCCCACACACACATAATACACAAGATATGATCTCTAGGAAACCCTTTTAGGAGAAAACCCAACTAGAAGGTGAGGTCACTTCACTCTCTTTCTCTATTTGGAAATATGGCTGCAGATACAAAGAAGTAATGTTTGTGGCCCATGGACTAGTACAATGCACAAATTCTCTCTATGTGATCTACCTCCTATCTCTCCTAGCTATCTTTTCTCAGCTATGGAACAAAATTCTCTTAAAAGAATGGACTTCCTCTTCTCCCTAGTGGGCCGATTATAACACAACTCGATAGCCTACTAGTGGTTAATTTTTACTACATCAGCTCTTACCTAGAGTTACAAAATAAAAATTCTAGAGTCTTCTACATCACAAACACGTGGCTATCTACTTTTCCATGAATAATGGGGGCTGACACGGCATCCTCCCAAACTATAGGTGTGAAAACATGAAGGTCAACTTTTGAGTGGCGTAAATATTGCATATGGACTCTGATCAACGTGATTCTTGCACCGTTGGATATATTTATGTGTTTAGAATAGCATGAAAAGGCATGGAGCTTAAGTGGAAAAGTTTTACCCCCAAAAAACGTCTTTTTATTCCTCAAAATGCCCCAAAGGTTTGAGACCCCGTTTCGCCAAACTGGGTCCTACTAGTACAAACGGTCCTGTGAGCTGATTCCTCCACTTTTTCCACTTCAAATGCATGGAGATCGATGACAAACAATATAATCATCCAATTTGGATAATTAATTATCTCTTTTTGCACAATTCAATATTTCACATGCATTAAGTCTCCTTTTTCATGCATTGAGTTTCTCCACTCCCGTGGATTAAACTTCAACAAGTCCACTTGACATCCTCTGCGACCATAGTTTTAAGTGGACTATAATCTTCTTATTGATCTAGTTATCCCATCTTCGTATATTTTGAGAAAACCAGGAGACCCGAATACGATAGCTAAACCTAAAGACAACAAGGACTCCATAATTATGGTGAGAGCAGAGGGGATATGAAACCATATCAAGTAACCCCAAAAATCCCAACAACAAAAACAATGCTTTGAACATCATAATATTGTTTTCCAGATAACGTGAATTCTAATTCGCTTATGTTCAACTAAGAAAACAAACTGGTTAGGAATATATCACCTGGAATTGGAAACATAAACATAAATGTTACATTACATGATTTCTCAACTGCTCTTATCTGCACAAAGAAATCTCATGTTTAACCACCCTTTCAGAAGTAAAAAGGGTAATGAGACACTACCTTTTCTTCAAGATCATAGCTCTACGATGAATACAAAATGAGAAGGTGGTTATTAAGAACTATTTTAGTTTTATCTAAATTCTTGATATTCAATATTCATTATATATATTAAATTAATAATATTTTCACCATCCTCGATGTTGATCATTAACTTTTACTAGTGACATCTATCTCAGAACAACCAAAAGGGAATCCTTCTCCTTCAAAATGAAAGATTTTATTTCCAAGAAATAAAAATAAGCGAAAAAAATAATGTTTTCTTAATAATCATAAACATTTATAGCTACAAAAGCATTTAATTTTTACTTTCAATAATTTAGCCATTGTTCAGTTTCATTAACCAAAAAAAGAAGTTTGTATACCAATTTATTGTTACTTTCCAATATTATTGGAAATCATGGTCAATTCACACAATAATTTTAATTATAGGTGTTTTATCAGTGGTGGAAACCTCTCTATGAGTGGTTTATTATCCCAACAATAAGCACCTCGAGAGGTTTAACAACCTCTATGGAAAACACCCCATAGCGTATGACCAATAAATATAACATAATAAAATTAATCACAACATTTTTAATCAAATGATATTCGTAATATTTTAACTATGAATAATTTATTGTGTGTCTTCGCAAGTACTCAGAGAGCACCTAGCTCCATAATCATCGATATGATCAAAGTTTTCATAGCTGCACAAAATGTATAATTTCTTATCCCTTACTAAAGACATCCACAATACTGGTAATACAATAGAGGGACTACACTTCTAGCGAGCAGTAGGCTCCATTCTTGTCAAGATGTACAAAAAATTGTTACACAACCATATAAAAAATACATTTTAACACATCACGTACTTGGTTAGTTAACTTGGTTTGTCACAAAAACCACAGTAGGAAAAAGTGTGCTCCTCCCAACCAATGAGAATTGGTTTCCACTAACTAGATTTGGCCACTTTTAGATACAGGACAATCCCCTGACATTGACCACACTTTGTCCAACCTAGGATTGTAGAAAAATGTGCAACAAGAAATGTTAAATTTAGAATGTGCTAAAAATAGACATGCTAAAAATAGAATGTCTAAAAATAGTAGTTTGGCTAGTGAGGTCATTGGCCACATTGGGTGAGAGGTGAAATTTCTAAAAATAGAAAGTTCTAAAAATAGCATTTCTGGGTCCCTTCCTATTTATAGCAGACCCTAGTCTATCTATAGGAATTAAAAATAATTTTGGTCTTAACAGCAGTTGGAAATATTAATTAATTAATTCAATTGAGTTAATTAGTTAAGGAAATTCGAATTTGAAGCCTTTGTGAGCATGCAGATGAGTTGTCCCACTGATTGAGGAATTTATCCTTAATTTCCTCCACTAGTGGAGGGAATAAGTATGAGTTCTATAATGAGAGAATCAATTGACTTAGTTCTAACTAGTCAAGTCTAGTTAGATTATTTTAACAAGTTGTTGAAATAATAAAATATAGTTTATTAATGCTTGCATGCATGTGACAACTATTATTGTAGATAACTAAGAATTCACTCATGGATAACTATTGCATGTCAGTTCTGTCAGAGACCTAGTTGAGATCAGATGTGCGACAATGTACTATCAGATGCTTGGATATTTCTAGTAAGTATTCCTTGCATGGAGAAGAATCTATTATAGGAGATTGGAGGACTTGTGGCCTATATATTGAGGCCTAGGTAGTCCATGAGTTTCATCTTTTGATTGAAGATCATCAGGCTCTTCTGATTACAGAGAGAGCTAGATAGCTATTGAGCTGATTCTTTTTGTATGTTGACGAGGATTTCCACTTGATTGATAATACAAGGTTGGGGTTTTATGCTGGTGCTTTCCCCAGTGATATATTCTGTGTTATGTGGGATTGATTTCTCTTGATCAGTTATGCATGTTTCTACTTGATGTTGCTCATGAATTCGATTATGCTTCCGCTTAATGTTTTGTAGAAGTAGAACAAGTATTATGCTTTAGGACATTGCATATATCGGTTTGTTCTACAAGTGAAATTTCTACATGGTATCGGAGCACAGGTGATCAAGAAAGAAAAGTATACTAGCAGGAGAAATTTGAAGTTTATTATTCGGGATATAGATCTCAAGTTCTTATCACATCTATTTCATAGATGCCATTCTATGGTTTGAGGCTTGAGTATGCCCTTGATGGCAGTTAAAAATATATAGCTTGGAAGGATTGCATGGAGGCAGTTTTGGAAGACAATGGCCTTAAAGATTTCATTGATCAAGAAATTCCGAAGCCTACTGACAAGACTGAGCAGGTGGAATGGAGGAAGTGTGTGGCTAGAGCTAGGAGAATTCTCTTGGAGGGAGTGCGAGATCACATTGTCTCGAGCCTCCATGGGAAGGAGACTCCGCATGCAATGTGGAAAACATTGAAATATTTATATCAGAATAGCAGTGATCAGAGGAAGCTGGCACTGAAGGACAAACTTCAAAAGATTAAGTGTGAAAGGGATGAAATGATCTCTATGTATCTGACCAAGCTCATCACATGCAGGGATGAGCTTGCAAGTGTAGGGGTCATGACATCGGATGAGGATATGGTGATTCTAGCACTCCTTGGCCTTCCTAAGAGCTGGCATAGCTACCAGGACTCAGTGAATGGAAGGGAGAAACTGCCAGATTGGGAATGACTATGGTCGGATTTGATGCAGGAGGAGATCAGATGGAGCACCAGAGACAGTTCTTCATCCATGCATGATGAGGATAAATGTTCCTTAGAAAGTAAGGCGAAGAAGGGGAAGGAGAAGGTTTCTATTTCCGAATCCAGTTCTTCTAATGATGGGAAGAAGGTTGACAAATCGAAAGTGCGATGCTTTTGTTTTCATGAGGTGGGCCATTATGCTGCAAATTGTCCATGGAGGAAATCCAAGAAGGGATCTGGGGAAGGATCTAAAGGTGAGGTACTTGCTTCATAGTTCGAGTTGGATTTTACACTCTTCGCATGCATGGTTTCATCCATGGTGGGAAGTGGTTAGTTTCTTGACAGTGGTGCTTCTTTCCACATGACCGACGACAAGAGTTTGTTCAGTACTTTGGAGGAGAAAGATCTCCAGATACTCATAGCGATGGGTAATGATGAGAAGTATAGTGTCTCAGGTGTAGGCATGGTTATTTTTCAGAGGGAGCATGGATCTTGCCTTACCTTGACCGATGTCAAGTATGTACCAAGACTGAAGAGAAACTTGGTGTCGATTGCGATGCTGGAAGACAGAGGCTATGGTGTAGTCTTCAGTAAGGGAAAGGTTTTCCTTGGACACATCATCACTAGAAAAGTGAAGCATATTGGTTCACGGGTCAAGAACCTATATGCTCTTGAGGTTCAAGATGCATGCAAAGCCTTGAGCAGCAAGGCGACTGATGGAGACTTGGTGGTTGAGAGGGAGGGTATATTACCTCTCAACATGTAGAGCTAGAATGATGGCCTGGGTGCAGGCGTCAAGGATAATCTCTCAAATCGGTCAGATATTTCCTTTATATTAGGGTCAATTTCTCTCCCTCCTTCTCATCTCGTATCAGTCATCTATTTGACAGCTTCATGGGTTTCCTCCGATCGCCACTATCTCTTTCAGCAAACGCGATGGTCGCAATTGCTGTCGCGCCACTTATAACAACACTTAGTCCCTTCCGGATCGGCGATGCGGTACTTGCGATGCGATGGTCGCAAATCGCTATCGCGAACTCAATAACAATAGTTGTTTCCTTCTGGATTGGTGATGTGATGTGTGCGATGCGATGGTCGCATAATCACAATCGGCGAACTCCACGACACCTTCACTTGGTTTGTTCAGATCGGCGATGCGATGTTGTTTCAGACTGATATGGCGTGAACCAATTTCAATAAAGTCCAATTAAGAAGATATCAGAAAATTCTATGTGTACAAAGAGTTACCACAGAACTCTGTTAACCAACTCAGAAGTCTACATGCACCGAAGATAAGGAAACCATGATTCAAGAAAATTCCTTCTAGCATCACTTTAGAACAAGAGATGAATTCATAATTTATAATCTGTAATAAAACAATTGAATTGACGCACGAATACACAGATAAATCAACAGAAGACCATTAACTTGGATAAACAGAGAGAAGAAAGTTTCAAGGAATAATGCTTCCGGCCTGCGCTCCTCCTCCATGAGAGTCTCGTTGCCTCTTTATTTATAAATAATTGATAGGCCTTCTCAGACCTTATCTGTTACAAAAGCATGCTTTCCATAGAATGATTTAAAGCGTAAAGCTTTAGTATAGTTTATCTAACAACGATATAATTAGCATGTTTTATTCTCAATCCTACTCTATCTTAACCTAGGAAAACATGGAAATAGCTGGCTAAAGGACCCCACTCCCTTGCCTGTAGATTTTTTTGGATTTTTGGAATATGTTTGAAGACTTTTTCCCTCTGAGTCACATGCTCCTGCATCAGACTCCTGAGGACAAAATTCTTCATGGGCTCCTGTCCATGAGCTCGTCTATAGGTTTGCCCAGCTTCTGTCTTCTGTAACCCAAGTAGCTTCAGCGGTTGGCTGTCCCTTCCATTTTACCAAATACTGGAAGTACTCTCGTCCCCTTGTCTTCTTATGCACCTTCTTGTCCATAATTCTTTCTGGCTATAAATTCTTTGCTGTGGGTAACTGTTTTACCCAGTTAATCTCTGGAGTCTCCTGATCCTATGTTGTATCATCTGTAGTTTCATTCTCATACTTGTACAAGTCTGCAACATTAAAAATTGGTGATATTCCCACATCAGGTGGTAATTCAATCTCATAAGCATTTGCAGAGAATTTCCTCAGTATTCTGCACGGTCCAATTTTCTTGAATTTCAATTTATTATACTCCCTCTTTGGAAATCTCTCCTTTCTGAGATGTGCTAAAACCAAATCCCCAACTTCAAAGTTCACCTCTCTTCTCCTCATATCTGCTCTGGTTTTGTACTTGATGTTGCTATCCTGCAGCTGTTGCTTCACTTGTTCATGTATTGCCTGCATTTCTGAAGCAAAGTCTTCACCCTCTGCACTTCTCATTTCTTCTTTTCCCAAATTCCTTAATTCAGATATTCCTCTTGGGTGCATCCCATAAACAATATGGAATGGACTCTGTCCTGTGCTCCTGTTCGGTGAGTCGTTATATGCATACTCAAATTGTGCTAACACTTGATCCCATTGCTTTGGATGTTCTGCAGTAAGGCTCCTCAAAAGATTGCCTAAACTTCTGTTCACAACTTCAGTCTGTCCATCAGTTTGTGGATGATAGGCAGAACTGAAACTTAATTTAGTTCCCAGCTTCTTCCATAGTGTTCTCCAGAAATTTCCAACAAATTTTGAATCCCTGTCTGAGACAATGCTTTTGGGCAACCCATGCAATCTTACAATCTCTTTAAAAAACAAATTAGCAATGTGAGAAGCATCACAAGTTTTATAACATGGAATAAAGTGTGCCATTTTTGAAAATCTGTCCACTATAACAAAAATTGAATCATAACCTCTTTGAGTCTTTGGTAATCCCAACAAAAAATCCATACTTACCATATCCCAAGGCCTATCTAGAATTGGTAATGGGATATACAAACCTGTGTTTTGGCTCCTCCCATTTTCATATTGGTAGACTTTACAATTTCTTACGTACTTCTCTTTAGATTTAATTTTTGGCCAGAAATAAAATCTGTTGAGCTATTCAAAAGTCTTCTCTACACCAAAATGTCCTGCAAGTCCTCCACTATGTTTCTCTTTGATTAAATTCTCTCTCATTGAACAGTTTGGTATGCACAGCTGATTTTTCTTAAATAATAGTCCATCTTGTAGGAAATAATCCAACCACTTGCTCCTATCCGCCAAAACAGGATTTTTACAAGCCTCAAATGCCTCTTTAAAATCTGAATCGGTCTCATATAATTCGTTAAGAAAATCAAAACCCAACACTTGGATTTGACTCTCTTGAAGCAATACATTTCTCCTACTTAAGGCATCTGCAACTTTGTTTGACTGCCCAGTTATATGCTTCAACACAAAATGGAAACCTTGAAGATATTCTACCCATTTAGCATGTTTCTGGCTGAGCTTTGGCTGCTGCATTATAAACTGTAATGCATGGTTATCTGAATAAAGAATAATTTTTTTTTTACATTAAATAATGCCTCCATTTCTTTAATGATTGCACAACTGCATAGAACTCCTTATCATAAGAAGAATACTTCTTTTTTGAATCATTTAGATTTTCACTAAAATAAGCTATTGGTCTATCTTCTTGGCTTAAAACTCCTCCAATTGCTTCTCCGCTGGCATCACACTTTAATTGAAAAGGTTTGTTAAAATCAGGAAGGACCAAAAGAAGCTTTTCAGTTATTTTCTTCTTTAACAGCTGAAAATTTTTCTCTGCTTCAGCAGTCCATTTAAATGGCTGTTTGTCCTTCTTTATGGTCTCAATAATAGGTGTATTGATCTTACTAAAATTCTTAATGAATTTTCTGTAAAAACTAGCAAGACCGTGAAAACTCCTTACCTCAAAAACACTCTTGGGTGAAGGCCACTCCATAATTGCCTTGATCTTCTCTAGATCCATCTTCAACCCTTCAGCAGAAATAACAAATCCCAAGTACACCAGCTCCTCTTTCATGAATGAACACTTCTTCAGATTCAGCAATAGTTTTTCTTGTTGTAGCTTCTGTAAGACATAATTTAAATGCCTCACGTGCTCCTCCTTGGACCTGCTATAGACTAATATATCGTCCAAATATACTATTACAAACTTACCAATGAACTCTTTAAGAACTTCATTCATGAGTCTCATGAATGTACTTGGTGCATTTGACAACCCAAAAGGCATTACTCTCCATTCATATAGTCCCTCATTGGTCTTAAAAGCGGTTTTCCACTCATCCCCTTCTCTTATCCTTATCTGATGATACCCACTTTTAAGATCTAGTTTTGAAAAATATTTTGCTCCACTCAAGCAATCCATTAAATCTTCAATTCTAGGTAACGGAAATCTGTACCTGATTGTGATTTTATTGATGGCTCTCGAATCTGTACACATTCTCCAGCCTCCATCTTTCTTTGGGCTCAGTACTGTTGGCACTGCGCAAGGACTCAAGCTTTCTCTGATCAGCCCCTTGTCAAGCAATTCTTGTACCTGTTTTCTAACTTCTTCATTTTCTGTAGGAGTCATTCTATACGCTGCTTTGTTAGGTAGGCTTGCTCCAGGAATCAAATCTATATGATGACTGATTCTTCTAATGGGTGGTAATTCATTAGGCAAATCATCAACAATAATATCACAATATTTCTCCAACATTTCTTGAAGTTCAATGGGTAAATCAGAAACTTTAGTAGAGGTCATTATTACCTTGGGCTTGCAAATTACAACAAAATTTACCTCATTTTCTTCAATCTGCTTCAAGTATTCCTTTCCTCCAAGTAACAGAGTTTTTGGATTAGTCTTCTGTCTTGGTACATCTTCTTCTTGCAAAGGCAACAACGTATGATTGGCACCATCTTTTCCAAACTTGTAGGTGTTTCTTTTCCCGTCATGTATGGCTCCTCTGTCATATTGCCAAGGTCTTCCAAGCAATATGTGACACACATCCATGGGAATCACATCACAAACAGTTTTATCTTTATATTTGCCCACTTGAAATTCCACTTCACACTGTTCATTTACTAACAGTTGATGTCCCTTTTGCAACCATGACACTTTGTAAGGTGTTGGATGCTTCATTGTCTTCAGCTTCAATTTCTCCACTACTTCTGTAGAGACTAAATTGTCAGTGCTGCCACTATCAATGATCATTTGGAAACATTTCCCTTGAACTTTACACATTGTCCTGAATAAAGTCTTCCTTTGTGGCGGTTCGGCCACCTCCTTTGCTGGCTTAAGTAGGAATTTATTAACTACCAAATATTCTCCTCTTTCTGGTATATTTTCTTCTTCTGCTACTACTACCACCGGTGCTTCTCCCTCAACTGGAGCAACAATTGCATTCCTCTAATTTGTTTCTACATTCTCTGGGCACTCAAAAGCTCTGTGTCCCAGCTTGTTACATCTGTAACATCTTATTTCTCTGCCTCTTCCTCTGCCTCCTCTTCCTCTAGAAAAACTCCCTCTGCCTCTTGCATCACCTCCTGTGGGTGCATGTTGGGTTGAGCTACTGCTAGCTCCATCTTTAGGTGTTGTAGATCTTCCTCTACCACCTTGACTTCCCTTTCCTCTGAAAGTCCCTCTCCCTCTGGCAGACTGCTTCCTCATGAGTTTTTCTTCAGCTTTCAATGCTATCTGATAAGCTTCCTCTACTGTTTTTGGAGACAATAGACTTATCTCATCTTGAATGTCCATCCTAAGGCCATTCATATATCTAGCCACCTTCTCATATGTATCTTGGGCTTCTCCAACTCTTATGCTCACCTTATAGAACTCTTCTGTGTATTCTTTTACTGTCAAAGATCTCTGTCTAAGATTTTGCATTTGTCTAAACAATGTTTGCTGATAATTACTTGGCAAAAACTTACCTCTTAAATTTGTTACCATCTTGCTCCAATTCTTGATCGGTTGCTTACCAAGTCTCTTCCTTTCTGCCTGCACACCATCCCACCAAAGCACTACATGGCCTTTTAACTTGGTGACAACAAACTTCACTTTCTTCTCATCTTCTGTTTCTTCATAATCGAAGAATTTCTCCATGCCATTAATCCAGTCTATCAATTCTTTTGGATTCAGTCCTCCTTGGTATACCGATACCTCGGTCTTTGGCCTGGCTGTGGATCTCAACACTGACTGAAAGAACCTCATCTCAGGAGTAATCTCTACAGCTTCCTCCTCTGTAGCTTCAACCTCGGGTTCGCTAACATCTCCATCATCTAAGTTTCTGTCTGAAGTTAATGCATCCAATCTAGCTTGCATCTGTTGTACTGCTTCCATTATTTCAGCATTTGCAACAGGCCATCCTCTTCCACCACGTCCTCGTCCTCTTCCAAATCTAAAAGCCATAGCGACTTTCCTTCTCCTACTTCTGAGATTCAATCCAATGTCAGTTGGTGGCTCTGATACCACTAATGATGGCCTGGGTGCAGGCGTCAAGGATAATCTCTCAAATCGGTCAGATATTTCCTTTATATTAGGGTCAATTTCTCTCCCTCCTCGTCTCGTATCAGTCATCTATTTGATAGCTTCATGGGTTTCCTCCGATCACAACTATCTCTTTCAGCAAATGCGATGGTCACAATTGTTGTCGTGCCACATATAACAACACTTAGTCCCTTCCGGATCACGATGCGGTGCTTGTGATGCGATGGTCGCAAATCGCTATCGCGAACTCAATAACAATAGTTGTTTCCTTCTGGATTGGTGATGTGATGTGTGCGATGCGATGGTCACATAATCGCAATCGGCGAACTCCACGACACCTTCACTTGGTTTGTTCGGATCGGCGATGCGATGTTGTTTCAGACTGATACGGTGTGAACCAATTTCAATAAAGTCCAATTAAGAAGATATCAGAAAATTCTATGTGTACAAAGAGTTACCACAGAACTCTGTTAACCAACTCATAAGTCTACATGCATCGAAGATAAGGAAACCACGATTCAAGCAAATTCCTTCTAGCATCACTTTAGAACAAGAGATGAATTCATAATTTATAATCCGTAATAAAACAATTGAATTGACACACGAATACACAGATAAATCAACAGAAGACCATTAACTTGGATAAACAGAGAGAAGAAAGTTTCAAGGAATAATGCTTCTGGCCTGCGCTCCTCCTCCATGAGAGTCTCGTTGCCTCTTTATTTATAAATAATTGATAGGCCTTCTCAGACCTTATCTGTTACAAAAGCATGCTTTACATAGAATGATTTAAAGCGTAAAGCTTTAGTATAGTTTATCTAACAACGATATAATTAGCATGTTTTTTTCTCAATCCTACTCTATATTAACCTAGGAAAACATGGAAATAGCTAGCTAAAGGACCCCACTCCCTTTCCTGTAGATTGTTTTGGATTTTTGGAATATGTTTGAAGACTTTTCCCTCTGAGTCACATGCTCCTGCATCATAGAAGAAGTCTCAAATGATTGTAGAGGAGCCACGATTGGTGTAGCAGCTTCAGGAGGTTGTGGAGCAGCCACAACAGGGGAAGCTGAGAGAAGATCAAGTAGATACATCTACTCATGCAGAGACCTCTAGTAGGGGAAACTTTGAGCCAGGGGGCTGAGGGATCGCATGCAGCCATACCTCTAGGTAGGAGGTGGGGTGATATAGAGTGATCGTCCCAAGGAGGAGGGGCAGGATCCTTGAGGTACCCAACCTCTTGGATGAGACCTTGCTATAGGAGCCTCGATGTGGAGTAGCAAGAACTGATTGATTGGGTATAGACAGATGCGTATGGAGCGGCAGAGAGAGTGACAATCCAAAGAATCCCAGGACAGTGCATAGCTAGCAGGTTGCAGCAATGCGAGAGGCACAAGTGTTTTGCATAGTGCTAGGTGGCACAAAGAGGTGTGCAATGGTGCGAGATGCATGGAGATGTTGCAGTAGCGTAGATGTCAGGGAGGGATCACTTGTCAGCAACAGGTAGAGCTTCAGAATTAGAGTATGTTCCTAGCCCAACAGAGTGGTCAGTTGGGAGTGTTTTTGTTCCAAGTGTTGTTGGAGCAAGTGGACCGGGTAGATGTTTTGCATGTAGAACATTCCAGAGTTACAGGATCAGGTTCGAGAGAAAGCCTTTCTTGTTGAGAGGGAGTGTTGAAAAATGTACAACAAGAAATGTTAAATTTAGAATGTGCTAAAAATAGACCTGCTAAAAATAGCATGTCTAAAAATAGTAGTTTGGACAGCAAGGTCATTGGCCACATTAGGTGAGACATGAAATTGCTAAAAATTGAAAGTTCTAAAAATAGCATTTCTAGGTCCCTTCCTATTTATAACAATCCCTAGTCTATCTATAGGAAGTAAAATTAATTTTGGTCTTAACAACAATTGGAAATATTAATTAATTAATTCAGTTGAGTTAATTAGTTAAGGAAATTCGAATTTGAAGTCTTTGTGAGCATGCACATGAGTTGTCCCACTGATTGAGGAATTTATCCTTAATTTCCTCCACTGATTGAGGGAATAAGTATGAGTTCTATAATGAGAGAATTAGTTGACTTAGTTCTAACTAGTCAAGTCCAGTTAGATTATTTTAACAAGTTGTTAAAATAATAAAATATAGTTTGTTAATGCTTGCATGGATGTGACAACTATTATTTTAGATAACTAAGAATTCACTCATGGATAACTATTGCATGTCAGTTCTGTCAGAGACCCAATTGAGATCAGATGTGGGACAATGTACTATCAGATGCTTGGATATTTCTAGTAAGTATTCCTTGCACGGAGAAGGATCTATTATAGGAGATTGGAGGACTTGTGGCCTATATATTGAGGCCTAAGTAGTCCATGAGTTTCATCTTCTTATTGAAGATCATCAAGATATTCTGATTACAGAGAGAGCAGGATAGCTATTGAGCTGATTCTTTTTGTATGTTGAAGAGGATTTCCACTTGGTTGATAATACAATGTTGGGGTTTTATGTTGGTGCTTTCCCTAGTGATATATTCTGTGTTATGTGTGATTGATTTCTCTTGATCAGTTATGCATGTTTCTACTTGATGTTGCTCATGAATTCGATTATGCTTTCGCTTAATGTTTTGTAGAAGTAGAAAAAGTATTATGCTTTAGGACATTGCATATATCGGTTTGTTCTATGGGTGAAATTTGTACAAGGATTCCATTGACCACATTGTGTCTAGCTTAGGATTTCACTACGCACACTGGGTCTAATCTAAGATTAATCTTGGTAGCTTCATTTGTATTCCTCTGACAACGTCTTTCCTTAAGGAATTTAGAGCTCAATAACTCACTCTTTTGGGCCTCCTCCAATAGGATCCAAAACCAACAAGGTTGCCTCGGGATATTCCCCTCTCAACACCTTAGCCAACCTTTTTCCCTTATTAATATCATTTATCTCTAGGGAGAGAAAAATCTGGGTAGGTAACTCCCTCTTCCCATGGACCTCCTAGGGCCTTTCCCAACTGTCCTATAATTGTTTGGGATGTTGAATTCTCTTTCACCACCCATTCCCACTGTAATTTACATAACTAACCATATTCACATTAACATTAGATAAAAATGAACATTTATGGACATCATGTATTCATACTTGACCCTCAACATGGGCCCCATAGTCTATAAAAGTAAATTTGGCAAGAAATCATGACTGACATCTCATACTATACAGGTGGTATTCATCTCAAATTTTCCACATAATAATGAACGTGCAAGTTAAAAAAAACATTACTATATCTTCTATAAATAAATATTGCATATCATAATGGTAAACATTATACCTTCACATTTGTAGTTGAAAATCACATTGTAACATTTTACAAGATGGATTTTTAAAGGATGAAATTAACATATTTGTTAAATGTAGGATACATACCAACTAGCATCATCATTGAGTCATCAAATTGTAGAATCATTAAGTTAGTTGAACATGCATAATCTATTTCATCTCATGCATTATAATACTATCAAATAATCTTGGTTTCTCTCATCAAACAAATTACCATGAAATAATCTTGGTTTCTCTCATCAAACCAATTATCGTTTATGTATGTTCATATGGAAAGCCACAATGCCTTTCCATTTCTATTTTTATTAATGACATAACAATACATTTATATCAAATCAATAGCTTTAAAGACACTACTGTTATCATGATCTACGTTCTTTGTAAAATTCAAGAACTTACAACCATATAGTAATAATTCATGAAAGGTAGTGCAATAAGCTAAATAATCAATGCTACCAACCATCATAAATTCAATCAGAATCCACTACAAGATAATCAAAATTTAGTCATTATAGTAAAGCCCTATGACTTGACTCATTATTTATCTTGAATATTCAAAGGGGTTCCTTCAATTTATTTTAAAACATTCTATTGTCTTCTTCAAGGAAAACCCCCACCTTTCTACATTCGATTTCTATTACACAAAACAATACATGCTTTCATTCTTTTATTATAAGCAATGCATTGTAACTCTAATAACTTTTCTATAAATGCACCACTAAACATTACCATAAGAGTGTGCATGCAAAGGTTGGTAGTTAATCCACACTATCACTAATCACAATGTGAGTATTCAAAATTGTTCATGATTTAGTTACAAAGAATGCAACAAAATTCCTTATTGTCTTTTATCCAAATAAAGACTAAAATTCCATAAGCACAATTATTCTTTAAAGAAAACACTAACACTTATCATTATTTAATGTGGTTATTAACACCATCATGCATCTCATATGAAACATAGTCTATTGCATACATTGTCATGTAATTTTCGTCAGTGTCATACTGTTGGAAATAATACTGAGAGGGGGGGTGAATCAGTATTATCAGATCAATAAAACTTTTTCAATACTCAAAAACATATACGCTACTTCAGTTAAGTGAACCCGCATGTACACGCTGCTGTGTCTAAAGCAACTAGTGTATATCTAGAAATCTTATGATTCAGTTAGCTCATCTTCAGTAAATGCATCAGAACATTATTAACCATATTAACAGTAAACATGTGCAGTATAACAGAACAGATCATCACACAAAAGCCACACACATGAACACAAAGATATAAGGTGGAAACCCAATGTGGGTGAAAACCACCTGTTGCAAGTCATCTCAATCTTCTTCTTAATAAGAAAATCCTTTTACAATATTTGTACTGGTGCAGTCTTATACCAGTACGGGAGCTACAACCCCCTTTGCTCTTGTACTAGCCGATCCATTTACTACTACATAGGCTTCTACCTGCTACAATGCTCCAAAGATCTCCCTTAGCTTTTGTACTAGCTTAGATACTAGTACGTAGGTGCTTGCATACAATCTTTTCTCCTTCAGGTACCACTTTTCATCAATTTTCAGACTGGATACACTGAAGCACAACACATAATCTGAAAGGCCACTTTTCATCCAATTTTCATACTGGACCCATAACTATCATTGAGGCTCAAAACAATCATCAAACTCTGAATCACTGAAACCTTGTTAACAACACCGTCACCAGAACACAGAGCAGACACAGAACTCTGTAATAACCATCAGACCCATCTGCAACTTCAAATATCAAGCTTTACAATGTATACGCTACTTCGATGAATCAAACCTGCGTGTATACGTGCTTTTGCCAAAGACAACCCGCGTACAGATCTAAAAATAATTTCTCATAACTTGCAGCTGTACCAGACATCAGTCATACTCATAACACTTATAGAACAATACATGCGTCAGTATGTAGATCTAGAATAAGCATCATAAAGATAGTTCATTTCAAACCATTTGATCCGGATCTCTCCTTAGATCTTGTTCTCAATCAACCGATGAGATCTCTCCTTAGCTCAGATCAAGCAATCAACCAATAACCTGCATACTGGATCTAATACTTCATCAAATATTCAAGACATTTCAGATGCGTTTGCCTAATGATCTTCTTCTCCTTATATAGACTTAGGCCTTGTTCAATACCAAGGGCCAAAACCATAGAAATCCAATACCATCATCTTCAAAAACTAGGGATCAACACGTCCATCGAGACACCAAGGTCCAAAACCATAGGCACAACTTCCAAGGAATAACCGCCGTGGACCAAAGATAAGTTTTCCACATACACGCGCTTTTACTGAAGCCAACCAGCGTGTACACGCGACTTGGTATATAGCGAACTAGCATATACGCGACTTGGTATATAGTGAACTAGCGTGTATACTCGAATACACGCGACTTGGGCTTAATGAACCTGCGTGTATGAACTTTCTCTTCTTCTTATAGTTTGATCATCAATTCCTTGCTGCTGTCCTTCTGCACTATGATTTCTCATCAGTGTGGTTTTCCATCAAGGACAACACTTATCTCATAATGCCAACAATCTCCCCCTTTGGACTTGATGGCAAAGCTAACTTGTCACACTTAGAACTATCATCTGATTCCTTTGAGCTGTCCTCCATTAGTCACATCTGATATCTCTTCTGAAGATTCATCCAGTTATACATAAGTGAGATATTCTTCTATGAGAGGGTTGCCATCAAGTACAACACATGCATCATAACGCCAACAATCTCCCCCTTTGGACTTGATGGCAACAACACCAAAACACTCTCCCCCTTTGACATCAAGGGCAAAGGGTGGACCAAGATGTTCCTTTGCTGAAAATTTTGCTGTCCATACTCCCCCTGAGTATCTGTTAAAATCTCTGAATGATCTCCCCCTTTGTATATGCCAAAGTGTACCAATCTGTCAATGCTCCCCCTGAGTACATGCCGAGTCTCTGTACTGCTGAAGTCTGCTGTTCATGCTCTTCCTGACTGTAGGCAAGATTTGAAAAAGATGTTCTTCAAGAAGAACATAACTCTATACATCATAAAAGACCTTCCTATCACCAAAGACTCATACATACATCCATCTCTCAACTAAGTGAGGATATACAAAAATTGACTCATCCACCCAACCAAGTGGGGATACATCAAAAGTTTACATATGAAAACCAATCACATTGCATCAATCATCCCAGGCATAGTGGGGAAACCAAAATAGGCCGTTACATGACCTTGACACCATGAAAGAGATACCACAAAAAAATATATATGACATAGAGACGAAAGAACTAGACCAAGACTTATGAAAGTCACCAGCAGCATCTGATAATCACCATTCAGATCAGCAACCAAGAAATTCTTCTGTTCTCCTTTCACCTTTGTTCCCCCTGAAACCAACAACAAATGTGAACTAGAACCAAAAGCTTTAAGATAATGCCAACAATGCATCATTGGAAGATTATCTGCTCCCCCTGAACCTGTGCCAGATGATCTCTGTCAGACTCATATCAGACTTTCTGCAACCAACATCTGTCCCTGCTGATTTCCTTCAAAAACTCCATATACGCGTCTGCATCCACATAAACAGGCGTATATACGCGGATAGGCCTTATGAAACTCGCGTACAACTATTTTCATATCAGCAACCTGTAAATGTCTGAACATAGATGTCAACTCCTCCTTTTAAACATCATCATGAAATCATTCACATTACATGTGAAATCACCATAGCCATTACATCAATGTCAAGATCTACATGATCCAAGTATCATTACTTGGGAACATCTACATCAATCAACATATGTAAGTATCAACCTATCATCATATAGATAAGAACTCAGCAACTTTGAGTAATCATCCATGTATCAGCATTATGTATCTTGAGCTCAAGCTCATTTGACAAAACTTCTTGATATCATCAACAACAACAATCCTTATCCACATGAGTTCCTGCATCATAACTATATGATCTTTATGCATATGATAACAGCAGTATATAAGTGACTCATCATCAAGTGAGGAAGATGTGTATTCAAGCTTTGTACTCCTCCTTGTCCTTATGAGGATCACCATGTAAGCACCATATATGCATCATCAAAGAATCAACCATAAATCTGATCTGAACATCTTCTATGTAATGAGAGTTTATCATAGACAACTCACAACCATATCATAGCAAGATATATCATTTAGCCATATAAGAATCATCACCAAGGATTATTAACCATAATGCCAACAATGAATTACTAAAGGCATATGCTCCCCCTCAACCAGTGCCATCTGTTAGATCTAATCATGCATATATCAGCAATAAGCATCAAAACATCATCATCCTCAAGTTAGGATCAAAACATACAAGTAACAAAACATTTCCACACATCCTCAGCAGACTGTAACCAATAGAGCAAATAATGGACTGAATCATATCAGATCCCTTTTCTGATCCTGTCCCCACTGCTTTTCCTCAGACTGATATATACGCGACTTTGCAGTGTCTAACTCGCGTATGTACGTGACTTCCCTTTAAGTAACTTGCGTATGAGATTCAGAACGCTAAAGGTTTACACTTTCAGCTCCCCCTGAGTCTGATATGTCTGTGCTGTGCTGTGTCTCAGTACATTGTGCTGACTGTACTTCCTTCTTCTTCCATATATTCAAGTGTGATGAGGTTTTCTCCTTTTGGTGTGATGTCCATCCTTTGTTCCTGCATTCCTTTGCTATATGTCCAAGCTTGTTACATGCATAACATCTTACATGTTTCATATTCCTCCTGTAACAATCAACAGCTTTGTGACCAAACATATTGCAAGCAAAGCAATATCCATAAAAGTACTTTGAATGTGATGATCTTTCTGCATAATGGTTTTGAACCCTTCTTCTTCTACATCTAGCTGCAACATGTCCAAGATTATGACATACATAACATTCAACACTATTCATAGGAGGAGTAAAGGATTTTCTTTGAGGAATCTCTTTTCTTGGTTGATGATGAGATTGATCTTTCATTTCTTCGTTGATCACTTTAGATTTCTCTTTAGAGTTCCTTGCCTCACCTTGTGAACTAGATTCACCTTCAATAGATTCATGGAAACCAAGACCGGTCTTTATAGCAGGAGATCTTTGACTACTAAGAATATCATCCAAGACTTTAGAGCTATCTTGAAATCTCAACAGTTTATCCTTTTCTTCTAGTTTACCTTTCAAGATATTTACCTCAACTTGAAGTTGTTCCTCCTTTTCAAGAGATTTCCTTTTCAAATCTTCTTCAAGTTTCCTTCCTTCTTCCATTTGTTCCCTTAGTTTGAGAATCTCCTTTTCTTGTTCTTCATTCAGATCCTGCTACATTTGACGAACTCGGAAGGCACATTCTAGTTGAGATTTTAAGCTGATGACTTCGTTTTCTTGTTTTGCAATGGCTTGGAGTAGATCTGTATTCTGCTTCTTTGATTCTTCAAGATCTCCTTTTAGAGCGAGGATTGTAGCTTCAAGATTTTCATAGTAGTTGGATCTATCTTTGAGTTTCTTGATGGTTGTGCTTCTTTCGTTGACTTCTTTTCTTAATGATGTCACTTCATGCTGCAATTTTTGACATTGGTCTTCCTTGTCCTTGAGAAGCTTTCTTACCTTGTTTCCTTCTTCTAGTTGGACCTTTAGTTTGGTAACTTCTTCTTTGAAAGCATATTCCCTTTTGTTCAATAGATCTTGTTGATCTTTAACTTTGTCTGCAAGCCTTCTAAATACTGCCTCTATTTGATACTTTTCTTGCTCACCCATAAAAGCATGTTCAGTAGTTTCACTATCACTTCCATCACTTTCACAAGGAAATATAGCAGGAACATCAGAGGATAACACATTCATACCTGATAATGATTCTGAATCTGATTCTGAATCTGAAGAACTTCTTATACCTAATCCCCAATCGACTCTCCCACTGTCATAGATCTTCTGAGATGTCTTCTTCTTCTTATGAGATTTCTTCTTAAGCTTCTTTCCCATTGTTCCACGGATCTCCTTCAAGCGATCAAGCTTCTACCAAAGGACTAGGCTCTGATACCAATTGTTGGAAATAATACTGAGAGGGGGGGTGAATCAGTATTATCATATCAATAAAAAATTTTCAATACTCAAAAACATATACGCTACTTCAGTTAAGTGAACCCGCATGTACACGCTGCTGTGTCTAAAGCAACTAGCGTATATCCAGAAATCTTATGATTCAGTTAGCTCATCTTCAGTAAATGCATCAGAACATTATTAACCATATTAACAGTAAACAGGTGCAGTATAACATAACAGATCATCACACAAAAGCCACACACATGAACACAAAGATATAAGGTGGAAACCCAATGTGGGTGAAAACCACCTGCTGCAAGTCATCTCAATCTTCTTCTTAATAAGAAAATCCTTTTACAATATTTGTACTGGTGCAGACTTATACAAGTACGGGAGCTACAACCCCCTTTGCTCTTGTACTAGCCGATCCATTTACTAGTACACAGGCTGCTACCTGCTACAATGCTCCAAAGATCTCCCTTAGCTTTTGTACTAGCTTAGATACTAGTACGTAGGTGCTTGCCTACAATCTTTTCTCCTTCAGGTACCACTTTTCATCAATTTTCAGACTGGATACACTGAAGCACAACACATAATCTGAAAGGCCACTTTTCATCCAATTTTCATACTGGACCCATAACTATCATTGAGGCTCAAAACAATCATCAAACTCTGAATCACTGAAACCCTGTTAACAACACCGTCACCAGAACACAGAGCAGACACAGAACTCTGTAATAACCATCAGACCCATCTGCAACTTCAAATATCAAGCTTTACAATGTATACGCTACTTCAATGAATCAAACCCGCATGTATACGTGCTTTTGCCAAAGACAACCCGCGTACAGATCTAAAAATAATTTCTCATAACTTGCAGCTGTACCAGACATCAGTCATACTCATAACACTTATAGAACAATACATGCGTCAGTATGTAGATCTAGAATAAGCATCATAAAGATAGTTCATTTCAAACCATTTGATCCGGATCTCTCCTTAGATCTTGTTCTCAATCAACCGATGAGATCTCTCCTTAGCTCAGATCAAGCAATCAACCAATAACCTGCATACTGGATCTAATACTTCATCAAATATTCAAGACATTTCAGATGCGTTTGCCTAATGATCTTCTTCTCCTTATATAGCCTTAGGCCTTGTTCAATACCAAGGGCCAAAACCATAGAAATCCAATACCATCATCTTCAAAAACTAGGGATCAACACGTCCGTCGAGACACCAAGGTCCAAAACCATAGGCACAACTTCCAAGGAATAACCGCCGTGGACCAAAGATAAGTTTTCCACATACACGCGCTTTTACTGAAGCCAACCAGCGTGTACACGCGACTTGGTATATAGCGAACTAGCGTATACGCGACTTGGTATATAGTGAACTAGCGTGTATACTCGAATACACGCGACTTGGGCTTAATGAACCTGCGTGTATGAACTTTCTCTTCTTCTTATAGTTTGATCATCAATTCCTTGCTGCTGTCCTTCTGCACTATGATTTCTCATCAGTGTGGTTTGCCATCAAGGACAACACTTATCTCATAATGCCAACACATACTTGAACTGATATCCATTAGCATAATATCTCTACTTGTTTTATACTTACAGATTCCCAAAAGGCGTCAGTGCTGCAACCTTTTTCTCTTATACTACTTGTAACATACCCTGATAAACTTCGTGTAAGAATACATATGATTATATTTTTTTTAACAAAATTATTAGCATGTAATCCGCAAACACTTATTATATATATTCCTTAACTAACCATTAGATAAAATCACTGTCATACATAAAGTAGCTTTAGGAATGGAATAATAAGTTACATAACCATTGTTGTAGCATATTAACATAAATCTCCCTATTGTAATCTTATATCATTATTGTTGTCCATTTAATTAGGCTTGTTAATCATATATTTAATGATGTAAGTGTCGACGTCATGCAAAGAAGCAACATAATTAGAGTAGCATAATAGGAAAATACATCAATAGACACTAATATACCCTTGAAACCTCGAGGGTAAAAACTAGCAAACGTTATTTTATTAAACATTTCGTGAGGGTTTCCATCCCTTGACCATTGTTAAAAATATTACAAAGAAATATCATCTTAAATTCAAACATAACAAGATAGAGGCCATTACATTAATCAAGATATCATTTACCAACAATTCCTTGAGCACTCTGACTTGGTGACCTAGTTATTTTCTACAATGGATTATCCTATGTTTGACAATCCCACAATTTGCATGGACCATTAGTTAATTGCCTACCATAGTATTAAATATAATCCATCATTTTCATAAGTCACAACCCTTTCCTAGAATTACTACCATCAATAATTCTGACATCATGATTATATAAAACATTTATCAATCCCAAACAAAAATCCTCTACTAATTATACTTTAAACATCTTTTCATGTTCCTTTTTTTGCACATGCGTAAATTAAAAGTACATAATTTCACCAACATGCCTATTTATCCATGCATGAGGAAGGCTATGACACATGTCTAGCCATCCAAATCTCACATGCATAAAATAAAATGAATAAAGATTACCAAGGCATTCTCATCTATCCACACTTCATATGCAATATAAGAAAAGAAGTAGATACATTTTACCTCCGCCCACTAGGATATCTTAATATTTAAAATTGTCCCCATGGTTATCATGATAATATTTAAAATAATCTTCGTGGTTATCATTATCTCTTCGCACAAGAAGAGGGAAAATCCTTCAAAAAGATAAACACCACAATTACTATTATTTTCTTTTCATGAAAACACATTCCTTTCCATAAGAAAAACCATCACAACTACACATATTCTTTTAAAGGAAAACTAGCCCAATAACTTTTACTTTGTGCATGAAATTATATAAACTTTATCAGAAGAAACTAACCCATCAACTATTATCTTTGAGCATGTAAAGACATATTATCTTTCAAGAAAATTATCACAATAACTATTCTTTTTGTACATGCAATAATGGATTTCTTTTACAAGAAATTCTAACACAATAGTTGTTCTTTTTGTATATGTAAACATATTCTCTTTTTTAAGAAAACTAATGCAATAACTATTGTTACTATGTTTGTAAACACATATTCTTTTTCCAAAGGAAGATAACACAACTATTTTTTATGTGTATACAAACACATATCCTCTCTCAAGAAAATTAATATAATAGCTATTACTTCTACGCATATAAACACTTGTTCTTTTTCAAGAACACTAACACAATAGCTATTTTTTTATGTATATAAACACAAATTTTATCCAAGAAAAAATAAAGAAATAGGAATTGTTTTGTTCACCTCAATGCATATTCTTTTCCAAAAATAGTTAGGAAAATAACTATTATTTATCTGCGTATGAGCACATATTCTTTTCCAAGAAACTAGCAAAATAATCACATGTTCTTTTCAAAAAAATAACTCATATTCCAGAACGAAACGAGTACTTATATTTCTTATGAAAATATTCATATGCAATCTTTCCTCAAGAAATAGCATGAATAATAAATCCCTTCTCAAAATTACATGAATAATGATCTTTTATGCAAAATATTTATATGATATATTTTCTTAGGAAAATACCATGAATAATTATCTTTTATGCAAAATAAAATATACGAAATCTTTTCCTCAGAAAAATTACTTATCTCTTTTGCACCATTCAATGTTTCACGTGCATTAAGTCTTTTTTCTAATGCATTAAGTTTCTCCACTTCTATGGATCAAACTTCAACAAGCCCACTTGACCTCCTTTTCGGCCAGGGTTTTAATTGGATTAGAATATTTTCATGGATTTAGTTGTCTTGTCTTCGTATATTTTAAGAAAACTAAGAGACGAACACGATAGCTAAACCTAAAGATGATGATGACTCCATAATGAGCAGAGGGGATTTGAAACCAAATCAATTAAACCAAAAAACCCCAATGACAACAAAAATGCTTTCAAACATCATAATATTGTTTTACAGATAACACAAATACTAATTCACTTATGTTCAACTAGGAAAACTATCTGGCCATGAATATATCACATGGAATTGGAAACATAAACATAAAAGTTACATTAAGCAATTTCTCAACTGCTCTTCTATGCACAAAGAGAACTTGTTTTTAACTAACCTTCTAGAAGTAAAAATGTTAATGGGACACCACATTTTTTTTTCTAGAGCATAACTCTACCACGAATAAAAAATAAGAATGTGGTTATCGAGAACCACTTTAGTTTTAATTGAATTCTTGATATTTAATATTCATTATACATATTAAATTAATAATAGTTTTACAATATGTAAATGCATGAGTTTTTACGGGTAGGGATATTACATATTCCTGCCCTTAATGATAACACCATCTTCGGTGTTAATCATTAACTTTTACTTATGACGTCTATTTCAGAACAACCAAAAGGGGATCCTTTTCCTTAAAAATGAAGGATTTTATTTCTAAGTAATATAATAAGAAAAAACAATAATGTTTTATTAATAATCATAATCATTTACAACTACAAAAACATTCAACTTTCATTTCCAATCATTTAGCCATTGTTCAATTTCATAAACACGAAAACAAAGTCTCTATACCAACTTATTGTCACTTCCCAATACTCTTGGAAATCATGGCCACTTCAGGCAATAATTGTAACTTTTGGTGGTTTATCAACTGGGACAAGCACTCTATGAGTGATTTATAAGCCCAACAACAAGAATTTTGGGTCATTTAACAGCCTCTGTGGCAAGCATCCCATAGCGTATCACCAAAAAATCCAACATAATCACATTAATCACAACATTTTTAATTAAATGATATTCAAAATATTTTAACTATCAATCATTTATCATAGTACCTATGCAATTACATAGCGAGAACCTAGCTCTCTAATCATCGAAATGATCAAAGTTGTCATAATTGCACAAACTCCATATTGTCTTATCCCTTGCTAAATACATCCATAATAAAAATAATACAATAAAGGGAGTACACTTCTAGTAGTTCATTCCCGAGCACTAGGCTTCTTTCTTGTTAGGATGTATAGAACATTATTACATAGTCATACAAAAAATTCATTTTAACACATCACTTACTTGGTTAGTTAACCTGGTTTTCCATGAAAACCATAGTGGGGAAAAGAGTGCTCTTCCCAACCAATGAGAACTGGTTTCCACTAACCATATTAAGCCAATTACACATCTAGGACAATTCCTTGACAATGACCACACCAAGTCCAACCTAGTATTCTTTACCACACAGGGTCCAACCTAGGATTTCATTGACCACATCGAGTCTGGTCTAGAATTCCTCTTGGCATCATCCTACCTATTCCTTTGACAACATCTTATCTTGAGGAATTTATAGCTCAACAACTCACTCTTTTGGGCCTCCTCCAACGGGCTCCAAAAACAACAAGGTTACCTCAGGATTTCCTCCTCTCACCATATTGGCCAACTTTTTTCCCTTATTGAGATCATCTATATCTAGGGAGAGGAAATCCAAGCAGGTAACTACCTCTATCGATGGCCCTCATTGGGCCTTTTCCAATGGTACTATAACTGTATGGGATGTGAAATTCTCTTTTAGCACCTTTTCCCACTATAATTTACATAACTGACCATATACACATTAATAATAAAGCAGAAGGGACATTTATGTACATCATATATTCATACTTGAACTTCAACATGAGCCCCATAGTCTGTAAAAGTAAATTTGATAGGAAATTATGACTGACATATCATTTAATACAGGTGGTATTCATCTCAAATTTTCCACATAATAATCAACATGTAATTTAGAAAAACATTACTATATCTTTTATGCACAAATATTGCATATCTTAGTGGTAATCATTATACCTTCACATTTGTAGCTGAAAATCACATTGCAACATTTTACCTTTCACTATGCTTCCATTAAGATACCCTTGCTTAATTACACTAGTAACATTCGTTGCATCTGCTTTTGATAAAACGATACCTTCTACAATATATTGTAATTTACACAATATCTTGTTAATTTTACTTTGCACATGCATCAATGTTCTCAATATTTCAATAATGTAGAGAGGTATTCATCCTATCCATATTTCATAAACCATTTCCATGTATTAAGAATAAACATATTAAATAAATATACATCTAAGGAACTTTTAAAACAAAGCTTCCATGATGATGTTTTCTAACAGTAGTGAAGGGAATAAGACCTTAATCATTGACATTACCATATTCTAATCCAAGAAAAATGACATTTCGTTTACGCATACGTATCTAATCAACAAAAATTATGAAACATTAATAAATTCAAACCAATCACACCAATTTTTCTTGGTTAAACAAATTAGTGATGGCAATAGATTCAAAATGGCATCTAGATTTGTGTTTAATGACAACAACAAAGACAACACATGTCCACAACACAATGGACATAACTGATTAGATTTAATATGTAATGTCACCACAATATTCACATGCACTAGATGGACTTTTAAAGGATGAAATTAGCATATTTGTTAAATGTAGGATGCATACCATCTAACATCATCACTGAATCACCAACTTATAGAGTTGTGAATTTTGAAGAAACAATGTAATCAACAACATGTGATTACCACTAGTTCTATCATTAAGTTGGTAGAATATACATAATCTACTTCATCTAATGCATTATAATATTATCAAATAGTCTTGGCTGCTCTCATCAAACTAATTATTATTTATGCATGTTCATATGTAAAACCATAACCCTTTTCCATTTTTGTTTTTATTAATGACATAACAATGTATTTCTATCAAATCACTCTCTTTAAAGACATTACTATTATCATTATCTAAGTTCTTCGTAACTTTCAAGAACTTACAATCATATAGTATGAATTCATGAAAGGTATTGCAATATGCTAAATAATCAATGCTACTAACCATCATAAACTCAATCAGAATCCACGCCAAGACACTATTGACATTTAGTCATTCTAGTCAGGACCTACCACTTGAATCATTGTTTATCTTCAATATTCAAAGGGGTTCTTTCAATGTCTTTTAAAACATTCTATTGTCCTCTTCAAGGACAACCCCCACCTTTCTACATTCCTTTTCTATCACACAAAACAATACATGCATTCATTCTTTTCTTATAAGTAGTTCATTGTAACTCTAATCACTTTTCTTTAAATGCACCATTAAACATTATCATAAGAGTCTGCATGCAAAGGTTGGTAGTTAATCCACACTATCACTAATCACGGTGTGAGTATTCAAAGTTGTTCATGATTACTTACAAACAATGAAACATAATTCTTTATTGTATTTTATCTGCATAAAGACTCAAATGCCATAACCACCACTAACACTTATCATTCTTTAATGTGGTTATTAACACCATCATGCATCTCATATCAAATGCACTTTACTACATACATTGCCATGTGATATTCCTTAGTGTCATATATGAACTGATATCCATTAACATCATACCTCTACTTATTTTCTGATTACGAATTCCCAAAAGATGTGAGCATTGCATCCTTTTGCTCTAATACCACTTGTCACATCCCGCGGTAAGTCACATGTAGAAATACATAGAATTGTATATTTTTTTTACATAACTACTAGCATGTAATATCCCCAATCACTTATTCCATACTTTTTAACTGACTATTAGATAAAATCATCGTCATTACATAAAGTAACTTTAGGAATGGAATAGTAAGTTACTTAACCTTTGTTGTAGCATATCAACATAAAGATCCTAGTTGTAATCTTACATCATTATCATTTTCCATTTAATTAGGCTAGTTAATCACATATTTGATGATTTAAATGTCAACGTCACGTAAGGAAACAACATCATTAGAATGGAATAATAAGAAAACACATCAATGGACATCGATATACCCTACAAACCCCGAGGGGAAAAAATAACAAACATTTATTTTATTGAACGTTTTGCGAGGATGTTCACCCCTCACGCAATGGTAGTAATGGTGTCTATCACTTGTCCATTGTTAAAAATATTATAAAGAAATAACATCTTAAATTAAAACATAACAAGCTAGAATCTATTACATTAATCATGATATCATTTACCCACAATTTCTCGAGCCTTGCGTCTTGGTGGCCTGTTTGTTCCTTGCAGTGGATTAAACTATGTTTGATAATCCCACAATTTGCATGGAACATTAGTTCATTACCTATAATCCATCCTTCGCTTAAGTCACAATCCTTTCCTGCAATTACTATCGTCAGCAATTATCACATCATGATTATATAAAATATTTATCAATCCCAAACAATAAGCCTCTACTAATTATACTTTAAACATCTTTTCATGTTCCTCTTTCTTGCACATGCATAAATTAAAAATACATAATTCAACCAACATGTCTATTTATCCATGCGTGCGTACGCTTATGATACATGTTTATCCATCCAAATCTCACATGCATAAAGTAAAATATATAAATATTATCAAGACATGCTCATCTATCTACACTTCCCATGCATTATAAGAAAAAGAGTAGATACAATTTACCTCTGCCCACGAGAATACAATAATATTTAAGAGATTCACCATGATTATCATGGTACTATTTAAAATAATTTCCATGGTTATCACTATCTCATCACACAAGAACAAGGAAAATATTTCCAAAATATTTTCCAAAACAATATTCACTACAACATCTTCAAATCTAATCTATTCTGCAACATGCTTTAGTTATGCTCAATATGCAACCATTAACACTCATACACTGAAGCAATTCTTCTCACAACTAGGTCTGAAGCCTATTTCCTCAATGCAACCTTCACTCATTCACTCACACACTAAACCAACCAACAACCAACTCCAAAATGATGAATATAAAACATGTAAGGCGAAATTGAGCTTGGGGCTAGGATCAAGGGTGCACAAACTAGACCGAATCAATCCACTAACATCACTAATTTTTCACTAAATGAGTTCACATCATTGGAGTACTTTTTCAAACCATTCCCAACCTTTACAACTAATTCTGGAAGCCTCTAGGAATTTCTATGTTAATTTCCATCTAGTTTGCATGAGGAATGCAGAGAAATTATCGTGAAAATCCTCAGTCACATGCAGAACACAAGATAAACTTAACTAGAACCTTCGGTCACTCCTATAGGATTGTCTTCCAATGATTGAAGCCTTTCAGTCACTCTCATATGTTTGCTTCCATGCGAATGGGGCTAAGGATAAAGAAAAATATCAAGCCGTCAGCTCAGAACCTACACCACCTATTAGACTCTATTCTTTAGCTCTTGTACATACCTCCAAACCTTTGACATAGCCTCTAACACATATACAAGTGGATCAAACATGTCTCCCAAGTGTCACTTCCAAGTTGACCTAAAAGGGCCAATAAACAAGGTTGAAAAGAGTGCCAAAATGTCCTCCACTCTCCAACAATCATCTCAAAAAAAATGAAACACTTCTCACTGACTTGCAATACTCTCCAGCACATCTCGATCATCAACCATAAGGCCATCACATGGAAAAAATTCATCTCCATGAGCATAAGCAAGAAGACTTAGTTTCCAACTCAACTAGTGTGCCAATCATCATCTCCATCACATGTAGATCTACATCATCCACTTGTAGCAACATCATCAACCAAACCAATGCCATCATCTGACCATCATGAGTGTGACATCATATTGTTGACATCAATTCCAACAAAATAATCCCAATGTCAACACAACAAGATGAAACCATGCTACAATGAATGGCGTCCAAACATCAACTAGGCTACAAGGGTTGACATCAATGCCAACATGAGCTAGATGCCATCATGAACCAATGCCAACATCAACTAGTTGGATCCATGCACACCGTAATTCCAACAATCCCACCCTTTGGCATTGATGGAAACCAAACAAAAACTCCAAACCATCATCCACTATCACTCCCCCTTTGATATCAATGGAAAAGGGTCAACTCCGCGTGATAAGGTAGCAAGAACTGATGCACAAATATTGGAGCATATGATCAACCAGCATCCATGCCTCTCCTATCAATAGTAGCAAGTAGCAAATATACCAATCATCATCCGGAGAAACATACCAATCAACAACCTCTAGGAACAAGAAACAATATGCCAACATAAGGAAACCATACAATCATCATATGCAACATCATCATAATAGAAACTATGAGTAACATCAAGTATATCCAACAATATACACATGAGGCACCAACCAACACTCCTTCACATAACAACGACATAGCAACAGAATCAAGGGCTAACATATCCTCTACACTCATAACATGAGGTTAAGAACCCAACTGTCATGATCATAGCATGAGGCATGCCATGAACACCTCCAAGAAGACCATAAGCCAATAATGGATGATTGAAGTAACAAGAGAAAATAGATTCTCTCCCTGAACACATGACATCTCCAACATCAATCCATTCTAAAATGAACTACTTTCGCTGCAAACAATGCTTCCTTTTCACAAATAGAAGCAATACATGTACCAAGACTCCACGTGACCATGAATGAATGACATATAACATTATATATACATGGTTATAGAAGTAACATAATACCTCATATATGACCATAACATGACCTCATGACCAAAATATAGTATAATACAAGTACATGGCTCCATGAGCATATTACATAGATTTTCAATGAATTACATTGTTGCTATAATCATCTCCTATGGACCAATGAATCAAAAATATGATACATCATGACTATTAAACCATCATTAGCCACACTAGCCTGGTCAAGGGTTCGACACATTGGCCTGCCCATTTCTCCACCAATCAAAACCATTAAAACTTAAATATTATTTTTTCCATATGGTTCAATGGGCAACTTCGTAGCCCAATTGGTCAAGCGGTGTTTTGTGTGCTAGAGGGTGTTCGATTCCCTCGAAGGTTTTTGATCCACTAACCAAAATTTTGGCCTCATCCAAAGTGCCACATGGTTCCCTATGATTCAGCCATGTGTCACTCTGTGATCAATCCCCTGTATTATATAGTTAACGTTGTACAAACCATGTGTTTACACATGATTTTTCAAACCTGGTCTAGCCAATGCACAGTCAACTGCTACATGTAATCTCCATAGCCTACCACATGTTTAGTCCATACACTACCATGTTAGCTACCATGTGTCATTTGTACTACGACGTGGCATTCCATACACTTGCTTAGCGAGGCTCCAATTTTTTATTTTATTTTATTTTTTTTAGGAAAAACTTCGTAACAACATAGTTTCCTCATATAGAGTTTGTTTGACACGATTCAACATCATTCGAATTAACATGACGAGCTCTATGACATAGTGTCATTTTCAAAAGAATGTGAACACTTTCATTTTTGAGCAATTTTTGATCCCTTGGATCACTCTTCCCCATTGGAAGTTTTTGGACAACCAAAAGTTTGTTTTTACACAAAAAGTAAGTGAGGTTACAACTCCCTCACTTTACTGATCTCTATCCACCATGATTTACTTGAATTGGTTCCTTTGAGCCTAACACGAAGATGCTCCCCATTGCCTCTACATTAAGTTATTGTTCTTGTATCAAGAATGGTGTCTTCTTGCAACTCATTTAAGTATTCAGGAGAAAAATATTATATAGAATGAATTTGAACACTTTTCTCTTGATCAATGATCATAGTAGGTTCATACAATCTCATTTTTTCCACATTCACAACAAAATAATTTTTCATATAAGGTGGTGAATATAATAGGAAATTACTACTACCAATATTTTCCAATATTTTGAAAGGACCATACCAAATAGGTTTGAGATTTTTAACTTCACCTTGAACTCTTTCCTCTTTTATGTATAAAAAAACTTGATCTCACACTTGAAAATTGTGGTCAACATGATGCATATCATGCTTGGATTTGTACTTTTCTTTTCTCTTCTCAACCTGTTGTTGTAGTGTTTGATGTGCCAATTGGATTTGTTCAATAAAATGCTTGGATTTTCCCACATCACTATGTCAATCCACTGTAATTTCTTTACCAAATATAAAATCCAAAGGAGACTTTAGAAAATATCCATAACATTCTTGGAATGGATATTTATGCGTAAATGTATGCTTGGCACAATTGTATGCATGCTAGATGTAATGAAAATGTTCATCCCAAAGCTTAGGATGCTTACCAGAATATCCACAAAGTAGATGCACTATTGTTCTGGTCAATACCTTTGTCTGATTGTCACTTTGTGGATGAAATATTGTGCTCTTCTTCAACTTGATATCCATGATTTCCCATAAAATTGACCAAAACTTCCCAATAAATCGAGAATCTTGATTAGAAATAATAGAAGTGGGTAACTCAAAGTGAACAGATACATTCTGAAATAACATCTATGTATTTTGTTTAGCTATAACTACCTATTTATAACAAGGCATCAAAATATACATTTTTCTAAATCTATCCACTACTACATATAAGTAATTGTGACCTTTTCTAGACATAGGTAATCCACTTAAAAAATCCATAGAAGAAATTTGCTAAGGATGAGAAGGAATAGGAAGTGGAGTGTATAAACCCAATTTTATGTTACTTGGCTTACTAGTAGCGCACATAGTACATCCTTTCACATATCTTGACACAATTTTATTCATACGAGGCCAATAAAAACCCTTTGTAGTTGAGCAACTATTTTGCCTACACCAAAGTGACGAGCAACAAGAGAAGTATAGGTTTCTATGATGACATTGACTCTTTCACCCTATGGAATACACAAATTTCCATGATGATACAAAAATTTGTTATGAACATGATAATCCAATTCTTCTACATGATTTCCTTGACTCAAAGTTGCATATACATCTTTAAAATCTTCATCTTGAGCATATTGTTCAATATAACTTTCATGCATGATTGAATTATGCTTAAGCATGATAGATTCATTTATTTTAGGCCTTGATGACATATCTGGAACTTTTTTATAAATTCCTTTCTTATACCTGATGACCAAATGAAATTATCATAAAAATCCAATTCATCTTAAATTCCTAGCTTGTTGTAGCTTAGTTTGTGATTGAAGATATTGCAAAGGTTGATAATAAATATGTATAATCATTTCTTTACCCATCGAATACTGCTTCCATTTCTTCACGCTTTGAACTAAAGAATAAAACTCTTTAGCATAAGCTGAATAGTTAACTACTACATTAGAAAAGTCTCAGAATGATAGCATATTTGCTTACGATGTTGCATCAACACTACTCCCATAGCATATTCACTTGCATTGTTATGAATTTCAAATGGTTGTTTAAGGTTTGGAAGTGATAGAACTAGTGTTGTACTGATATTCTCTTTCAATGTGTCAAAGGATTTCTATTGTTTTCCTCCCCATTGAAATACTTGTTTCACACTTGTCAAAGCATGTAATGGAACTACAATAGATGAGAAGTTAGCAATAAAATTTCTCCAGTATTGGGATGCTACCAAAAACCTCCTAGATTTTGTTACATTATTGGGTGAAGGCCAATTTACAATAAATTCAACTTTAGAGGGATTTATTTTCAATTTACCACCCCCTATAATATGACCTAAGTACACCAAAAATGTTTTTCCAAATTCACATTTGGACATATTCAAATATAACTTTTCCTTTTTCAAATCATCTAAAACTTACTTTAAATGATTTACATGCTCTTCTTGAGTCTTACTGAAATCATAATATCATCTAAGTAGACTATAACAACATCATCAAGGAATGAATGTAATACATCATTCATCACCCTCATTAATGTAGTGGGTGCATTACAATGCCCAAAATGCATTACTAATCATTCAAGCAATATTTTTTCGTCTTAAAAGCCATTTTCCAAATATCACCTTCAACAATTATTATCTGGTGATAACCACTTCTAAAGTCTAACTTATTAAAATAAAAAACATTCTTTAATTGATGTAGAAAATCATAAATATGAGGAAGAGGATAATGATTCTTCGTCGTGATCTTGTTCAAAACTTGGAAATACACACACATGTGCCATGTACCATCCTTCTTTGGAACCAAAACAACAAGAGACCCACAAGGAGATGTACCAAGTCTAATGATCCCTATGTTAGGTAACTCTTGGATTTGTCTCTTGATCTTTGCATTCTCCAAGACTAACATTCCATACATTACCAATATTTGGAAGTGGAGCATCCTACTGCAATTGAATATCACGTTGGATTCCCCTCTTTGGAGGTAACCCCTCAGTGTCCTGAAACATATTATCATAAGTAATAACAATTTCAACCAAATCATACTTAAGTTTATAAACACATATTGTGAAAGCTTTAGATTCGAAAGTATCCTTAGATTTTACCATCAAAAATACAAAATTCTTACTAGCATTTCTTAATTTGTCTTGCACTCACCAGAGATAAGTTCATTTTCTTGTGATGTGCTCTTATAATTGTTAACACCATAAAATTGTATGCACATTTGAACAATCCAGATGGCACCCAAAGTCGTCCAAAAAAACGTACTGTGAAGATTTTCTAGCTGAAGACATCATGGAAATTAAAAAATTTAAATTCTCCAAAGCTCTCATATGTAAAATTGAACTGCGGGATCTATCTAAAGGGTAAATTTGATAACCACATAGATTTTCCTTCGATAGCCACATGGTTGAAGAAAAATATGACTTAGCGATTCAGGACCACTTCACACACTTGGAAGATGAGATTCCATGACATATTCTAGTCAAGGACAATCGAATTCGAGTCACACTGAAGATATAAAGCCCCCAAAGGATCCTCTTGTCCTACTCATGGGTCATTTTTGCATTGATGGATCAAGATAGGGAAGAGGGATTTAAAATTCTATATAAACAACCCATTGGAGGACCAAAGACATGGAAATGTTATGCTGGAAAAATTGTTCTCAAACAATCTTGCAATCCATTGTCATTGAAGAAGTAGAGCATTGTTGTGTTGGAAAAATTGTTTCTCAACAATCCAACACTCCTGTGTGGAAAGGATTTCACCATGGAGAGAGCGTTGATACTTCTTCGAGAGAGAGGAGAAGCTTGCAAAGAGAGTGAAGAAATGAACCTCCTTGTTGAGGATTTTTGAGCACCATTGCTCAAATAATTCTCTCTAAGTGTTTAATATTAATCTATTGTATTCGTCTTCTACTTTCAACAATCAATAAAGGGAGCCCTTTTCCATAATTTATGTTATTGACTTTTTTCCTTCATAAATCATTATTTATGTGTTTTTTTTAGTTTTTAATTTATGTTATGTATGCATTATTCTCACCATTTGTAATGATTTTTTTCTCATGTTTATCCACTAACAAAAAACATTTCTATCTGTGATTTCTTTGCAGGGAACAAAAAGCTGCTAAGAAGGTGTCTTTTGGTACCCCATTTATACAAAAACATCAACAAAATAATGTATTTTGTCCCATCTTTGAAAACATGATACCTATTCTCATGATGATAGAATATGGCTTTCAGTCATACAAATATGGACTCCTTAAGACAATCCCACAAATTTCAAGTGGTACAAAATCAAGTTTAACCTCATCTAGATTAGCAATGATAAAAAATATAAGCTTACATCTTCTTGTCACTTGCAATTTATCATCATCACATAACAAACCCAAAGGGTAAGGTTTTGCATGAGGTGTTGTTTCTAAGTTAAGTTTATTGACAATTGCTTCAAAAATAAGATTGAATTGAGATCCACTACCAAAGAGTGTATCAAACTTAGTATGCTTTGTTATGACTATGATACGAGAAATCTCATTCCTTTCTTTATCATTTTGAGAACCAAAAGACTTGTTAGAAGAACTAGTACTTGCAGTAGAAGATATACTTTCATTCCCATGATTGTGATCTTGGTTTTGTCACTTGAATCATATCCCAAATCTCGTTAAGTTGTAGCATCAATATTTTGTTTCCCCTCATTGTTAAAATGATTTGGTATCAATTTAGGGTCTATTTTCCAACCATGGTCTTCCCCATGACCACCTTTCGAGCAATGATTGCAAGTAACTTTCCCTTCCTCTTTCTTAACAATAGTTTTCTTCTTCTATTTTCCTTTACCTTTCACCTTGATTTATTAATAGTAGGCTTGAATGGGTTCTTTGAAAAATCTTCACCCACATTCACATTCTTACCTCGATTTCTAAATGTGTATATTGCACAGAAACTTCATCCAAATTAGTTGGATAAAACATAAGAATGGTGTGTCTAATATATCTATGTAAACCACCAATATACTTAAGAAGTGTTTCTTCTGTATGTAAAGGAATACCTAGAATTATATCTTTCTTATGACATTATTGAGTATAACTTTGGACACTTTGAACTTTATCTTGTTTAAGATTTTTCCATCTCATCATTGCTAGGTAAAATTGTTTCCTTAATGCAACTACAAATTCATTCCAAGAAGAGCTAATCTTACCACTTTTCTTAAGATCTTTTTGAGTTCTGACCTCCCACCAAATGAGGGTTGTACCCCAATAAAAGAGAAGCAAGTTGGATTTAATGACATTGTTGTAGGTTATTCAAGCACCCTGAAAGTTACAAATTTTTTGAATTTTAGCTAGTTTGCCTCTTGGTTTAATCCTCATTCTTATATAAACTGGTTGTCATGCTAATTTTGAATAATTTTTGTATTTTAAATAATTAATTTTACTATATATATATATATATATATATATATATATATATATATATAATGTTATTTAAAATTAAGATTACTTAAAAGAGGAAAATATTAGGTTTATCACCCAATCTCCAAGTTCAACTAAGGAGCGAAGCTGACCAAAATTCATGCAAGCCAACGCTCCATTAAATAAGACAAGTCACAAGCAATGCAAGTCAAAGGTCAAACACAAGTGCCTGACCACAAACATCAAGCCAAACATCAAGTCAAAGGTCAAACACAAGTGCCAAGTCATAAGCCATGCTTATGGCAACAAACATCAAAGCAAGAGGGTCAAACATTGCAATCATTCTTTGACCAAGTGTACATATACCAAATGGGCCTTATGTATGTCAAGGGTAAAATATAGAGCACACCCACAATGTTTAGATACACAAAGATTTTTTGTGACAAATCATCTAAAAGATTAAGCGTAAGAAATCAACATTCAAAGCATACAAGGTTTGAAAACTTGTCTAGTTTCTTTACTCTCTAGTTGTTGAGAATGATTTACAGAAAAATTATGTTATATTTATGGTTTTCAAGAAGACATATGTCATCCTAGTCTCCTAACAATCACAAAAAGAAACTCTCAGGCTTTGGTTTCAAAGAAGGAGAGGGATACAAGTGGCATAATATTCAACAGTTCACATTTTCAGGATGAGGTTTAGCAGTTAAAGAAGAATTATCCAGATTTCAAGGCAATCAATAAGAAAGCAATTCAACAATTGAATTAGATATCCAAATCAACAATAATCCCAGATTCTCAAGCACAAAATTATTATCAATCAAAGTATAGGTGGAAAATGAAGATAACACCTCTAGTTTTGAAGGGATTAACATGAGATTTTATTCACTATTTTAGGCAAAGGACAAATCCAACAACTTTAACCATCTGAGACATATTGTAGTGATATTCAAATTTAGTCCATTTTTATGATTTTTTATTAAGTTGTGTTTCCCTCAAACAAATAAACAATTACATATGTATTTTTCTATATATTTGATCATTTGTAATAAGCAAGGGTTCGCTTTTGATGCCAAAACCCTACAGGTTTTGTAAAGAATTTTATTACAGAACTTTCAATTGATGTATTATGGCCTTAGTTTCATGAGAAAAATTGTTTCTCATTTTGTTCTTTCCCTGTGATTTCGTAATCTGTTTCTGTATATGTTGAAGGTAACATAGGAGTTAGGGAAAGGCTAGGTTTGAGTATCAACCTCCCTGATAGCCACTACAAAGTTATCATCTACATTAAGATTAACTAATTGAACAATATGTTTAAATTGGCTCCTCTATATCATTTAATTGGTGCCTTCTGTCATCCCTTGAATGTATATATGTTTGGATATAGAATTATTCTACACGCATCTACTATATTTGATTGATTAAGTATTCAATATGAAAACTTAATTATCTGATTTATCTTCTATTCCTCCACCAAACTCTTTAAGTTATGTTTTTTCTGTCGGAACTAAGCATTGGAACTTTTATTAAGTTTTAGCAAGAGAGGGCTTTATTTCTGAGAAGAGATTGGATAATCATCAACAACCACCTATAAAAAATAATAGATTTGGCCATTGTGCTTCAAAGGTTGTTTTCGAGTGACAATAAACAACGCTAAAAAAATCCTCATAACACTTGAAGGAGGCCCCTCTAGTTAGAGGGCCATCTTGGACCTAAATTTTGGTTGAGTTGGTTTATTAGCGCAGTTTCACATCCAAAAACTTCCTTCGAGAAATAAATACAACATTTGGTGTCGTTGTTGTGGAGCGAAGTGACGAAGGAATTTTCCCCGGATCACGATCACGATTAGACTCTTTGTTGGTGAACAAAGACTAGAGAATTGATATTGGTTACATTTCTTTCATCTAGTGGCTCCACTTTATCCATATGCCAATTCCATTGGGTTCCAATGATGTTGGTTCAAAATGACAAGTGCATCTCTCGCTATGATAATGGCATGTAAAAACATGTTTTTCTTCCTATTGGCAATGATCAGAAATTTCAAACATCAACAAAGGATGTAGTATTCAAGTTTCAGTTGTAAGTATCAGTTACCCATGGAGTTTGTCTTTCATATTTTTAATATTTTTCATATCTTCAGCTACATGTAAAGTGATCTTCCAGTTAATCCACTTCCCATGTGGTTACACTAGAAATTTGACTATACCTAACAATGCAGATTTTCAACTCAATTAGATAGAGGTGTGTGGGATTGAATCAATTATTTTCAGATTTGGTATGCAGTTTTCCATCAACAATTATTTCATTTTGATTTTTAGATTCAGTGTGCATATTTCAATTTGTAACAATAGTAATTTTCAGAATTTAGAGTGCAGTGTGTGATTTGTTTTAGTTAAACGTAATAAGTTGCAGGGGTTTGAAAGGAGTAAATTTATTGATTAACTAATTGACTCCATAGCCTAGTAGAGTAGGCATTGCTATACTTATTTTCACTTGTAGTAGCATGTTATTTATTGTTTGCTCGATGATGAGTATAAATGATTTCAAATGATAGCATATTACAAATATGCAATGTGTTGTTTCAAATTTACAAGTCCTAGGTTATAGATTACAGCTTACAGGCTGCAACTTCAGGTTAAATATTTTTTTGGTATGACTTCATGCCCAACATAATCAAGGGAGTTGGTCTACTAGTTCTCTACATCCCACAGGGGGAGGCAGTCCCCAGGTGGAGCCTATATTGTAACTTATTCTAAGACCCTGAAAGTTACAAAAATTTTGAATTTTAGCCAGTTTTCCTCTTGGCTTAATCCTCAGACTTATATAAATTGGTTTTTGGGCTAATTTTGGATAAATTTTGTATTTTAAATACTTATTACAATATATATATATATATATATATATATATATATATATATATATATATATATATATATATATATATATATATATATATATATATATATATATATATATATATATATATATATATATATATATATATAATTTTTTTTTATTTAAAATTAGGAAAATATTGGGTTTATCACCCAATCTCCAAGGATTGAAGCCGACCAACAATCATGCAAGCCAACACTCCATTGAATATGACAAGTCACAAGCCATGCATGTCAAAGGTCAAACACAAGTACCAAGTCATAAACCACGCTTATGGCAGCAAAACACGAGAGGAGCCCACAAGGGCATGAATTTCTTTCAACTATACCTTGACAAGTACTGAGTAAAATGGTGTATATAAACACCATTTATTTTCTTCACTTGGTGCATATGGGATAAGGTCCCGTGGAGATCCAAACTACAAGTCAAATACCAACATGATAAGTGCCAAAATAAGGCAGAACCCGGTCCACCAAACACCACCATTACCCAACATTTGACATTGAGAGGAACCCACAGGGAGCTAAGAGGAGGTACAAATGACGAAATGTGTTGTGGTTGAGTGATAATATAAAATGGGTTATATGTAACACTTTGATATGTATGGGACAAAATCCAATAAATAGTCCAACAATTCATGCAAATCAAATTCAACACTCATCCTAAGTCTCAAAGCCAACTCAACGCTCAGTTAAATTCCTTATAGTTTTCAATGGTGAGTAATGCATCCAAGGTAAATCATCGGTCACCAATCATTGTGGGGCCCCAAGTGTTTTTGAAGTTTAATTTGAGGAGGGGGTCCACAATTGTGGTTTTTACAAAAAAACCAATTTGGTTACGTGGCACTCTATGTAGGATTGCGGTACCACCCCCCAATCCAATTCTAATTTTAATGACTGCGCACGATTTTAAATTTTCGAGGTAAGACGGAAGTAACAACACATTTTCCACAAGGAAATTTTATTATTACAGATTGTAAGGTTCATAGATCTAATTTCTTACTGCGCCGAGGAGGGAGTAAGGATTTGCGGCAGAGGAAAATTTCTCATATCATAAAGTTTCCTTGGCAATGATAGAAAATAATAATACCTATCTTCAAATATTCTTCTTGGTGTTGCTGACAACTCAGGTAATAGTATAAAACTTGCACATGATACACTACCCACATTTGGATGGATTCCAAAAGCACCTTATCAATTGTGTCACAAAAAAGAGATCCAAAAACAGGGTATAATCACAAATTTTGTATTGAAACATGTCAGTTATTCAAGGAAAGAATGGTGACCTTTCAAGTACAGATCGTCTATGATCTGAGAAATACATTCTATTCACCACTATCGTGAGACACTTAAAATTGATTTGGGTTGATTGTTTCATTTTCAAGCATTGATGAGAAGGACCAAAATGATTAATAGAGTTGGTGTTCTTTATTCTTTAGAAAGGGACTATTAACATTTTATATAGTAATACATAAACAATGGATTTCGTGTGCAATTTCTGGGTAACTAGAGATCAATTTCAAACATAGGGAAGTGGGTTTTGTGCAAAAAGACATCAATTAAATCTCTCGCTAGAATTTTCCCAAAAATGTCAATGGTTTGAGATATTTCATGGGTTCTTTGAAAGGGAATAATTCTGTTTTCGTGAAATTTTGGTTGGACTGATAAAATGTCCAACAAATGAAACAACTGACCAAGAAGTCTAATGGGTATTCATTCTGCATCGTGACGATGGAAACATTCTGTGATAGATTGGATAATTTCCTTCTATGTTTCTTACAGCTGATATTTGGTCAAGAGTATATTACAATTGGTGCAAGAAGTGATCTTCATATATGTAACAACCCTCGTGAAAATTCCATGTAATAAAAGTAAATAAAGGAAAAATAATAACCATTGATGATGGGACACTTATTCCAAGCTGAATGTTGGGCAGAATCCTAGTGATGGGGATCACTTGTGATTGTTTATGGCTAAGGAAAATGGAAAAGGAAATGGCTAAGGGTTTGGAAAGGCAAAATGGAATTTTTGTCGCAATTATTTATGAAAATAATGGAAATTAGGAGAAAAGGGAGGTGAAAGGTCACATGTTACATGTGAGGAGGAAAATGAAGGAAAATAATGGAAAATGAAGGAAATAGAGGCCTCATTCATAAAAATTCTTTAGAGGATCAGTTGGTAACCTTTTTTCAGTTTAGTTTTGGAGCTCTCTCATTATTCCTTCTCTTTATCATTCTCTTGGAGACTTAGAGTTTTCTTGGAGCACTTTTGGTGGTGTGGCATACTTGGATTTTTGGAGCAATAAGGCAAAGGAAATGTGGGAAAGTGCAAGAAGGCATCAAGATTAAAAACTACATCATATTTTCTTGTAGGTACCGATTTGCATGTATGTTTCCTTCACTAGCTTTGTCATGCATGGCACATGCATGTGGTTTCTTGGTTGTGATCTATCATGGGCATAGAGGATTGCCTGGATTGACAGTGGATTGCCTAGCCTTTCCATTTCCTAGATAGACATGGTGATTATGGGTTTACTTTCACTGTTTATTTTTGGTTGGTTCCCATGTTTCCTTAGCTTGGGTTGATTTATTAGTTCTTGGAAGCCCTGGTTGGACAAACACTCTGAAAAGCTTGTAACAACTTGGGTTGAGTTACTAGTCCTAGAACCCTTGGTTGGATAAACACTTTGGAATCCCTTGGTGTCTTGAGTTACTAGTACTCGAAGCCTTAGTTGGACAAACGCTCTGGAAGCTCGACGATAGCTATGGGTTGAGTTACTAGTCCTGGAAGCCTTGGTTGGAAAAAATGATCTAGAACCCCTGGAAAGCTTGGATGGAGACCAATCTGATGATGGTTTTGTGATGTCCAACCGTGAGGTGGAAGCACTATTTGATGGGTTGAGGTGGATGGCCTCTAGAAGCCCTGACTGAGTTTTGATTGATGTGTTCTATGAGATCCCACATTCATGCTTGGAATATGGCACGTGGGTGAATGGATGAAGAAAGATTTGGCTCAACCATTCTACAGTTGGGTGGAATGTGGAAGTCCCATCCCGAGTTTGGATTTTGCATCATTAATGAAAGGTTATTTCTCCATTCATTTTTATGAGAATTTGATGGATTGTATATGGTCTATATGGTTGTAATTTCATGAGTATTTCTATTGCTATTATGCTGGTTATGTATGTGTTTTATGACATCAGCCATGTATGCCTTTCCTCATGTTTTTACTTGTAATCGAATGATCAATGTATCTATGACCTAATGGATGGAATGGCAGTTGATGTGTTGAGGCATCAATGGTTCTTAGCAATTCTCAGCTAAGTATGAGACCCCTATGCTCAGAACTATTAATTACACCTATAGATTACACATTTACAATATGTTTGACGAAATACCTGTCATGGCTAGTGGCTAGTAGGGGTCTAGTCAAGGTCTTGAACAAGTGTTTTCTTTAGTAATGTCATTTCCATATTATTTTACTGATATGAAGAGATGGTTCAACTCTGGGCAATGACCTGGGATCTAGGACTAAAAAAATGGCTCAAATCCTAGAGTCTCTAGCATAACAATGACAATTTTGGTGTCGGGGTCGCTGGCAGGCAAGCCTATGAGAGCGACTTTGGGTTGCTGGTCGCACTCATGCCTATATCATGGGAGGGACTAAGCCTTAAATTGTCCAAAAGCTTAGTGGGACCCCAAGGCAAGTTGTCTAAAGTATTGGATTGGTTCCTGAGGGTTTTGTAGCTAAATATTAAAGTTTGTGGTCGTGTTTCCATCGGTTCCACTTCCTTAATGTAGCTTAGGAGGTCGAATCATATCATAATGTCCTCTCATCAAATGTTTACCCCGGCTGACTAGTTGCTTGGGTAGATGTGGGATGAGGGTATTACAGATTGGTATCAGAGAATGGTTTACTCCTCATATTGGATGGGTTATGTGTTGGTCATGCATGCATGTCAGTTGCATGTGTGTCTCTCACCCTTGCGTTCCATGTGCTTGTTTCATTTGCATGGTGTTTTTCATGGTTGTAGTGATGTTGTCATGTGAAATTTGAGGTTTTATTGTGGAATGCATCGTTGTGTGTGTATGACTAGTTACATGTCGATTTATGTCACTTACATGTATCATTGTAGTATGCTTGGTTGCGTGTATCATTCTTGTAGGTTTGATTTCAAGTATTGTTCATTCATGCTTGGTCATATGTGTTTATGCATATGTTTGGATGGTTATGCATCGCTTATGCATGTTCATGGTTGCATGTGGTCAAGTGTATAATGACATAATGATGGTGGTTGTCATGCATGAGGTCATGGTGTGTGTTGTTATTGAGGTCATGAATTGATGACTGGACCCTAGCTAGAATAACAGTTGCATGCTCATATGCTTATGTTTTATGTTTCTATATGCTATCATGATTATGTATACATGTATCACGCTTATTTTTTGATCTTGTAGACAATGTATCCTCCACGAGCTATACTAAGGTACGATGGTTTATTGTGATTCGGTTTAGTTGTCATGATATACCTTGCAAGAAGAAATATCAAATGGCTAGCAAGATGGTTGACTACAAAGGCTCTCCCTATGAGTCAAAAGAGCAGTATGGTGTTGGGAACGCTTCCGAATTGGCAGTGAAACTGAGAAGTTTAAAGGAAGAAATAACGAGTTGTAAGGTAGATAATGATAGAATCATACAAGCACAGGAGAAACAAGCAGAGGTAAATGTAGTAATACTTTAGATTTTGTCAGATTTGTAGTGATAAGGACCACGTCAAATCAACTATGAGTGGGAGGATAGAAGTAATGTGGAAAATGGTAGTCGATCGCATGGTGGTCACAGATAATATAGAGATGCAAAATCAAAGATGGAAGATTGTTGGACACTCTGGATAGGAGAAGCGATAGACACAAGTATGTATCTAGTTCTAATTAAGATAAGCACCATGATCATCATCAGTATCATCATTACAAGAGCGGTGGTAGGGGATACTTTCTGGATGAGTTTATTTAAGAAAAGCCACCAACATTTGATGGAGAGATGAAGAAACCATAGGATGCAGAGGCATGGTTTCTTGGCATGCAGAAATTATTCAGGTTGCATGACTATTTAGAGAGCATGAAAGCTAGAGTGGCTACATTCAGTCTCAAAGGTAAAGCAACAATTGGTGGGAAGATGTGAAGAATGTCAGATGCATTCATAGGGAGGATTTGACTTGGAGTGAGTTTTAGTGGCTATTCAAGAAGAAGTACTTGTTAAGGAGATACTTTGATGACAGAGAAAAAACAATTTATGAGCTAAAGATGTGTTCCATGATAGATGATGAGTACACTAGCAGGTTCTTGGAGTTATTGAGGTATGTGCCTTATCTCACAGAGGAAAAGGCCAAGATTTAGAGGTTCATTAGTGGATTACTGATTTCATTTAAATATAGAATTGAGTTCGATGAGCCTAGATCATTGGAGGAGGCCATTCAGGAGCTAAGGTATTGCTATGAATAATCAAAGCATAAAACCGAGACTAATCCATACTGGAGAGGTAATACAAAGAACAAAGTAAAATGGAATAGAAAGAGAAAAAGACCTCAAGATACAAGTAACAATGAGAATGTCACACCCCCTAATAATTTCAATGGATCAGATAGAGGACAGGGATTCCGATAAGGAAGAACAAGGAGACATGTTGGAAGCCTATAGATTGTTGGATTTTTCGCAAGGATTGTTGTACGAGAGATTACCCGCAAAATCAGGGTGGTAGACCACATATATATAGTATGAGAAGGCACAAAACATTGGGGACATCGGTTAGAGTATTCCACGTATATATGCAACATTCGATAACAAACAAGCATCCCATCACACATCTATCATTGAGATGGATGGTAAGCTTTGTGATCAAGTTAGTTCTATTTTGATTGACCCTGGATCTAATTATAGCTATGTTAGTCCTGACTTGGTAAAAATTTGTGGTTTAAGGAATTGCATGCAGAGTCTTGGTTAGTACAGTTGGTTACAACTACAAATAAATGAGTTCACCATAGGGTAATATCTTGTCCATTTGATTTGAATGGTATTCCTACCACAACACATTTGAATGTATTATTGTTGGGTTCATATAGTATGTTGTTGGGCCTGGACTAGTTGTATCTTCATAGAACGAGAGTTCATTGTTAGATATTTTTATTATCAATGAGTGAAAGAAGAATGTAAGCATCCAAGTGGACTGCTACAACCAATCGCAATTCCAAAGTGGAAGTGGGAGGTCATTTCCATGGACTTAATCACAGGGCTGTCAAAGACAGTGAGACAACATAATTCCATTATGGTCATTGTGGACAGATTAACAAAGGTAGCACACTTCATTCTAGTTAAGTCTACATTCTCAGCTAGTGATGTAGCACAGGTATTCATCAGGGACGTGATTATATTACATGGTGTTCCAAAGAATATTGTGTCAGACAAGGATGCAAAGTTCACTTCCAAGTTTTGGAAGGAGTTGTTTGCAGGTTTGGACACAAAGTTAGCCTTCAGTATAACTTGTCACTCGCAGACAGATGCACAGATAGAGAGGGTCAAAAGGATATTGGAGTACATGTTGAGGATGTATATGGTGCATCAACAGTGGAAGTGGGAAGAGTATCTCCCTTTGGTAGAGTTCGCATACAACAACGATTATGAGGAGTCATTGAGGATGAGTCCTTTTGAGGCATTGTATGGGTGGAGTTGTAACACTCATTAGAGGAATTTTGAGGTCTAAAATGAGCCTCCTAAGAAAAATGTACAACCAAAATAAAGTTTATAAGAACCAATAGGATTCAAGATGATAATGTCAACCATGGGGATGATTCACCTTTTTTGGAGTAAAAGGTAAAAAGATTAAAAAATAATAAAATAATAAAACTACTTTTTCAACTCATATTTTCAACTTATTTCCATAATGTTTTACTTAAGTTTCAAGTGGGAGTACTTGTTGGATGTAAAATTTAATTCCTCATCCAAAGAGTACCCATGTTGCATACTTCTGATAGACCCTACTGCCCAAAAAAGGAGAAATACATGGAAAAAATTGATTGCACTCACGTTTTTCATGTAGCAAGTTCCATCTAAACTATTCAACGTGGGTACTCCTTCGATTAGGAGTCAAATTATGCATCTAATGAGTGTTCCCGCTCAAAACTTGTGTAAATCCATAAGGAGATAAGTTGAAAAAATAATTTTTTCTTTTTTCCCTCTAAAATTTGATGATGTAATCTAATCATATTTTATTATTTCCACTATTATTTTATAATTTCCTAAGGAGGCCCATATTAGACCTCAAAAGTCCCCTAATGCATATTAGTTAGAGTGATCCGGTTAATAGGGTGTTGATTGGACCAAATATGTTGGTAGACATGGAACAGGAAATGCAGGTAATCAAGAAGAATCTAAAGTTAGCATAGGATAGGCAGATAGGAACAGGTTGTTCAAGGAGTTCCAGGTTGGCGAACAATTGTACTTGCACATCAAACTAAAGAAAATCTCCTTGTGGATTCGATCATGTGACAAGCTGGTGCCACAACTTTGTCAACCCTTAGTATCATTGAGAGGATTGGACCAATATCCTATCGAATTGCACTACCTCTGATAGTGAAAGTCCATGATGTTTTCCATGTATCTTTTCTTACTAAGTAAGTTAAGGATGATGATCATGTGATTGACTAGTGTATATTGTAGGTGGAACCAGATAGAAAATTCCAGCAGAGCCTCAGTGTATATTGTAGAAGAAAGTGCTCATGCTCCGAAACCGAGCAAGTTAAGGGATAGTGGAATCACTTTGGGTCTGATGGAGCTACATGGGAGATGACGGATCAGATGTAGGCTATGTATCCTTCGTTGTTTTGTGATTGAGCAAATAATTTTTGGCTTCGTGTTTTGGTATATGCCTTGGTATATGTTTTGATGATGTTTGTTTATGTACTATGTATATGGATGTAAATACCACCACAAGTTGTGTTATAAAGCTCCACTATGCGGTATGTTGTTATGATTTCATGTTATTATGTTGTTATGTTGGTTCTCTTTCAGCAGAGTGATCATTGTAAATACTGTGTCGAGCTAACTTATCAAGCTCCATCAGAAGTATATATTTTTCTTGTAGGAATATTATGGTTATAGGTGTTGTTGAACACTGAGGATGATGTTCCCCCAAGGGGGAGGGTTTTGTAACAACCTTGGTGAAAATTCCATGTAATAAAAGTAAATAAAGGAAAATAATAACCACAGATGATGGGACACTTACTCCAAGCTGAATGTTGGGTAGAATCCTAGTGATGGGGATCACTTGTGATTGTTTATGGATAAGGAAATTGGAAAACGTAATGGTTAAGAATTTGGAAAGGAAAAATGGAATTTTTGGCACAATTATTTATGAAAATAATGGGAATTAGGAGAAAAGGGAGGTGAAAGGTCATAGGTTGCATGTGAGGAGGAAAATGAAGAAAATAGAGGCCTCATTCATAAAAAGGCTTAAGAGGATCACTAATAACCTTTTGTCAGTTTAGTTTTGGAGCTCTCTCATTATTATCTCTCTCTCTCATACTCTTGGAGACTTAGTGTTTTCTTGGAGCACTCTTGGTGGGTGCGACATACTTGGATTTTGGATCAAGAAGGCAAAGGAAGAGCAGGAAAACACAATAAGGCATCGGGATTAGGAGTTAAATAAGATTTTTTTTCCGGTACCAAGTTGCATGTATGTTTCCTTCACTAGTTTTGGCATGCATGGCACATGCATGTGGTTTATTTGTTGTGATCTATCATGGACATGGAGGATTGCCTAGATGGAAAGTGGGTTTCATAGAATTACCATTTCCTGGATCACCATGGTGATTATGGGTTTAATTTCATTTTTTTCTGATATTTCCTTAGCTTGGGTTGAGTTATTAGCTCCTGGAAGCCCTAGTTGGACAAATGCTCTAGAATCCTTGTAACAGCTTGGGTTGAGTTGCTAGTACTCGAAACCTTGTTTGGAAAAATGCTTTAGAAGCCCTTGGTGGGTTGAGTTACTAGTCCTAGAAGCCTTGGTTGGACAGATGCTCTAGAAGCCAGACGACAACTATGGGTTGAGTTACTAGTCCTGGAAGCCTTGGTTGGAACAAACGCTCTAGAAGCCCTGGAAGACTTGGATGGAGACCAATCTGATGTTGGTTTTTTGATGTTTGACCATGAGGTGGAATTATTGTTTGATGGGTTGAGGTGGATGGCCTGTCGAAGCCCTAGATGATTTTTTATTGATGTGTTCTATGAGATCCCACATTCATGCTTGGAATATGGCATGAGGGTGAATGGATGAAGAGAGATTTGGCTCAACCATTCTACAGTCAGGTGGAATATGGAAGTCCCATCTCGAGTTTGGATTTTGCATCATTAATGAAAGGTTATTTCTCCTTGTATTTATGTGAGAATTTTGATGGACTATATGTGGTCTATATGGCTTTACTTTTATGAGTAGTTTTGTTGATATTATGTTGGTTATGTATGTGTTTTATGACAGCATGCATGTATGAATTTCATTATGTTTTTACTGGTACTCGAATGATCAATGTATCTATGACCTAATGGATGGAATTTCAGTTGATGTGTTGAGGCATCAATGGTTCTTAGCGATGCTTAGCTAAGTATGATATCTCTATGCTTAGAACTGTTAATTACACTTGTAGATTACACATTTAAAATATGTTTGACGAAATGCCTCTCATGGCTAGTAGGGGTCCAACCAAGGTCTTGAAGTATTTCTTTAGTACTGTCATTTCCATGTAATTTTACTGATTTGAAGAGATTGTTCAATTCTGGACAGTGACCTGGATTATGGACCTAAAAAAGTGGCTCAAATTTTGGAGTCGCTGGCATAACACTAACAATATTGGTCTCTATTCACTGGCAGGAAAGCCTGTGAGAGCGACTTTGGGTTGCTGGTTGCACTCATGCTTATAACTTGGGAGCAACTAAGCCTTAAATTGTACAAAAGATCAATGGGACCCCAAGGAAAGTTTTCTGAAGTATTGGATTGGTTCCTGAGGGTCCTGTAGTTGACGATTAATGTCTGTATGGTGTGTTTCCGTCAGCTCCACTTCCTTAACGTGAATTAGGAGGTTGAATCATATCATAGTGGCCTCTCGTCACATATATACCCGACTGACTGGTTGCTTGGGTAGATGTGGAAGGAGGGTGTTACAATATAACAACTAAGCTTGCTCATACATGGATGTGATTTTCCATGCTTGTAGCACAACATATTCGAATAAAGTTAACATGTTTTACAAGGTTTCATGATGTGGTATGAGTGATGCAATTGGACCAGATTACATAAAGAAATGACCTAGTGCATAGATTCGATCCAAAATTGATGTAGAGGTTGCTAGAATTTTGAGGGAGGCATATGAGTGTGTAAAAAAAAACTACTAAAAAGCATGAAGCAACATTGTGTGCATGGAAAATTTTAGGGGCTAATATTTGCAAGTGGGCTAGTTTTCCATGTTTTTTCCAAAAAATATATTTGCCAATTTCCATTTCTTCTAAAAATGATTCGCCCAAATTTTATAGTATAAAATTATTTTACCTTAAAAATTTCCAAATTTGTATAAAGATTATATATAAAACTATTAGAAATTTGAATGTTTTTACAAATATATGAACAAACATTTTATAATTTGCAATTTGGGGACTAGTAAGATTCACCAAGCTTTCTAAACTTTAAGACAAATTTTCATCCTTAAAATTTTCTCTGAACCTAATCCCTCAATTAAGGAGTCTCATCCTCCTCTTTTGGATCTGAAAATTCTTCCTCTTGGCCTATAAAATGACTAGAGGGTAGAGGGGTTGAGGAGGTCAGAACTCAGAGAAGATAAAATTATGTTGTCAGTTTGATATTCGAAATCTTCTCATCTAAGGAGGATATTCACGGAATTTGGGAGGGACCTCACGACATCAAGGTGAAGGTTGTAAGGCTCCTCTTAGTATTTGATTAATACAAATGAACACTTTCTCCCATTGATTTGTCTTATTGGAATGATGAATGGTTTATAATTGTTTATAATGTTTATTAATGAAAATTCAATTCCTAATTTCCCTGATCATTAGGTTAAGTTGTTTGGATTATTATATCGCATGTGCTTTTGATCCTTTTATGGTCGATGTTTGCAGGTCTTATCAAGCATTGAGGAGCTGCATCGAATCACAACAAGGGATCTTCATCGAGCATTTTTTTTAAATAGGTAAGAGGCTCATCCATTAACTTTAATTCTGATAATTCAAAAAAGTTTCAACTTAGTGAAAGGGTCAGTTCAATTCTCTTCCTTGTTTCTAGTTTTTGTCAAGGATTTAGGGAGATCGCTCTTATCTGCAAAAAGGATTTGTCCAGTGTAACATTTGGTCACCTAGAAAGGTTTGTTAGGTCCTAGAGGTTATTTAGCATGTGTGGAAGGTCAATTTGGTTTTGTTTTGTTAGTTCCACTTCCTTAAATGTACATGGGGAGTTGAATAAGATCATAGTAGCCTCTCGTCACATGTTTACCCCAACAAACTGGTTAACTTAGGTAAATGTGGGAGGAGGGTGTTACATGAGTGGTGGGTGGACAACAGAGTTCTAGCACTATTAGTTTTTCCCGAAACCCAAGTTTAGTTATCTTTGTCATTATATTGGCATCCACCTATCCCTTACTCACAATGACTATGGCTAATCATTGATGGGTGGGACTGCAACATATAGACAATTATTCATCTCTCGGGCTTGTTAATGGTTAGATTTTCCAATGCTCATCAACGCTTATGACTTGTTGTTCTAACTAATGTGGAAGTGGTAGTGGTTGCAATGGATGGGGATATACCATCTTTTAGGGTTGTTAGTTGACATGACTACTTTATATTATCGGGCAACTTACTTCGGATGGTGGGATTATGACCGAGCCAAATACTTCCGAATCTATAGATAAGTCTCAAATTACTACCATGGCTTTACAGAGAAGGAACTCAAGGGTTTTTACCAAAATTTCATGAAGAACCAATGCTTCTACCAAAGAACAAGGTTTAATTCTAAAACAATGGTCAAGACGAGAATAAACCATCAAAGGAACTATGACAAGTCCAAGCTGTTATCACTCCAAAAATTTCTCTAGAAGTTATTAAAGAGAGAAATGTTCGAAGGTAACCACAAATCTACTTTGGAGATTAGGATCTACCTTCCTAATTCTCAGAGAGGGCTCTCTATTTATAATTTAACTTTGTTTTAGTTATTTTATTTTAGGCTAGTTATTTTTGCACTTGGGTTTTGATTTGAATTTGGGGAGTGGGATCACTTACTTAGATGAACAGAGAGTTACTTTTACCATTGGGTTATGAGGTCAAATGTCAGTGAAACAAGACTGGATCTAGTTCTAAAAACAGTATCTACAAGGCAAGATAGGTGAGTAACTAAAAATCTCAAAGGCTGGATGGTGAAGTGGTTTCTAATCGGATCCAGGGAGAAATTAAGGGTTCCTTAGGCCAGATTATGAAGAGAAATGCAAGAGGTCAACCGATATGGGAGAGAAACTTATGGTTCTCAAATCTGGATATCAGAGGAAAACATATAAATGATTAACTGTGCAAAACAGAGTGTACTTAAACAAATTCTAAGCTAAATTTCCAGTTAATTCATTCAAATAACAATTAAGTTTATGAAACACATAATAAAGTAGCAAAATCAGATAAAGAAGATATTTCACTGCAATAGCTCATCTCATGAATCTTGTAATGCAATATTTTTATTACTTGCTCCTGTTTGTCGACTTGAAAATTGGTACAATAACCCTTTCGGTTTAAGATCAAAATAACTCTACAAATGTATAGAAATCCACACTCAATACTTTGATTTATGAACTATTTATACAAAAGAATTTACACAATATCCCAAACTGTCTTGGGAAATAACCTAGGAGAAAGAAATATCTTCATGCAAGAAGATAGAGACATCTATTGAACTGTTGTTTGTTGTCCCTGTTATTTAGGTTCTGTTGGCTTTGATCTTTTGCCCTTTAATATGCTTTGTTGTTTGGTCTTCACACTGGATGTTGTATTTACTTTGACCTTTCATCTGATACACTTTGACCTAGCTAACCTGTCAATATCCTTTTACTGTGCCTATTTACTTTTACTGTACATTTTACATTTTTATTGTGTATTTTTTACAGTAAATCATTTAGCTTTTCCCATGTCTCATCATCTGGTAATTGGATATTGAGCATCTTCCTGTAGATCTCATCTGCCTCTGTATACTTGGCAAAAGTAGGCTTATTGACAAAAAGGTGTTTTACCTCATGTTGGAGGTAAAACAAATTCTCAAAAGTTTGATATAATAGTTTACCAGTAGGTATGCCCTTCATGGATGAAGTATTCACCTGATCTCTGGCCACTTCTCTAATCTTTTTATTATAGTCCTCTTGTGTCATTAATTTGTATTTATAACCAAGGGATTTGGTAAACCTTTTTGTCTCAAAATTTCGAACTTAACCATGAATTTGTCAATGGCGAGTTGCATGGTTTGGCACTTATCCTCTAAGTTCAACATAAAATTCCTCTTGGTGAGGACTCTTTTAACTTCCAAAATTGTACCTGTTCTGTTAGGTATCTCTAGTTCTTGCAGCTCATACTTGTTCTTGGAGTTTAGGAAGTGAGTGATTCTTGCAGCTTCCTTTGGCATGTCTCCAAGTTCCGCATTGACTCTTTGTATGGATTCTGTAGCCTGCTTTATTAAATCAATTTGTTCAAAAATAACCTGGATGGATGGCCAATATCATTGACAGAGTCAATGATATTGGCCCACAACTGCTCCTTAGCCTAACCTAGAGGTTCATTCAGTGTGAGTTCCTTCTCCAAGCTTTTGATTCTTTCGGTCATCCTTGTGGACTTCTGCTGTTCTTCTTTGTGCATGATTTGGGCTAGTTTGTAATCTATTTCCAGGCTGGTCACTTTCTCCTTAAGCCTGTTCATCTCAGTGGTCTGAATGGACATTTCTTCCATTTCTTTGACCAACATGATTGCCTCATCACCTGTAGACTCTGTTGTTGATGTAGTTGGCACATATGCTGGCAGTGTTGTGGCCATTGGAGCTGTGGGGGCCAAGGATGTTGCCAAAGTAGAAGGTACAACAGTGGTAACTGTTGGGATGACAGTTGCAGGAGCATCATCAAGACTAGATTGTTTGAGCTTAATCAAGCTATCCAATTCTTTCTCCATCTCCTTTAACTGATCATTCAACTGTAGCACTAGGTCCATCATCTCTTCATGATTGGTTTGGCTCTCCAGGACCTCCTTTGTCTATGGGTGTTGTAAATGTGGCAGCTTGAGTTGTTTCTTGAGGGCTGCTATATCCTCATTCTTCTTTTTGATCAGCTTTTCAGCAGCCTTAATGTCACTTGGATCATGGCCTAGCTCAATGAACAAGTCCTCTAATGACTTTATCTTGTTGTCTTTGGCCTGTGAGGAGGCCTTCTCCAATTTTTTATGGGCTGTCACATTATCTAGTGAATCCTGCAACCTGTGTGAAACCATGGATTTTCCTGTTAGGGTGGAATAAATCATTTCTCTAGCTTACTTGTGGAACTTTATTTGGTCAATGGGATGAACATCCCTGGCCAGCACCTCAAAATTAGTTTTCTTATAGTCAACCGAGGTTTTTGGTTGTTGAATAGTGGGCTCCAAAAATGATACTTGCATCTTTCCTTCTTTAATGTCAAAGGCTGACATTAACCTGCTCTAGTTGGCTGGTGTATGTTTGAAGTATTGGGCATATGTCTCTGCCTTCAACTTCTCATTAATCATTTTTATTTCTTTGTACTTGTCTTTTACGTCCTTTTTTTATCAGCTGGCCTGACAAAGGAAGAAACCTCAACACTTTGTTGTCTTTCAATCAATTGAGTGTTGGAGGTTGATGGATTCTTTGTTTCACCTGATGCAACCGTGTCTTTGCTTCTCTGCCCCATTGTTTCAGTGTCAGTTATTTCCACTGATTCAATTTTCTCCTCTTGTTCAGACACATGATTCAACTTGGGCCTTTTTCTAAGCTCAAATAGCTCATCTGTAGTCTCCATGGAAGAACTGGATAGCTCTTCCCTATTCCTCTTTGGATTCTTCTCTTCATTGGCTAGGGTTTGTAACATAGGAGGAATATTCATTTGTTCCCTTAGCTCTGGAACCTGTAGGAAAGAGCTTTGGTCAAATTTCTTTTCAAGATCAATGATTTTGTTCTCCACATCCACAACTATGTTATCCATTTCAATCAATGTGTTTTCCAACCGCTCAGATTGGTTGGAAAACTGTTCAATGTCAGGTCTTGGGTGGTGGATGTAAGGTCCCAATTTGACCCTGAGTCTTAGCTTGTTTATGACCCCATGAGGGTCATACTGCCACATGAAGCTGTTTTTGAACTTCATATATTGTAGTAACTTGTCAGCTTCTGGTCCAGCCTCTCTGTTATTGAAAATGAATGGGCCCAATTTGTTTTTCATCTTAAACTAGGTCTTCTTCCTAGCAGATAGGAAGTGGACCCCATCAGAGTTGATGATTTGTCTGAAGTACTCAAGTGAAAATATCCTCATAGGGAGGTATTTGGGAAATTTATAAGGGGCTAGTTGGCAGCCATAAACCCTGATTTAAATTGTGGTTTTGGTACAGGTACCAGTCTCCCACCTTGTTGTTCTTAGCCAACTGTAGCACCCTCTTTATTTATTGGTTGATTCTAGGATGAGTGTTACCAGTCAACATGTTCATGACTGGGTAGAAAAATGAATCTATGAAGTCTTTGTAGGTAAATGATGTAGAATACTTCTGGACCAAGGGTGTCTAGTAGACCACTGATCTCTCTTTTGCCTTGGTATCCAACTTCTCGATGCTTACAGGGAACTTATCAACTTGGTAATATAAAAACATATGAAACAATACTGAAGAGTATTTGATAACTATTTCAGTGGGCAGTCTTGTGAATTGTTCATGCATCCTATCTGTAATGAACTGAGCATAATTATACATGATAGTAGGAGGCTTTCCTGGAGTAAAAATATTTAGAAAGGCCAGGATGACCTCATCCACATGCTCATCTGAGGTGTATCTTAGGATGCATGAGAGCATGGTGATTATATGTCTGCCAGTCTCTAGAAAAATGGTGGCAACATAGGGTGGAATATCTGTAGGAGTATGGCAGTATTCAATGATGAAAGTCTGGAAGATTTGCCTTATCTTAACTAGGTCCATTGTGATATATAAGTCCAACAGGTCTCCAATGGATAGAGGGGTCTGATTAGGGCTAGATTGTACTTGCAACATTTGGTTGATAAACTCTGGTGTAATGGTGAATAATAACTATTGGTCTCGGCCAACAATAGCTCTTTCACTAGGGATATAGCAGGCATGACAAAAATGTATGATATCAGGGAATGGGTGAACCTCTGGGAATAGGCATTCGGGTAAATTAGATTTCCAAAGGTGGATATCATCGTCATGGTTCAGGAATCCGTCCTTACTCCAACAGTGGAGCTTCAGAAGGTAGGCTGGAGTAGCAGTGTCTTTTATTTGGAAATCTCTGTCTGCTAGTGCCAAATGGTTGATGTTCAGGTGAGGGGTTGACACAGGTCTTACATCCAGAGAGGTTTGGGAAGCCATTTTAAGGGGGAAAGGTGTGAATTAGGCTTGTATAGGCTGTAGCAGTGAGGCTTTAAAAAATTTGGTACAATGAGAGGGTAATTTGTAGTTTGAAAAAGAGGGGTTTGGTTATTCAGGTGGAAATACTCTTCCATTTAGGGAAAATTAATTAAATTCAATGAATTAATATTTTAAATTAGCTGTAAATTTTCAAATTGAGAGGGTCATTCTGGTTTTTTCTCAAAATACCTGGAAATTGGTGGTTTAGGTTGCAAATTGGTTTCAATGGTGACTATAGAGGGTATGGTGGCTTCAGCTGTGCACTGAATGTTTGAATGGGGTGTCCGGAGCTTGTTCGAGAGGTAATCAACGATCAATTTCAGTTGTAGAGGCTCCGAGTGGCACAGGAAGGATTAGGCAGCATTCATAGTGCAAATGAGCGAAAAGAGTTGAAATGGGCTTCTTCAGCCTTTTAAACGGCAACAGTTAGAATTTGGCGCGGAATTCATAAATGAATAGTGAATGGTTTTGGCTTTTGGCAGGGAGGTAGTTTCAGGGGCCATCACATTGCTTTTGGTAGGCGGGCGGTATTTCCTTGAGAGCATGTGATTTCACTTGGCACTACCACGGAGCAGAATAGGGCCTGGGAAAAACCGCGAATCTCACGTGCTCTCGGGTTGGTAAAGGTTAGAGAGGGAATGAGCGCGATATCGATGCGCGCCGCTAGATTTGGGGGTGAACGATCTAATGACCGTCACGTAGTCAAGATGCACGTAGGGAAACCAGAGTCGGGATTTGTGGGGCCCAGGGGGTTAATTACAATTAATTGTAATTAATTAATAAACAAAGTGGGAAAAAATATAATGAGTGGGTTAATGGAGTGGGACCAAGGTTTGATTATGGCGGGGTTTTCTTAACCGTACCAAGGGTGGTGGGTTAAAAGGCTTATGTCAGGGAAATATAACTTGAGGAGTTAATTAAATAATGCGTGGGGGGAATAAAAAATTTATGATAAAGGGTTTTTATGGGTTTTTAGGTAAAATAAGGAAATTAATAAGGCAGAAGTTGATTTTTCAATGGGGAATGGGTTTCACACTAGGGAAAAGGGTTTTTGGATGGGGGGATGACCTTTGGAGGGTAATTTTCTAAGGAAATGTGTGAAACCAAGGGGTAAGGATCAAAATGAAGGGAAAAGGGTATTTTCATAAGACATGATGGGATAATGGGGAAATTAGTAAGCAAGTATGTGGGGGTGAAATGAAATGAGGGGAAGTTAATCAAGTAAGCCTGTGAACATCCTTTCTCTCTCATAAATTCTCTTGCACATTGGAACATAGGATTAAACATGATAAATGTGCTTGAGATTTAACAACCTTGTACATTTGCAACCTTTCTTCTACCTACCCTTTACTTATCCTAACATTTGTTCTTCACTTTATTGGGTACATTTAAGCTAGCAGACCCCTTCTTTCCTTTTCTTTTGACAAGCAAACTATCTAGTTCTAACCTTATAACTTCCAATGGCTCAGATTAAGATGATGAACACATTTTTATTTCTCTACCTAACTACTAATCGGCCAAGGTTAAACAATTTGGCCAGATCTTTATTCTCTATATATAAACATAAAATTTAAAGCATGAATTAGTCAAGATTAAGCTATTTGACTATCATGGGCTGGGGCATTTATGACAAGCTGTACACAACCATTATTTTGCACAGTGAAGTAAAAAGTAGTGGCACTTGAATTTGCACACTTTCATGATCTGTTTTTGTTTGGGGTTCATATTTTTTCATTTTTTTAATATTTTCTTATTCTTTTTGTCCTTTGATATTTCTTTTAGGTCATACCCTCTTTACATTTTTTAAATTTTCAATATGGAAAACATTTTGCAGAAAGAAAACATATGTACAATATTACAAGACTAACCATAGCCAATTCAAAATTATGAATCCTATTATTATAGGACCCTAACACAAGCAAGTTCAATGGCACCAATAATGCCTACTTTACTCTAGGTCCCAAGCACATAATTAAATGGCCCCAAAGGCCATATGTCATATGAGCACTACAAACCAAGCTTTAATTAATGAACCTCGTGAAATCAAACCAATGTACAAGAGTGCATAACCATAGGATCATCACATCACTCTTAACCAAGTTACTATCAACACTCAACGGATTATTTATTTGACATATGCCACATTACTTACCTTATTATCATGTGAGATAGTAAAATTATTCATATTCATGTAAGTAACATGTAGTTCCTGAAGCTAATAAAAATAACATAATGCTTGATGTTCATTATAACCATAAAAACATATAAGACCATTTATTCACCATAAACATGCAATAAAATCAACAACCTTTCATGATAAATACTTAACCATAATTCAACCAATAACATACCAAGAAATTTCATCACCCATAGATAAATTGATACAAGTAATTATACATATCTAAATAACTTGAAATTACTGGTGGAAGGAGGAACTTTAACTCTCCACCAAACCATAGGTCAGGTACACTGTAACCTTTCTTGTAGTTGACTACCCCTAGTTGAGTCCAGAGTCTGAGAGGATGCTTGAACAAGGTTAAATTCACACCAATGGATTTGTCAAACACTCAAGCATGGATTCCACTATCTAGATGACCTATCAATTGTCCACTAGCAGAAGGCACCAAAGTGACTTGCTTTCTTATCCAAACTTAAACATGAGGAATCACCCCAAGGTCTAAGTGCGGCATTGCTTAGTTCAAGAGGTTGAATCCATTCAGATTCCCATTGGCCGTTTGGGCTTAAAACCATTCCAGATAAATTTCCAATTTAACTCCAGTACCTCCTCTCTCTTTCTCTACAAGGATTCTCCCATCTCACTCTCTTTGTCCTCTACGACCACTCTATTTCATCCACATGCTCGTCTCTATTCCTTTTTCTTTCCATACCCTCTCTTTGTGTTCCCCAAATATGTTGTGGTTTCCTTCCATCATGTTGAAAAAATCAAGAAGATGTGTGCATTTTTCCTCATCTAATCACATATTTTGGCTTTTGCATTCATTAATAAGAGTTCCTTCTCCTTGATATTTCATGTGTAAATATATTGGTTTATATGTGGATTATATGGTTGTTGTATCCTTATTATTTCTTTTGTTTATATGATGGTTATGAGTACGTTTTATGACATTGATGATGTATGGCTCTCATGTTTTAATTTGTAAATGAATGAACAATGAATATGTGACCTGATAGATGATAATGCAACTAAACATTTTAAATATACCCTCATTGTATCTATCTTTAAAAGTGGGGATAAAAGTATTCCCTCTAATTACAAGACCATTATGATTAGCCATATTTTGGATAAGTGCTACATAATTATTTTGTAAAAGAAGATTATCCTATTGCTAGATGGTAAAAGAGCTAAAGGCCATGATTGGTTCAAGAGATATTTAACTATGGACCACATTGTTTCTAAGGACAAACCTATTAAAGAGGTTAAAATAGGAGAATATGGGGATTGTGTTGGTCCCATGTTCATTGGTATAAAACTACTCTTTTTTATGCTAATTATATTGTTCTTTTGCCAAGGAGTTATTATGATATTTTCAAGAAACTAAGAATCCTCCAAGATGTGTATGATTGTTAATACTAACAAAAAAAATCATGATGATTAATTAATAAATACCACATATGATACGTTCATATATGACAATAATAGCTTGGAGGAAGTTCCTTCATACAAATATATTGGAATCAATATCCATCACAAACTCAACTAGCATTATAGAATTGCGAAAAGAATAAATGAAGTATGAAAAAATTATTGTGATATTCAAAACAATTGTGAGTGAGAGATCTTTGGATATGGGATAAAAAAAATAGAACCCCTCTTTAAGACAATTTTCACTCGTTATTTATACGCACATGATGCTTGGGGCTGCACTATCTCTAGATAGTCATGGAGGAAGATAGAACAAATCCAAAAACAAATTATAACCTACAACCTCAATATTAAAGGATATGTTATTTTATATGGGTATGAGGTTTGTGGTTTTAGTGTCTCTAGAGAGTTCTTCCAATAAAGATAAAAAAAATATGAAAGCATTTTATAATAGATAATCTCAATATTAAGGGAACTGCCTCGTATCCAATCCTCCTAATTGAAGCAAGGCTTCCTCCATTGAGAGCATGGATATAACTAGGTATCTTATGTATATGGTTATGACTATTTCTTTTCCTTATTTTTTCACTCGCTCTCTCTCTCTCTCTCTCTCTCTCTCTCTCTCTATACATACATATGAAAACTCATATTTACTTATAGAAATTTGCTTCTTTGTGAGATTTAGACACAACTAAACCATGAATAAAATATTGCATTAGACATATGATACGTTCATATATGACAATAATATCTTGGAGGAAGTTCCTTCATACAGATATATTGGAATCAATATCCATCACAAACTCAACTAGCATTATAGAATTGAGAAAAGAATAAATGAAGTATGAAAAAATTATTGTGATATTCAAAACAATTGTGAGTGAGAGATCTTTGGATATGGGATAAAAAAATTAGAACCCCTCTTTAAGACAATTTTCACTCGTTATTTATATGCACATGATGCTTGGGGCTGCACTATCTCTAGATAGTCATGGAGGAAGATAGAACATATCCAAAAACAAATTATAACCTACAACCTCAATATTAAAGGATATGTTATTTTATATGGGTATGAGGTTTGTGGTTTTAGTGTCTCTAGAGAGTTCTTCCAATAAAGATAAAAAAAATATGAAAGCATTTTATAATAGATAATCTCAATATTAAGGGAACTGCCTCGTATCCAATCCTCCTAATTGAAGCAAGGCTTCCTCCATTGAGAGCATGGATATAACTAGGTATCTTATGTATATGGTTATGACTATTTCTTTTCCTTATTTTTTCACTCGCTCTCTCTCTCTCTCTCTCTCTCTCTCTCTCTCTCTCTATACATACATATGAAAACTCATATTTACTTATAGAAATTTGCTTCTTTGTGAGATTTAGACACAACTAAACCATGAATAAAATATTGCATTAGACAATACTTTACCTGCCCATTCGCACTGACCCATGCACCTTGTATTAGATATTGATTTATTAGTTTATATAAGTAATACCATGTACCAAATTTCATTCCTAACATCTTTGAGTAGGCATTTAATATTAACAAGCTTGTCATATATCGACTCAATATCATCTTTGAATTGCATAACCACCTTTAGTTCTTCAGTGAGATTTTGCATCAATGTGGAGTGATGCAGGAGCATAATCCCTAAACAACGTATTTTGTTTTAGACCCAAGGGGCTGTCCTAAATTTTTTGAAGGGGTAAATAAATTTCCTATAATTGTAAATATCAAAATGTTTGAATTTGAAGTGTGTATAGGTGTCCCGATTCTAGATGAATCTAGGATTGATAGGTATAGGTAGATTTGATGTGTTGTAGGTTGTTTTTGATGTGCTGAAATTTTCCCAAATAGTCTTGTGTAAATGCAACAAGTTTTCAAATAAGCTATAAGTTAGTTTTAAGTTGTAGGGACACATGTCCCATATGATTTGTTTTTGGGATATTTATAATTGTAAGTATTATGTGTAGGTGGGGATACCTCAAGAAGAGGGGCGAGGTGGTTCCAAGAGAATAATTGGGTAGAGAAACCATGGAATACTCCTTTGTAATTACCTTTTTTATTTTAATAGATTTGTGATGTTTATGGTATTTTTGATCCCTATCAGAAATACATTTTTCTGCAATATTGCCTTTTGTATGAATTCATGATTGAGGCCCATCAGAGAGGGCATTTACCCTACAACAAAACAATCCACGTACAAGAAGGACATTGGATAAATACAAGAGCTCAGGTAGCAAACCCTTGATTTCTCTATAATAGGGTCATCATTATGTTGGGTTTATTTTTATGTTCGATATATGCCAAAGTCTTGAAGAAGGGAAACACACTGTGCTATTGAGAGCATGGAGGTCTCGAGAATATAGTGGTGACAAAACATGAGTAACATTTTGTAAACACATTTTTTAGGGTTAATACAATAGTGTGGATTAGTATGTTCGAGTCATGTCCAAGTGCATATTTAAAACTGTTTGAGGAGTTGTGTGATCCCACCTTGAGGTCAATTAATACATAGCAAGGATAGAAAGGAATGACCAACCTCACTTTAAGGAAGCAAAAGAAGTGGGTGAATAGTCAAGTGAGTGTAGTTTCGTGTGACCATTGGTTCAATGGCCAACGTGGTGTCAAAACAACCAGGCAAAAGTTAGTCAAAAAGCCACTAAAGAGTTATTGGGGAATAAGTTAAAGACTAACCCCAAATTAGTGTGGGACCAACCAGGACAACGAAACCAAATTCAGGACAGTCGGCCCGACTCCTCATCAGCGTAGTAAGGCTTGGCACTCTTAGCTAAGAGTTTAAGACCTGATCCCCAACCAGCAGGCTCGGTTGAGCCATGAGTGAGATCAGTGTAGTTGACCTGTAGTGCACATTGTGTGACCATTTTCAATCCTGACCTCTAGCCTATTATTGTTGAATGGGGCCCATAGCCTATGCAATGTTTATATTTGAATGCACCATGGTTGTTATATCAAAAGTGGTGATAAGTAAGCTTATAACAGAGTCTGATACCTCTACTATGCTTTTCTTCATTCAAGTGTCATAGCTGCTATACTTAACACTGTGAATCAAAACTCTCTCAGAACTCAACTCTATAGTGTAATTAAAACCTTCGGAAATTGAATCTGACAACTCTATAAAAAGGATTAGTGAAATAGAAGCTTTGTGAATGAGCCCACTAACTATCACTACTAAACAATCAATCTAGACTATGAAGTCTTCCATCTTGATCAAAATTGTGCTCACGATCAAGGGAGTACGACCACCTGGCCTGACATAATGGCCATCATAGCTTCCAATAATCAACAACCACCTTGCAAGGACATCCTAGCTCATGTCTCATGAATTTTATTCATCAATCTTAACTGATATAAATCTTATAAAGATAATATTAGAATCCTCTCCAGATTCACTGTTAATACAAGGGTAAAGGAAATTTTCTAGCTCAAGGCACTAGCCAATAACAACTTTGGTATTTGTGACCCCTTTGTGGGGATGCACCTACCCTGCCCCGTTGGGTTTCTTCCTTGTAACATAGTTCAAGGATCACAAGAATTTCCAATCTTCCTACTCCATTAGACACACTTTATATGCTATACATAAGGAACGGAAAAGAAGCATTATAGAACACACAATTTCACAGAAGGAAGAAAAATCTTAGCCAGTTCAATATCAAAATCTTAACCACTGATTAATAAAGAATAACAAGTAGTGTAATGAATTGTTCCGAGTTATTTATTTACAAGATATAGAGAATGTAGTGGAATGGAAAATATTACTTAGGCAACCCTTCAATATTTTCTACTAATATGTCTGTGCATGTACATTTGAAATTAAGAGCATTGTTGAATACAAAGTTTCCTTTTCTCTTGCCTCCATTTTGACAAATCAGTGTGAAATCAATGTCACTTTGAATATCCTTTCCTGTGTGAATGTTTTGACAAATCAATGTGAAATAAAATTCACTTTGAATTTCCTTTCCTATGAGGGATCACATCCATAGTTGATTAGTAAAAGATAATCTACTATACATTATGTCCAAGAAACTGACTGCAATCTACAGTGGAAACGAGACCTCAATTCTTATTTTGAATTTGAATATCTCAAGACAACATAAGAGATAAAAATGCATATGGCCTTAGTAGCTAGAAAACAATCACTCCATCATTACAAGACCACCTAGATTTCAGCACTTAATCTAAATAATGGCACTAGTTGCAGTGCTTATTTGCATTAACACCGTGGAAAAGCAACAACAATGTTTCAAAGCACACTTATTGGAAAAGTTGTAACATTCCAAGAATATTTAATGATAGCATCTGAACCTCGTAGCTATGGTGGGGAAACTAGGGAAACCAAATCTTGGAAGATATCTCATACCAAATCTGAAAAAAAAAATCAAAATCTATAAGTCAAGCAATGAATTGTTTACAAATCAAATACAATTCCTTTAACTAACAATTAAATTGTGGTGATATATTTAAATATTTAGTAAGAGGGGAACTTCAAACCATGGAATATTACCTTTGTCATTACTGTCATCCCTCAGTGACTGAGATTACAAATCAATACTTATGGAAAGTGTTAGCGCTTGAAATTTCACCTCAGGCTGAGAAAGGTAAACCTCAAGGCAACATCAAACCACCTAGCCTCGCAGCTAGCCCTACGGGGCAGGAGAGGGCTCTCTCCAATCTATCTCGATAAAGATCTTCAATGGGCGAGATAACCAATAAGGTAACACTGATTTTAGGCTAGTAAACTGATCAAAAGGGTTGATTTGGAATTTTTAGGGTTTTTGGTGGCAAATTGAGGAGTGGCAATTTTGGGTGTGAGGATAGGACACAGTTTCTGCAGGGGGTTCTTTGGGGCGAGATAGGATACAATATTGATGCCTTAGATTGAGGTGAATGGATGAGAAAGACAGGTGAGGAGCTAAGGAGAGCAAACAATAACTTTGAATTCTCCTTAAACAACAGAAAACATTGAAATTAAACAAACTTAAAAGCAGAGCATGACAGTCATGAATTCTACTTTAGCACTTCATTTGTTTAATGTGCAGAAGGAAAAGTAAGGAAATGATTCACATAACACACTTACAAGTACATAGAGAAACACACCATCAATACATGTAACCACAAGAATCCCAAAAAGGACTGCAAAACCCTGGTCTTCCTTAGCCAAAAATTGCAGAGATACAGTGAATAATACAATGATAGCTTCTCCCTCAAGAGTCCAACCTTCCAACCTCTGAAAATGATTAAGAAAATACATAATATAGGCAAGCCAACCTCTTCCCTTGCCTCTAGGGGTCGAGCTCATCCTTCTAGGAGCTGTTTCAACCAATTCTAAACTGAGCACTAAAATCTAGGCAGTCAAAACAACTTGCCTCTATAAACTTGGAAACCAATTCATTCATTTAATTTTCACCTATCTCATGAATGAATCTTCCAGAAGAGATACATAAGTGTAAAAGTATCAAAAAATTACATTATTTACATCAAGTAGGATAACAATCCACTCCAAAAAGTCAAACATGGTCAAATCTTCGTTTTGCTGAGCTGTACAGTGAAATTTTGAGAAAATTGCCTGATAGGTCGCGCGCCTCTGCCTGATGGGTCGCACGCCTTTGAGGGAACTTTTGGGGCACTTCCTGGTGTCCAAATTGGGCAAGAGTAGGCTTATTGGAAAGGCCTGTGAGTCTACTTTCCCACCCAACTAGAATTTCTGAATTTGGTGGTCATTTGCCCCTCCAAACTTGCAATCTCCCAAGACTGCTTTCTGTGTCTCAAAAATGTGGCAGAAAGTCATTTTTTGCTTGTTTTTTGACTTTCTAGAGGCCCAAAACTTCATAAAATATCTTGGCAATGGATGAGCATATGTAACTTTTCATGACAAATTTGGAAATGCTGAGTTTTTGCAAAATGAAGTTGCCAAGTGAAAGGGTCGCGCGGGGGGTGAGACCCGTTAAAGGGACAAAACCTGTAAATTGCCTGAAAAAGCCAAAATTGACCCAAAACGCTCAAAATTTCTTGGGATTTGTGCTGTGACTGAACTATTTAATGCCTTGCTCCTTCAAGGAAGCCTCGGCCAAGATGTGGAGGGGATCGGGCCCTTTTCTCCTTTTTTGTGCTTTGGCCAACTTCCTTTGGAGCACTTTCATTTTCACCTTGCATACATGCATCCGCGCCCAATAATGATTTTTCATATTCCTGAGCAAGTCCTTATCTTGGTTGGCCTTGGCCAGCAACCTCTCCAAATGAGCATTGACCTGGAGAAGCTCACAGTCATCACTTTGCTCATGGTCGGTTTCGGTTTCTGACATGGTTTCAAGAGCAAAGTGGCTGAAATGTACTGTTGTTTCTGCTTTGTAAACTGCTGATTAGAATGCTGCTTCAACAGGACAAGGAGCACAAGGGAAATGTTAGGGAAGGGAGACTTGGAAGGGAAATTGGGAAAAATATATGAAACAGGGGTTAAAGAGAGGAATCATGACATCAACATCATCATACAATTTCATTTGCAAGGATGTTATGAGAGGTAGGGTTTAGGGTTTGATTTTCTTTTTATTTTTTAGGGAAGAGGGGTAGGGTTTAGTTTTTCTTTACAAATTTAAAAGTGAAATTTACATAGGAAGACAAGGAAAATGAAATGTGAAATGAGGAAAAAATGATTACAAGGGAATACCTTAAAACAACATAAAACCCTAGCCATTTTTTACAATTTTAAACCACAGCCACATGGAGCTTTTATCTTGCAAATATAGATCTTTAAAAATGCAATCACGATTTCCTTTGACCATAATAAGCAACAATTTTTAAGTTGGAGGGCCTACCTTAGGCAATTCGGCGATTTTGGTGGTTCCTTGGATGAATTTGCAGGCAGTTTGATAAGGGCTGACGGGTCGCGCGCCTCACCCAACGGGTCGCGCGCCACTGACGGGTCGCGCCCGTTAAAAAATTGCACTGTCAGAGGGCGCCTGACGGGTCGCGCGCCTGTCCAGCTCTCAACTTCGGCCAATTTCTCACCCAATCTCTCTTGCAAGTGACTTAGGTGCACAATGAGGCTCGATGGAGGGAGATTGGGCTTTTATAACCTTGATTTTAATTAATTTCATGCCCAAACCCACTTTATAATGTTTTTCTTTGACACTTTAAAAACTTGATGTTTTTGGTTTCCTTTTATCCTGAAATTGACTAATTTGATGCTTTTGCTCAATACTTTTTGCAGGTATAACATCTGAGGGATCTTGGCAAGGGAGCCAGGGTTACATGCTGTCCTTTGAAGCCTTTTGAAATTTTACCATTTTTTACAAAATTTTGAAAAATGACCTTGGATTTAAAAACAGGGTTTTTAAATCCAAGGTGAAATTTAACTGTACAAGATAGAAATTTTCGAAGAAACACTTTGAAAAACATCCCTCTGGCTTGCTGGGCACTTATTGACCTTCAGAGACAATGACCTTGAAGACAAACTTGACCAAAACCCTAGACCTAGAATTTTGACTTCAAGACAAGACAAGTAAGCTTGAAAGAGTCTAAGGACTGAAACAACTTTGATCCAGCAATGCCAAGAGGGGGAAAAAAACACCAGCTCCTCCATCAGGGTTATGGCATGCCTAATGGAATGCAAAAATTGACACTGATGAGACACCTACTTATGCAAATGCAAAGAGTTTTGATCGCTGATGGAGGGCTACTAGACCGACTCTAACAGAAAGGTTGTAAGAAATTCTGTGAAATAGTAAAGCATAACCTCTATTTTCAAGCAACAAAATCAAGAAATTGTTACATCAAGAGCCATAATTGATACATAATCAATGAATCAAGTCCTTGTATGTCACAGGCTTGTTTCACAACATCTATTTTCTCAATAACAAAATCAAGACATTGTATGTGGTTATTGCCAAATGGAAACTGCGTTCTAATTTGGAAGAGGATCTTATCAAAAGACATGGATTTATTCAAAGCTAAAAAGCCTAATGGGTTACTGAAAAATAAGTTGGAATATGGGATCATGATACTTAAATTGAAAGAATATGCTTTCCTTTTAGAAACATTACAGTTATACAATGTTTTTTGAAAGCATTAGAATTTGAAATTGGGCCTTTCTATCAAGACAAATTTTCATTAACAGAATGTACTTTCCTACCTGAAACGTTGTAGATATCCAAGAAAAACTTGAAAATCATAAGAGAACTTAGCATAATGTACTTTCTTTCCTTCCTTAACATTCTTAAAGAGTTGAGGTTCCCCAAGTCATCAAGTAAGTTTCGAAGGAAATTACAGTTAGTAATAGTCTAATTCACAACTAAAGATGTGTCACAAATACGAGGGGGCATCTCCTGCAAATCAAAAAAGTGCTCCAGGTTAAAATCTAGCATTACTGGAAGCTTAATGCTCGACTTAGTGTTATTGAACCCATAAATTTTTCCAATCTTCATTAAAAGCTTAAAGATAGCTTCTCTAAGGTCTACATGACTTTACTATGCGCTTGAAGTGGGGGCACATGCAACCTCTCCAAGTGAACAGTCTTAAACTAAGTGAAGATAAGGCTGGTAGATGATTCAGTGTGGATCTCTTTAACCCATAATTGAATACTGTCTCTCTTGAACCCATAATTGAATACTATTAGGACTTTCAAATTTTTCATGGAACTCAAAAATGTTGGAAGAAAGTATTTGCTTCCAGAAAAGAGTAAAACTAAAGCCTCTACTTGAGGACAATTGATGTCGCACCACTAATACTTCTCCATGGAATCTGTATAGGTAAACCACAAATGAAGAATTCCATTAGAATATTGTGTTTATTGAATACGCAAATGAAATCATTGCATTTCTTTAAAATATCTTTTGAAATCAAAATGACCAAAATTACATATCGATAACCTAGTGGGTGTAGGATAAAATTCACCCGTGTCATTCACAGAAAGCATGAGAAAAAACCTAATACTATACATAAAACCAAGAAAAATTCAAGTTCATCACTTCTAGGGACCTTGTAACCACCCTGCCAATACACAAGTATGTTCCTGTTTGCAGTTAGAAGAATTACCCAAATTACAATCTGTTTACTCCAGCCTATGTTGGAAAGTTATAGAAGGATGACTAGTGCAATCAATCCATTCCTTTTAGCCCTGGATTTGTTTCAGTTTAAAATAGAAGTTTACAAATATACTTGTCCAATGTCTATGTTTTAACCATTCACCTTAAGATGTTCTTACAATATAATTTCCTAAGTCTATTTAATATCTTCATTATCATAAAACCAACCTATATCGATCTTAACTCCACATCTACCACTCTTAGGGGGATGAAATCTATTTATCCCTCTGAGCACTTGGTAGACCCAGAATTAAGATGGATCTAAGATGATACAATTTCCCCTTTAAATAGTCTATGCTCACATGAATAGCATGCTATTACCATGGGTCAATACCATGGGTTATCATAAACCTGAAGCTTAAAAATTACTATTAGTAATTTATAAAAATTAATAAAATTAATAGTTGATTTTTATTTTAACCAAGCTAAAGTGTTTAACATACATTAAATTACAACATCCAATTTTACTCTTGATCCACCAAGCCCTGAGAGGGATCAAATATTTTTTCACTCTATGCTAGTTTGCATATCACGATATTTGATGCTTCTCGGGGGTTAGTAGATCCAGAGTAAAGATGGATCTATGCTGGTTTAATTTCCCCATTTAAATAGGCTTAGTTTTCATATCACGATATTTGATACCTCTCGGGGGTTAGTAGATCCAGAGTAAAGATGGATCTATGCTGGTTTAATTTCCCCATTTAAATAGGCTACATTCCAGGTGAATACCCTGCGTCAATACCATGCGCCATTTTGGTGAATACCATGGGTCAATACCATGTGCCATTTTTATTTTATTAATACTAATATTAGGGTTAATAATGTTTTTTTGCATGGCATTAATAATAATCTAGCCCATGGTATTTGTCCCATAGTATTTGCCCATAGGTTTCACCTAAATATAACACATTTTTTTAGTGTTCTAAATATAAGGTGACTTATGGAGTAAATATAAAAAAATGTTTTATTTGTTTACCATACCTCTTGTTTATTTATATTTTTATTAATTTACCATACCTCTTTTACAAATATGGTATTTGTCCCATAGGATTCACTTAAATAAAACCTCTTTTTTGAGCCTTCATAAATAGAACGAGGGTTATGGACTAAATATAAAAAGAGGTTTTATTTATTTACCATACGTCTAGTTTATTTATATTTTTATTTATTTACCATACCTCCACTTTACTTATATTTTTATTTGTTTACACCCTTGCATGTATATAAGGTGACTTATGGAGTAAATATAAAAAAATGTTTTATTTATTTACCATACCTCTCATTTATTTATATTTTTATTAATTTACTATACCTCTTTTATAAATATGGTATTTGGCCCATAGGATTCACTTAAATAAAACCTATTCTTGAAAATTAGGGCGAATGGAAGGTTGTAACTCCTAATTTCAAGGGATAAATTTACCTTTTTTACCCTCTCCCTTAAAATAAGATGGGCTATTTGAGGTGATTTGTAAAAATGTACTATGATACAAAATATTCGCCCACCAAATATTTAAAACCCCTTAATTTCGCCAAAGGGCGAACATTCGCCCCTAAAATTTTCCATGATAGAGGTAGATGACCATGGTAGAGAACCTTGTAGTAGAGAGGCTCCATAAGGAAAGGAGGATTTAGCTGAGGTTGGAAAAGAGAGAAACAGAGAAGTTCTCAAGAGGTGAGAAATAGGGAAACAAGAAAAGAGGAGAAAGGAGTGTTGAAGAGGTTCTAGTGGAGGGAACCAGAGAAACACCAATAACTAGACATAGGTGACATGTTTAGGGAACGAGTAAGGTGAGGCTTGTTAAAGGGCTAGGTTTCACCTCATGATGAGCATGGAGAAGCTCTTACAAAATATGAAGGAGATGACCATTATTGGTCATGGTGAAGGTTTAATTAACATTCACAATAAAGGGGAGAAGGATTCTGAGAGAAATGAAATGAGGAGGCTAAGTAATGAGGAGTTTGAAAAGGAGATGACTAAGGTGAAGGCACAACTTAATTTTCTTATGAAATTGCTATAAGAGAGGGAGATATGGAACCTAAGGAGGAGGTTCAAATTATCTATTAGAAAGAAGGATTTTAAAAAGAAAACCCCAAAATCTAGAGAGTTGGGGAAAATAAGGGTAAGCCCTTTGATAAAATATTGGATGGAAGACAAAGAACTCATAGCAGCTAAGTCTAAGGAAGGTGACGTTCGTTATTGTAAACCTAAAAAAGGATCACTCCTTGAAGATAAGGATATGGAACTCATGGAAGGTCCAAGGGAGAAAGAGATGATAGAATATGCTTAGCTTTGTAGACTAGAACTGTAGGTTTTAACCCCGTACAAAAATTACCTACATACGAATTCTAAAACTCATAAAATAAACAATGCGAGAGCATAACACATAAAACACATATACACAGAGATTTTCACCTAGATCCCAAAACCGGGACTACCAGCTTGATTTTTCATTATGTTCCTTTCAATGTTATAATACATATTTATACATGCCGAAGCATCCAATACCATGGACCGAAAACCATCGCATCCAAAACCATGGACTGAAAACCATCGCGTCCAAAAACATGTGCGAAAATCATGCACAAAACCATAGGTGGGTCAGCCCAACCTAACATAGGTTCCAAAACCAAAATTTTCTGGGGCGCTTCCCCAGACCCCGTAGAGTGGGGTTACCTACACCCCTCAAACCCCTTATGACCCCCCCCCGCCTACGTAATCGGCGCAATGAAGGGGGGGATCCGCCCCCCCTCTAACCCCCCGGTTAACTACGTGGGCTAGTCATGGAAAGAATATAACACAAACCAAAAAGAGCAAGGAAAATCGTTGAGAAAGACAATGATGATGATGAGGACTATGTGAAGAGTCCAAACCAACAGGGGGAGTTGTTGATAGAAGAGGAGGCTAGAAAGCCTTGAATTTTTTAAACTAACAAATTTTGTGTGATGTATGTTTTTCCAGTGAGCTTGATAAAGGATGAAAGATGGGACGAGATGAAGGTCTCATGGATTGTGGGATAATTCCAAATATGAAACTAGTGTTAGAAGCATCAATGGAGGCCCAAGAGCCTCACTCTTTTAAAACAAATCAACTTTTTTTATGTGCAGATCATGAAGCAACATAACTATTACACATTATCATAAAGGATGAAGGGACTATAAAATTTTCCTTAAAAGGAAACATCATAGAAGCAACTGAGGATTGTGACCAGTAGATTGAAGAAGGAGCTTATGAGCCAATATTGAGTTTTGCAGATAATGGGAAATTCTTTGAAGTTGTCACAAGAGTTGTTGGTGAAGAAAAGAGCCAAAAATATACTATAGAGGGAAGGAAGGAAGCACTATTGTCCTATAAATGTCAAACGTATGTACATATTGCTCAAAGGGATAATGCGAATAAGAAGGAAGCTATAAGGTGAAGTAAATACATCAAAAAAATTGTGAAAGCACCTACAATAAAGAGGAATGAAAACATTCAAATAATTTACCATCACAATATAAAGAGGATTTAAAAATTTTAGAGGGTTGGTTGGACAGTCCTAGGAATGGAGAAGACAATCTCGAAAATACAACCACGGAATGTGTGAAGAAGGGAAATTCATATTTCAAGGTAATTTTCCTTACCTTCTGAAAATATTTTTTTTTCGGAGTGACCACCAGAGTGCATTGGAAGGTGAAGAGATCAAGAAGATTGTCCAGAAGGAGGAGAAATGCTAAAATGGATTTTTAGAAGCATGACTATGGAGAAATAAATCTACCTTCCAAAAGCCATATAAGTGAGTCCTACCATAAAGAAGTAGGAACCATATCTACAAAGGGAATGGAGTTGGACTATGTAGGTGGCCATACACAGAATGAACATGATGAAGGTATTGTTTTTAAAATCATAAGGTAATTGGAAGAAGATGAGGTGCTAGAGGGATCCAAATCACATGGGAATTTGTGTGGTGAGCACACTTCCAAGAGCACAATTACAGCGGCCGAGAAATGACAACATATGTTGTAAGAAGAAGACAAGAGAAGGGGAGAGGGGTTAAGTTTGTCCGATGAAAATGAAATTTTATTTCATTGCCAACATAAGGACATGGACTATGAAATTTTTGGAGTACAATCAAGAGGCTATGAAAGGAAAACATGGCGGTTAATCAACATTTAATAAGAAAAACATTTATTGTAAGGAATGTGCAGAAGGTGAGAGCTAATCTCTCATAAGGCATCTAGGGAGAAAACATTCGATTGTCTCACATATTTTTAAAGGTGTGTTTGATTGTGGACGTGATGAAATGGGAATAACAACCATGAGGTTTTTACTAATGCAGCTAAAGTGTTAGTGGTATGCTCTAGCAAGAAGATAAATTGGGCATTGAAATTGAATAAATAAGGAGGCTGGTGGAAAGAATACGTAAAAGAAAGTACTAAAGGGAGGAGAAGGAAATCAACAACATGATCCAGCTAACTGCTCAAAGGTACATCACTAAAATTTATGGGTGGATGCAAAATAAATTGTGGAAGATTGAACAGTTAGAAATGACAACAGAGGAATCATGGAAGTAGTATGAAAGAGTGGATTCTTATTGATATGAAATGATCATATGTTGAAATTGAAGTAGAATTGAATGTTAACTTAAAGTGCTAAAACCGTGAGAACTGCTTGAGAAAAAGACTTTACGACAAATGAGAAAACATAAATAAGATGCAAAACAGTAGTGAAAACAACAAATACACAACGATACCAGACAACATGATTGATTACGAGTTCGTCCCTGATGGAATACGTCTTCAGGTCTGACCGCTTTATTAAGATTGATACCGAAGAGGTCGATTACACAAAAATTTGACCAAACTGAATGTGCACGCATGCACTTCTGGTCAAAGTCATAAGAAATATATCTGAACCATCTTTCCAACTCCTGTCACAGTTCCCAATTCTGACTCTGGATGCTCCCGTTACACTGAAAACAAAATCGCTTATATCCTCCAGAATCTGCACTCTAAACTCAATACCATTAACCCCCTTCACTATGAACAAAAGGGAGACTTTATAGTGAAAAAGGTTCATTTGAGACCCCTCAGGCTTAGATAGGCATGAATGTGCTTTATCTAACCACTAAGGGCCACCTTGGTACCTAGGCACATGGTCATCGCATTAGTTTTAATCCCAAAACACAACAAAAAACCCAAAATAGCACTCTGGATAAGGTGCAACTGTCAACAGTTTGCTAACCGCGCAGACGGGAGACAACCAACATGTGACTCCTGCAGTCTAACCACAGGCTTCCACCTCCACGTTGATCCCTATCAGTTCTGGCTTGCGGTGTTTCGCTAGTTTTACATGTGACATCTATGGTGCAGTTTACAGCTTACCTGTGGTGGTTCAGATATAACCTCCGACTGTTTTATAAAATGTAACCTGTTCACATGCATGTGGTTCCAGATGCAGTTAGCGCTATAGTCAGGTGAACTTTGCCTAGTTAACATTTGTTTGCTCACATGACTACTATCCCCGCGGTCTTCTCTTGCACGATTTCACTGCGGTTAATACTGTGGGTGGTATTTCATAATGTTTTGCAATGTTTTAATACATAGGCCAAGGGTTGATAACATAGGGTTAAGGTTTGTTAATGTATTTTAGTGTATGTTTAATACATGGTTTAAGGAATGAGGTTAGGGTTTAGGTGTATGAGGATGAGGGACTTAGGTTTAGTGTCTTTTAATGCATGAATTTAGGTGTTAGGACTTAGGTTTGATGTATTAGGTTATGGTTTAGACTTTAGGATTGATGTTTTCCTCCATATCTTTTAGCGCTAGGGTTTAGTCATAGGTTTTAGCCTTTACATCAAAAACCATTTACAACCATTTGTCACAAAGTGACATTCAACCCACAAACATATCTTCAACACAAAGCTACATTTGCGACGACATCACATGACGACAAATCCATTGAAAACCAAATCCTGCAAGGCGGACAACAATCACATATCGACGACCAAATCCTGGCGGAACTGACGACAACCACATGTTGATAACCAGGTTCCAAACCGTATCACCATGAAAACCATATACATTACCGAACAACCTAAACCATAAACATCATTTTCAAAGCTAACGACACTAGACATTGAATGTTAATGACGAAACTGAACCTGTGCAATTGATCTGACAAGATCCTCCTGGATCAATCCTCTCCACTTGAAAGATTTTGGACCAAAAAATTTTGACTTAAACAAATAGTCGATGAGGGCAGAGCTCCCTCACTCTCCAGCTTTCCCTGATGATGTACAAATACATTCGATCAACCACTTGAAAGTGATGACCCTGATGATGCTGATCATGGCACATTTTTATTTGGTGACTTGTTCCATCCATCTGCAGTATGTACAACTTGCGAAGATGGTTAAGCAACCTATTATGAACATGGCAATTGAATTATTTCCATTAAGAACCATGAGTTAGTGATTCTAATCATCTTTGAAAACTGTCTCTACAGGATATTGTTCAATACTATTGATATGTATTAACAATCTATATTGCGGAATAACAAAGACAATCAAAGACATTCTTGACATCATACTAGCTACTTGACTTGTGATATTTTCCTGATTCCTGATTACTATGTTAACTTGCTGCAATAAACCCATCAAACTATAATATGAAAAATGTTGCAACTTAGTTTGATTTTGAAAGTATTGAAATGGCCGTTGATTTGTTTGAATCACTATTTCTTCATTTATTAAATGATGTTTCCATTGATTAGCACTTTCCCCTGATGCATAAGTTTCCCTTAGATATATTGAATACTTTGACACTGCTTTAGAAAAGGCTTTGATGTGAAAATAAATAGGCTTCCTCTCCACTAGAAAAGAGGCTTCCAAACTATTCGAAACATGAAATGGTGACACAATACAAGAGAAATTAAACACTGACTTTCCCCAATGCTAACCGACATCCCTGTAACTGTTAACTTCCAAACTTGGACTGGATTGGTTGATTATGACATTAGGAAGATGAGCTTTAGGCATCAATCGTAATTCATGTTGTATTGCCTGCTTATGAGTAAGATGTTTGGTTTCTTTAAATAGAACTCGAAAAGTTTCTATCTCTTTGATCAAACTATCTTTAAACTAAGACTCATAACTTGAACAAACATCATGTTGATTCTTATGTTGTTCCTTTATACACATGATTACAAATCTCTTATTTGAACTTATTAATCGCTTCATCTGATTAGCAAAAACTAAATTCAAGTGATTTTTACTTTAATGTGCCCTGACAATAAATTCAACCCCATCTTTCTTAAGGTGATATGTATGCACTCTTCTATAAAATAATGCATCATGATCATAAAGATAAGGACTTCCTAAGACAACTCCACATATGTCTACTGGGACCACATTTAATTCCACTTCATCAATGTAATTGGCTGTAATGGAAAATCTTGATCGACACTGCTTTGTGACTTTTATCTGAGTTTATTTGTTTAGCCATCCTAGTGGGTAAGGTCTTGGATGATTCCATGTCTCCAAACCCAAATTCTTAACTAAATATTTAGATATTAAATTGGCTCGTGATCCAATGTCAAACATTGTATCTATTTTTGTGTGCTTAGAAGTTATCCTTATGTTAAATAATTCAACTCTTTTATCCTTATTTGAAGGATTTATGTTTGATGAAGATGAAATAGTATTCGAACTTGAACCAGTGTCAAAAGTTTTACCTATCGAAATTATGGCAGTTATGCTCCTTTCATCACCTAAATTAGAACCTAGATCTTGCTGGAATGCTGCAATTTCTTTCTTTCATCCTTCTCTTTAAGGAACTTTTTGGTCCTAAGTTCTGGATGAAGTTTCCAACACTTAGATTCATCATGACCGATTCGCTGGCAATGAGAACAAGTAGGTCTTTCCTTCTGAGTTGTCGCTGATTTCTTTCTCTTCGAATTGTTCTTCCCTTTACTGTCATTGGAATCCTTGATTTCCAACTCTTTGAATGATTGTGGTGAAAATTTGAATGGTCTGCCACCTAATTCAATATGTATGGCTTGAACACACACTTCATCAAAATCATCAAGATTAAACATCAACAATGTATGCTGCAAATATGAATGTAAACTTCTGATGTATTTTAATAAAGTTTCATGTGTATCCAATGAAATACCAAGCGCCAATGCTTTCTTTCTTAACAACTGAGTAAACTCCTGAACACTCTGCCCTTTACCTTGCCTCAAATGCTGCCAATCAATAATAGCTTGTTGCATGTATCCTAAATGATAGAATTGTTTTCTAAGAGCTTTTAAAAACTTAGACCATGAAGAGATGATTTTACCTTTCCGCTTTACATCTATCTGAGTTTTACTTTCCCACCAGATTAAAGTTGTTCCCCCATTCTAAGTGTAGCTAACTGAATTTTTGTTTTATCATCAGAAATGTTCTGAATACGACAATACACTTCAAACTGCTTAATCCGGTTATCTAACTTTTCAGGATTCAGTTTGCCATCATAAATAGGTAACTTAAATTTTACATCAAGTTTTAAAAGAGATGTTTTCTTAGGCTTCTTTTCTGTTTCAGATTTTGCACTGGAAGAAGAAGAAGAAGATGATGATGGAGATGATGGGGGTGAAGGAGATTTATCAACCTTTCCTTTACCATTTTCCTTCTTTGATGTCTTTGAAGAAGAAGTTTCATCTCTCGCCTTCTTGTCTTCGTAGAGTTCTCCCAACATCTGCTGCATATTCAAGAATGACTACTGAAACTGTTCATCGCTCATCTTAGTTTCTGGATTTTCACCTGCATCAGATCCTTTCATGGTCGACTTATGAACGACTCTTCGCTTTCCAATCTCTGGATCAATCGGATCGAGGATTCCTTCTCCATGTTGCGAATTTGACTTGGTTAACATTGACTGACAAATTCTACAAATGCAAGCTGCTTTGATACCAAATTATATGATCTGAAATGATCATATGTTAAAATTGAAGTAGAATTGATTATGCCAACAGTGAAATGAATGTTAACTTAGAGTGATGAAACCGTGAGAACTTCTTGAGAAAAAGACTTTACGACAAATGAGAAAACATAAATAAGATGCAAAAAAGTAGTGAAAACAACAAATGCATATCGATACCAGATAGCAAGATTGATTATGAATTTTGTCCCTGATGGAATATGTCTCCGGGTCCACTTTCAAGATGGGCGACCGCTTTATTAAGATTGATACCGAAGAGTTCAATTACACAAAAACTTGACCAAACTGAATGTGCACACATGCACTTCCAGTCACTTTCATAAGAAAGCTCTCTAAACCAGCTTTCCAACTCCTGTCACAGTTCCCAATTCTGACTCCGGATGCTCCCGTTACACTGAAAGCAAAATCGCTTATATCCTCCAGAATATGCACTCTAAACTCAAAACCATTAACCCCCTTCACTATGAACAAACGAGCGACTTTATAGTGAAAAAGGTTCATTTGAGACCCCTTAGGCTTAGATAGGCATGAATGTGCTTGATCTAACCACTAAGGGCCACCTTGGTACCTAGGCACATGGTCATCGCATTAGTTTTAATCCCAAAACACAACAAAAAACCCAAAATAGCACTCTGGATAAGGTGCAACTGTCAACGGTTTGCTAACCGCGCAGAGGGGAGACAACCAACATGTGACTGCTGCAGTCTAACCGTAGGCTTCCACCTCCACGTTGATCCCTATCAGTTCTGGCTTGCGGTGTTTCGGTGGTTTTACATGTGACATCTATGGTGCAGTTTACAACTTACCTGTGGCGGTTCTGATATAACCTCCAACTCTTTTATAAAATGTAACCTGTTCACATGCCCGTGGTTCTAGATACGGTTAGCGCTGCAGTTAGGTGAACTTCGCCCAGTTAACATTTGTCTACTCACATGATTACTATCCCCGCGGTCTTCTCTTGCGCGGTTTCGTTGCGGTTAAGACTGTGGGTGGTATTTCATAATGTTTTGCAATGTTTTAATACATAGGTCGAGGGTTGATAACATAGGGTTAAGGTTTGTTAATGTATTTTAATGTATGTTTAATACATGGTATAAGGAATGAGGTTATGGTTTAGGTGTATTAGGATGAGGGACTTAGGTTTAGTGTCTTTTAATGCATGGATTTAGGTGTTAGGACTTAGGTTTGATGTATTAGGTTATGGTTTAAACTTTAGGATTGATGTTTTCCTCCATATCTTTTAGCGTTGGGGTTTAGTCATAGGTTTTAGCCTTGACATCAAAAACCATTTGCAACCATTTGTCACAAAGTGACATTCAACCCACACACATATCTTCGACACAAAGCTACATTTGCGATGACATCACATGACGACAAATCCATCGACAACCAAATCCTGTGAGGCGGACGACAATCACATATCGACGACCAAATCCTGGCGGAATTGATGACAACCACATGTTGATAACCAGGTTCCAAACCATATCACCATGGGAACTATATACATTACCGGACAACCTGAACCATAAACATCATTGTCGAAGTTGACGACGCTAGACATTGAATGTTAACGATGAAACTGAACCTATGCAACTGATTTGACAAGATCCTCCTGGATCACTTAGCTACAACATAGAGTTTGGGATCTAGGAGGAAAAGTGACCACGAAGTCATATTCTTTTCTATCTAGGGAGTGTGATGCAGAAGCATCATCCCTAAATAATGTATTACATAGAGTTAATGGAGAAATAGAATGTTCTGGATTATGTAGAACTCATGAGATTGTCCTAGACTATGTAGAACTCTCCAGATTGTGTAGAATCAGAGTCTTAAATGTTCTAGAGTATAATAAATTCATTGTGTCTAGTATAAGTCTACCGCAGTTAAGTAGATGAGTCAGTGACAATTGAGTCATGTTATTTTCCTTTATAAAGACCCCTGGTCATGTATTGTGCAATGAGTTTTTGGCATTTCCCTACCTTAATAAATAAAATATTATTGTATATTATGTTATGGATATTTACTTAAATTGGTATGGAGCCCGTGCATGGAGCTGGAGACTATGTAAAAGGTGAAGATTGTGCGTTGAGCCAAAGAAGTGTGTCGAGGAACTGAGGCGTTTTTTTGTGTGTGAGAATATAGCTACAACTATCGTTGTTGTGTGCAACCTGCAACCCATCATTCGTATTAGCGTGGAATTTTGTGGAAGCTTGCCATCACCGTTGTGCAAGAGTCCATCTTTTTCAGAGGAAACCGTTGCGGTAAGCCACCATCGTTGCCATCCACAAGTATGTTTGACCGTAAAATCTAATAAAAATGATAGTTGGTTCCTTGCATGTTTATTCCCAAAATGTTTTAGCGGATGAAGCGTACAACAAAATTTTGAATTATGTTTGAATTTGGTAAAAGTATGAGTAAAGGAAGATATTTGAAAAGGGCTTTTATGGAGGCATGATTGTGACTGGTTTTTTTTTTTAAATCACTTTGGGAATACACCACACTTTATTTGTCTCGTTATTTGGATTCGGTCATAAAAGCAATATGGTGGTATAAGGTTTATTGTGTGGTTGAAAGGCTCTTATAGGGAATTATTTATGGTGTCTCAATTTATTAGAAAAGGTTTAAGTTTTTTCTATTTAAGTGATTTAGTTGTATTTGGATTAAGTGGAGGTTGGGAAAATGTATTTTTGATATAGAAATTTGATTAAAGTTGGGTTAATTGAATTTATTAGGTTGAGAGTTAAGTTTGGGTGAAGAGTATATTTATAATTTTTATTTTATTTTATTTGGTGAGTTGGGGGATATTTGGATTATTTTTTCTTAAGTGGAAAATTCATTTTTTGATTCATATGTAATTGAGTGTACAAAGTTAGATGGAGAAAATTATACAAATTGGAAATTTAAGTTGCAGAAGACATTGGAAGGAGCCCATGTTTGGTCAACTGTGACAAGAGATGAAACGAAACTAGCACCACCATGAGCTTCAGTTTAAGATTGGGAGCACAAAGAGACAAAGGCCAATGTAGTATTGCAAATTTCTGTAAAAGACAATATTATTCCACATATTAAGGATTGTGCTACATCTCAGGAAACCTGGGAAATGCTTAAAAAGTGTATGAAACTCCCAATACTAATAGAGTATTATTTTTAAAGAAGATGCTTTTCTCAATTAAGATGGATATAAATGAAACTATTAGTAATTTTCTTTCTAGAATCAAATAAATTTCTAATAAGCTTGGTGCTATTGGTGAATTTTTTTGAAGAAATTATCTAGTGACAATTACATTGAATGGGATGTTAGATGATTATCATATGTTTATCGCTGGAATTTCAGCTCGGAAAAAAGATCCTAATTTTGATGAATTAATAGGTATTCTCTTGAAATAAGAAGAGAGAAGGAAGAATATCAATGGAAAATCTCAAAGTTCAGATTTTAAATTAGTGACAAAAGAGAAGAAACCATACAGAGGAAAGTTATGGGACAAGAATAAAGGAGTCAAGTCATATCCAAAACCACATCAAGGCACAACACCACCAATGACAAAAACCTATATGAAGGGGAGGGGTGTATGCTTCTACTGTGGCAAGCTTAGACACTTTGCTAAAGATTGCCACAAAAAAAATTGATGAGTCTAAGCATAGAAGGCATTCAAGCAACTTTTTTGATCAAGAAGCCTCAGTTAGTGATAATTTCAATAATATCAAATTATTTATTTCATAAGCTTCCTTATCAATAGAAATTGATGATGATAATGTATGGTTTATTGACTCTAGTGCTTCAATTCATATGACATGCAAAAAGGAATGGTTTGATACCTATCATGAAAATAATAATGACACTCACATCTATTTAGGAGATAATCGATCTCATGAAATCAAAGGTTATGGTGATGTATGTGTAACCTTACCAAATGGGCATGCAAAATGTGATGTATGTTCCTCGAATCAAGAATAATCTAATATTTGTGTCGACTATTACAAATCAGAATCTCAAAGTTGAATTTCTTAAGTCACATTGTGTTGTCAAGGATATACAAGATAACTACAACATAATAGCAAGAGGAGTGTGAATGGGAGGATTATACAAGCTTGACGTGACCAACAAAATTCATCATGCATTGAAATCCACTACCATGACAATATAAGTTCTTTGGCATCAAAGGTATGACCACCTTAATTATCATGAATTGTTGCTACTACAAAAACAAAGAATGGTAGAGGGACTTCCATTGTTAAAGAATGCATATTCGGCATGTGAAGGGTGTGCTTTAGGGAAGATGCATAGGGAAGAGTTCCCTACTCATACAAATAGAAGAAAAAGGGATATTCTTGAACTTGTGCATACAGATGTGTGTGGGCCTATGCAGACTAGATCATTAGGAGGATCATATTATTTCTTGATATTTTTTTATGATTGCACAAAATATGCTTGAGTTTATTTCATGAGAAAGAAGAGTGATGTATTTGAATATTTTAAAGATGTTAAAAACTTAGTTTAGAAGCAAGCATGCAAATACATCAAGATCCTCCAATTTGATCAAGGGGGAGTGTATACATTAGGAGAAATTGTCAAATACTACAAAGCCCATGGAATTGTACAACAATACATATTTCCACATACCCCACAACATAATGGAGTAGTCGAAAGGAAGAACATAACCTTAGTAGAATGTGCAAGGAGCATGATGAAAGGTAAAAATATTACCAATGATTTTTGGGAAGAAGATATTAGTACTTTTGTTTATTTAAAAAATAGAATTCCCACAAAAATTATAAATAATAAGACTCCATTTGAATCTGTTTATGGTTATAAACAAGTAGTAAGTCATATAGGAATATTTGGAAGCAAAGTGTTTGCTCATGTTTCGAAAAAAGATAGGAGAAAACTTGATGCCAAAGTTATCAAGTGTATTTTCATTGGTTATTGCTCTAATCATAAAGCATATAAGATGTTTAATCCTTATACTCATAAAGTTTTTACAAGCAAAGATGTTTTGTTTCATGAACATGCAAATGAAGGTCATAAGGAGGACAACTATGATGGATGGAATATTCCTCATGATTGTGATGATGTTACATAAAATGTTGATGACAAACATGAGAAAAAATAAGAGGAAGAATCTAGTGATATGCACATCTCAAGCAGTGAGAGCACACCTCGAGCAGGAAAAGAATCATCACAAAGCAGAAGAAAGGATGAAAGCAATGAACAACCAAGAAGGTGCTCACGCCAAATTGAACCACCGGTAAGGTATAAAGACTATGCATTGATGACTAAAGTGATGAATGTACTAGAGCCTTTGAACTTTAAAGAAGTTAATGAATATGAAGAATGGAGAAATGTAATGAAGGAAGAATGTGATCCTATTATAAAAAATGATACATGTGGATTGACATAATTACCTAAAGATAAAGTTCTCATAGGATCAAAATGATTGTTCAAAACTAAATTTAATGCTTATGGAACTATTGATAAATATAAAGCTAGACTTGTAGCAAAGGGTTATTCACAAATAGAAGGGGTAGACTATGAAGAAACATTTGCACCTATAGCTAAAATGCACACAATTAGAATGACGATTGCATGGACAACCAAGCATAATTGGAAACTAAATCAGTTAGATGACAAAATAACATTTCTGAATATAGAATTAAAAGAATAAGTCTATCTTGTTCAGCCAAAAGGTTTTGTAAAACACAAAGAAGAACATCTTATTTGCAGGTTAAAGAAAAAATTATATGGACTTAAACAAGCACCCAAGTCTTGGTATGTGAAGATTGATAAATTATTCTCTCAATAGGGTTTTATTCAAGGTAAAGGAGATCCAAATCTCTATATCAAGAGGGATGAAAAATGACACGTTGTTTTGATTTTTGTATATGTTGATGATCTTATCATAACAGGTAGTGCTAACAAGGTGATTGAAAAGATAAAAAATCGTATTTCATAGGAATTTTAAATGAAGGATCTTGGAGAGCTGCATTATTGTGTAGGCCTTGAATTTTGGAGAGATAATTATAGAACTTTTGTCACAAAAGAAAATATACACATGAATTAATTGAGAGATTCAATATGAATGGATGTAAAGCAATATCTATACCACTGGAACAGATGTTAAACTCAGTAGTGATGATAAAATAAAATAAGCCGATGGCACATTATATAGACAATTGGTGGGAAGTTTGAATTACTTAACTACAATGAGACCAAATATTGCATATCGGGTCATCATACTTAGTCAATTCATGGAAAAGCCACATGAATGTCACTGGAAAGTAGCAAAGAGAGTTCTTAGATATTTGAAGGAGACTAAAAAAATTAGTATTGAATATACTGATGATTTGAATGTTGAGTTGACATGTTATTAAAATTCTGATTGGGAAAGAGATGTAGATGACAGGAAGTCCACCTCTGGTTATGCATTCAATATTGGATATGGTATTATGGAGCAACAAGAAACAACCAATTGTTTCTTTGTCTTTCACTAAAGAGGAGTATAAGGCCCTATGCAATGCAACTTGATAAGAAATTTGGCTAAGAAGAATTCTTGAAGACATGGGAGAAAAACAGGAAGGACCAACAATTATCAAGTGTGACAATGAAATCTCTATCAAATTGGCAAACAACCTAGTCTACCATGCAAAATCAAAGCACATTGAGACGCAACATCATTTTGTACAGGAAAAGATACGGTCAAAGGAAAATAATTTGATCTATTGTAATACAAATGATAATGTGGAAAACATATTTACTTATCCTTTAGGAAAATACAAGTTCTTGCTATGTAGAGACAAGTTAGGTGTGATAAATAATTCATTTCTCCATTGGGGGGAGACTTAGATTTAATGGAGAAATAGAATGTTATGGATTATGTAGAACTCATGAAAATGTCGTAGACTATGTAGAACTCTCCAAATTGTGTATAATTGGAGTCTTGAATGTTCTAGGGTATAATAAATTCATTGTGTTCAATATGAGTCAGCCGCGATTGAGTAAATGAGTTAGTTACAGTTGAGAAAATATTATTTTGTGTTATGTTCTGGATATTTATTTAAGTGTATTTTGTTTGAGACCCAAGGGGTCTTGAATTTTCTGAAGGGGAGAAATTTTTTTCCTCTAATTCTAAATTTGTAAATATCATTATTTATGAATCTAAAGTCTCCTGATTCTAGATGAATCTAGGAATGATAGGTGTAGGTAGCTTTGATGTGTTGTAGGTTGTTTTTGATGTGTTGGATTGCCCAAATGGGCCTATGTAAAAGCAACAAATATTCAACTCAGCTGTAACTTAGTTTTAGATGGTAGGACAAGTTTACCATATGATTCGTCGTTGGGATATTTCTATTAGTAAGTATTATGTATAGGTGGGGGAGACCTCAAGGAGAGGGGCAAAGTGGTTTTGAGAGAATAGTCGAGCAGAGAGCCCATCGAATAATCCTATGTTATTACCTTTTTTATTTTAATTGACTAGGGATGTTTTTGGTGTTTTTGGTCCTTGTCATAAATACGTTTTTATGTAGTGTTGCCTTCTGTATGCATTCTTGATTGAGGCCTTTTAGAGAGCATGTAGCCTGCATCAAAGCAATCCACAGACAGCAAGGACGCTGCATAAATACAAGAGCTCATGATCTAGAGAACCCTTGATTTCTCTGTAATAAGGTCAACATTATGTTGGGTTTATTTTTCTGTTAGATATATGCCAAGTCCTATAGAAGGAAACACTGGTTCGAAGATGCAAGATAAAATATGTTCATGTACTTTTGCAACAAGGAAAATAAGGTTGAGTCCTGAGTCATCATGGAGTTGTTTCTTCATCTGTGAGTAGGTGAAGGACAACCACTGCCATCTTCACTCTCCTGTCCTTTACTCGTTCGAATCTCCTGAACTCTTGTGACTGAATTACTTTTCTCTAAACCATGCATATAATTAGTGACTTCCGAACCCATCGTCAGCTCTACGTTCATGTAAAGGAGAGGTTTACGTTTGGACAAGGCCAGGAATCAAATAAGTTTGTGAGTGCTTTATTTATAAAAGAAAATAATAAAAAAATAAAATAACATACCTTGGATGGGGGTTATAAGTGCTTTTACTTTGTGAGTAGATTACGAATGGAATAAGTTTGGGAGTGCTGGAAAAAATAAAGAAAAAAGAAGACTATACGAAGAGATTTAGTGAAAAAGAAAAGGAACAATGTTTTCAAGTTGTGGATGACCTCAGCTGGATGAATGTTGTTTTATGAGTGGGCATAAGATTTTGATAAATCTTAATCAACATGGTTAAGTTAATGATTAATTTATTGTTATTACATGTTTTATTAATTTATTTTTATTACATCTGATTTACAGGATATAAAAAAAGTGATATGCAAAACCAAAATATAAATTCAATAAATAAATCATTAATTTAATACATAGTGATTAGTATTTATTTATATGTTTAACATCTATCTCATTTAAGAAATGAATTATTACTGTTATTAAAAATTAATGAAATCTTCTCTGTGAGATAAAATTCACTGATATGTGAAAGCCAAGATGTAAAGTTAATGACCAAATTATTAAATCATTGTACATTGTTTAATATTTATCCCTATGCCCACAATGTTTTAGATTGATGGTGAATGGGTGCACTGTTAAGGCACTCCTTGCGATAAGTCACTGGTTCAAATCCCCGTAAGTACTTAGGTAATATTATATGTATAAAAAATATTTATCCCAATACCTCATTTAAAAACTGAATTATATTCGGGCTGCATCTCACTTAAAAAATGAAATAATTAGTTGATAATTTTTTTTTTAAGTGAAGAAGACAATGTACTTATCCGACTAGAAAAGATGGATTGTCTTATTGTCTTCTTTGAAAGTGAAAAAGACATGTATTCAACGCAGTAGAAAGAGGGATTGTGTTTTCTCGTGCCTAATTAGTGTGTAATATTGTAAAGAAAAATTACATGGAACCTTTTAAGACCAAGGTAAATTACTGGAGCTTTTAAGTATACAATATACCAGCGTAGCGTCTTTTCGGTTAGCGTGCTTTAATTGTACACTAGGATTATGTTACGTTAGATGGGTAAACATTTGTGACGAAAACTCGTGTTTTAACAAATCTTTTTGGCCAAAATTATCTTAACCTCAATATAAGTATGATGGACAGACTTTAGTCAAGAGAATCATGTAAGAAGTATTGCATTTGGCTTGAATGTTATTACAAAATGTTTTTGCATTTGTTCCATCGAATGGATTCACTGTAATCTAGAGAATGATGCAAGGAGTATTGTATTTAGTTGGAATATTATCGGTTAGAAAATCTTTTTGTACGTGTTCCATGAAATAAAAATGATGGAGCTCTATAATTAGCAATTATATTGTTAAAATTAAAATATTGAAATATTGAAAATGTTTTTTTTTCTCATTTTAATTTTAAAGTTGAATTTTTTAAAATTTGTTTTCAATATCATAATAAGTTTTCTATGTAATAATTTTATATTTTTATCATTTTTTATACATAAAGGGCAGCCTTGAGGTAGTGGTCAAACATGTGATTGTACTGACAAATATTGTATTAGATGTGTTTCCACTCAATGAGATTGTCTTAAATGATCTCATGACTTGTGCAAAGATAGATGGTTCGTGGCCTACCCCCATTTCCTTCATAGTTCAAATGTCATTGGGTTAGCTTAATATATTTGAATTGATGGCTTCTAGGTGATGTTCATCATGAGGTCTCTGGTTCCAATCTAGTTGAGATTCAAGTTCAACTAAGTTTTGCTAGGTTACAAGGTCCTGTTGTGGAGGGAACTTGGGCTTCCTCCAATCTAAATAAGGGAGAATAGGGAGAAGCCCACAACGTTTTCTTATAATATGCATGTGTGTGATGGATTTGGTCTCAATAAGAAAAATAATCAACACTACAAATTCAAAATCCCCTATGAGAGAGATTTTATCAAATATGTTATTCCATCAAAGACATAAGAGTATCTGATATATATAGAAATAGGAGAGGTGTAGAGAATAACTATTACAATTTGGAGGATAAAGATGCCTTCATGAGTTTAAAATTCACGTTGGATACTTGCATGGAAAAGAATGCAACATCTGTCTCTCTAGAAGAAAATAATGCTCTTGGATATAATAATCCATTGAAACATTAACATTTATGGCATTGTTCCTTATAACCTTTTATGTTAGAATTGTTTTTATAGAATAATTTAATTGACTAATACCCATTTTTTATAGATCCACATTCTATATTTTCTTAATGAAATTGTAGAGCCTTGTGGTTATTAACCATAAGGTCAGATCAAGCCCTCCTTTTAGTGTTATATCATCACTCTTTATATTTACAATTTTATAATTTCTACTAAAATTAACAATTTTGGTTGAAATTTATAATTTCTTTATGAAGAATGTTCACTTTTGAAAGAGGAGAGGGAAGTTAGGGATTTTACATCCTTGACACACCATCCCATTCCATAGCCTTAGAGAGGCAAGTTGGAAGGAGGAGGAAAATTTAGAATAACCTCTACCTTAACCGGATCAGCAAGCATGCCTTCCTTTGATACAAAAATTCCCAATATTCGACCAGATTGGACACAAAAAACACATTTGTGAGGGTTCAAGCATATATTGTAGTGTCGACACCTGATAAAGATAGCTCTCAAATTTGTTGAATGATTTTCCCATTTCAGCGAATGAGCTGGTAAATCATCCAAATAGGGTTGTACAATATGCTTAATATCGTGAAATGCATAAGACATGGCCCATTGAAAGGTTGTGATGGAATTCTTTAATCCAAATAGGAGTTTCTGATAAGCAAAAGTCCCCCATGGAAAGATGAATGCAGTTTTATGCTGATCAATAGGGAGTATGTTGATTTGGTTGTATCTGGAAAATCCATCCATGAAAGAAAATTCGTTATAAGAACAATCATTAATGATTTTATCGATATAGGGGGTAGGATAGTTGTCTTTGGGACAAACCTTATTAATATACCTATAATCTATGCATACTCTTATGGTCCCTTTCTTTTTGTTAACAAGGACAATATTGGAAACCCAATCAGTCAAGGGAACATGATATATAAAACATGCTTTAAACAATTTTTCAACCTCAGCTTTGATAACAATAGCCTTTCGTGGAGCACTAGACGTAATATTTGTCTGATAAGTTTAGCATCTAAGTAAGTCTTAATTTTGTCAACAAAAGTACTCGAGTCAATTCTTGGCATTTCCTTATAGGACCAGGCAAAAATGTCACAGAACTCTTGAAATATGGATTTGTATGTTTGAATTTCTTCAAGTGAGAATCAAGAACCTATGTGGATGTTCTCAATAATTCATAATTTCATTGAGATATCAATTGCAATCGTTGTAGATATGTTTCCAAAATTCTTTTCAGATTCAGATTGAAGAATTGAGATGGGTGATTCAAGATTATCTATGATTTCAAGTGAAAATATAGTAGAGAAATCATTCTCGATTTTATCAAGGTCAGGAAGAAAAGATGAATGATGATGATAATCTTCCCATGGAATCTCATCCAAATTCATAATCTCCATAATACTTTCATCAGTTGGAAATGTACTGTAAAAAGGATCACGAAATGAATTTGGTTCTAACCAAGGTAATTGAGAATAATTAGTAGTGGTCACATTAACTCGATCAATTTCAGAGTGCGGTGGATCAGAAAATGTTGAATTTCCTGATAAGCCAATTTAAGTGGCCTTAAAAGCATATCATTTCCATGCAAGGTTAATTCATATTCTGAAGGAACTAACCAAGGATCAAAATATTCCATAGTGCTTGATGAGATCATGTTAACCTGGGAAACATTAGAAGGAAAAATCATGGGAGCGTGTGCAAAATTTCCCATCAGTGATGAATCCTTAATCAAACCAACACCAATATCCTCATAGGGAGTAATATTTCCCCCCACAAAAGGTACACTAACAATAGAGTTAGGGTCAAAAGTATAGTAAGACAACTGGTCTACTTTTACTATTCTCCCTTAATGGGGAAATAGTATCATGTAGAAAATTGATGAGACCACTACAGACATAGCATAGGTCCAACTTCAACCAAGTAAAAGGTTGTAATCGACCTAGGAATCAATAACTTAAACTTTGATTGTGACCATCTTACCTTCTAACTCTATAGGTATATCATTTAAGATCCCATAAGGAAGAAAACCTCTTCCATCAAAGGCTTTTAAAGTAGTAGGATATTAATTGATAGTTGGAGAACCTAAAGCTTTCCAACAAGTAATAGACATGATACACATAGAGGCTCCTTTGTCAATAATTGTGTGAAACACTCGTTTGGTTTTGAAAAAAAATTGTATTTGAAATGTCAGTTGATGTGGGAGTCTAGGTATTTGAATTTCAAGATCAAAGATGATAATATTAGAATCCTGAGGATCAATCGCTCAAATAGCTGACAAAACTAACTTTATTTGTGCTGGACATGTTTGCAGCACTTCAAGAGCTAACATTATTGAAGGAGACATCACTAGACCTTCAAAAACATTGTAGTTCTAAGCAGCTCAAGCATGTGGGTTGAAAGCTGATTTTCTAACAACACCTTTGGGAGGCAGTAGAATCATCATGTCAGGGTTTAGTTTCTCAATCTGTAATGGTTCAGAAGGAGGAGGAATTGAATTGGAAGGTTTACTAAATGGACTAGCATCGTTACCATTTACTGTAGGATCCTTAGATCCATAATATTTTGATCTTGTTTCTACCATAACTTGTTGCAAAGACATCATCATGATATCTGTTGATAAGGAAAAGAAGATGGATTATGTAAAACATTTTTACTGTCTTTTGAAGGACAAGGATCCTTCAAGACAACAGGAGTTGGAGAACCTTTTATGAATTTGGTAACCTCTGCACGATGTGGGTGTTATCACTCCTCCGGATCTCCAAGGCTAAGGAAGAGTCTGACTGAGGTAACCACAAACCAATCTTGGTAGCTAGCTCTACCAAGCCGGGGAGGGATCTCTCCAAAGGGTCACAGCCAGGAGGGTTAGATATTTAGGTTTTAGGCTAGATGTATAGTGCAGAGGGTTGTTTGATTTGATTTGGTTGGGTAGTCACAAGGATGAGTGATTTAGGTCAGAGGGACTAGGTCGGGGCAAATGAGATATGATTGCAGACATTCAAAGGGGCAGGGTAGGTATGAAGCTTAAAACTTAAAAGGTGATTTTATGAGATGGTTTCAGATTGATGAGGAGTTAGGAGGAGCATAAGAGATGTATTCTTCCTAAACTGAAGAAAAGTGAACAAAGTATGATAAATTTCTCAAAACAGAGCATGAGCAAGCATGTATTCTGCTTATCAACTTGAAAATTACCATATAACAGACATGAAATGGTTTATGAACTGATAAAACATTCATACAAATGATCAAAAAGAAGAAACAATGCTAAACATTCATACCACATGTATCCCAAAAAAATAGCTACAACTCAACTATTGAAACTTGCCAAAATCTAATACAATAGTCTCTGATCACTAGTATAACATCCCACTGAATCCAACCTGTAAAATGACTAAGAAAATACATAATATAGGCCTAAAACCAACTCATCCTAAGCTTAGGGGTCGAATCCATGAGAGGAGGAGAAGTTGCAAGAAAGGCTGAACTGATAGCTGGAGTGTAGGGTGGTCAAAGTGACTCATCCCTCACTCTAGCAAACTGATTCATTACATGCCACATAGGCCATTTAACTAATGTATCTACCCTAGATAAAAGTAAAAACATAATAATTACATCATCTAGATCAATTACATGAGTAAAACTTGAAATTCCCATAGGTAAAAGTCAACTTGGAGTGAAACAGTGAAAATAGCAGAAGACTGTCAAACGCGCAATGACATGGTCAAACACGCAACAACAATGTCAAATGCACAATGACCTGGTCAAACGCGCAATGACCTCTTCAAGTTGACTTTTGACTACCTTCCTGGTGTCCAAATCTAGCCTAGGATATCTCATTGGAAATCTTATCCTGTCTAGTTTCTAAAAATACCCTTGGTTTTCAAAATGGGCTTGATTTACCCCTCCAAATATGCAATCTCCAAAGACTACTCAAACGTGCAACGACCAAGCCAAAAAAAAGGTAGAAAGGTATTTTTTGGTAGTTTTAGACCCTTTTGGTTGACTAGTTTTTCTCCAAATGCTTAGCAAAATATAGGGTGAATTTCCTCATCATCATTACTGGTCAGCTTTAATGGTAATGTAACCTAATCGAATAGGATAACACATGTATTATGAGTACTAAGCCCATTGCTCTTGTAAGATGCCAAAGCTTACTAGGTACTTTTCATAAGGGTTCACTTACACTAAGCAGCTTGTAACTATTATGGAAAGTTCTATTACACCCAATGTGATAAGCTAACAGAAGTAGTCTGAATCCAAAAATGGTGACCATTTTCTCATTGGATGCCCCAAAAAGGAGCGCAACGTCCAAGGTGCTGCATGTTTGATCATGCTGACTGTGCCAAAATTTCTCAAAAAACACAACAAAACATATCTTGCCAAAATTTTTCAACAATGGTAAAAATTGGTGGGCTGATAGCTGGCTATATGTTTGAGGCATGGAGTGATGCCTCGGCAAGGATATCCAACCTCTTTTTTGCCTCTTGCTTGGTTAAGGCCTCAATTTTTGCATGAGCTCTTTTGAGCTTGGCCATTGCAATTTTGTCTCTCATGACATAGTGCTTCGCCATCCTTATTTGAATATAATTGTCCTTCTTGGCCTTCTCTACAAGGTTCTCCAGATGACCATTCACCCTCTCAATACAATGTTCTCTGTTTTCATTTACCAACTTAGCAAATTGCTCATTCAAGGTGAGCTCATTGGCTAGTTCTGCCTCCCTTTTTTCTTTCTTAATTCAAATATCTCTTTAGGCCTCTAGTCCTTGGCCTTCTTCTTGGTACCGATTCATCAAGTGGCTCACCATACTGACCATATGCCTCATCAAGTAAGGCCTTTGCCTTTTCAGCCTCTCTCTTTTCCTTTCTGAGCAGAATCTCCATGAGCTCATGTTTGACCTCAAATTGCCTGTTTTCCTGCTTATAGTAGGAAATGATCCATTTGGCCCTTTGCAAGTTGACCTCGAGCTCACCTATGAGTGCATTCTTCTCCTTGATGGCAATAGCTATGCTTACATAGTCATCCTGCTCATCTGAGTCAACTAACTGAAAATCATACTCTATCTCATGGAGGTCTTCCTCCTGCTGCTGGACCTCTACCTCTACAACTTTTTCCTTACCCTTCTGTACCTGCTTTGTCGATGAAGAAGGAAAGGTCCCTCCCACAATCAATGGGGAAAACACTTGCCTATGCCCTCTCTAATAAGTATGTGCCAAGGTACCTAAACCAACCCTTTTGGGCTTGCTTCTCTCACCATGCTCAATATGCTCTTGCCCAATGCCTTCATCTTTGCTAGGTGAATGAATAGGCTCATGAAATGGTGACTGCTTTGTTGGACACCAGACAAACCTTTCTCTGAACCTTGTTATATCAACCGTCACACTTGTCTCAGACTAATCTGTGAGTGATGTTTAGGTTATCTTACCTTGTATTTTGGAGCTGCCGCATCCAGGTCGACTTCTCTGACAAAATTTGTGCATGTCCTTTGCATGGTGTGTTCCTAATAGAGTTGGGACTGATCCCTTTCAACCTGGAACTCACCTTCACCTTCCTCCCCCCTTTGAAGTGTTGGAACCTTTCATACTCATTCCTTGACTGACTACTTCAGTCACACCCTTGCTACTAAGAGAGTTATCTTACTTGCCTCTGTGTGACATCGCAGTCAAGGCATTACATTACGACCCACTGCTGGGACTCCTACACCAAATGGTTGGAGGTCTAATTGGGACTTCTTACCAGGGAGATCCTCTTGACATGTTGGCGGGTCCAGTACCGTCAACATTTCGGACGCTAGAAGGAGGGTTTGATGACAAGTAGTGTCCTCTCATCCAATTTTGAACCTTTGCATATCTTTCATAGAGTCTTTCATTATTCTTCCCCTGTGGTGTTTTTTGAATTGTGAATATGTCTCCATCTCAGGGAAGATTTTCAATCTCTTGTCCACTCACACGTATGATGGTGAAGGCGAAGTGGCCTAGCTTGAGAACTTACATAACTTCCTTTCCATGATTTATGAGGAAGATGAGTTCACTGACGAACAGGTCGGTTTGCTACTTGCATTCACACTTTGCGAATCCCCATTTCATTGGGTGCTCACCCTACTAGCTGACACCATGCACTCATGTCAGCAATTTTGTGATATTATTGAAGACATGCTCCATCATTTTGATCTAGACCATCTTGACCAGAAACTGTTACAACAACAAAGGGCTCCGCATGAATCCGTTATTTATTTTTGGTAGCAATTCTATGACTTACAGTTTCAAGCTCCGAAGAGCCATATGAAGTTTGCTTATCTCTGCAACCGGTTTTAGTACTTCCTTAATAAATCTGCCCATTCCAAGAGAAAGCTTGATGTCAAACCTTGTTCAAACTTCTTCGTTGATGGAACTGCACAATCCCATGCGGGAGCAGGCACGGTCTCAACGGACTGTCCGCCACCCTTTCATTCAACAGTTCTGTGGAGTATTGAAGAAGGTATGTTTTCATTGACTATTTTGCCATCTTTTCTTTAGAACTCGTAACATCTTTGCATCATGAACTAGGTAGATAATCGGAAATCATGACCAAATCTATAAAGATTTATGTGCAACATAAAAACGCTAATAATTGCTATTTCTTATGCAGGAAAAGGCAAAAAATAAATATTACCACTCCAAGGAAAAAGACAGGGCCAAGCTAACTATTGTCCCTTTGGTGGGGAACCATATGCAAACAAGACGATCTAAAATAAAACATCTCAGCCAAGGAAAGGAAAATGAGATATCAACTCGGCACAAGAAAATGACCGGCTAACTGAGGATCAACAGCTTGGCGAATCCCTCAGGATCCTTTGATCCTAAGGGATCACTGCTTAAGTATTTTTGCATCCTTGATATCTCCGCTTCAGCTGTTATAAGTAGGGGCAGCATTGCTAGCCTGGGGGGGAAGACTGTTAATTTGTCATGTAACTTTGCTCTGTACTTGAACTTTGATCATCGACTCTCGTTGAGAAGAGATTTACTGTAACTCTTGTTATCACTCAGGTTGTCCCTTTGCTCCTTAAGGGATACGGCTGAGGTAACCACAAACCAATCTTTTGATTTTCAGGTTCTAGCCTACCTGCAATTAGAGAGGGCTCTCTCTTTATAATTTAGCTTTGTTTTGGGTGAGATTTTAGGCTAGGTATGATGTACATGGGTTTTGTTTGAGTTTGGTGGGATGGATGGATGATGTTTCAAACAGAGTTGGCATGTAAATTGTGAGAAGTTCAGACCATTGGGCATGGAGTCAAGGATTAAGGGCTACTGGGTGTGTCTTCTTTGGCAAAGAGGGACTACAGAGCATGATAGCTAAACAAGGAACAATTTCAAGCTGGAATAAGGGCGAAATGGTGGTCAGGGAATGAAAGGCAACTAAGTAGCTCTCATTATGCTAACAGAGGGAAGGTGAGTGAACATTATATAGGAGCAATCAAGGATTCCTAAACAACATTCATATATGAAGGAACTAGTGCAAATATGAGCAAATAAGTATTCATATTCAGGACTAATTCAGAGGAAAACATAGATAAATCACAGAAATTGAGAACAGAGTACAACTAGGTAACATCTGAGCTATTCTTTCTTCCTGCAACTTAGATCATGACACATAGATGATATTACAAACACAGAGACTGAAAACAGGGGAGAAAGACTTATTGATCCATGTAGAAGCACTAGAATTCTGTAATCTACTCTTCAACCATCAAATCCACACCACACAGTTCATAGGCAATGCATTCCAGCAACCTTTGTTCATAAAAGTTCTCAAATATACAGTGCGAGTCTAGAAAGAGTTTATCAACCAAACGAACCAACCAACCAACCCTTAATACATTGCTTAGGGTGGTATATATAGGAAAAATATCTACAAAACAGATCTGAGGGAAGATCTGGGGAAATAACTATGATTAATCTAACTTATTCTGAAATAAATGTGACAAATATCTATCTAATGTTGCGCTGGAGGCAGCAGCATCAAAATGAGTTAATATGGTGTCCTTTGAGCTCTGTGCTATTCATTTGGCTATTATTGTGCCTCGGCTTTCGATCTGTTCCTTTTAGCCGGCTTCAATGTTCATCGATCCTGATTAGATTTAGCTTTTAATAGCCTTTAACTTTGTACTGATACTCTTTGACTTTGTTGGATGTTCTTTAATGTTCCTTTGATGTGGCTTTAATTCTCCACTGATATTCTTTAACTGATACTCTTTGCCGCTACTCTGATACTCTTTAATACTGAATTGGGGCCTTTTCTCCACCGCTGATACACTTTAACTGTCAAATCGCCCTTTTTTCATCTCTTTATGGCAAAAATAGGTGTTGTGGTGCTTCTGCGGGCCTTTAGAGGAGTATAGGCGTTGGCCGATCAAAATATCAACAAAAATGAAGAAATACTGCAAAAATGGCAGAGGATTTGTGAAAACATGACTGTACTGAGGCGGTGCTCGTTGTTCGGAGCAAATCTAGGCTGGAGCGATAAAAACTGGCCGAGTAATGACCAACTTTCCTTGAAGAAGGAGCGCGCACAGGCGCCGAATGGAAATGATAAAGAAATGCCTCTTTCCCTTATAAAAGGCAATAAACCATATTACACGGGAAAATTTATGAATACACAGGCGGGAGCGACACTGTAGCGGAGAATAAATTAGGGCCGTTGGATCTAGCGTGGGCAGATCCAACGGTTGCGATTAAATCGAAATATCACTATCGGCGGGGAGCATGGGGCGGAGGCTTTAATATATATATGGCTTGCGATAAGCGATCACCGATATTGCATCGGCGATCGGAGATCGGGGGTGGCATGGGCGAAGGCCTTTTAAACAATAGCGATGAGCGATGAGATATGGGCCGTTAGATGAAGGGGGGATCGGACGGCTGACGCGCAATCACAATATCGCGTCAGTGGGGAACACGGGGGCATGAACCATTATATGTGAGCGGTTGCGATATAATCTGAGCCGTTGATGCGGAGGGTTAATCGGACGGTGGATGGGGTGATCGCTGTATCGCGTCGGCAAAGGTCAAGGGGTGTGGGCTTTATATATAAGCGATGGAGCGATTAGATGTGGGCCGTTGGATGGGCGGGGGCAATCGGATAGTTAAGATTAAGTCGGCGATATTGCTTCGGCGGGGGGGTGAATGGGGCGACTTGCGATATCGCTTCGGATGTGATAGTGATATCACATCGGCGGAAGTGATCGGAGGAGTGTTAAGGGGCTTTAACCATTGCGACTGCCGACTGTGAAATTGCATCAGCGAAATGATATCGGGGAGCATATATAAAGAAGGCCAACATTGTTGCGACCTCTGACATCGATATCGCGTTGGAGGGGGGCGAATTGTATCGGAGGTATGCATTATCAATCGGCCAAGGGTCAATGCAATCGGCAAAGGCTTTTTTCAATCAGAGATCGGTTTTAGTGCATCAGAGGAAGGTCTTTAAGCTTTAGGAAGGGTCCTTAATGCATCGGAAGGGGTTCGATAACATTTGAAGGGGGTTTTTGTGCTTTGGAAGGGGTCCAAAGCATTGGAAGATGGTTTAAAGAGGAAAATGAGGGTTCTTACTAAGTTTCAGATAAACTTAGTAATTCCCAAGGCATATTTATGGTTATATTTCAACCAAAGGGAGGGGATATGTATATAAGGGGGATATTTAACATATTTTTAATAGGGGAAGGGGAAATAAGAAGGGATTTATATAATAGAGTTAAGAATTAATATGGACTTTGTGAAGAAAGCGCTAAGTATAGAAATCTTAGGCTACAAAGGGGAAATAGGACTTTATAGAATAAATATGAGCACTCCTAAGTAAAGCAGATCTTTACTTAGGCAAATGTGTATGGAATATGATGATTTTTAAAGATATCAAGCAGATCTTAACATCTTTTAGGGGAAATTAGAGAAATGATTTGGGAAAATGAAGAAGGGGAAGTTAGTCATGCCTCGCTTGAGCTGCTCCAAGCGAAAATTGTCTTGCACTTGTGATCTGAAGTAGATTAGCACTTTGAAACACAAAATTTATCACAAGTTCTTCATTCTGTAACCTCAAAACTGCCTACCCAGCCTACTTACCTAGCATTTTTTCTTCTTTTTGTTTGGGTGCACTTAGACTAGCAAACCTAGCTTTTCATCTTTTCTGTTAGCTATCCTCCTATCTAAATCTACCCTTATATCTATTAGGGGCTCAGATTAAGCAGTTGAGCACCCTAGTTTCTCTACCTATATAATGATCTGCCAAGATTAAACAGTTTGGACAGATATTATTCTATATCTCTACAACAAGCAATTTAAACCCAGGGAAGCCAAGATTAAGCTGTTTGGCCTTTCCTTAACTGTGAAACCCTTCAAAAATGGAATAGTTAATCAAAAATGGAATATAGTAGTGGAATTTGAGCTTGCACACTTTCCTGGCCTTTTGTTTGGGGTTCATTTCATTTATTTTTCTCTTTGGCCAATTCATTGTTCTTTTTACCCTTTGATTTTTCTTTTAGGGCATACCCTCTTTACATTTTTTAAATTTTTCTGAGTTTTCTAGGAAATATGGAACCTTTGCAGCATGGAAAGAATGACATATTTGGCATGTAAACAGTCAATCATGAAATATGAAACCTATTGTAATAGGAGGCTAACAGTGGCTCCACTTGGGGATGGCTTTTCCAGATGAAAAGCCAAGAATAGCAGGTCATAATGCCTTGGTCTTCAACTGTTGCTGTAATCTGAAAACTTCCTTCTTCTTAATGCTTTTGACTGAATTCTTATAAGCTGATATGCAGTATCCCTTTTGAGCTGAATAGCAGAAAAATTAGAGCTCTGCTACTTGCCTTCTGAGTGCTTATAAACATATTCAAATCTGCCCTGAGCACTTTCTTTGAAATTAATTCAAAACAGAGATCAAATGGTGCATTTGCTTTGATCCTTTCTTCAAAATTTGCTGCGTTATTCCCTTATCGGACTGCTGTAAATAGACATGCTGAAAATACAAATAATAATGTACAAAAATAATATACAACTGCATTATGTACATCAAAAGGGGTCATGATAGTGCTTTAGCATTCGGCCATTGACAGGGCCTTCTTCAGCTTCTGTGCCATCCAAACTCTTCAGAAAATATGTATTGTTGCCTTGCACAGCTTGAATAACATATGGCCCTTTCCACAGGAAATCGAATTTTCCATGTTTTCCTTTGTCCTCTCTCCTTGAATCTCACCTTAGCACTTTGTTTCCTATGTAGAAATCTTCAGCCTTTGTCCTTTTATCAAACATTTTCTTCAGCTTCTCTTGTAAAACTTGAGCTCTCTGATATACTTCCTCCCTTGTCTGTTGTAAATGAATGGTTTGATTGATTCTTCTTTGGATATCATTGGGCTCAGCCTGAATTTCTTGTAGTAGCTTGATCACAGGGATTCCCAAAGATGAAGGGAATCTTGCCTCCATGCCATAGACTAACTCATATGGGCTTGCTCCAATGGATCTCTTAGTTGTCAATCTATCAGCCCATAGTGCATTTGTGAGGTTCTTGTGCCAATTCTTTTTGTTCTCCTCCAAGACTTTCTTGATGATATTAATGAGGCTTTTATTGGATGATTCGGCCAAGCCATTACCTTGAGGATAATAGGTTGTGGAGTGACCTAAGGAAATGTGGTATTTGTGGCAAAAATTGATCATTTTCTTGGATTTAAAGGCAACAGCGTTGTCTATAATGATATTCTCTGGACAGCCAAATCTAGACAGAATGTTGGTTTCAAGGAATTGGATGATGGTGGAGTCATTGGCTTGCCTACATGGGATGGCCTCTATCCATTTGGTAAAGTAATCTGTAGCAGTTAAAATCCATTTGTGCTGGCCAGAGGATGATGGGTGGATCTCACCAATGAACTCTAAACCCCACTGCTGGAATGGTTTCTCAGTTGAAATGGGCTTAAGGGGTAAGGGTAGTAGCTTTCTTTTGCCTTCAAAGATCTGGTACTTATGGCAAGACACAGCAAATTTCTTCACATCGGCAAAGAGGGAGGGCCAATAAAAACAAGCCCTTAATATCTTATCAGCAGTAGACTTCCAATATAAGTGCCCTCCACAGTCCCCTGCATGAAATTCTTTCATAACACTGTCAGTTTCATTCAAAGTTAGACAATTAAGCAATATTCCTTCATGATTTTTCCAAAACAGGGCACTATCTAAGACACAAAACTTTGAAGCTTTCATTTTTAAGAATCTCTTTTTGGTTCTGGACAACCCTGGAGGAGCATGCAGGTTTAACAATATAAAACAAATATCAGCATACCAAGGTGATTGCAAGAAAGCTTGACTGATCTGTGGAGTCGCCAGCTCCTGTTCGTTGTCTAGTTCATTTATGTCTAGGGCTTGAAAATTTGTTTCGGACATCAGTTTGGCTAGACCTTGTCCTTTTATCAGTTTAGTGGGCTTGATTTCAATGTCATACTCAAGGATATTGGCAATCCATTTGCCTCTTTTTCCCTCAATTCCCTCTTGAGTTAGGATGTTTTTTACAACAGAGTTTGGAACATATGCAATGACATGGGAGTATAAGATGTAAACTTTGAAATCTTTGATGGCCTTAACAAGGGCATATGCCTGCTTTTCCATGATTTGATATTTTAAGGGTGCATCTCTAAGGGCTCGGCTGAAGAAAGCAATGGGCTTTTCATTTCCCTGGTCATCTTTCTGTAATAGGACAGCAGCAATGGTGTGTTTAGATGCAAAGGAAAAAATGATGAAATCTTTATCAAATCTTGGGCTTGTGAGGACTGGTGTTTGCGTTAAGGCTATCTTTATGCCCTCAAAGGCTTGTTTGGCTTCTAAAGACCATTTAACTTTAGAATCTTTCTTCAGCATATTGTTTAACAATCTTATCAGCTCGGCCAAATTGGGAATGAATCTTCTCAAGAAATTGATCTTCCCTAAAAAAGCTTGCAGTTCTTTGATGTTTCTTGGATAAGGGATTTGAAGAATGGCTTGAATTCAGTCTGGATCAATCCTAATGCCATCTTTTGAAATGATATGGCCTAGCAATTTGCCTTCCTCTAGGCCAAACAAGGATTTCTTTGGATTTAAAGATATTCCATACTTCCTACAAGTAAGGAATACTTGTCTCAGATGTTTCAAATGTTCTTGATCAGATTTAGAGAATGGGGTAAGATCATCAAGGTAGACCACTAAGAAATCATGGATTTCTTTGGCAAAGGCTATGTCCATGGCTCTCTGAAAAGTGGCACCTGCATTCTTAAGTCCGAAAGGCATTTTTACATATTTAAAGGTTCCCCACGGTGTTGTGAATGCTGTTTTATCCTGATCATCTGGGTGAACTAGGATCTGATTAAATCCTGAGAAGCCATCTAACAGTGAAATTCTGGAAGACCCCACTACCCTTTGTAAAATATGGTCCATCTTGGGTAAAGGGTAGTGGTCTTTGAGAGAGGCTTGGTTCAAATTTCTTAGATCAACACATAATCTAATCTCACCTGATTTCTTCCTTGTGGGCACTAAGTTGGATACCCATTCTGAAAATCTGATTGGTGCTATAATTCCAGCTTCAAACATTCTCTTCACTTCTTTCTCAATCAAGGGAAGAAGCACCGAATTGATTCTTCTTAGTTTTTGTTTAAAAGGCTTCTGATTTGGTTTCAAAGGTATGGTATGTTGAATGACTGAAGTATCATAGGACTTAAGGTCCTCATAACTCCAGGCAAAAACATCTTGGAACTCTTTAGCTGTCCCAATATTGTAGTCTTCAATTGCAACATTTAAGTGTTGCATTTTGGCTTTTTAGGGATGTCATTTGAATCGAATATGTCTTCTAAGGGAGTTAGGCCTGTAGGCAGAAAATTGTCTTTCAGTTCAATAACTTCGGCCTTTGCTTCAGCTATTTCATCCAAATTCATTTGTTTGAGCTCTTGTATGTTTTTTTCATCAAAGATGGTTGGGTGCAACATTTGATTTGCTGCTTCAGCGGTTATAGTTTGCTCATTTTGGCTCATTTGCTGTTGTAGGTTATTCATGGCATCTGTATCAATCTTTAGGTTTGAAAATTCTTCTTATAAGGTGAGGAAATTTTTTATTTGTGCATCATTTTCAAAAACTTGCCAATCTTTGACATTGTTTGGGACTGCAGGCCTGTGCTTAATCTCGGCAGTGAAATGGTGATTGGGCTCGAAAGGTAGCTTGCATGTGCTGGCAAAAGTTGCTAGGCTGTGCGCATGTAAGTTATGGCTTCTTGAAATTTTGGTAAGTTGGGACTCTGTGAAGGTATTGAGTATTTCAGTGGATGCCTTCCTATAAGCTCTCAGCCTATTATCATTAGTGACAAAATTGCCTTTCATTTGCTGTATAATCAGGTCAGAGTCCCCTAGAATAGAAACTTTTGTTGCTCCTAGATCTCTGATCAGTTTAAGGCCTAAAAGGAGGGCTTCATACTCTGCCATGTTGTTGGTACATCTGAAATTTAATCTATAAGCATGACCCTCTACATGGTTGTTTTGCTTGTTGTGAATCCATACTCCTTCCCCTGCATGGAAAAAGACAGGGCCAAGCTAACCGTTGTCCCTTTGGTGGGGAACCATATGCAAACAAGACGATCTAAAATAAAACATCTCAGCCAAGGAAAGGAAAAGGAGATATCAACTCGGCACAAGAAAACGACCGGCTAACTGAGGATCAACAGCTTGGCGAATGCCTCAGGATCCTTTGATCCTGAGGGATCACTGCTTAAGTATTTTTGCATCCTTGATATCTCCGCTTCAGCTGTTATAAGTAGGGGTAGCATTGCTAGCCCGGGGGGGAAGACTATCAATTTGTCATGTAACTTTGCTCTGTACTTGAACTTTGATCATCGACTCTCGTTGAGAAGAGATTTACTATAACTCTTGTTATCACTCAGGTTGTCCCTTGGCTCCTTAAGGGATACGACCGAGGTAACCACAAACCAATCTTTGGATTTCAGGTTCTAGCGTACCTGCAATCAGAGAGGGATCTCTCTTTATAATTTAGCTTTGTTTTGGGTGATATTTTAGGCTAGTTATGATGTACATGGGTTTTGTTTGAGTTTGGTGGGATGGATGGATGATGTTTCAGATAGAGTTGGCATGTAAAGTGTGAGAAGTCCAGACCATTGGGCATGGAGTCAAGGATTAAGGGCTGCTGGGTGTGTCTTATTAGGAAAAGAGGGACTACAAATCATGATAGCTAAACAAGGAACAATTTCAAGCTGGAATAAGGGTGAAATGGTGGTCAGGGAATGAAAGGCAACTAAGTAGCTCTCATTATGCTAACAGAGGGAAGACGAGTGAACATTATATAGGAGCAATCAAGGATTCCTAAACAACATTCATATATGAAGGAACTAGTGCAAATATGAGCAAATAAGTATTCATATTTAGGACTAATTCAGAGGAAAACATAGATAAATCACAGAAATTGAGAACAAAGTACAACTAGGTAACATCTGAGCTATTCTTTCTTCCTGCAACTTAGATCATGACACATAGATGATATTACAAACACAGAGACTGAAAATAGGGGAGAAAGACTTATTGATCCATGTAGAAGCACTAGAATTCTGTAATCTACTCTTCAGCCATCAAATCCACACCACACAGTTCATAGGAAATGCATTCCAACAATCTTTGTTCATAAAAGTTCTCAAAATATACAGTGCGAGTCTAGAAAGAGTTTATCAACCAAACCAACCAACCAACCAACCCTTAATACATTGCTTAGGGTGGTATATATAAGAAAAATATCTACAAAACAGATCTGAGGGAAGATCTGGGGAAATAACTATGATTAATATAACTTATTCTGAAATAAATGTGACAACTATCTATCTAATGCTGCGCTGGAGGCAGCAGCATCAAAATGAGTTAATATGGTGTCCTTTGAGCTCTGTGCTGTTCATTTGGCTATTATTGTGCCTCGGCTTTTGATCTGTTCCTTTTAGCCGGCTTCAATGTTCATCGATCCTGATTAGATTTAGCTTTTAATAGCCTTTAACTTTGTACTGATACTCTTTGACTTTGTTGGATGTTCTTTAATGTTCCTTTGATGTGGCTTTAATTCTCCACTGATATTCTTTAACTGATACTCTTTGTCGCTACTCTGATACTCTTTAGTACTGAATTGGGGCTTTTTCTCCACTGATGATACACTTTAACTGTCAAATCGCCCTTTTTTCATCTCTTTATGGCAAAAATAGGTGTTGTGGTGCTTCTGCGGGCCTTTAGAGGAGTATAGGCGCTGGCCGATCAAAATATCAACAAAAATGAAGAAATACTGCAAAAATGGCAGAGGATTTGTGAAAACATGACTATACTGAGGCCGTGCTCGTTGTCCGGAGCAAATCTGGGCTGGAGCGATCAAAAATGGCCGAGGAATGACCAGCTTTCCTTGAAGAAGGAGCGCGCACAGGCGCCGAATGGAAATGATAAAGAAATGCCTCTTTCCCTTATAAAAGGCAATAAACCATATTACACGGGAAAAATTATGAATACACAGGCGGGAGCGACACTGTAGCGGAGAGTAAATTAGGGCCGTTGGATCTAGTGCAGGAAGATCCAACGGCTGCGATTAAATCGCAATATCGCTATCGGCGGTGAGCATGGGGCGGAGGCTTTAATATATATATGGCTTGCGATATAGCGATCGCCGATATCGCATCAGCGATCAAAGATCGCGGGTGGCATGGGCGAAGGCCTTTTAAACAATAGCGATGATCGATGAGATATGGGTCGTTAGATGAAGGGGGGATCGGACGAATGACGTGCAATCACAATATCGCATCGGCGGGGAGCACGGGGGCGTGAACCATTATATGTGAGCGGTTGCGATATAATCTGAGCCGTTGATGCGGAGGGTTAATCAAACGGTGGATGGGGTGATCGCTGTATCGTGTCGGCAAAGGTCAAGGGGTGTGGACTTTATATATAATCGTTGGAGTGATTAGATGTGGGCCGTCGGATGGGCGGGGGCAATCGGATGGTTAAGATTAAGTCGGCGATATCGCTTCGGCGGGGTGAATGAGGCGACTTGTGATATCGCTTCGGATGCGATAGCGATATCGCATCGGCGGAAGTGATTGGAGGAGTGTCAAGGGGCTTTAACCATTGCGACTGCCGACTGCGAAATCGCATCGGTAAAATGATATCGCGGAGAATATATAAAGAAGGCCAACATTGTTGCGACCTCCGACAGCGATATCGCGTCGGGGGGGGGGAATTGTATTGGATGTATGCATTATCAATCGACCAAGGGTCAATGCAATCGGCAAAGGCTTTTTGCAATCGGAGATGGGTTTTAGTGCATCGGGGGAAGGTTTTTAAGCTTTAGGAAGGGTCCTTAATGCATCGGAAGGGGTCCGATAGCATTTGAAGGGGTTTTTTGTGCTTTGGAAGGGGTACAAAGCATTGGAAGATGGTTTAAAGAGGAAAATGAGGGTTCTTACTAAGTTTCAAATAAACTTAGTAATTCCCAAGGCATATTTATGGTTATATTTCAACCAAAGGGAGGGGATATGTATATAAGGGGGATATTTAACATATTTTTAATAGGGGAAGGGGAAATAAGAAGGGATTTATATAATAGAGTTAGGAATTAATATGGACTTTGTGAAGAAAGCGTTAAGTATAGAAATCTTAGGCTACAAAAGGGAAATAGGACTTTATAGAAGAAATATGAGCACTCCTAGGTAAAGAAAATCTTTACTTAGGCAAATGTGTATGGAATATGATGATTTTTAAAGATATCAAGCAGATATTAACATCTTTTAGGGGAAATTAGCGAAATGATTTGGGAAAAGGAAGAAGGGGAAGTTAGTCATGCCTCGCTTGAGCTGCTCCAAGGGAAAATTGTCTTGCACTTGTGATCTAAAGTAGATTAGCACTTTGAAACACAAAATTTATCACAAGTTCTTCATTCTACAACCTCAAAACTGCCTACCCAGCCTACTTACCTAGCATTTTTTCTTCTTTTTGTTTGGGTGCACTTAGACTAGTAAACCCAACTTTTCATCTTTTCTTTTAGATATCCTCCTATCTAAATCTACCCTTATATCTACCAAGGGCTCAGATTAAGCAGTTGAGCACCCTAGTTACTCTACTTATCTAATGATCTGCCAAGATTAAACAGTTTGGACAGATATTATTCTATATCTCTACAACAAGCAATTTAAACCTAGGGAAGCCAAGATTAAGCTGTTTGGCCTTCCCTTAACTGTGAAACTCTTCAAAAATGGAATAGTTAATCAAAAATGGAATATAGTAGTGGCATTTGAGCTTGCACACTTTCCTGGCCTTTTGTTTAGGGTTCATTTCATTTATTTTTCTCTTTGGCCAATTCATTGTTCTTTTTACCCTTTGATTTTTCTTTTAGGGCATACCCTCTTTACATTTTTTAAATTTTTCTGAGTTTTCTAGGAAATATGGAACCTTTGCAGCATGGAAATAATGACATATTTGGCATGTAAATAATCAATCATGAAATATGAAAACTATTGTAATAGGAGGCTAACAACTCTGTTTCAATGCTTTAATATAAATCTGGTTGCTGTTCCATCTGTGATTCTGGAATAACTTCAAGAAGTGTATCCCTAGAGGCTAAGGGCCTGGCCCTAGTGGAACACTTTCTCCTGTATCATTATCTTTAGTTCATGTGTGGTTTGTATTAACAGCTTGAATCGGTAATCTGGTGTGTTTTGTTATCTTATATTGCAGCTCTGTTATATTTTATATATTGTTCTCTGCAACAGGAAAATCGTATCGTGCATTCTGATCTTATAACGTATTGTTGTTCCTTTAAAGTCATTAATGTAACATCGTTGTTCTTTACAGAATGCTATTGCTGTTTAATTGTAGAGTAACCGAGCTATAACCTTCTTAAATTGGTATTACTGTATTCATCTATGGTTTATACTTCATACGATTACTGTTCAATTGACATTGTTGTTCCATTATGAATTGCTATCGTTACCCTTTCTAACCGGGATCAATACTTGCGGTATCAGACTCAGATTACTGTTTTTCTTAATATCTCTGTATGTTGTGTGTATTATTTATTTCAGCACCGTAGGCTCTAAGTGTTGTTCTATGTTTTGTTGGTAATTGGTTGCCGTTCCATTTCTATTTGCTGTCCGATTTACCCTTTGAGTAAGGATTGACATTTGATTTCTGTAGGGTGAGATTGCTGTACTTGTTTCTATAGATTAAGGTGATGTTGTTCATCTGACTTAGTGGCTGTTACATTTTCTAGTTGCTGTTCCATTTCATGTTATTTGCGTTATTGATTGCTTTGGTGTGCAGAACGATCTGAAACTGTTGTGGACACTAGCATTTGTTGTCTAGTCCCCAGATTGACGATCCGTTCCTTGATTACTTTTGGTTACATCAGTTTCCAAAGGGATGAGTTATTGTTACTGGACCCTTGACTGATACATTGCTTAGTTTTTCAAGTGTATGATTTAGGTTTCAAGGTATTTTGCTGTAAGTAGATTTTCTTTCAAGCATCCGTTTACTCTTATATTTTCTTGAGCACTATACTACTAGCATTACTCTGAAAAATGACAGCCTCAAATTGAGTACACTCTTTGAGATAACAAATCATTCCTAGATTGACAAGTTAATATGAGGTAATTAGAGGTGGAAAGACCCTTTTTACAGCTCGACATTTGGCACTGTTGCCGGGGAAGAGTGTAGCCATTTCTTTCTTTTCTGAGTAGTGTAAGAACTTGTTAGGAAAGAGCTGGGTTTTAGAAATGGAAGGTAAGAACCTGTGTAAGGAGCATGTAATATCCCTGCTCCCCTGCCCACTTTCCTGCAAATTTGTTGTTGTTTTGTTTGGGTAGAACCTAGCAGTTGATTTGTGTGCATGACTACGTATAAAAAGCCAGAAAAGAATACCAAACCTCTACCCAAGCCTGATAAAGCTAAGGGGCAGGTGACCCTTGGCTGATCGACCTTTATAGACGAAATTCTTAAGAAATCAGAATCTCAGCCTTCAGTAGGACCTAGAAAAGTTACTTCTAGATAGCCTACTAGTTCCCTTCAGGCCACAGGATCACCATCTGTAGCCTTTGCTGAGGTGCATAGTCAAACCGAAGAGAAATATTTTCAAAAAACTGAAAATTCTAGCCCAAAATCATTGCAAGAAGGGAACCTTAGCAATCTTTGTGAAGGAAGGGAAGGAACAAGAGAAGCATAAGAACCAAAATCTCCTCCTAAGGTAATTCAACCATTAAGCAGCCCGGATAAGGGAAGTGCTGCAAAAATCACTTATAATGAAATTCAAGAACCCGAATCCCCTCAGACATTAAGCACTCTCATCATCCCAGATAAAAAAAGTGTTGTCAAGGCCATTCCCACTAGAGCCATTCCCTCTCGACAACCTGGGAATACCCTCCTAGATATCCCAGAAGGCTATTAGCATATATTTGATCAAATGGCCCAGAATCAGCCTAACACCCAAACCTCTACTCTGCAATACCCCATTGTGGATACTGCAGCCAATGCACCTATGAAAGCAATTCCCCTCCAGCATATCCCTACATTCCATGGCCTTACATCAGAAGATCCAGATGCATTTCTATTTGAATTCAACGTGTTATGTAGAGGATATGACTATACCACCGATCCCCAGAAACTGAAATTATTTCCTTCTACATTAAAAGGAGATGCTTTAAGATGGTTTATGGGATTAGGTGGTGGTGTTATAAATAATTGGGATCAAATGAAAGAGTCTTTTCTAAAAAAGTATCAGGACTATTGCAGGTCTCGAGAATTAAAAGATGAAATATTTCAGATGGTGGCTAAACCAAATGAAACATTGGAAGAGTATGTTGAACGATTCTAGTATAATCTTCAAAGATCTCCTTATGCATCATTACCTTTACCTGATAATGTATTAAAAACAACATTAATTAGGGGAATGAAGGAACAATGGATTGAGACATTAAACATTATGGGGAAAGGAGATATTTATCAAGAAAATTTTGCTGACATTATTGATTTATGTATCAGGAGTTCGAGAGGCAGCACAAGACTAAAACCAGTAGAGCATGATCGATTTGTAAGGGATAATAGAATTTCGGCAGAAGGAGTAACTCGTGCAGAAATTGGAAATTTATTAGAAAATTTTAAAACTTACATATTGGGGACACTGACAACACAACTTGATATTATGCAGGATAAATAGAAGCAAGCAGAAGCAGAACATAATTTGGCAATCTTCTGTCCCAGATGCAGAAAGAAACACAGCCACAAGGAGTGTCCATTAGATGCAGTTCAAGTTTGCACCATTTGTACAAAAGACCACTCCATAGAGAGCTGCCCCTCACTTCCTAGATTGAAAGCAATATACAAGGAAGCAGAAGAAAATCCAGAACCAGTGTATCTACTTAATCAGCACCGTCAGTGGCAGCCGCGACAAACACGTATGTTTTCAGACCCATCTTCTTCTTTCCAGCCTCAGTAATACCATGCTCAACAATATAATTCAATGTGGCAAAATCAACCTCCCTTCCCGAATTGGTCACAACAATCATTTCCTTCATCATCACCATGGCCGAGTCAAGCAAGCCAACCCAATTGGCCAAATTTTCCCTATACCCCACCATATTGGCAAAATAATGCTTTTCCACCGCAATGGACTCCTCCTACTTCATAGAGTCAAACCTGGCAGGCAAAATGGCAAAGACCGATGAATCAGCCAATGGGAACTATTCCGCTCCCTCAACCTACACTACCAGCCCTACAACAAATTCCCTAGTCTAATTTAAGGCCACAACTCCCAGCCCAACCTAACCCCAATCCAAATAACAGGCCGGTCCAAACCATTCAAATAATCGAAACACCAGAGGTAAGAACAGATCTAAAGGAGTGTGATGACCTTCAATTAAGATTGGGGTGTATCATTGAAACAGAGGGAGATAAAATAGTCCAAGTTGAAAATCAATTACCTGTAGAACAATCATTACAGGAAGAGGACGTGGCCAAACAACAAATGTAGGATCCAGCAACCACATTCTCTCCTCCATTTCCAGAACGCTTAATTATACCTCGACTGATACAACATCCTGATTTTGAAATTCTTGGAAAATTACAAAACTTGTACATAAAAATCCCGCTCCTCCAAGCCATTCAAGACATCCCGATATATGCAAAAACTATCAAAGAACTATGTATAAAGAAACCAAGGAGGAAAATAGCAAATAACCCAAAAGTCCAAGTAGTCGACACTTTATCTGACTTATTATCAGGAAAAGAAACACTTGTTAAATACGAAGACCCAGGAAATCCAATAATAACTGTACAAATCTATGGTCAAACCTTCTCAAATGCCTTAGTTGATCTAGGAGCTGCAATTAACATCTTAACAACCGCTACTTGCCAAAAAATGGGCATTACATCAGTCGAACCGACCTCCACTTTATTAGAACTGGTTGATTAATTTGTAGTTAGGCCAGAGGGCACACTACAGGATGTTATGGTATCTGTTGATTCCTGGGAATATCCGGCCAATTTTCTGATAATAAACCCCAAAAATCGACTTGATGGACATCCGTTGATCTTAGGCAGACCTTGGCTCGCAACTGCCAATGCTTATATTGGCTGCCGACAAGGTAATATGACCATCACTAGGGGGACAAATATTAAGAATCTAGCTTTATATCCCCCAGTGTAGCCAAGTGTCACCATAATAAAAACTAATAAGCACCCTGTATCATACCTCACATAAAATATTAGATCTCCATTAACCATACAAGAGAGCCTCGATTTCAAAGACCAAATAGAAGATGATGCCATTAATAATTTCATTAGCCAAGCCGAACCCAGATCCCACGTACAATGTCACATGATAGAAGCGACATTTGATAATGAATTAGAAGAGGATCTTCTTAAAGATACACATGATCAACCAATACCCACTACCTCTGTCTCGAATAGCAAAATTGTGGAAATTGAGCCAGGAAAAAATTTAAACATTAATGCCAACTTGACTTTAGAACAAGGAAAGAAACTCATTCAGTTATTGAGGAAACATAAAGAGGCATTTTCATGGGACTACCCTGATATGAAGGGAATTGATCCCCATTTATGTACACACCACATTTATATAGAAAAGGATGCGAGACTTGTTCGCCAACCGCAAAGGAGACTTAATCCTCATCTAAAAGACGTTGTAAAAGCTGAACTCCAAAAACTTTTAGATGTTAACTTCATTTACCCTATCTCCGATAGTAAATGGGTCTCTCCACTTGTTGTGGTACCGAAGAAGAATGGAAAGTGGAGGATTTGTGTAGACTATAGAGAATTAAATAAAGCAACACAAAAAGACCACTTTCCCCTTCCATTCATTGATCAAGTATTAGACACTTTAGCAGGAAAGAAATTCTTTTCTTTCTTAGATGGCTTCAGTGGATACAATCAGATTCAGATTGCCCTTGAAGACCAAGACAAAACTACTTTTACTTGTCCTTGGGGAACATTTGCCTACAGAGTTTTACCTTTTGGCTTATGCAATGCTCCTGCCACATTTCAAAGAGCTATCCTCAGCATTTTTTCAGACCTAATAAATGAGGGGCTCGAAGTCTACATGGATGATTTTACACCGTACGAAGATGATTTTGATCCAGCATTGGACACACTGGAAAAAGTCCTGCAGCGCTGCATTGCCACTAGGCTTTGCTTAAGCCATGAAATATGCTATATGATGATGACTAAAGGAATTATTCTATGCCACTATATCTCAGTAGCTAGCATACAAGTGGACCCAGCCAAAATCCAAATAATTTTGCTAATTCCCACCCCTACCACTCAAACAGAGGTACACAATTTTCTTGGATTTGCTGGTTATTATAGAAGATTCATATAACATTATTCACATATTTCTGCACCTCTATATGCACTAACAGGTAATGTTGACTTTCTTTGGACAGAAAAATGTGACCGTGCTTTTCAAGATCTGAAGAATCTTGTCTCCACAGCACTAGTCCTTCGTGGACCAAATTGGAACCTACCATTCCAAATTTCATCAGATGCCTCAGATACAGCTATTGGAGCAATCCTTGGGCAGGAAGAAGATAAAAAACCATATGCAATTTATTACATTAGCAAGAATTTATCCCCTGCTGAATTAAATTATATTGTTACTGAAAAGGAATTTCTAGCTGTAATACATGCTATCAATAAGTTCAAGCATTACATTATTGGATATCCTGTTATTTTATATACAGATCACTCTGCCCTAAAATATTTAGCAAATAAACCAATCACAACTGGTAGAATAACTAGATGGCTGATTTTATTGTAGGAATTTGATATTACAATCAAGGACAGACCCGGAAAAGAAAATCCTGTAGTTGACTTTCTCTCGTGAATACCAAAACCAGTGGATGTAGCAGCAGTTGAAGATCAATTCCCAGATGAGCATTTGTTTTCTATCACTGTTAAAACACCCTGGTATGCTGATGTTGCGAATTACTTAGTAGTAGGTAAATTACCAAAACATCTGACCCCCAACAAACGAAAACAGATTGTCCAGTGAAGTGTTCGATTTTCCTGGATTGGGGGCTACCTATTCCATACAAGAGCAGATATGCACATCAGGGGATGTGTCCAGGAGGATGAAATTTTTGATATTTTGAAAGCTTGTCATGATGGACCATGTGGCGGACACTTTGCTAATAAGAGAACTGGACATAAGGTGCTGCAAACAAGATATTACTGGCCTACGATCTTCAAAGACGCAAAGAAGTTCGTTCAAGCTTGTGACAGTTGTCAAAGAGCAGGACGCCCTGGTCAGGCCGATGAAATGCCCTTGAACCCACAACTGGTTGTTGAACCATTTGAGCAATGGGAACTTGATTTTTTTGGTCCAATAAACCCATCTTCAAATCAGAAAACATATATTCTAGTGGCAATAGAATATGTCACCAAGTGGGTTGAAGCAGAAGCATTACCGAGAGCTACAGAGGATTCTGTCATACAATTCTTGTTTCATATATTTGTGCGATATGGGCTTCCAAGAGACATAATTACAGATGGTGGACCACAGTTTGTTGGTAATAAGATTGTTGCAACACTTAAAAACTATCATATCCAGCATAAAATTACTACTCCATACCACCCACAAGCCAACTTTCAAGTAGAAAGTAGCAACAAAATAATAGAAGCAATCTTGACAAAAACCATTGCATCACATAGACGTGATTGGGCTGCAAGACTACCAGAAGCCTTGTGGGCCTACAGAACAACGTGGAGAACCACTACTGGCTATTCACCATACCAATTGGTGTTTGGAAAGCAACCCATTTTCCCCATAGAATTTGAAATCCAAACACTGCGAACAGCACAAGAAGTCAGCCTAGATCTAAACGAGGCACAGATTAATAGATTATAGCAGATCAATGAGCTAGATGAAATCAGGCTCTCTGCCCTCCAACATACTGTATTAATCCAACACCAGCGAGCTAAATGGCATGATGCTCTCATTAAAAACAAAGTCTTCCGCGAAGGAGACTAGGCGCTCTTATACGATTCCAGGCTTCAGGATTTTCCCTGGAAACTTCAGACTCGCTGGCTAGGGCCATATGAAATCCAGAAGGTACATGATAATGGAACCCTAACTCTAGTCACTATTGATGGATCTGGGCATACCTTTAAAGTAAATGGCCACCAAGTTCGATTATACCGAAAACCACTTACTCGGGAATCCTTTTGTCAGAAACTATGCGAGGACTCGAATATGTAAATTCTACAGGGGGAAGAGCAATTTTCCTCACCTTTTTACACTTTGTATATAATTTCTTTGTCTGTATATATTTTTGTATTTCCATTGTTTTTTCCCGCTGTTCCTTTTTTAGAAGAAACATCACTATCATTTTTGTTGTTCCTTTTTCAAAAGAACAACACCTTTGTTTTAGCCGTTTCTTTTTCTTCTTTTTCATTATGATGTTCCTTTTCCAAAGGAAAGGCATTTGGGTGTTCTGCTATTCCTTTTCCAAAGGAACAACACTTTTGATCTTTGTTGTTCCTTTTATAAAGGAACAACACTTTCGATTTCTGCTGTTCATTTTCCAAAGGAACGGTATTTGTGTGGTATGTTGTTCCTTTTCCAAAGGAACAACATTTAAGTGTTTTGTTGTTCCTTTTCCAAAGGAACAACATGTTTGATTTTTGCTGTTCCTTTTCTAAAGGAACAACACTTTCGATTTTTTCTGTTCCTTTTCCAAAGGAACAACATTTGGGTTTTCTATTGTTCATTTTCCAAAGGAATGACACTTTTTGATTTTTGCTGTTCCTTTTTCAAAGGAACGACATTTGCGTTTTTGTTGTTCATTTTCCCAAAGGAACAACACTTTTTGGCACTTGCGATTTTTGCTGTTCCTTTTTCAAAGGAATGACACCTGTGATTTTTGTTGTCCCTTTCTCAAAGGAACAACACTTGTATTCCTTTGCCCTTCCTTTTTCAAACAACAACATTGTTGTACTCCTTCTACTTATGCCTAAAGATCCCTGTTGTTCCTCTTGTTTCAGGTCCTTTGGAGCACAGCCATACACTCATGCAATGGATACAAAGCTAGAGCATACTGAAATTAGATAATTATATAAACTTGCTACTTTTACAAGAAATTTTTGTGAATTGATAACGAGGAACAAAGGAAGGACACAATTATTCATTACTTTTGCTGTCACTACCCTACTAATACTGACATGATTGGTCATCTTTATCATGCTGGTTCTTTTTAAATTCCCATAATCTTCTTTGATAATTATTAAGGAATAAGAACAAAGGGTTTATATTTTTCTATTGAGATGTTAAGACTTCTTCCACCATTCCTACTCTTAAGGAGGGCCGAACCACCCTTTGTGTATAAATGGGAAAGCATGTTAAAAAAAAAAAAGAAAAAAAAACCACGAATGTTTTGAATTGCCAAATGCAAGATAGGGGGTCTCATCAAGAGCCAACCTACCATGATCATAAGGAAGAAATTGGAGTTGCATTCCCACTATGGCCACCACACCAGGAATATGGTCCAAGAGGCACATCAGAAAAATCAAGAGTCCTTGGAACAAGAGGTCTCATCACGAGCCGGCTTGCCCACCTTTCACTTCTTCCTGGTGAATGGCATTATGATTTAACTGGTTACCAAGCCAGTATAATGACCTCCATTTTGACACTGAATATAACTTCCTACGCATACACAAAGGATCATGGTTCCATGGGTGAAACAAACAACTCTGCCAAGGTTATGGACACTTGTCGGCAGCAGAGCTCTATTAATGGTATTGAAGTCACATTTCTTATACACCAATAGTCATCATTAATACTGTTCTCGGTCTTATACCTTTGTAATCTGTCAAATAGGATTATGCATCTCCCTTCCCCGAACCATTAAACGCATGAAAATCCATTATAACCAATCATGACGAGAAAAGTAGACAATGGCCGCATTACACTCATTATGCACGTTAGCTGTCCTATCCTCCCAGCCTCATATCATGTAACAACATTTTCTTATTTATTAAGCGATCCTATTATACACCTCGATTTCGGTAACCTGCTACTTTTGTAAACATGGCATCATTGCATACGCTGTTCCTTTATGACCTTGTACCAGAACAGACCGGCCCGCCGCTCCTTCATTTGACGGCCGAGGATGGCCTATCACATTGCGGGGGGAGCTGACTTCATAATTTTCTGACATACGTGTCAGGCTATCACTCGTCAAATTCTTACTTGGGAATAGCAAGGCTTAACGGTATCTCAATTTTCAATTTGCATGCTGTTCCTAAGATATTTCCGGCTACAATAACTACAAAGATTTGAACGAGCCTTGTGATTTTACTATTTTCTTTTGTGTTGCTAATAGTTCGAATAGCTTGCTGTTCCATTGTCGTTTCTGTGTTTTTACAGTGAGCTAAAGCATGGGAGGAAGGTCAATTCGAAGAGAACCACAGGTATTGACAGTTTTTGACGTTGCACGAGAAATCCTGGTAAGGGCAGGATGGTTAGTCTATCTTAATCGCATTCAGGAATCCAATGAGACCGTGGCAATAGAATTTTTGGAGAATTTACAAGAAAATCACTCCAAAGTAAGGGGGAAACATATAGCAGTCACCGATAACGTAATTGTAGAGGTCTTGGGACTGCCAGTCACTGGACCTGTGTGGACTCTAAAGAAGGAGACACTGCAAAAGATCATGGAGATCTTCCAGGATGAAGGCCAGAACCTGACAGTCAGAGGAAAGGGAGTCCTACCAGCAGCATTAGGAGTGCCGTGGGCAGAATTGGAGAGGATCATCTAGAGCTACATCACCTGTGAAGGCAGGAAAGATGTGGTAAGACCACAACACCTTAAACTCTTAGCTGTATTAAAAGAAAAATGCTTTGTGAACCTGCCTGCATTCTTAAATTCATTACTGCATGATGTTGCCCGAAGCATGAAAAAGTCACAACATGTGGAATTGGTGGTGAGTCATCATGGGCTAATACGGCTGATAGTTAGCCACAGTTTGGCTCAGCAACAAAGTAGCTAGGAAGAACTAATTGCTATAATAGATGGGGCACCGACTCCGCCAGCCCCAAAACGCAAACACACTGCCAGTACACCAAATAAACCATCAAAATGGAGAAAATCAGTTAGATTGGCACGGATTAGAGGAAGATTGGAAAATCCCCAAGGAAGTACCAGCCAACCTGTGGAGATAGATGACTCAGGGGATGAGCAACCCCCGCAATTGGAAGGAGAAGAGAATGAGAAAGAAGCAGAAGGAAATGAGGAAGGAGAGACAAAGGAAGAGACCAAGCAACCTGAGCAGGTGGAGGCGGAGGCAGAACAACATGAAGAGAGTCCACTACAAAATCCATTACAAGAGGATGAATTGGCCAAAATTTTGGCCAATATGGGAAACTATTGCCAGCCTCTTAGCCCGCCAGGCCTCCAGACTGAGGAAGAACCGAAAGAGCATTCTGCTCAGGATAAAAATGCACCTGAGGAATTGTGCGACGAGGAAGAAAACGAAGAGAATCATCCAGTTCATGATAAAAGCATGACAGGAGGAGGAAATGATGAAGACATAGAAGGGGAACAATCCGCCCCTAGCTAGACTACACCAGAGGAATTGCATGAAGAAGAAGGGGTGGACAAGGAAGTTACCCAGGAAGTAACAGAGCCAGCTAGGGTTTCTACTCTTGAGCAGCCTGAACAAAACACCGAAGGAGCACCCCAAGAGGAAAACCAGAGAATTGGACAAGATAACAGTCTAGGCTCGAATAAACAGATAGCTATTCCTTCTAAGGAAGCAAAAAAAATCAAACGATTACGAAAATAACAACAAAGGTTATTAAATGTGATAGCTCGACTTCGGCAACAAATCAGGGTTTTGAGAATGAGAAAGAGAGCAAAAAGAACTTCAGGGGAAAGACATGCAGCTAATCCGGTGAGACCACCCAAGAAAAAGATTCAAAAGACCCTTGTTCAGCTTGCTGTTCAAAACCCTGTCGAAGAACAGTCTGCTATTAAAATTGTTGTCGAAACATAGTCTGTTGTTCAAATTTCCGTTGAAAAACAGTTTGCCGTTCAAACTCTTGTTAAAGCACAGACTGCCATTCAAAAGTGAAAGGAACAGTATTCCACTGTTGCTCATGTTGAAGTACAAATGGATGATATATTGGCCTGTGACAAGGAAGTTCAGACAGAGGCACAATCTTCTAAAAGGATACAAACTATAAACACAAGGCGACGCAATAGGAAGATTCAAGTAAATCTTCCACTAGCCACTACTGCGTGGGACAACGATCCGAGGACAGTAACCCTACGAGAGGGTTTGAAGCAAGTATAGCAAGCAGTTGAAAAACTCACGAAACAAACGGTTTCTCGAGAAAAGTATGAAGAATTAAAACAACAACTGAGGAATGTCAATTTATCCGAGAGCCAAGCCTTTGAAGGATGGCAAAAATAAAAAGAAAAAGTCGCAAAGGTAACTCATAGATCAGATGTAGTTATCAGACATATGGATACCTTATGCTCTTTGTACACTGACGTCCTAGCATGTAGAGCCCCTGCCAAGAATTATGCCTTGTTCTTAATGGAACGATATTTGCAATTGAAAATTAAGGCTGTCAAAGCAGGAGCCCCTATACAAATTAATACCATTGATGATTTTATAAATTGTTGTAAGCATTATGGAGTGAAGGTTCAAAGACTACTGTTTGAATTCTATCTGCATAACCTTGTGCTAGACCAGGACACAGAGCAGAACCCTGGCCCTTTCGTTGGGGATATCCAACTGCAGGCATTTATCTCGTTTGGAGTTAATCAAATTAAATGGCTTAAAGCCTACAATGCCTTCCAAAGACAAGAAAACATATTAGACTTATGGGTAAGAGCTGAGCCTAGAGATCCATTGCAGTTATGGAACAAACACAGGAGCCTTATGAGGACTTCGGGCATGATTGACGCGTTAAAACCCATTCATATAGTAATCAATCGACAAGGGATAGAATACTTCTTTAGCATTAAGGACCTTTCCATTGCAGCTGCTAAATTTCGATATCGGACCTCTAATCCGAACATCCAACTCAGGGAACCATTTAATTATGATAAATTTAAGTCAACCGCTGATCGTTTGAACCTCTATGGCGAAATTATCTTGAGGGCAGGGCCATCTTGGTTAGGATATAGGTTTCGAAGTCTGATTATTTGGCACCCTGCACTTGGATACCAAGCCCTGTATGAAATGCCTGAGGGTCAGAAAGGCCATATTTTTGAACACCTAGTTAGGCATCATGGTTGTAGGCCACCACATGAGATCCCATCTCTAGCCTACTCTCTCACTGCCTTACATGTCAACTACAATGTTTTCATGAGGGCATGAAAAAGGGTAAGCAAGGGGGTGTGTGGAGTATTGAAGAAGGTATGTTTTCATTGACTATTTTGCCATCTTTTCTTTAGAACTCGTAACATCTTTGCATCATGAACTAGGTAGATAATGGGAAATCATGACAAAATCTATAAAGATTTATGTGCAACATAAAAACACTAATAATTGCTATTTCTTATGCAGGAAAAGGCAAAAACTAAAGATTGCCGCTCCAAGGAAAAAGACAGGGCCAAGCTAACCGCTGTCCCTTTGGCAGGGAACCATATGCAAACAAGAAAATCTAAATTAAAACATCTCAACCAAGGAAAGGAAAAGGAGATATCGACTTGGTGCAAGAAAACGACTGGATAATTGAGGATTAACAGCTTGGCGAATCCCTCAGGATCCTTTAATCCTGAGGGATCGCTGCTTAACTATTTTTGCATCCTTGATATCTCTACTTCAGCTATTATAAGTAGGGACAGCATTGCTAGCCTGGGGGGGAAGACTGTTAATTTGTCATGTAACTTTTCTCTGTACTTGAACTTTGATCATCGACTCTCGTTGAGAAGAGATTTACTATAACTCTGTTTCAATGCTTTAATATAAATCTGGTTGTTGTTCCATCTGTGATTCTGGAATAACTTCAAGCGGTGTATCCCTGGAGGCTAAGGGCCCGGCCTTGGTGGAACACTTGCTCCTGTATCATTATCTTTAGTTCGTGTGTGGTTTGTATTATCAGCTTGAATCGGTAATCTGGTGTGTTTTGTTATCTTATATTGCAGCTCTGTTATATTTTATATACCATTCTCTGCTATAGGAAAATCATATCGTGCATTCTGGTTTTATAAGGTATTGTTGTTCCTTTGAAGTCATTAATGTAACATTGTTGTTCTTTACAGAATGTTATTGTTGTTTAATTGCAGAGTAACCGAGCTGTAACCCTCTTAAATTGGTATTACTATATTTGTCTATGGTTTATACTTCATACGATTGATGTTCAATTGACATTGTTGTTCCATTATGAATTTCTATTGTTACCCTTTCTAACTAGGATCAATACTTGCGGCATCAGACTCAGATTACTGTTTTTCTTAATATCTCGGTATGCTGTGTGTATTATTTATTTCAGCACTGTAGGCTCTAAGCGTTGTTCTATGTTTTGTTGGTAATTGGTTGTCGTTCCATTTCTATTTGCTGTCCGATTTACCCTTTGAGTAAGGATTGACATTTGATTTCTGTAGGGTGAGATTGCTGTACTTGTTTCTATAGATTAAGGTGATGCTGTTCATCAGACTTAGTGGCTGTTACATTTTCTAGTTGCTGTTCCATTTCTTAATTGCTATTCCATTTCCTGTTATTTGCGTTATTGATTGCTTTGGTGTGCAAAATGATATGAAACTGTAGTGGACATTGGCATTTGTTGTCTAGTCCCCAGATTGATGATCCGTTCCTTGATTACTTTTGGTTACATCAGTTTCCAAAGGGATGAGTTATTGTTACTAGACCCTTGATTGATACATTGCTTAGTTTTCCGAGTGCATGATTTGGGTTTCAAGGTATTTTGTTATAAGTAGATTTTCTTTCAAGCATCCTTTTACTCTTGAATTTTCTTGAGCACTATACTACTAGCATTACTCTAACAAATGACAGCCTCAAACTGAGTACACTCTTTGAGATAACAAATCGCTCCTGGATTGACAAGTTAATGTGAGGTAATTAGAGGTGAAAAAGACCCTTTTTACAGCTCGACAAGTTCCACCATCATCCAGTGATGCTGAGGATCGTGTTCACACATCTGTTCATTCTTCGCACCCTCCCAACATCACTCCACTCAATTTTCGTGTAGAGCTGGTTGTTAGTCCTTCAAGTTCCCATATGCATTCTTTTCTTCAATCTTCGTCCTCGCACCAAGGTGTTCCTCCGGATGATGTTATCTTGTGTTCATCTATTTTGGACTCTTCACTTGTTGTGAACGAGGAAAAACCCACTGACAGAGTTGGTGTTGCACAACCAACATGTGTTGTCATTCATGAAGAGTATGAGTGGGAGCTTGAACATCAACACTTGGCGAAGGATAACTCCCTTCCATCTGAGCCTCCTTCATTCCTTCCTAGTTTCTTTGGTGAACTTGCCATCCATGATTTTGTATGTGTGTATTCATCTACAGATGCACCCATTATTGATCACTCACAAGACTATTTCTGGGAAAACTAGTGTCTTTTCAATCGACTAGCCCTCTAGGTTTGGCAGCTACCCTAGAAACAACAATTTAAAGCAATCCACTATTTCTTCTATGTATGATAGATAAGAAAAAGACAAAGGAACCAACCTGAAACTTCCGCTTAATCCCTTGCTCGATCTTTCTCCCCCTTGACAGCGCTTACAACTCCTCCCTGTACTTATCCCGCTTGGAGAGTACCTATAGAAACACAGTAACAAAGAACCATCAAAGCATCTTGATCTATTATATCATAAACATTATAGAATTAGATATATAACGAACATACAATAGCATTCACAAATGATAAAATTCACAATTGCACAATTATATGGAAGAAAACTTGACGAACTTTACTAAATAGAAGGGAGAATCACAACCCAGTTGTCTGATCTAGCATCATCCTCCTAGCATCAATCCATCTTCACCTCATGAAATAGCAAGATCACAACAACAATACAATGCTCTTTTCCTCAAATGCAAACTATCAGTACTTCCTTGCAATTCACAATATTCCAGCCTCTGGATCTCTTAGATGAGGGATCCATTTATAGATGTGTGCAAGGGTGTGATTCATCTCTAGGGTTTTGATTAGTGTCATTCCACTTGTTACAATTGGTTCCACTTGGAGATTTCTTGGATCTCTTACTCATCCCTGGGCGAATTTAGAGAGGCAAGTGTCATAGGAGAAGTTTCTAGAAGATTCCATGAGCAACCACCTAGCAAACTGTCTTGGACATTTGTCCATCCTCGCCCATCACACCCTATAGAAGGCCCAAATAGTATGCATCACACCTGGCTAGTGTAATACTCAGTATGCATTGCACCTTGCTAGTGGAGCAGTCAGTATGGTTCAGTTTAGGCCATTTATGGATGGTTTTTCAGGTGGAACTTCTGGGGAATGATGTAATCAGATGACCATGTTCTTTTAGGGTATAAAAAAACTCTTTTAGGTGTTGAAGAGCCCTAGTTTATCGACATATAAGATTGGGGTTGAAGTGCCCAAATATGTCAATAACAGTTTCTCCCTAAAGCATGAAGTCGTAAATCTTGATGTCAGGTGAAATGATTTATCATGAGGATCCGAGGTTTCAAACTGGAAGGTGAATTGCATAAGTTACAATACATCATCATAATATAATTTTCATGATCTAGATGAGGCGGGCATTCCCATGCTCAGCTTTATAAATTCATTTTATGTACATAGAACAAATAATCATCTACAGATGTAGACTGGTGATTCTTCAGATGTAGAGTCATCATCCTTGGTTCGGATTACCATCTGTGCAGCGCCTTTGTACATTTGATGTTTTTATATCCTTGAATATAACACAACCCGGATGGATGAAACTAGATCCGGGGTCTTCAAACTCGTTCAATCTTCGCCTGATGTACAAATCGATCCATGTGAAGAGATGTTCTGAAGTCGAACATTGAAAGACATTGCCTGATTACTAGCCAATAATGTGAGTTGTTAACAGGCACGAGAGGAATCACCGATAATGATAATGACCCTCAAGGTACTACATTACAATTTACGTGGTGTGAATATATGATTCGATGTCGAACACCACGCAAAATCTTTCGGTCAAAGGCCATTGATGTCAACCTGTCGCCGGAAGTGAGAAAGTTGCCATTGAGGCATGCAAGCTTCAAAGCAGTGAAAGGGGTGTTTCTAAGTCAACTTCTTGGATAATGAGCTGATGTTGACAAGAAGCGACTCATCATAGGAGGGCCTTGATGTATCCCACATCTACGACACAAAAACGAAGAAAATGATTTCTGGAGGTGAAAACGATATTATGACACAAGGTTCAGGAATGGCGGTCATGAAAAAAAAATGAAGGTTGGAGGTATTGTAGTGGATGAGGCATTAATTGGATTGTGGTTTCTCAATTGAATGACTTCTCTTGAGCATGTCGGTGACACTAAGATGGATTGGTAGCATTAACCCCAAAATATGGATGGTGTAAAAGACCAATGGTGAGATGACCGGTGAACAGAATAACCCAACCCGACTCAATAATGGTGATGGAGTGAAAGTGTCATGTTCAAGAGTGACCTGCTACCATAAATTTCTTCAAGTTTCTTCCCTTTTTCCATAGTCATTGCTGACCAATACCTCTTTATTTTTTTCAAGCTTGAGGAGGATAACATATGCTTGTTCTATAATTTTCCCTTTAGGCAAACCTGTCGCTATGTTTTAACGAGTCTAGCGATAGTGAAACTCGGTCTTGTCTAGAGTGGACAAGTTTGTCACTATTGTTTTAATATGTTTAACGACAAGGATAACTCGGTCCTTTTCATGTTTAGATAATTTGAAAAGGGATGAAAAGAAAACTCGAGAAGTTCTTTTTCATAAAATAATCCCTTAAGTTCGAAAAAGGATAAAATAATACAAAAATGATGACTTTTTCGATCACTTTAATGAGCCGAAAAAGACAAGTGCTCGATCTTTTCTGTGAGATAATCCCTCAGGTCTAAAAAAGATTAAAATATACAGGAGGGATGACATTTCCAATCACTTTAACGAGCTAGAAAGGCCGGTGCTCGATCTTTTTCGTATTTAATGAGTCTGAAAAGGGATCGATTTTGAGGAATGAGTGGTGTCTAGGGTAGCAACTGGTTCCGGGTAAGCTTGGAACTTCACAAAACATGGTGGTTTCTATGAAAAGGTTGGCTAATAAGACCACTCGTCGCAGCTGTTCCTCAAAAAGGGTAAACAATCAAGTGGAAGTGTGTGATCGGACAAAAGAATGGAGGTGATGAGAGGTACACAACCAAGGTTCAAAAGGCTGATAGAAAGGCAATCACAAAGGTTAATTATTCCAGATGGGTTCATTTTTTAATGAGCTTGAACCATGGGGGAACTATGCTCGGATTTTTTAGTTTCATTTTTTATGTAAGCTAGAAACGACAAAACTAAAAATCTAGAAAGACAAAACTAAAAAGCTAGAAATGACAAAACTAAAAATTGAAAATGGGAAAAAGGTTTGCATGCCCCCAACATGACGAAAAGGAGAGTCTCCTATAACCATATGGAAACTACCGAGGTTAGGTAGGATGGTTTCATCCAGAAGACAAAACACTTCTTTGGCTTTCGTCCATAGAATAGACAAAGGCGAATGGTGTGTCAAACCAATCACATAACCTACAGGGAAACTTATCTTTTCAACTAGGTTCATCCACAGAATAGACAAGGGTGCGTGCCCCCTAAGCTTTGTTTCATTCACCAGACTACTCATGGAAATTAGGTGGATGGAACGAAGGTTCAAGAGATATCACTGATGTAAAAGGACCATTTAGGGATGATGATTGAGTTGGAGCTATGCTTGGACCGGGAAATGAAAGCTAGTCAACGGTGACAATTTTTCCTTCATGTGGGAAACACATCACTCGGAAGAGTGTCGAAAGAATAGATTCCATGTTATAAACATAGTCACGTCCAAGGAGTAGATTGTAATCTAATGGTCCTGGGACTACCATCACGTTCAGATGAATAGCTTTCCTTCCTAAAGTGATTGGTAACTTAGGATGGATCCCTAACAGTCGACTGGTTCCTTTGTTAAAGCCTAACAGATTTTCCGTAACAGGCATAAGCGATGGTGAACCAAACGCTTTCCAAGCAGTTGAGGAAAGGATACTCACCGATGCACCCTCATTTATGATAGTGCCAGACATGATCATTTTGTAAACTTGTACTACGATTCGGAGTGGTACATGAGAAGGAAGGCGGGATCTTGCTAGTCGATTCCAATCAAAGGAAGTGACTAAACTACTTGGAGGTGGTACCAGATAAATGGGTGAATTAACTCCTTGAGTTACGAGAACTGGGGGATTTTCCTCTTGTTGTGAAGGAACGAGTGGATTGCCCCCAAGTTCATTGGAATCTGAAGTAATAAAAAGAATTTGAACGGTATCATTTCCATTCTCTTCGGAAAGGGTACAATTTTTTGAAGGTAAAACTGGGTCAACTGCGACCTTGATCTGTTAATTTTGGTCGGGTATAGACTCATAAGATTCACTTTCAGAGAGAGTGTTTTCGACCGATTTTTTGATTTAAGTCAGTTGGTTTTTCAACTAGTAAAGGACTTGGGGAGAGTTTCCCATAGCCAGATGGAAGTCGTTGTGGTGAAGCAGGATGGTTATCCAATACCCATTTGGCTTCATCTAAAAAAGGACAAAGGTGAAGGGTATCGTTCCTGTTAGTGTCAGTCTTTCTAGCCTTCCTCCAGTGATCAAATGTGCCCTTACAAAGTGATTTTGAAGTGTCAAGGTCAAATTTTGTCATTTCAGTGAGTCTTAAAGCAAAATTTGGTCACTAGGCATTAGGTCTAGGGTTTTCTTTCACTCCTTCTAAAGCTGTCCAAATGGCGGTCCATGTCATCATTCAGCTGAGTCTATCATCATTCATAGGGTTTTCATTATCATCTCAGTGTCTAATGAGTCTTTTTACGCCTTGTCCATGCTTCAGTTGCGCCTAGGTAAGGTCATTTCCCTCTCCTAGGGTTTTGAAGGCAATTTCTCTTGGACGGTCAAATCATCGGCAAAACTTGTATCCTGATGTTCATACACCTTCCCCTATCCTTAAAGTACCTTATCAAACACTTCCCATCCCTTAGATCCGCCAAATTCCTCATTTTTGCACAAACCTTAGTTTCTAGCTACAACCTGGCAATTTTCTAGGTTTGGCCTATGTTTTGCCCTTTTGGACCCCTTCCCCTCACTCAATCTCTGAGATTCCACTTTCCCCTGCTTCCTAACATCCCTCCCCACTCCCAAAAATTTCCCCAAGAATTTAGAAGCCCCCTATTCCCTTCATTTCGCTCCATTTCGATAAAATTCCTTGTTTCACACATTGGGACAAGTCGCACTCAAATGATGTTTCAGAGCAATCAAAGATGAATTTTGCAAAAATGAGAGAGGTTTTTGTCCACAACATGCCAAAGAAGAAAAACCTCCTTCACTTTTTGCACAGGTGTCATGGTTTTAGAGAAATGTCAAAATTACAATCACCAGATCCAAGGAGGTTGGCCAAGGCACTAAAACGACGGAAAAGGCCCGATCCACTCCAAATTTTGGTCAAAGCCTCTTTGACTGAGCATGGTACTTGATTGGGGACTCCCAGCCCAAATTTCAAGAAATTTGGAGAAAATTTTGTCATTTGTGAATTTTTTGTGCCATAAACAGGTTTTTCCACTTGACGGGTCTCACCCCCCGCGCGACCCTTTCATTTGGAAACTCCGTTCCGGGAAAACTCAGCATTTCTGGATTTTTCATGAAAAGTTACACATGCTCACCCATTGCCAAGATATTTTATGAAGTTTTGGGCCTCCAGAAAGTCAACAAACAAGCAAAAAATGACTTTCTGCCACATTTTTGACACACAGAAAGCAGTCTTGGGAGATTGCAATTTTTGAGGGGCAAATGACAACCAAATTCAGAAATTCCAGTTGGGTTGGAAAGTAGACTCACAGACCTTTCCAAAACGCCTACTCTTGCCTCATTTGGACAACTGGACGTGCCCCAAAAGTGCTCTCAAAGGCGCGCGACCCGTCAGGATTTGGCGCGCGACCCATCAGGCAATTTTCAAAATGTTTCACTTACAGCTCATGGATTCGCCCAGCTTTTACTAGTTTTGACTTTTGATGGGATTTTTCACCCTCTTTGATGTAATTAATGTATTTTTATGTTGACATGACACTTATTTACCTATTCTATAAGATTCATTCATGAAATAGAAAACATTTAATGAATGAATTGGTTTCCTAGCTTATAGAGGCAAGTTGTTTTGACTGCCTAGATTTTAGTGCTCAGTTTAGAATTGGTTGAAACAGCTCCTAGAAGGATGAGCTCGACCGCTAGAGGCAAGGAAAGATGTTAGATTGCCTATATTATGTACTTTCTTGGTCATTTTCATGGTTGGACTCTTGAGGGAGAAGCTCTTATTGTATTACTCACTGTATCTCTGCAATTTTTGGCAAAGGAAGACAAGGGTTTTGCAGTCCTTTTTGGAATTCTTGTGGTCACATGTATTGATGGTGTGTTTCTCTTTGTACTTGTAAGTGTGTTATGTGAATCATTTCCTTACTTTTCCTTCTGCACATTAGGCAAATGAAGTGTTAAAGTAGAACTCATGACTGTCATGCTCTGCTTTTAAGTTTGCTTAATATCAATGTTTTCGACTGTTTAAAGGGAATTCAAGGTTATTGCTTGCTCTCTTTAACTCCTAACCGGTCATTCTCATCCATCCATATCTATTAAAGGCATCAATATTGTTTCCTACCTCGCCCCAAAGAACCCCCTGCGAAAACTGTGTCCAATCCCCGCACCTAAAATTGCCATTTCCCCAATTTTCCACCAAAAACCCTAAAAAATCCCAAATCAACCCTTTTGATCAGTTTACTAGCCTAAAATCAGTGTTACCCTATTGGTTATCTCGCCCATTGAATATCTTTATCGAGATAGACCGGAGAGAGCCCTCTCCTGCCCCGTAGGGCTAGCTACGAGGCTAAGTGGTTTGATGTTGCCTTGAGGTTTACCTTTCTCAGCCTGAGGTGAAATTTCAAGCGCTAACATATTGGCGACCATACTGGGGAGAAAAAAATTGTTTGTGGGTTGATGTGTTTGTTTCATAAGTCTTAGACGGAGCCTGAAGTTATGCCAGGTAGCCTTCGAAACGCTTTTGCTTTGCATTAGCGTAAGTAGATAAACACTGCTTCAGTCAATCTCCGTGAGCTTGTGAATACAACACTTCATTTGCATTTTACCCCAGTACATGTATCAAGTTCAGATCTGATTGTTGATGGTGAACAACGATCAGACACTTGAAAGGTTGAAATCATTCACCTGGTGACTCTAAATCAGTTTTGAGATCAGATCCAAAGACTCCACTGGAGGATGATCCCGACTAGCAGAAACATGAAAGGAAAACATGGACAGATCAGGTACTCAAGTTGGAATTTCATCCAAGACATTTTGTTCTTTGTCATAAATTATTTCTTCTCTTTTCCCACGAATGTCAAGAAGGCTTTGCAAAGTATACTATGCTTGAGAAGAGATCCTCGGCTTGTAGTTGATTCTTTCCCTTTGAAGATTGTGAATACCAAAGATTTGCATACCTTTGAGCTTGATCAAGACCTTTCTTCTAAATTTTGTGATGACCATCTTCAAATTGATGAGCCTCAAGAGACCAAGACTGATTCTATACCTGCTGTACATACCCCTACACCTTGTAAAATTCTAGATCGGTATAAACCTCTCGTTTTACCTTCTGTTCTCCATGCTTTCCCCAAAAACTATGATCTATACTTGCCGAGGTTCGATGGTGAAAGTAAGAATGTCACCGCTGAGCAACATGTGCAGAATTTTGAGAATTTTCTAGATCTTTTTGAAGTTGATGAAGAAGATGTCAGTATAAGGCTTTTTCTCTTTCTTTGCAAGCTGAAGTGAAGAGTTGGTTCAAAACCCTGCCTGATGCAAGCATCTCAGATTTCCAGCAGTTTGTCAAAGTTTTTCTCGACAGGTGGATGATCGGGCAGAACCTTTTCTTGATTGTAGAAGAATATAACCAGCTGAAAAGATTGCCAGGGGAGACAGTACAACAGTTTTCAGCCAGATTTAATCAAGTTTATTATTCGATGCCAGTTGATATAAGACCTACTCCTAGATCTGCTCTCTTGCACTATCCGGGTGCCTTTGATCCGGAGATGGAGTTTCAGCTGAGAGAAAGGGATATTGCAACACTTCACGAGATGCAAAACAGTGCAGTAAATGTAGAGGCACATCTGCTGATCCGAAGGGCAAGAATGAAGGAAGAAGAGATGAAAAGCATAGATCCGGACAAATCGACATCTCTAGAGGTAAAGCTTGACATTTTGGTAAGTGCAGTAGAAAAGATGATGGACAAGATCGCCGCAAGAAATGCTTATGATGTTCAAGCTCATGGCTCGCTGATTGAAAAAGAACAAGTTGCTGATCCAAAATATTTTGTTTCTTATCCTAGTTGTCATAGTGATTGTTTTATATATCATTGTGAAGAAGAGAGAGTTGTTGATATGACCTGCATGCTTGATGATATGTTTTATACCGATGATTTGCCTCGGTTTGATCAGTATGACGATGATTATGTTCTCCAAATAGAAGCTAATCTTGTAGATAAATCAGCAGCTAGTTTGTGCGAGGAGGAAGTTTATTTTCAGCAGCTTGAATACAATGTTCATCCATCACATATCAGCTATGACAATGATGAGGAAAGTGCATCAAATTTTGAAGTAAGTGAAGGATCTTTGCCTTTTTGTTTTGATTCATGTCAGTTCATCAGAGACAACTTCCATGTAATCAGAAATCAATTGTCAACAAGTCTTGATTTAGACCATCTTGAGGGCAATGAAAACCTTGTTCAAGACTTTTCATATCCAGATTTGCAGCCCCCGAATGCCTTTGATTGTCAAGTTGCAAATAAAGACTTGGAAGTGGACACACATGATTTAATGATTCAAGGTGATTCCCTACCTTTTTGTTTCGAATCATTTCAGTTTTTGAAGGGAAATTTGCATAGTCCATCTTCAGTGAAGAATGAGCAGCATGTAGGCAATCATGTAATCACAATGGAACCAATAGAAATGGGATTGCAGCAGTCTTTTCAAGTTTTTCATGATCCAATAGCTGATGTTTTGGATGAGGTGTGTAGTCAAAATCTATCTCCATTGTCTATATGTGAGCTTGAAACGTGTATTGATACAAGCTTGATCCGGCAGTCAGTTTCTTTGTCATTTTCAGCAGAGGTCTCGTCACAAGGCTCAGATCAAAGTTTGCATTCATGGTATGAGGAAACGAGAAGTAATCCATTGGATGAGCTAAGTTCCAGTGTGCTTGAATTGCAAGATCCTTATGCAGTGTTTTTGGAGGTGGATAGAGAATTCATGTCTTTCAACGGATCTGTTTCTAAGTTGTCATGGGAGTTACCTTTCAGTAGTTCTCTCTTGTTGTTCATAAGCAAGCACTTGTGGAGAATTCGAACAGCAGATGGGACACTTACTTGGTTACATTGGTTGTTTCATTTCACTTGACCAGGTGATGAATGAAACTGTTAGAGTAGGTTGTGATGAATAAGCTCCACTTTGAGCATCATTTTCAGTTTGTCGGTTGTGTTTAAGTATTGAGTCAGTTTTTAGTTGAGTGAGAGTCAATTTGTGTTGTCAAGTCATCAGTTTTCAGTCATGCATTTCAGCTTGAGTTTTTGACTCAATTGCCCAATGGTTGAAAACACTGGTCTGCTCTCCCAGAGGTCTACGGTTCTTGGCACCTCCAAGGAGCTACCATCCCCATTGGAGCCAATGTTAGTGTCAGTCTTTCCAGCCTTCCTCCAGTGATCAAATGTGCCCTTACAAAGTGATTTTGAAGTGTCAAGGTCAAATTTTGTCATTTTAGTGAGTCTTCAAGCAAAATTTGGTCACTAGGCATTAGGTCTAGGGTTTGCTTTCACTCCTTCTAAAGCTGTCCAAATGGCGGTCCATGTCATCATTCAGCTGATTCTATCATCATTCATAGGGTTTTCATTATCATCTCAGTGTCTAATGAGTCTTTTTACACCTTGTCCATGCTTCAGTTGCGCCTAGGTAAGGTCATTTCCCTCTCCTAGGGTTTTGAAGGCAATTTCTCTTGGACGGTCAAATCATCGGCAAACCTTGTATCCTGATGTTCATAAACCTTCCCCTATCCTTAAAGTACCTTATCAAACACTTCCCATCCCTTAGATCCGCCAAATTTCTCATTTTTGCACAAACCCTAGTTTCTAGCTACAACCTGGCAATTTTCTAGGTTTGGCCTGTGTTTTTCCCTTTTGGACCCCTTCCCCTAGCTCAATCTCTGAGATTCCACTTTCCCCTACTTCCTAACATCCCTCCCCACTCCCAAAAATTTCCCCAAGAATTTAGAAGCCCCCTATCCCTTTCATTTCGCTCCATTTCGACAAAATTCCTTGTTTCACACATCGGGACAAGTCGCACTCAAATGATGTTTTAGAGCAATAAAAGATGAATTTTTCAAACCTGAGAGAGGGTTTTGTCCACAACATGCCAAAGAAGAAAAACCTCCTTCACTTTTTTCACAGGTGTCATGGTTTTAGAGAAATGTCAAAATTACAATCGTCGGATCCAAGGAGGTTGACCAAGGCACTAAAACGACGGAAAAGGCCCGATCCACTCCAAATTTTGGTCAAAGCCTCTTTGACTGAGCATGGTACTTTATTGGGGACTCCCAGCCCAAATTTCAAGAAATTTGGAGAAAATTTTGTCATTTGTGAATTTTTTGTGCCATAAACAGGTTTTTCCGCTTGACAGGTCTCACCCCCCCCCTGCGACCCTCTCATTTGGCAACTCCGTTCCGGGAAAACTCAGAATTTCTGGATTTGGCATGAAAAGTTACACATTCTCACCCATTGCCAAGAGAGTTTATGAAGTTTTGGGCCTCCAGAAAGTCAAAAAACAAGCAAAAAATGACTTTCTGCCACATTTTTGACACACAGAAAGCAGTCTTGGGAGATTGCAATTTTGGAGGGGCAAATGACAACCAAATTCAGAAATTCCAGTTGGGTTGGAAAGTAGACTCACAAAACTTTCCCAAAACCCTACTCTTGCCTCATTTGGACACCTGGAAGTGCCCCAAAAGTGCTCTCAAAGGCGTGCGACCCATTAGGCAATTTTCAAAATTTTTCACTTACAGCTCATGGATTCGCCCAGCTTTTACTAGTTTTGACTTTTGATGGGATTTTTCACCCTCTTTGATGTAATTAATGTATTTTTATGTTGACATGACACTTATTTACCTATTCTAGAAGATTCATTCATGAAATAGAAAACATTTAATGAATGAATTGGTTTCCTAGCTTATAGAGGCAAGTTGTTTTGACTGCCTAGATTTTAGTGCTCAGTTTAGAATTGGTTGAAACAACTCCTAGAAGGATGAGCTCGACCCCTAGAGGCAAGGAAAGGTGTTAGATTGCCTATATTATGTACTTTCTTGGTCATTTTCATGGTTGGACTCTTGAGGGAGAAGCTCTTATTGTATTACTCACTGTATCTCTGCAATTTTTGGCAAAGGAAGACCAGGGTTTTGCGGTCCTTTTTGGGATTCTTGTGGTCACATGTATTGATGGTGTGTTTCTCTTTGTACTTGTAAGTGTGTTATGTGAATCATTTCCTTACTGTTCCTTCTGCACATTAGGCAAATGAAGTGTTAAAGTAGAACTCATGACTGTCATGCTCTGCTTTTAAGTTTGCTTAATATCAATGTTTTCGACTGTTTAAAGGGAATTCAAGGTTATTGCTTGCTCTCTTTAACTCCTCACCGATCATTCTCATCCATCTATCTCTATTAAAGGCATCAATACTATTTCCTACCTCGCCCCAAAGAACCCCCTACGAAAACTGTGTCCAATCCCTGCACCTAAAATTGCCATTTCCCCAATTTTCCACGAAAAGCCCTAAAAAATCCCAAATCAACCCTTTTGATCAGTTTACTAGCCTAAAATCAGTGTTACCCTATTGGTTATCTCACCCATTGAAGATCTTTATCGAGATAGACCGGAGAGAGCCCTCTCCTGCCCCGTAGGGCTAACTACGAGGCTAAGTGGTTTGATGTTGCCTTGAGGTTTACCTTTCTCAGCCTGAGGTGAAATTTCAAGCGCTAACAGTTCCCTTCAAATAACCTACATGGAAACCTATTCTTTCTCGTCTGTCCATGAACTTTTTTATCACTTGTTGAAGGTGTGTTATCAGCATGATCTTTAGAAGTTGATGACACAGGATGGTGCGAACGGGGAGACCATTCTCTCAAGATCCGAGGAAAACAATGACAGTCTCAAAAAAAGTGGTCACCCACACAAATTACACATGGAAATTTGGCTTTCGAAAGTCTAAGGTGCGGATTTTCATCAGACGATGAATTCAAAGTAGTGGTTGCTTGGTTGCCCCCTTGTTGAATTGGCTTCTTTTTCTTCTCCTTCCCTTTCTTCTTCTTCTCAGCCACCTAGTTACTAGCATCACTACTTTAACCAAGTGAAGAGGAAGAAGGGGAGGGAGAAGCAAATGAAGAAGAAGGCGAAGGGTCAACTTTAGTATCAACTGGATGTTGATTCGATTGCGGAGGAATCACGGTATTTTGAACCACAGAGGTTGAGAATAGCCATACTGGCAGGCCAATGGTAATTCCTGGAAGGGACAATGTGGCCATATACGGAGCACCAATATTTCCCCAAGAAGAAAAAGGACTAGGATTCCCCTCAAAAGGGATTCCTTGATTGGTGGATCCCGGATTTGTCTCCATATATCTCAACCTAAGATCAACTAAGGAACAGGGATGTTATTCCGAATTCAATTAATTTTAAAGACACTTTGACACAACTTTGCTTTTTTAGTTTTTAACAGTCGAGAAAAAGATAAATATGACTCTAGTCCCCTTCGATTTTTAATGAGCCTGAAGTGACAAGTGCTCAGATGGACCTTTTATTTTAAAGAGTCGAAAAGGAACGAAAGTGACTACTCTGGAAAATCTAGACAGAGGGATTACCAAACCAATCATAAAACTACAATATACACCTTGGTGATAAATTAAAGAGAAATTACCAAGGACTTGTGTACGACAGTCAATCTTCCTGAATGCTGTGTTCAGTGCATTGCGATCAATAAGGCGGTAGACTCAACTTCCTATGGATAAAGGATATAAGCCTATTGTGGTCTCCCAATATATACGTGATGGTACGGGGAGCACAAGTCCGTGCTAGCACTTGTCGTATCAAGGAGGAGGAATCACCCAACCTTCGATGAAAACGATAGTTACTAGTTTTTACGATGCCGGAACATGTCTCTAGCCTAGACCTCTAGATGTGTTGCGTTAAGTTCCAAAGCATTGTTAGGTTTATTGAAATTTATTTTAGAGTTGATCTTGTTTAAAGTTTTCCTTTCAATTTTTCACTGCGTGATGTTAATTTGAAATTCCTAAAATGCAATCTACAATGATAAACAATCTTTGTTTATTTTGAGCAATGAAAATATTAGCTACTAGGGAAAGAAGATTACAATTCTTTCAAACAAAGAGCAAAGAGAACACACTAGTGCAATTTCCTATATCATTTTTCACACACAAACTAAATTCAAATGCAAATGAATGTATTTGTTTTCATTCCCCTTAATGTGAAAAATTCCAAAAAAGGAAAACTAAATGTAACAAAGATCTGAAATATTTTACTCAAAGCAACATTTTCGACAATTTCTTTTTCAAAAGATAAAGGAAGACTAAACGACACTTTTCAATTTCAAATAAAAAATGCCTTTGACACTTCGAATAAAAATAAATCAAACCAAATACATGATGAAAAGTTCAATCTACTATTCAGGGAAGGAAGAATCCAGGGCACTTCTCTTTTTGACACAAAACGACAATTACGACACCTTTTGTACCAAAATGAAAGATTGATTTAAGAAAATTTTCGAAAAAGGATTGTAAATGATGGACAAATACATAAAAACATTTACTAATCATATTCTATGGAGGCTGATCTATGTGATGCAAGAAGGCTTCAGTAAGGAGGCACTATTCATAAGAAGCAAAACAACTAAATGAAATTGAAAACAAGGACAAAAACCCCCAATTTCTAGAATGGAAATAGGTTCAGTCATTCATCGCACCTGGGCTTCACAGAAACAGGGATGCATTGCACTTTACACACTCTAGAGGTGTGATGCATACTGGTTTGCAGTGACAAACAGTGTGATGGGCCAGGGAGCGCAACTGAAGTGGGTTTTGGCTCATATGTGCAGCTGTTTTCAGTGAGTTAAGCTGAGCTATGATGGACAATAAAGACCAAAGTACAGAGGCAAGTCTTGAGAGGTTACTGAGCTACCAAAAGGGCATCTAGAATGCTTGTAAGTCAAATGTTTAATTTATAAACTAAATAAGAGATTGACTGAAGCAGCATTCATCTACTATGCAATTGTAGAGCAAGAGCAGTTCGAAGGTTGCCTGACTGACTTCATGCTTTGTCTATAGTTTATAAAACAAAAAATAACAACCAACAAACATCTAAACTCTCCCCAGCAGAGTCACCATTTTGTTTCTGGGAAAACTAGTGTCTTTTCGATTGACTAGCCCTCTAGGTTTGGCAGCTACCCTAGAAACAATAGTTTAAAGTAATCTACTATTTCTTCTATGTATGATAGATAAGAGAAAGACAAAGGAACCAACTTGAAACTTCCTCTTAATCCCTTGCTCAATCTTTCTCCCCCTTGACAGAGCTTGCAACTCCTCCCCATACTTATCTCGCTTGGAGAGTACCTGTAGAAACACAGTAACAAAGAACCATTAAAGCATCTTGATCTATTATATCATAAACATTATAGAATCAGATATATAATGAACAGAAAGTAGCATTCACAAATGATAACATTCACAATTGCACAATTATATGGAAGAAAACTTGAAGAACTTTATTAAATAGAAGGGAGAAGCACAACCCAGCTGTCTGATCCAGCATCATCCTCCCAGCATCAATCCCTCTTCACCTCATGAAATAGCAAGATCACACCAACAATACAATGCTCTTTTCCTCAAATACAAACTATCAACACTTCCTTGCAATTCACAATATTCCAGCCTCTGGATCTCTTAGATGAGGGATCCATTTATAGATGTGTGCAAGGATGTGAGTCATCTCTCGGGTTTTGATTAGTGTCGTTACACTTGTTACAATTGGTTCCACTTGGAGATTTCTTGGATCTCTTACTCATCCTTGGGCGAATTCAGAGAGGCAAGTGTCATAGGAGAAGTTTCTAGAAGATTCCATGAGCAACCACCTAGAAAACTGTCTCGGACATTTGTCCATCCTCGCCCATCACACCCTATAGAAGGCCCAAATAGTATGCATCGCACTTGGCCAGTGTAATACTCAGTATGCATCGCACCTTGCCAGTGGAGCAGTCAGTATGGTTCAGTTTAGGCCATTTCTGGATGGTTTTTCAGGTGGGATTTCTAGGGAATGATGTAATCAGATGACCATGTTCTTTTAGGGTATAAAAAAACTCTTTTAGGGGTTGAAGAGCCCTAGTTTATCGACATATAATATTGGGGTTGAAGTGCCCAAACATGTCTATAACAAGGACTCACCAAATGCTAGTCCATCTTTCAACAATGGAGAGGATAAGTTATTCATTGAAGATCACTTGATCCTTCATTTGTCTTTTTCAGAAACACAGAGCATGAGTTTGTTCGCTTTTCATCTACGCCTCTATTTGATTCATCTGATCATGAGGATGCTGAAGAATTCATTGATTTTTCTGATCATGGCAGTCATGATCCATTTGCTTCCATTTTTTATCACAATCATGAATTTATCGCAGTTGATCTTTCAAAGCCACCAGTTTATGATGACCTACCTGATGATGAAGTTGAGACACCCAAGACTGTCGCGGCACTTCAGCCCGAGTTGATGGTTATGTCAGGTCCTCTCTCTCTTGGGGTTAGTCTCACTTCCAATCACGAAACTGTTCAATCAGCTAAGGATCCTCATCACTCATATGTATGCATTGAAGATCCATCTCACACATATATCACACTTCCTCCACTCGAACTGCACGATCCCAATTCTCATGCATTGGAGGAGTCTTACATTGCAAGAACTCATGCACGATGCAAGTTATCTTTGTTTCTTTCATTTTCTTGCACGTCTTAATCAAGAGTGTGCTTTTGCTTCAAATTTTCACGTAGTGTCACACAACACCATGATAAGTCCACAAACTGTTTGTCATGCACATGCACTCACTTATGTCTTGTGGGCACTTTGAAACACGAAGTGTGTCCGTCTTCACTGTCATATCTTTATTGTATGTTGGTCCAAACAACTGGGTTACTCATGGACCAAGTCTTCACTCACATGGGTATACCAATGCACCGGTGGCTACATTGGAATTATCAATTCACGTGATCAGGCCCATGCACCGTTAGTGTAGGAGTAGGAGTAGTGTTTTCTTTCAGTTTTTTGCTTGCATGCTTGTTTGCTTACATGCTTTGTTTTCTTGTTTGCTTGTTTGCTTGTTTGTTTACTTGATTCGCTTTCATTTTTGCTTCTTCTCTTGCTTTTCTTTGTTGATTGTTAGTTCGTTCACTTGTTTCGTTCATAGGTTAGTTTGCATGAAACCATGTGTGACTCATGAAACGAGTTGGGTAAAGTACAAGAGGGTTTGTACAACTATCACTACTTGGTTATCTTTCATCTTGCCTCTGTATGATGAACTTGTTACTCTTAGCCCATGATATGTCGAAGGAAAATATGTACTCTTCGAAGTGAACCTTGGTGTAAGCACAAAGCTTGTGCGCTAACTAGTGTCACCTTTTCTAGTCGATTTTTTTTGGGTTAACCCTTGTTAGCTCAGTCAAGTAGAGTAAGGTGAGTGGGAAAACCTTAACAGACACATCAGAGATACAATAAACTACTTCTCTACTAGAACAACCCATTATGCTCTCAATAAGTTGGGATCCCTCTTCCGCCTCTGAAATGAATAAGTGCTATGCACAGTGAAAATGAAAAAAAAATGAAAAGTCAAACAAATTAAAAAAAGAAAAATGAATAAGGGAAAAGAAGAGAAAGGCTTCATGTGCAGGGAGGTGATGCAAGCAACTCCGTCGGGGTACTGACCAGGTTTGCTGGCAGTGGAGCCATGCTTTTTCTCCTATGTGACTCCACTGAGGCACTGTGCAAGCCTGCTGGCAGTGGAGCAACACCAGAGATGAAACTTAGACTCTGACGACTATACTACTTGTGCACTTATATACCTCTCAACCCCAATTGAAAAAACTATGTTTCCTTGTCTTGGAATGTGATTCAATTGACCAAGAGTCCGGCAAATGCTACATCTTACAACCAAGTTAGTGTGAAACTAAGATGAGCTAAGAACTGAACAATACTTCTGGAGGTGTTAAAATTTCTTCTCACAAAAAAGGTCCATTCAGATAGCTGGAGTTCTAGCACTGTCTCGCCAAGTATTGTAGTGGATACAACCGCCCTCCAATATTTTCCTTAGCCGGTTTTGGAACCTCCTTACCAACCTTCACAACAGTTTTCCTTGCTTCGTCAAGTCCTCAAGCTTTAGTGTCTTTCTTGCTCGAAGGAAACCTGTCGATCACAGCTTGATTCTTTCCTTTCATAAGCTGCTCATTCAGACTTGATCTAGTTGTAGGCTAAGAAAATTCTGAGTGAAATTTGTGCATTTTTGGAGGGAAACCAACAGTTCCCTCCAAGAATTGCGTAATTCCCCTTGACAGCTTGTTGGTCTCCTGGATTACGCAATCCTTCCAGCCAACCCTCCCTGTAGGAATTGCACAATTTTTGCATCAACAGGTAGTTCAACCCAGGATTTGTGCAAATCTGGGTAGAAGTCAGCTGTTAGGCACAAAAATTGCGCAATCCCCTTCGGCAGTCAACCTAGTTGATAGTCATAAATGCGCATTTTTCTCCAGTAGTCGAGCAGTTGCTTGCATGTGCAGCTGAGTTGATCGGTTCCCTCCGGGACCGAGAAAAACATATTTTCATGCATAGGCTACTTCTCCCAAGGCATCATTCAAAGGCATCCCTTGTTTCAGGGATATATGTTTAACAATTGGAGGTTACATGCAAGGAGAAATTTAGAAACCTCCCTCCAAGTGTCACTTCCCCTAGATTTGTGGCATGTGCGTCATAACCTCGATGTTATCAAAACTTATCAACTAGATGCTACAGAGCTCATTCCTCACATCAAACTTGTATCTCTGACATCCCACATCATGTCTAGGAGAAGTTGGCACTTTCAGCTCAGCTGTTTTGGGATAAGCTCGCTTCCCATGCATTGTGCTGTATTTCTATCTCTTTTTGGGTTTTTTCTTGTATGAGTATTGTTTGCTTGATTTATTTGAACGCCTTCTGTCATTTACATATATTCTAGCTTCTCCTAGCTCTGTTACAATTTTCTTTGCTATCTCACTGCTGTTGCATGCATGAAACTGTTTTCCACGGACATTCGCCCAACCAGTGAATGACCTAACCCACATGCATGTTGATCTATTTTCTCAATTTTCCATTCATGTTTTGCATGCACTATTTATCACTTCTACTGTCACTTAGTGTCACCATGCATTTCATTGAATTAACTTTCTTTCAGTTGCCCATCGGCAAGTCGGGGCAACCTTGGCCCAGTCTGTGCCTTCACCAAGGCTGCAATACCCAATCTGGGGAAGGAAGGCTCACCTTCCTCTCTAGATTTGCACATTCTGGCCCAACACTGACCTCCTAGACTAAATGGTGCATTTATGGAGGTCAGTGGCTGCTTGGCCCAAAAATGTGCCCAAATTTGTCCCTGGGCCATAATTGTTTCCCAGCTAGAATCGAGCATTCCGCAATCTCAGTAGCCAACTGCCCAACTAGATTGCACATTTTGCAGTTCCACCGGTCAGTTAGTCTCCCAACAGCTCGAACTATGCCTTTTGCAGTCTTGGTAGTTGGTTTCCCGACCTCCCAGCCGAAATTGTGTAACCTTCACGATCATTCATCCGGGTATGTTGCAGGTTAGTTCTCATGTTTATTTTGGTTTTCGACTGATAGATTTATTTCTATGAGTGTTTCCATGTCTCCAGGTATCACAGGAATTCATCTTCCTCTCAGTAGTACAAGTACAATGGTTTCCAAGAGAGTAGAGACGAAGACACTATTCAGAGCATGCTTGGGGATGCAGTCGATCAAGTATCCATGGGCTTACCTACTCACCAAGACATCAAGTTGTTCATGGACAAGGACTTCAAGCAACAACATCACAACGAGCAGCGTCATGAACAACAGCTGAAGGCAACATACCGAATGCAATGAATGTAGTGGATGCAAGAGGAAGGTCGTTGACAACATAGAGGTGGAGCAAAGTTTCAAGATCAAGCAGATCCACTAATAATGAAAGCAACTTTGGAGACTTAGCCTATGAAGTGATGATGCGACATGAAGATCACATGAAAGCAGAAGATGGAATAAAGAAGGAGTTGCATGTGCTGAAGCAGTAACTCAGGAAGAACATGAAGTTGCACAGACTATGCAATGAGTTGCAGCAGGTGTTAGGTTCCTATAACAATAGGTGTCATATTTCATGATTGACTGTGGAAATTCCAAATATGATCATCCTTTCCATGCTGCAAAGATTCCGTATTTTCAAAAAACCAAAAAAATTTAAAAAATATAAAGAGGGTATGCCCTAAAAGAAAAATCAAAGGGAAAAAGGAATGAATTGGTCAAGAAAGAAAGAAAATGAACCCCAAAGAAAAGACCAGGAAAGTGTGCTAGTCAAAATGCCACTACTATCCTATTTTTTGCAAACAAGTTCAAATTATGCAATCAGTGACTTCTGTCACACTTGATGGATGGCCCAACAGCTCAATCTTGGCCAGTCCATGTTTAAAATTCTTGTTTTAGCATTAGAGAATAAGGTCTGTTCAAACAGTTTAAGCTTGGCAGATCAGTAGTTAGGTAGAGAAGCAAGGGTGCTCAACAGCTAAATCTGAGTCCCTGGAAGAGATAAGGGCAGACATAAATAGGAGGACAGCTAAAAGAAAACAAAAAAGAAAGGGTTTGCTAGTCCAAATGCACCCAATCAAAAGAGAAGAAAAAATGTTAGGTGTGTTAGGCTAGGTAGGCAGTTTTGATTTTGCAGCAGCAGGTTGATTAGCAGTGCTGTCCATAGGAGGTAATTCCTCTTTCATGGATATCATAAGTGCAATGGAAGTTGTTTGGTTATAGTTCAGGTGGAGCATGACTAATTTCCCTTCTCATTTCCCTAAAAATCATTTATTAACCTCCCCCCCAAGGACACTGAGATCTCCTCAGTGCTCCCAGTTCACTTCATTCCATGAAAAATACTAAGTGGAACTCTGTGTTTAGTTAGCCAAAACAAGCCACATTTCTTGTGTAAAAAAATCCTTTCATTTCTCTAAAAACCTAAGTTTTTACCTTATAAACTTAGCGTTTTCTATGCACAAAACCATATTAACACTTTAACTGTATTATATAGCTCACATATAAAGTTTTCCCCACCTATACTATGTAAATACAAAAAAAATCCCAAAACCTTAAATATCCCATTCCCGGCTACACTATAGGCCATATGTTATAATCCAATATGAGTCAAAAGGCATATATGAAAACCTTTGAATAATCCATGGTCCGCTGCTTAAAAGGAATTAATCGACATTTGGTTGGTTAATTAACTTAACCCACCCGACAACCCATAAAAAATACACCCAAAAACATTGAAAAGCGCTCAAATATTATGGTGGGTCCCGTAGCATAGCCTTCCGCCTATTTTTCATGCCGCCAACCGTTGGATCCGATCCCTCAGATCGAATGGCCCACATGCATATCGCAAGCCTTTATATGCCGAAAGATAGCGTCCGAGGGATGGGCGTATTTCCACTGTACAGAGGACACGCGCCAGGCGCCCGAGGTGATCGCTGGCCCCCCCTCCAATACAACTATTGCCCAAAAGCAGTGCGGGGGCCAAACCGCTTACTGCCTATGCCCCCTCTGCGTTGACGCCACTCTTTCGTCACCTTCTCGTCATTCGACATGTCACCCACCACCCCACCTCCATATCATTCGCCGTGTTCGCCATGTCACTGCCAAGTCGGCCTCTGTACCCCCGCTATACGACAAAATCATTACATCACGCTGACGTCACCCAACCAAAGCACTCCAAAACCCACCAAAACAAAACTTTTGTCAAATTGGCGTGAAAAGGTCATTTTTGTCCATTTTTGTTAGTTTGTTCTATGCGACGCGTTCATGGGATTTTCAACCAAAATAGCTGTTTGACTGCACAGTCCGTCACCCAGCTAAATCCAACCTGCAAACAAGTCTTCAAGCTCGGCCTGCCACCTGCATTTTGCACAGAGCGCCCACTGAAGCAGGTATTTACTCAATTGCTTCTGAACCCTGTGTATTTCCGCTTTTTCTCTGAGTTAAATCCGTGAAACCAAATATTATACAAATCCAGTCGACAACTCTTGAGAAATATACCATATCTATCCCTGTTTTTCACATGATTTCCACATAACAACCTGTTTTATCCATTTTTTCGTGGAAAGCCAGAGTTCCATAACTAAAAACACAGTGCTGCCCCTGAAACTCTGCATTTTAACCTCTGTTCAACCCATTTTTCCGAGAAATTCCTCAGAATGTGACTCCCTCTGCAAATTTACCCATTTAGCTAAAGTTCAAGCTCATTTCGGCCTGCAACTCCCACAGAAAGAACCCAAAACCACTGTTTAACCCATTATTGCTATGGAAACCCAACTTTCAAATTCAAAAATCACCAAAGATTGAAAAATGGAGGCTCCAGTGGCCCTCAATGTTGCCCCCTTGATTGCACCACACAAGGAGCTGGAATGGTTGCCCTTAGCTGATAGGGACTTCCAAATATAAGACTTAATGGGTATCAAAGACCATCTGTAAACATTTTGTGAAATTAGAAACAACCACCTAAACAAGATTGATCTCTATGGCATATGGGAGTCCAATCTGCCCATATATTTTCTTCCATCAGTCAATGTATTCCCAGATATAATCCGCTTGTGTTGTGCTAACTATGAGCCTACTCAAAGAGCAGTCATGTCCCAAAATGGCACTGTCCTGTTCTATATCACTCCTGACTCAATAAATGAGATGTTTCATTTCAAGCCTAATTAGCCTCTGGTTCCTCTGTCTATGAAGTATTTGCTGGACCAAGGCTCCAAACTATCCTCTGCAGAAATAGGCCGAATTGCCAAGTTATTCATGAGCCCAGACTCCCAGCCCAGAGACTCACCTCCTTTTCACCAGGTCTATTTCAATGAAGTTGGGATAACTGTTATTGATATGATATCCTATGTCCCGGGTTTTAGAACAAGTGAGTATGTGGATGAGACCATTTTAGCTCTGATGTCCATATTTATTCCGGGACACCCTCCTACCATCAAGTTTGACTTTTCTACCTTCATTAGCAACAAAATCCGTGAACAATTCATGAGCATAAATAGAGGAGGAGTTTTCAAGTATACAACATATATATATCATCTGTTCTTATACTATCAAACAGATAGCTTTCAGTTCACTGTCAATAAATTGGATGCAAAAGGAGAAAGGAGATCTGTCATATTTTGGACCCCAGTCTTCCATATAGTCCATAATTCTCCTTATACTTATTGTGAGTTCATTGATCTATTCATATATCCAGTCTCATCTCTTCTGATGAGAAATCCCCCTCCCAGACTCTCAGCTGAAATGCAGAAAATCTTGCAGCTGTCCAAAAGCTATAAAATAGGTGACTGGTACTTTTACGAAAATCACACAGAGATAAGAATTTATGGCTGTGAATTGTGCCCCTACAAGCTACCAAAGTATGTACCTATGAGACTGTTTGCCCTTGAATACTTTAGGCAATTTATTAGCTCAGATTTGACTCATTTTTATGATGCCAAGAAAAAGGCTCAACTGAAGCTAAGAAACCAACTAGGCCCCCTCATTATTAACAAAAAGGAAGGGTGGAAAGATGCTGAAAAGATATTAAGTGAGTAGCTCAAACTAAAAAGGAGTTTTTGGTTGGTACCCTACGACCCAAATTGATTCATCCATTATAGAAAGATAAAATATAGGCTATCAGGCTATGATCATTGTAGAATCCCTGATATAGAACAGTATGCTAATCAAGATGAATGGGTAGAGGGCACATTGGTAGAATAGATTACTAAGGAAGAGAAAATGGAGCAGGCAATGAAAAACCTTGAAAAAACTCTTGACCTGGACTCTTTTGGACAGGTCTCTTTCAAATTGCCTCAACACATTGGAGCAGGCACATCAGCTGCTACAACTTCACAACAACCTGCCCAAGAAAATACTCCACCTGCATGGACATCCAAAGGAAAAGAAGTGCTGCATTCAAAGCAACAAGAAATGACAGATCAGCCAACATCATCACAACAGCAAGGCCAAGGGAAAATTCCTCCTACCCAGACCAATGCACCAGAGATACCAGCATTGCAAACTCCTCTCAATGAGGAGAAGGGCAGAAAAAGGGACCGGGAAGAGGCCACACCCATAAGTGGGCCAACAGAGCAGCCAAAAGCAAAGAGATAGAGAGTGGATCCTCTACCTGAAGAGGAAGTTATAGAGGAGATCATTGAAAGTCCGAGAAGTGAAAGGGCAGCCAACCCACTAACTTCCCCAGTGATAGAATCACCTACCAGTTCTCATGGACAGCGGTTGGGAAAACAACCTAGTATCGAAATTTCATCAGCACGGCCACAAAGCAAACAAAGTTATGATATTAAGAGGCCATTCATGGACATCAAAGCACAAAATGATCCAATAAGAATGCAACTTTATGATCAGTTCCTCAAAATGACTCCTGCCAAAAAGCAAAGATTGATGTCGGCATATGATATCAAGGAAGGCAAACTAATCTTGAGTCACTTCAAGCCCACAGTGCAGCAGCCGCAGTCAACTTCCGATTATATTAGAACAAATCTGGAGGCTCTTGCCAAAGACATTCACCCTTTGGACCAGGTTGAGCTGCATAAACAAACCGGTGAAATGGTTTATTCCACTTTAGCAGACAAAGCCATACTAGCTCAACAATTGCGGAATTCACTAAACAATACATCTACTCAATTAGAGTTGGAAAAGGCATCCTCTCTGGCCAAGGACAACATGATAAATTCCTTGGAAGAAATCATCATTGAGCTAGGACATAATCCCAAGGATACTAAAGCAATAAAAGCACTAATAAAGAAAAAGGAGGATGACATAGCTGCCCTCAAGAAGTAGTTAAAACTGCTAGTTACTATGCATCCGCAAACCACAGACATAGTGAACGAAAAGGAAGAAGAAGACATGATGGAGTTGTTATTAAAAATGAATCAAAGGCTAAGTGAAACAGAGCAGGCTTTGGAGAAAGCACTACAGGAAAAACAGGGAGAGTTTGCCTCTCAGCCATCTCAAACAGCCCCAATAGCTACAACTGCTCCTCCTACAGCGACAATAGCAGTCCCTCCCATTGCCCCAGCATCGACAACAGGTACATCAGTCACAGATACTTCAGCAGTAGCAACAACAATAGTACCAGATACTAGCATGAGCATGGAAAAGATGATGAAGGAAATAAAAGAATTAGAACTCCAAATGGAAGAGCTAAAGGAAGCCAAAGAAAAACTGGCCAAGTAAGAGGTAAGCTATGATAAATAAAAAATAACTGTGGTTGAAAAAACAAGAGAGGTAAAGACCTTGGAAAATAAGGTAAAATCCTTAGAGAAAGATCTTACTCTTCATAAACCTCTATCAGAAATCAAAACAATTTTGTGGACTAAGATTGGCCAGTCCATCACTAATCAATGGAGATCAATAAAAAACATCCATGAGAAAATTGAATTGATAGAAATAGCCCGAGTGGAGATTCAAAAGGCCAGAGCATTATTGAGAAACATGCTTGAACATGCCAATAGACTAATTCATTTTTTGAATACTCATACCAGAGAACAACTAGCAGCTCTAGATATCGGGGACAGAACAGGTACCATTTTGACAGTTAAAAAGGTGTTGACTATGAAGAATTTTATACAAAATCTGGAGAGAAAGTGTCAAGAAATGCAGATAGAAATAAATGCTTTTACAGAAAAGTTTACAATCTTGCAGCAAAAGGGTATACCCAGTTTGTTAACCAACAATCAGAGGATGTTGACACATGAACAATATGCTCACAGGGTGAATACATATGTTACCAATCAGATCACAACATCATCAAACACTTCAGAAGACATAGTACCTCCCTCTGGACAAAGCTTATATGACAAGTTGAAAAATATATTCTATATTGAGCTTGAAATAACACACCTTTTTGAAGTCCAGCCCAATTTCTACAAGTATACTGAAGCTGATGAAATATTGATAAAACTGCAAAGACACTAGTTGCCAACAGACCAATGGTGGCAGAGCATGTTAGAGATCTTACCGATGTAGCTTTAGTTCTCTTTTTGATCATCTCCATTGAATCAAATTCAATGCATGTGCCACCTGTCATAAAAATGAAAATAACAGAGGAAGGAATTCATGCCAAAACACATTAAAGCAGAATCAGGCATAGAAAAATGGCTGGGACAGCAATGCAGGGACGCGAAATAAAGAGACAGCTGCCAGCCGACTTGTTGAGTTAAAAATTCAAATATATCAGACCACTTAAGGCAGCGAGTACAGTGGAAATTACTCCTACATTCATTACGCTCTGTTTTCAATGTCATTTACTTCCTTTGAAGAAGTAGATGGATAAAGTTATTGCTTGATATTTTCTCTATGAGATATTTTGTAACTCTTTTTGTATAAATACCTCCCCTAGAGATGTATTGTTGGTTGGTGAATATCATTCTGGACCTGCGCTGTAAATTTGAGAACGCTTATGAATAAAGATTGCTGGAATGATTTACTGATGAACTCTCTGGTGATGGAATTAATGGCAGAGGAATATGTTGTAGAATTCTTGGCTTATCTCATGGATCAATAAGTTTTCTAACTCTTGTTTACTATTTCTGTGTTTTATATATCATCTAAATATCATGTTCTAAATTTGCAGGAAAAAAGAATATCCTAGAATTTACTTTGCTGTACTCTGTGTTCAATTCCTGTCAATTTTTATGTTTTCTTTAGGACTAGCACAGGCAGCAATTCTTGAATGCTCCTGTCTCCCTCGTTCTTACACTCTGAATATAATTAAGGAATTCTTAATTGCTCCTTGGTAATATTAATTCATTTTCCCTCTGTTAACATAATGAAAGATTCTTAATTGCCTTTCATTCCCTAACTTCATTTCATCTTATTCCAGCTTGAAAATTGTTCCATGTCTGATTATCTTGCTCTGTAGTTCCTCCTTTGCCAAAGAAACCATACCTAGAAGTTTATTTTCATTTGGCTCCATTAACCCAATGGTATGAACTTCTCATACTTTGTAGCCATGTTCTACTGAATGTGACCATCCAAAAATTAAAACAAATACTTGTGCTTCATAACTAGCCTAACATATAGCTAAACAAAGCTAAATCATAAAGAGAGAGCCCTCTCTAGTTGCAGATTGGCTAGAGTCTGCAGCTAAAAGATTGGTTAGTGGTTACCTCGGCAGTATTCCCTTTTCCCACTGCTTTTGGGGAACAACCTGAGTGATAACATCATTGGCGACTCCACTGGGGACTTGAATGATTGTGTTTGTTACTTTTGTCTACTTCCTAAAGCTACAGATGGAGCCTGAAATTAGTCAGGTAGCCTTTGGAACTGTCTTTTCTGTGCAATTACAGGAGTAAATAAAAGATACTTCAGTCTATCTCTAGTCTAGTTTTAGACTTTAAACAAATGTCTCAAAAAGTTGATCACTTTCCTCTTACTTTCAAAAAATCTTCAGGAAAATTCAAGACCCTCACAATCTATAATTTTCCTAGAAAGATATTTTCAAAAGCAGTGTTCTTCAAATATTTCCAGAAAATACCAAACATAGATTTAGAAGCTGGCTCCAAAGAAGAAAACTCGCTACACTAGATCAAATCTAGATCCAAATCCTCCAGCCATTTTTGATAACCCTAATTTGATCTCTAAGAAACTTAGGAGCCAAAATAGTCAAGAAAAGTCTGTTGATTTAAACCTTGGTGTACTTCAGCAAAACCTTACCCAATCGCCTCCTCGAAAAGAAACATTCCTTTCTACTGTTGCTGCAGCCTCTTCTAGTTCACCATCATCACTTCAAAGCACCTCTTCCACTCCTCCATCCACTCTATTTATCTCAGCTGTTATCCCTATGCTTCCAGCTGTCCCATTTATACCTGTTAACATGGAAAACCGATATGCTCCTCTGCAATTGCCTGCAAATCTAGGGGCTATGCCTCAAGGCTATCAAAGAAAAATCACATATTTTGATGGTACTGGCTCCTACATGGCTCAACAACACACTAAGAAAATGATGGACTATTTTGAGAACTATGAAATTGATGATAATGATGTCAGGATGAAAATTTTTGTCCAAAGCTTAACCGGTGATGTAAGGACCTGGTTTAGGGCACTTGCTGTAAACACAATTGCTGATCTAGATGCCCTTTACCAAACCTTTTTGAACAGATGGGAAAAGAAGAAGGACCCATTGCATATCCTATCTGAATACGAAAGCTTGAAAAGGGGACCACAAGAAACTGTCCAAGACTATTGTGCTAGATTCAATAATGTGTACAATGCTATTCCTCAGAACCTTAGACCTCCACCTGACTTAGCCTTGATCAAATTCCCTGATGGATTTGATTCTGATATGGCATATCAACTAAGGGAAAGAGCTCCTCCAATCTTAGAAGACATGCAGAGCATAGCTGTTAGTGTAGAGGCCAATCTGATCTCTAAAAGAGCCCGAGCTAGAGCTGAAAGAAGGACTCCCTTCAAAGAAGAGCCTTCTGCATTTGAGCAAAAACTAGATGCAATTATTAAAGGAATGGATAGACTGGGTGATAGAGTGGAAACCATTGAAAGGAAATCTTCTTAGGAAGGTCAACCAAGTAACACCACAAGAAATCCAAACTTTAGAAAAAATCAAAATCCTAACACCGGGAAGGCTAGTCCTGACCAGAACATCAGACCTCAATTTCAAGAAAACTATGCTGAGGCTTCAACCTCTAGTGAGCCGACAGACGATGCTCAAATCAACCTAATGGATCTAAACAGTGAACAACAAATATTTTTAACACAAGATGACCAAGAAGCTCATAATTTCAACCAATTTCAAACCAAATCCGGAGAATCATTTGATTTCAAAGAGGGGTATGATGCAGCTATCTATGAGGTCCATAAACAATACAAATTGAGAAGCAGAATGGTAGATGCTCCTAAACCCAGAAAACTGAAAGATACCAAGCAACCAGAAAAATCAAAGGATAAAACTTCCCTGACAGAACTCCCTGCTAAAATAGACCTCAACCCAAAAGAACCTACGGTTGAGGACATATCAGACTTACAGCCCTTAAAAAATCAGCCATCCACCTCCTTTCCTCCAAAAGAAAATGTAAACAGCCCTCCTAAAAATAATTTCAAAGCAGATTTAGTTCATAACAACACTCATGATGAAGAAAAAACCACTGAAAACACAGCAGAAAAGGAAAACCTTGCTGCCCGAAATACAAAAATTCAAGTGGAAAAACCCTTCAACCTAGAAACAGAAATAGGCAAGTTAAAAATAGCCATTCCACTATCCAAATTGGCTAAACATGAGGTATATAGGGAACAAATCAGCAGGTCACTTCAAATATCAGAGAATAGAGATGCAGTGAATGTCTTAGATGACCAACCAGAATTGATTTTTGGTCCTGAGGTAAATGGTAAAACAGTAGATGGAGGAGTTCCTCCATTCTATGTAAGCTTAAACATTCATGACAAAGTGCTACATAATGCAATGTTTGATTCGGGAGCTTCCCATAATCTGATGCCTAAATCTGTGATGGAAATATTGGACCTAGATATCACACGGCCATATAAAGACTTGTTTTCATTTGATTCCAGCCAGGTCAGGTGTCTAGGCCTAATCAAAGATTTGTGTGTATCTCTAGTGCAATACCCTGCCAAGACTATTTTAATGGATGTAGTGGTAGCTGATATCCCACCAAAGTATGGAATGCTTTTGTCCAGATCTTGGGGTGCAAAACTCCAAGGATCCTTGCAGCTAGACATGTCCTATGCCACCATTTCAGTCTTTGGCCAGCCAAAGAGATTGTACCAGGAAACATTGATGAAATATGTGGTCAGCAGTCAAGAGAAACCCCAAAATTTCCCCATTTATTCCATGCATTCTGATATGGATTCGTTCATCTTATACAATGCTGAAATGTGCCCCAAAACTGATGACAAACTTCTAGAATTAGCACAAGCAAGAGACATAAATGAAGAATCTACTGCTCAAGATCTAAAAGTTATTGAAGTGATTGATGCAACAAACAAACAAGCCAAACCATATGAGTCACAAAATCCAAATCTGCCCACTAAGACAGTTTCTAAAACTCCTCATCCTAGTGGTAATCAAGAAATATTATGGTACTTAGAGTTTGATGGCTCAGTAAATAAACTAGGAGCAGGGGTAGGGATTTGGATACACAGTATGCAAAATGATCATGCTCAAGAACATGCATATAGGCTGAATTTTAGATGTACAAATAACATGGCTGAGTATGAAGCCCTTTTGCTAGGTCTCAAATTGATTAAAAGTTTAGGGGCAACTAGGATTTCAATTCTAGGGGACTCAGATTTGATTATACAACAGATGAAGGGAAACTTTGTTACAAATGATCTCAGGCTAAGGACTTATAGAGGGGCAGCAACTAAAATATTCAACACCTTCTTAAAATCTCAGCTAACCAAAATTCCGAGAAACCACAATTTACATGCTCACAGTTTGGCAACATTTGCCAGCACTTGTAAGCTGCCATTCGAGCCCAACCATCACTTTATTGCTGATATTAAACATAGACCTGCTGTTCCAGACAATATTAAAAATTGGTAGGTGTTTGACAATGACACTCAAATCAATAATTTCTTGACTTTGAAAGAGGAATTTTCAAGCACAAACATAGACACAAGCACCATTTGTGAAGAACAACAAATAGACAAAATTGAGAAAAATATATCAGCTGAAACAACAAATCAGATTTTGCATCCAACAATCTTTACCAGCAAAAATTTACAAGAGCTGAAACAAATGGACCTTGATGAAATTGCTGAGGGAGAATCTGAAGTAATTGAGTTGAAGGATAATTTTTTGCCCACAGGCTTGACTCCTTTGGAGGATATTTTTGATTCAAATGATATACCAAGAAAGCCAAAAATGCAGCCTTTAAATGCAGAAATTGAGGATTGTAATATAGGAACTGCACAAAATCCTAAGATGGTAAAATTGTCCAAAGCCTTGCCTCCCAACCAAAAACTGAAATATATTGAGTTGTTTAAAGAGTTTCAAGATGTCTTTGCATGGAGCTATGAAGACCTCAATGTTGGCATTATGGCATTATGAACATATGTTGAACTTGATGGCAACCCTCTCTTAGACGGTCATTTCTCTTATATACACCATGATGGGGACAAGAAGAGCCAAGAGGAGAGAAGAAAGGCCATATACACATGTATTAGAGAAAAAAGGCCATATACACATGTATTAATGTTATCGGAGGTATTTGGGTGACTAAAACCCATATATGCATGCATTTATATTATCGGGAGTTGGTTGGGTGCGTAAAACCCATATATATATGCTTTTACAACGGACCCGATGGACCTGATGGCATATCGCAACGGACCCGATGGTGGCATTAAAAATTGGTTTATATTAATATCACATCCATGCGAGTCGGGGGTTCGGCTAAGTGACTTCGTTGAAACCTCCGATTGGGAGCGGCCCCGATGAAGGCATCAATCATGGTTTATAACAAGATCACATCCGCAGTATCACAATACATAAAGGGTCGCCCACCTCAAATCCTTCGATTGCGATAACTCAGCGGACCCGATGGTGGAATTAAACTTGACGTATAATAATATCGCGTCCGATGCTTAAAAGCCCTGAATGCCCATTGCGATAAAGAGGTAGTGGACCCGATGGGAGCATTAAAGGCAATATATAATAATATCACATCCGCAGTCCGGCATATATGCGCGTCGGACTTCGTTGAAACCTCCGATTGCGAGCGGACCCGATGAAGGCATCAACACATGGTTTATAAAAATATCACGTCCACAGTATATCGGAATACATAAAGGGTCGCCCACCCCAATCCTTCGATTGTGAAAAGAGGGGTCGGACCCGATGAATGCATCAAAACATGGTTTATAAAAATATTACGTCCACAGTATATCGGAATACATAAAGGGTCGCCCACCCCAATCCTCCGATTGCGAAAAGAGGGGTCAGACTCGATGAAGGAATTAAACGCATTTCATATTAAATCGCATCCGCGGTGTTCGCCCATCTTATAATAGCCTCCCACTTCAAATCGCCGATAGCGATGAAAGAAGCGGACCCGATATATTATTAAGTGTGGATGCATTATGTTAAAAGTCCGCATTTGTGGTTTCGCGACCATTTTCATAGTTTTTCCCGCTTAAGCCTATTCTTAAGAGATTGGTCAAAACAGTTGCGCCTCAGGTTTCAGATCCTCTGGTTTCGATTCATGGTATTATCAAAAGCATGACTATATAAAGAAAAAGGGGATCCAGTGGCAAGTGATCGATTATGAATTGAAGATATTAAGGGAGAATAGATCGGCATTCTTATGATCTGTCAAGGAAAAATCTACTGAACCGAATTCAAGAAGAATGCGCGCATGATGGCAGATCCGCATCGCTTCGGGGGTATTGCAGTTCAGTTGAGAGAAGCCAACCGCAGGGAAGTAGCAGTCATTCCTTAACTCTGATATAGCGTCTTCTGTTGATTCGCTAAAGGTCTCTGGGTCCGGATATTGGGTTTGTCTTGTGTCTAGCCTCTGGGTGCTCTATAACATGTATGTCCTCTGCATTATGGTATGATTCTGGCATATACAACCTCTGATTAAAAAGTGACTAGATCAGATATTTATTTATAGCTAGTGCTTGGGTTGGCGTGTGTGTGATCTGCTGTATAAAGAAAACATGTATTGATATGAGGTTTGGGTATTTCTGAAGAATCATTTATACTTTATGATCATTTGATATTCTTGGATCCAGTCTGAAAATTAATGAAACGTGGTCCTTGAACGAAGTGGGGGGTTGTAGCTCCCTTCCAGGAAAAACTGAAAACGAGAGAGAGAGTTGTAGCTCTCTACAGGTTGCAGCCTGCATACTGGTAAACCACTGCACCAGTACAAAATCATTGTAAAAGAAGTTTCTAATTGAAAGAATATAGAGACATATTGCAGCAGGTGGTTTTCACCCACATTGGGTTTCCACCTTATATCTGGTGTTCTTTGGTGTGACTATCTATTTATCTTGTTCATGCTCATTATTTTATGGTACTGACATACAAAGTAATGATCAATATTTGAAGAATAATTCAAAGTATAAATAAGGAAGATATATTGAAAAGAACTTAATAATACTGATTCACCCCCCCCTCTCAGTATTATTTCCAACAATTGGTATCAGAGCAGGTCCTTCAGAGAAGCTTGATCACTTGAAGGAAGATCGTTCATTATGAGCAACTACGAGAGGGAAGCATCAATCAGGCCACTGATTTTTGATGGGACAAACTTCAATTATTGGAAGGTAAGAGTTACTGCCTATCTTCAATCTCTTGGTACGGAAGTTTGGGATATCATAGAGACAGGCTACACTTTTCTTTCAGCTACTCCTACAGATCCGGCCAAGAAAAAGAAATATGAAACAAATGCTAAAGCAGTCAATACTCTGTTGGGATGCTTATCTCAATCAGAATTCGTAAAGGTTATGCAATATAAATCCGCAAAAGAAATATGGGACAAGATTGTCTTGAGCTACGAAGGAGATGAACAGGTAAAGCGTGCTAAACTTCAAACCCTCAGGATTCAATATGAGAATCTCAGAATGTATAATGATGAAAGTGTGGCTAACTATTTCCTTAGGGTAGATGAGATTGTTAACTGCATGAAAAACTTGGGTGAAGAAATAAAAGAGGCTATTGTGGTTGAAAAAGTTCTAAGATCCTTGTCCACCAAGTTTGAATCTAAAGTGTCCACCATAGAAGAAAAGGAGAATCTACGAACTCTCACCATGTCACAGCTGCATGGAATTCTAACTGCTTATGAAATGAGAAAAGGAGGTCCTTCACATAGGAGAGAAGCTGCCTTCAGGGCTTCAGGCAAAGGAGAGTACCTTGAATCAAGTCATGTGTCAGAAGAAGAAGAAGAATCAAATTTTGTCAGAAATCTTCAACGAGGTACTGGCAGATTCAGAGGTAAGTTAACCTTCAAATGTTTTGCTTGTGGAAGAGTAGGTCACTATGCTGCCAAATCTCCTCATAAGTATAAGATTGACAAGGGAAAGGAACCTGTTAGATGGAACAAGAAACATAATGCAAATAAGAAGAGCTATTACACCCATGAAGACAGTGATGGTCTATCAAATAGCGATGAAGATGAACGAGGTAATCCCTATAAACTTTTAATGGCTTTTGAAGATGATGATTATATGGATGCTCTAGATATAGATAGCTATTATGAGGAGATGTCTAGCTCAAGACATGCTTAGAAGAAAAGAATGTGATCATTGAGACTCTGCAAATCCGACTTGATGAAAAGGAACAATCTCTTGAAAAGTTAGAATGTGAAATTGTTGGGCTTCGAAAAGAAATTGAGAAAACAAAGGCTCTCAATCTTAAATTTGTTAAAGGATCTAAAACTCTGGATGAGATCATCAATGTACAACGCTCTCCTCTAATTAAGACAGGTCTGGGGTATAATGGAGAAACATCTCAAGCATCCACCTCGAAGAGTTATCTCGATGCAGCAAGAAGATATGAGTAAAAGCCAAACGGAGATCACTAGGGAAAACAGGGACAAATTTCATCAAGAATAAACAAAGACTACCAGACAAATCATGGACAATTCACCTTAAGGGCGAACAAAAGCTACAATCAGCCAAGATCCTCTCAATTTACCTCAAGAATGGATGAAAATAGAAATCACAATCATATGACTGGTAAATTTGATAATCGCATAAGTTTCTTCAATGGCCAATGTTTCTCCTGCCATAACTTCGGTCACAAAGCAGCTCAATGTGTTGCCTACAAAACAATCATGACTAGAGAAGCTCAAAAGCAAAGAAGTATGACTAGGATTACAAAAAGGACCTATAACAACTTCTCGGCTCTTGAAAATGAAATTGAATGCTCTATCTATAATAACTTTGGTCATGAAGACTCTGAATGCAGGAGCAGGTTTCAACAAACAAAGGAACAAGATTCAAGCACCAGAACATGGAGAATAAAGGAACCTCGACCAGAAAGATGTGGGATAGCATTTTATGCAGAAGGATAGGAAAATCAATGGTACATCGACAGCGGATGTTTGAAGCATATGACAAGTGATAAAGAAAAACTTGAATCATACACTGCTTTAGAAAAAGGAAAGAAAGTTTCATTTGGGAATGATACTCCTGCTGCCATAAAAGGAAAAGGTATTGTTCAATTGAAAGAAAAGGTCAAAGCAGGAAATGTTTTGTACGTTGATGGATTGAAACATAATATTCTAAGTGTCAATCAGATGTGCGATCAAGGAACCGAGGTAATATTTAGATCAAATGGATGTCGTGCTCGTGATCTTGATACAGGTGAAACAGTGATCAAAGGCAAAAGAACTCCAAACAATCTATACATATTTGAAGAAGGACAACAACAATGCTATATGAGCAAGGATGATGAGCACTGGTTATGGCACCAGAGGTTGGGGCATCTAAGTTTTTCACAAATAAGGAAAGCATGCAAGTATTAGGCAGTTCGGGATCTTCTAGATATCAAAAATATCAGAGAACACAATATGCAAATCATGTCAGTTTGGTAAACAAACTAGGACTAACTTCCCCGAGAAGGAAGGATCAGCTAGCAAACCTCTCGAACTTATTCATACAGATGTATGTGGTCCATTTAGGACGAGGACACCTCGAGGAGAGGAATACCTTATATTATTCATTGACGACTTCTCCAGGTTTGTTTGGTTAGGACTTATGAAACACAAAGACGAAGCATTTGAAAAATTCAAATCCTTCAAAGCCTTGGTCGAAAATGAATCAGATCACAAAATTAAGTGTCTCAGGTCTGACAGAGGTGGGGAATTTACCTCAAATGAATTTTTCAATTTCTGTGAAGAGCATGGAATAAAAAGGGAATTCTCTACAGCAAGGACTCCTTAGCAAAATGGAGTGGTGGAAAGGATGAACATAACAGTCCAACAAATGGCCCGTGCCATGCTTGATGAATCTGGAACTCCTGCAACCTTCTGGGGTGAAGCTGCATATGCCGTGGTTGTTATTCTCAACAAAAAAAATGTCCGAGTAAATAGCACTCAAACTCCTCATGAGCTCTGGTATGGCAAGACTCCTTCGGTAAAGCATTTTAAAATTTTTGGAAGCAAATGCTATATTAAGAATACTGATGAACATCTCGGCAAACTTGAGCCTAGAGCAGATGAAGGCATTCTCCTTGGTTATTCTCCTTATAGCAAAGCATATAAGTGTTACAATAGAAGACTTGGAAGAATTGTTGACAGCATTGATGTAGTGGTTTATGAAAAAGGATACATTCCTAGGCAAGTAAATCATGAAGATATTGAAGACTACCCTTCAAATCAGACTGATAATGAAGAAGAAGAACCTCAAGAGGCTCCAGAGGAACAGATAAGGATAGAAGAAAAGACTCCACCCAGGCATGTTCAAAAGAATCATCCAGAATCTCAGATTTTGGGGCAGAAAGAGGCAGGTGTACAAACAAGAAGAACAATAGCAGAAGCCTCAAGCTACTTGGCATTGCTCTCCCCCACTGAGCCACAAAATGTAAAAGAAGCATGCAGAGATGAATGTTGGGTCAAGGCTATGGATGAAGAACTTGAGCAGATCGAAAAGAACAACACTTGGGAATTAGTTCCTAGACCAAAAGATAAGAATGTCATAGGGACAAAATGGATCTTCAAAAATAAGTTGAATGAAAATGGGGGAGTAGTTAGAAACAAGGCAAGACTGGTTTGTAAGGGATATGCTCAGCAAGAAGGAATAGAATTTGAAGACACTTTTGCTCCTGTTGCTAGACTTGAAGCTATCCGAATGTTCCTTGCTCTCTCAAGCTTTCAAAAATTCAAAGTATTTCAAATGGATGTGAAATCAGCTTTTCTGAATGGAGATTTAGAAGAAGAAGTATACATTGAGCAGCCAGATGGGTTCATTCTTGGGAATGATCCAAACCTTGTATGTAGACTGAAAAAGGCTCTCTATGGTCTTAAACAAGCTCCAAGGGCTTGGTACTACCGTTTGGACAAATATCTTCATCAACAAGGTTTTTCAAAAGGATCAACATATAGCAATCTTTATATAAAAATTGAAAATGACAAGTTGCTAATACTTGTTGTGTATGTAGATGATATTATTTTTGGCAGCAATGAAGAAACTATGAGTCAAAACTTTGCCTCGGTAATGTAGAAAGAATTCGAAATGTCCCTGCTAGGTGAACTGACATACTTTCTTGGATTGCAAATCCAACAAAATAAAGACGGTATCTTCTTGTCTCAAACTGAGTACCTCAAGCAGATTTTGAAGAAGTATGGCATGGAAGATTCAAAACCAGTATGTACTCCCATGGTTACAGGATGCAGTCTTAGTGCGAATGATGAATCGGCTGCAGTTCATCAACCAACATACAGATCTATGATTGGAAGTCTACTTTATTTGACAGGTACCCGACCAGACATCATGCATGCAGTTGGAATAGTTGGAAGATTTCAGGCAAATCCAAAGGAAACTCATCTTCAGGCAGTAAAGAGAATCTTCAAATATCTTCAAGGAACTCAAAACTTTGGCTTGTGGTATCCTAGAGATACAGATCTCACACTTCATGCTTACACAGATGCAGATTGGGCTGGAAGTGTGGATGACAGGAAAAGCACAAGTGGTGGTGCTTTCTTTATGGGTTCCAGATTAGTATCTTGGTTCAGCAAGAAACAAAGTTCGATTGCTTTATCTACAGCTGAAGCAGAATATGTGACTGCTGCATCTTGTTGCACCCAACTTCTTTGGATGATGCAGACTTTATAGGATTTCCAAATCACTTTTACTCCACCTATCCCCATCTTATGTGATAATACAAGTGTAATCAGCATTTCAAAGAACCTAGTCATGCATTCAAAAACCAAGCACATATCGATCAAGTATCATTTTCTCAGAGAACAAGTGCTTGAACAAAAGGTCAAGTTGGAATACATTTCTTCTAAGGAACAAGTGGCTGATATATTTACCAAACCATTGCCCAGGGAGACTTTTGAATACCTTAGGCAGAAGCTGGGGGTTGTCGACACATCATCCTACTGTTAATTCTCATATTGGTGCTTGTACACGAGGTTCGGATGGGGTATACGCGTACAAGGTTTAGGGGGAGCATAATTCATTGTTGGCATTATAGTATTACAGAAGGAGGAACATGTTGGGTAAATGAACTATATCTATCCATGGCAATAAAGATGCTGAATTATATTATATGTAGGCAGTATAGCGCTGTTCCTATTTTATATATAGCCAGAATAGCTCGACATTCTGTCCTAAAGTCAGAGGGGCGAAATCAGGAGGAGCAATCTCTCAGGGGGAGAAATAGTTAGGAGAAGCAGATATCCACCCTTTGCCCTTGATGTCAAAGGATGAGAGTGCTTTTTGGATGGTGTTGTTGCCATCAAGTCCAAAGGGGGAGATTGTTGGCATTATGGCATTATGAACATATGTTGAACTTGATGGCAACCCTCTCTTAGACGGTCATTTCTCTTATATACACCATGATGGGGACAAGAAGAGCCAAGAGGAGAGAAGAAAGGCCATATACACATGTATTAGAGAAGAAAGGCCATATACACATGTATTAATGTTATCGGAGGTATTTGGGCGACTAAAACCCATATATGGATGCATTTATATTATCGGGAGTTGGTTGGGTGCGTAAAACCCATATATATATGCTTTTACAATAATCAAAGGCCTTTTTCCTTTTTGGCGGAAACAACTCAAGTTAGATATGTTTCGGCACATATGGACCCGATGGCATATCGCAACGGACCTGATGGTGGCATTAAAAATTGGTTTATATTAATATCGCATCCATGCGCGTCGGGGGTCCGGCTAAGTGACTTCGTTGAAACCTCCGATTGGGAGCGAACCCGATGAAGGCATCAATCATGGTTTATAACAAGATCGCATCCGCAGTATCACAATACATAAAGGGTCGCCCACCTCAAATCCTCCGATTCCGATAACTCAGCGGACCCGATGGTGGAATTAAACTTGACGTATAATAATATCGCGTCCGATGCTTAAAAGCCCTGAATGCCCATTGCGATAAAGAGGTAGTGGACCCGATGGGAGCATTAAAGGCAATATATAATAATATCGCATCCGCAGTCTGGAATATATGCGCGTCGGACTTCGTTGAAACCTCCGATTGTGAGCGGACCCGATGAAGGCATCAAAACATGGTTTATAAAAATATCGCGTCCACAGTATATCGGAATACATAAAGGGTCACCCACCCCAATCCTCCGATTGTGAAAAGGGGGGTCGGACCCGATGAAGGCATCAAAACATGGTTTATAAAAATATCGCGTCCACAGTATATCGGAATACATAAAGGGTCGCCCACCCCAATCCTCCGATTGCGAAAAGAGGGGTCGGACCCGATGAAGGAATTAAAAGCATTTCATATTAAATCGCATCTGCAGTGTTCGCCCATCTTATAATAGCCTCCCACTTCAAATCGCTGATAGCGATGAAAGAAGCGGACCTGATATATTATTAAGTGTGGATGCATTATGTTAAAAGTCCGCATTTGTGGTTTTGGGACCATTTTCATAGTTTTTCCCGCTTAAGACTATTCTGAAGAGATTGGTCAAAACAGTTGTGCCTCAGGTTTCGGATCCTCTGGTTTCGATTCATGGTATTATCAAAAGCATGACTATATAAAGAAAAAGGGGATCCGGTGGCAAGTAATTGATTATGAATTGAAGATCTTAAGGGAGAATAGATCGGCATTCTTATGATCTGTCAAGGAAAAATCTACTGAACCGAATTCAAGAAGAATGCGCGCAGGACGGCAGATCCGCATCGCTTCGGGGGTATTGCAGTTCAGTTGAGAGCAGTGAATCGCAGGGAAGTAGCAGTCATTCCTTAACTCTGATATAGTGTCTTCTGTTGATTCGCTAAAGGTCTCTGGGTCCGGATATTGGGTTTGTCTTGTGTCTAGCCTCTGGGTGCTCTATAACATGTATGTCCTCTTCATTATGGTATGATTCTAGCATATACAACCTCTGATTAAAAGGTGACCAGATCAGATATTTATTTATAGCTAGTGCTTGGGTTGGCGCGTGTGTGATCTACTGTATAAAGAAAACATGTATTGATCTGAGGTTTGGGTATTTCTGAAGAATCATTTATACTTTATGATCATTTGATCTTCTTGGATCCAGTCTGAAAATTAATGAAACGTGGTCCTTGAACGAAGTGGGGGGTTGTAGCTCCCTTCCAGGAAAAACTGAAAACGAGAGAGAGAGTTGTAGCTCTCTGCAGGTTGCAGCCTGCATACTAGTAAATGACTGCACCAGTACAAAATCATTGTAAAAGAAGTTTCTAATTGAAAGAAGATAGAGACATATTGCAGCAGGTGGTTTTCACCCACATTGGGTTTCCACCTTATATCTGGTGTTCTTTGGTGTGACTATCTATTTATCTTGTTCATGCTCATTATTTTATGGTACTGACATACAAAGTAACGATCAATATCTGAAGAATAATTCAAAGTATAAATAAGGAAGATATATTGAAAAGAACTTAATAATACTGATTCACCCCCCCCTCTCAGTATTATTTCCAACACTCAAGTCCTATGATACTTCGGTCATCCAACACACGATACCTTTAAAAGAAAATCAAAAACCTGTTAAACAAAAACTTAGAAGGGTTAATCCAGTCCTCCTTCCACTCATTGAAAAGGAAGTCAAAAGAATGTACCAAGCTGGAATAATTGCACTAATTAGATTCTCAGAATGGATCTCAAATCTAGTGCCCACTAGGAAGAAAACGAGAGAGATAAGATTGTGTGTTGACTTAAGAAATCTGAATAAAGTTTCTCTTAAAGACCACTACCCCTTACCCAAGATGGATCACATTTTGCAAAGGGTAGTGGGAGCTTCTAGGATTTCATTGTTAGATGGATTCTCAGGATTTAACTAGATCTTAGTTCACCCGGATGATCAAGATAAAACTGCCTTTACAACACCTTAGGGAACCTTCAAATATGTAAAAATGCCTTTTGGACTTAAAAATGCAGGGGCCACATTTCAACGAGCAATGGACATAGCCTTTGCAAAAGAGATTCATGATTTTTTAGTTATATATCTTGATGACCTCACTGCTTTTTCCAAATCAGATCAAGAACATTTAGAACATCTCAGACAAGTGTTCCTAATTTGCAGAAAATATGGCATATCATTGAACCCAAAGAAATCATTGTTTGGCCTAGAAGAAGGCAAACTCTTAGGTCACATAATCTCGAAAGATGGCATTAGAATTGACCCGGATAGAATACAAGCTATTCTCCAAGTGCCTCACCCAAGGAATATCAAAGAATTGCAAGCTTTTCTAGGAAAGATCAATTTTCTGAGAAGATTCATTCCCAACTTGGCTGAACTAATAAGATTGTTGAATAACATGTTGAAGAAAGATTCCAAAGTCAAATGGACAATAGAAGCTAAGCAAGCCTTTGAGGATATCAAAATAGCCTTAACCAAAACACCAGTCCTCACAAGCCCAAAGTTTGATAGAGACTTCATAATCTTTTCCTTTGCATCTGAGCATACTATTGTTGCTGTCCTATTACAAAAAGATGACCAAGGATGTGAGAAGCCCATTGCTTTCTTCAGCAAAGCACTTAGAGATGCACCTTTAAAATATCAAATCATGGAGAAACAAGCTTATGCCCTTGTAAAGGCTATCAAGGATTTCAGAGTTTACATCTTATACTCTCATATAATAGCTTATGTCCCAAATGTCGTGGTCAAAGATATTCTAACTCAAGAAGGAATAGAAGGAAAAAGAGGCAAATGGATAGCTAACATTTTGGAATATGACATTGAAATTAAACCAACAAAACTGATAAAAGGACAAGGATTAGCCAAATTGATGACTGAAACCAATTTTCAGGCCCTTGACATCAATGAACTGGATAACGAACAGGAGATGGTGACTCCACAGATCAATCAAGCCTTCTTACAATCACCTTGGTATGCTGATATAGTTTATGTATTGTTAAACCTGCAAGCTCCTCCAGGGTTATCCAGAACTAAAAAGAGATTCTTGAAAATGAAAGCTTCAAAGTTTTGTATTATAGACAATGTTTTATTTTGGAAAAATCATGAAGGCATTCTACTAAGATGCCTAACAAAAGATGAAACTGACAAAGTGCTGAAAGAATTTCATGCAGGAGACTGTGGTGGACATTTGTATTGGAAGTCAATAGCTGATAGAATCCTAAGAGCTGGTTTTTATTGGCCCTCCCTATTTGCTGATGTAAAGAAGTTTGTAGTTTCTTGCCATAAATTTAAAATCTTTGAAGGCAAGAGAAAACTGTTACCTTTACCCCTAAAACCCATTTCCACTAAGAGACCATTTCAACAAGGGGGTTTAGATTTCATTGGAGAAATTCACCCTTCCTCTTCTGGACAACATAAGTGGATTTTAATTGCTACTGATTACTTCACCAAATGGATAGAGGCCATCCCTTGTAGACAAGCCAATGACTCAGTCATGATGCAATTTTTAGAAACCAATATCCTATCTAGATTTGGCTGTCCAGAAAATATAATAACTGACAATGCTGCTGCCTTTAAATCTAAAAGAATGTTCAATTTTTGTCATAAATACCATATTACCTTAGGCCATTACACAGCCTATTACCGTCAAGGTAATGGTCTAGCTGAATCATCCAATAAGAGCTTGATCAACATCATAAAGAAAGTATTGGAGGAAAATAAGAAGAATTGGCACAAAAATCTTATTAATGCGCTTTGGGCAGACAGGTTTACCACAAAGAGATCTATTGGAACAAGCCCCTATGAGTTGGTTTATGGCATGGAGGCTGTATTCCCTTCATCCTTGGGAATCCCTGTGATAAAATTGCTGCAAGAAATACAGGCAGAACCCAATGATATTCAGAGAAGAATCAATCAAACAATTCATTTACAGCAAACCAGAGAAGAAGTGTATCACAGATCTCAGATCCTACAAGAGAAACTGAAGAAGATTTTTGACAAAAGGACAAAGGCAGAGGATTTTTTCATAGGAGACAAAGTGCTGAAATGGGATTCCAGAAGGGAAGATAAAGGAAAACATGGCAAATTTGATTTCCTATGGAGAGGACCTTTTGCTATTGAGGCTGTACAAGGAAACAACACTTACTTTTTGAGAATTTTGGATGATACAAAAGCAGACGATGGGCCAGTCAATGGGCGGATGCTCAAGAATTATTTTGATCCTCTCTGTTAACATATTAGGACTGTATTTTGTACATAGCAGTGTCTATTTTCTGCAGTTTATTACAGTAATAAGGTAGGGAGTAAGATGCAGCAAATTTTGAGGAAAAGAAGCAAAGAATTGTGCTACTTTTTGTATGATATTTTGAGTCTATTGGAAGACTTAAGGAAGAAGACTTGGGAGCTATAAAAATGATGACAAATACTCAGACAAACTGTCAGATACAGAGCTGTAATTGTTCAAACCAGCTTATGGGAAAAGCATATATGCTACAGAGATACAGTTTGTTGGTTTACAACAAAAGGAAATTTCAGATTACAACAAGAGTTGAATGTAAGGCTATCTGACCTGTTGTTCTTGGCTTTTCACCTGGAAAAGCCATCCCCAAGTGGAGCCACTGTTAGGTTCCTATACCAATAGGTGTCATATTTCATGATTGACTGTGGAAATGCCAAATATGATCATCCTTTCCATGCTGCAAAGATTCCATATTTTCAAAAAACCAAAAAATTTAAAAAATGTAAAGAGGGTATGCCCTAAAAGAAAAATCAAAGGGAAAAAAGAATGAATTGGTCAAGAAAGAAAGAAAATGAACCCCAAAGAAAAGACCAGGAAAGTGTGCTAGTCAAAATGCCACTACTGTCCTATTTTTTGCAAACAAGTTCAAATTATGCAATCAGTGACTTCTGTCACACTTGATGGATGGCCCAATAGCTCAATCTTGGCCAGTCCATGTTTAAATTTCTTGTTTTAGCATTAGAGAATAAGGTCTGTTCAAACAGTTTAAGCTTGGCAGATCAGTAGTTAGGTAGAGAAGCAAGGGTGCTCAACAACTAAATCTAAGCCCCTGGAAGAGATAAGGGCAGACTTAGATAGGAGGACAGCTAAAAGAAAACAAAAGAGAAAGGGTTTTCTAGTCCAAATGCACCCAATCAAAAGAGAAGAAAAAATGTTAGGTGTGTTAGGCTGGGTAGGCAGTTTTGAGGTTGCAGAAGCAGGTTGATTAGCAGTGTTGTCTATAGGAGGTAATTCATCTTTCATGAATATCATAAGTGCAATGGCAGTTGTTTGGTTACAGTTCAGGTGGAGCATGACTAGTTTCCCTTCTCATTTCCCCAAAAATCATTTACTAACCTCCCCCCCAAGGACACTGAGATCTCCTCAGTGCTCCCAGTTCACTTCATTACATGAAAAATACTAAGTGGAACTCTGTGTTTACTTAGCCAAAACAAGCCACATTTCTTGTGTAAAAGAATCCTTTCATTTCCCTAAAAACCTAAGTTTTTACCTTATAAACTTAGCGTTTTCTATTCACAAAACCATATTGACACTTTAACTCTATTATATAGCTCACATATAAATTTTTCCCCACCCATACTATGTAAATACAAAAAAAACCCAAAACCTTAAATATCCCACTACCAGCTACACTATAGCCCATATGTTATAATCCAATATGAGTCAAAAGGCGTATCTGAAAACCTTTGAATAATCCATGGTCCGCTGCTTAAAAGGAATTAATCGACATTTGGTTGGTTAATTAACTTAACCCGCCCGACAACCCATAACAAATACACCCAAAAACATTGAAAAGTGCTCAAATATTATGGCGGGTCTCGTAGCATAGCCTTCCGCCTATTTTTCATGCCGCCAACCGTTGGATCCGATCCCCCAGATCGGATGGCCCACATGCATATCGCAAGCCTTTATATGCTGAACGATAGCGTCCGGGGGATGGGCGGTATTTCCATCGTACAAAGGACATGCGGCAGGCACCCGGGGTGATCGCTGGCCCCCCCTCCAATACCACTATGGCCCAAAAGCGGTGCGGGGGCCAAACCGCTTACCGCCTATGCCCCCTCTCCGCTGACGTCACTCTTTCGTCACCCTCTCGTCATTCGACACGTCACCCACCACCCCGCCTCCGTATCATCTGCCGTGTCTGCCACGTCACTGCCAAGTCGGCCTCCGTACCCCCGCTATACGACAAAATCATTACGTCATGCTGACATCACCCAACCAAAGCGCGCCAAAACCCGCCAAAACCAAACTTTTGTCAAATTGGCGTGAAAAGGTCATTTTTGTCCATTTTTGTTAGTTTGTTCTATGCGACGCATTCATGCGATTTTCAACCAAAATAGTTGTTTGACTGCACAGTTCGCCACCCAGCTAAATCCAACCTACAAACCAGTCTTCAAGCTCGGCCCACCACCTGCATTTTGCACAGAGCGCCCATTGAAGCAGGTATTTACTCAATTGCTTCTGAACCCTGTGTATTTCCGCTTTTTCTCTGAGTTAAATCCGTGAAACCAAAAATTATACAAATCCAGTCGACAGCTCTTGAGAAATATACCATAACTATCCCTGTTTTTCACATGATGTCCACAGAACAACTTGTTTTATCCATTTTTTCGTAGAAAGCCAGAGTTCCATAACTAAAATCACAGTGCTGCCCCCGAACCTCTGCATTTTAACCTCTGTTCTGCCCATTTTTTCTGAGAAATCCTCAGAATGTGACTCCCTCTGCAAATTTGCCTGTTTAGCTAAAGTTCAAGCTCATTTTGGCCTACAATTCCCGCAGAAAGAACCCAAAAGCACTGTTTTACCCACTATCGCTGTGGAAACCCAACTTTCAAATTCAAAAATCACTAAAGATTGAAAAATGGAGGCTCCAATGGCCCTCAATGTTCCCCCCTTGAATGCACCACACAAGGAGCTGGAATGGTTGCCCTTAGCTGATAGGGACTTCCAAAAACAAGACTTATTAGGTATCAAAGACCATATGCAAACATTTTGTGAAATTAGAAACAACCACCTAAACAAGATTGATCTCTATGGCATATGGGAGTCCAATCTACCCACATATTATCTTCCATCAGTCAATGTATTCCTAGATATAATCTGCTTGTGTTGTGCTAACTATGAGCCTACTCAAAGAGCAGTCATGTCCCCAAATGGAACTGTCCTGTTCTATATCACTCCTGACTCAATCAATGAGATGTTGCATTTCAAGCCTAATCAGCCTCTGGTTCCTATGTCTATGAAGTATTTGCTGGACCAAGGCTCCAAACTATCCTCTGTAGAAATAGGCCGAATTGCCAAGTTATTCATGAGCCTAGACTCCCAGCCCAGAGACTCACCTCCTTTTCACCAGGTCTATTTCAATGAAGTTGGGAGAACTGTTATTGATATGATATCCTATGTCCTGGGTTTTAGAACAAGTGAGTATGTGGATGAGACCATTTTAGCTCTGATGTCCATATTTATTCCAGGACACCCTCCTACCATCAAGTTTGACTTTGCTACCTTCATTAGCAACAAAATCCATGAACAATTCATGAGCCTAAACAGAGAAGGAGTTTTCAAGTATACAACATATATATATCATCTGTTCTTATACTATCAAATAGATAGCTTTCAGTTCCCTGTCAATAAATTGGATGCAAAAGGAGAAACGAGATCTGTCATATTTTGGACCCTAGTCTTCCATATAATCCACAATTCTCCTTATACTTATTGTGAGTTCATTGATCTATTCATATATCTAGTCTCATCTCTGTTGATGAGAAGTCCCCCTCCCAGGCTCTCAGCTGAAATGCAGAAAATCTTGCAGCTGTCCAAAAGCTATAAAATAGGTGACTGGTAATTTTACAAAAATCACACAGGGATCAGAATTTATGGCTGTGAATTGTGCCCCTACAAGCTGCCAAAGTATGTACCTATGAGATTGTTTGCCCTTGAATACTTTAGGCAATTTATTAGCTCAGATTTGACTCATTTTTATGATGCCAAGAAAAAGGCTCAGCTGAAGCTAAGAAACCAACTAGGCCCCCTCATTATTAACAAAAAGGAAGGGTGGAAAGATGTTGAAAAGATATTAGGTGAGCAGCTCAAACTAAAAAGGAGTTTTTGGTGGGTACCCTACGACCCAAATCGATTCATCCATGATAGAAAGATAAAATATAGGCTATCAGGCTATGATCATTGTAGAATCCCTGATATAGAATAGTATGCTAATCAAGATGAATGGGTAGAGGGCACATTGGTAGAACAGATTACTAAGGAAGAGAAAATGGAGAAGGCAATGAAAAACCTTGAAAAAACTCTTGAACTAGACTCTTTTGGACAGGTCTCTTTCAAATTGCCTCAACACATTGGAGCGGGCACATCAGCTGCTACAACTTCACAACAACCTGCCCAAGAAAATAATCCACCTGCAGGGACATCCAAAGGCAAAGAAGTGTTGCATTCAAAGCAACAAGAAATGACAGATCAGCCAACATCATCACAACAGCAAGGCCAAGGGAATATTCCTCCCACCCAGACCAATGCACTAGAGATACCAGCATTGCAGACTCCTCTCAATGAGGAGAAGGGCAGAAAAAGGGACCGGGAAGAGGCCACACCCATAAGTGGGCCAACAGAGCAGCCAGAAGCAAAGAGACAGAGAGTGGATCCTCTACCTGAAGAGGAAGTTATAGAGGAGATCATTGAAAGTCCGAGAAGTGAAAGGGCAGCCAGCCCACTAACTTCCCTAGTGATAGAATCACCTACCAGTTCTCATGGACAGCAGTTGGGAAAACAACCTAGTATCGAAATTTCATCAGCACGGCCATAAAGAAAACAAAGTTCTGATATTAAGAGTCCATTCATGGACATCAAAGCACAAAATGAGCCAATAAGAATGCAGCTTTATGATCAGTTCCTCAAAATGACTCCTACCAAACAACATAGATTGATTTCTGCATATGATACCAAGGAAGGGAAACTGATCCTGAGTCACTTCAAGCTCACAGTGCAGCAGCCGCAGTTAGCTGCTGATTATATTAGAAAAAAATCCGAAGGCTCTTGCCAAAGACATTCACCCTTTGGACCAGGTTGAGCTACACAAACAAACCGGTGAAATGGTTTATTCCACTTTAGCAGACAAAGCCATACTAGCTCAACAATTGCAGAATTCACTAAACAATACATCTGCTCAATTAGAGTTGGAAAAGGCATCCTCTCTGGCCAAGGACAATAGGATAAATTCCTCAGAAGAAATCATCATTGAGCTGGGACATAATCCCAAGGATCCTAAGGCAATAAAGGCACTAATAAAGAAAAAGGAGGATGACATAGCTGCCGTCAAGAAGCAGTTAAAACTGCCAGTTACTATGCATCCGCAAACCACAGACATAGTGAAAGAAAAGGAAGAAGAAGACATGATGGAGTTGTTAATAAAAATGAATCAAAGGCTAAGTGAAACAGAGCAGGCTTTGGAGAAAGCACTGTAGGAAAAACAGGGAGAGTTCGCCTCTCAGGCATCTCAAACAACCCCAATAGCTACAACTGCTCCTCCTACAGCAACAACAACAGTCCCTCCCACTGCCCCAGCATCGACAACAGGTACATCAGTCATAGATACTTTAGCAACAACAACAACAATAGTACCAGATACCAACATGAGCATGGAAAAGATGATGAAGGAAATAAAAGAATTAGAACTCCAAATGGCAGAGCTAAAGGAAGCCAAAGAAAAACTGGCCAAGTTAGAGGTAAGTTATCATAATCAAAAATAACTGTGGCTGAAAAAACAAGAGAGGTAAAGGCCTTGGAAAATAAGGTAAAATCCTTGGAGAAAGATCTTACTCTTCATAAACCTCTATCAGAAATCAAAACAATTTTGTGGACTAAGATTGGCCAGTCCATCACTAATCAATGGAGATCAATATAGACTATCCATGAGCAAATTGAATTGATAGAAATAGCCCGAGTGGAGATTCAAAAGGCCAGAGCATTATTGAGAAACATGCTCGAACAGGCAAATAGACTAATTCATTTTTTGAATACTCATACCAGAGAACAACTAGCAGCTCTAGATATCGGGGACAGAATAGGTACCATTTTGACAGTTAAAAAGGTGCTGACTATGAAGAATTTTATACAAAATCTGGAGAGAAAGTGTCAAGAAATGCAGATAGAAATAAATGCTTTTACAGAAAAGTTTACAGTCTTGCAGCAAAAGGGTCTACCCAGTTTGTTAACCAGCAATCAGAGGCTGTTGACACATGAACAATATGCTCACAAGGTGAATACATATGTTACCAATTAGATCACAGCATCATCAAGCACTTCAGAAGACATAGTACCTCCCTCTAGACAAAGCTTATATGACAAGTTGGAAAATCTGTTCTATAGCATGAAATAACACACCTTTTTTAAGTCCAGCCCAATTTCTACAGGTATGTTGAAGCTGATGAAATATTGATAAAACTACAAAGACACTAGTTGCCAACATACCAATGGTGGCAGAGCATGTTAGAGATTTTACCAATGTAGTTTTATTTCTCTTTTTGATCATCTGCATTGAATCAAATTCAATGCACGTGCCACCTGTCATAAAAATGAAAAAAACAAAGGAAGGAATTCACGCCAAAACGCATTAAAGCAGAATCAGGCACAGAAAAAGGGCCGGGACAACAATGCAAGGACACGAAATAAAGAGACAGCTTCCAGTCAACTTATTGAGTTAAAAATTCAAATATATCAGACCACCTAAGGCAGCCAGTACAACGGAAATTACTCCTACATTCATTGCGCTCTGTTTTCAATGTCACTTACTTCCTTTGAAGAAGTAGATGGATAAAGTTATCGCTTGATATTTTCTCTATGAGATATTTTATAACTCTTTTTGTATAAATACCTCCCCTAGAGATGTATTGTTGGTTGGTGAATATCATTCTGTACTTGCGCTGTAAATTTGAGAACTATTCTGAATAAAGATTGCTAGAATGCTTTGCTGATGAACTCTCTGGTGATGGAATTAATGGTAGAGGAATATGTTGCAGAATTCTTGGATTATCTTATGGATCAATAAGTTTTCTAACTCTTGTTTACTATTTATGTGTTTTATATATCATCTAAATATCATGTTCTAAATTTGCAGGAAAAAAGAATAGCCCAGAATTTACTTTTCTGTACTCTGTGTTCAATTCTTGTCAATTTTTATGTTTTCTTCAGGACTAGCATAGGCAACAATTCTTGACTGCTCCTGTCTCCCTCGTTCTTACACTCTGAATATAATTAAGGAATTCTTAACTGCTCCTTGGTAATATTAATTCATTTTCCCTCTGTTAACATAATGAAAGATTCTTAATTGCCTTTCATTCCCTAACTTCATTTCATCTTATTCCAGCTTGAAAATTTTTCCATGTCTAATTATCTTGCTCTGTAGTTCCTCCTTTGCCAAAGAAACCATACCTAGAAGTTTATTTTCATTTGACTCCATTAACCCAATGGTCTGAACTTCTCATACTTTGCAGCCCTATTCTACTGAATGTCACCATCCAAAAATTAAAACAAGTACTTGTGCTTCATAACTAGCCTAACATATAGCTAAACAAAGCTAAATCATAAAGAGAGAGCCCTCTCTGGTTGCAGATTGGCTAGAGTCTGCAAATAAAAGATTGGTTAGTGGTTACCTTGACTGTATTCCATTTTCCCACTGCTTTTGGGGAACAACTTGAGTGATAACAACAGGAACAGGAACAACAGTGGGCACAACATGCACTCATGGATGAAACTGCACCAACACAAGTTAAGGAACCATCCCACTAGAGGACACAAAGAAAACATGGTGAGCAGTGTTGTCGATAGCATGCAAAGGATCTAGTAGAGTCCATGTTGTTGAGTGCACGCATGCAATCCAGCCCATTCAACACACTCACCAAGGTGAAGACAAGAAACAAGTCCAACTGGGGCTGAACTTGCACTTTGGCAAGTTGATGCGCATGAACACCAACACACTTTTGAAGATCAGCATGGACACTATACATCAATGTGTTGTCGGTTCAACCCTACCCAAGGAGATCAGGCACAAGTTAGCAGACGAGTTGGATGAAGGGGCCGAACCAATGCACCGGTGGCAACAGAGGCAAGAGTTTGCTTCAGCAAGATGTCACCATGAGGTGAATGCACACCATCACAAACGACCAAGCTTGGCATCGTCTCACCAGCTTCACCATCACAAGTATGTCAAAGAGTTGGTCTCACCACAACAGACCGAGTGTTAGTGATGTCTTGCAAGTCTTGCTCAAGCCATGTTGTCTCACATGAGTACATGTGCATTGTAACGTTGAGTCATGTCGAGTGTAATTCAAGTGTCAAAAGTTGGATGTAACAGTCATAGAGTAGGTGAAGAGTCATGAGGGTAGTTGAATTGTCACAAAGGGGAATGTCAAGGGTCACCCCACCCTTTGCTATAACTAGTCCCTCATAACTCATTGTATAGTCTTTTGGTCATCCAAGCTTCTACTAAGATTATCTTGAAGAAGGCTTGGATAGTATTGTAACATGCCTTGGATTCTCCACTGCACGGAGCTAGTACATATCTTTGGAGGAGCAGGCAGATGTGGCTATAACATTCTATTGATAGGGCGACCAAGTTTACATGGTGTATTGTATGATTGTGACTTACAATTCTTTATATAATAAAAACCAACACATTTTCATGCATATGTTGTTGTTGTAGTTGGACTGCTCTGGTTGCCTTAATGATATATGTTGTTTAACTTATGTACTTGTGTTTGAACTAATTCACATGCAATTATATGAATCTTGTTGTTAATTTGTTGCATATGTTGTTATTATAGTCACCGTCCATGTCGACTGCTTTGCCGGACACTAGACAGACCTTTCTCTGAACCTTGTTATATCAATCGTCACACTCATCTCGAACTGATCCATGACTTCTGTTCAAGTTATCTTACCTTGTATGTTGGGACTAGCGCATCCGTGTCAATTGCTCTACTGGAAGTTGTGCATGTCCTTTGTTTGGTGTGTTCCTAGCAGAGTTGGTACTGTTCCCTTTCAACTTGGAACTCACCTTCACCTTCCTCCCCCTTTGAAGTGTTGGAACCTCTCATACTCATTCCTTGACTCACTGCATCAGTCACATCCTTGCTACTGATAAAGTTATCTTACTTACCTCTGTTCGACATCGTGGTCAAGGAATTAGCTTACGACCCACTGTTGGGACTCCTACACCAAATAGTCTGAGGTCTAATTGGGACTTCTTATTGGGGAGATCCCCCTAACATGTTGGCGGGTCCAGCACCGTCAACACTTGGTCAAAGTCAAACTCATGATGTAACTTCAGTAGTTCAAGGTTTAGATGATGTAATCTTGAATAAATCAGCATGATAGGTAGTTTGTATGGTTAATTAGGCCTCATAAATGAAGCAAAACAAAAATCAGTGTCTAAGAGGAGTTTTTTTCTTACCTTCTCACTCTCACCTATTGGTTAAGAGAATCTTGGAAACAGTTCCACCACTTAGGAATTCAACTCCTGAAGGCGGGGAAGATGTTTAATTGAGGATATACGTATCATTTCTCATCTAGAGAGAAGGGTTGGACTTTAGAGGAGAGAACTTGTATCTTATGTTTTGATACATTTAATCAAGGAGCAATTGCAACTATTTTTCAGGAACACTTGTTCTGTGAGTTTGTGGTGTTGTTTTCCTTCTATATCAGTTCCTTATGAATGAATTCATATCTCTTAACATGTTTTTCTTCTATCAATTATTTTCCTTATAGTTATATAGGCATAATTCTTTAGATTCAAAGCTCTGTTTATGTGGAAAATCATGTTTGTGTATCTTCTCTTCTAGATTAATGAATTCATGCTAATATTCTCATTATGATTTCTTAAGCTTTAAGACCCTACACTACATTGACCAAAATCTTAAATCCACCAAAAGACGTTATTATATTTCTCCTCTTTATGTTTGCTACTGTAAATCTTTAACACGTTGACCTAATTTCTTGTTCTCATTCTTGGTCCAACAATCTGAAAACCATAAATTTTCAAAAACTCATCTAAAATTGTTATATCTAGCCTAAAATCCATTTCTCTTCCAGTAATTGACTATGAAATCCTTAGAGAGATCCCTCTATGGTTTAACAGGGCTAGCTTCTGAACTGTAAGTGGTTTGAAGTTACCTCTTTCGATCTCCTCCTCAACCTAGGAAATTGCATGGGATAAAATTTTGGCGCTATTGCCGGGGAATGAAAGATAATTTCTTCCCTGGGAAAGAACGACAAGGATCTGATTGTTGAGGGTGAACAGTGATAAGACACAAGAAGGGTTGTGCATCTTTCACCTGGCGAATCCAGTGTCGAAGAATCCAAAGGTTTGGAATTTTCATGGCGACTCCACTTTCCTATCGACTCCAGTGAACTTCTTGGTGGCTTAATTGTTTTCAAAATGGATTCAATTGCTCGAAGGTATGCTCCTATGAATCATGCTCACATTCCTAGTTTTGTGAATCATATTCCTTGCATAAATTGGAAAACTAATCTGCCTAAATTCATAGATGGAAACGAGGATGAGGCTATTTTGCATCTAATAAAATTTCATTGGCATATACATAAGCTCAATATTAGGTTTCATGAGGATTGTTTGATGAAAATGTTTATGACTACCCTAGAAGGAAAACCAAGATCATGGTATGAAGGATTGAAGCCAGGTAGCTTATTCTGTCTTAAGGAATTACACACAACATTCTTTGAGTTTTATGGAATATCTCATCATTCATTCTTGTTGTTCGAAGATTGTTGTGAATCTTGTGAAAATTTCATTCAATACCTTGAAGAGAATTCTGGTGATGAAGAATTTCTAGATTATGAGATCATAGAGGCCCTTTATGAATATTATTCCCATTAGAAAATAACATAGATTAGCTGATTTGATACAAAGGATCATTCACAACACACATCGGCTTCTTCTTTGCTTGAAGATGAAACATTTCTACATCCTAACAATCAAGAAGAAATTGGCCCAAGTTAGAATTCTGAAATTGAATGTACAGAAAACTTAAGCAATGAACCATCTTATGACAATGATCATCTACTTTTGTAAGGAAATAGTGAACAAGAAGTTGTTTTCCTTGATTCTTGTGACAGTCAAATTGATATTCTTCCTGTTGAAGCACATGAGGAATCAAATATCCTTGAAGTGGTTGCTGCATTTAAAGTTTTCCCTGAGCATCCAAAACCCTGTCTTTTGGATGAGATTTATGAAGATAACCATTCACTTGTTCTTTCAGATTGCTCTTTCTCTGAGTTTTTATTTCAAGATGAGGTTTGTGAAGACCAAGATGAGCTTTTTGATGAAATGCATGAACAAGGATCTGAAACACTATTCCAAAAGAATATTCGTGCAAATCATAATTTTGAACTAGCATGTGTGGAGGTTTAAGACAATGTAATTATGGCAGAGAATAATCATCAAACATTGCAAGCAAATGATGAAGAGGAGAGCAACAATAAAGGAGAGGTTGTTTTAGAGCCTCATGCACATGATGATCTTCTTCGAGGTAAAGAAAATGAGGAGTCTTTTGAAGAAGAGGAGATTGTCTCGGATCCTATGGATGTGCACATCTTGGATATTGATGATATGGTTGCCTCAAACACAAATTTTCACGAACAAACTTCCCTTTTTCCTAATGTGAATGAAAAAATTTATGAATATTTTCATCTTGACAAAAAATTTACATTGGAAAATCAAGGGTGTGCTTGTATTTTTTTGACTTTCAAGATAGGGTAACATTTCAGATATCCTTTTACTAATTTGATTTAGTCATCAAACAAGATGAATTTTATTATATTTATGGATCATGTACATATGTTCAATGGACACTAAGAGTGGCCTATCTTTTTCTTTTTCTTCCTGTTCAAAGAAAGTGTGAACAAGATTCAAGTAAGTAGCCATTTCTTGGATTGGTTACATTGGAAGGAACATTAAACATGATTGTATATATATCTTCAGTAGGTGGGTAGTTATCATTAGTATTTGAAGCCCGAGGTGAATGCCCTAAAATCCCGATGGTCTGCTGCCATAAGTAAGTTCAGTCAGTATGTTTTTTATAGTTTGTCAAAGTTAGTTAGTCAAAGTCAATTAGTCAGTGAGTTTTCAGTTTTCAGTTTTGAGTTTGGTCTTTGTATTTTGATTCCATGCCCAATGGATTAGGCTACTTGTTCTACGATATTATTGACACTTCTAAAGAGCTGTCATCCCCAGCTGGAGCCAATGTTAGTGCCAGTCAGTTCTACCTATCACTAGTGATCAAATATTCTTTTACCAAGTTTGTTAGGGGTATCAAGGTCAAATTTTATCATGTCACTAGTTTTCAGAGTAAAATTTGGTCATTGGCTATTTTGTCTAGGAATGTTTCTATTCTCTTAAAAAATATCACATACTTGCTGCTTACATCACTCAGATGAGTGTATCACAATAAAGAGAATGTCTTCATCATATTAGTCATCATCATTACCATTTCACTCAGTCTAATGTATTCATTAGGTAATTAGGGTTTTAAGGTCCATCTTCATTTTACACATAAAATCCAACATTGGATGAGTTTTGATAAGAAGATCATTACAATAAGTTTTTATGCAATTTCATAAGTGCTTCATGGTTACAATCTCAAGGTTCCAAAAGGAAGAAGTTTCACTTTTTAAAAAGATAAAGAGAATTTCAAATTTCAAGTCTCCAAAGTGGCCAAGTTTAAAAAGGTGAAAGTCATGTTTTGAAAATGTATGTGGGGCCCATTTTTATTCAAAACAAGATGATATTGTGCCTATAAAAGCTCAAAAAGTCCCAAACATGTTTTATTTGCATACTTACCTCCTTTGTTCATTGAGATCTCCCCTTCTTTGGTGAAAAAACACGAGTTTTCTAGCTAAATTTGGAAAAAATATCTCGACGCTCAGCTTCTATGAATTGCGCTTTGCTTCTGGAGGTGGCACTGCACTTCCATGAACTATGTTGTGCTTCTGCCAATAGTGTTGCACTTGTGACAGAGTAGCCTGAAAGCTACCCAAACTAACCCAAATTTCAAATTTGAGCTTGCAATCCTACTTTATGTTCTTCTAAGATTATTCAAAAGTAAGTATCATCATCTAACTCACCTTTTTCATTTGGCAAAGTAAGTGCAAATATGATTTTTCTTGATCTAGGGTTTATGAGAAATTTCATGCTGCAAGGCTAGTGTAAATGATGGTTTTGTTAGTTATGACGTTTCAAACTTGTAAATTTGTCATCTCATACCTCTGCACATGTACAAATTATCCTATCATTCACTAATTCACTCATCTACCATCAGATTACCTCACCTTTACACAAACCCTAGCTCATACCTATCATTTTGGGCAATTTCCTAGCAAGAATATTTTTCAAATTCTCCTACTCATCTCTCTCTCTTATTTCACTCCATTCAAACTTCCTAATTTTCTTACAACCCCTATCCACCTCCAAAAATCGCCCTACCATCATTTCCCTCCCCTAACTCCCTCATTTCATCATTTCACTCATTCCTCACTATTTTTCCATTTTCCTGTAATCTAGGGTTTTATCAAAATGGAGGGAGATTCTTCACCATCAGAAAGAAGAAAACATTATAAAAGAGGGAAGATCCTGAGATATGTGCCTACCAATTGGAATGAAATCAACTCATCACCATTCATCAAGCAGTGATTTGAAGATGACAGTTGTCTAGGGTTTTGTCAAAGGGTAGGTGAAGTGGGTTTCCACGAACAACTAACTGATTGGATTGCCACCAATCTGAAAGGGAAAAGGCCATCATAGCAGGAGTTGAATTTACATTTTCAGTAGCTTCCATTTCTCTTTCCACAACGATACCTAATCATGGAGAGTATTGGTTCAAATGCATGAGCTTAGACCTTGAACACTACCGATCTTTCTTGAAATCACCCTACAGAGAAGCCCATACACACATCATCCCATTTAGGTACCTGTTGGAAAAGTATGTACCATTTATGAAGGTTGTAATGAAGTTTTTCATTTGTGAGGGAAGATTTTCCATATTATATTCATACCATATTAGGTTCCTAATTCATTTCACAGCTAAAAAACCTCTCAACATGTGTAATTATTCAAGTAAAAGCCTTATCAAAATGTCTGAGAAGGTACAAATGAAAGGAAAAGAGCATCATCCTAATCTCTTTCATTACAGCTTGATAAATATTGTAGTTCTCCATCAATTAGCAAAAAGAAACATGACATCGGATTCTTTCATAGAAACAAATTTTCAATGACATGAAACTACTTTTTCAGTTCATCATTAAGGCACATCAACATAGCAGGTGGAGGTAGGATCATCAAGCAAGTCAATGGAGGTTCCCAAGGCACCTAAACCTGAGGTGACCAAAATGTATCAGAGAGGAAAAAGGATTGTGTTTACTTCTCAAGTTGAGAACAGGGCCAAGCCTTCTACATTAGCAAAACAAGGATCACATGCACAAGATGACAACCTAATTGAACATGATTTTGAATTAGTTGATTTAGAGGCAGCATGTTAGTGTTAGTCAGTTCAGCCTGTCACCAGTGATCAAATATGCTCTTACAAGGTGTTGTTAGGGTGTCAAGTCAATTTTTTGTCATTTCAGTGAGTCTTCAAATAAAAATTTGGTCATTGGTTATCATGTCTAAGTCACTGTTGCTCCCTTCACTTACCCATGGTCTTCATCACTCATCATGTTCATTGTCTTCTTCGAGGTATCATATCTTCATTTAAGTGTCTTAGGTCATGAAATGGTTAAATTCCTCATTTTAGGTCATGTTCTAAGGTTTCACTCCATGTGTCATCACGATACCATATGTTTCCAAAAGCATGTACATCATGTGATTAAGTAGGTAAAGGGAGTTAGAATCTTAGGGAAAGAAAAATAAAGGTAACGGTAATGTCTTATTTCAAATAAGACAATGTTGCAGTACACTACCTCGCCTCATCATTCCTCATAGGGAGATGTTTTATTCAAAATACGTTTCTGACAAACTAGAGACTAATTTTACAAAAGTGAAAGAGGTTTTTGTCCATTATAGTCCAAGGAACACAACCATCCTTCCGTTTATGCATAGTTATTATGATTTGAAAGAAATGCCCCAAATACACTTGCTACGGGAGTGTTGCTTCACTTCTGGACAACTTGACTTCAAGACCATTTTTTGGGGATTTGGAGCAGATTTTGTCAGTGTTTGAGGACTCTATTGTGTAACAGACATCATAAGCTTTCAAATGGAACCTTCAGCTTGTGATTTGGATTAGTGGAAGGCATCCAAAAGTAATCTATAATTTGGCGTTGCGCTCTTGTCAAAGAAACCTTGAGTTTTTGGAGTGACCTTGGGAAAATCAATTTTTCTCCCTCATGCAGTGCCCAAATTACATTTTGGAGGTGTCCATCGTATAGCCAACTTCAATATCTTTCCAAAAATCTATCACAATCTCAATTTGGAGTAGTTTAAGGCCTCAAAAAGTGGTTTAGATGATGGCGCTACACTTTTGTGAACTACGTTGCACTTTGGCGCTGCGCGTAGGAACACTCCACTGTGCGCAAGACAAAGTGCCCAGAAATCCTTCAAAACTCTCCCAAATCTCAAATTTTCACTTGAAAGCTTTATTTTTTTGACTTCTAAGCCAAGGGAAAAGTAAGTACACCATAATTATCCCTCTTTTTCATTTCCAAATTCATCTCATGTCAATGATTCTTCAAGTTAGGGTTTGTAGTGAAAATTGCATGGGAAATGATAGGGTGAAAATGGCCAGCTTTATTTTTGGTTTCTAAAACAGCTAAATTGATATCCTACACCTACATACATGTTTCATTAGCCATTTTTACCATTTTAACCACCTCAAAACAAAGTTTAAACACTCAAAAAGAAAAACCCTAGCTCATTCCTAGAGGTTTTTTAGCAAATTTCATCATAAACCCTCTTGTTTCCACCTGCAAGTAGATCAATATTCCACTATTTCTTCACTCATTTTCATCAGCTTCCAAAGTTCATACCCACCTTTTTCAAACCTCCTCCATCATTTTTTCAAAGTCCACCTTCACATCACTTCATTTTCATTCATACCTCACAGTTTATTTTTCATTCAAATGGAGGTGGGGTCCTCTAGCAAAACAGTGGAGAAGGCTCAGTTACCCAAACCTGAGGTGACTAAAGTGTATAAGAAGGTCCGGAGGCTTGTGTTTTCTTCTGATAGAGAGAAAGTGGCCAAGCCTTCTTCATCTACAAAGCAGGAACCGACAGCAAAAGAGAAAGACACAGTTGAGCATGAGTTTGAACTAGTTGATTCAGAGGCTGAGGATCAGAATTCAAACATGTGACAGACAAATGGGGATAGGGAATATCAAATCAAGGAGCTAGAAATCAATTTGGAAAGAGAAAAATATGTCATATCCTTCCTTGAACAAGAAGACAGTCAACTCAAAGCAAAGGAGTTGATCCTAGAAAATGAAAAAGCCAAGTTATTGCAGCAAGTCGGCAGAGGTCAGGAGATCATGAAATCAAGCAAGCCTGAAGCATAAAAGGGGAGAGGAAAAAGGAAAATACCAAGAACAAGATGCCTCAAGAAAGCTTTGCAAGAGGAACACGAACAAATTCTACTTAATGAGGATCTTGACCTAGAAGCTAGGATCGCCCTAGAGGTTCATCAAGACAAGAAATATTGGCTTAATAGGGTGAATGAACACTTGGAGAAGCTCCTTGAGAAGGAAAACAGAGACAATCAATTGCTCATACAGATGGCACATCACTATCAAGCTCAAAACATGATTTCCAATGTCAAGGTAAAACAACTTGAAAACAAGCTCAAGGAGGCCAAAAAAGACCAAAAGGATGAGGGTGTTAGAAAAATATTATATATGATAGAGAAATGCAAGACATATAATATGTGGAAAAACAAAAACACATAAAACTAGAGAGACACAAATATACATGGTTCACCCAGTTTCGGCTACGTCCACCCCAAACAGCCAGTCCTTCCTTTTTATTATCCAAAAAAATGAAGAGACACAACCTACAACAGATCCGCTGTAATATCCTTTGTTTTCACTCACAGTCTCACCTCTCCATTTCTCGCTCTGAGAATACACACATCTTCCACAACCTCAATACAATACCCTCATAAAGAGTGGGGTTGCCTTCTAGGGTAAAAAAAAAACCCTTATCTAAACATAAATTCTATCATCAGATCATCTGCCTAATGAACGACCCAGATTAACTAGAAATTACTATACTTTTATAAGGCAATTTTACATCTATTTTTAGCTTCGGGGGCACTGCTCCCCGAACCCCCCACCCAGGGACCGCTGGCCCTCGGACCCCCCCAGCCAGGGGGGATTAGACCCCCCGGAACCTCGTGGGGGGGACAAGCCCCCTCCGCGCCCCCCCGCGTGGAGGGGTGTACAATCTTCCTGGGGTATACATCCGACTGAAACAAAGACCTCTAAATAATCATGCTCCACACCCAATAGAGGGAAACTTAGAGATGCTTACTGAAGCATCCATGAAGCTATAACAAACCTATTTTTACACCTTCCCTCAAATTTTGAGCAAATTATGATCATTTTGAGTTTCTTGAGAAATTTTGGTCTAAGTTCAGGAATTCAGCTGCTTCAGAAGTGCAATGCCTTGACACTGCACTTTTCCCTCAAGCCTCCATTTGAGGAAAGGTCTACATTTTTGGAAAGGTCTTGGCATCCTCTAAAAAAAAATTTGCCCAGATTTTGTAGAGGTGGCTTAGTTTTGGAGAAAAGTACAAAGAAGTGGTAAACAACTAGCATTTTGGACCATTTTTTGACATGCGTTGCGCTTTTGGAGTGACCTTGGGAGAATGGATTTTTCAAGGACTTTTCATGCTACAAATTCAGAAATTCAAACAATTCGAGAAACTATACTTGAAGGGCTAGTTGACCGTTCTCTTAGATTTTCATTTTGACCCTTGGAAGACACCTAACAATCAGCTCAAATTCTGCGCTGCGCTTCTGCACTTTCTGTGCTTTTATTTGGAAAATTTCACTGTGTAAAATTTATAGTTTCTAGTCTGACTTGGTCAAAGTCAAGATTCTCTATGTAATGGCACTATTTATGAGGCTAGGTGATATAGGCATGAATAAATGTACATCATAGGTTGTTTTTGATGTTTATTAGGCCTCATAAAAGAAGCAAACTCCTAAACAAACTCTTCATGAAGTGTTTGAGTTTCACCTTCTCACTCTCACCTGTTGGTTGAGAGAATCTTGGAGTCAGTTCCTCCACCGAGGAATTCGACTCTTGAAGGTGGGAAAGTGGTCTAGGAAGAGTCTATATGTATTATTTCAGTTCAGGAGAAGAGGGTTGAACTTTTTGTGAAGGAGTCTTTCATTTTAATCATCTTTCAGCTAATACAGATACAGGTTGCAGCTATTTTTAAGGAACTCTAGCCCAGTGAGTTCATGGTGCTTGTACTTCATTATTTTTGTTTTCTCATGGTCTAAACATATTTATCTACATTATATCTCTTATTTATATGAATTCCTTTTGATAAAATACTTAGAATTCTTGTTTTTCAAACTCTGTTATCTGGTTTTCATAGTTATGTGTTTTGTTTTCCTAAGCTAATGAAATCATGTTTATTTATGATAATTAGTTTCTTCCACACTATATCCTCTATACTACACTAAAAAATACTCAATTTACACCATGGCTTCTGACATCTAGCTCCTTCTTATGTTTTCTCCTGTATTCCCACATCCTAGACCTACTTGTGGCTCCAAATCCTAAGTTTAGCAAATCCTTAAAAAACCAAATTTTTACAAAAAAAATACACATATCTAGCCTAAAATTCATTTTCTTTAAATTCACATCACTAATAAGAGACTTAGAGAGATCCTTCTCATGCTCATTAGGGCTAGCTACTGAGCTAAAGTGGTTTGAGGTTACCCTTGTCGATTTCCTTTTTAGCCTAGTAGATTGTAAGGACTAACATTTTTGGTGTCGTTGCCGAGGATTGAAAGATCATATCTTCCTTGGAAAAGAATGAAAAGGATTAGATCTGATATGGTGAATAGTGATCAGACACAAGAAAGGTTGTGCATCTTTCACCTGGCGACTCCAGTGTTGAAGAATCCAAAGGTTCAAAATTTTCATGGCGAATCCGCTGTTCAAAACCGGTAGTTTGAAGAACTTATTGGTGACTTAACTATTTTGAAAATGGATTCAACTGCTCGAAGGTATGCTCCTATGAATCGAGCTCATATTCATGGTTTTCTGAATCGAATTCCTTGCATAGATTGGATAACTAATTTGCCAAAATTCATAAATGGAAATGAGGATGATGCTATTTTGCATCTAATCAAATTTCATTGGCATATACATAAGCTCAGGATTAAGTTTCATGAGGATTGTTCGATGAAAATGTTTATGGCTACCCTAGAAGGAAAAGCAAGATCATGGTATGAAGGATTGAAGCCATGTAGGTTATTCTCTCTTAAAGAATTCCACACAAAATTATTTGAGTTTTATGCAAAATATCATCATTCGCTCTTGTTGTTCGAAGATTGTTATGAATCTTGTGAAAACTTCATTCAATACCTTGAAGAAAATTTTGGTGATGAAGAATGTCTAGATTATGAGATCATAGTGTCCCTTTATGAATATTCTTCCCAACAAAAAATAACAGAGATTAGCTTCTTTGATACAAAGGATCATTCACAACACACATCAACTCCTTCTTTGCTTGAAAATGAAACAGATTTGCATCCTAATAGTCAAGAAGAAATCAATCCAAGCGAGAATTTTGAAATTGTATGTGCAGAAAACTTAAGCAGTGAACCATCTAATGACAATGATCATCTACTTTTGCCAGCAAATAGTGAAAAAGAAGTTGTTTCCCTTGATTCTTGTCACAGTCAAATTGATATTCTTCCTGTTGAAGCACATGAGGAATCAAATATAATTGAAGTGCTTCCTGCATTTAAAGTTTTCCATGAGCATCCAAAACCCTGTCTTTTGGATGAGAGGTATGAAGATAGTCATTCACTTGTTCTTTCTCTGAGGTTTTATTTCAAGATCAGGTTTATGAAGACCAAGATGAGGTTTTTGATGAAATGTATGAACAAGGATCTCTAGACACTCACCACTCATATGTCTCTCCAACTCATCCATTTTCTAAAGCACTATTTCAAGCGCAGATTCATGCAATTCATAATTTTAAATTGGCATGTGTGAAGGTTTCGGACAATGTAATTATGGCAGATAATAATAATCAAACATTAAAAACAGATTATGAAGAGGAGAGTAGAGATAAAAAAGGGGTTGTTTTAGAGTCACTTGCACATGATGATCTTCCTCCATATTCAGAAAATGAGAGCGTGCTTGTATTTCTTCTGACTTTCATGATATGCTAATGTTCCAGATTATTATAGACCCAATTGCCAATTTGTTGCAGCCATATGGAAAGATGAATTTTCTTGTATTAATGGATCATGAGCACATATTCAGTGGACACTCGGAGTTCCCTAGCTTTTGTTTATTCTACCTGCTCAAGGAAAGTATAAGTAGAATTCAAGTAGCCACTTGCTGGATTGGTTACACTGGAGGGATCATTACACACAATTGTATATACATCTTTAGTAGGTGGGCGGTTATGATCAGGATTTGAAGCCCGAGGTGAAGGCCCTAAGATCCTAATGGTTTGCTGCCATAAGTAAGTTCATTCAGTAAGTTTTTTATAGTCAAGTCAGTCGGTTAGTCAGTCAATTTTTAGTTTGAGTTTAGTCTTTGCATTATGACTCCTTGCCCAATGGATAAGGCTACTTGGTCTACAATGTTCTTGACACCTCCAAGGAGCTGCCATCCCTAGTTCGAGCCAATGTTAGTGTCAGTAAGTTCAGCCTGTCACCATTGATCAAATATGCTCTTACAAGGTGTTGTTAGGGTGTCAAATCAAATTTTTGTCATTTCAGTGAGTCTTCAAATTAAAATTTGGTCATTGGTTATCGTGTCTAGGTCACTGTTGCTCCGTTCACTTACCCATGGTCTTCATCACTCATCATGGTCATTGTCTTCTTCGAGGTATCATATCTTCATTTAAGTGCCTTGGGTCATGAAATGTTTAAATTCCTCATTTTAGGTCATGGTCTAGGGTTTCACTCCATTTGTCATCACGATACCATATGTTTCCAATAGCATGTCCACCATTTGATTAAGTAGGTAAAGGGAGTTAGCATCTTAGGGAAAGAAAAACAAAGGTAACAATAATGTTTTATTTCAAATAAGACAATGTTGTAGTACACTACCTTGCCTCATCATTCCTCATAGGGACATGTTTGATTCAAAATATATTTCTGACAAAATGGAGACTAATTTTACAAAAGTGAAAGAGGTTTTTGTCCATTATAGTCCAAGTAACACAAACATCCTTTAGTTTATGCACAGGTGTTATGATTTGAAAGAAATGACCCAAATACACTTTCTATGGGAGTGTTGCTTCACTTATGGACAACTTGACTTCAAGATAGTTTTTTAGGAGTTTGGATCAAGTTTTGTTACTGCTTGAGGACTCTATTGTGTAGCAGACATCCTATGATTTCCAATGGTACCTTCAGCTTGTGATTTGGATTAGTGGAAGGCATCCAAATATAATCTTCAAGTTGGCGCTACACTCTTGTTAGATAAACCCTGAGTTTTTGGAGTGACCTTGGGAAAATCCATTTTTGTCCCTCATGGAGTGTCCAAATTACATTCTTGAGGTGTCCATCCTATATCAAACTTCAAGAGCCTTCCAACTATCTATCAAGTTCTCAATTTGGAGCAGTTTAAGGCCTCCAAAAGTGGTTTGGAAGATGGTGCTTCACTTTTGTGAATTGCGCTGTACATTGGAGCTGCGTGTAGGAACACTACACCGCACACAGCATAGAGTGCCCAAAAATCCTTCAAAACTGTCCCAAATCTCAATTTTTCACTTGAAAGCTTTATTTTATTGACTTCTCAGCCAAGGGACAAGTAAGTACACCATCATTATCCCTCTTTTTCTCTTCAAATTCATCTCATGTCAATGATTCTTCAAGTTAGGGTTTGTAGTGAAATTTTCATGGGAAATGATAGGGTGAAAATGGCCATATTTATTTTTGGTTTCTAAAACATGTAAATTGGTATCCTACACCTACATACATGATTAATGAGCCATTTTGACCATTTTACCCACCTCAAAACAAAGTTTAAACACTAAAAAAAAAAAACCCTAGCTCATTCCTAGAGGTTTTTTAGCAAATTTCATCATAAACCCTCTTGCTTCCACCTACAAGTAGATCACTCTTCCACTATTTATTCACTCATTTTCATCAGCTTCCAAAGTTCATATCCACCTTTTTCAAATCTCCTCCATCATTTTGTAAAAATCCACCTCACATCACTTCATTTTCATTCATACCTCACAGTTTATTTTTCATTCAAATGGAGGTTGGGTTCTAGCGAAATAGTGGAGAAGGCTCAGTTACCCAAACCTAAGGTGACTAAAGTGTATAAGAAGGGATAGAGGCTTGTGTTTTCTTCTAACAAAGAGAAAGGAGCCCAGCCTTCTTCATTGACAAAATAGGAACCGACAACAAAAGAGAAAGACACAGTTGAGCATGAGTTTGAACTAGTTGATTCAAAGGTTGAGGATCAGACTTCAAACATGTGGAAAACAAACATGGATAAGTAATATCAAATCAAGGAGCTAGCAATCAATTTGTAAAGAGCAAAATATGTCATATCATTCCTTGAACAAGAAGGCAATCCACTCAAAGCAAAGCAGTTGATCCTAGAAAAGGAAAAAGCCAAGTTATTGCAGCAAGTCAGAAAAGGTAAGGATATCATGAAATCAAGCGAGCCTGAAGCATAAAAGGGGAGAGGAAAAAGGAAAATACCAAGAGCAAGAGGCCTAAATAAAGCTTTGCAAGAGGAACAAGAACAAATTCTGCTTAATGAGGATCTTGACCTGGAAGATTGGATCGCCCTAGAGGTTCATCAAGACAAGGAATATTGGCTTAGTAGGGTGAATGAACACTTGAAGAAGCTCCTTGAGAAGGAAAACAGAGACAATCAATTTCTCAGACACATGGCACATCACTTTCAAGCTCAAAACTCAATCGCCAATGTTAAGGTAAAACAACTTGAAAACAAGCTCAAGGAGGCCAAAAAAGACCAAAAGGATGAGGTAAACTTAACGATGCTTGCTGAAGCATCCATGAAGCTATAACAAACCTATTTTTATACCTTCCCTCAAATTTTGAGCAAATTCTGAGCATTTTGAGTTTCTTGAGAAATTTGGTCTAAGTTCAGAAATTCAGCTGCTTCACAAGGCGCTGCGCTTTTTCCTCAAGCCTCCATTTGAGGAAAGGTCTACATTTTTGGAAAGGTCTTGGCATCCTCTAAAAACAGTTTGCCCATATTTTTCAGAGGTGGCCTAGTTTTGGAGAAAAGTACAAAAAAGTGGCAAAAAACTAGCATTTTGGACCATTTTTTGACAGGCGTTGTGCTTTTGGAGTGACCTTGGGAGAATGGATTTTTCAAGGACTTCGCATGCTCCAAATTCAGAAATTCAAATTGTTCGGGAAACTAGACTTGAAGGGTTAGTTGACCATTCTCTTAGATTTTCATTTTGACCTCTGGAAGACACCTAAAAAGTAGCTCAAAGTCGACGTTGTGCTTCTGCACTTTCTGTGTTTTTATTTGGAAAATTTCACTGTGTAAAATTTATAGTTTCTAGTCTGACTTGGTCAAATTCAAGGTTCTCTATGTAATGGTACTAGTTATGATTCTAGGTGATGTAGGCATGAATTAATGTACATCTTAGGTTCTTTTTGATGTTTACTAGGCCTCATAAAAGAAGCAAACTCCTAAACAAACTCTTCATGAAGTGTTTGAGTTTCACCTTCTCACACTCACCTGTTGGTTGAGAGAATCTTGGAGTCAATTCCTCCACCAAGGAATTCGACTACTGAAGGTGGGAGAGTGGTCTAGGAAGAGTATATATGTATCATTTCACTTCAGGAGAAGAGGGTTGAAATTTTTGTGAAGGAGGCTTGCATTGTAATCATCTTTCAGCTAATACAGATACAGGTTGCAGCTATTTTCAAGGAACTTTAGCCCAGTGATTTCATGGTGTTTGTACTTCATTATTTTTGTTTTCTCATGGTCTAAACATCTTTATCTACATTATATCTCTTCTTTCTATGAATTCCTTGTGATAAAATACTCAGAATTCTTGTTTTTCAAGCTCTCTTATCTAGTTTTCATAGTTATGTGTTTTGTCTTCCTAAGCTAATGAAATTATGTTTATTTATGCTCATTAGTTTCTGCCACACTATATCCTCTATAATACACTGAAAAATACTCAAATTACACCATGGCTTTTGAGATCTATCTCCTTCTTATGTTTGCTCCTGTATTCCCACAACCTAGACCTACTTGTGGCTCCAAACCCTAAGTTTAGAATATCCTTAAAAGCCAAAATTTTCACAAAAAAATACACATATATAGTCTAAAATTCATTTTCTTTAAAGTCATATCACTGATAAGAGACTTGGAGAGATCCCTCTCATGCTCAGTAGGGCTAACTACTGAGCTGAAGTGGTTTGAGGTTACCCTTGTCAGTTTCCTTTTCAGCCTAGGAGATTGTAAGGACTAACACAACAGACGAACCTTCAAACCTACAATAGATTAGCAAAGAGAAGGATTCTCAAACAAAAGATCTCATGGACAATATGGCAAGAGAAAGGTTCGTCATTCGCTTCCTTGAACAAGAAAACAATGAGCTTAAGGCTAAACAACTCGTCATGGAGAAAGAGAAATCCAAGGTACTGTAATAAGGAGGCAAAGGAAAAGTGGTGTTAGAGCCTGGTGAACATGAGGAATCTAAAAAAAAGTTGGAAAAAAGAAACCAAGGACCAAGGGACTCAAAAGGGCATTGAATGAGGAGAAAGAACACTGCTAGATAAAGACCTAGACATAGAAGATAGAATTTCCTTGGAGATCAATGAGGATAGAGAGTATTGGCTAAGTAAGGTCCATGACCACTTAGAACAGCTTCTTGACGAAGCCAATAGGGATAATCAGCTATTGAGGCATATGGTCCATCATTATGAGACCAGAAACATGATTTGCAACATCAAGCTCAAGTAGTTGAAAAACAAGCTAAAACAAAACCCTAAAGGACAAAAATGAGAGGGATAACTTGGAGATGCTTGCTGAAGCATCCATGAGAGCATGGCATACCTCATTTTTCACTTCATGACTAGTTTTGAAGGTTTTTTTAGCATTATTTGTTTTTTGAGAATTTTGGTGCCAAATTCAAAAATTGGGCTAGTCACAGAAGCGCAGCCCCTTGGCATTATGTTTTTTCCTCAAGGCTCCAAATGACAAGTAGCTTACATTTTTGGAAAGATTATGACCTCCTCTCGAAACCAATTTCATCATGTTTCTCATATAGGGCTCATATTTTGAGAAAAAGTAGCAAAATTGGTAAACAATCATCATTCTAGCACTCTTTTTTACAGGTGTTGCGCTCTGGAGACACCTTGGGAGAATGAGGTTTTGAAGGCCTTCCCATGGGTCATTTTAAAAAATTCAAGGTGTTCAAGAAACCAGCTAGGCAAGGCTAGTTGAACATTCTCTCAAATATCAATTTGAACTTTAGGAAGGAAACTAAATTTGACCCCAAATTTGGCATTACGCTTTTGCAAATTTCTAAGTTTTTATTTAAAAAGTCTAAGAGAAGAGTTTGTTTTTGACTTTCTCACTCTCACCTATTGGTTGAGAGAATATTGGAAACAGTTCCAGCACTTAGGAATTCGACTCCTAAAGGTGGGGAAGATGTTTAATTGAGTCTATATGTATCATTTCTCATTCAAATAGAAGGGATGAACTTCATATGAGAGAACTTGTATCTTATGTTTTCATACAGTTAAACAAGGAGCAATTGCAACTATTTTTCAGGAATACTTGTTCAGTGAGTTTGTGGTGTTGTTTTCCTTCTATATTAGTTTCCTATGAATGAATTCATCTCTATTAACATGTTTTTCTTCTATCATTGATTTTCCTTATAGTTATATAGGTAGCGTTGTCGTACAGAATGTCTAGGCACCACGACAATGGCTCAGATCAGGTGCTGTCACCCTGATCCCCAATCTCTCCGTTTAAGTTGTCTCCCTACATCAGACTAACTGGGGTAGACCCTATGGAAAAGTGGAATGAAGAAGAACTAGTTGGGAACCATCTAGTTCGGGAGACACAGAGAAGCAATCAAGTACTTGATTAAGATTTAGCAAGACTTATAGGATTTGATTAGATTTTAAACGATTGATACCAGTGCCTCATGGAGTTGACAATCTTGCTACGGAAATTAAAACCAAGTAATCGACTAGAAACTGCTGATTAGATGAATGAATATTTTATATGAAATGTAGATCCTAAAACTAATGTGAGATGCGAGAATCTTGGTTAATTTTAGTTAAATTCCTATTTAGATGTGAACCCTTCAATCCTTTTTGTGTTGAGCCTGATTTCGTAGTAATTGGTAGAGAGAATATTAGGAGAAACACACTAAGGTGTGATTAACGATACCTCTCCTGAAATTCTAACATACCCGGTGCCTCCGACGCTGCAGAGAATTGTGGCTCTGATGACTGCAAGGTCACCGTTTTAAGTACTATTAAAACAATCTTCTAAAGAAATGATGGATGGATATCTATCTGTCTATCAACTCAGCTTATGGTTAGAAATAAATTTTATCTATGCAAATTTAACTTATATGCAAATGCACCGGAACATGAGATGAAGTTAGACTCGAGAATGGGAAAACACTTATGCCACACAAGCCCTCAATTACCCAAATGAAATGCTTGCCTTTTTTTTAGATGAAGACTTAGAAAATAAACTATTGAAGATACTATAGTTAAAACACCAGCTTATTTCAAATCTTCTTGATACAATTTAGCTCAAAGAGAACAAAAACAACTTTGCAATTCAATGTCAATGTCAACAGATGTTCAAAAAAAAATACTCAGTTTATGAAACAAAGGATATGCATTTTTATCACAATTCCATGACAGAGTACTTAATTTTCAGAAATTAATTTTTAGGACAACAGTAAGAAAATCTTTATGACAGCAGCAATATGATAATGAAAATACTAATTTATCAATGATATCTTTATGCCAAAAATTTACTGAAAATTTTCCAAACTTGCCCACATGAATTATAAAAAAAATTCTGTTATGATGTGATTTCCAGAATTATATAAGATCTGATATACGTATTACAACTAGCAATTAAAACATGAAATAAGCCTAATAATGAATGCCCAATTCAAGAAATCAATTCCTTAATGTATTAGACAACTTAGAAACTGATTTTAGGCTAACCCACATTAAATTTTTCCACCGTTATATTTCAGACTTCAAAAACAGAATTATTCAGAGATAACAGTGACCCAAAATGTAGATCTATGCCAAATTCTTGATACACATCAAACATAAATGACTTATTAATGTATTTAGCAATTTTTTAGTTAATTTCAAACCACTTAGATGTGTTTTCATCACTATTATAAAGGTATATAACTTCTGTAGCAAACAATGAGGAAAAAGATGGTTTAGAGATCAAACCTTAGGCTCTAGGCCTTGAAGATCATTTGGCCAAGTTGCCAAAAAAATTTCAATATCTGAAACACAAATTTTTACCAATTTTTCTGCAAAATACCACCAATGATAAGCTTCAAAAAATCAAATATTCAAAACAAAAATGGAGCAAGGGAATCTAGGTCCAATGAGAGCTAGCACTAGGCCTAATAGAACTAGCGTTGGGCTAGGAGAAGGCAGATTTGGGCTTAGGATCCCCAAAACTTGAAACCTTTGTTCTGAAAAAAAAATATTTTGCTTCAGATTTTTAGATTTATTGCAAAATCTTTAATGGATGACCTTGTAAAAAGATTTGGGATAAGATATTTCCCTCCATGGCCAGATCTGTCTCAAAACCCCCAGATTTGCTTGAAAAATCTCAAATCTGAAGATTTACTTGGTTGATTTCTCAGATCTATTCCTGCAAACAATCTTTGAGCCCAAATCTTGCCCTCTAGGGTCTAGATCTAGCTCAGATCTGAAGATTTACTTAGTTGATTTCTTAGATCTATTCCTGCAAATAATCTTTGAGCCCAGATCTTTCCCTCCAGGGTCTAGATTTAGCTCAGATTTGAAGATTTTCTTCGCTGATTTCTCAAATCCATTTCTGCACAAGTGAAAAGAGAAAAACTCAATACCCAATATGTACAAAAATAGAGAAAATCCCAAAAAGCCCAAGTGTTAAAATTAAAAATTATGTTACAAAATTTCAGATCTACACAAGTAAATAATAGATCTATACAAATAATTTACAGATCTATTAGGTCTGAGGAGTATGACTCCAACTCTACTCCCTTATCTGATAATCAAGGGCTCTTAATAGCCAGATCTATCAAAATTTCCACAAAATATTTAAAAGATTTTGAAATTTTAGAGAGGTACTAGCCCAAAAAGGCCATGCAAAAAAAAGATTATCACTAGATAAATCCTGAGGCCTATATGGAGTAGTCTCTTCAAAAAATATGTGTTGAGAGTTGGTTGGTCCAACCGAGAACTATCCCCAAACGCTCAATGAGAACCTAAGAGATCTTCGGAAAATACTAGATCAACCATCAAATCAAGTAGAGAAATAGAACAACAATAAAATTTTGAAGAAATAGAGATACCTGCTACTTCAATCAAAATTAAAAATGCTACCCTCGATCCAACAAACTGAATAAGGTACTTGTATTCAGATTATTCTAAGAGAGCTATTGATTGATAGTTTTAACATAATATTAAGCAGAAATTAAAACAATGTTACCATAAATTTATGAAGAGGAACACTACAGCATGTTGAAACCCCAAATAATTTTGCATTAATTCAAAAAAGTATACAAGAGAGCTTGAGAGCTTAGTACACGATCTAGAGATTGGATCAACTGACTCACGAATGACCTCCTATTTAAAGATAAATCCTCCAATGACTAGTTTGAGTGATCCTCGTCAAAGAAATCTCGACCGTTGATGAAGATTAAAATTTCTTTTAATCTCATCCGTCGAAATTTTAAATTCTTGAGGAAATTTGATTTTTTCAATTAAATGCATTTTAATTAACTCGAAAATAAAAATTTTGAGTTTATTTCCTCAAAAATTTGACTTTGACTTAAACCCCATGGACCAAAGGCTTAAAATTTAGAAAAATAATTAATTTACCTCAGTCTCGGGACCTTTTAAAATTTGAATTTTAAGAACCCACGAATTTTCCTTTGGAAAATTTAAATTTACCTAGGACCTATAATTAATTAAATTTTGTCTTAGGATTTTAATTAATTTTTTACCAGAAAATTTAATTAATTAACCTATGAGGGGATAAATTATTTTTCCAACCCTCAAGACACTTTACATCATCATTTTCATATCTTTTACATCACCAAAGGGAAACCCATCAGAAATAGACCCTCACAGGCTACCCATTTCTGCAACACAAATATAATACAATAGACTAAGTAATTTGTAATAAAATAAAATAACCTAACCAAATAGTTACGATTATTCCCAAATCACTTTTACATAGACTCGATCTATAAAACTAGGACTCGCCTAAGATCCCAGTGACAAAATCCATTTTGTCTTTGGGGTAAGGTTGAAGGAAAACTCTACAAACCATCCGAGAATGGATCAGTGAGACAAAAAACATTCGGAATGGATCGGTGAGACAAAAAACCTTCCGGAATGTAGATTGTCACGAGAAAAGTAGGTTTATCTAGGTGATTACATACACAACATGGATCTTTTGAGATTATTTACATTATACACATGCATACTGGGTTTACATTATAAGATGATGATCAAGCTGATGATGATAGCTAGATGGCATGAACACTTCGATTAGGCATTATCCCTTTTGCGAAAAAAGGGGGTGCACTGCTATGGGTCATTGACACATAGTGGTCAACATCTCGCTCTACTTGGGGACACGTTGTTGTACTAGAGGAATATGAGAATCCAAAACATGCAATGCAAAATTTAACATAAGTAGTGTCCATCCAAACAATCATCATATAACATTAAGCACAAGAAAGATATAAGCTCTTCATTTATTAAATATAACATGAAAAATAAATTTAATCCTAAAACATAAATGAAATGATGAAATGACAAGGTCTAGGGGTAGAAATACAATACAAATATGTCCCATGGAATCAAATGTGTTCAATATAGTGCAGACTGAGCATTTTCCTACTTTCAGGCAAATCTATCAGTTGTTTCTCAGATGTGCCATGTCTAATCCTGCGTACAGTAGGACTTTTTCCTATCCAAAAATCAAGATACTCGTGGCCATTTGATGCATCAAATTGCTTTCTCATTCTCTTTCTCTTGCACTTTTTCTTTGTGGTAGGTTGTATCACTGATGATGTGGAACATTCTGCTTCAAAACTCTCAAGTGAAACATGCAAGGTATGCATGCCATGTATTTCCTCATTTTGCATCTATTCTATCAAGAATGATGGATCAATCTCACAGGTGTCATGAGTTATAACTTGATCTTCTATGACTGGTGGATTAACCATGTGAGCGTAAACTTGATTATTAATTTCCATTTTATCCAAGTCACCTTCAATTAGCCACTTTTCAATGGAACAAACGACCTCATAACAAGATGGAGCTTGCTGCAGTAGATAGGGAGGCTTATGATCTGTTGACGTTTCTTTGTTTCTTTTATCCTCTGACTGATGCTGAAATTTCTGTGCCTGTATTGTTATGGCATCCATCTGGTTAGAGCGTTCAACCTTCATAACACTGACTTCCTTGGCATGGTTTTCCTCCATGGTCAATAACTTATTCTGAAGACATATTTGACAAGCTTCCACATCTTTTATTACTTTTTCACTCTTTTCTTGCATGCCCATGAAACAGTTTTGCATATAGTTTCTCTCTTTCTTATGATTTGCTTGCATGGTAGCTAATTGATTATTATAATCGAATCTCATGATGGTCATTTCTTCATCCATAGTTAATAAATTTCTTTGCATAGAATCAATTTCTCTTCCATGATTAGCTTTCATGGTTTCCATTTCCTTCCGCGTGTCGGTCCTCATATCCTCCATATTCTGAGCACACTTTTCTAATATGGTGGTTACATGATCAGGGTATTTAATTTTCATGATTTCCATCTCCTTATCACGTTTCTCCAGGTGGGTGTATAAAGTTCTCATATCTTTGGCATGATCAGTTACAAATTTTTCTTGATTAAGCTCCATATTTTTTACCAGCCACATTAGTTCTTCTATAATTTTCTTATCATTTTCCCTTTCATTGTCGACACTGATTTTAAAACTTATCCCTGTTTTCCCATTGTCACGTATTTGATCTGCAACGATACAAGTGGATGACACATTCTGATATGGAGAATTATCTTGAAATTTGTCATCGAAAACTGGATCCTTCACAAGATCATTTTAATTATGTTGCGTAATTTTAGGGGCACAAGGCGAGCTACCTTGATAACCATATCTATCTTTAAAAGCATTGACGATGTCTTGTAAAGAAGAGAAAGAATTTTCAGGACAATTATTAAACCAATTCAAAGCATCACCCTCTAAAGAAAAGGAAAATAGACACATTTTTACATCTTCATGATTATACTAGGGAGAACTACAATATTTGATTATTTTATGAGAAACCCTGCGCAGATGCTTTATAAAAGTGACTGAATCACCACCTGAGAACGAAGGCAATTTATGAATGGCCGCTTCTGGTATATCATGGAGAAAATAAGTAAAATGACACGGGGTAAATGAATAATCCATGATGACTTGCTTGAAGGGATAAGGAGGGACCAAATGGATGCTAGAGAAAGACCCCTGCTCAAGAAAATCAAGAGATCCACAAGAAGCGAGTTTCTCGTACAAATTCTTGTAAGAAATGAAAGAAGTGGAGTCGCCACTTGTACATGAATCTAGCTCTAAAATCCAGAAGGAAAACAACTGGATATAAGGGAGGGTTTCTTGATTAAGAAATAATGTATGAATAAGCAGAGTCGCCACCCAAATAAGAAATGAACCGATATGTTGAGGTGCTAAAGGTGCAGATGAAGCGATTAATGAGATGACGAAAGGTAAGGTGATGAAAAGATCAAGGGACACCAGGAAATGTTGTGCCACTTGATATGCTAATGAATGATAGAAAAGATGATATGATTAAAACGATGTCGAAGAAACCAAGGACATGAAAAACTTTGTCCCGGGCAACGGCGCCAAAAAATGTTGGCATTGCCGATGCAAATGAAAAGATGAGAAATGAGAAGAATGATGATGAAATGTCGTTGAAACACAGAGACTAAAATATCTTCGGTGACGATGCCAAAAAATTTTTCCGCTGCCAATAAAATGAATGATAGAAAGATGAAATATGAATGTCGTAGAGCCAAGGCCCAATAAATTGTTCCTCGGCAGCAGTGCCAAAAACTGTTGCTGTTGTCGGCCCAAAAGAAAATATGATAAATGAAAAGTCGTTGAAGTGCTGAGAATAAAATATCCTTGGCAACGACACCAAAAAATGTTGTCGTACAGAATGTCTAGGCATCGCGACAACAACTCAGATTGGGGTTGTCACCTTGATCCCCAATCTCTCCATTTAAGTTGTCTCCCTACAGTGGGCTAACGGGGGTAGACCCTATGGAAAAGTGAAATAAAGAAGAACTAGCTAGGGAACCAGCCAATTTGGAAGACACAGTGAAGCAATCAAGTGCTTGATTAAGATTTAGCAAGAATTATAGGATTTGATTAGATTTTAAATGATTGATATCAGTGTCTTATGGAGTCGATGATCTTGCTAGGGAAATTAAGACCAAGTAATCAATTAGAAACTACTGCTTAGATGAATGAATATTTTATATGAAATGTAGATCCTCAAACTAATGTGAGATGCAAGAATCTTGGTTAATTTTAGTTAAATGAATATTTAAATGTGAGCCCTTCAATCCTTTCTGTGTTGAGCCTGATTTTGCAGTAATTGGAAAAGAGAAGATCAGGATAAGCACACTAAGGTGTGATTAATGATACTTCTCCTAAAATTCTAACGTACCTGGTGCCTTCGGCACTGCAGAGAATTTTGGCTCTAACAACTATAAGGTCACCGTTTTAAGTACTATTAAAACAAGCTTATCAAGAAAACATGGATGAAGAACTATCTGTCTATCAACCAAGCTTATGCTTGGAAGTAAATTTTATCTATGAAAAGTTAACTTATATGAAAATGCATCAAAATATGAGATGAAGTTAGACTCGAGAATAGGAAAACACTTATGCCACAAAAACTCTCAATTACCTAAATGAAATGCTCGCCTTTTTTTATATGAAGACTTAGAAAATAAACTCTTGAAGATCCTATAGTTAAAACACTAGCTTATTTCAAATCTTCTTGATACAATTTAGCTCAAAGAGAACAAAAACAACTTTGCAATTCAATGTCAATGCCAATAGATGCTAAAAAAAAATACTTAGTTTATGAAAGAAAGGATATGCATTTTATCACAATTCCAAGACAGAGCACTTAATTTTCAGAAATTAATTTTTAGGACAATAGTAAGAAAATCTTTATGACAACAGCAATATGAAAATGAAAATACTAATCTATCAATGATATCTTTATGCCAAAAAATTACCAAAAATTTTCCAGACTTTCCCACATGAATTATCAAAAATTTTCAGCCTATTATGATGTGATTTCCATAATTATATCAGATCTAATATACTTATTACAACCAACAATTAAAACATGAAATAAGCTTAATAATGAATGCCCAACTCAAGAAATTAATTCCTTAATGTATTAGACAACTTAGAAACTGATTTTAGGCTAACCCACATGAAATTTTGCCATCGTTATATTCAAACTTCAGAAACAGAAATATTCAGAGATAACAGTGACCTAAAATGTAGATCTAGGCCAAATTGTTGATACACATCAAACATAAATAACTTATTAATGTATTTAGCAACTTTTTAGTTAATTTCAAACCACTTAGATGCGTTTTTCACCACTATAGAAAGGTATATAGCTGTTGTAGCAAATAGTGAGGAAAAAAATGGTTTAGAGATCAAACCCTTAGGCCCTAGGCCTTGAAGATCACTTGGCCAAGTTGCCACATAAATTTCAATATCTGAAACACAAATTTTTACCAAATTTTCTGCAAAATACCACCGATGATTAGCTTTAGAAAATCAAATATTCAAATCAGAAATGGAGCAAGGGAATCTAGGGCCAATGAGAGCTAGCACTAGGCTCAATAGAACTAGTGTTGGGTTAGGAGAAGGAAGATTTGGGCTTAGGAGCCCCAAAACTTGAAACCCTTGTTTTGAAAAAAAAATATTTTTCTTCAGATCTTCAGATTTATTGCAAAATATTTAATGGTTGGCCTTGCAAAAAGATTTGGGATAAGATATTGACCTCCAGGGCCTAGATCTATCTCAAAACCCCCATATCTTCTTGAAAAATCTCAGATCTGAAGATTTACTTGGTTTATTTCTCAGATCTATTCCTGCAAACAATCTTTGAGCCCAAATCTTTCCCTCCAGGGTCTAGATATAGCTTAGATCTGAAGATTTACTTGACTGATTTCTCAGATCTATTCCTACAAATAATATTTGAGCCCAGATCTTGCCCTCCAGGGTCTACATCTAGCTTAGATCTGAATATTTTCTTTGCTGATTTCTCAGATCTATTTCTGCACAAGTGAAAAGAAAAAAACTCAATACCCAATATGTACAAAAATAGAGAAAATCGCAAAAAACCCAGCTGTTAAAATTAAAAATTATGTTACAAAATTTCAAATCTACACAAGTAAATAACAGATCTATACAAATAATTTACAGATATATACAAATAGTTTACATATCTATTAGATCTGAGGAGTATGAATTTAACTTCGCTCCCAGATCTGATAATCTAAGGCTCTTAATAGCCAGATTTATCAAAATTTCCACAAAATATTTAAAAGATTTGAAATTTTAGAGAGGTATTAGCCCAAAAACACCATGCAGAAAAAAAATATTATCATTAAATAAATCCCGAGGCTTATATGGAGTAGGCTCTTCAGAAAATATGTGTTGAGAGTTGGCTGGTCCAACCGAGAACTATCCCCAAACATTCAATGAGAACCTGGAAGATCTTCTGCAAACACTAGATCAACCATCAAATCAAGTAGAGAAATTGAACAACAATAAAATTCTGAAAAAATAGAGATACCTGCTACGTCAATCAAAATTAAAAATGTTACCCTAGATCCAACAAACTGAATAAGATACTTGTGTTCAGATTATTCTAATAGAGCTATTGATTGATAGTTTTTACACAATATTAAGCAGAAATTAAAACAATGTTACCATAAATTCATGAAGAGAAACACTATAGCACGTTGAAACGCCAAAGAATTTTGCATTAATTCAAAAAAGTATACAAGAGAGCTTGAGCGCTTAGTACATGATCTAGACATTGGATCAACTAACTAACAAATGACCTCCTATTTAAAGATAAATCCTCCAACAGCTAGTTAGAGTGATCCTCGTCAAAGCAATCTCGACGATTGGTGAAGATTAAAATTTCTTTTAATCTCATCCGTAGAAATTTTAAATTCTTGAGGAAAATTGATTTTTTCAATTAAATGCATTTTAATTAACTCAAAAATAAATTTTTTGAGCTAATTTCCTAAAAAATTTGATTTTGACTTAAACCCCGTGGACCAAAGGCTTAGAATTTAGCAAAATAATTAATTTACCTCAGTCTGAGAATGGATCAGTGAGACAAAAAACCTCTCGGAGTGTAAATCATCACGAGAAAAGTAGGTTTAACTAGGTGATTACATACATGACACGAATCTGCTGATATTATTTACATTATACACATGCAAACTGGCTTTACATTATAACATGATGATCAAGCTGATGATGATAGCTAGGTGGCATGAACACTTGGATCAAGCGTTATCCCTTTTGTGAAAAAAGGTGTTGTACTACTATGGGTCGTTAACACATAGTGGTCAACATCTAGCTCTACTTGGGGACACTTTTTTGTACTAGAGGAATGTGAGAATCTAGAATCTGTATCCATGCAACACAAAATTTAACATAAGTAGTGTCCATCCAAAAAATCATCATATAACTTTAAGCATAGGAAAGATATAAGCTCTTCATTTATTAACTATAACATGTAAAATAAATCTAATCCTAAAACATAAATGAAATGATGAAATGACAAGATGTAGGGTTAGAAATACAATACAAAGATGCCCCATGGCATCAAATGTGTTCAATATAGTGCAAACAGAGCATTTGCCTACTTTTAGGCAAATCTTTTGGTTGTTTCTCAGATGTGCCATGTCCAGTCATGCATACGGTAGGACTTTTTCCTATCCGAAAATCAAGCTGCTCGTGGCCATTTGATGCATCAAATCGCTTTCTCATTCTCTTTCTCTTGCACTTTTTCTTTGTGGCAGGTTGTATCATTGATGCTGTGGAACATTCTACTTCAAAACTCTCAAATGAAGTATGCAAGATATGCATGACATGTCTTTCCTCATTCTGCATCTGATCTTTCGAGAATGATGGATCAGTCTCACAGGTGTCATGAGTTATAACCTGATCATCTATGACTGGTGGATTAACCATGTGAGCGTCAACCTGATTATTAATTTCCATTTTATCCAAGTCACATTCAATTAGCCACTTTTCAATGGAACAAAGGACCTCATAATAAGATTGAGCTTACTACAGCAGATAGGGAGGCTTATGATCTATTGATGTTTCCTTGTTTCTTTTATCCTCTGATTGATGATAAAATTTATGTACCTGTATTGTTATGGCATCCATCTAGTTAGAGCGTTCAACCTTCATAACACTGACTTCCTTGGCATGGTTTTTCTCCATGGTCAATAACTTATTCGAAAGACATATCTGAAAAGCTTCCACATCTTTTATTACTTTTTCACTCTTTGCTTTCATGCCCATGAAACAGTTTTTCATATAGTTTATCTCTCTCTTATGATTTGCTTGCATGGTAACTAACTGATTATTATAATCTAATCTCATGATGGTCATTTCTTCATCCATAGTTAATTGCTTGCTTTGCAAAGAATCAATTACTCTGCCATAATTAGCTTTCATGGTTTCCATTTCCTTCTGCATGTCGGTCCTCATATCCTCCATATTATGAGCACACTTTTCTACTACGGTGGTTACATGATCAGAGTGTTTAATTTTCATGATTTCCATTTCCTTATCATGTTTTTCTATGTGGGTGTATAAAGTTCTCATATTCTTGACGTAATCAGTTACAAATTTTTCTTGATTAAGCTCCATATTTTTGCCAGCCGCATTAGTTCTTCTATAATTTTTCTTATCATTTTCCCTTTCATTGTCGACACTGATTTCACAACTTGTCCCTATTTTCCCACTGTCATGTATTTGATCTGCAATGGTACAATTGGATGGCACATTTTGACATAGAGAATTGTCTTGAAATATTTTATCGACAACTAGATCCTTCAGAAGATCACTTTCATTATGTTGCATAATTTTAGGGGCACAAGGCAAGCTACCTTGATAACCATATCTATCTTTTAAAGAAATAACAATGTCTTGTAAAGAAGTGAAAGAATCTTCAGGACAATTATTAAACCAATTAAAAGCATCACCCTCTAAAGAAAAGGAAAATAGACACATTTTGACATCTTCATGATTATATTGGGGAGAACTACAATATTTGATTATTTTATGAGAAACCCTACGCAGATGCTTTATAACAGCAACTGAATCACCACCTAAGAATGAAGGCAATTTATGAATGGCCGCTTCTGGTATATCATGGAGAAAATTAGTAAAATGACATGGGGTAAATGAATCATCCATGATGACTTTCTTGAAGGGATAAGGAGGGACAAAATTGGTGCTTGAGAGAGACCCCTGCTTAAGAAAATCAACAGATCCACAAGAAGCGAGCTTCTAGTACAAATTTTTGTAAGAAATGAAAGAAGTGGAGTCGCCACTTGAACATGAATATAGCTCTAAGATCCGAAAGGAAAACAAATGGATATAAGGGAGGGTTTCTTGTTTGAGAAATAATGGATGAATAAGTAGAGTCGCCACCCAAACAAGAAACGAACAGATATGTCCAGGTGCTAAAGGTGCAGATGAAACGATTAATGATATGATGAAAGATAAGGTGGTGAAAAGATCAAAGGACGTCAAGAAATGTTGTGCCACTTGATAGGCTAATGAATGGTGGAAAATATGATATAATTAAAATGATGTTGCGGAAACCAAGGACATAAAAAACTCTGCCCCAACAACGGTGCCAAAAAATGTTGGCACTGCCGGTGCAAATGTGTTATAGACATTTTTGGGCGCTGCAACCCCAATCAAACATGTCCATAAACCAAGGGCTCCTAAGTCCCTAAAAGTGTTGTTCCATACCCTAAAAGAACAAGGTCAGCTGATTACATCATCTCCCAGAAGTTCTCCACAAGAATCTGCTCAGAACTGGTCAAAACTGGACCATACAGACTGCCCAGTGTAGAGGGTGCGATGCATCTCACCTACCCAGTGAAAAGGGTGTGATGCATACTGAAAATCCCTTCTGTAGGGTGCGATGGGCAAGAGTGGACAAATGGCAGAGACAGTTTGCGAGGTGGATGATCATAGAATCTTCCAGAAACTTCTCCTATGACACTTGCCTCTTTGAATTCGCCCAGGGATGAGTAGGAGATCATCAACCTCCAAGTGGAATCAAGAAATATCAGAGAAAGGACACTAATCAAAATCCTAGAAGCTAACTCACCCCCCTGCAATCATCTATATATGGATCCCTCATCCTAGAGAACCAGAGGCTGGAATTTTGTATCTTGTAAGGAAGTGCTGTTGGTTTCTTGGTGGAATATCATAGTGTTTGGTGATCTAAGATTTTCATGAGGTGAAAGAAGGGCTTTCATGCTGGAGGATGACGCTGGGTCAGAACAATTGGTTGTAATCCTCTTTGCTATTCATGATATTAATAAATCTATTCAAGTTTTCCTCCACATTCTTATATGTTTGATGATATATGCCTTTGTGTGGTTAATATATATCTAGTCCTATATTGTTTATGATTGTAGATCTTTGTTCTTCGATAGTATTATGCTGCTTTGATTCCACAGGTGATCTTTGAAGTTGGGTAGATGAAGGATAAGCGGCAAGGATTTGTCATAAGAGAGAGGAACCGAGCAAGGAACCAAGCGCAAGACTGAGGTTGGTGTCCTTCATTCCCCTCTTATCTACTTCTCATAAAGGAAAACAAAAGTAGTTTTAGTTTGTTTGTTTCTAAGATAGCTACCAGCCTTAGTGGGACTAGCAGCATCGAGTGGACACTAGATTTCCCGATAACAAAATGGCGACTCCACTGGGGAGCGAATAGATTGTTTGTTTGTCTATATTTATTTGTTTTATAAACTTACAGACGGAGCCTGAAGTCAAGCCAGCTAGCCTTCGAATTGCATTTGCTATGCAAGTGCAAAGTAGATCAATGCTACTTCAGTCTATCTTCGAGTTTTGTTTATAAACTGAATAATAAATTTGCAAGCCTTCTAATTGCCCTAGTGGTGGCTCTAGTAACCTCATTAGATCAGCCCTTATGATTTATATTTACTGAACATCACTTCCTCGGCCTAAATCCTTGAACTGAGCTGCAAACTGTGACCAAGAGCCAAGTAAAGTCTCGTCCTGGTACCATCGCACCCTCTCTTCAAGTAAGTCTGTATGCATCGCACCTCCCATGTGCAGTAGGTGGGATGCATACTGGATTCCTTGTGTTATAGGTGCGATGATTAGAAAAGGCTAATTTTGCCTCCAGGTTTTGGTTTTTCTTCACTCTTTTCAGCTCTATTCAGGAATTTTTCTGTGTGTGATCAGTATACCACTATGGAAACTCCCTTCCTTTCCATCATTCCGCCTCCATTGTGCAAAGAGCTATGAATGTTTTTATATATTGTGTGCCATTTTCAGTTATCTTTTACAAAGAAGTAGCATAATCGAACTGTCGTCTTCTGAATTGAAAGTGTTGCAAGTGTCGTTTTCAGTCAAAGAAAAGAATTCTATTGTTCTAGACGATCGATTATATAGTTACTCTTGTATTTGATTTGAATTAGTAGTTTTTCAAGTGTCGAAAGCAGTTTTCAATTCAAAATAGCAAAGGGTCGTCATTATCTTCCTTTCGTTTTTGAAAAGAAATTTGTTAGTACTGTCACTTTGAAAAGATAATTCAGATTTGCACTTAGCATTCTTCTTGTCATTCACAAATTAAGAAAGATGAAAACAAATACATGCATGTGCATTTGCATTTAGACTGCTTGTTGGTTTGATTTAGGACAGTGCATCTAGTGTGTGCTCTCTGCTCTATGTTGAGAGAATATCGTCTCTCTTTCTTTAGTAGCTAGGATTTTCATTGCAAAAAGAAGATTAAATGATTGTTTATCATCTTAGATTGCATTTTAGGAATTGTATATCTACATCACACGGTGAACCTGAAAGGAAAATTTCTTAAGAAAGATCAACTATAAAATAAATTCAATGAACATAAAAACGCTTTGGAACTTGACGCACAACATCTAGAAGTCTAGGCTAGAGACTCTTCTAGTGTCATAAAGCCTGGCAACTGTCGCTTTCACTGTTGGTTGGGTGATTCCTCCTCTTTGAGACGACAAGTGCCAGTACGGACTTGTGCTCCCACGTACCGTCGAGTATATATTGGGAGACCACAATAGGTTATATCCTTTATCCATAGGAAGCCATGTCTGCTGCCCTATCGATCGCAATGCACTGAACACAGCATTCGGGAAGATTGACTGCCATACCGTAAAAAGTATTTTGCAGTTTTGTGATTGGTTTGGTAATCCCTCTATCTAGATTTCCAGAGTAGTCTCTTTCGTTCCTTTTCAGACTCCTTAAAGGAAAATGTCCATCTAAGCACTTGTCACTTCAGGCTCATTAAAAATCGAAGGCGACTAGAGACATCTTTTGTTTTTTCTCGACTCTTAAAAATTGAAAAAACAAGTTGTGTCAAAGCGTCTAAAATTTATTTTAATCAGAATAATATCACCATTCCCACGTTGGTCTTAGGTCGAGGAAAATGGAGTCCACCAACCAAGGATTTCCCCTTGGAGGAAATCCTAGTCCTTTCTCCTCTTGGGGAGATGTTGGTGCACCTCATATGGCCCCATTGTCACTTCCAGGATTGACGATTGGCTTGCCAATATGGCTCTTCTCGACCTCCGTCATTCAGAACACTGTGATTCCTGAGAAATCAAGCCGGCAACTGGATGATACTAAAGTTACCCCCAACCTTCTACTTCATCTGATTCTCCCTCTCCTTATTCTTCTTCACTTGATAAAGCTGGTAAGGCCAAAAATCAAGTAACTAAGAAGGAGAAGAAGGGGAAGGGGAAGAAAGAGAAGAAGAAGAAGGAGCCAAAGGCAAAAAGGGGTAACCAGGCATCATTTAGTGAAAATCCACACACTGCACCATCCAAGCCTAAATCTCCATGTGTCATTTGCAAAGGAGACCACTATCATCGAGATTGTCCTTGCATCCCTCGGATCTTAAGGGACTGGTCTCCTCATTTGCACAATCCGGTGTCATCAACCTCTGAAGATCATGTTGAAAGTACACCATCAACTAGTGAAAACAAAGCATTTGGACAAAAAAGGAAATGTAAATTTCCTTGTAAACTGTGTGAATGCAATCATGTCGTCCACCATTGTCCCTTCCTACATGAAGCTAAAAGAGTCTTGGATGACCGTCACGCTACGACTTCCTCCTGGTTATAAGAAACTCTTGCCGAGTCCATCACTAGTTGAAAATCCGACCGACACGCCATTGTGGTCGGTCGAAGCATCTGTCATTGAATATAAACCCGCTGAATCCATACCAGACGAAAGTAAAAAGGTTTAGGCGGCAGTCGACCCGGTCTTGTCTTCGGAAGGTCCATCTTTAGATGACATAATCACCGAAGACAATGAGAATGGCACCATTCAAATTCTTTTCTTAAGTACAGACTCGATGAACATGGGGGTAGTCTACCCGTTCCTTTACCACAGGAAGGAAGTTCGTCAGAGTCATATCCAACCGTCTATTCGGTCCCACCTCCAAGCAACCTAGTCATTTCCTTCGATTGGAATCTACTGGGCAGACCCCAGGTACCAGCAAATGTACCATTCCAAATCATTGTACAAGCTTACAAAATGATCATAGTTAGTACCATCATAGATGAAGGGGCTTCTGTGAGTATCCTTTCCTCAACTGCTTGGGAAGCGCTTGGCTCGCCATCGCTTCTGCCTGAGATGAGAAATCTGACAAGCTTCAATAAAGGAACCAGTTGACCGTTAGGGATCCTTCCCAATGTGCCCATAACGTTGAGGAGGAAAACCATTTACATGAACGTAATGGTAGTCCGAGGACCTCTAGATTATAATCTACTCCTTGGACACGACTATATTTATAGCATGGGAGCTGTTGTCTCCTCACTCTTTAGAGTAATGTGTTTTCCGCATGAAGGCCGAGTGGTCAAGCTCGTAGACTAGCTTTCGTTCCTTGGCTCACACATAGCTAATAGTCAAATGCCATCCCTTAATGGTCTTTTCACGCAAGGAATGTCTCATCAATCTCCAGTCTGTCCACCTGAAGAGCGCGAGTGATTTGGGAGGACATGACTGAAACCTAGGGGGCATGCACCCTGGTCTGTTTCAGCAGGAAAACCTTGGGTATAGGGTAGGTTTCCGTGGAGGATATATAACTAATCTGACACATCTGTCCATTTAGGAAAATGGGAATAGACCAGAATAAGATTCCCTTGTCAAAGTTATGTGAGTGGAGGCGACCGCGCCACTCACCTTTGTCTATTTCGGTAGACATCGCCAAGGAAGCATTTTGTCTGCAACGTAAATGGAGAGCTTTCATTTGGTAACCTGGAAAATCTATTTCGCTATACCTGGGGGCATGCAAACCTTTTTGCATGCAAGCGAAGAGCGACCATCTATTTTCTTAGTTTGTAGTTTCTCAACCCTTTAAACTCGTAGGATTGGTCGTTCCTAGCTTTCATAATGAAAGGATCCAGAGCAAAGTTTCGAATGGTGCAAGCTCCCTAAAAATTGAACCTATCGATGAGACATCCTTATTATACAACTGGCACGAGCAGTTTTTATGCGAAGTTCAAGCTCGTTAAAAATTAAACCTTAGCAATGAGCAAGCGTTCCCCCAGAGTTTAAGCTCATTAAAAAATGAACCAATTTCCGGTAAATAACCATTGTGAATGCATTATCATCAGTTTTTGAGCCCTAGTCATGTTCTTACCATCACCTCCACTCTGTTTTAGCCGATCATTCACATCCATTTGATTGTTTACCCCTTTTGAGGAACAACTGCGAAGAGTGATCATGTTAGCCATCCTTGTGACACTGCCGTGATTGGAAAATTCCAAACCTTACCTGGAATCAACTGCTACCTGAAATTATCATTCGTTCCTCAAAAAACGAGTCTCCTTTAAGCTCTTTTCATCTGACTCGTAAAATATGAAAATATTGCCGAGCAATTGGCGTCTCTAGCTCATTAAAGCTACCGGAAGTTCTATCCCTCCTCTAAATTTTAATCTTTTTGGACCTGAGGGATTATTACAAAAAAAGATCGAGCGCTTTTTTTGTTCGGCTTGTTAAAATTACCGAAAATTCATCCCTTTCGTATTATTTTATACTTTTTCGGACTTAAGGGATTATATGACGAAAAAGGATTGTTGGAGTTTCCTTTATGTCCCTTTAAGAATCTCTAAAATTGAAAAGGACCGAGTTATCTTTGTCATTAAACTCGTTAAAACCAAATAGCGACAAACTTGTCCATATAGACAAGAACGAGTTTCATTGTCGCTAGGCTCATTAAAACATAGCAACGGGTTTGCCCGAAGGACAAATTATAGAACAAGCATATGTTATCCTCCTCAAGCTTGACAAAAATAAAGAGGGACTGGTCAACAATGGCTGGAGAAAAAATTGGGAAGAAAACTTGAAGAAACTTTATTGGTAGCAAGTCGCTCTTGAACATGACACTTTCACTCCGCATCCGAGTCGAGTTGGGTTGTTCCGTTCACTGGTCATATCACCATTGGTCCATCACACCATCCATATTTGGGGTTAACGCTACCAATCCATGTCAGTGTCGCCGGTATGTTCAAGAGAAGTTGCTCAGAGAATTCACCTGTGTCTCATTCGCTGCAATACATTCACGCTCCATTCTTTCATGACCGCCACCCTGAACCCTGTATCATCAAATCGTTTTCACCTCCAAAATCATTTATTCCGTTCCATGTCGTAGATGTGGGATTCATTAAGGCCCTCCTACAATGGGTCGCTTCTTGTCGACATCAGCTCATTATCTAAGAAGTTGACTTAGGAACAACCCATTCAGTACTTTGAAGCTTGTATGCCTCAATGGAAAGTTTCTCACTTCCGGCGACAAGTTTACATCAATGGCCTTTGACCAAAAGATTTTGCGTGGTGTCCAACGCCAAGTCCCTTTTCACACCACGCGAATTGTACTGTAGTACCTTGAGGGTCCTCATCATTATTGGTGATTCCTCTCGCGCCTGTTAACAGCTTACGTCATTGGCTGGTAATCAGGCAATGTATTTCCATGTTCGACTCCAGAACATCTTTCACATGGATCGACTTGTACTCCAAGTGAAGATTGAACGAGTTTTAAGACCCCAGATCTAGTTTCATCCATCCGGGCTGCGATATATTTAGGAAAATAAAAACATCAAATGTACATTGTTGCTGCACAGATGATCATCGGAACCAAAGGATGATGACTCTATCAGAATCATCAGTATACCTCACTGACGGTTGTCTATCTTATGTACATGAAAATGAATTTATAAAGCTAAGCATGGGAATGCCCGCCTCAGCTAGATCATGAAAAATATTATGAAGATAATGTATTATATTGTATCTTATTATAGGTCACCTTCCAGCTCGAAAAAACTTCGGATCCTCATGATAAAGAATTTCACCCAACATAAAAAAATTAACGACCTCATGCTTTAGGGGGCAACTATTATAGACATTTTTGGGCACTGCAACCCCAATCAAACATGTCCATAAACCAAGGGCTCCTAAGTCCCTAAAAGTGTTGTTCCATACCCTAAAAGAATAGGGTCAGCTGATTACATCATCTCCCAGAAGTTCTCCACAAGAATCTGCTCAGAACGGGTCAAAACTGGACCATACAGACTGCCAGTGCAAAGAGTGCGATGCATCTCACCTACCCAGTGAAAAGGGTGTGATGCATACTGAAAAGCCCTTCTGTAGGGTGTGATGGGCGAGAGTGGACAAATGGAAGAGACAGTTTGCGAGGTGGATGATCATAGAATCTTCCAGAAACTTCTCCTATGACACTTGCTTCTCTGAATTCGCCTAGGGATGAGTAGGAGATAATCAACCTCCAAGTGGAATCAAGAACTATCAGAGAGAGGACACTAATCAAAATCCCAGAAGCTGACTCACCCCCCTGCAATCATCTATATATGGATCCCTCATCCCAGAGATCCAGAGGCTGGAATTTTGTATCTTGTAAGGAAGTGCTGTTGGTTTCATGGTGGAATATCATAGTGTTTGGTGATCTAAGCTTTTCATGAGGTGAAAGAAGGGCTTTCATGCTGGAGGATGACGCTGGGTTAGATTGGTTGTAATCCTCTTTGCTATTCTTGATATTAATAAAGCTATTCAAGTTTTCCTCCACATTCTTGTATGTTTGACGATATATGCATTTGTGTGGTCAATATATATCTGGTCCTATATTGTTTATGATTTTAAATCTCCGTTCTTCGATAGTATTATGCTACTTTGATTCCACAGGTGCTCTTTGAAGCTGGGTAGACGAAGGAGAAGCGGTAAGGATCTGTCAGAAGGGAGAGGAACCGAGCAAGGAACCAAGCGCAAGACTGAGGTTGGTGTCCTTCATTCCCCTCTTATCTACTTCTCATAAAGGAAAATGAAATTAGTTTTAGTTTGTTTGTTTCTAAGATAGCTACCAGTGTTAGTGGGACTAGCAGCTCCGAGTGGACACTAGATTTCCTAATAACAAAATGAAAAGATGAGAAATGAGAAGAATGATGATGAAATTTCATTGAAACACCAAGATTAAAATATCCCCGGCAACGATGCCAAAAAATGTTGGCGTTGCTGGTAAAATGAATGATAGAAAGATGAAAGATGAATGTCATAGAGCCAAGGCCCAATAAATTGTTCCTCGACAGTGGCGCCAAAAATTTTTGTTGTTGTCAGCCTAAATGAAAATATGAGAAATGGAAAGTCGTTGAAATGGCAAGAATAAAATATCCCTGGCAACGATGCCAAAAACTGTTGTCGTATAGAATGTCTAGGCATCGCGACAACGGCTCAGATTGGGGGGCTGTCACCCTGATCCCCAATCTCTCCATTTAAGTTGTCTCCCTACAACGGGCTAAGGGGGGTAGACCCTATGGAAAAGTGGAATGAAGAAAAATTAGTTGGGAACCAGCTAGTTTGGGAGACACAGTGAAGCAATCAAGTACTTAATTAAGATTTATCAAGACTTATAGGATTTGATTAGATTTTAAACGATTGATATCAGTGCCTCATGGAGTTGATGCTCTTTCTAGGGAAATTAAGATCAAGTAATCGATTAGCAACTGCTACTTAGATGAATGACTATTTTATATGAAATGCAGATCCTAAAACTAATGTGAGATGCAAGAATCTTGGTTAATTTTAGTTAAATGCCTATTTAAATGTGAACCCTTCAATCCTTTCTCTGTTGAGCCTGATTTTGTAGTAATTGGTAGAGAGAAGATTAGGAGAAGCACGCTAAGGTGTGATTAACGATACCTCTCCTGAAATTCTAACATACCGAGTGCCTCCGACACTGCAGACAATTGTGGCTCTGATGACTGCAAGGTCACCATTTTAAGTACTATTAAAACAAGCTTATCAAGAAAAGACGGATGAAGAACTATCTGTCTATCAACCAAGCTTATGCTTGGAAGTAAATTTTATCTATGAAAAGTTAACTTATATGCAAATGCATCGGAAGATGAGATGAAGTTAGACTCAAGAATAGGAAAACACTTATGTTGCAAAAACCCTCAATTACCCAAATGAAATTCTCGCCTTTTTTTAGATTAAGACTTAGAAAATAAACTTTTGAGGATCCTATAGTTAAAACACCAGCTTATTTCAAATCTTCTTGATACAATTTAGCTCAAAGAGAACAAAAACAACTTTTCAATTCAATGTCAATGTCAATAGATGCTAAAAAAAAAAAAATACTCAGTTTATGAAAGAAAGGATATGCATTTTATCACAATTCCATGATAGAGTACTTAATTTTTAGAAATTAATTTTTACGAAAACAATAAGAAAAACTTTATGACAATAGCAATATGAAAATGAAAATACTAATCTATCAATGATATCTTTATGCCAAAAAATTACCGAAATTTTTCCAAACTTTCCCACATGAATTATCAAAAATTTTCAGCCTGTTATGATTTGATTTCCATAATTATATCAGATCTAATATACTTATTACAACCAACAATTAAAACATGAAATAATCTTAATAATGAATGCCCAACTCAAGAAATTAATTCCTTAATATATTAGACAACTTAGAAAATAATTTTAGGCTAACCCACATGAAATTTTGCCACCGTTATATTTTAGACTTCAGAAATAGAAATATTCAGAGATAACAGTGACCTAAAATGTAGATCCAGGCCAAATTGTTGATACACATCAAACATAAATGACTTATTAATGTATTTAGCAATTTTTTAGCTAATTTCAAACCTCTTATATGCGTTTTTCACCACTATTAGAAAGGTATATAGCTATTGTAGCAAACAATGAGGAAAAAAATGGTTTAGAGATCAAAACCTTAGGCCCTAGGCCTTGAAGATCACTTGGCCAAGTTGCCAAAAAAAATTCAATATCTGAAACACAAATTTTTACCAATTTTTTTGCAAAATACCACCAATGATTAGCTTTAGAAAATCAAATATTCAAATCAGGAATGGAGCAAGGGAATATAGGGCCAATGAGAGCTAACACTAGGCCCAATAGAACTAGCTTCGGGCTAGGAGAAGGCAAATTTAAGCTTAAGAGCCCCAAAAATTGAAACCCTTATTTTGAGAAAAAAAAATATTTTGCTTCATATCTTCAGATTTATTGCAAAATCTTTAATGGCTGGCCTTGTAAAAAGATTTGGGATAAGATATTGCCCTCCAGGGCCTAGATCTGTCTCGAAACCCCCATATCTGCTTGAAAAATCTCAGATTTGAAGATCTACTTGGTTGATGTCTCAAATCTATTGCTGCAAACAATCTTTGAGCCCAAATCTTACCTTCCAGGGTCTGGATCTAGCTTAGATATAAATATTTACTTGGCTGATTTCTTAGATCTATTCCTGCAAACAATCTTTGAGCCCAGATCTTGCCCTCTAGGGTCTAGTTCTAGCTCAAATCTGAATATTTTCTTCGTGGATTTCTCAGATCTATTTCTGCACAAGTGAAAAAAGAAAAGCCCAATACCCAATATGTACAAATATAGAGAAAATCCCAAAAAACCCAAGTGTTAAAATTAAAAATTATGTTACAAAATTTCAGATCTACACAAGTAAATAAAAAATCTATACAAATAATTTACATATCTATACAAATAATTTACAAATCTGAGGAGTATGAGTCCAATTCCACTCCCAGATTTGATAATCTAAGGCTCTTAATAGCTAGATTTATCAAAATTTCCGCAAATTTTTTAAAATATTTTGAAATTTTAGAGAGGTACTAGCCCAAAAACACCATGCAGAAAAAAGATTATCATTAGATAAATCCTGAGGCTTATATGGAGTAGGCTCTTCAGAAAATATGTGTTGAGAGTTGATTGTTCCAATAAAGAACTATCCCCAAACACTCAATGAGAACTTGAGAGATCTTTTGCAAACACTAGATCAACCATCAAATCAAGTAGAGAAATAGAACAACAATAAAGTTCTGAAGAAATAGAGATACCTGCTACTTCAATCAAAATTAAAAATGTTACTCTAGATCCAAGAAATTGAATAAGATACCTGTATTCAGATTATTCTGAGAGAGCTATTGATTGATAATTTTCACATAATATTAAGCAGAAACTAAAATAATGTTACCATAAATTTATGAAGAGGAACACTACAGCACATTGATGTTGGGTTGTGTTATATTCTTTCCACAACTAGCCCACGTAGTTAACTGGGGGGTTAGAAGGGGGGCGGAGTCCCGCATTCGTTGCACTGATTGCGTAGCGGGGGAGTCATAAGGGGTTTGAGGGGTGTAGGTAACCCCACTCTATGGGGTTCGAGTCGGCACCCTGGAAAATTTTGTTTTTGGACCCTATATTAGGTTGGGCAGACCTACCTATGGTTTTGTGCATGATTTTAGCACATGGTTTTGGATGCGATGGTTTTCGGTCCATGGTTTTGGATGTGATGGTTTTTAGGTCCATGGTATTGGATGCTTGAGCATGTATAAATATGTATTGTAAAATTGAAAGGAATATAATGAAAAAACAAGCTGGTAGTCCCAATTTTGGGATCCAAGGTAAAATCTCTATGTATATGTGTTATGCTCTCGCATTGTTTATTTTTTTTGTTTTAGAATTCATATGCAGGTAATTTCTATACGAGGTTAAAGCCTACATTTGGTATCATAGTTGTTTTGGCTTCAAGGGGAGGCCTTGTTGCTGAGGGGTTTCACTCAAGCCTGTGGTAGACCCTGTTCAGTGGGAGATCTGCGAGGTTGATTCTGGTGGTGAAAGAAGATGGCGAGCAATGGAAAGATAGAGATCAAGAAATTTAATGGTCAGAGTTTTGAGTTATGGAAACTCAAGATGGAGGATTTTTTGGTGGATAAATATCAGTGGGTCGAGGTAGATCCAGGTAATAAACCAACGGGAGTATCTGATGAAGAATGGCAGAAGTTGGATCAGAAGGCTAAGAGCACAATACGATTGTGTGTCTTAGATTCAGTATTGTTGAATGTATCAAGGGAAGCTATAGCGAAGGCTTTGTGGGACAAGTTAAGAACTTTGTACCAATATAAGTCTCTTGTGAATAAACTGTCCCTAAGGAAAAAGCTGTATAACCTGAGGATGAAAGATGGAGATGTTATCACCCTAATTTTTTTTTTTAACTTTGGAAAGTTTGCATTGTCTCTAGTCATGGTCTTCTAATAAGATTTGAGTCATCACATGCTTAAAGGGATAAGTGATAGGATTAGAGTCTCAATAGTGTCATTCTCATTTCCAAACCATTCTTCTATTCATGGTGTTAAAGGGTCTCTAGGTCATTTCATGCTTAAAGGGTTAGGTCATAGGGTTAGAAAATCTTTAAGGTCATATTTCATTTCCAAACAAAGTTTGACAACCTTATTCTATGTCTTAGAAGTATCACCTTGTGTTTAGAAGTCATATCTCAAGTCATTTTGAAGAAATTTTGAAATTAGCTACGAATCCACGTTTTCGTAGCGCAGACAGTGTAAAAAACCTATTTTGCGCTACGAAATCACTGGAGCAACCTTTTTCAGCAAAAAAATTGTTTTAAGTAGTTAACTTCCAAGGGGTTTCTTGAGAAACTGAAAGCATATTTTGGAAAAATGAAAGAGTTTTTTCTTCCTAACATACCTATCTACAAAAAATTCTTTCAGTTTTTTCAAATTCATTATGAGCTAGGAGAAGTTGATGACTCAACATGCACAGTAGTTTCGTAGCACGCTACAAAACTACTGTAGGTGTAGTTTTGTTCTTTTTGGTTAATCTTCAAAGGAATGAAGGGGCTATTTTTGGAGAAGGATGCTGCTACAGAAATGTAAGGAGATAATTTGAAGAGGTTTAAAGCCTAAGTAAAGAAAAACTCAAGGAATGAAGGATATATGCAAGAATTAAGCCTTGCGCTACAAAAATAACAGTTATTTCATAGCGCATCTAGTTTGACTTTCTTCATGCAACTTCAAGGAGTTTAGTTTTGGCACAAGTGTAAGAGCAGGGTTTTATGACTAATTCAACATGTGTTATATGATTAAAGGGGCTAGTTTGGTCAGCAGAAGGATTCGAAGACAAGCATAAGGATGAAACTCTAAAAAGGAGGAACTCTGTCTCCTTGTTTTTAGCAGTCAACTTCCAAGGGGATTCCTGAGCAATTGAAAACTCATCTTTGAAAAGTGAAAGAAGTTTTTATTCCTAACATACTAAAATACAAAAACCTCTTTCAGTTTCTTCAAATTCATTATGATCTGGGAGAAGTTGATGACTCAACTTGCGCTACGAAACTGCTGTAGGAGCAGTTTTTTAGAAATCAAAATTTTCCAGTTTACACCTAATATTCAAAGACAGTTTCTGGGTAGTAGGAAAGGTATTGCAAAAAACCAAGAGATTTTTTTGTTCAACACCGAGTGGTCTACAAAAGAATCCTTCAGTTTTGCAAAATACATTTTTGATGAGGAGATAAAAACTCCGTACCAACACCTATTTCTCAACCAGAATAGAGCAGGGAACAGTTTCCTAGTTATCACGACAGGCGAAGGAGAAGTTTTTGAAGGCTAGTTGGAGGGTTATGGGCATCACCAAGGTCAAAGTTAAGGAGGAGAAGCTATCAAGCATTGAATTTAATTCCTATATTAGGTTTTTTTTATCATAATAAGGAGTTGTACTCTTAATTGTATTAGGACTCTAAGACAATCAGTTAGCTGTCACTTGTATTTAATAGTCTGTTTTATGGTTAGAATAGGTGTAAATCATAGAAATTCGAATTATCTTGATGAAGGATCATGGAATCCTTATTGTAAAAGCTATATATGAAGCAAGAGATGAAATGAGTGAGGGTTGGAATTTTTTGAAAAGAACACTCATACTGTGTTATTGTGAAAGACTGTGTTTTTTATGTAATACAGTGATTTGGCTTTATTACTCAGGATTTAGAAGAGAGTTTAATGTTTTATTGTCTTATGGTTGTCCTCATTTCCTCACTTGTAGTGGTATGAATGCATGTTACTTAGAACTCATTTACAATGCTCTAACTTCCTTCATGTATTTGTAGACTGTGTTCCCTACATATTGTTATGTGTTACTGATATATTGAACTCTTGATGCCCTGACTTCCATGTAAAGCTAATTTTGCTGTGATACTGAAACATTTTCTGACTCCATAAGCCCAATGGATGTTTATTGATTGTGTTCAACCAATTATATTTCTTCACTTATTTTTCATAGAGTTAGCCATCTAATCTTTAATTAAAATCTTTAACCTGGTGAGAGAGCCCTCTCAGGTTAAGGAGGCTAAGCCTCAGCCAAAAGTTAGTTTGAAATACTTACTCAAGGTATTCCTGGTTAGCAACCTATCAGGAGAAGGTTTTGTGATAACATTTTGGTATGTTTGTCGGGAGTCTGAAGATTATTCATTCCCGAAATCAAGAAGCTGAACTTCTGAAGGTAGCAGGAGCTCAGAAAGTTTTTGAGGCTGCAATCTACCTTGGTGACTCCACACATCAAATAACAAATTGGAAGGTGACTCCACTGCTAGAATATCAGTAGCTTGATGAAGTTTCAAGATGAGTGCCATTGCAAGAATGAACGCCAAGTATGCCACTATGAATCGATCTCATATCCCTGGTTTTCCAAATCCTATGCTAAAGGTCATATGATTAGATGATCTTCCAATATTCAAAGATGAAAAGAAAGACAATGTTGCTCTTCATTTGGTTAGGTTCCATATTCATGTACGCAGTCTTAAGGTTCAGTTCCCTGAAGATTGTCTCATGAAGATGTTTATGACCACTTTAGAAGGAAAAGCATGGTCTTGGTATAAAAGCTTGGAAAATGGTTCATTATATTCTCTTGCTGATTTCCATGATGTATTTTATGACATGTATAAAAAGTGTCATCCCTCCTTATTGCTAGTCAAAGATTGTTGTAAACATTCTACGAGTTTTATTCAATATTTGGAGGATTGTTATGATGATGATGAATTCATGGATGAAGAAATTTTAGAGGCTCTTCATAACAATACATTTCAACACCAAGAAGAAAGGATAACATCCCATGAAATGCAGCATGAAAATCAGCAGGGGTTTACTTATGAAAATCATATTACATACTTCGAGATTGATGTAGAGATGCAATAGACTTTTCAGTCTTCGGATCATAATGAAGATGAAAATAATTGCAAACACCAAGAAGAAATACTCGAAGAATTATTTTATAACCCTCAGGTAGAGGAAAAGGTTGATCATTTATGTAATTCCTTACAACAAATTACATCAAATAATGATCATAATAGTGAGGAAAATTACATTGTCTATGGGAATCATGCAGAAAGGTAGTTGGATAACTTATCAAAAAAATGTTGTGTGACTAAAGATTAGTTGTTAGAAGTAATAGGATGTTATGAGGATCATCAAGCTGATCATGTATTCTGGGATCCTATAGCTAAATACATGGAAGAGTTTTACTCTCCAGTGTTTCTATGAAGACCAGAGGCAATTTCAATGGCAGTGGTCATCACAATATCATAGCTTCTTTGAACTCCAATGCAGTCAAAAAACTCAAATATCAGATAAAACAAATGATTGGAAGCATTGGAAATTTCACAATGATTGAGCTGAAATAAGTTTTCAGTTGATAGGGTAGGTAGGTAAGAAGATGCAAATAAGCTCAAGGTCGACTGAGCAATTTTTACTAGGTACAGTTTGAAGCAGATTGGGCAGAATTTCAGAGTTTTCATTTTTAAAGGAATGGATTGTAGCAATAGAGCTACTAGTTCTTAGCATACCACAGGGGGCATACTATCCCTAGTGGAGCCATTGTTATCACCCTAATTTTTTTTTTAAAACTTTGGAAAGTTTGCCTTGTCTCTAGTCATGGTCTTATAATAAGTTTTGAGTCACCGCATGCTTAAAGGGATAAGTGATAGGGTTAGAGTCTCAATAGTGTCATTCTCATTTCTAAACCCTTCTTATAGTCATGTTGTTAAAGGGTCTCTAGGTCGTTTCATGCTTAAAGGGTTAGGTCATAGGGTTAGAAAATCTTTAAGGTCATATTTCATTTCCAAACAAAGTTTGACAACCTTATTCCATGTCTTAGAAGTCTCACCTTGAGTTTAGAAGTCATATCTCAAGTCATTTTGAAGAAATTTTGAAATTAGATATGAATCCATGTTTTCGTAGCGCAGACAGTGTAAAAATCCTGTTTTGCGCTACGAAATCACTGAAGCAGCCTTTTTCAACAGAAAAACTATTTTAAGTAGTCAACTTCCAAGGGGTTTCTTGAGAAACTAAAAGCATATTTTGGAAAACTGAAAGAGGTTTTTCTTCCTAAAATACCTATCTACAAAAACCTCTTTCATTTTTTTCAAATTCATTATTTGTTGGGAGAAGTTAATGACTCAACATGCACAGTAGTTTCGTAGCACGCTACGAAACTGCTGTAGGTGCAGTTTTGTTCTTTTTGGTTAATATTCAAAGGAATGAAGGGGCTATTTTTGGAGAAGGATGCTACTGCAGAAATGTAAGGAGATCATTTGAAGAGGTTTAAAGCCTAAGTAAAGAAAAACTCAAGGAATGAAGGATATATGCAAGAATTAAGCCTTGCGCTACAAAAATAACAGTTATTTCGTAGCGCATCTAGTTTGACTTTCTTCAGGCAACTTCAAGGAGTTTAGTTTTGGCACAAGTGTAAGAACAAGATTTTATGACTAATTCAACATGTGTTATATGATTAAATGGGCTAGTTTGGTTAGCAGAAGGATTCGAAGACAAGCATAAGGATGAAACTCTAAAAAGGAGGAACTCTGTCTCCTTGTTTTTAGCAGTCAAATTCCAAGGGGATTCCTGAGCAATTGAAAACTCATCTCTGAAAAGTGAAAGAGGTTTTTATTACTAACATACAGAAATACAAAAACCTCTTTCAGTTTCTTCAAATTAATTATGAGCTGGGAGACGTTGATGACTCCACTTGCGCTACGAAACTGCTGTAGGAGCAGTTTTTTAGAAATCAAAGTTTTCCAGTTTACACCTAATATTCAAAGACAGTTTCTGGGTAGTAGGAAAGGTATTGAAAAAAAAAAAGAGAGTTTTTTGTTTAGAACCGAGTGGTATACAAAAGCCTCCTTCAGTTTTTCAAAATACATTTTTTATGATGAGATAAAAGCTCTGTCCCAACACCTATTGTTTAGCCAGAACAGAGCAGGGGACAATTTCGTAGTTTTAAGGACAGATGAAGGAGAAGTTATTGAAGGCCAGCTAGAGGGTTATGGGCATCGCCAAGGTCGAATTTAAGGAGGAGAAGCTTTCAAGCATTTAATTTAATTCCTAGATTAGGTTTTTGTTATCATAATAAGGAGTTGTAATCCTAATTGTATTAGGACTCTAAGACAGTCAGTTAGTTGTCACTTGTATTTAATAGCCTGTTTTATGGTTAGAATAGGTGTCAATCATAGAAATTTGAATTCTCTTGATGAAGGATCATGGAATCCTTATTGTAAAAGCTATATATCAAGCAAGAGATGAAATGAGTGAGGGTTGGAAATTTTTGAAAACAACACTCTTACTGTGTTATTGTGAAAGACTGTGTTTTTTATGTAATACAGTGATTTGGATTTATTACTTAGGATTTAGAAGAGAGTTTAATGTTTGATTGTCTTATGGTTGTCCTCATTTCCTCACTTACAATGGTATGAATGCATGTTACTTAGAACTCATTGACAATGCTCTAACTTCCTTCTTGTATTTGTAGGCTGTGTTCCCTACATATTGTTATGTGTTACTGATATGTTGAACTCTTGATGCCTTGACTTCCATGTAAAGCTAATTATGTTATGATACTGAAACATTTTCTTACTCCATAAGCCCAATGGATGTTTATTGATTGTGTTCAACCAATTATATTTCTTCACTTATTTTTCATAGAGTTAGCCATCTAATCTTTAATTAAAATCTTTAACCTAGTGAGAGAGCCCTCTCAGGTTGAGAAGGCTAAGCCTCAGCCAAAATTTGGTTTGAAATAGTTACTCAAGGTCTTCTTGGTTAGCAGCCTATCAGGAGAAGGTTTTGTGATAACAGGAGAGTTAGTGACAGAACATCCGAATGCATTTAATATTGTGGTAAGTCAGTTATTATCTGTTGATATTAAAATTTCAGATGAAGATAAGTGCATTAGTTTGTTGTGTTATCTATCAGATTCATGGGATAGTCTGGTTATTGCAATAGGTAGCAATGCAACTACCTTGTAGTTTAATGAAATAGTCTCATCCTTTCTGACAGAGGAGATGAGATGGAAAAATATGGAGAGCCAGAATGGTGATGCCTTGTCTGTACAAGGATGTTCCCAATACAAAAGCAAAAATAAGTCATCGAGTGGGATATCTAAATCTAGAGGGAGATCTAAATCTCCGAGAAAACCTGTAAAGGTTGTGTGCTGGAAATGTGGAAAGGAAGGGCACTACAAAAGGGACTGTAAATCTAAAGCTCCTGATAAAGGAAAGGGATCTGACGATGCTCCTTCTGTAGAGGTGAAAACCACCTTAGATGAAGGTGGGGATGTGTACTTGGCTTCTTCAAGTACACATGTAGATCATGAGGCATGGTTGATTGACTCAGGTGCATCCTTTCACTTCACTCCCCATAGAGAGTGGTTCTCTGAGTATGAGAAATATGATGGTGGTGATGTCTTCTTGGGGGATGACAGGAAGGCTAGAAACATTAGTTGCGGAAAAGTAAAGTTGAAGTTGCAAGGTGGAAGGGTTAGAACACTTACGGGTGTTCCACATATTTCTGCATTAGCCAGAAATCTGATTTCTATAAGCAAGTTGGAGGATGCAGGTGTAAAAATAGTGTTCGAGAAGGATACCTGCAATATGGTTCGGCGGGCACTGATATTGATGTGGGGAGTTCGAATTGGAACTCTATACAAGCTGCAAGGTAGCACTGTTGTTGATTGGTGCAATAGTTCTGTGGTTCCTGAAAGTGGAGCAGAAAATCTAGTGGTCTTTGGAGAGAAGACCATGTTGTGGCATCAAAGGCTTGGACATATTGGAGAGAAGGGCCTTCGAATACTTCATGGTAAAGGTATGAGTAATAACTCTCTTGATTTTTATTTCTGTGAAAATTGTGTATATGGGAAGCAAAATCGGGTGAGTTTCCCCTCTAGTGGTAAGAGAGCGAAACATATATTATAACTTTTTCACAGTGATGTGTTTGGACCTATGAAGGTTCCATCACTGGGTAAGTCTATGTACTATGTATCATTTATAGATGACTTCTCAAGGAATATGTTGGGTAGCGAATCCCCCGCGTGATGGTTTTGGGGCTTAAAGCCCACAATTTAGGGAAATGATATTGTAAAAGTTCTGCGAAGTGCATGGAGTGAAAACTATAATAGGTCGAGTCAAAAGGTTGTTTGCTTGAAAATAATGTAAAATAATAGAAAGAGAGTTGGCCTACCCATGGTCCACGGACCATGAGAATGTATAAATAGAGTGAGGCTTTAAGGGTAGAAGGTAGCTTTTGGTTAAGATCTAATGTATTATGGATTTGTTAATGCAATATTGGCTCTGAGTCTATAAGTCCGAGTCGCAGTCGGTAGTAGTTAGATAGAGGCTCTGCAGTTGTGTGCGCAGAGGCCTAGTAGAGTCCACAGTTGTGTGCGCGGATCCCTGTAGCTGAGTTTATAGGGTGGAATTGGAATGTACTAGATCAAAGTTGATAAAAAGATTAGTTGTTCTAGAAATATTGTGCATTTGACCGCTGATCTATATGTTTATGCTTATGTTTTGATTTTATGCTTATCTTTAAGGTTTATGGTCACATTCACTGGTTATAACTGTTGAATGCTTGATTAAAGACCGTAAGAATTAGATATGATCTATAATAAACAAATTAATATTAAGAATCTAAGAAGTGCCCCGTCACCGAGCCACGTGAAGGCCAGACTGCTGTGCAGAGTAGTGCGAGTGCGAAGATCGGTTCGTGACTCTTCCAGTCCTCATCAAGACATCCCCAGGGTGCGGAAACCTAGTTCCAACACCCTCCCATACTACCTTGGCTAAGATTTCAGTCCGCGCTCCACAGATTGTTGCCAAAAGGGCCGGTAGTGTGAGATTTGTTTGGCTAAAACACTTCCCAACCTGGGTCAGGCCCCATCAAGCCAATAAATGGTTTCGTTGCTGGGACCAGGATCTGCCTAAGGGATGTTTGATGTTGGAACGCTGGAACCCTATGAAGAAAGAGATTGAAGATTGGTTAGATCAAAATCTTCACGAGTTTGTGGTGCAGGAAAAAAAACTTTGTAGATATCTGAGAAGAGGTGGCTGGATCACTACATATACATGGAAATCCACGAGATCTTCTTCGCATCCTTATCATCAGAATTGTATGAGTGGATCGCAAGGCTAGCTGAAAGTCAGGGAAGGTGTAGACTTGATGAACCGTTAGTGTGGACTCTAGAGTTGGCGAGCCAACTGGAGGCATATGAAGATAAAATCGCATGAGCAGTAGATCATTGGCTGGATCGGATAATAGGAGGGTTTATCACTGAGTTCGCGATAGACTCAACTGTGAGCTACAGTGGAGTAGAGCGACATTTTCTCAAGGGACTGCAAGGTAAGTACATCAAATCATTGAATACCTAGATTAAAATGTTGTTATGTGAAAAATGGGTTATGCGAATCCATTGATGTTTAGGATAACGCGGAGTGGAAGAGGCTATCAAGGGATCGAAGGATTAGAGAACAATCCCCTGATTTCACTTTTGCGAGAAAGTGAGAAGGAGCTCACTGGGTTCTCTCCGAGAAGTGTGGTCCAGTTGATAAAGCAGCGCAATCCACAGTTACCACCTCCATCCATGCCATCACCCACTTCGCCTACATCAACCACATATTCACCCACCCCACCACCTCCACCACCTCCACCGCCTCCGAGGGTTGGAATGGCAAGTGCGATCAAGTTGCCCCTATTTAGAGGCATAGGAAATGAGGAACCAGATCAGTTCTAGTTTGTGGTAAAGGTAGTATGGGAAGTGCACGGAGTTACGAATGATTACATTAAGAAGGCCACCCTGGTAAGTGTGCTGCAGGATCGCGAGCTGACATGGTATATCAAGCACTCAAATTATCATCTGAATGTCAGGATAGCAGAAATCCAGATTGCACTAAATAGAGAATTTAGCCAGCCGAAATCAAAGACGCAGTTGATCATCGGATTTAAGGAGATCATGATGCTCCCAGGTGAAACCCCCGGAGATTTGGATTAGAGATTGAAAAGCATGATCTACGAAGCTAACATGACACTGACGGATGCAAAGAACCATGCCTGGTTTGTGGCATCCCTGACACCGCACCTAAGGACGGCGCTGTCACAGTAGAAGATCTCATCCCAGGCTAAAGCATTAGAGATAGCGATGAGGTTGCATGAAGCTCCTATACAAAATCCTGGGTTGGGAGTTCAAAAAATCCACGCGCAACTACAAAACCTATGCTTGGAGATGCAAAGCCTGAAGTAAGATAGGGCACCACGACCGGAGGCTCGTGAAGAAGTGTGGTTTATAAAATGTAAGGGCCTGGGTCATGATAAGGATCATTGTCCCGTATTCGTGAACTATTTGGCAGAGCGGGGACCAATGCCGTTGAGACAAGAGGCATAGGCGGGGCCAAGTGCAGCGCTCGCGCTCTGGAGCATGATCTACTAGGTGGGAGGAAAGCACACAATAGAAAACTGTCATCTATTGCAGAAGTTCACCCAAACCCCCCAGCAGCTATTTTGCAATTTTTGTAGATCAGTGGGCCATGATGAACGAGACTATCGAAGTTATGAATTGTTGGTGGATCAAACGCTTGCCTATAGGATGTAGGCGGAGGTGCGAGGTCAGGATCTAGCCACAACAATAGCGTGCGATGGGTTCCAGGGGTGAGGATGGGGATAAGGAGGAATGGGACCTGGACGAGGCCGTGGATAGATAATCTGCTACAATTGTGGAGGACCTGGGCACTACGCGCTTGACTGTACGAACCCAACTAGAATATCATGTTCATACTGTGAGTAGTTTGATCACGAAATTATAGATTGTCCCACGCTGATAACACAGATACGTGAGAAAAGGGGAGCACATCCTATGCCAACGCAGAATGCCTAAATGATGAGGTCTAAACTGCGTGAAGAAGACCCCATCATGAACATGATGCTTAGAAGTGGCACTGTCATAGGGGAAGATAAAGGGAAATAACTTGAAGAAAATACATGGGTACGCTAGGCCCCTACAAAGCAACCTGAGTTCGACTTGGAACATGCAAAGGAGACGTTTATGGAAGCTAAGAAGAGCTTCATGGAGGTCTCCACCTCAAGTAGTAAGGATCAATCCGAGCCAGAAATAGATCCCTCTATGCTAACTACATTTTTAGAGACATGCATAAAGCTTCTACGCGACAATAAGGCAATTAAGGGATTACAAGAGCTGATAACCAAGAGCGTGAGGTCAGGTGAACCGCGCATGGTCCGCAAACTTGGAAGGCATGCTTTGCGCACTAGGTGGGAAATGCGATTGACGGCGCAGATTGGCGACTTTGAAATGGATCAGGTCATCCTGGACTTAGGTTCAGATGCGAATGTGCTACCTAAACAAACATCAGAACACATGGGAAGGTCCACATTATAGTGTTCTCCTATTCAATTGCACATGGTGAACCAACAAAAGATCTTGCCCATGGGAAAATTGCAAGGGGTAACAGTGGATATAGAAGGCACAAGCACACAAATGGACTTTGAGGTAATAGAAATTGTGGATGACAGCAACCCTTACCCCACATTGCTAGGAATAGACTGGGCCACAGATATGAATGGAGTCATCAACTTAAAGAAGTGGAAGATGATATTTGAGAAAAAGTCCCTACGCGTTGTTATTCCTCTAGATCCAGCTGAAGGAGCACGCTACACTAAACCCGTACGCAACAATGGAAGTGATGATGAATTATATTATATCTATAAAATAACTGTGCCAAGATCAAGATTTGGTAAATTCAATTGCGGAGGGGCGAATATCATGGGAGTGCGCAGATTCCTGCACCTTGGATTCAGATGATGAAGACGAACACTGGCATAATCAGTTGAACAAAGTATCAATGTTAAACTGCAACATGATGACTAGGTTGTTGTGTTGCGTAACAGCCCAGGATCGAGATCTATCAACATATGATGGGTTGATAGCAGTGGATGAATTCTTGAACAAGTTTGAGAGCGCAGTACCATAGCACTAGAGGTTCGATGCATTAATATGGGCACTGCGTGCGACGCTTGCGCGTTGGTGGGGAACACATGAAGGAAATTTTGAAGACTGGCACGGTTGCAGGAGGATGATGCATATAAGGTTTGGGAAGCTAGAACTATGAATAACCGAGAAATACGATGGACATGATGACCCACGCGTGCACCTCACAAAATGGACCAAAGCCTATGGCGAAGAACCCTAGCCAGAATGGGTACACATATTTTATCATACCTTGGAGGTTATCCCAAGAAACTGGTATACTGAAATATAACTTCGACATGGTAGAGGCGAATGGGATATCTTGCGTGAAGGATTTTTATTAACATTCTTATTTGAGGACCAATGGATGGGTACTGTCGAAAATGCGCTGCAAGTTGTGAAAGCTGCCATTTTAAAAATACCACAGGAACTAGAAGAAATAGTGCAACCAGTATGGTCACATCAGTTAATCCAAGCCCTAGAATGTTACAATGTGCAAGTAGAGGATGATGATGATGACCCCAGAAACATCAATATTCTGGGAATAGAGGGGAGTCACGAGGTTCACGAACCATCGATCCAGGACCCCAGCATCACTGTGCCACTGAAAACGAAACAAGTAAACATTGGTACAGATGCGGAGCCAAAGTACACAACGCTTGGGGACTATTGGGATGACGCCACGGTGAATACGGTTGTCGAGTTACTTCACAAATATCAAGATTTATTCCTGACCAAAATAACCGAGCTAAAAGGGATCCTCGATGACCTCGGAATGATGAAGATAAATCTGAAACCGGACACGAAGCCAGTTAAGCAGCGCCCTTATCATTTGAATCCGAAGTATAAGGAAAAGGTCCATGAAGAATTGGACAAAATGCTTGCAGCGGGAATTATTGAACATGTGGAAGAATATGACTGGGTAAGTCATATGATAGTGTAGGAGAAAAAAAAGAAGGGCTAAATTCGAATCTTCATGGACCTCTAAAAAATGAATGATGCCTGTGTTCATGACCCATTCCTGACACCATTTACAGATGAAGTTCTGGAGAATGTTTGTGGACAGGAAGTGTACTCATTTACGGATGGGTTCTCAAGGTACCATCAGATCAAGATTGTGTCGAAGGATAGAAGCAAGACTACCTTCACGACCGAATGGGGATATTTTCAGTACACTATTATACCCTTTGGGTTAAAGAATGCCCCAACGATATTTTCATGCGTAGTAGTGGCCGCGTTCAAGGAATTGATCCATAAATTTTTGGAAGTTTACTTTGATGATTGGACTGTATTTGGGCTAGTCAAGAAACATATAGCAAGCGTACGGTTGATGCTGGATACTTGCCGACGACACTAGATTATGCTGAATCTTAAGAAGTTTACCTTCCTCGTCCCCTTCGGAAATTTGCTTGGCCATGTGGTCTGCAGTCAAGGCTTGATGGTGGATCCTGCAAAGATTGATGTCATACTCAATTTGCAAGTGTCGCGAAGTGTCAAACAACTCCGCACGATGTTGGGGCACATTGGCTACTATCACAAGTTTATTAAGGGCTATGCACAAATCATGACACCAATGGAACAACTATTGAAAAAATACGCTACATATTGTTTGAATGATGATTGTAAGAAAAGTTTGGAGATTCTCAAGGAAAAAATGGCATCTACCCTCATTTTGGTTTTCCCAAAATGGGACATTGAATTTCATGTCCATGTTGATGCGTCATGTATCACACTGGGCGTTGTACTCACACAGGAAAGAACAGAAGGAATTGATCACCCGATCACGTTCGCAAGTCGACGATTGTCCAAAGCTGGAAAGAACTACTCCACTACTGAGCGTGAAGGGTTGGCGATGGTATACGCGCTCCAAAAATACCGTCACTATCTACTCGGTGGGAACTTTAAGATGTATACTGATCATTCCACATTAAAATACTTAGTGAATAAGCCTGTGTTGGGGGGGCGCATTTGTAGATGGTTGTTACTGTTTCAAGAATATGATTTCGAAGTCATCGTAAAACCGGGATGCCTAAATGCAGGCCCAGATCATCTGTCCTGAATTGAGAACGATGAAGAGCCCACAAATTTAGAGGAAGGAATACCTCATGCATAGCTCTATGGAGTGCATATCATGGATGGCCACTTCGAGGATATAATTCACTTCTTAACCACAGGGACTATGCCGCAGGGATATTCAGTTCAGCAGAGGAAAGAATTGGTGATACACGCTACAGATTTTACTGTCATCGCAAGGCACCTCTAAAAAATGGGAAACAATGAAATATTACGAAGATATGTACCTGAATTTGAGCGAGGACAAATCCTTGTAGAAGCACATGGGGGGCTACAGGAGGACATTATGCGGGATGTGAATCAACGCAGAAGATTCTTCGCGTTGGACTATGGTGGCCAACCTTACATCAAGACTCGAAAGCGTACTGTCGGGCCTGTGATGTATGTCAATGAACTGGGAAACCATCGCAGAGGGATGAAATGCCATTCAATCCAAAGATGGTGCTGCAACCATTCGAAAAATGGGTGGTCGACTTTGTAGGGCCTATCACACCTCAAGGAAATATGGGCATGCGCTATATCATCACTGCGACATAATACTTGACTCGATGGGCAGAAGCACAACCGGTTAAGGAATGCGTGGCCACTACAGGTGTGAGATTTTTGTTCAATCATGTGTTGACATGGTTTGGATGCTCGAAAATTCTAATGAGCGACCGCGGAATGCACTTCCTAAATGAAACTATCAGCACGCTCACTAAGGAATTCCAGATATATCATCAACAAAGTATGTCATACCATTCGCAAGCAAATGCGATCATCGAAGCTTTCAACAAGCTTTTGGTGACTGCGTTGACCAAGATTTGTAATGCGTAGCGAAATGATTGGGATTTGCACATACCTGCTGTGCTATGGGCATACCGAACCACATGCAAGAATTTGACGGGCCAGACACCTTTCTGGTTAGTCTATGGCACGGAAGCCATCATGCCAATGGAATACATTGTACCCAGTTTGTGAATAGCAGCAATGACAGGCATGGCAAACCATGGGGCCCTGGAGGAGAGGCTCGCACAACTAGAAGAACTTGAGGAGGAACGATTCCTGGTGGGATTCCATCAGTAGGTATAGAAGTAGTGAGAAAAAGCTTGGAATGATCGCCATATCAAGCTGTGCACATTCAAAGAAAACAATCTAGTCTTGCTGTACAACAACAAGTTCGAGAAATTTCCTAGGAAGCTCCGAATGCATTGGTTGGGACCATATGTAGTCAAAGAACTCACAGATGGAGGCGCGGTCTAGCTCAACAAGCTTAATGGAGAGCCCTTCCCAGGAAGAGTAAATGGTAGTCACCCGAAGCTCTACACGGGCAGGCAGGCTACCTGACTAACCGACCGAAGCACAGTCTCACCGCTCCTAACAGTTGCAAGAGAGTGAGGGATGGTAAAACAGTCTGTTAAGGAGCTACACAACATCAGGGGTGCGCACACGATGGGTCTTTCACAAAGGTCCTAGTTGTGCAGAAGGTGTTGTGCTGCTACGTGGATAACCACGGAGGTGACCATTGCTGTCACTGTTCATGACAAGATGTTTGAGTCACGGCGAAAAGGAGCGGGCAGCGGGAAATTAAGATATGAAGTACGAGCCAGATCCGGAATGATCTACCATAGACCTAACATTAATGCGCCAGAAAAGGAGGGAACGACTGAATTTGAATTTCAACACGCCTATAAATCACAAGGGGGCATCCAATGAACAATCTGTGGTATCGGGAGAAGTCAGCTATTGTGCCTTCCAACCGGTATGGAACTATTGATCATCGACACTCAAGGAGTAAGCCTAGGGATTTTAATATGGCCAATGGAGATGCAGTACCTTTTGGATAATGTGATGTTGACAGCTGTGGACACTGCACCGAGTTCAGCATTGACGATAGGGGATGTATCGGAAATTCTCAAACACGAAGTAGAACTAGTTCGAATGCCGCTGCCTAAACCATGGGATGGCAGGTGACCCATGAAAGATAAGGGAAAGATGGTGAATCTTGAGACAAATGATGGAATCACAGTTAACAGTTCGTCTCTGATGCACCTTGAAGATTGGGATATCGTAGACATCAACATCTCTCTTGCAAAAATGTAACACAAGTTGCAGCAAACAGTGCATATAGTGGACCAAAAATTGGAAACTTCCTACTTTGGCACAAGGAATCCATGCCTTTGGTGCCTCAGCTGGAGCTAAAATTCTATGGGGGTCCACTTTGTGTTAACCAAGCAGAGCCGAATGAGCATCATCGGTTGCGCGAATTAGTAGAGGTAATGGAGCAGGAGCTTGAAGGAGTTTTGCAGGAGGCAAGGATGGAGCAACAGAACATAGTGTGTCACTCACAGGGATGGTGAATTGTGACGCCTTGGCAGCATGTCTCACTGCATTGACGAGTGACTCGGGACGAGTCATGATGATTGTGTTGGGGGCTTGTTGGGTAGTAGATCCCCCGCGTAATAGTTTTGGGGCTTAAAGCTCGCAATTTAGGGAAATGATATTGTAAAAGTTCCGCAAAGTGCACGGAGTGAAAACTATAAAAGGTCGAGTCAAAGGATTTTCTGCCCAAAAATAATGTAAAATAATAGAAAGCGAATCAGCCTGCACATGGTTCGTGGACCATGGGAATGTATAAATAGAGCGAGGCTCTAAGGGTAGAAGGTAGCTTTTGGTTAAGATCTAATGTATTATAGGTTTGTGAATGCAATATTGGCTCTGAGTTTGTAAGTCCGAGTCACGGTCGGTAGTATTTAGATAGAGGATCTGCAGCTGTATGCACAGAGGCTTGGTAGAGTCCGTAGCTGTGTGCACAGATCCCTGCAGCTGAGTGCGCAGGGTGGAATTGGAATGTACTAGCTCAAAGTTAATAAAAAGATAAGTTGTTCTGGAAATATTGTGCATTTGATTTTTGAACTATATGTTTATGCTTATGTGCTGAGTTTATGCATATCTTTAAGGTTTATGGTTGCGCACACTGGTTATAACTATTGAATGCTTGATTAAAGACCATAAGAATTAGATCTGATCTATAATAAACACATTAATATTAAGAATCTAAGAAGTGCCCCGTCACCGACCCACGCGAAGGCTAGACTACTGTGCAGAGTAGCGTGAGTGCGCAGATCGGTTCGCGACCCTTCCAGACCTCATCAAGACATCCCTAGGGGAACCATCCCATACTACCTCAGGTGAGACTTCAGTCCACATTCCGTGGATTGTTGCTGAAAGGGCCGGTAGTGCGAGATTTGTTTAGCTAAAACACTTCCGAACTTGGGTTAGGCCCCATCAAACCAACATAATACATGGATATATTTCCTTAAGAAGAAATATGAAGTCTTTGACAGGTTTAAAGAATTTAAGGCTCTAGTGGAGAGCTAGACAGAGAAGAAGATAAAGGTGCCGAGGACAGATAACAGTGGAGATTTTTGCAGTAAGGAATTTAAAGAATTCTGTAAGAAGTGTGGTATAGCATGGCAGAAGACTACTCCATATACACCTCAGCAAAATGGAGTTGCAGAAAGAATGAACAAGACGTTGATGGAAAGGGAAAGAAGTATGCTCAATGGTGCCGGGTTAGGACAAGAATTCTGGGTAGAGGCGGTGGAGATTGCATGTTACCTGGTCAACAAATCACCTTCATTGACGTTGGAGGATAAGAATCCACAAGATGTATGGACTGGTAAGAAACCCTCTCTTTCACATCTGAGGGTATTTGGATGCGATGCATATGTACATGTTCCAAAGGAGAAAAGAACAAAGTTGGATAGTAAATATGAAAAGTGCATCTTTATTGGGTATAAGGATGGTTTAAAGGGTTATAAGCTTTGGAACCCAGTAACAAGGAAGGTTGTGTATAGTCGAGAGGTGGTGTTCAAAGAGGTGAAATATGTTCTTAAACATGAAGTCCAACCAAAGGAACCTGAGAAGATAGAGTTTGAGCTAAAGGAGGAAGAATCAGACTCTACAACAGAAGAGGAATCAAAGGATGAAGAGCCACAAACTCCGAGCGTGAGAAGATCAGTTCAAGAAACAAGGTAGCCAGAAAGGTATATTCCATCTGCTTTCTGTTTAAATTTTGCTTTGTCTATTACTGATGATGATCCCAGAATTGTGAAGGAAGCAGTAGATTTAGAGGATAGAAAACTATAGAAAGAGGCCATGGTTGATGAAATGACATCTTTGCACAAAAATGAGGCTTGGGATCTAGTGGAGTTTCCGGCTAGAAGGAAACCCATTGGCAACAAATGGGTGTTCATAAAGAAGACAAATTCAGAAGGAAAGGTGGAGAAATACAAAGCTCAGTTGGTAGCAAAAGGTTATTCCCAGGTGCTGGAAATTGATTTTGGTGATATTTTTTCTCCTATTGCCAAGGTAGCTTCTGTTAGATTACTGTTATCTATTGCTTCAGCTTTTGATTATGAGGTAGAACAGATGGATGTGAAGACAAAATTTCTTCATGGGGATCTGGAAGAGGAGATCTACATGAAGCAACCTGAAGGTTTTGTGGTGAAGGTTAAGAACGAAATGGTATGCAAGTTAAGGAAGTCTCTGTAAGGTTTAAAACAGCCACCAAGGATGTGGTATCAAAAATTTGTTACATTTATACGGGGACTTGGCTTCACTAGAAGCAAAGCAGATCAATTTGTGTATTTCAAATTATTTGGTGAACATGTTATTTATCTAGTTTTGTATGTGGATGATATGTTGCTGGTTGGAAATGACAAAGAAATTATCCAGGATTTGAAGACCCAATTATCCTCCAAATTCGACATGAAATATTTTGGTGCTGCAAACTATATTTTGGGCATGGAAATTAAAAGAGATCGAGCAAAGAGGAAGCTCTGGTTAAACCAGAGGAGGTGTGTCAGGACAATACTGCAGAGGTTTAATATGCAGGATAGAAAACCGGTGAAGGTTCCTATTCCTGTAGGTGTGAAGTTATCTACTGAACAGTGTCCCAAGACACAAGAAGAGGAATAGGACATGTCCCGTTTTCCATATGTAATTGCAGTCGGTAGCCTGATGTATGCAATGGTTTGTACTAGACCAGACATTGCGCATGCAGTGGGAGTATTGAGCAGGTTTATGTCAAAACCATGGAAGGAACACTGGACAACAGTGAAGCGAGTTTTCAGGTATTTTCATGGCACTAGTGATTATGGTTTATGCTACCAAGGAAGATGAGGATTGGACAGAGTGTTGGATATTCGTGGCTTTGTTGATGCAAACTAGGCTGGAGATCTGGATCAGAGAAGATCTACAAGTGGGTATGTGTTTAACCTATTTGGAGGTGCAGTCAGTTGGATGAGTAAGAAACAATCTGTAGTGCCACTATCAACTACAGAGGTAGAATACATGGTAGCCACTCATGCAAGCAAGGAAGCAGTTTGGTTGCAGAGATTGTGTTCAAGTATGGGGTTAGTACAAGGAGCTATAAGGATAGACTGTGATAGCCAAAGTGTAATTTTCTTAGCAAAGAACCCTGCATATCATTCAAAGACAAAGCACATTGATGTTCAGTATCACTTTGTGAGGGATATGATAGAAGACAAAATGGTGTTGTTGATAAAGGTGGACACATTGAAGAATACTGCAGATGCATTGACAAAATCTGTGAGCTCTGAGAAGTTCTCTTGGTGTAGAGAAATAACGGGCGTTGCAGGGCTGGATGAATGACTAATATCTCTTGTGGCCCCATGTGGAAATAAAACGACAAGTGGGAGAATGTTGGGTTGTGTTATATTCTTTTCACGACTAGCCCATGTAGTTAACCGGGGGGTTAGAGGGGGGGTAGAGCCCCCCTCTTCATTGTGCCAATTGCATATTGGGGGGTCATAGGGGGTTTGAGGGGTGCAGGTAACCCCACTCTATGGGTTCTAGGACAGCGCCCCGGAAAATTTTGTTTTTGGACCCTATATTAGGTTGGGCGGACCTACCTATGGTTTTGTGCATGATTTTCACGCATGTTTTTGGACGCGATGGTTTTTAGGTCCATCGTATTGGATGCTTCGGCATGTATAAATATGTATTGTAACATTGAAAGGAATATAATGAAAAATAAAGCTGGTAGTCCCAGTTTTGGGATCCAGGGGAAAATGTCTGTGTATATGTGTTTTATGTGTTATGCTCTCGCATTGTTTATTTTCTATGTTTTAGAATTCATATGCAGGTAATTTATGTATGGGTTTAAAACCTATAGTTGAAACCCCAAAGACTTTTGCATTAATTTGAAAAAGTATACAAGAGAGCTTGAGAGATTAGTAGATGATCCAGAGATCGGATCAACTAACTGACAAATGACTTCCTATTTAATGATAAATCCTCCAACAGCTAGTTCGAGTGATCCTCGTCAAAGCAATCTCGACCATTGATGAGGATTAAAATTTCTTTTAATCTCATCCGTCGAAATTTTAAATTCTTGAGGAAATTCGATTTTTTCAATTAAATGCATTTTAATTAACTCAAAAATAAAAATTTTGAGTTAATTTCCTCAAAAATTTGACTTTGACTTAAACCCCATGGACCAAAGGCTTAAAATTTAGCAAAATAATTAATTTACCTCAGTCCTGGGACCTTTTAAAATTTGAATTTTAAGGACCCACGAATTTTTCCTTTGGAAAATTTAAATTTACCTAGGACCTATAATTAATTAAATTTTTGGCTTAGGATTTTAATTAATTTTTGGCCAGAAAATTTAATTAATTAACCTATGAGGGAATAAATTATTTTTCCAACCCTCAAGACACTTTACATCATCATTTTCATATCTTTTACATCACAAGGGGGAAAACCCATCTGAAATAGACCCTCATAGACTACCCATTTCTGCAACACAAATATAATCCAACAAACTAAGCAATTTGTAATAAAATAACCTAACCAAATAGTTAGGATTATTTTGAAATCAATTTTACATAGACTCGATCTATAAAGCTAGGACTCGCCTAAGATCCCAGTGAAAAAATCCATTCTGGCTTTGGGGTAAGGTTGAAGGAAAACTCTACCGACCATCCGAGAATGGATCGGTGAGACAAAAAACCTCTTGGAATGTAGATCGTCACCAGAAAAGTAGGTTTATCTAGGTGATTACATACACGACACCAATCTGCTAAGGTTATTTACATTATACACATGCGGACTGAGTTTACATTATAAGATGATGATCAAGTTGATGATGATAGCTGGATGGCATGAACACTTTGATCAGGCACTATCCCTTTTGCGAAAAAAGGGGGTGTATTGCTATGGGTTGTTGACACGTAGTGGTCAATAGGCATAGTTCTTTAGATTCAAAGCTCTGTTTATATGGAAAATCATGTTTGTGTATATCTTCTTCTAGATTAATGAATTCATGCTAATACATGCTCATTATGATTTCTTAAGCTTTCAAGCCCACACTACATTGACCAGAATCTTAAATCAACCACAAGACATTTTTATCTTGCTCCTCTTTATGCCTGCTACTATAAACCTTTAACACCTTGACCTAATTGCTTTCTCTCATCCCTGGTCCAGCAACCTAAAAACCATAAATTTTCAAAAACTCATCTAAAACTATTATTTCTAGCCTAAAATTCATTTCTCTTCCAGTCATTGACTGTGAAATCCTTAGAGAGATCCCTCTCTGGTTGAGCAGGGCTAGCTACTGAACTACAAGTGGTTTGAAGTTACCTCTTTCGATCTCCTCCTCATCCTAGGACATTGTAGGGGATAACATGATGCTTGTGAGTCAAAGGCTTTGAAGCTAGTGTACACCATCACTTTTGTAGGAGTAATATAGGAAGCTTGCAACTATTATCTTGGGAGTCCTATGGTATGAATTTGTGACAATGTTTCTTCATTGTTTTATCATTAGTATTAATGTTATGTCTCCTCACTTCCATCTTAATTGTTTCATGTGATCATCTCAGTAGTATTCAAGTAGAAAACATATGGTTATGATCTCTTTTGATGAGATTTTCATGTTTATTTTTAATTTCCCACTGATAAATGAATTCATAACTCATATGCTCATTTTGATCCTTCACTTTTTCAACCCTACAGCACCACGAAAACTCAAAAATGTCACTAAACATACCTACCTTGCCCCATTATATCTCTACAGTTGATCTTTTGAAACCCTAACCTAATTTCCTACACCTATTGACCCTGGTCTAATGAACCCTAAATTCAAACCCTATTGAGCTAAATATCTAGCCTAAGATCTATTTTCCTTCCCAGTCATTTTATTCGCTGTGAGATTATTGATACAACCCTCTTTGATTTGGTAAGGCTAGCTACTAGATCCAAAGTTGGTTTGAGGTTACCTTCATCGGTCTCCTTTCTTAGCCTTGGGAAACTGAGGAGTGCTAACATTTTTAGCAACCATACTGGGGAACAAAGTGTCAAATCTTCCCCATGAAGATCATCAAATTTTATATCTGATTTGTTGATGGTGGATAATGGTTAGACACATATGAAGGTTGAACCATTCACCCCGGTGACTCCAAATTGATCCAAAGACTCCACTGGTAATAGGATCCAGAAATTGAGATAAGTTCTATATCTCAAATGTATGCTCCTTTAAAACAAGATCACATTCTAGGTTTCCAAAACCACATTCCTTGTGTAGATTGGTAGACTTATTTGCCAAAGTTCAAAGACGAGAAAGGAGATGATGCTGCTCTACATCTCGTTAAACTTCACATGCCTTTGTAAGCTAAAGGTTCAATTTCCTGAATATTATATGATGAAGATGTTCATGGTAACCTTACAAGGAAAAGAATGATCTTGGTATGAAGGTCTTCCATCTGCTAGTATTTATTCTCTTAAAGATTTTCATTCAACATTTTTTGAAAAATATAAAGAGTCTCATCCTTCTTTGTCATTGGTTGAGGATCGTTGTGAACATTCTAAGGTTTTCATTAAAACTATAGAAAATTCTTATGGTGATGAAGAGTTCATAGATGAATAGATTTTGAAGGCTTTGTATGCGAACCCATTCCATCACCAAGAAGAACATGTGTCTTCTCCCTCGGATGAAAGTGAAGTTGAGCAGGATTTAAATTATGATAGTCATCTTCCATCTTTTGCAGCTGATTACAATTTGCAACAATCTTATGATCATGAGGGAGAACTAGCAGAGTTTAGCAGCCTTGATGCACAAGATACATATGATAATGGTCATTTCATTTGCCCTGTTTTTCTTGATAAAGATCCTAATTCTGAGTTGGTTTGCATTAAGATCCCTGAGAGTCATCATTCATCCATTGAGTTCAAAAGTAATGAGCAACAAAAGCATGAGAATGTAGCCCAAGATGATGGGATTAAAGGGTATGTGATATAGAATTTCATCTTGTTGTGCCAGTTGTGGAAGAGTACGTTGAAGGTAATATTTTCCAAATATTTGATGAATCTATTGCTCTAGAAACTCTCAATCTAGGTTTACATGAAGAAACACTCATACATGTAACTTCAGATTTTGAGTATGTTAGACTTCAATTTGACCATCATGAGTTGCAGGAAAGTAGTGAAATAGAAGAGGTTGTTTTAGAGCCTCTTGCACATGATGATCTTCCTCGAGATTCAGAAAATGAAGAGTGTGCTTGTATTTTTGCTGACTTTCAAGGCATGGTAATGTTCTAGATTGTTGAAGACCTTATTGCCAATTTGTTGTAGCCATCTCGGAAGATGAATTTTCTTGTATTTATGGATCATAAACACATGTTCAGTGGGCACTTTGAGTTGTCTATCTTTTGTTTTTTCTCCCTGCTTAAGGAAAGCACAAGCAAATTTCAAGTATGTTGCTATTTGCTGGATTGGTTACACCGGAGGGATCATTTCACACGATTGTATATATATATATATATATATTCATCAGGTGGTGGTTATCATTAGGATTTGAAGTTCAAGGTGAAGGTCCTAAGATCCCGATGGCCTGCTGCCATGTGTAAGTAAGTTCAGTTAATAGTTAAGTTTTTCAGTCAAGTCAAGTTAGTTTCAGTTTTTCTTAAGTTTAGTCAGTTAGTATTTTGAGTGTCAAGTGTTTTATTTTGTATCCATCACCTAATGGATGAGGTTACCTGGTCTACGGTGTTCTTGACACCTCCTAAAGGAGCTTCCATCCCCAGTTGGAGCCGATGTTAGTGTCTATGAGTCACCACTGATCAAATTTACTCTTTCGATGTGGTTGATAGTGTCTTAGGTCAAATTGTTATATTTTCAAATAAAGTTTGATCATTGGTGAGTTATAGGTCATTACTACTCCCCTCCATGCTCATGGTCATAAAATTTTGTCATGGTCATGTCATCACTCCTTGTGATAGGTTAATATAAGGAACAAAACACCATTTCTTTATTGACGTAAGCTACAAGAAAGGTATAAAACTACAACTCGAGTCTTCCTCTAGCTCCAAGCGGAACCGTCCTCCGAATCCATCCTTTCCCACCCTCAAGAATCTTCCTCCATCATCATACACAGGGATATCGCAAGAAGGATGAAGGATATCTCAAAAGAGGAAACAATGGTTTCCTAAAGCTTTGGGGAGTGCAAGAGGCATAGGGGTTTCATCAGACTCAATCAGGAATAAATCAACTATAATATCAATATCCCCTTTCTTCTCCTCTTAAGGCCTTCCCATGGAGGTTTATTTATAGTTCTCCAAATTAGTTTTTTGGTTGGGAAACAGTTGGGTCACAGGCTATAGGAGGTGAGTAACAGGTAAAACCTGTGAACTCCACCTAAAATTAAGGAAATTTATTATTTTTAAGTGTTTTAACACATGTACACGGGTTGGGTATACGTTGACCCACATGTTCATGCTTTTATCACAGGGAAAAGTAGCATATAGGAAATAAAACACTATTTTTTATATTTTGGACCAATTTTGGAAGGAAGGGTTGCCCGAGGCCATAACCAGAGCATTAGATCTACCAAGAGTGGTAAATGGTGCTATAACAGATGCCCCATAATATATGAGGTCAAAAGGGGTACATGATGGCTGAAATGTATTAAGTGTATAGAAGGAATCATGCCAAGACCAAGGAGGAATTCACCAAAATTTAGCCTACCAAGCCAATGAAAGAGGTCAGAAAGAAACTACTGTCTGAGGCGAGCATACCCATGCTCAGAAATAGTAAAGCATGTGCGCATGTCAAGTACAAAAGCAGATCCAATATGCATACAAGTATAAAGGAACTGCAAATACATAATGGATCATCCGATCATAACCAAGAAAGTACATGTCTGAATATCACATATAAAGAGCTAATCAATGATGCTGAAGTATGAAGATGATCACTGAAGTCATAAAACTGATCCAAATAGTACCAAGTCAAATAGTGGAATAAATGGTACTACGCTGCAACTCGGGTGCCAACATATAGGATGTCATTGTAAGGAACTACAACATATAAGTTGGATGGTGTCAACTAGCAGAAACAAGAGCAATTGACAAGTGAACCAAGAAATGTTGATGCAAAACTGAGGTCTTCATCGACCGCCACAGTACATTTCTACACAATGGGAATAAATGATCTGAATTCGACCATGTGAGAAATCGTTTGATTACTGGTCATTGATGTATACTGTTAACAAGCACAAGACTACTCACCGATAATGATGATGAGAGACAAGGTACCCAGTACAATATAACAAGTGTGAATAAATGAGTTGTAGTCGAATAATTGGAAGAATATATCAATCACAAGATAATGATGTTTTCCCACTGTCGATAGTGAAGGAATCTGCCACTAATGACTACAAACCCTAAGGTACTGCCAAATGGAAGCTAGATCTCTTTCCCAAAGAAATGAGCTAAATTCAATGGGAAAAGATCTACTAGAAGGAAGGCATTAAGGAATCCTTCATCAATCTAGTGCAAGTGTAACCCATAGACCAATAATTTTGAAGGAATCAGACGAATAAAGATGTAGTAACCTAACCGAAGCATGTTTCCAGTGTACACAAGATTTAGCTAGTGCATGATAGAAACCCTCTGAACCAACCAATAATGAAAGCTAACATAGAGGCGAGGAATCCACCAATAGGGTCAAATGGAAACCAAGGCACTGCACGAATCCCAATGTGTGATAATGAAAGCTGATGTCAAACACAAGGGAAGCCACTCAGTCAAAGACCCATGATATTGATCGATGCCAAGCACAAGGTGACCTATCAATAATGAAAATAGGGCCAGGGTGCGGCTCTAGATCTACCCTCAGAGAAATTTGTCATAGTTGATAAGAGCAAGACCCACCAACAAGAATCCAATGGAGAACTTCTCAAACCAGCATGAGCAAAAGACCAACATAGCTGATGTGACAATGAACATGACTCTAACAACTAGGGATGGGCGAATGAAAAAATAGGTCAAGAGACACTGCAGAGAGGCTAACTCTAGTTTACTTCCCTTGAACAAAAGCACGACTCAATTGTGAGTACATGGCAGCATATGATAAATTTGTATAAGTTTTTCATGCAGGAGGCATAATCAAACTCTCCATATGATTGGAAGAGATAACCAATCAAAGGAGTATTGACTCAATAACAAGGTTAAGGCTCTCCTATGTCAAAATAAAGCCCATCCCAATGGAGGAAAGACTTATTTTTTGAGTGATTTTTTCAAGGGCGACACAACTGACTCTAGCTGCCATCAAACATGGAAATAATGTCCAGTTCTCGCTCTTTTTCATTTATATGAAGCTTGAAAAAGAATAAAATAATGCTATAGTATAGTGGAAAGAACAAGTGTCGAAAAAGTAGATGCTCTAGTTCCTGGGAGGGGAACATTCCTATGTTCAATGTAAGGTGGCGAAACTGGTAAATGACACTCAAAGGAATGTTCTTTCCACAGGTAAAAATGGTGCTTAAATTTTCAGAGGCTAAGTGACTGCAAGGTTGATTTTGTAGAATTCATGGTCAAAAAGTGGCTTAAACACGAGTCCAAGTGAAGCCGACTCAAGGCCAAAAGGTGAAAATAATCAATATGCAATGCAACAGTACAACTCAACACAATGGAGCCTCTAGGGTATAAAGAAAAAAAATAACAAAGAAGAACGAGAATGAGTCTCCAATAAACAAGTCATGGCAGGGCTAGAGAGGACTCCCGAGCCTACTCAATATAGCAGTATGGGAAACATATGTCAGTGAGCATCTAACTAAGATGTCCATGTAAAGGATGGCTCTACCATCACGTCATGATTTTAAAAGTCCGCGAGTGAAAATGGTTTGTGAATGAAGACATGATGGGGTCGACCCTATGGAAAAAATATTGCAGTATGGAGGTTGGTATGCAAAATGCAGTGGAAAGTGATATTCCCTAACCTATATGCGAATAAGAAAGCGATACCTGCCATGACAAGTCTGCAATTATGGGACCAAAGTGATTTCTTAAAAAAGTCTCCAAAATATCCTGTAAAGACAACCCATTCCCAACATTCCAAGCCAAAAGGTCAAAAAGCCCATAAGATAAAATCAACTTTAGAAAAAATAATTTTTATTTTTCAACCTATATAAGGACTTTTGGACTCACATTTTTTTACATTTGTTTTTTGAGCAAGGAGTTGTGGATAAAAACTCAAACAAACTTCCTCCGTCAAATTCAACCATTCAAATTGCTTCAAATCTTCGAGGTAACCCTTTAATCACGATTTTATCATTTTTGATGATTTTTAGTTGTTTTTTCATAGTTTTGACCATAGGAAATTATGTTAAAAATTTCAACTCTTCATACATGGGGGTTGGATATAGGTAACCCATGTATACGAGGGCCCTACACGCGACTGTGTAAAAAGCGAACCCGCATGTGCGTGAGTCAGAGTGTTTCAAAGGTTGTGATATTACCATGGCAACTATTGAAGATCGAAGTTTCATGGTGACTCCACTACATAGAGATCAATAGCTTGAAGAATTTCCAAGATGATTTATACTGCAAGAAGAAATGTCTGTTATGCTCCTATCAATCGATCTCACATATATGGTTTTCCAAATCATATGCCTTGTGTTGATTGGTCAACTCATCTTCCCATGTTCAAAGATGAAAAGAAAGATGATGTTGGTTTACATTTGGTTAAATTCCATATACATGTATGTAGACTGAGCATTGAGTTTCTTGAGGATTGTCTCATGAAGATGTTTATGGCTACCCTTGAAGACAAGGCTAGAGTATGGTATGAAGGGTTTCCATCAGGAAGCTTGTGTTCTCTTAAAGATTTCCATAGAATATTTTTTGGACATTATGGGAAATTTCATCCTTCATCACCACTGATTCAAGACTATTGTAATATTTGGAAAAAATTTAAACATTGATTTAACGATTTGAAACATCGTTTTTTGAAGGATGACAATTACCTAGCGTGAAAGGGAGCGCAGTGCCATTGATAACCAAGTGATGGAGGATCAAAATGCCTTAGATGCTTTGAGAGGTTGTGGTTTGCTAAATTTCTTTAGAATTCCAAACATGAAGGCGAATACTCAATTTCTTGAGTTGTTGATTCATCACTGGAGTTCAGAAGATGATGCATTCATGATTGATCAAATGCCCTTGAGGATCAAGATAGAAGACATTTATTTTATTACAAGTCTTTCTTGAAGGGGAGAGAGAGTGCATTCTACTGGCAGGATGAGAGGTAGTCTCAGTGTATAGTACTACAACCACATATACTGTCCTGGCAACCCCGAAAAAGTTGGAATTTAGATTCCAACCAGGTATGTAGAGAGCTTATCATTGAAAATCATACTATTTACCATAGCTAGGGTAAATGGTTATGCTTCTCTACATCAGGCTTCACGTGTGTCCATGAGCCTAGCAGTGAATTTCCTCACTATTGTCTTTGATTGGTGTACACCTTTTCTGGCAAACGTGAAGAAACAACTCACTTCCATTTAGAAGGGTTAGACGAAAAATTTCGGATACGACACTATCTTATGCTCATTCTTTTTTGAGAGAGTACCTAGGCTTCATCCAAAGGTATTATCTACCATTAGTAGCCTGATAGATCCACATATGGGTAGATGGGATGACTTGATGAAATGCCTAGGGGGCGGTGAGGTCTCTAGGACGACTTTTGATGACGAGTTTTTCCTTTGGTGGGATCAATAGGTCATTGCAGTCGACGACTACCCCTACACTGGAATTGATTTATGAGGAGATCCGGATCTAGTATTGCCACCAGACGTAGCATGGGGTGCCATAGCTATAAATGATTTTTAAAATTTTAATATTTTTTTGGATTTTTAATATAAATGAATTAAAAATCATTTTTATGAGACAAGACACTTACAAAATATATTGATCATGTTTTAGATGTGGGATCGGCGAGACGTGATGTATTTCCTCGACATGGGTCTAGATGTTGAAGGGGTTGTAGCTTAGACTGAGAGAGTTCTCAATGTAGTATAGAGGAACTTGGTGAGATTGACTCACCAAGTACCCATGGTGGTCATAGAGGACTTACCAGAGGAGATGTAGCGTCACATGGTAGGAGTACCATGGGACTAGGTGCAACTATTTCAGCGTGTGGCCAATGTCGTCATTTACTTTCTAACTTCTTGTTTGGTCAATTTAGTGTTTCCTAAATTGATATTTAAAATGTCAATCCGGGAGTCATAAACTGCTGAAGTGAAGTGCACTATATGTGCAAGATAACCGATTTCTTAGACTTTTGTCGTTTTTGAGTTTTTTAGTTTGTTTTTGGGTTTATCTTTTGTGGATTCCCTAGTGTGACATGGCGAAATTGAAAGTCAAGTATGGATGGTAATGGTGATTTCTACGATGATTCAAGTATGGATGGTAATGGTGATTTCTACAATGATTTTCCAAACTTCAAAGTTATCAAAAAGAAGGTTTCAAACTGACTGTGATGAAATCAATTCTCAAAAGGAAATAAATGTACCAAAACAGTGAACTAGTGACAATGGCCCAGTATCCTTACTGTTGTATGAAAAAGAAAATAAAAACTGAACCCAAAGCAACTCAAAGACTGAAAGCTAAGCAAACTAAATCACACTACTTCAACCCACATTCTGACCCTTCACCTTTCGACTCGCTCCGGCTATAGGAAGTAATCATAAACAAGCTGAGTAATATGATATCTAAATTGCAGGAAATCAAATTGCATAAAAGGTAACTAAGATTTAACTACTCATTCATATTTCAATTCTTGAAAATGACATAAGTAATTTAATCTCTAACTGGCAGGAAAGAAAACTAAAGCATACTACATCAAGTAATATTCTGATTCCTTACTAATTGAGTCGCTTGGCTATAGGAAGGAAATCATAAACAGATGAGTAATATGATATCTAAGTGGCAGAAAAGTAAATAAGCAAAGCAAAACTGAAAGAAATGACAATGCTGGAATTAAAACTTAGTAAATGAAAATCAGTAGAAAGGACAAGATGATCTCATGTTAGTAGTCATTAAAAATATGTAAATTTGCCCGGGCTGCCTACAAAAACCTGTAAGAAAAGCACTGATCAGCTAACAGTTATGAGAAAACATAAAAGGAAATATGGACAGCAGTTAATTATGAACATCAGAACAGTGCAATATATACAAGCAATGATTATAAAAACAGTAACACAATGAAAACAAGTAAGAAACTATACAGAGCCTTGGTGTACAGGGGCCCTCTGCAACCTTAGCCAGTCAGTACTCAGTCAAAAATCAAATTTAGGAATGCTGTCTTCTCATATATTAAAGTGCAGTAATAAGAAAAAGTAAGGCACAGTACAGTGGGCTTATAACAATAGTTAAAATTACATCTGAAAAACTAACTATCCAACATATACCAACGCGTTATTTATAAGTGAAAATGCTGCAACTAATTCCTAGATTCTACACTGCCAAACAGACACGTAAATCTCCACGGCCTGAGATCTAGCGTTATGGTAATCATGACAGTTAAATCCATGGAGTGGTGGCTGCTAGATTCAGTTCACGGGTTGATCTACAGGTTTTCCAATACCTCCAGAAATTGAGGATCATGCCACGCAAACCTTCACGTGGGCAAAATAGAGCTGTGCCATCGCAAAACTCTTGGTTTGGCCCTTCCTTTGACCATCTTTGACCATGACTGTTTATGAGTGATTTGGCTGAACTGAGGGGACACGCTCCATGTACATGTCACTTGTAGCTTGCCCATGTGGCCGATTTCTCCATTGGACACCTGTAACATAGTCTTTAACAAAATGGCTGCGGAAACTTGAGCTGGCTGCGGAAAGTGACAAGTTTCCGCAGCTGCTTGAACAAAAATCTAAATCAAACAGCAGTCATAAACATAGTTAGGAAACCATTTCATAAGCTCTTTTTAGACTAATATGCAATGATTTGACAGCTTGGTGGATTAAATAAATGGAAAAGAAGGCTGAAAAGGTATATAGGGAAGTGCAGGTTTGGGAATCAACACTTCTCATCTTGACAAGGATCATTAGATAGATGATAAGATCTTTTTGTGATTGGACATGATGATGGGCATAAGCCCACATTTTATAGGGAATTTTGTCCTGATTTCTGTATATTATTTTGGCCACAAACACTCTATCTATATGCAGATGATATTTCAATTATTTTGGATGTTTTTAATTTGATGAATGATTTATATGCCAGTCCAATGATTAATTAGCAATAGAATCTGCTAATGAATTTTCCGATCGTGGAATGTGAACAAATGTAATGTAAACAAATGATTGTTGCAACAACCGCACTCTCAGAAATTGATGATACCGATAGGGATCTCGTACCTAATGGATGTTATTCAGTTGAGATACCACCAATTGTGAATATAAATAAACCACTAATGAATCAATATCAAGAGATATCACTTCAGATAGTAAATTAATAACAGAAGTATATTCGGCAATATCATTTGAAGCAGGACTGATACATACTCCTCTCAAAACCATCAACTGGCCAGATGGATAATAAATCACCCAAGCCGTGGAAGAAAGGTTCTGGGTGTGTATACTGGCACCATGGACAAACCCTAGATATATCAAATCATCAATCAATACCTACCAAAGAAGATCAAAAATATCTAAATCACTAAAACCAATAGATACATATGTACAATCATACAATATATACAAACAAGTAAATGCTCGGCTGAAGACTAAGCAAAGTACTTCTTAAGGTAGAGCCTATTTCTGGGCTCCACCAACTTGTTTCCTTCAAAGTCAATCAATTCATAGGCTCCCTTTTTTAAAACTCATTTGACAATAAAGGGACCTTACCACATAGACTTAAACTTGCTTGCCCCCAAGGCATCTTTATCTTGATCGTAGACCAAGACAAGGTCGCCTTCAAAAAAATTTCTAGGATGGACAACTTTATCGTATTGATTTTTTACCCTCTTTTTATGGGCTTCGTTTATTGCGGAAGCATATTGACGCTGCTCATCAAGATGCTCTAAATGAACAAGGCACTCTTCGAGAATAGAATTCTTTGGAATGAGTTAAACAACCAGTTTAAGGGAAGGAATTTCACATTCAACGGGAAAAATAGATTCCAACCCGTAAACCAGTTGAAAGGGAGTAAAACCAGTGGCAGTCTTAACTGACGTTCAGTATGACCAAAGTGCCAGGTACAACATGATGTACCAATTGGATCTAGTTTTTTCAATCCTCCTATGTAGGATGATTTTAAGGGATTTGTTCACGGCTTCAACTTGCCCATTAGCCTGAGGATAATACAAAGATGAATGCACCTGCAAGAAACCCAACTTGAGAGCCAGTTCAGACATCAATTGATTTTGGAAATGACTTCCACGGTTAGTGACAGTCTCTTTATGAATATCGAATCAAGAAATAACTTGATTGAAGAGAAACAAGGCTGTTGTTTCACTGTCATTCTTAAAATTAGGCATGGCCTCAAACCACTTACTAAAGTAGTCTATGGCGACAATGATATACTTGTGATTTCCTGCCGAAGGTGGATTACAAGTACTAAAATCAATGCCCTCACTTCGTGAAAGGACCAACGATGATAACAGGAAAAAGCGGAGCTAGATGTGTGTGCATCTTTTGACCGCCTCAATACAATATTTGAAGATCGAAGTCCAAAAGTAGCCTGCTCACAAATATTTTTGGGTTGTAACAAGCCTAGATGGATGACCACAACAAGCTCAATTGTGGCAATCATTAAGTACTGACTCAGCCTCTTCCAAGGTTAAACAATGCCTAAGGATTGAATCAATCCCACGACGATATAATGTGTCACCTATAATAACATAATTCTTAGCGAGGTGACACAAATTTCTACACTTGTCCTTGGAAAAAGAAGGCGGAGACTTCAAATTATGGAGATATATAATGATATCCCCATACCAAGGATCTTGTGAGGAAATGAGAAATAGATGTTCATCAGGAAAATTTTCATCATGGATGATTTCTTCCTCACAAGGCAGCTTTGATATCAACTTTGCAAATGCTAAATATTTCTTAGATTTAGATGACATGAATTCGAGATCAAATTCTTGCAAGATGACAATCCATCTATTATATTTTCCCCCAATCACTCACATACCAAGAACAAACTGGAATGTATTAACAACTACTAAGATGAATGTTTTTCAAAGCATAATATAATGCTGAAGCCATTGGACATCATGGAAAGCTGCCAAAGATAATTTCTCGATGGGAGAATAGCATAGTTCAGGACCTACCAAGCCTCGGCTCAGATAGAAGATTACATGGTCACATAGGGCATCATCTTCCTGAACCAGAACCATATGAATGGTTGAATTTGCTGCAGCGAGATACAAGAGGAAATCTCTACTATAATCAGGCAGACTCAACATTGGAGTAGAGGTTAATGATTTTTTCAAAGCATCAAAATATCATTGCACGAAATCATCCCATAAAAATGGGACCGATTTCTTAAGAAAACACATATATCCTTTTGTGATCTTTTGGGCATCAGATACCCCCACAACACATTTTTTGGGGCTCAAAGCTCGAGCTTTTGGTCAAATGTATTGTAAAGAATCCACGAAGTATGGGCGCGGAGCGTGAAGTGTATGATTAAGTCATAGGATTTTCTACCCTAAGTTATGTAAAGTAGTATAATGTAATGTTAGCCTACCCATGGTCCGCGGACCATGGGATTGTATAAATAGAGCTAGGCTCTAAATTCTAAAGTAGCGAGAAAGTAGACATGGAGAATCAATAATGTATGCGAGATAGTTCTAGGTCGTAAGTCTACGTCTTGAATCGTAGTAGTAGGAAGAGGCTCTACAGTTGAGTGTGCAGAGGCCTAATAGAGTCCGTAGCTGAGTGCGTAGACCCCTGCAGCTGAGTGCGTAGGGCGGAGTTGAGTTTGTAATCAAGGAAATAACTAATAAAGATAAGTTTGATTCCAATCTTGTGTATTTGTGTTTTATCTTACTTTTTATGCCTTTATACTATTTGATGATCGTGCACACTTATATGAATGCTGAACATTATTAAGAATACTGGGGCTCACATAGATATGTTAAGTAATTGAATAATAAATAAGTAAGGATAAGGAATTAGGGTAATAACTTCATCACTCCGCGATCAAGGTTGCGTGAAGGTAGCATCACAGGTTGCAAGGGATATATAGTTGCACGGATAATGGTGCACGCAAGGTCAAACCACAAACCTCCCTAAAACCATCAGACATCTCTAGGGTGCGAAAACCTAGTTCCAGAACTCTCCCATGCTACCTCGGGTGAATTTCCGAAAGGGCCAGTAAGTTCGGGATTTGTTTGGCTAAATCATCTCCGAACCTGGGTCAGGCCCATACAAGCCAACAAATGGTTCCATTGTCAGGACCAAGATCTGCATAAGGGATGTCTGATGTCATGGCACTGGAATCAAACAAAGAAAGAAATTGAGGAGTGGTTGGACAAAAAAATTCACGAATTCGTGACACAAGAAAACAGGAATCCACGGGTATCCAAAGAGCAGTGGTTGGAGTGCTACTTATATACAGAAATCCATGAGATTTTCTTTGCTTCTTTTCCTTCTTAACTATATGAGTGGATCGCGAAGTTAGCAGACAAACAAGGAAGGTGCAGGCTTGATAAACCAATCACGTTGACTCCAGAATTAGTGTGCAGATTAGAAGCCTCGAAATATAAGATCGTGTGCTATGGACCATTGGCTTGATTGAATTATAGGCAGATTCATCACTAAGTTCGCAGTAGGTATGACCGTCAGCTATAGCGAGGCAGAGCGGCACTTCCTCGAAGGACCGCGAGGTAAATACATCAAGTCTTTGAAAACTTGGATTAAGATGTTACTATGCAAAAAACAGGTTATGAGAATAAATTAATGTTTGGAACTACGCAGAGTGGAAGACCCTATAGAAGCGAAGGTAGCGTAGGGATAGAGAATAGCCCTTTGATTTCACCGTGAAGAGAAAGCGAGGAAGAGCTCACGGAAGTTTCACCGAGAAGCATGGTTTGTATGATAAGGCAGCGAATACCACAATTGCCACATCCACCTACATCGCCACCCGTCTCACCATTTTCACCTCCATCTCCACCCGCCCCACCTCTGCAATCCTCGCAATTTAGTATGGCGAACGCGATCAAACTTCTGGTATTTAGAGGGATAGGAAATTAAGATCCAGATTAGTTTTGGTTCATTGTAAGGGTAGTAGGGGAAGTGCAAGGCATTGTGGATGACAATATAAAGAAGGCTACATTGGTAAGCACACTGCACGATCGCGCTCTAACGTGGTACATCAAACATTCCAATGATCATCCAAACGCAGGAACCGCAAAAATTCAGGTAGCACTGAATAGGGAATTTAGCAAGGAAAAGTCAGAGACATAATCAATTATTGGATTTAAGGAGATGGTGATGCTCCCGGGTGAGACCCCCTGGGATCTAGATTAGAGATTGAAGAGTATGATTTGCGAAGCCAATATGATGTTGATGGATGCACATCATCGCGCCTGGTTTGTAGAGTCGCTATCACCGCATTTAAGGATGGCACTGTCACAACAAAATCTTGCCACACAGGCTAAGGCATTAGAAATGGCAATGAGGTTGCATGAGACCCCTATACAAGATCCTGGGTTGGAAGTCCAGCAAATCCATGTGCAACTAAAAAATTTGTGTTTGGAAATGTAGAGCCTGAAGCAAGACAGGACACCATGGCTGGAGGTGCATGAGGAAGTATGGTGAGTAAAGTGTAAAGGTCGAGGGCATGGTAAGGACCATTGTTTAGTCTTCATGAACTACTTAGCGGCAGGAGGGAATATGCCATTAAGACCAGAGACGCAAGAAGGGCCCAGCGCGGTGCCTCCTTTATGGTGCGTGATCTGTCAGCTAGGAGGAAAGCACAATACAGATAATTATCACCTATTATAGAAGTATACGCAAACGTCCCAGTAGTTGTTCTATAATTTCTGTAGGTCAGTAGGTCATGATGAGAACACCTACAGAAGCTTCAAATTAATGATGGATTGGACCCCTGCCTATAGAATGCAGACCGAAATGCGAGCCCTTGATCTGAATGTAGGGATGGCGCGCACTGGATTTTAGGGGCATGGATGAGGGCGAGGAGGAATGGGACTAGGAAGGGGTCATGGAAAATTGATTTGTTACATTTGCTGAGGGCCCACACACTACACTCGCGATTGTATGAATCCAACGAGAATATCATGTTTGTACTGTACTCAGTTTGATCATGAGACAGAAGACTGCCCTACATTGATAACAAAGCTATGCGGCAAAGGGGTACTCCAGCCTCCCCTGACTCAGAATGTACAAATGATGAGGTTTGAACCATGCGAAGAGGACCCAAATATAAATATAGTACTTAGAAGTTGTATCACGACAGGAGGTGACAAAGGTAAGCAACCTGAAGAGAGTGCGTGGGTTCACAAGGCTGTTGCGAAGGAACCTGAATTTGATTTAGAGTGTGGGAAGGAGACATTCATGGAAGCTAAGAAGAGCTTCACGAAGGCCTCTACTTCAGGTAGTAAGGATCAACTAGAATCAGGGATGGATCCTTCGATGCTCACTACCTTTCTAGAGACATGCATGAAATTGATGCACAACAGCAAAGTGGTAAAAGGACTACAGGAACTGATCACTAGGTGTGCAGGGGCAGGAGAACTGCGCATGGTTCGGAAAGTTAGAAAGCATGCATTGCACATATGGAGGGAAATGAGATTAACTGCATAAATCATAGAATATGAAATGGATCAGGTAATTCTGGATTTAGGATCAGACGCGAATGTATTACCAAAACAGACCTGGGAACGCATGGGCAGGCCCATGTTGTAGTGATCTCCTATTCAATTACGAATGGATAATTAGCAGAAGATCATATCGATGGGGAGACTGCAAGGGATAACAGTGGATATTGAAGGTTCGAGCGCGTTGGCGGATTTTGAAGTAATAGAGATTGTCGATGATAGCAATCCCTATCCTACACTACTGGGCAAATGATATGAAAGGAATCATAAACTTGAAGAAGCACAAAATGATTTTTGAGAAAAAGGCACTACACGTCGTAGTACCACTAGACCCTACTGAAGGAGCGCAATACAATAAACCAGTGCGTGATGAGGATAGTGATTACAATCTCGATTGCATCTATAATATAACTGCGTGAGAACAAGATTGGGTGAATCCAACTACAGATGGTAGGATTTCATGGGAGCGTGAAAGCTCTTGCACATCAGATTCAGATTAAGAGATAGAACAATGGTAGAATCGGCTGCATGAAGTAACAAAACTCAACTGCAATATGATGAGATCACTGCATTGTGTGACAACAGAGGTACACTATCTGCTAGTATATGATGGATTGATAGCGGCGGAGGAATTTCTGAAAAAATTTGAGAGCGCAGTACCAACGAAACAATGGTTTGATGGGCTGAAATGGGAACTGCACGCTACACCTGCAAGATGGTGGAGTACGCAAGGAAGTCTTGAGCACTGGAAAGAATGAAAAACAACGATGCGCCTACGATTTGGAAAACTGTTGGGTGTGGATCCTGATTATCTTCTGTATTCAAAGGTCTTAGCTGGATGTATACCCTAGGAAGATTGTACACCCCTCCATGCGGGGGGGACTTGTCCCCCCCGCGGGGGTTCGAGGGGGCCGATCCCCCCCCGGCTGTGGGGTTTGGGCACAGCACCCCTGAAGCTAAAAATAGATGTAAAGTTGCCTTGTAAAAGTCTAGTAATTTCTAGTCAATCTAGGCCGTTCACTAGACAGATGATCTAACAGTAGAAGTTATGTTTAATTTAGGGTTTTTTTCCCTAGAAGGAAACCCCTCACTATATATGAGGGAATTTTATTGCGTCTATGTATATCTGTATTCTAAGTGAGGAAGAGAGAGAAGATGTAGCCCAAACTGGGTGAACCACGTATATCTGTGTCTCTCTTGTTTTATGCGTTTTCTGTTTTTATATTTCTGCAATATTTTATATGTTCCATTGCTCTATAATATATAATTTTCTAACAAAAACCCCAATGTTATAGATCAATTTGGGCATATCAACCCCAACTTATAGATCGATACTATTAGGGCCCATTAACCCCTAGTGCAGTTGTTACATGCCCTAAAGAAGCTAGTCATCAGAATGTCTCACTTCCCAAGAAATTCCATCACTGAAAACATCCAAAGACTACCTCTAAGAATATCAGCGCAGGTAGGCCTTCATTAGGGTGCAGTACAGTGCAACCCAGTACACTAACAGGGTGCACTACAGTGTAGTCCAGTACACTACCAGGGTGGATTAGCACAGGTAGATACACTACCAGGGTGCACTGCAGCGTAACCAATACACTGTCAGTGTGCATTGCAGCACACTTGGTCCCTCTTTGGCCTGAGCTGGGTGAATTTGAGAAAACTTCTGTGAGGGTCTAAAGATTCCTTATCCATTGGAAGCCTCTATAAGTTTCTCAATGCCACCTGCTCCTTTGAGTTCACATTTGGATGAGGAAGGGAATTAGGAAACATCAATCCCCTATCCCTTCTTCCATGGAACCGATTTCTAAATTTAGAAAGGCATTCATTATCACCATTGATGGCATAACCTCCTTCATTCACCTATAAATAGATCACTCATCTAAGAGATTGGGGACTAAAAAATATTGAGTTGTAAGGACATGCTGGTGATATGAGATTAGAATTGAGTGCAAGTATTGTAATAGTTTTGGAGTGTCTTGCTTTCATGAGGTGAAGAAGGATCGAATTGGAAAGGTGTCACTGGATCGAGCACATATGGGTTGTAATATTTTCTCTTATCAATAAAGTTTTCAAGACTTTTTCCTTATGCTTGTGTTATATGTTAATTCTTTCATATGTATATCATGTTTTCGATTCCATATTATTTATAAGCAATAGATCATTATCATTTTCCTTGATGGATTTTTGTTTCTGTGATTTTGCAGGTACTTTCCAAGCGGCTTAAGTATGGAAAGGAGTAGAAAAATCGGTCAAGGGAGACAAGGAGCTAGCGAAAACTACAAGTAGGTTCCTTTTCTCTCTTGTTTTATCTGTTCATTATAGAAAAGGCTGAGATTACTTTGTCTATTATTTCTAGACCTGCTACTAGATCAAGAAGGTTAGGCGTTTGTCCAAGAAAAATAAATATTTGCGAAACAAATTGGCGACTCTGTTGGGGAATGATTATTCATCCTAGTAGCTTATCAACCTCTTAAGACATTTCTACACACTGTACTTGTCTTCGTTCATTGATTTTAGTCCTATTTCATTGAAAATTGAGTCGAAACTATGACAAAGTTGCCTTCAGAATTGCTTACTGTCATTAGCATAGTCTAATGAAGGACACAGTGTGTTATAGTGCACTTCCCGCATAGGTTCAGTGCGATTCATCGCACTGTCTCTAACTGCTGCCTGTGCTGATCCCTTCAGGGGCAGTTTCCCATCTAGGAACTGAAAGTTTTTGCCAATTTTCTCTTGTTTGAATGAGTTGTTGAATGTCAATGATGTTTTGTCTCTGAAAATATTTTTTCATTTCCTTAGCTAGCCCTACTTTGATTGGATTGATTAAAGTTTTTTTAATGTTTTCTTTGTCATTATCAGTCTATAGTCAAAGTTAGTTTTTGGTCGATTGATCTTTGTCGAAAGAAAGTGTCGTAAAGTCGTCTTTTCCTTCAAAAATTGAATTATCCTAAAGTCTTCATTCATAAAATATCGATTGATTTATATGTGCGTATGATTTGTCTTTTCATTAGAAGTATTGTAATTCCTCATTTCTTTGAAAACAAAAGTGTTGTAAAGTCTTCCTTTCCTTGAAAAGAAATTGTTGCAAAATCGTCATTTTTTATGAAAAGAGATTTTTGATCGATTTTGCATATTTCCTTTTTGTTCATCACAACATTAAGGGATTTGAAAAGAAAAACATGCATTGTGGATTTTAAATTTTGTGAATGCTTGAATGGAATGGTTTAGGGAATTGCATCTAGTTTGTGCTCTTTGTTGATTGATCAAAAAGTACTTGTTTTCTCTATCCCTAGTAGCTAGGATTTTCATTGTTAAATTGAATGGAAAGAATGCTTATCATATTAGTTGCATTTTAGGAATTGCAAACATACATCATGTGGTGAACCTTGAAAGGAAAATTTTAAAGAAGATCAACTTAAAATTTATCTAAATTTACCTAATGGAGCATTGTCACCTAACAAAAAACACTTAAAGGTCTAGGCTAGAGACGTGTTCCAGTGTCGTAAAAAAAAGATGTTGTCACTAATTTGTCTATAATACATCCCGAGTGTGATACCTCATTCCACCTACGTGAGTATATTGTATCTCATCACGTACTTTCGGGTATATAGGGTGGTGTTACAGTACGTAAAGTATATGGGAATGCTCTCACTGTGCGGTTTTTCATTATACAACGCTTATACGGATTGGGCCTCCACATACCTTCGAGTATATATGGGAGGACAACTCTAGGTTGCTATCCATCCTTAGGTAACCAAGTCAGCCGCCTTGTACATTATGATACACCGAACACAACATTCAGGGAGATTTCCTGCTCATACTTCTTGGTTCGCTTGGAGGTATTCTACAGTTCGCAGTTACTTGGTAATCCTTTTGCCTAGATCATCCCTCTTTTGTTTTTGTTATGTTAATTTGATTAAAATAAATTAATTGAGCATGGATAACATCCTCCATGCTCACTCCTTAGTTGATCTTAGGTTGAAACATATGGCGCAAAATTTGGAGTTCACTGATCAAGGAATTCCTTTTGATGGGAATCCTAGTCCTTTTCCTCCTTTTGGAAATATTGGTGCTCCATATATGGCTACATTATCCCTTCCGGGATTTACCATTGGCTTGCCAGTATGGTTGTTTTCAACCTCCTTGGTTCAAAATGTCATGATTTCTCCGCAATCGAGTACACCTCCAATTGGAAAAAATCAACCTCCAGTTGATCCTAAAATTGACCCTTTGCCTTCTTCCTCTTTCCTGGTGAAAGTATTGGTACTAGTAGCTAGGTGGCTAAGAAGAAGAAGAAAGGGAAGAAGAAGAAGAAGAAGAAGAAGCAAATTCAGCAGAGGGGCAACCAAGCAACTATTGCTTTGAATGCAACATCTGGTGAGAAACCATCCGTCAAGCCTCACAAAGTTCGATATCCAAGAAAACTTTGTGTGGGAGTCCATATTCTTTGGAAATTTCCTAATATTCCTCAGATCTTAGAAGAATGGTCTTCCCGTTCACATCACCCTGTGTCATCAATTTCTAGAGATCATGCTATTGACACACCATCAACTAGTGGCAGTAAAGTTCATGGAAACAAAGGTAAAGTTAAGTTTCCTTGTAGGTTATGTGAAGGGAATCATGCCATTCGCCTTTGTCCCTATTTGGATGAAGCCAAAAGAGTGTTGGATAACTGTCCCGCTTCACCACAACCACTTCCATCTGGTTACAAGAAAGTCTCCCTAAGTCCTTCACTAGTTGATGAATTGGCTAACCAATATCAACCGTTGGTCAAACCCACTCTCTCTGAAAGTGAATCCTATGAGTCTATACCCGACCCAAATCAACAGGTTGAGGTAACAGTTGACCCGATTTCACCTTCAGTAAATAGTACCTTTCCTGAAGAGAGTGAATATGATACCCCTTAGGTTCTTTTTGTTTCTTCAGATTCTAATGAGCTTGGGGGCAGTCCTCCTGTTCCATCAAGACAGGAGGAAAATCCTCCAGTTCTCGTAACTCAAGGTGTTAATCCTCCCATTTCTACGGTACCCCATCCAAGTAGCCCAGTGACTTCCTTTGATTGGAACCGACTAGCAGGATTCCACCTTCCTTCTTGTGTGCCTTTCCAAATCATAGTAAAGGTTTGTAATATGATTGTATTTGACAATATTATAGATGAAGGTGCATTAGTGAGTATCCTTTCCTCAACTACTTGGCATGCACTTGGCTCGCCACCACTTGTGCTTGTTACATAGAATCTGTTGGGTTTTAATACAGGATGGGATCCTCCCTCCGCTATTACTTTGGGAGAAAAAATCGTTTATCTGGACGTGATGTTTGTACCAATGGAATCATCCCCACCACGGATTAATTATGTGGTAGCCTGTTCCATACCTACATCAACTGACGATCAATTCAATGATGTTGTACATCATGTATTGGGGGCATTGGACCCGATATTATGATTTGTGATTGAGTTCGAGGACAGTTCCTTGTCTTGTGTTGACCTCATTAAAAAATGAAACCAAGGATATGAGGATAGTTCTTTTACTGTGTCAACCTCGTTAAAAAATGAAACAACTCCAATGAGGATAGTTCTTTTACTGTGTCAACCTCGTTAAAAAATGAAACAGGCTAATGAGGACAGTGCCTGGTCTTGTGTCAACCTCGTTAAAAAATGAAATAGGCCAATGAGTATAGTTTGTTGTCTTGTGTCAACCTCTTTAAAAAATGAAACCAAGGAATATGAGGACAGTTCTTTTACTGTGTCAACCTCATTTAAAAATGAAACAGGCCCGAGGATAGTTCGTTGTCTTGTGTCAACCTCGTTAAAAAATGAAACAAGGAGTTCGAGGAGAGTTCTTTGTATTGTGTCAACTTGATTAAAAAAAAGAAACAGGTCCACGAGGACAGTTCCTTGTCTTGTGTCAACCTCGTTAAAAAATGAAACCAAGGAATATGAGCATAGATCCTTGTCTTGTGTCAAGCTCGTTAAAAAATGAAACAAGGAATTAGAGCAGAGTTCCTTGTCTTGTGTCAAGCTCTTTTAAAAATGAAACAAGGTCCCCTGGAGCAAAGTTCCAAGTCGAGACTTTGAGTAGACCTTGTAAAGTTCCAGTCGAGTCTTTCACTTGATCTCGTAAGCAAACCTTCATTCCATCCCCCTGATAACCACGAGTAGTCTACTTAGGTGAATGTAATGAAGTTTGGGGGGCATGCACCTAGTGGAAAAGTTAAGTTTACCTGTAGGTTATGTGAAGGGAATCACCCCATTCACCTTTGTCCCTATCTAGACGAAGCCAAAAAGGTGTTGGATAACCGTCCTACTTCACTGCGACAACTTCCATCTGGTTACAGGAGACTCTCCCTTTCATCATGCTGGGGGCATGTAAACCAATCTCAAGCATAGTTTTTCGTTTCAAGCTTGTGTAAAAATGAAACTGAATCCAAGCATAGTTTTTTCGTTTCAAGCTTGTGTAAAAATGAAACTGAATCCAAGCATAGTTTTTTCGTTTTAAGCTTGTGTAAAAATGAAACTGAATCCAAGCATAGTTTTTCATTTCAAGCTTGTGTAAACATGAAACTGAATCTAAGCATAGTTCCCTATGGTTCAAGCTTGTGTAAAAATGAACCCATTTCCATTTTTAACCCTTGTGATTGCCATTCTATTGGCCTTTTCTATCAAATGAACCTTGGTTGTTTTCATCCCATTGCCACCATCCCTTTGGTCGATCATAAGCTTTCACTTGGTTCTTTACCCTTTTTGAGGAATAGTTGCAATGAATGGTCTTATTATCCAGCATCTTCACATAAATCAACATGTTTTGAGAAGTTCCAACATCAATGGAACCAGTTGCTATGCTAGACACCACTCGTTCCTCAAAGCGGAGTCCTTTTTAAGCTCTTTTCAGACTCTCTAAACATGAAAATATTGTCGAGTGTGTGTCCTTTCCAGCTCGATAACGGATTGGAAACGACATCTCTCTTGTATTCTTTTATGATTTTTCGGACTTGAGAGATTATTTTAAGAAAAAGAACTTGTGGAGTTTCCTTTTCGTCCCTTTTCAAAATCTCTAAACATGAAAAGTACCAAGTTGTATTTGTCGTTAAACTTGTTAAAAACATCAAATAGCGACAAAATTTTCCATCTAGAGAAGGTCGAGTTTTACCTTCTCTAGACTCGTTAAAGCATCAAATAGCGATGGATTCGCCCGAAGGGTGAAATTGTACACCAAGCATATGTTATCAAGCTTGATAAAAAATAAAGAGGTTCTGGTCAGCAATGACTGGGGAAAATGGGAAAAAGCCGAGAAAACTTTGTGGTAGAGAGTCACTCTTGAACATGACACTTTCACCTCGTCACCGTGACTGTGTGGGTTGGGTCATTCAGCTTGATGGTTATCACACTGTTGGTCTATCATACCATCCATTACTTTGTTTTGGGTCAATGCCACCAATTCATCTTAGTGTTGCCAATATGTTCAAGAGAAGTCATTCAGTTCAAACTTCATCCTTTGCAATATCGTAAACCTTCATTTTCATGACCGCCATTCTTGAACCTTGTGTCCTCAGTCGATTCTCATCTCCAAAATCATTTACCTCATTTTGTGTGGTAGATGTGGGATACATCAAGGCCCTCCTGTGACAAGTTGCTTCTTCTCGACATCAACACATCATCCAAGAAGTTAACTTAGAAACACCCTTTCAGTACCTAGAAGATTGCATGCATCAATGGCAGGTTTCTCGCTTCCGGCGATAGGTTGACATCAATGGCCTTTGACAGAAATAATTTTTATGGTGTTCGACAACAAATCATTTATTCACACCATGTGAAATATATTGTAGTACCTTGAGGGTCATCATCATTATCGATGATTCCTCTTGCATCTATTAATAGCTTACATCATTGGCTGGTAATCAGACGATGTCTTTCCATGTTCGACTTCAAAACATCTATTCACATGGTTAGACTTGTACTTGAGCAAAAGATTGAATGAGATTGAAAACCCCAGATCTAGTTTCATCCATCTGGGCTACGATATTTTCAGGAGTACTAAATCAAATGTACAATGGCCTTACATTCATGGTCAACCATTCATGGGTCTATATCTGTAGACAAATATATTTGTACATGTAATTGATGAAGGTCGCCTTTCGTTTCGAAACCTCCTCTTCTCGTGATAAAGAATTTCACCTGACATATATATTTACGACTTCACGCTTTAGGGGGCAACTGTTATAGATCCATTTGGGAATATCAATCCCAACTTACAGATCGACAATATTAGGGCCCATTAACCCCTAGTGCAGTTGTTACATGCCCTAAAGAAGTTAGTCATCAGAATGCCTCACTTCCCAAGAAGTTCCATCACTGAAAACATCCAAAAACTACCTCTAAGAAGATCAATGTAGGTAGGCCTTCAATAGGGTGCAATGTAGTGCAGCCCAGTACACTAACAAGGTGCATTGCAGTGTATCTCACTACACTACTAGGGTGGATCAACGTAGGCAGATACACTACTAGGGTGCACTGCAGCGTAACCAATACACTGTCAGTGTGCATTGCAATGCACTTGGTCCCTCTTTGGCCTGCGCTGGGCGAATTTGATCGAACTTTCGTGAGGGTTTGAAGATTCCTTATCCATTGGAAGCCTCTAGAAGTTTCTCAATGCCACCTGCTCCTTTGAGTTCACATTTGGATGAGGAAGGGAATTAGGAAACATCAATCCCATATCCCTTCTTCCATGGAACTGATTTCTAAATTTAGAAAGGCATTCATTATCACCATTCATGGCATAACCTCCTTCATTCACCTAGAAATAGATCACTCATCTAAGAGATCAAGGGCTAAAAAATATTGGGTTGTAAGGAGATGCTGGTGATATGAGATTAGAATTGAGTGTAAGTATTGTAATAGTGTTGGAGTGTCTTTCTTTCATGAGATGAAGAAGGATCGAATTGGAAAGGTGTCACTGGATAAATTTTTCAAGACCTTTTCCTTATGCTTGTGTTATATGTTAATGCTTTCATATGTATATCATGTTTTTGATTCCATATTATTTATAAGAAATAGATCATTATCATTTGCCTTGATGGGTTTTTGTTTCTGTGATTGTGCAGGTACTTTCCAAGCGGCTTAACTACGGAAAGGAGCAGCAAAATCAGTCAAGGGAGACAAGGAGTTAGCGAAAACTACAAGTAGGTTTCTCTTCTTTCCTGTTTTATCTATTGATTATAGAAAAGGTTGAGATTACTTTTTCTGTTGTTTCTAGACCTACTACTAGATCTAGAGGGTTAGGCATTTGCCCAAGAGCACTAAATATTCCCGAAACACCTAGTTAGTGATGAGAACCGATTGTAAGAGGCAAAATAACTTATGCGCACACCTTTCCTGATGGGTGTAGACTTGTGACATGCAGCTTGCCCCAACACACACCAAACTCAGAATAGAAAGTTAGAACAAGACATAGCAGCAGAACAGGTGAAGCACGCTACTAATTATCCTCGGAGAAGCATTTGATAGAGTGTGTGAAGTAATGAATAGAGTACACCAGGTGTGGTGGACAGACTGGGACCTGCACGTTCCAACGGTCTAATGGGCCTATAGGACAATGTGCAAAACCTTGAGCGTGAAATCAATCCCAAGGTTGCGAAACGAAGGAGGGACTGTAATCTCTGAAGAACCTGCATAAAGAAATCCGCATAGAATAGTACCTACTGAAGGGACAATGCGCGAAGCCCAGAAAGAAGAAATCACACAGCTATGCGAGATTGAGCACGTAAGACTTCAAGAAGCTATTTGGCAAGGGAACCAAAGACTTCATGAACTTGAAAAGGATCAGGTATTACTAAAAAAGAAAAGTATGTTGATGGACGCAGAGATCAAGAAGTTGGAAAAGGAAATAAAGGAAGCTTTTCTCGTCGAAAAGCCCAGGGTGGTATAGTAGGATGTCCACACCCATAGTGATAAATGGAAGGAAGAGCACCGGGAATTAACTGGTCTGTTGCCATGGCTTGGACCATATATCGCATAACGTAGAAATCCAGAAAGTGCACTACGACGAGTAGAGCGCATGGCGAGGACAATGGAGGAGTTTTTGCGGACTATCTGGAGGGGTGAAATAGAGATCCGCAAAGGTGGTGTGACTACCTGACTTGCCATCGAAAGAAAAGTATCACTGCTCCAGGCAGTTGAAAGAGAGCGTGGGACTATAAAACAACCTGTTTGGGAACTGCGCGAAAACGGAGGATCATTCAGAGTCAGTATGTCACAAGGTTCGTGCCCACGCTCAAGAAGGTGCGCTACTGTGTGGATAGACTGGGAAGTGACTGTTGGTGTCACTATTCATGATGAGATGTCTGAATTAAGGCAAAAAGGAGCAGGCGGCAGGAAATTAAGAAAACAGTTATGGGCCAGATTTTGGCAAATTTGCCGCCAAGGGAGAATTGATGGTCCAATTTTGGGGGGAATGGTCACATTCCAATTCAAAAAGTGCTATAAAACCCCAAGGACTAGCCACAAGACAACACTTGGTCATTTGAGATTTGAGCAATCACAGAGTGTTGAGCACCGAGCAATCTTAGAGTCTTTGTGTGCACGACATAATATATCTAGTGCAGACATGATGACTGCTACTAGGCCAGGTGTGGGCTTTGTAGAAGAAACTATTGGTGAGACCGCACACCATATGGTCCACGATGATCCTGAAGATATGGGGGGTGCACTGGAAATCTAGAAATCACCACGGACGCCAAGGCAAAAAAATCACAAATAGATAATGGGGCCAGCTCGCATGTCCCCAAGAAATCCGCAGTTCGGTAAACTATCCATGGAAGAGAAGGGCAATGCCATCACCATTGAATTAGAGGAGGAGGAGGAGGACTTACAGGACCTAATTGATGAAATAGAGAAAGGAGAAACCATGGAGGAGGAAATCCCACGGATGCAGTTCGCAGCCAAGCTACCCATGTATGTCCCTCTGCGAAAAGGGAAAGCTAGAGTACCAAAGGACCTAGAGGCCACGAAGAGTGCGCTCCAGACCCCGCTCCTCCCTTATGGTATTACCTTTGAGGATCCACTCCTAGGCCATGTACCTACCCTCAAATTTGAAGATTGGGACCTCGCAGATAGCAAGAAGTTCCCACATTTAGCAATGGAGAGCCTGATGATACAAAATTCAGAAGGGCCAATTATTACTTTGGAACCACGGAAATGGTTGCATGGCTTGGATAAGGTCAGGTTACTTCATCTGCGATGGATACCCCATTTTCACCACGCGCCCATCATCATTTCCGTCATCAGGAAGCTACTTTTCCTGGTCATAATGGGTATTTATGGCTAGAGGAGCCTATTCCCATCACGGCTGATGTTATCCATAGAATTTCTCGGCTTCCCTATAAGGGAAAGGACCTTGTGATGATGGTAGGAAAAAGTAGCAACTTGGATCTCGCATAAGCCATGAAAGCTAAGTACAAGTTGGAGAAGAAAAAGCGGGGCTATGCAATCCCTAGCATCAAAGATAAAGGGGTGTGTGTAGCCACCTAACTCCTGGCTGGAAAGTTGATGAGAAAATGCTGCGCCGATGAAGTACCAATGTCGGTGGTTGCATTTGATGAGCAGTGCACGGAGGGAGTCCAGTTCAACTGGGCTAAGTTCCTTTGCGAGGAATTTTTTATCAATTGCAAGGAGGCCCAAGAGCAAGGTAAGACATTCCACTACGTGTGGTTGCTCTTATCCATTTTTTTTGTAGTGGGAGAACTATCGAAGGACAGTCAGTGCCTGAATATTCAGTGTGACTTACTTGAGGCCGCAAAGTATGCTTTTCTCTGGGCCACCAAGGATGCGAAATGGATTCGTGAAACCAAGGTTTTTTGGGTTCTTATGGAGGTGAGCATCCAGATGTGGATAAATAGGAGGCCACAATTTTCCCCCACTGTGTAAACTATTTTGCAGAGCTTTGTAGACTTCAAATAGGACATGCACAACATTTATGTCTAGGCACGAAATGATCTGGTGTAGCAGTGGACAAAGCTCCCGTTCATCGCCACTGATGACATGATCTTTGTGGTCTTAGAGACATGGCCTCCAGAGTGGCGCGCCCCAGATCTGGCAGAAGTAGAAAAGGAAGCAACTCAACAGAAAAAGGAGGATGCTAAGCTTCCCGTGACACAGCTAGCTGAGAAGAGGTGCAAGGAAAAATGGCAGCTGAGGCAGCTGTGAAGCAGAAGATGACTGATGAAACAGCAGTAGAAGCGCAGACAACAGAGACCACAACAATGCTGATAGAGGAGGGCCATGAGAAGTATGCTGGGTATGAGGCAGAAGAAATAGACCTAGCAGAAGAGCGCGCGGACCCAGAAACCCCATCGCATCAACTGAAACAACCGTGCATCTCTGAGAGATCAGTTCCAAGAAAAAAGGTCAAGGTGTCAAAACTGGCCATAGACCCGATCACGCTAATAGAAGGTGACCTTTATGACATCGGAGAAATGGTTCGCGATGTCACTAGGACACGTTCCAAGAAGTGATGATGGAGTAGAAGACTCTATTGGGGGTGCTAAGGGTGCAGTTTCGGGAACTATAGGTGCGACCCCCATAGGAAGGAACCATGGCCACATATGTCGCAGTGGGCACATCAGCGGCAGAATAGATGCTACGCACAAGAATGGCCAACACTATCATGTTACTAGAAGGCGCGCTAGCAATAGCCAATGAAGTCGACTGGGCTTAAACTTGGTTGCCCTTTCGCGCAAGACACTGTACTAGTTACAGGATGGGATCACAGCTGAGCTTTGCGCCAGGGAAGGTCGCGCGCTACAGATACTAAGTGAACAAATTATTAACATCGAACAGATCAGCCTACAGTGTGATGAACTGGTCATGTAGAATCAGGGATTGGAATAGTTGGTGGAAAATGATTGTAGAAGCGTCCCGGAATTGGCCATCCTGGTAGATCTACGAGTAGCAGAGCGGATCCATAAGATGGCAACTAGAGTCCACAAGGCCAGAGAAAAAACGAACAAGGTTCAGCTGGAGCTGAATCTATAGATTGTCGAGCTACAGTTGAAGGCGCAGCCTTCCACACCCCTGGAAGTTAGAAATCAGCGTGCTAGCACTATCCAAACAGGGCTGGAGGAAATTGGATAGGCAGTACAAGACTGTACCGGTATGTTGGTTCAAACTTTAGGCATTCTTACATCCTTGTAGGATGATCCTAACATACAACACCTGGAAACAGAGGCACACGAACTACAAGAGCGGTATGACAGTGTCTGAGGGATTGTGCAGATAGTCGTCCTCACTCAATGGCTCACAAAAATGTAGCAAGCAAGGGCACTAAAGTAGAAGGTGGACGACGTGAGATAGAAAGAAGCAGTTCTTAAAGCGCGCGTCCAACTATGGATTGATGAAGCCTTCACCATTACGGCAGATATTGAAGGTAAACCCGCACAAATGCAAGGGGTATACGTGCTCAGGCAGGCATGTGAGCCTGCTAACGAAGCTTCAAAGGAACGCCTGCAGCATGTACAACAAACAGAAGAGCAATGCGTCGTGGACCTCCGAGCAACACAGGACTTGCTAGATGGACTCCACGCCAAGATCGCCGCACTGATTGAGTGACTCAAGGGTGAGTCACGATGTTTGTGTTGGGGGCCTTTTGGGCATTGGATACCCCCACAGCATGTTTCTTGGGCTCAAATCCCTAGTTTTTGGTCAAATGTATTGTAAAGACTCTGTGAAGTACGGGTGCGGAGTGCGAAGTGTATGATTGAGTCATAGGGTTGTCTGCCCTAAGTTATGTGAAGTAGTATAATGTAATGTTGGCCTACCCATGGTTCGAGGACCATGGGATTGTATAAATAGAGCAAGGCTCTAAATTGTAAAGTAGTGAGAAAGTAGACATGGAGAATCAATAATGTACACGAGATAGTTCTGGGTCGTAAGTCTACATCTTGAGTCATAGTAGTAGGAAAAGGCTCTGCAGATGAGTGTGCAGAGGCCTAGTAGAGTCCACAGCTAAGTGCGCGGACCCCTGCAGCTGTGTGCGCAAGGCGGAGTTGATTTTATAATCGAAGAAAGAACTAATAAAGATAAGTTTGATTCCAATCTTGTGTATCTATGTTTTATCTTACTTTTTATGCCTTTATACTGTTTGATGATTGCGCACACTTATATGAATGCTGGACATTATTAAGAATACTAGGGCTCACACAGATATGTTAAGTAATTGAATAATAATGAAGTAAGGATAAGGAATTAGGGTAATAACTTCATCACACTGCGATCAGGGCTACGCGAAGGCAACATCAAAAGCTGTGAGGGATAGATAGCTGCATGGAGCCACGCGCACATAGGGTCAAACCGCAAACCTCCCTAAAATCATTAGACATCTTTAGGGTGCAGAAACCTGGTTCCAGCACCCTCCCATACTACCTCAGGTGAGACCTCAGTCTGCGCACCGCGGACTGTTGCCGAAAGGGCCGGTAGTTTCGGGATTTGTTTGGCTAAATCATCTCCAAACCTAGGTCAATCCCATACAAGCCAACATGATCTCGACATAATTGGCTATAAATATCCTCACGGAATTTTCTTGTCCTTGGAGACTTTGAAGTTGACGTATGGAAGATGGGGGAGGCAACTAAACTATTGCCTCAAGCTTGAAGGGATTGACACAAATCCCCTCCATTGACAGGATGAATCCCAACAACCAAATGGATGTGACTGCAAAAATTCATTTATTTGGATTCAACCGGATTCTATAAAAACGACACCACTAAAAGATCAACAGAAGATTCTTAGGATGATCAATTCTCTTTCAATAACAAGCAGCTAAATCATCCAAATATGCTTCGATAACATGCTTGATGTCGTGAAAAACATAAGACATGCCCACTGAAAAGTGGCTCCAACATTTTTGAGGCCAAAAGGCATATTTTTGTACGAAAACATACCCCAGGGACAAATAAAAGTTTTCTTGTGTTGATCGTGTGGATGGATAGTAATTTGATTATAACCAGAGAATCCGTCCATGAACGAAAAAAATTCATTACCCACACATTCATCAATAATTTGATCAATAAAGGGCATGGGGTAATTGTCTCTTAGAAAAGCCTTTTTTAGGTCCCTAAAGTCAATGTATACTCGAATTGTTCCTTTATTTTTGTATATGGGGACTGGGTTAGAGACCCACTCACTTAAAGGAACAAGGTATATCAAACTCACCTTTAGCAGCTTCTCGACTTCAGCTTTGATAGCCGCTGCTTTTCTAGGATCGACCGGTCAAAGTTTTTGATGAATAGGTTTAGCATTTCTATACGTCTTGATGTCATGCTAGACTATAGATGGATCTATTCTAGGAATTTCCTTATAAGAGCAAGCGAACACATCACGAAACTCTTTGAAGAGATTAGTATAAGTTTGAATTTCTTCAGGGGAATAGTCAGCTCCAATGAAGACATTTTCAATAATGTTAGGATTCCTAGAGATGTTCAACGGTATAGTTTGTGAGATAACAGACACGTTACCCTCGTCAAAAAACTATGCTGGGGCCAAAGGGTTTAAAACTACATGAAAATCACTAGTAGAAGGACTGGACAAACTTGACTCAACTTCCCGCAAATTAGGGAGGAAATACGAACGATGATGCAAGTCATCCCATGGTCTATCAACACCCATCATTACTTCTAGAATTGCTTCTTCAGATGGCAAGACAACGTCTAAGAAATCTTGAGTTGAAGTTGAATCGAGGGTCTAGGCTGGAGCCACATCTCCATCGAGCTCCTCTTGTGAGAAAGGAGTAGGATCGAAGTCAGCAGAGTTAACAATAGACTGATAAGAAATTTCTGCTGCAGACATAAGACATGCCATTCCACCTACTTTACCTTCATCTAATGTGGTGGTAGATGAGGGTAAAGGCCAAGGGTCCAAGAAATAATGAGTTCGAAAGAAATCTCTTTGAGGTCCCTTGGAGGATGAAATAGCATTAATTCTAGCTATAGGTGAAGGAAGATCAAAAGTACCCATTAAGGAAGAGTACATTCCAAATCCTAAATTCTCTATAGATTGCCTAGGATTTTCCACTAATGGAATAGTAGACTTAGAAGATGCGTGGCAGTCACCCTAAGAATAATCCATCTGATCAACCTTTGCCATTCTCCCTTTATGAGAAAAAAAAGGGATGCAAAATAATGATGATACAATGGAATCCATCTCATAAATCTAATTCCTGCCTAAAAGAAGGTTGTAATCTAGATTCGCATTAACTATTTCTACCTCAATATTTGCCACCTTTCCCCCAACATAGATGGGAAAGGCTGGAATAATCCCATGTGGCCTATGAGAATGACCATCAAATGTCATCAATAGAGTAGGTGAAGGAATAGATTGAGGCAATCCAATGGACTTCCAATATGACATGGACATCACACTTGTGGAAGCTCCCTCATCGATAATAGTTCAAAGATATTGGTCTTTCAATATGTAGACTTTATCCAGAAAGCCATATGATGCGGGAGTCTCTTTTTGACGTTTGACATATCAAATGTAAGCACAAGAGAAATTTTTGGATCAACTTCTCTGACTGCAGAGACTAATACACTCCTTTGAGAGGGGCAAGACTAGAGTACCTCTAACGATGGCATAGCACAAGGACTCTGAGCAAGATCTTCTACAATCAAGTAGCTTTACGCTTCCCTAACATTAGGGTTGATGGTTGAGAAATTTGCAGAGCCTTTCAGCATCTAAGGTATAGACTCAACAGAGGGCCTCTCAATATGAAGTGGCTCTGAAGCATCGAAAGCAGACTTACCCTTAAATGACTCTGATTCAACGTAATCACGTGATCATGCAATGATGTCGATATGTGAATTCATCATGTAGACATTTGATGTATTATTCCCTTCCTAGTTGCCCCTTGGGGGGGTACCAGTACTAGATTTCGCGCTAGCAAGTAATTGCTGCCCTTGAGGAAAAGTGTTTGTGAGGACATCGTGGGAGATAGAAGACCCTTGCTAAACTAATAAGTGCTGAGCATCTTGGATCTTAGGTCAGAGATGAGTTAAATGATCTCCATTGCATAAATTGTATGGAAATTTTACTTTTTTCTTAGACTCTTTTATACCCCCACCGACGTCATTACTGGGTTTGTTTGCATTTCCTGCCCCATCCTGGTTCTTTTTCCTACCTCATCCTTTCTTCTTCCCATTGGATTGTTAGTTTCGTTTGGGGTTAGAAGTTTGGAAGGAATTTATAGATGTAGGTTGAGAAGGTGTAGTTACAGACAGCGATGCCTACATAGAAGAAGCAGTTTTTAAAGACAACTACTGCAATTGATTTAGTAGGTTAATCGTGTTAGCATCGATCAACCCGACTAACTCATTGGCATGGGGACCTAGGTTCTCCTTGGCTATGTCAACCTTGGACCTAGGAGCATCAAGTAGAATTTTTTGAAGAAGCCCAGATTGAGAATATATAAGTTCTAACTGCTGAGCCCTAAAAGTAGCCTGCTCTTTAGTGAACACACCGAAGAGTGACATGTCCTTAGAGATCTCGGGTTGTAAAGATTTAAGAAAAAATTCAAGAGGGAATTCTTGTCGAATATCAACTTTAATGAGCCCCTTCCTTCTCCTCCATTTTTGGATGTGATACGAAATGTGGGTTGCCTGATCTTGGTGAAAATTAGCCAAAAGCTCAATTCCAGCATCATAGTGGACATCCAACTGAAAATAGTTCAAAACGATGGTAGCCAAATCACTGAAAGCGGCGAAATTTTCCCCTGGAAGTTCAATGTACCACTTGGCTGCGTTTCTAGTTAGTGTACTTTGGAATAATCTCAACGTGTTTGAATCATCTATCAGGGAGTTTGACTCACACCATAAGTGGAAAGTGCTTACAGGGTCACCCGAATCTTCACCAGTCTTGCCTTCAAATTTAGGTATATCTAAGGGAAGTTTGGTTGGGACTGGTGGCCAAACCGATTTATATCTAATCAGATCATTAGTCAATTTAGAAAGATCTGGCAAGTTTAACATTGCCAGGAAAGGTAGTTGCAGAGGACCTTGAGGATTCCACCTACTATGGGCCGAACTCCCAACGTTATGAAAATAATGCCTTGGATTTATGAAGGCACCAAGTTGCCTAAAGTAACTCGTAGACCCAACTGAATCATAGGGAGCTCCTTGTGGTCCTGAAAAAACAGGAGTTTGACCAACTCCTACCGAAAAATTTCCGTAGCCAGTAAGATTTCCCCCTAGGGAGGTGTTAAAAGGAGCAGAGAGACCTTGGTAAGGGTTCCATGCATTAGCATAGGGATAAAAGTTCTAGAATGAACTGATAGAAGAATATGACATATTCCCCTATTGGCCAAAATAATATTAATTCCCGGCTCCTAACCCACTAACTGTAGGGTTTGTCCAACCTTTAAATGGATTATAAATTTCACTTGTAGAGGAAAAAGGTTTTGGCTTGATGGGCACTCACCTAGGTTCAGCATTAGTCAACCAATAAAATCCCTACACTACTGGCCCTTTCGGCATCAACCCGCACAACATGGATTTAAGTCTCACCCGAAGAAGTATGGGGGGGATGAAAGAACCAAGTTTCCGCACCCTGAGATGGTTGTGATGTTGATTTTACACTTTAACTCTGCCATCGTGTAGATTTATAAGCCTTTAAGGCTTATCAATGTACTTCTTTATTAGCCTTCCAGAACCTCTGCTGATCTGATATGATCATATATTAAATACTGATATAGAGTTGATTTAACCAGTACTGAATTGACTGAAAATCGAAAGCATGGAAAATGAGGAAAAATATTGGAGCAGAACACTTTATGATAGATGATAAACCATAAGAAAGATGCAAAAGAGAAGTATAAAAAATGAAAACATAGATATACCAGACAACGATATTGATTACAGGGCTTTTCCCTAATGGACTACGTCTCTGAGTCCGCTTTCAAGATGGGCGATCGTTTTATTAGGAATGCGAAGAAGTGTATTACACAGTGATTTAGTCAGACTAAACTTGCACACAAGAAATTCTAACCTCTGTCATCAGATAGCTCTCTACACAAGCTTTCCAACACCACTTACAGTTTCCAAATCCGACTCCCGATGCTCCCGAAACTCAAAAAACAAAATCGCTTCTATCCCTCCAAAACCTGCATACAAATTCTGAAAAGCACTCCTCTTTGTCTTCAATGAAGAATTCTACCTTTATAGGCTTCATGGTTCATAAAAACCTCCCTGGCTAGTTTTGGGATGCATCAGCTGACTTCTAGGGTTGAATAGGTTAAGTTTAGGGTTTGTTTAGCCACCTTAGGCCTAGTCATGGTGGTCGAATTAATTATAAAACCAATTTTACAAACCAAACCCAAAAATGACTTTGTAAAACCTTAAAAACGGCAAACAGATTCTTAACCAGGTGGAGGTTGGACTATTTCCATGTCAACATCTAACTGACTACGGTTAACACCTTGACAGTTCTGGATGACAGCGCGGCTGACGGTGACTTGGTGGTCACATGGCACTGGTTCCGACACTATTTACTGCGCGGTTAACTGCCCGCAGCTTGAGACTGGCAGTTACAATGTTCATATATTAACAATTCTTGTGCGGTTTCCAACTGGCGGTTAACTCAACCCCGATGGCTAACTTCACAAAAGTCACATGGTCCTCCACTGTGGTCTCCTACCCGCGCAGTTAGGACGGTGTATTATTTGATTTGCAATGTATTTTGCATTGTTTTCACATTTGATTTGGCTGAGGACGATAAACATAGGTTTATAGGATTGTAAGGGTTTAGAATTAGGTTTTTTGGATAGGTTTAGAGCTAGGATTTGTAATGTATTTTGAATACATAGGAATAGCTTAGGGTTTGGTAATGGATTTTGATGTGTAGAATAGGATTTGAACATGGTTTTAGAAATAGGTTAACTGCATAGAATTCTTAGGGTAACAAAGATGAATAAGATATCTTAGGAATTTAGGGTTTAGGTCTAGGCATAGGTTTAGGTTTCGTTTAACTTTTCAAGATCCATGTCGACTTTGCATAGCAACATCGGCGAAACTAAAACCTTTACCAGACAATCGAACTTGGTACAACCTTATGGTCTCCATGCAACATTCGTCAACTTTGCACGATGATGACCATCACATCTTTGAAACTGACACTGGTAATGACGACAAGACTATGTCATCGACCAGGTACTTTAACTCGAACCCTTTTACAGAATCAACTATATTAACCATAAATCCTGCAAAGTCGAATGAAAAAACACATGTTGTCAACCAAACCCTAACGGAACTGTCGATGACATAAGTTGATAGCCAGGTACAACACCACATCAACTGAACGCCATGAAACCATAACATTACCTGAAAAACCTGATCATAACAAACACTGTCGATCTGTCGAAACTGAACTGAAATGGTGACGAAACTGAATGACACTGAACGACACTTTGAACACTTGTGTATTTGGATCGATGGAACCTTCAGATCATTCCTCTCCACTTGAAAGCTTTTGGATCACAAAAGTTTGACTAATGAAATAGTCGAGGAGGGTAGAACTCGCTCTCTTTCCACCTTGACCTGACGATGTACCAATGCATTCGATCAATCACCTACATGCAATGACCCTGATGATGCTGACTATGATACATTTTGATTTGGTGACCTGTTTCTTCCATCCACAGTATTTACAATTTGCGACGATGGGTAAGCAACCTGTTATCAACATGGCAATTAGATTCTTTCCATAAAGAATCATGAGTTAGTGATTCAGAAACATCTTTGAAAACAGTGTTTGTAGAACTTTGTTCAATACATTTGATGGGTATTAACAATCTACTTTCTGGAATAACTGAAATATTCAAAGATTCCTTTGATTTTGATTTCATCTCAATTACTTGACTTGATTTACTTTCTTGTTGACTGATTACTAAGTGAATTTGATGCCCATAACTCATCTAGCTGTGATGTAAAGACTACTGCAACTTAGTTTGATTATGAAAGTATCTAAGTAATTATTGATTTACTTGAATTACTTTGTCTATTAACTGATATTTCCATTGACTAACACTTTTAGTTAATGCATTAGTTTTCAAACCTTGGTAAGGAAATTTTAGATCTGCTTTTGAAAATTCTTTGTCATGAAAACTTATAGACTTCCTCTCCTCTTGACGAGAGGCTTCATTACTTCTAAAAGCATGAAATGATGATGCAATACTAAAGAAATGTGACACTAACTTTTCCCAATACTAACCTGCACCCTTGAAACTGAAAATAAACATACCATCTAAAACAAGTCTCTGATTAGACTCACATGTACCATTCCCTGCAATACACTATTGATGATGATAGCTTCTATAATTCAGTTGAATGAATGAATTCTGATTCATTATGTCTTTAAGAAGATGTTCGTAGGACATTAAATGTATCTCATGTTGCTTATCCTGTTCGTGAATAAGACTTCTTGGAAAAGAATTAACCACCTTAACCAGTTGATCTATAAACTGAATCTCGCATCTCGAACAATAAACCTGATGTTGTTCCTTAATAACCATGAGTACATATTTACTTGAACATATAAACTACTTAACATGATTTGAAACAGTTAAATCCAAGTTTGATTTGAATTCTCTGGCAATGAGAACAGGTAGGTCTTTCCTTCTAAACGATTGTTGATTTCTTTCTCTTCGAACTGTTCCCCTTACTATCTTTGGATTCTCTGTTTTCCATCTCATTGAATGACTGAGATGACAACTTGAATGGTCTACCACCTGATTTAATATGTATGGCTTGAACACACACCTCGTCAAAATCATCAAGATTAAACATTAATAAAGTATGTTGTAAATATTAATGTAAACTGCCAATATATTTTAACAAAGTTTCTCGTGTATCCAATGAAATACCAATCGCCAAAGATTTCTTCCTAAATTCCTGAGTAAACTCCTGAACACTCTACCCTTTACCTTGCCTCAGATGCTACCAATAAATAACAGCTTGCTGCATGTATCGTAAAGGATAGAACTATTTCCTAAGAGCTTTCAAAAACTTAGACCATGAAGAGATAACTTTTCCTGTACGCTTAACATCTAACTGAGTTTTGATTTCCCACCAGATTAAAGTTGTTCCCTTCATTCTAAGTGTAGCTAACTGAATTTTAGTTTTATCTTTAGAAATGTTATGAATGCGACAATACACTTCTAACTGCTTTAGCCAGTTGTCTAACTTTTCAGGGTTCATTTCACCATCATAAATAGGTAACTCAAATTTAACATCAAGTTTCAAAAGAGATGATTTCTTATGTTTCTTATCTGTTTCAGATGTTGCATTGGAAGAAGAAGAAGAAGAAGAAGAAGAAGAGGATGATGGATATGATGGAGGTGAAGGAGGTTTATCATCCTTGACTTTACTTTTTTCCTTCTTTGATGCCTTCGAAGAAGAAGCTACATCTCTCGCCATCTTGTCTTCATAAAATTCTCCCAACATCTACTACATTGTTAAGAATGCCTGCTGAAACTGTTCCTCACTCATCTTAGTCTCAGTGTTTTCACCTGCATCAGATCCTAACATGGTCGATTTCTGAATGACTCGTCGCTTTCCAATCTCTGGATCAATCTGCTCAAGGATTCCTTCTCCTCGTTGCGACTTAGACCTAGTTAACATTCAATGGAAACTCTACAAACAAAAACCTGCTCTGATACCAAATTATATGATCTGATATGATCATATATTAAATACTGATGTAGAGTTGATTAACCATTAGTGAATTGACTGAAAACTAAAAGCATGGAAAACGAGGAAAATTGATGGAGCAGGACACTTTACGACAGCTGATAAACCATAAGAAAGATGTAAAACAAAAGTATAAACAGCAAAAACACAGATATACTAGACAACAATATTGATTATTGAGTTCGTCCCTGATGGACTACGTCTCTGGGTCCGCTTTCAAGTTGGGTGACCGTTTTATTAGGAATGAGAAGAAGAAGTGGATTACATAGTGATTTATTTAGACTAAACTTGCACACAGGAAATTCTGACCTATCTCATCAGATATCTCTTTGAACCAGTTTTCCAATGCCGCTTACGGTTTCTAAATCCGACTCTCGATGCTCCCGAAACTCAGAAAACAAAATCGCCTCTATCCCTCCAAAACGTGCATACAAAATTTGAAAATCACTCCTCCTTGTCTTCAATGAAGAATTCTTCTTTTATAGGCCTCCTGGTTCATCAAAACCTCCCTAGTTGGTTTTGGGATGCATCAACTGACTTCTGGGGTCGAATAGGTTGAGTTTAGGGTTCGTTTAGCCACCTTAGGCCTAGTCATGGTGTTCGAATTAATTAAAAAACAAATATTACAAACCAAACCCAAAAAGGACTTTATAAAACCCCGAAAATCGTAAACGGTTTCTTAACCGAGCGGAGGTTGGACTATTTCCATGTGAACATCTAACTAACCGCGGTTAACACGTCGACAGTTTCGGATGACAGCACGACTGACGGTGACTTGGCGACCACATGGCAACGGTTTCAACACGGTTTACTGTGTGGTTAATTGCCTACGGCTTGAGACTGGTGGTTACAGTGTTCATATATTAATAATTCCCACGCGGTTTTCAACCGGCAGTTAACTCAACCCCGATGGCTAACTTCACAACAGTCACATGGTCCTCCGGTGCGGTCTCCTACCTGCGTGGTTAGGACTATGTATTATTTGATTTGCAATGTATTTTGCATTGTTTTAACATTTGATTTGGCCGACGACTATAAACATAGGTTTATAGGATTGTAAGGGTTTAGAATTAGGATTTTTTGGATAGGTTTAGAGCTAGGATTTGTAGTATTTTGAATACATAGGAATAGCTTAGGGTTTGGTAATGGATTTTGATGCGTAGAATCGGACTTGAACATGGTTTTAGAAATAGGTTAACTGAATATAATTCTTAGAGTAATAAAGATGAATAAGATAGCTTAGGCATTTAGGGTTTAGGTCTAGGCATAGTTTTAGGTTTGGTTTAATTGTTCAAGACCCATGTCGACTCTGCACAGCGACATCGGTGAAACTGAAACCTTTACCGAACAATCGACCCTGGTACAACCTTATGGTCTTTGTGCGAAATTCGTTAAAATTGCACGACGATGACCATCACATCTTTGAAACTGATACTGGTAATGACAACAAGACTATGTCATCGACCAGGTACTTTAACTCGAACCCTTTTACACAATCAACTATATCAACCATAAATCCTACAAAGTCAAATGAAAAAACACATGTCGTCGACCAAACCCTGGCGAAACTATCGATGACATAAGTCGACAGCCAGGTACAACACCACATTAACTAAACGCCATGAAACCATAACATTACCTGAACAACCTGATCATAACCAACACTGTCGATCTGTCAAAACTGAACTGAAATGGTGACGACACTAAACGACACTTCGAACACTTGTGTATTTGGATCAATGGATCCTCCAAATCATCTATGAAGGTCAGCGATCATCCTTCATGTAACCCTAACAAGTGATTTAGGCACCTACGCACCTCTATAACTAATTTACTATATAGTTTCTTGAATTATCTTAAGTGTTTTCCAACTCTACCATGCAATTAAGATTGTCTTCACGTAAACATATATCTCTACTTGTGTTCATATAACAGAGGAAAAAATATATATTCGCGCATCAAATTAGCAATAAAACATAAACCCAATGATTAACATAACATAATCACATGCAATTTACAGACGTAAAATACATAGTAATTTCAAAATACTTCTCTTTATTGATGATTCATATTTCCAGTATAGACTCTAACTTCCCTATGCACACAACTGCAGGGCTCTGCGCACTTAGCTATAGAGCCTCTTTCCTACGCTAAGACTCTCACTCTTAGCTCTTCATAGGCTCATCAATGACTCCCACTATCACTTCCTATTATGAACTAAACTATCTTAGACTCCTCTAAGACCTCCTTTTTATACAATCCCATGGTCTGCGGACCAAGGGAGGATCTCATCAAGCTGACACAACCTATATAAACTAACGGCAAAAACCCTTTTTGACTCTTGATATCTTCGCACTCTGCGACCACAAAATGTGGAGACTTTACATTCCTTTATACAAAATTCAGGGTTTCTGCCCCAAAACTTGGGCTTTTAACCCCAGAATTGACCCTAGGGGAATCGTTCCCAACAGGCCCCCAACAAAAACATGGTGACTCGCCCTTGAGTCACTTGGCTGGCATGGAGATCTTGTCGCGAAGACCTCCCTGCTCCAATTGGACTACTGCAACTTCGATAGTGCATTGTGTTGCCGCCTGCTTCATCTCCTCGACCAGCTACTCCGCCACTGGCCCTACACTATCTGGCTGTATCTTCTGTTGAGTCGCCTGCATACTAGCTAGCTTTCCTTCAATAGTGGCCATGATCAAATATGCCTCGTCTAGCCAAGGCTTCAAGCGAGCCTTCAGTACTTCTTCATTGTGCTGAGCTACATCCACCTGCTCTTTCAACGCCTTTACCTCCTGCAACTTTGCTAACCTTTGTGTGATGGAAATAGTGTGCACCTTCTCTTTAACTTCATAATATCACTATTGTAGCTCCCCTGCCTCCATTTCCAGCCTCCTTACATTGGGGTCCTCTTGCAGGCTAGTGACTACTTCGAACGATTACTCAAAGAGCACAGTGCAATCCTTTACTACGATGTCCACTACTGCCATGACATCTTTCACAGTTGTCTCACGTTGCTCTCTGACTTATGGTGGAGTTGAAGGTTGGGTCTCGAACTATAGTTCTACAATCTTGAGGTTTAGGTCAAACTAAACCTTTTCCAACTATGTTCTTGCATCGCGCACGCCGGTAGTGAGCTTCCGAATTCGCACATCTACAGGCTCATCATCGGAATGTCTAGCTCTGGGAAAGACCTCCATGCCTAAGCCACTACCTTAGCCATTCGCAAATTTTTGTCTATGATGGCTTTGAAGAGGTCAATAGTGGAATCTCTTTCTATAGTCATCTGAGCGTTGTTGACTTTCTACTCACTCATTAACTGTAACACGCACTATTCGTGGGCTCGAATTTATGCGATCATGCCATCCTGCAAAATGTGAAGCGCCTCATTGGGAAGCATGGAAAAATTGAGCCAAAATCCTTTGAGGGTGCTGACAACGAGCCTGTCATTTTCGATATTTGTGGTTAGCACTCCCTTCGGCAAAACTATTTCCTGAGGATCCAGTGTGTGCACCATCCCTACTGCTTCCGATGTGCCAGATGCCAAACTAGTGGATTCCGCACTGCTTTGTCCCACATTGGTTTGTACCTGTGACAACTAGATCAGCAGCTCACGCAAACCCATTTGTATGGCACCCAAGGCTTGCTTCTGCTGTAACTCAAACTGTTGTAGCAGTTCCGCGGTGGCATCCCTTACCGTATCACCGATATCATTCAAATCACCTTCTGTTAAGGTAATCAAATCGAAGGAAGTCTTGTTGGCCTTAGAATTCTTTCGCAACCCTAATTTCTCTAGATCTCTATTGTGCTTAATGCAGAATGGAGTAGTCTCTAGGTCCGCTCCGCCCTGTTCTGGTTGTTGGTCCTCCTCCTCTATCTCCAGGGAAGGCGACTTTTGACTCCTGTAAGAGTCGCTCTTCTCTTCTTCTGCCTATCCTTCTATCTGCTTCATGGTGGTGCGCTCTGCCTTAGCCTTGTCCTCAACCTCCTTTTTTCTCTTCATGGCCAACTGTTCCATCTTCAGCTTGGCCTCTTCCTTTTTCTGTTGCACTATGGACTTGCTAGACCTAGCTGTCAAGTCCGAGGCAGTGTACCAATCTTCCGACCAGCGAATGGGACCACTATAATCGTGTCATCTGTCGTCAATTATGGCAAGTCATACCATTTTTGCTCAGGATCCTTTCACGCACGTATTGAGACACGATGGATGTCAACCTTGAACTCCACATACTCTTGCAGCTTCTCAAAAATGGTTGGCGACAACCGCGGTGTGCTGTTGATGGACATATGGATACTCATCTCCATCAAGATCCAAAATATATTTCTATCCTTGACCCTTTGATGGTCCTTCATAGCCCATAGTGAAGCGAACTTCATTGCTTCAGGTAGGTTGGGTGCAATCGGAGGAAACTGGCTATCGTCTAGCAACTCCCACGCGACTAGCATTATGGACAACAACAACCATGCATAGTGGAATTTTTTGCTGTGAACTCACCTCAGAGGTAGTGCACCCAGTTAAACTGTATGTGCTCTACGCACTGGGCCGCTAAGGCTACTACTGGTGCGGGCACTTCATTTGTGTGACACATCCACATAATCTTTCCTGCCAAGATTTGCATTGCTACTTTGACCGCAGGGTCACTTATACTTGTGATGGCATAATTGCATGGCTTCTTAGCAAGTTTGAATTTGTCCTTCATTGCTTCAGTGAGGTCACACTTGCCTGTCTTTCTGCCAAAGGCCATGGACATATTTTCTCTCGAGTACGGCAATAGAGTGATCCTATGGATCTGCATGTCAATGAAGGGTATCGGCTCTTCTAGCCACAGACATCCATTGTGCACCAAGTAGAGTAGTTTCTTGATCACTACCATGGTTATGGCTATGTGGTTGTAATGCGGTACCCATAATAGTTTAATATACCTGCCTTATTCAACCCTTTTACCCAATTCCTTGGCTCCAACACGGTCACACCAAAGTATTTGTAGTAGACGAGGTGCATGAGTTGATCCATCACTAAGTCATGAAAAATGACCATAACGGTCACTTTCCGGCTACCCTGTGCCGTCGCTTCTTGGATAGCACAGCTCCCTGCAGGTTTCTACTGAAATTGTGTCATTTCTTCATTTTGCACAGTTCCACAATCACATAGTTCCACAACCCGGGCAGTGTAGTTTTTAGTCCCGTGCCTCCTTTCAAATCCCCGGAGTGCTAAGACTGTGTTGCCATCATGTGGTCATCTAGCCGCATCGGCGGTGTATGGCTTCAATCGGCTGCCATTCACCCATCCTAGGAATGGTTCTCCATTAAATTTTACCAACTGAACAACTCCACCATCGGTAATCTCCTTGATGACATAGGGCCCCAACCAATGCATCCTAAATTTCCCTAGAAATTTATCAAACTTGCTGTCATATAACAAAACTAGATCATTTACCTTGAAGGTGTGCAATTTGATGTGTCAATCATGCCATGCCTTTTCACGCTCCTTTTGAACCTATTGATGAAATCCAGCTAGAAATCTATCATCCTCAAGTTCTGTTAGTTGCGCGAGCCTCTCTTCCAGGGATCCGCGATCCGCCATTCCTGTGAATTCCACTATGTGCAGACTAGGTACAATGTACTCCATGGGCATCATAGCTTCCACACCATAAACCAGTCTGAATGGTGTTTGTCCAGCCAACTTCTTGCAAGTCATCTTGTAAGTCCATAGCACCGTGGGTATGCGCACATACCAGTCATTCCTTTGAGCATTGAAAACCTTTGTTAGTGCGTTTTCTAGTTTCTTATTAAAATCTTCTACTGTACCATTAGCCTGTGGGTGATATGACATGCTCTTCTGATGGTAAACATGAAATTCCTTCATCATCATGTCGATCATCTCATTGAGAAAGTGTGTTCCGCAATCACTCATTAGAATTTTTGGACAACTGAACCTTGTGTTGTTCTTTTCAACAAGCCCCCATTTATTAATGTTAGTAGTAAAATATTACTTTAATAAATGGGGACCCTTTTAAAATATATATATAACCAAAGAAAAATCAACCCTAGCATGTAGGTATTTCTTTTATTTTTAGAATAAACCAAGATATCAAACAAAACCTATAAAACCATTAAAATGTCACTTTCATATTTAGCATGAAATGCATCACAAATGATACCTTTCTAACCCACCATGAGCTATGATGAAACAATAAAAAAAGAAAATCTATATACGAAAAGCGGTCATAATGTTAGAAATTCCTTAAAGCTTCTTTAAAAAAGCTATAGTCCCACATCACAATATCGTTGTTTATAAAAGGGTTCTCTTAAGAGGCTACCCTGAAGGATTGCGATCAATGAAATGCGATGGTATAATAGCCTTCTCGCATTGCATTTTAGTCATACAATATAAGCCTCAACCTATTATGTGTCGATATTGCAATGTGCGATCTTAACCTGGACCCACCTCTTAATCTTTTCACCAACACATGCGGAGTCCCATTATTCATTAAAAAGAAGCCCAACAAGTGATGACCCTTGTTTCTTGCATCTTGCATTTCGTAGAAACTTAAAAAATGGTAAGTTAAACGGAAACGAACTATGCAATATTGCTTTGCAAATCACAAAATCGCTATTATCGCAGTTTAAAGGCTCACCACCCTAGGAGATTGTATCCTGATTTACGATGTGAAGATTTATGATGTGAATATTTATGGACATTTAAGTTAAAAGATAACGGATCATTAGTGGGAATTTAAGACGAAGTAATTGCATTTGTGTGTGAAAGGTCAATTAGCACGATTTGATATCTTCTTACGTAATTTCAAATAAAACACCTTTATCACCTTTACTGATTTTCTTCATTAGTTCATTCCTACGTTTAGTATCATTTCTATCAGATAAAATGTTCCTCTTGAAACTTTCAGGAAAAAGCTGCAGAATATGACGCCAAAAGCAATGGTGAAGATAGGGAAAGCAGTCGCCTCTGAGAAGTTCGAAGTAACTCCTCTGTTCAGAGATACCACATGTAATAAGGGAGTAGGGACATCTACATGGGAGGATATGTATTAGATACTGGAGGAAGAACAACCGAGAATTCTTGAGACAACGATTACAGTTGATGGGTGTGATTCCTCTGATGCTTCCATAACGGAGCTTGCGTGCTCATTTCTACACCGAATAGCTGCACGACCAAAAATAATTCCCTATACCAACATGGTTAAGTGGATCATTGATGACACTAATATATATGACAGAGAATTCAGAATAGGAGGTCAGGAGGTTATGGGATCTTTCACTCCAAATAACCTAAGGCTTATGTACCACCTATCGGTAGCACAGGCTACCTACAACAGGAAATTTGTTGAGAAATTCGCCAAAGAAAATGAAGACCTAGTGGACTACAGAAAGAGTTGGTCAAATAATTATGAAAGAATCGAGAAAGATAAAAATGGTATGTACACCACCGCATCTATTTTTTCCCCTTTCCATTTTGCTACGACTATGCTATGTAGACTATTTGGCAAACCCGACAGTAAAAAATTCTCCTCAGAATGGTTGCCCTTAATAGATGCAGCCATTAATGCAACACTAGTAGATTGGGCACAAATCCTATGTGATAATTTAGCTAAAGAAATTATAGAGTATAGAATAAAAAGAAGTATTGCTTCGAGGGTTTACCCTCTGTTTTTCATGAGTGCTTATGTAATGGATGCCATTTGTTTTGGTTCTAAATTCCATCTTATGGGATGGAAGTGGACTATTCAATATCCACTTCCTATTCACATCCACCACAAAGACACGTGGGAATCCAATTTTTAACCACATTTTTTCAAGATATGTCACGAGGTTATGCTTCCTATCCATAAACGAATTTATAACCGAGATGCCCCCAGATTCTCCCAACCAGTCGAGGTAGACATCCTCCCAGTAGCTCGATGGTTTGGGGAAGAGATATTTACATATATCAGAGTATTTGGCAGCATCGCCTCTCCCCATGTTCTCCCTTTCTATGTCCCAGATAAATTAATGGCTAGAGAGATAGCCTATTAGAAATGCAGTGAAGGAGGGATGAGAAAAAAATTGAAAGATTCAAAGAAGGTCATTTGGCCTCAATTTCCTGTGATATGTGGAGTGTTCACATTACATGACCTTGGACATTCGTTCAGGGAAGCAGAGATTATGTTGTCTCTACAATTATCTAAGTTCCCTGGAAGACAATACGACCCATTCGGTATTGTCAAGGATTTTACGACTATGGTCAAGATAAAAGTATTCAGGAATGAGAAAGACCCATTTGATTATGTTTTCTTACTGAAGAATACTTTCATAGAAGTAAAGCATATGACATAGATACATTTTGATTGAGGGGGTCTTGAATAATTTTATAGCTACAGAGAAAAGAGATTATTAAAGGTCCCATGGGACCAATTGTTAATTGAACCAGTAAGAGGGCCCACTCCCATTGTAAGCATGGATGGTGACTCTAAGGAAAAATCTAACACTAATTCTGGAGAGGAATCCCTAGAAAAATCTACTAAGGGATCCGAGAATTCATCATAAAATTCTAAAATCAAGAGTTGGGAATCAATTAAGGATACGACCCAGTCTACAACAAAGACAGATGAACAGACTTCGAACATCAAGCAGACTGAAACCCATACTCCCTCTATGCAACTAATAAAGCCGCTGGTAATTAATTTGGAAGAGGAGTGGGATAATTTCAACAAAGAACTCAACACAGAGGAACAAGCACTGGAGATCCAAATGACACATCAGGAAACAACTTCAGAAAATATAACTGGGGGAACTGTGAATATTCAAGAAATAGAACACATTCTTGTTACCCCCACCTCTGAGTTTGTTTTGAGAATAGAAGAAATTCCCCCTCTTGATGTATTTTACAGCCCACAACACAAAGTTATTATTAAGAGACAAATAAAGAAAATAAAATTGGAATCCAAAACTTCTAGCACTCCAGACAATGAGGCGATGGATGTCCTCTGGAAAGACTCATCCACCAACCCATCGGCCAACCTCACCAGGCTCTCGTAGTTCACAGGTGCATACACTACGGCAACCATTGATAAAGAAACAGAGGTAAAAATGTTGCTTAAAGAAAAAGAAGACAAAATTTTGTCACTTGAACAACAGTTACGGCAAGCCAAAACCAACCAACAAGCAGAAATGCAATTGGCTAAGCTACAACAAGAGTTCCAACAAATGAAAATAGAACATCAAAATAGCTTGGCAGGTAAGGAGGCACAGATACAGATCATAACGGATCTGCATAAGGATGACCCAAAGATTGGTCAGTTTGTCACAGAATCACCTAGACTCAACTCCCAGTTCACACACCAGGTCAATAAATTTTATTAGAAACATTCTTCAGAACATGCACTTTTGTCCCTTTGAGAAATTTATAGTGAAATTAATGGAACAAGATTTATTTTCTACTTGAATTTGACATCTTCTACTGAAATTGTACTTTTGCACTCTTAGATGATGTTGGATGATTTGAAAGTAGATCAATATTGCTAGAACACATGAGTAGAACGTATTATGAATGGTACTTTTATCTCTTAATTCTTTTTTACTTATTCATCAAGCAATAAATTATATTCAAGTTATTTATGTATGAAAGTTTGAATTTTTTATTACCATTATTGCACTCTTGCATGATGATAATTTATAGTTTATGCTGAATACATGAATGATTTTTATGTGATATATCTCTCATATCGTTTCGGCTAACTTTTTATACGAAATTATCATTGTTAAAGGGATTCACTTCTTATCATAATTGAATGATATTTATTATCAATTTCTTTTAGACATCATTTTGGATCGCATATATCATGTTACTTCCGGGATAGTTATAGTTAGACATATATTTTGATTAGAATAAATTGCACATGATTATTAGTTAAAATTAGATTAGTTTGAAGATAAGTATTACTCCAAAAATATCAAAAACGTTATTCCATTAACACGAGCATAAAATAGATTGGGAAACTGGTCCCATCATCCCCAGTCAGAGCCACTATTCCAAACGGAAAAGGAGTTGTCCCAAGGTCCAGACCAGGTGGTTATCCCCCTTGTTGAGGCAACGATTTTCAAGCCTTCAACATTTTTGGTGCTAGAAGGAGGGCTTGAACTATGAATGGCCAGTAAGACTAAATATACAGGCCATTCTAAGAGTAAAACTCCCTCACCATCACCTCCAACTTCTCATTCGCATTCTAAATCTCCTATTCCCAAGCGAGAAGTTGAAAAGAAAAATACAGAGCCCACTGCTGAAATCCTAAACAAGGCAGGCAATTCTTCTTTTGATCCCCTTGAAGTACAATATTTGATCCAAAAATTGCAGAGGATTTAAATATCTCAAGAATAATTTGAGTTATCCCAAGGCAGTGTCACCTCTCAATTTACCCCATCACGACCACTAACTAGAACACAAAGTGGAAAACTTGGAATCCCACCAGTTGAATTCCCTCTACCAAGTTGTAAAAGGGATTAAAAAACACCATTAGAATCTCACATCGAGGTTCTTTCATCATCATCATCCATTCCATCCATATCATTGCAAGGTCACACACCCGCTTCCCAACTCCAAATTGTGATTCACACGGGTACATGAGCTACACCATCCTCTACCCAATCACTTTCAACCACTACTTCACCCTCTTCTATTAATATCCCAACAATGGCACGGAATCAACCAAGGCCATGGACCAACCCAAGAGCTATTAGAATGGTTGGAGCTTTGTCTCAATTGCTAGCACATCTAGAAAAATGGTTACCTAAATTTAACCTTGATCATGGCCTGTTAGCTGAAGAACATATAAATAATTTCATGTTGTCCATTAATTTGAATGGAGTAGTAGAAGAAGACGTAGTTGTAAGATTATTCCCATATACTCTACAAGGATCAATAGGATCATGGTACTTTTCGTGACCATCAGGCAATATTAATAGATGGGATGCTTTTCAAGAGCAATTTTTAACTAAATTTGGAGATGATAGGTCTACAACAAATTTGATAAATGACCTCTCTAATTTGAAATCTGAATCAAAAGAACCCATTAAGGACTTCAAATCTCATTTCAATAAGTTATTGAATAAAATACCTACGGCATCCAAGCCTAGCAATAAGGTCCAAAATGAATGGTACATTTCTACTCTACCTTCAAACAAAACCATCTTTATTGATAGAGCTGCTAAACCAACATTAGCAAAAAATATGATAGAAGCGATAGCCGTTGAAAAACGTATCTTGGCCGTAGAAAAGGAAAATGCATTAGAGGAAAGAAAATCCAAGAAAGTAACCTTTAGAGACGATTCTAGGAAAAAACCACGAAAGGATCCTTTTGATCTAGAAGGGTTACAAAAAGTCCTCAAGACCATGTCTAATGAAATGGTTGATATAAAGAAACAAGTAGAAGAATCTTCCTCCAAGAAACCTTTTAAACCATTTAAAAGGAATTTCCCAACCGATCCTAAACCTCCAAATGCTATATTGAATGCTGAATCAGATGGAGATGAGGAAGAAGCCTCAAATGAAGAACAAATGGATGATGAAGAAATAGTGGAATTACAAGGAATGTGGGATTTTATCCTTCCAAATGAGGAAGATCAAGAAGCACTACCTATTTCCACTAGAAGTAGAAATCATCTCGATCCACCTCAATCGAGTTCAAAACAGAAAACTTCAATGCCACCTCCTAGAGGTAAAGTCGTAGGTAATAAATCTTCACTGAAATCTACTCAAACAAACCCTACCCAATCAAATTCTTCACTTTCATCCAAAAATATGATAATTCCTGATGAAATAGAATACAATATTATTGAGAATATGAAGAAAACTAGGGCAAACATCACCTTTCATGAGATTAGTAAATTAAAACATCAGCATAAGCTACTTTTGAAAGAACTCAAAGTATTTCCCACTACCCCACTTGCTGTCGTAGTAATATCACAAGCCGCTCACACAATGGGAAGACCCCCTAGTATTTCTACAAACAAAATTGATCCAACCAACATCACTCTAATTGGTGGAAGATCTAAATCTCATACTCTGCCATTTCTCCTTACTTTTGAGGTCTTTAATAAAAACTTTCACAACTGTTTAGTTGATTATGGTGCTTCATCTAACATTCTACCTAGAACAGTATGCGATAATTTAAACGTCCAGCCTCAGAAATCTACAGTATGAATAGTACAATTAGATCGGTCTCAAGTTGAATTTGTTGGAGAACCTAATCAAGTAACCATTATACTTTCATCAAACCCAAAAGTTTTCCAAGTCATTGATATACTTGTAGCTGATATTCCTGAATTCTATGGCTTAACCCTCAGTAGGTACTGGTCAGAAAAACTCCATGGTTACTTCGCAACCGACTGGTCTCACATGTGGCTTCTCTATAACGGAAAGCGAAATCAGATAAGGGTTGATCAAGAGAAACATCAAAAATATATAGTGACAAAATTGGAAGGAGAAAATGAGCCGGCAACATATAGCAATAATATAATCGAAAACTATTATGTTGAGTCATTCCTAGGGAATTTCAATGTTCATACTTCACCTTTCTTAGAAAACTCTGATGTATCTCAAATAAAAAATTATTCCCAAACAAACACCTCTAAATGTGTGAATTTTGTAGACAAACTTGTACATAAATATTTATTTTGGAAATTATTTTTTGATGGATCTAGATCCAATGATGGAGCAGGTGTAGGATTCATATTAGTTAGCTAAGAAGAGGATAAGACTATGCTAGCATGTAGACTTGAATTTGATTGCACAAACAACATTGTTGAATATGAAGCATTGGTTCAAGGTTTGTACAAAGAAATTGGTCTTAATATCAAATAGCTCCAAGTGTTTGGAGATTCCGAAATTGTTGTTAGACAAGTAAGAAATACTATACATTGTCTGTCAGGAAATTGGAAACACTATCAATCATTTGTCCAAGACCTCACCTCACATTTTACAACATTTAATACTTCCTCTATCCCAAGACTCCAAAATGCTAGTGCTTATCTCCTAGCTAATGTAGTTTCCAAGCTTATTCCACTAGAAGATTACAACCAAGATCGATTCTCCATTGAATTAATTTTTAGGCCGTCTATTCCTGATAATATCACCAACTGGAGAGTCTTTAACAATGATTCTAATATCGTAAGCTTCGTCACTTCAGAAGGCTCTTATAATGACCAAATAGTTGACGAAGACTAGCATGACAACCAACTGAAGCAAGAAACCAACGACAATGTTATACCAAAATCTGTAGTCAAATTGGAAGATTTATATGACCTCAAAGATAGATTCAAATGATATACTAATTCAAAACTTTAGATTTCAACTCTGATGTATGAATTGATCAACCTTGGAACTGACACGAAACCACAAAACATCAATTTAGGTCTCAGATTCACTTCAGAAGAAAAATCAGCTTTTATACGTCTATTGAAAGAATATAAGAATGTCTTCGCTAGAAATTACGACACTTTTAAAACCTATGACAATTTTATTATTCAACATACTATTCCTATGACCTCTAATGAAAAATCTATTCAGCAGAAATTCAGGAATATTCATCCTAGAAAGCCAAATTAAATCTGAGTTAAATAAACTACTAAAAGCCAAAATTATTTTTCCTATCAGACATTCTAGGTGGGTCTCCAATATCATCCTAGTCAGAAAGAAAAATGGTGATATTCAGATTTGTATAGACTTTCGCAATATCAATAAAGCTTGCCAGAAGGACAATTTTCCATTCCCTCCTATGGAACAGATATTGCAATCAGTTGCAGGCTCGGAATTAATGTCCTTTCAAGACAGTTTTTCATGTTACAATCAAATCCTAGTCCATCCATATGATCAACTGAAAACTACATTCAGAACAAAATGGGGCACTTACGCCTATCAAAAGATGTCGTTCAGACTAATTAATTTTGGTGCCACTTTCCAAAGAGCCATGGACATTGCCTTCAAGGGTTTAGTAAACAGGTTAGTGGTAATATACTTAGATGACATAACTGTATATTCCAAAAAATGTAGTAATCATCTAAAAGATATAAAACAAATCTTTGAACGTTGTCAAAAGTATGGGATTTCCCTTAACCCCAAGAAATCTTTTTTCACGTTAAGTGAAGGAAAACTCCTTTGATTTATTGTGTCCAAAACATGGATTCATGTTGACCCGGACAGGATTAAAGAAATGTTTGAAATATCTTTACCCCATAACAAAACATCGATGAAATCTTTCCTTGGTCAAATAAATTTTTTCAAACAATTTGTCCCTGACTTCTTAAGAATTGTATTACCCCTTCAAGCCATGATAAAGAAAAATTCTCTATTCAAATGGGGTCATTTGGAACATGAAGCTTTTAACTTGATAAAACAAGCAATCATAAATGCCCCATCTTTAGCAACGTCGAATTTTTCCAATAATTTCACTTTGTACACTTTTGCTTCCAAGAAATCATATGCAGCCATATTGACACAAGCAAATCAAGACAAAATTGAAGGCCCTATTTCTTTCTTTAGATCAAATTTATAGGGAGCTGAATTGAATTACTCTGATGTTGAAAAACAAGATTACATTGTTGTCAAATCAATAAAACACTTCAGACCTTTTCTTCTTAAAACCCACACAAAGGTGATAGTACCATTCCCAGCGGTAAGAAATCTTCTAGTACAAAGGGATGTGGGTGAAAAAAAAGAAAATTGGGTCACGACTCTGCACGAATATGATATTGAAATAAAACCAGCAAACATTGTGAAAGGTCAAGGTTTTCACAGGATGTTGGCAGGAGCATCGAATATGTTAGAATCATAGCATTCAGGTGATGAGGTACAAATCTTTGAGGTAAGCCTTAACGACATTGAATCAACATATGCCGATTTAATATTCTATGGATATGCACCTCCACATTTGAATTACACAAAGAAAAGAGCCTTGAGATTGAAAGCTAAACAATATCAAATTGTCAAAAATGTAATGTTTAGAATGAATTATGATTCTATTTTTCTTATATGTCTCGAGAAATCTGAAGTAGAGAAAGTATTGCAATAACTTCACGATGGAATGACTAGAGGACACTTTGCAGGAGATGCTACAGCACACAAAATCCTATGTGCCGACTATTACTGGCCAACCTTATTCAAAGGTGCACCCAGTTATGTAAGGAAATCTAAGATATGGCAGACAGCTTTGAACTCTTCCCGGCTCCTTCCTAAGCTATGGAAGAGGTATGTGGATGACACCAATGTCATTTGGTCTCATGGCCAGGATGAGCTTGATCTTTTCTTTGATCATCTTAACAAGCAGTCCTCAGCCATTAAGTTCACTAAGGAGCAGGAAGTTGATGGATGCCTTCCTTTCCTTGATATTCTTATTTCTAGGAATGAGGATGGTTCCCTAGCCCATCAAGTTTTTCGAAAGAAAACTCATCTGAGTAGTATCTTCATGCTAGTTCCCACCATTTCCCAGCTCAGAAGATGGGGGTTCTTAGTACCCTTGCTACTCGGGCCCTGAGGATCTCGGACAAGAAGAGCTTTGAGAAGGAAAAATCCCATCTGTTGGATGTCTTTGTGGAGAATGGTTACAGTAGATACTTGGGTCATAGGGCTTTCCTTAAAGCTTCCAAGAATTCTCTGGTGAAAAAAGAGCCAAGAGATCGTGTTCCTGGTGTCCTTCTTCCTTATGTTCAAGGGACTACTGATAGAATTGGTAGGATTCTCAGGAGACATAGTATCCCAGTGTCCTTCAGGCCCCTGAACACCATTCGTTCGTCTCTCAGATCGGTGAAGGATCCCATCGACCCTAAAGATATGAAAGGTGTTTATTTGATCCCTTGTTCTTGTGGGACCCCCTATATTGGGGAGACTGGTCGTTCCATTAATCAGAGGATTAGTGAGCACGCAGCGGATCTGAAGCATAGGAGATTTAAGTCTTCCGCTCTGGCTGAACATGCGGAGAAAACTAATCATCATGTTTGTATCGAAGAAGCCAGTGTTATTGCTAAGATTTCGCATTTCCATCATCGAAAATTCAGGGAAGCGCTGGAGATTGAAAAGAGACCTAGCAATCTCAATAGAGATGATGGTTGGAAAGTCAGTAGGTGTTGGGTCCCAGCCCTCTCCTCCTAGTCGTGTTTTCCGTCCTCTTTGGTTTTTGTTTCCCTTATTTATTTATGTCATTGTCATTATTTTTATCGCCTTTCCTATTTTTTATTTAAGGGCCTCGGTGTAACTTATTTCCTTTCTACTTATATTATTTTTCTTTATTACTATTTAACACGCAATTTTTATATTTTTTAGCTGTATACATTACTCGATACACCTAAGTTTTTCCCTTCTATTTTCTTATTTAGTTATTTTATTTATTATTATTATTATTATTATTATTAATTATTATTAATTTATTTATTTATTTATTTTAATTTATTTATTTATTTATTTTTTTTATTTTTTTTCATTCAGTTATGTTTTATCCCCATTTAGTTTTTCAATTTTATATTTTTATTTCATTTTCATTTTTATTATTTTTAGTGTTTTATTATTATAGTTATTATTTTTATTCACTCTTAACAATTATTATTATTATTATCAGTTTTTAATTTTTAATTATTTTATTTATTATTACTATTATTATTATTATTATTAATTTTTTTTTAGTTTAATTTTTTTTTATTATTTATTTTATTTATTTATTTATTTTTACTATTATTTTTATTCATTCAGTTAGATTTTATTCCCATTTAGTTATTCAATTCTATTTATTTATTATTTAATTATTTTATTTCATTTTCATTTTTATTATTTTTCGTGCTTTATTATTATTTTATCTTTATTTAGTTATTATTAACTTTTATTATTATTATTATTAATTTTTAATTTTTATTAATTAATTTATTTATTATTACTTATTTTATTATTTTTATTTTTACTATTATTATTCTTTTTATTTTATTTATTTATTTTTATGTTTATTTATTTATTTTTATTTTTATTTATTCACGTTTTAACTCTTATTCATATCTAGTTATTTATTTTTATTATTTTAATTATTATTATCTGATTTCATTTTTATTTTATTTTATTTTATTTGTTTGTGTATTTATTTTATTTTTATTTCGGGGTTTTTTATCTATTTATTTATTTATTTAATTTGTTATTTTTATTATTTTTTTCATTCTCACTTAATTTATTCTTAGAAGCGGTCCGTTGCAACTAATTTTCTTTTAATAATAATTGACCTTTATTTTTTGATTATTTACTGATAAACTATTATTTTGATCCTGGTCCTTTGGTCAATATTAGCGGTTGGTCAAAATAGCCGTTGGAGGCTCTGCTCGGTCTATATAACATGCTAAGCTGGATTTGTTTCTTCAACTTGTCCTGACGATGAACCACACTGGTTGGTTCGAAACGCGTCGACAAATGACATTCCATGTGATTTTCGCCGAAATCTCTCTCTAACATGGCAGACAGCTGCCGGAAGACAGAAGAAACCATCATTACATTTACAACTAGTCAACATTGGTCAGCCATTTGAACAATGGGGATTGGAAATAATAGGTGAGATCATTCCTCATTCCTCTAAGTAGCATAAATATATCCTTACAGCCACTGATTACTTCACCAAATGGGTAGAATCAATTCCACTCAAGGTAGCCAACTCTGAGAACATTATTGAATTTATAGATCAATTTATCATAACCAGGTTTGGTTTACCTTTTCCCTTAATATTCGATAATGCATCTTACTTTTCAAGCAATGTTATGACAGAGTTTGCTCTTAAAAGAGGCTTTAAACATAAATATTTTGCTAATTATTATCCACAAGGAAATGGGTTAGCCAAATCCACAAATAAGAACATTATCAAGATTATTAAATGAACTATTTATCAAAGTCAAAATAACTGGCATAAATCTTTAGTGTTTACTCTATGGGCAAATTGAAGAACTCAGAAAACCTCCATCGGCACCTCGCCTTTTAATCTGGTTTATGGGAAAGAAGTTGTCTCACCAACAAACATAGCTATTCCCTCGTTTGCCTTAGTTCAATTCATAAAAGAAACTCCTTCCTCATCTATTGCAACTTATACAATTACAAATCCTTAAACTTGAAAAGGAACGAGAAAAGGCTAGAATTACGCATGCACATCATCAGCGGTTAGTCAAAGCTTCCTTTAATTCAAATTTTGTATCTTCAAAAAATTTCCAACTCAAAGACTTAGTGTTAAAATGGGATAAAACCCATGAAGAGAAAGGAAAACATACTAAGTTCCAATGAATGTGTCTTGGCCCATTCCAGATTGTTGAGCTAATAGTTCCATCAACTTTTCTATTACAGGATTTAGTAGGTAAGAGAGAACTTCTACCTGTTAATGGGCAGGTCCTAAAGAAATATTTTCCATAGAAGATGATCTCTTCTGATCACTATATAGTATACTCTTTAGTTAATTTTATTTTGAAATAATAATACAAGTTGAAAAGATTACGTTTGGTTTTATTGAAGGGTAGTTTCTCTTTTTTATTTTGTTTTTCGCTTCTATAAGTAGAAATGGTTAAGAAAATTAATCTTCATGCATGAAATAAATAGTTGAGTGCTACAAATCCAAAAATGCCTGTTTTTCTGTTAAAATATCTGATCTTTGATAAAACTTAGCTTCAGAAATAAATTTTATTTACATCAGTCAGGAAAGGTATCACTAACAAAGAAAAGTTTCTCGATGGAAAGCATCTTTAAACTCTATGATTGTCGTCCAAAAACTCTTAAGGAGCAAATTATTCACCCCCACTTGAGTAGCTTTCAATTTTAGAATGTAATTAAAATATATACTTTAAACTTAAAGGATAAGAGGTCTCATCAAGAGCTGGCTTACCATGATCATAAGATTATAACTAATTGACATTACCAATACCGAATATCAAAAAAGGGTAATGGATTGAGATTGATTAATCAAAAGACAAAGGTTCTCATCAAGAGCCAGCTTGTTCAGCTCAGTTACAAATCAAGTGAATGGAATTGCCAATTTTGGCCATCAAACCAAGACATTTTCCTTTAAGAAATAAAAGAAGAATGAATTACTTCAATAAATAAAGCATCAAGTATATAGAAGAATTTATCTTTAAAATTTCATTTTACTTGAGTCGGATACTGGATCATTGCTGGGTAACAGGTAACCCTGTCGAGGCTATGAACGCCTGCTCGCAGCGGACACTCTACGTACGACAAATGAGTATACCAAAACTAATCTAATGAGATTCTTTTTCTTTTATCTTTATAACCAAGTAATGACTAATGTAGGTAAAATGACTATTTATGATAAAAGGGAAATCAAAAGAAAGATAGTTAGAGCAGATGTTGTTTATTGATAAATGAGCAGTACTACTTATCTTATATTCCATGCAATTTAGTTTTATTTTTTCAAAACCATCTTTATTTTAGAATTTTTAGAAAATTCAAAAAACCCTCAGAGATAACTGGTTCTTCCAAGTGAATCACCAATTGTTCTACTTGTCAACAACTGCCCATTTATTAACGTTAATAGTAAAATATTACTTTAATAAATGGGGACCATATATATATATATATATATATATATATATATATATATATATATATATATATACCAAAAGAAAAATCAACCCTAGCATGTAGGTATTTCTTTTATTTTTAGAATAAACCAAGATATCAAACAAAACCTATAAAACCATTAAAATGTTACTCTTTCATATTTTAGCATGAAATGCATCACAAACGATACCGTTTTAACCCACCACGAGATACGATGAAATAATCAAAAAAGCAAATCTATATACGAAAAGCGGTCATAATGTTAGAAATTCCTTAAAGCTTCTTTAAAAAAGCTAGAGTCCTGCATCGCAATATCGTTGTTTATAAAAGGCTTCTCTTAAGAGGCTACCATGAAGGATTGCGATCTGTGAAATGAGATGGTATAATGTCCTTCTCGCATCGCATTTCAGTGATACAATATAAGCCTCAATCTATTATGTGCCGATATTGCGATGTGCGATCTTAACCTGGACCCACCTCTTAATATTTCCACCAACACATGTGGAGGCACATTATTCATTAAATGATTGACTTCTTATCATAATTGAATGATATTTATTATCAATTGCTTTCAGACATCATTTTATATCACATATATCATGTTACTCCTAAGATAGTTATAGTTAGACATATATTTTGATTAGAATAAACTGCACATGATTATTAGTTAAAATTAGATTAGTTTGAAGATAAGTATTACTCCAAAAATCTCAAAAATATTATTCCATTAGCATGAGCATAAAATAGATTGGGAAACTGGTCCCATCATCACCAATCGGAGCCACTATTTCAAACGGAAAAGGAGTTGTCCCAAGGTCTAGACCGGGTGGTTATCACCCTTGTTGAGGCAATGATTTTTGAGCCTTCAACACCTTGTCAACACATACTCAAAGATGAATTTGGTTGTTGTTGTGCTTGTACAGTCCTTCACAAGTTGTGCCTTCGCCCATCTGGTTAAGTACTCATTCGTAGTGATGATATACCACGCACCTGTCTTTTTACCTGGAGGCTAAATTGGTCCTACAAAGTCAATCACCCACTTCTCGAAGGGTTGCAGCAATATCTAGGGATTCAGCGGCATCTCATCCCTGCGTGAGGGTTTTCCCGTCCTTTGGCATGCGTCGCATGCCCTACAATAGGATTTTGGATCCTTATGCAAGGTTATCCACCATAACCCAGCGCGTAGAATCTTCTGCGATGTTTCTTTTCCTTCATAATGAACTCCCACAGCTCCTTCATGAGCCTCGGAGAGTATTCTATTTTGTTCAATATCTGGCACATAACGTCACAATATTTCATATGATCCCATTTTTTACAAGTGCACTGCAATTACAGAAAATTCTGCCGCACACACCACTAGTTCCTTCTTCTGTTGGCTTGTATATCCTTCCAGAGCCTTACTTGTCGTGAGGAAGTGTATAATATCTTCAAAGCGATTGTCCACGATGTGCACTGCAAAGAGATGTGTGTTAGGTATCCCCTTATCCAAATTAGTAGGCTCCTCCCCTATTTCAATGCGTGACAGATGATCCGGTCCAGCATTCAAGCACCTTGGTTTCACAATAACTTCAAAATCATATTCTTAGAACTACAACAACCACCTGCATATCTTTCCCCCAACACAGGCTTGTTGACTAGGTATTTTAATGTGGAATGATTCGTATACATCTTAAAGTGTCCACCCAGCAAATAGTTCCTGAACTTCTGGAGTGCATACACCATAGCTAATCCTTCGCGCTCTGTCATGGAACAATTTTTCTTTGCTTTGGAGAACTTCCTACTTGCAAATGCTATAGGATGATCTAAGTCCCCTTCATCGGTCTGTGTCAATACTACTCCCAGCACAATACATGATGCATCCACATGTATATGAAATTCCTTCTTCCAATCCGAGAAGACTGGGATTGACGTGGTGACCATTTTCTCCTTCAGCACATCCAAACTCTTCTGGCATTCTTCATTCCAACAGGATGTAACATCCTTCTTTAATAGTTTTTCCATCGACGTGGTGATCTGGGCATATCTCTTGATGAATTTCGTATAGTATTTATGCCCCAAAGCTGTGCGCAGCTATTTCACACTCCTTGGAGCCTTCAAATTCATTATGACTGTGATCATCGTAGGGTCTACCATCAAACCTCGTCTGCATACCACATGGCCCAGCAAGATCCCAAAAGGGACACAAAACAAACATTTCTTCAGATTGAGTGCGATGTAGTACCTCCAGCATGTATCTAGAATTAAGCACAGACTTGCCACGTGGCGCTTCACCAGTCCGAACACTGTCCAATCGTCAAAGTATACTTCAAAAATTTATGAGTGAAATCCTTGAACGCTGTAATCACTACGCACAAAAAGATCGTCAACACGTTCTTTAGCCTAAATGGCATCACCGTATATTGGAAACATCCCCATTTAGTCACGAAGGTCATCTTACTTCTATCATCCAGTGTGATCTTGATTTGATGGTACCGAGAGAACCCATCAGTGAAGGAATATGCTTCCTGGCCGCATACATTATCCAGGACCTCATCAGTGAATGGGGATGGACAAGGATCATGCACGCAAACATCATTCAATTTCATGAGATCTATGCATATCCTTATTTCTTCCTTCTGCTTCTTTCATTGAACTACTATTGGACTCACCCAATTATATTCTTCGACCAGTTCAATGATACCCACCGTGAGCATCTTATCTAATTCAACACAGACCCTTTCCTTATACTTCATATTGAGGCGGTAAGGTCTTTGTTTCACAGGTTTTGCGTTTTGTTTTAGGGTGATCTTCATGAAACCCAAGTCTCCTATTATTCCTTTCAGATCGGAAAAATTCATGGGGAACAAATCTTGATATTCGCAGAGTAGTTCAAAGACCTTATCTACTGTTGTGTCATCCCAATAGTTCCCAATCTTTGAAAAATTTAGCTCTGCCTCCATGCCAATGATCCCCTGCCTGGTATTGAGTGATTTAGTTATGTTTGGGTTCTCTAGCTGTGATCCTTTAACTCCTTCAGTCTCTTGAGTATTAATCTTCCTTGGGTCTTCGTCTCCTTCTTCCGTTGTGACATTGTAACACTCCAGTGCATGGCTTAGCTGGGTAGTCCAATCGGGTTGAATCAGGTCTAGGGGATCCTGCGATATCCTAAAGATGGTTTTCTTAACCTCCTGCAATGCTTCATCAATTGATTCAAATCCATCCTCAAAACGGAACATCATCAGAAATCCTTGGCGCAAAACATCCCATTCTTCGGTGCCATGGTGGAGCTCTGTCTCCAAGTACCAATTCATTGGTATAACATCCAAGGTATGAAAAAACAGATGGAACCACTCTAGCTGAGGCTTCTCTCCATATAATTCAGTCCATTTGGCCAAATGATCACGTGAATCATTTCCCCCATCATACTTTTTTGTCAGTCATACCTTCGGATGGCCAAAACCTATCCTCACCATCCTTCTATATTCGCACTAGTCATCAAAACTGTCCTTATGCATACCCCACCATCTTGTGGGTGTAACGCGCAGTGCCCAATCCAATGCTTGGAATCGATGCTTCTTGCGCACTTCCCTTTCGAATGCGTCCAAGAAGTGATCAACGTCAGTTAACCGATCATAGTGAGGTAGATGTCTTACCTCTAATGATACACACTGCAACAACTTGGTCATCATATTACAGCACAGTGTAGATACTTCATGTAGTCGATTCTGCCAATGCTCCAATTCCTCGTCTGAATCTAATGTGCAAGAGCTTTCGTGGTCCCATGCAATATGCCTGTCTACTTTCAAATTCACCCAATCCCGATCTCTCGTCGTGATCTTGTAAATCTAATCCAAATCATCATCACTTTCATAATTGCGGACCGGTTTTGTATAGCGCGATCCTTTTACAGGATCCAATGGCAACATTACACGGAGTGATTTCTTCTCAAATATCATTTTTCTCTTCTTCAGGTTGATTACCCCATTCATGTCAGTGGCCCAATCAATCCCAAGGAGCGCGAGGTAGGGATTGCTATCATCCACAATCTCTATTACTTCAAAATCCGCTAGTGCGCTCGCGCCTTTGGTTTCAACTATTACCCCCTCTAACCTCCCCATTGGGATGATTTTCTATTGATTTTCCATTCTTAACTGAATCGTATGCCATTGCAGTGCAAGTCTTACCATTCGCTCCCATGTCTGTTTAGGTAAAACATTGATGTCGGACCCTAGAGTCAAGATAACTTGGTCCACTTCGTATTCCCCTATCTACATGGTGAGTCTCATCTCACTTCCAGTCCTTTCCTTATGCTTACCAAGCTTTCTGACTACACATGGTTCATCAGTAGCATTTTCCTTGCTACACACCAATTGATCAATTCTCGCAGTCCCTTCATAGCCTTACAATCGTGGAGCAGTTTCATGCACATCTACAAGAACATGGTAATCATGGATGGGTCCATTTCCTCCATCGGCTTCTCTTCACTTCCTAAGGTAGATGCCTCAACGAAACTTTTCTTCGCTTCCATAAATGTTTCTTTTGCGCGTTCCACATCAAACCCAGTCTCCTTTTCTGGTGCTTTGTAGACCCACTTACCTTCTGTAGGCTGCTTCACCTTACCTTCACCAGTCATTGTTCCACTTCGCAGCATAATGTTTACCTTAGGGTCTTCCTCATGAGGCTCAACCCTGATCATTTGTAGGTTCTGAGTTAGCTGTGGAGGTTGCGCCCTCTTTTTGCGAACCTTATCCAAAAATACAGGGCAATCCTCCATCGCATGGTCAAAGTGAGTACAATAGCAGCATGAAAGACATGTCAAATTCAGGCAGTCTCTCACGTAGTGACCCAGTCCTCCATAATTGTAACAAATAAGCTACCCTCGACTTCTAGCAGGTCCTCCTCCACCTTGGCCTTGGACGTGCCCCTGATACTCACCTCACGCTCTTCCAGCGCCTTGGTTCGGAGGCCACATTTCTGCCTGCACCCTATATGCAGGTGTCTTGTCCATCATTAATTCGTAACTACAAAAATTACGCTCGTCATGACCTACTGATTGACAGAAATTGCAGAAGATTCGTTGTGGTGTCTGTACGAATTTCTGCAGCAAATGGAAATTGTTGGTTGCATGTTTCCTAGCTACCTAGAATATAGCACACCATAGCGCTGGCCCTGTACTTGGCCCTGCTACATCCTCTAGTCTCAGAGGCATTGGTCCCCCTACTGCAACATAATTCACAAATATTGGACATTGATCCTTGTCATTCCCCTGACCTTTTCACTTCAAGCACCAGACTTCTTCACACGCCTCTGGCCGATCTGTTATGTCTTTCTTTCGACTTTACATTTCGAGGAAAAGGTTCTACAACTCTGCGAGAATCTGTTGAACCCCCAAATTAGCATCCTACATTGTTGTCTCATGCAATCTAATCACGATTTCTAGAGATTCCACCTGGGTTGATCTTTTGTTGTCATAGCGCAACCCTTAAGTGAGGCTGGAGCGAGGCCACAAACCATTTGCAATGCTGCCCATCAGTCAAATTCATGTTGGCTTCACGGATCATACACTTCAATCTTTGATCCAAATCTCAGGGTGTCTCTCCAGGCTTCATCATGATCTCCTTGAATCCCACAATGGATTGTGTTTGAGACATAGGTCTACTGAATTCCTTATTTAGCACAGTCTAGATATTTGCCAACCCAAACATCAGGCTATCAATATTGTACTTAATATACCACGTTAGTGCATGCTCTTGCAAAGCACTAACTAACATTTATTTCTTCATTTGATCATCTGTGATACCTTGAGCTTCCTGTACAACCTTCGCGACGAACCAAAACTGGTCCGAATCTTCATTTCCTATGCCCTTGAACACAAGTAGCTTTATAGAGTTTGCCATGTTGAAAGGTGGTGTCGGTGTGGGTGAAGGCGTAAGTGGTGGAGGTGAGTATGGAGGTGGTGTGGATGGATGAGATGGGGATGGAGGCAGTGTAGGTATTCGTAGGAACCCTTGTCTTATCAAATGAATAGCACTCAGTGGAGAAGCCTATGTTGCTCCTTCATCGTCACTCAGAGGAGGCTCAATTAGCAGGCTATATTCAGGACCTTTTCTTCCTCTGTCCCTGAAAGTCCTTCCACCTTGCATAGCCCCAAACATCAAGGTAACTGCATGACCCGCTTTTCACACAAGAGCATCTTAATCCAACTATTTAAAAATTTCTAATACTTACCTCACGACCCCTTGAAGAAGCGGTGCTCTGCTTCCCTGTAACTGACCGAAGTATCGACTGTGAAATTTTTCACAAACCCTCCTATGATATGGTCGAGCCAATGATCGACATCACGCATGATCTATCCTCAGAGGTAAAATGACTGTTTATGATAAAAGGGAAATCAAAAGAAAGATAGTTAGAGCAGATGTTGTTTATTGATAAATGAGCAGTACTACTTATCTTATATTCCATGCAATTTAGTTTTATTTTTTCAAAACTATCTTTATTTTAGAATTTTTAGAAAATTCAAAAAACCCTCAGAGATAACTGGTTCTTCCAAGTGAATCACCAATTGTTCTACTTGTCAACAACTGCCCATTTATTAACGTTAATAGTAAAATATTACTTTAATAAATGGGGACCCTTTTAAAATATATGTATATATATATATATACATATATATATATATATATATATATATATATATATATATATATATATCTATATCTATATATATATATATATATATATATATATATATATATATATATATATATATATATATATATATCTATACCAAAAGAAAAATCAACCCTAGCATGTAGGTATTTCTTTTATTTTTAGAATAAGCCAAGATATCAAACAAAACCTATAAAACCATTAAAATGTTACTCTTTCATATTTTAGCATGAAATGCATCACAAACGATACCGTTTTAACCCACCACAAGATACGATGAAATAATCAAAAAAGCAAATCTATATACGAAAAGCGGTCATAATGTTAGAAATTCCTTAAAGCTTCTTTAAAAAAGCTAGAGTCCTGCATCGCAATATCATTGTTTATAAAAGGCTTCTCTTAAGAGGCTACCATGAAGGATTGCGATCTGTGAAATGAGATGGTATAATATCCTTCTTGCATCGCATTTTAGTGACACAATATAAGCCTCAATCTATTATGTGCCGATATTGCGATGTGCGATCTTAACATGGACCCACCTCTTAATATTTCCACCAACACATGCAGAGGCACATTATTCATTAAATGATTGGCTTCTTATCATAATTGAATGATATTTATTATCAATTTCTTTCAGACATCATTTTATATAACATATATCATGTTACTCCTAAGATAGTTATAGTTAGACATATATTTTGATTAGAATAAACTGCACATGATTATTAGTTAAAATTAGATTAGTTTGAAGATAAGTATTACTCCAAAAATCTCAAAAATATTATTCCATTAGCATGAGCATAAAATAGATTGGGAAACTGGTCCCATCATCACCAATCGGAGCCACTATTCCAAACGGAAAAGGAGTTGTCCCAAGGTCTAGACCGAGTGGTTATCACCCTTGTTGAGGCAATGGTTTTTGAGCCTTCAACACCTTGTCAACACATACTCAAAGATGAATTTGGTTGTTGTTTTGCTTGTACAGTCCTTCACAAGTTGTGCCTTCGCCCATCTGGTTAAGTACTCGTTCATAGTGATGATGTACCACGCACCTGTCTTTTTACCTGGAGGCTAAATTGGTCCTACAAAGTCAATCACCCACTTCTCGAAGGGTTGCAGCAATATCTAGGGATTCAGCAGCATCTCGTCCCTGCATGAGGGTTTTCCCGTCCTTTGGCATGCGTCGCATGCCCTACAATAGGATTTTGGATCCTTATGCAAGGTTATCCACCATAACCCAACGCGTAGAATCTTCTGCGATGTTTCTTTTCCTGCATAATGAACTCCCACAGCTCCTTCATGAGCCTCGGAGAGTATTCTATTTTGTTCAATATCTGGCACATAACGTCACAAATATTTCATATGATCCCATTTTGTACAAGTGCACTGCAATTACAGAAAATTTTGCCGCACACACCACTAGTTCCTTCTTCTGTTGGCTTGTATATCCTTCCAGAGCCTTACTTGTCGTGAGGAAGTGTATAATATCTTCAAATTGATTGTCCACGATGCACACTGCAAAGAGATGTGTGTTAGGTATCCCCTTGTCCAAATTAGTAGGCTCCTCCCCTATTTCAATGCGTGACAGATGATCTGGTCCAGCATTCAAGCATCTTGGTTTCACAATAACTTCGAAATCATATTCTTGGAACTACAACAACCACCTGCATATCTTTCCCCCAACACAGGCTTGTTGACTAGGTATTTCAATGTGGAATGATTCGTATACATCTTAAAGTGTCCACCCAGCAAATAGTTCCTGAACTTCTGGAGTGCATACACCATAGCTAATCCTTTGCGCTCTGTCATGGAACAATTTTTCTTTGCTTTGGAAAACTTCCTACTTGCAAATGCTATAGGATGATCTAAGTCCCGTTCATCGGTCTGTGTCAATACTACTCCCAGCACAATACATGATGCATCCACATGTATATGAAATTCCTTCTTCCAATCCGAGAAGACTAGGATTGACGTGGTGACCATTTTCTCCTTCAGCACATCCAAACTCTTCTAGCATTCTTCATTCCAACAGGATGTAACATCCTTCTTTAATAGTTTTTCCATCGACGCGGTGATCTGGGCATATCTCTTGATGAATTTCGTATAGTATTTATGCCCCAAAGTTGTGCGCAACTATTTCACACTCCTTGGAGCCTTCAAATTCATTATGACTGTGATCATCGTAGGGTCTACCATCAAACCTTGTCTGCATACCACATGGCCCAGCAAGATCCCAAAAGGGACACAAAACAAACATTTCTTCAGATTGAGTGCGATCTAGTACCTCCAGCATGTATCTAGAATTAAGCACAGACTTGCCACATGGCGCTTCACCAGTCCGAACACTGTCCAATCGTCAAAGTATAATTCAAAAATTTATGAGTGAAATCCTTGAACGTCGTAATGACTACGCACGAAAAGATCGTCAACACGTTCTTCAGCCTAAATGGCATCACCGTATATTGGAAACATCCCCATTTAGTCGCGAAGGTCATCTTACTTCTATCATCCGGTGTGATCTTGATTTGATGGTACCGAGAGAACCCATCAGTGAAGGAATATGCTTCCTGGCCACATACATTATCCAGGACCTCATCAGTGAATGGGGATGGACAAGGATCATGCACGCAAACATCATTCAATTTCATGAGATCTATGCATATCCTTATTTCTTCCTTCTGCTTCTTTCATTGAACTACTATTGGACTCACCCAATTATATTCTTCGACCAGTTCAATGATACCCACCGTGAGCATCTTATCTAATTCAACATAGACCCTTTCCTTATACTTCATATTGAGGCGGTAAGGTATTTGTTTCACAGGTTTTGCGTTTTGTTTTAGGGTGATCTTCATGAAACCCAGGTCTCCTATTATTCCTCTTATACTTCATATTGAGGCGGTAAGGTCTTTGTTTCACAGGTTTTGCGTTTTGTTTTAGGGTGATCTTCATGAAACCCAGGTCTCCTATTATTCCTTTCAGATCGGAAAAATTCATGGGGAACAAGTCTTGATATTCGCAGAGTAGTTCAAAGACCTTATCTACTATTGTGTCATCCCAATAGTTCCCAATCTTTGAAAAATTTAGCTCTGCCTCCATGCCAATGATCCCCTGCCTGGTCTTGAGTGATTTAGTTATGTTTGGGTTCTCTAGCTGTGATCCTTTAACTCCTTCAGTCTCTTGAATATTAATCTTCCTCGGGTCTTCGTCTCCTTCTTCCGTTGTGACATTGTAACACTCCAGTGAATGGCTTAGCTGGGTAGTCCAATCGGGTTGAATCAGGTCTAGGGGATCCTGCGATATCCTAAAGATGGTTTTCTTAACCTCCTGCAATGCTTCATCAATTGATTCAAATCCATCCTCAAAACGGAACATCATCAGAAATCCTTGGCGAAAAACATCCCATTCTTCGGTGCCATGGTGGAGCTCTGTCTCCAAGTACCAATTCATTGGTATAACATCCAAGGTATGAAAAAACAGATGGAACCACTCTAGCTGAGGCTTCTCTCCATATAATTCAGTCCATTTGGCCAAATGATCACGTGAATCATTTCCCCCTTCATACTTTTTTGTCAGTCATACCTTCGGATGGCCAAAGCCTATCCTCACCATCCTTTTATATTCGCACTAGTCATCAAAACTGTCCTTATGCATACCCCACCATCTTGTGGGTGTAACGCGCAGTGCCCAATCCAATGCTTGGAATCGATGCTTCTTGGGCACTTCCCTTTCGAATGCGTCCAAGAAGTGATCAACGTCAGTTAACCCATCATAGTGAGGCAGATTTCTTACCTCTAATGATACACACTGCAACAACTTGGTCATCATATTACAGCACAGTGTAGATACTTCATGTAGTCGATTCTGCCAGTGCTCCAATTCCTCGTCTGAATCTAATGTGCAAGAGCTTTCGTGGTCCCATGCAATATGTCCATCTACTTTCAAATTCACCCAATCCCGATCTCTCGTCGTGATCTTGTAAATCTGGTCCAAATCATCATCACTTTCATAATTGCGGACCGGTTTTGTATAGCGCGATCCTTTTACAGGATCCAATGGCAACATTACACGGAGTGATTTCTTCTCAAATATCATCTTTCTCTTCTTCAGGTTGATTACCCCATTCATGTCAGTGGCCCAATCAATCCCAAGGAGCACGAGGTAGGGATTGCTATCATCCACAATCTTTATTACTTCAAAATCCGCTAGTGCGCTCGCGCCTTTGATTTCAACTATTACCCCCTCTAACCTCCCCATTGGGATGATTTTCTATTGATTTTCCATTCTTAACTGAATCGTATGCCATTGCAGTGCAAGTCTTACCATTCGCTCCCATGTCTGTTTAGGTAAAACATTGATGTCGGACCCTAGAGTCAAGATAACTTGGTCCACTTCGTATTCCCCTATCTGCATGGTGAGTCTCATCTCACTTCGAGTCCTTTCCTTATGCTTACCAAGCTTTCTGACTACACATGGTTCATCAGTAGCATTTTCCTTGCTAGCACACCAATTGATCAGTTCCCGCAGTCCCTTCATAGCCTTACAATCGTGGAGTAGTTTCATGCACATCTACAAGAACATGGTAATCATGGATGGGTCCATTTCCTCCATCGGCTTCTCTTCACTCCCTAAGGTAGATGCCTCAACGAAACTTTTCTTCGCTTCCATAAATGTTTCTTTTGCGCGTTCCACATCAAACCCAGTCTCCTTTTCTGGTGCTTTGTAGACCCACTTACCTTCTGTAGGCTGCTTCCCCTTATCTTCACCAGTCATTGTTCCACTTCGCAGCATAATGTTTACCTTAGGGTCTTCCTCATGAGGCTCAACCCTGATCATTTGTAGGTTCTGAGTTAGCTGTGGAGGTTGCGCCCTCTTTTTGCGAACCTTAGCCAAAAATACAGGGCAATCCTCCATCGCATGGTCAAAGTGAGTACAATAGCAGCATGAAAGACATGTCAAATTCAGGCAGTCTCTCACGTAGTGACCCGGTCCTCCATAATTGTAACAAATAAGCTACCCTCGACTTCTAGCAGGTCCTCCTCCACCTTGGCCTTGGACGTGCCCCTGATACTCACCTCGCGCTCCTCCAACGCCTTGGTTCGGAGGCCACATTTCTGCCTGCACCCTATATGCAGCTGTCTTGTCCATCATTAATTCGTAACTACAAAAATTATGCTCGTCATGACCTACTGATTGACAGAAATTGCAGAAGATTCGTTGTGGTGTCTGTACGAATTTCTGCAGCAAATGGAAATTGTTGGTTGCATGTTTCCTAGCTACCTAGAATATAACACACCATAGCGCTGGCCCTGTACTTGGCCCTGCTGCATCCTCTAGTCTCAGAGGTATTGGTCCCCCTACTGCAACATAATTCACAAATATTGGACAATGATCCTTGTCATTCCCCTGACCTTTTCACTTCAGGCACTAGACTTCTTCACACGCCTCTGGCCGATCTGTTATGTCTTTCTTTCGACTTTACATTTCGAGGCTAAGGTTCTACAACTCTGCAAGAATCTGTTGAACCCCCAGATTAGCATCCTACATTGTTGTCTCATGCAATCTAATCACGATTTCTAGAGATTCCACCTGGGTTGATCTTTTGTTGTCATAGCGCAACCCTTAAGTGAGGCTGGAGCGAGGCCACAAACCATTTGCAATGCTGCCCATCAGTCAAATTCATGTTGGCTTCACGGATCATACACTTCAATCTTTGATCCAAATCTCAGGGTGTCTCTCCAGGCTTCATCATGATCTCCTTGAATCCCACAATGGATTGTGTTTGAGACTTAGGTCTACTGAATTCCTTATTTAGCACAGTCTAGATATTTTCCAACCCAAACATCAGCCTATCAATATTGTACTTAATGTACCACGTTAGTGCATGCTCCTGCAAAGCCCTAACTAACATTTATTTCTTCATTTGATCATCTGTGATACCTTGAGCTTCCCGTACAACCTTCGCGACGAACCAAAACTAGTTCGAATCTTCATTTCCTATGCCCTTGAACACAAGTAGCTTTATAGAGTTTGCCATGTTGAAAGGTGGTGTCGGTGTGGGTGAAGGCGTAAGTGGTGGAGGTGAGGATGGAGGTGGTGTGGATGGATGAGATGGGGATGGAGGCAGTGTAGGTATTCGTAGGAACCCTTGTCTTATCAAATGAATAGCACTCAGTGGAGAAGCCTATTTTGCTCCTTCATCGTCACTCAGAGGAGGCTCAATTAGCAGGCTATATTCAAGACCTTTTCTTCCTCCGCCCCTGAAAGTCCTTCCACCTTGCATAGCCCCAAACATCAAGGTAACTGCATGACCCGCTTTTCACACAAGAGCATCTTAATCCAACTATTTAAAGATTTCTAATACTTACCTCACGACCCCTTGAAGAAGCGGTGCTCTGCTTCCCTGTAACTGACCGAAGTATCGACTGTGAAATTTGTCACAAACACTCCTATGATATGGTCGAGCCAATGATCGACATCACGCATGATCTTATCCCCAGAGGCTTCCAATTTCCACACTAACTTTGGGGTCCAGAGAATTAGACGTCAAGCCTCCACCTCCCTTGGCTGTCTGCCAACTTTCCGATCCACTCGTATAATTCATCCGGGAAGGAACAGAAGAAGATTTCATGTATCTCTATGTACATATATCTATCCAAGCAATGTTCTTTAGTCAATCACGGATTCTTGTTTTCTTGCGCCACGAATTCATGGATATTTCTATCCAAGCAGTCTTCAATCTCCTTCTTAGTTGGATTCTAATGATGCGACATCACACATCTCGTTATGAATATCCTAGTCCTAGCAACATAACCATTTTTTGGCTTGATAGGCCTTGAACCAAGTTCATCATTAGTCAGCCAAGAAAATCCCTACACTACTGGCCCTTTTGGCATCATCCCACGAGCACGAACTGAAGTCTCACCCGAAGCAGTATGGGGGGATGTAGGAACCAAGTTTCCGCACCCTAAGATGGTTGTGATGTCGCTTTTACACTTTAACTTTTCCTTCACATAGATCAATAAGCCTTTAGGGCTTATCAATGTACTTCTTTATTAGCCTTTCAGAACCTCCGCAAAGGTCAGCGATCGTCCTTCATGTAACCTTAACAAGTGATTCAGGCACCTATGTGCCTCTGTAACTACTTTACTATATAGTTTCCTAGATTATCTTAGGTGTTCGCCAACTCTACCATGCAACTAAGATTATCTTCGTGTAAACATATATCTCTACTTGTGTTCATATAACAGAGGAAAACATATATATTCACGCATCAAATTAAAAATAAAACATAAACTTAGTTCTTAACATAACATAATCACATGCAATTGACAGAATACAAATACACAATAATTTTAGAATAATTCTCTTTATTGATGATTTATATTTCTAGTACAGACTCTAACTTCCCTATGAACATAGCTGCATGTGTCTGCAAACTCAGCTGCATACTTCTACCCTAGGCCTCTGTGCACTCAACTGCAAAACCTCTTTCCTACGCTAAGACTCTCGCTCTTATCTCTTCACAGACTCATCAATGACTCCCACTATGACTTCCTATTATGAACTGAACTATCTTAGACTCTTCTAAGACCTCCTTTTTATACAATCCCATGGTCCACAAACCAACAGTAGATCTCATCAAGCCGACACAACCTATCTAAACTAATGGTGAAAACCCCTTTTGACTCTTGATATCTTCACACTCTGTGACAAAAAAATGCGGAGACTTTACATTTATTTATAAATAATTCGGGCTTTCTGCCTGAAAACTTGGGCTTTTAACCCCAAAATTGACCCTAAGGGATCCATTCCCAAAAAAATGGTATTGATCCCAAAGATGGGTTGGAATGTGGTATATGACCACCCCCAAATGGGAAACCCTGAAAAGAAGTTGATCCACTTGCCATGGAAGCCATGGACATGAAGGAAACCAATGGAATACTTAATGAAACTGAAGGAATCGCACTGGTTGTCATTCCAAAAGGGAAAAATCCAATGCTAGAGGCAACATCTTGAGCACTTCCACTCGAAGATGGAAAGGAAGTAGAATCAAATATAGTAGTGCTAGGAGTAATGTAAGGTATAGAAATCATTCCTCCTCCTTGTACAAATACAAGAGTTTTCATACTCATAGCACTCATGGTAGATGCCATGCTTCTAGAAGTGGTCATCGAAGGAAAAGATTGATATAAACTTGGGCTTGAAGGCTTGTTGGTCGGAGTTCCGACGTATAATAAAATATCTGGATGATCAGGAGGAAGAGGAGAATTGGGAGTTAAAATAGACTCAGGAAGCTCTTCGACTTCAATAACGTCTTTCGACTGGAGGAGGACACGAGAAATAACTGGAGTGTTCCTCTCCAACTCTCTACTTGTACCAGGTCTATCTTGTGCATCAATAACTCCAACTGGAGGATCAATATCCAATGCGCCTACTGCCACTAATTGAAAATCACTGGTAGAATTTATCCTACGCCTTCGAGGAGAAGGCGAAGGACTCGTAGGTGAAAGCCCACGAAGTCTCCAAGACTGACGAGCTGGTCGATCAGCCACTTTGAATTATTTTTAAGAAATCTAATTATAGACTCAAAAAAGTTGTAAATCTAGGACAACTAGGAGCAAAGAAAACTCTATAAAAATCCCTAAAGATATAGACAATCAAACTACTACCAAGTCTTTCTGCTCTGGTGATTAGGACTGGACACCAAAATACAAGAAAGCAAAAATAAAGGGCCTTCTAAAAATAGTCTGGGGTAATTACGCCCCAAGCCTACTAGCGAAGGTATAAGAAGCAATTACACTGACCTCCAGACAATAGCCTTTGCTAGTGCAAGCACCGAAGCTTCGCAAGGGTACCCTCCAGGAGTACTATTGAACGTGATGCAACATCAACCTAACCTACCATGGGATTCCCCTTTGCAGCCACCTATGAGATCCCTAGGAAAGACAACTATGGGTACCAACTTGTATCAAAATCCGGGCAGAACAGTCGTGTGGCAAGATTCAACAAGTAGGAGAGGGGGTATCTCTCTTCCTTGTCTTCACTCTGCCTCGTGCTTAACTCCCAGTCACAGAGATTTCCCAATATTTCTAACGATATTGGATTTCGCTCATTATTCAACTTCTATGTTTGATAATTTGAGTGGCTTTGGAGAGTTAACTCTCCATTCACATATTCCAAGGCCCTAATGAACCTAAACTTGTTGGTGTTTGTTAATGACAAAAATAAAAAGTTCTAGTTCATTTTATTAAATCGCTTGATTTTATAGAGTTGTTCTTTAAGTCAAGGGTATTATGAGAGTGAAATTGATGATGTTTATGATGCAAAATAAACCAATAGAAACCTAACTATATGCATGCAGTTATTTTCTTTCGATGAAGAGTGATTTCTACTTGGGTTCTATAAAAAACTTATATAAGAAAAATATTTTTCTTTTCTTTTCTGAAACACTCCACACACACTCAAAATCTAAAAATACTAAGAATGCTTAAGATGCAAACTAACCAAATGAAAATTTAAATGACGATGCAAGATCCTAAAAAACACTCATACTATAAGAAAATGTGCTTCTTTATAAAGTCAATAAGCCAACTTGATAATGAAGAGGGAAAAAATTTTAACAACAAATTTCCCTCCAAAGCAAGAAAAATAAATAGAAAAAGATCACAATTTCTCAACAACAACAAAACAAAAGAAATAAAAAATCTAAAAGCTTGGAAAAAAGAAAAGAAAAAGCAATTTTTTTTGTGTTTTTCTTTTAAGGAAACTAAAGCAACTTTTGAGGTCACAAAAAGAACTACTAAATTCGAAAGATCAAGAAAGAAGCACAAGGAGTCCTTATATCTTGCAAGTTATAAAACTCATTAATAAATGAAACTTGAAACAAGAAAAACTACAAAATCATACAAACTGATCCAAACAGCAGTAAAGGATTTCAGCAAATCGATAAAATGTCAAGAAAGAGAAACTTTCAAAATTGCCAAAAAGAGACTCAAAAAAGCATGAAAAGCAACAAGGTCAATCAAAAGGAAAAGCAAAGAAAGGAAACTTGAAATCTGGGTTGCAAATGAAATTGAAATCAATTTCTTGTTCTAGAAAACGAGAACATCCAAGAGCTTCAGACAAAATCCTTGAACCCAAGGCCCAAACCAAAAACTTGCTTAATAAGCAATCCTAGGCCAACTAGGCTTTTCTGTGAGAAGGAGATTTGAAAAAGAAAAATTGCAAGAGAACTAAGTTCTTTAGATAGTGCATGACCATAAAACAACAAATAACACAAATATACCTAACTCAGCAAACAAATTTGAAAAATAAATTCAAAAAATTGTATACGTGACTGTGTAAAGACACATAAGCGTGCACACACGTTTCTAACACAAGAAACTTGTGTATATGCGAGTATGTTTGAGGAAGATTGCATGTATACGTGACTGTAACATAAGAAAAAAGTGTATACAAGTCTCAATTAAGAAAAACCAAAAATAAAGGCTTGATCCAGAAGATGAGACTTGATGCTTGGGAAGTTAATGAGTCAAATAACATTGTAAAAGAAAGCAATCAAGAAAACAAAACTGATCGAGAACAAACAACCCAAACTAGGAATAACAAGAATGTTATCCCTAGCAAAGTCACCAATTCTATTGTGGGTGAGAACATCCTAGGGTTTTGGGTTGAAAACCCCAATAGAGCGGAGGGCCAACAACAACAAGAAAATTTGAGATAAACAATCTAAATTCTTATTCTACTAAACTAGGGAGAAGTGTCCTTACCCAGAGGTCCTATGTTTGGGTAGATCCCGTAGGGTGCAAACCCTCTGATTCACCTAATGCCTTTGAAACCTACAAATTATTCAAATAAATCATATAAAACAGTAGAAATGTAAAGCATAGTCATGATATATACGTTAGATCATATAAATGAATGAACAATTACACATTAATATAATATTTACAAACAAATCACAATATAGATCAATGCATAAACACGTTTAATATCAAGAACAGAACAACATTTATTTATTAATGTAAGCTACAAGAAAGGTGGAAAACTACAACCTGAGTCTTCCTCTAGCTCCAAGCGGAGCCGTCCTCTGGATCCATCCTTTCCCGGCCTCAAGGATCTTCCTCCATCATCATACACAAGGATATCTCAAGAAGGATGAAGGATATCTCAAAATAGGAAACAAGGGTCTCCTAAAGCTTTGGAGAGTGCAGGAGGCACAGGGATTTCATTAGACTTGATCAGGGATAAATCAACTATAATATCAATATCTCCTTTCTTCTCCTCTTAAGGCCTTCCCATGGAGGTTTACTTATACTTCTCCAACTTAGTTTTTTCAGTTGGGAAACAGTTGGGCCACGAGCTATAGGATGTGAGTAACAGGTAAAACCTGCAAACTCCACATGAAATTAAGGAAATTTACTATTTTTAAGTTCTTTAACACATGTGCACGGGTTGGGTATATGCTGGCCTGCGTGTACATGCTTTTATCATAGGGAAAAGTGGTGTATGGGAAATAAAACATTGTTTTTTAGATTTTGGACCAATTCTGGAAGGAAGGGTTTCCCTAGGCCATAACCAGAGCATCAAATCTACCAAGAGTGGTAAATGGTGCTATAACAATCCATGCTTATGGTCATAAAATGTTGTCATGGTCATGTCATCACTCCTTGTGACAGGTCACCAAAAACGTGTCTTGGTCATCATTAAAGGTCATCATATCATTATCATGCATACTGCAAAGTTTCAAAGGTATTTAATCATGGTATTAGATATCCATTTGGTGTAATAATTAATTCATATCATCAATGAGTCATATAGGAGCCATGTCATCACCATAGTCATCATCACGGGAGTAGTAATTAGGGAAAAAGTGTTCAAAGGGTTTTATAAGATACATTTCTCACCTCATGAAGATGTAACCTTTCATGATAAATTTAAGGATGTAATAGATTTGGATCAGCTTGAGGATAAAGAGTTTCAGATCAAGCCAAGGAGGCCAAACACAAGAGGACTAAAGAGGCAGAAAGGACAAGGGAGTGAGCCATCTCCTCCACTAGGTCAACAAGACATTGAGGATACCATTGTAGCTGAGCTTGAAAAGGATAAAGAGTATTGGCTTGGTAGGGTCAATGAGCACCTAGAGATGCTCCTGAAGAAGGCCAATAGGGACACCAATCTTTAGAGACACATGGCAAGGTACTACTTCACCGGGAGATAGATTTGCAAAATTAGGGTTAGGAATATGAAAAAGAAGCTAAAGAAAACCCTAATAAAGATAAAGAACAGAGAAAACCTTGATTTTATTGTTGATGCATCATTGATTATCTAATCCATCACTCAAATAAAAAGAAACAATTTTCAAAGAATTTTGGGAAATTTCGGGAAAATTTTGAAATTTTGACAATTTGGCAATTCATGATGCATAGAACTGCAGTGAGCTCATGCTGCGCTTCTTCTCAGAGTCTCAAAATGATAAATTTTTGCATGGATGGATATCTATGGGTTAGTAAATTTTATATATACACTTTGTTTTCCATGTCACTTCACAGGTTGCAAGAAAATCTAAAAACTACCTAAAAAACATGTTTCTACCACCTTTTTGACCCCTCGCTGCGCTTTTGGAGTAGTCTTGGGAGATTGAATTTTCTAGGTGCCTTGGAGAAGGTTTTTACAGCAGTTTATGATTCTATTGTGTAGTGGACATCATACTATTTCCAACCATACCACTTTTAGCCCAAAAAATCCTCTAAGAAGTCCTATAAACACCCTCTCAAAAGCCATGTCGTGCTTCTTCTAAGAGCACGCTACATTTCTGCAATTTTCATTGCGCTTTTAGTGACCAACTTAAAACTTGGATTTTGAACAAATGGGAAAGTCGTTTTGAAAACTGGAGGAGGTAGTTTCTCATAACATACCTAAAAACAAAAAACTCTTTGATTTTTTTAATATACTTTATTGCTTGGGATATATTCAATCATCTTAGAGGCCTATGTTTTCACAAAATAAAACACATATTTTCCTTTTTTAGTCATGATTTTGTGGCCCGCATTCTGAGAAAATGAAAATGAATTTCCAAAAACTGAGAGAAAATATTCTCAAAATCAACCTTATCTACAAAAACCACTTCCAGCTTTGTAACAAGTGATATGGTCAAAGATATATCAGTTCATCTTTAACCCCTATTGTTCGTTGCGCTTTTGGGAGTAATTTTGGGAGAATGATGTTTAAGATCACTTGGAGGTGAATTTTTGTGGGTTTAAAGGTTCTAAGGTCTACTATACATCCAGGGCTATCTATACCAATCCTCATATCAGCTTGAAGATGCATAAAAATAATCCAAAATGGCTTCACAACAAGTACACTATGCTTTTGTTGCACTTCTGTGGAAGAGGGATAATTTTGAGCTTTTTGAGTCAAAGTCAATTTTTCATGATGTATTTTGTCTTCTTGGGTTTTCACATGATGTAATCAATTGTAATAGAACTAGGAAATTTCAAATTGATGTAGATTCATTCTCATTAATGCTTGTAAATTTAAAGTGAATCAACTAAGTCTAAATAGGGAATTGGTTTCTAACTTCCCTAGTTTTACGTTTGGTTAGTGAAATTGATGTAATCAATAACTAGGTTGATGGATTCGACCCCTGAGAGGGGGAATGTGGTTTTTGGTCTATATGTAGCCTAATATAAGTCATAGAGAGGGTCGGATTCTTGTGATTCAAAGGATTTGAAGCTAGTCTACACCATCAATTTTGGAGGAGTAATACAGGCAATTTGCAGCTATTATCTTGGGATTCCTGTGGTATGATTTGTGATAGAATTTCTTGTTTGTTTTATCATCAGTATGAACATTATGTCTCCTTTCTTCTGTATTAATTCTTTCATGTGATCATCTCAGTATTCTTCAAGCAAATTCATATGTTTATGCTTTGCTTTGATGAGATTTTCATGTTTATGTTTAATTTCCTCTGATAAATGAATTCATAACTCATATAATCATTTTGATCCTTCACTTTTTCAAACCTACACCACCTTGACAACTCAAAAATGTCACTGAACATAACTGCCTTGCCCCATTATATCTCTCTAGTGGATCTTTTGAAACCCTAACCTAGTTTCCTAGACCTATTGACCCTCGTCCAACAAGCCCTAAATTCAAACCCTATTGAGCTGAATATCTAGCCTAAGATCTATTTTCCTTCTTAATCATTTTATTGCCGTAATATTATTGAGAGATCCCTCTCTGATTTGGTAGGTCTAGCTACCAAATCTAAAGATTGGTTTGAGGTTACCTACATCAGTCTCCTTTCTCAGCCTTGGGACACTGAGGAGTGCTAAGACTTTGAGGAATAGATATTGATAAACCAGATGACCAAGTAAAAAATTAAGGGGAAGGAGTAGCTCCTGAGAAAAGTTCTAGTAAGTGACTGGTACCCAGGAGGACTGAAGGACCAAAATAAAATAATGACTTCAGAGAGTTGGTAAACATAGAGGTATCAGTGGGTTGACTCACAGGAGGAATTTTTGACATGTTTCGTCTCAGTGAAAAATAAAATGCGGTGACGTGGAAGACCTTGACCTAAAACATCCAAGGGGGTAGAATACCGAGGATTGAGTTGGAAAGGATCAAAAACAACTCATGGAAAAACTCTTGGTTCACCAACAGTAACTGGGGTATGTGGTTATTATTCCCCCTTGTTCCCAGTAAGATATTTAATACTAATTAAACAAAGAGGTATTCCAATTGTAATTATAAGCTTCCTTCGAGGTAACGGTGGTTCAAGATTAGGAGCTATAATAACTAAAGGTGATTCATGTTGAGAAATATCAAACTCATTTTCTTCAACTTCTGGTTCAGTTAGTTCTGTGTCTGAAACTTCTCTGGCATCATATTTACTTTGAATAATTTTAGTAACTCCTAGCCTAGAATTAACTAAGCCTAATTCTACTTCTTGGGCTGGAATCACTTCAGTTTGTACTATCTCGAATTCTACAATTGTAGAGGTTTCGGGTTGTTTTGAGGTTCCAAATCTTGTTGATTTTGACTTCTCCGTTTTAATATTTTCCAATTGACTAGGTGTATTGTTGGCATGAAAATGACAAGAAGGAAGAGACCTTGGGTTCAGGCTCAAGGGGCCAACAAGGCTCCATTGTAGTCTAGGACAATGGAAAAATTTTCACCTTACCTAGAGGTAAAGGAGTCTCACCCAAGGCCTATCACGATTGATGTTAGATAGGGTTAGATAGGGTATCAAGGAAATGAAAATAACACACAATAATAGCTCATTAGACTCAATTCTTTGTACTATCCAAGACAGTCATTCTACTCATACCATCACAGGAAACTACCTAGTTACTGATCATTCATTTAAAAATTTAAATAACCCATAAGGAACACAATGATACAATATGGAACCTAAACTGCTTCTTTCATTAACTAGAATATAAGAGAGTACATGACAGATTACAAAAGGCTCGAAGCATGTTCATCAAATACATAAAGAGTACATTCTCATAGGACACAACTGAAAAGAATGGACATACGAAGAGAAAAGATTAGTCGTCACCTTTCCACAACCGATCCAGCTCTAAGGATCATGCCCTGGCTTACCTACTTCATCACCAACCCCTTCCTCATTCTATCTTTTTCCTTTTATCCTTTACTCCACATTCCCACTGCTAGTTCCACTCTGGTGACTCCACCCTCGAATGCCTTCTATTTCCCTTGCTATGCTACTTTTGTACTCTTCTACCACCTTGTTGCAACTAGCCATTCACTCTCATTCTTTCCCCTTTCCTTTGGCTATCAGCTCCGTAATTCGAACCGTTGTCCCTGCCACCTGTTCTTGACCTTTCTTCCCACCAAAATCCAAAATTCAAAACGAAGGCCCCAACAGGCCTCGATGAAATTTATTTGAATCATCCATGAGTTAATCTATGTCAATTGTTGTTGGCTCTGTTGCTGCTCCTAGTAGTGTCTTTATCATTATTTCTTGTTGTTGTGCTAATTCCTCTGCTTGTGGCACTACTGCTTCTGCCTCTAGCTTTGCTGGTCCTGCTTTGTGTGGGGTTGCTTTTGCTACACTTTTGCCTTCCTTTCCAAACAAAGGCCCGAACTCAGGAACTGTGACAATAATTTCCTAGTAGAAGTGGTTATAATCTTCCAATGTCGTCTGCCAAACACCTATGAGGGTTTCTTCCTTTTGGAGAAATTCAGTTGTTGTTGTGGAGTTCGGATGATCGGGTCGGGTGTTATGCAGGGTGGTCCATTGTTCTTCGACCTTGTCACATACTTCCCATAGAGAAATTACATGCTTATGGATTGGTGGCCTAAGATCACAATTTTTCTTTTTCATCTTGGTTGATTCCTCCTCAATTTCTTGTACCCTAGCCTCGAGGGAGGCAATCTCGTCATGAATTTTCTTTAGCTGGCCTTTGTCCCTACAGGTCTTGCTATCAATGATGCATTGTTGGAGTTGTTGGCAAAGTGGATACACTGGCTGGTTTTTCATGGACAAGCTGCCTGACCAATCACTGATCTGCTCCATTAGCACATAACCATTTGCTAGGGCATCATTTAGCAAAGCTTTCAATGTGTCGACAATGTGGAGTTTCTTCTCGATCTCCACAATGTAGCTTGTAGTTGGATCAGGCAGCGTTGATCTTTCCATATCTAAACTCTTCTTAAGGTCCTCATTGGTAGCCACGAGTTCCATGCATGATGCTTGAATATGGTCGTAGCAGTCGACCAATGTGTAGGCCGAAAAATCCTTGGGTGCTTCATTTACTAAATCGGCCATATTTGGCCAAACTGCTCGTAACTTTGATGTCACCTACTTGACCAGTGATTGTAGATGTTGATTGGTCTGTCAGAGCTGATCTCTCTCAACCATGATAACGACAAGTTTTTTCTTCTGCTGCTTGTGCTTGGTGACCAGGTCATTATAGATATGTTCAGCCCTCTGAGCTACCTATTGGATAAATCCGAATAGTTGTGTAGATGACTAATTCTAAAGGTTCTCGGGCTACATTATTGATGGGTCCAGAACGTTTATTTGTAGGGGTTGGCCATTAGAAATATATTTTTTTGAGTGGCCTTGGGGGGAAGTTGCAGGCTGTGTGGTTTCAAGAAATTGAGGAGCAGGAGGGATAATGACTAGCTTTGGAACAATGGGGAAATTTATTGGAAATGAGGCCTGAAACAGCTTCATTGAAGTGGAGTGTGGTTGTGAGGTGAGTGGTTCCTCACCTAGGAGTGGGCCCAACCCTAGCAATAGGAATATCAGTGATGTTTGAATAGAAGTATGGCCTACACCCCCCTTCAACGACATGATAGTATAGATAGTTGAGTCCACTTCCATTTCTTCTGTGGCTATGCAGGTGCCTGGAGGGATTGCGTCAGATAAGGTCACGAAGGTGGAAGTTGTATGGGGGGATGGATCCCATGACCCAGGTGAAATAATAGAGGTGGATTGTGGGTTTTCTTCAATAATTGTGGATGTCTATGGTGACTAGAGTCCATCCCCAGTGAGGTCAACAATAGGCACGACAAACATTGTCTTTTTCTTCATAACAAATAGTACCTTGGTACCTTTGAGCTGCCTAAGCTTGGCGATGGTTGGCTTTGTCTGAGAGTGAGGGCTACGATGGGGGATACCATAAGGAGGGGATTAGTTATGATTGGATTGAACAAAGTAAACCCTTGAAAAGAAACGGACTGGGGAGTCATACCTAATGAACCCTTGAAGTTGGTAATTTTATACTTAATGGAGCTCATATGTTGCTCCATTTGACAGACCATCGGCTACAATTCCTCCTCTAAAACCCTCTTCCTTCTGCTCCCGACCGTGTCTCCTATCAAGTTGCAGTTGCATACCCCCGAACAAATATTTGTACTGGCCTTCTGTAATATTGCAGGTCACCCCTGGCCACGATCCAACCTTTGTGCGAAACACCTCTTCTGCTAATGTGAACCTATGCGACCTCATTTGGAAATTCTTTGGGTGGACGCATTATGGCCTGATATAAGTCTAGCCATGTGTGACCCCAAACTAGATTTCTTATGAGTAGCTATCGAGCAATCCATTGCGAATTCTTTCCACTTCCCTTATGGTCACGAGCATCTTCTGGTACCAATCCTTAAAGCATGCCTCATTGATCTCTTTATTGCTGGGGTCCCCAGACGTCCTCCATGGTGTGTATCTGAGCACCAGTGGTTGCTCATCTGTGATTTCCATGAGGTTCCTCCCTAACAGCTAGCACCATTTCCACATCGCCAAGGTCATAATCAAATACCTGAAAATGAAATTTGTGCTTTGTCTATAGACATCCTTGTAGTCTTTAGATAACTCATTCAACAGAAATGCAGACCAATTGAGCGAAATTCCTTCGCAATAGTGCTTCTCAACTAATATGGTGTCCAACATGCCCTCATTTCTAGAGAAGTGTCGCATTACTTTCCCTGCAAAAATGTAGCAAGTGAATTTGATGTGGTCTTTGTTGATCAAATATATTTTATCATCCTTGTTGTCATGCCTTGTGTTATACTTGCTGTAATAATCAGTTTCCCCATCTTTCTTGGCTCACTTCGAACCTATTTGGAACGGTGTCGAGACTACATCTCCTGTTGCTGAGAGTCTAGTCAGGCACTGAATGTCCTACACATGAATTGGATATTCCTTGTCTAAACAGAGAAAACAACCTTGCATCCTGCTCACCATACATTTAATGCATTTCATTGCAGAAAATGACGTTCCGAAGACCAACAGACTCCTTAAATTAATGAATGTTGACTATTGGAGTGCCCAAAATGATCCTTTGATATTCATTTCCATTGTGCCATCACCATTCAGAACTTCTTTTGTATATACCTCTTGCTTGAGTGCTGGAAATTAGAAGCAATTTGCAAGTTCATTGTCTACCAACATTGCCTTGTCATATTTCCCATACAATGATTCCAAAACAATAATTATTTCATATAATTTATCTTCAGGAACTGAGATTATCTTCTTCATTCTTCTACGTTGCTGATATACAATAGTTATAGGAGGTTGATCATGAGTTCTTGAGCGACATCGCTGAGGTAAGAACTGAGACTCGAACAATTCTGTCACTTGAATTAGAGATTCTGAAAATTCCCACATAGCCATGCAAATTAAGTAGACCAGCCTCGATACAACGTTTCTTACTAGAATCACCAACAAATTACTACGACAACATTCCCTATGCAGACTCGATCATGTTAACTAGCCACTGGTAGAGCTATACTTGACTCAAATGACGCATGATGGGAAAAGTACAAAGTGGAGCAGATGGGTAATAATGTGACCGTAATGGAAGCTTTTATTAGTTAACTCTTTCCATAATGGGAAAATATTCTACAGAAATTTACCTGACATGGTTATTATTACCTAATTATTATAGAAAACACATTGAATGTGGTGGATAAGACTTTTGAAATGTGTGAGTGACCTCCCCGACTACAATTGTTTGTGGTGAGGTGGAAAAGGTGCAACATATGAACTAACATGTGAGAATTATTTTATTGAAAATAAATAAATAAACATATTGACTGCTTGACTACCTTATTCCTACTGACTCTAAACCTACCTATAGGCCCTTTTTAGAGACCTCATCAATTAGAATATTAGATGTTGTGTTGGTGGAAAGGCTTCAAGCGTGCACCATTCACCCATCCTAGTATCAATATTCCATCCAGTTGAGCAAGTTTCACCACTCTAGGCTCCCTGATTATTCAACTATGAACAGAATGAGCCAATGCATCTACAACTTACCCAGGAACTTATGAAGCTTGTTTTCGTATAATAAAACTTTTCCTCCAACTGTGAATGATTTTTCTTAATGTGTGTGTCGTGCCATGCTTTATGCCCCCTTTGATCAACAGATTGGTGGATTTCGGCATGAAATCTGGCTTCATCTAATTCCATAAATTCCTCCAAACACTTCTATAGCAATGCATCATCCATCATCTTTATAGCTTGAGCAATGAAGATGCTCGATACTGCAAATTCAGATGGTACCACAACTTCCCGTCCATATACCAACTAGAAAGGTGTTTGCTTGTGTGATTTCTTGACTTTCGTTCTATACGCCCATAGCATGGATGGTACACGCTCATCCTAATTATCTCGACTTGCTGAACATATCTTCGTTAGTCCCTTTTCAATTATCTTGTTGAATGCTTCGATTGTCCCATTAGCCTAAGGGTGGTATGGGTTACTCTTATGATGTTGGACTAGGAAATTCTGTAGGAGGGATGCAACTATTTTGTTTATAAAATGAGTCCCTTGGTCACTTGTCAGGCGTTTTGGCCAGCCAAACCTTGATATGATGTTTTCAAAATTAACCTTGCAATTATGTCTATTATAGAATCATTCACTAGTGCCACCTCTGCCCAACGCGTGAGATACTCAGTAGCTATGATGATATATCATGCTTGAGAATGAGGCACCAATGGGCTGATCGGCCCAATGAAATCAACTACCCACTTCTCAAATATTTGCATTATACATACTTGTTGTAATGGTAATTCATCACGATGTGATAGTTTTCCAACTCTCTAACACACATCACACCCTTTCACATATTCTTTGGCATCCTTGTAGAGTGTAGGCCACCATAACCCTGCTTGCAAGACCTTCCTCATCATTGCTTTTCCCCTGACATGCCCTCCCACGACTCTAGAGTGGCACTCCCATAAGACATCATTCCTTTCATGCTAGAGGAGACATCACTGCAAGACTTGGTTGAGGCCCAGCTTATATAGATGTCTTGTGATCAGTTGATAGTCAGTTGCTCACACCACCATGTGTCTCTTCTGCGTCGCTCTATGTCCCTCCACACATTGCCCTATGGCCAAAAAAGCTCTTATTTCCTCCAAGTAATGAGTTATTTCTTCTATGCATAATAAATTAGCATCCATAGTCAATCATCTACAAAGCCCCCACTTTCCCCTGATTCCAGTCTAGAGAGGTGATCCAGTCCCACATTCAACTAGCCGGGTTTAATGCTAACCTCAAATGTAAACTCCTAGAACAACAATAGCCACCTGCAGATTCTTCCCTCTAAGATTGGCTTGTTGACTAAGTATTTTAATGTCAAGTGATCTGTAAATAATTTGAATGGGGCTCCAAGTAAATAGTGTTGAAACTTTTGCAAGGAGTACACCATGGCCAGTGCTTCTCTCTCAGTCGTGGTATAGCTCTTTTTTGCATTTGACAACTTCCTACTTGCAAAGTAGATCGGGTGATCCAAGTTCACTTCTCCTGGTTGCTTCAACACTACCTGTAGAGAAATTCCCAATGCATCGATGTGTACGTGGAATTTTTTGTTTCAGTCCGGGTATATTAAGATGGGTGTGCTTACCAACCTTTTCTTTAGGATGTTCAATGCCACTTGACAAGTCTCCATTCAGTTGAATGCTTCCATCTTCTTGAGCAGCTTCTCCATGGGAGCGGTTATGGATGCATAGTTATGGATGAATCAACAATAATACCATGTGTGGCCCAGTGCTGATCGCAACTACTTCACATTGGCTGGAATATCCATTTTACAATTTTTGTAACATTTATAGGGTCCACACAAACACCGTCTCTGCAAATTATGTGGCTCAATAATGTACCAAATAGAACTACAAAGATACACTTCTTCAGGTTTAGGGATATTTGTAGTTGTCTGCACTGATCAAACATTACCCTAAGTAAGCTAACATGCTTCTTCAATAGGCTGTAAATTGTCCAATCATCCATGTATACTTCCAAGAACTAGTGAATGTAATCTCTTAAAGCGGAGATAGAAATTCGTTAGAACACAATAAGTGCATTCTTTAGGCCAAAAGAAATGACATGGTATGCATACGAGCCCCATTCTATGGTGAACATTTTTTTCTTCTTGTCCTCCTCTACTATTCGAACCTAATGGTACCCTGAGAACCCATCTATGAAGGAGTAGGCTTCATTTCTCACAACACTATCCAAGACCTCATCACTGAAAGGGATGGAGAATGGGTCATGGACACAAATGTTGTTGAGGCTCTGGTAGTCTACACAGACCCTTATTTCTGTGGCATCCTTTTTGTTCTGGATTACTATTAGGTTGATCCATTCTACCTCATCTACCGAAAAGATGAGTCCTGCCTCCAGTATTTTATCTATCTCCTTCTTAACCTTTTCTTTTACTCTTGGGTTCAGCCTATATGGTATGTGCTTCACAGGGTTGGTGTCAGGATTTAACAAGATTTTCATTTCTCCGATATCTCCTTTGATTACTTTTAATTAAATGACTGAAGCTTGGAATAAATCCTCATACTCCTGCAATAGATAAAAAAAATTCCTTAGTCATGTGCTCATCCAAGTAGTCCCCTATTGATGCCATCTTTGGTTTGTCCTCTGTCCTAATGTTACGCTTCCACAGTTTTACTAGGAGCAAGTGGGGGGAATTTCTATAGGGATTAATGCATGGGTAGTTGTGGTTGGAATGCCCTCAAGGATATTCTTGGGATCCTTGGTAGATAGATCATATTAGTTCCAGATAGCACAAAGAAACATGTACATATCCATATTAATGAAATGGCAATCAAAGCAGGAAGGAAGAGGTTACCTTAGGTCTTGATGCAGTTTTGTTGGATAACACAATGCAGCGAAGTGGAAGACCCCTTTGCTAGCTTCTAGATCAACATTTTCATATAGGCAAGACAATAAGTAGTACTACATCATATAACCTTGATAACCAAAACAAAAAGGATATCGAACAGCATGCATCTAAGCTACTCATAAACTATGGCATTGCGTCAACATGTAACTAAATCACAACATAAACACAATAGATCACAGAACATAAACATAGGTCTATATTAATAATAGGAAAGAATGATTACAAGCATCTAGTGAATCAATCTTCCCTTACTCTTCTAGCTCCTCTCTCTTTCTCCCTTCTTAACCTCTTGAACCAACATGTCTCATACAAAGTTTCAACAATAAGTAGGCAATCCTTCAAACCTTTCGACCTTTTTCGATCGCTTTCGTAATTCCCCAAGCCTCCAATATATATAATGAGAAGCTAATCCTTGCCTATGCTCTCATAAGTTCCCTTTGGCAAAAAATAGGATGTTTCCTTTCTTTATTGCTCCTTCCCTTTCTGTTAGACTCCATTAGGAATAGCAATATACTCAAACAGGTTGAAGATGGATGATTCCTACTTTTCGGGTTGACATATGAGTAAAAATTGGGATATTATTCAGTCAAACCACTCCTTTGACCTCCATAAACTCACCAAAGTTGACTAAAACTATCCCTATGGCAACATAGAGAGTTACCCTAGTTACTAACTCCCCTGGTTCATGCATGAGGTGCATTATAACTCTTCTTACTAGTTCCTGGGGAGCGTTACCCTAGAAAACAGGACTATGAACTTGGTCAATCTTTCAGTCAAACTATCTTTCTCTTCTGAGCTGATGAGGAGATCATTTTCTTGTATAACAGATGCCCCCTAAAGTGTGAGATGAGAGATGAAGATGATGGCCAAAATACTTTAGAATTTTCGTGTTGTAAAAAAGAGAGAGAGGATCAGACATTTGGGACTACGAGAAACCTGATGCAACCACATATGCTAAAATTTTAAATCATGTCTGAGTCGGGAATTCCCATGCTCAATAACTATGTTAGAGTGATTTCGCAACAAAGAGGTATGATGATTGTGTCCACTGATAAGCACAATGTGGAATTTATGTCATAATAGGATCATGCTGATGAGATGCCTCTGAAAAAAAATATACACAGCTTTGGAGAGGAAACAAGGTTGAGTTATGTAAGCCTCTACCCAAGGTTTTGATCGTCGCTTCATCTTAGCAGCATATTTCAATACATGTGAATAAAGGTGTTGAGGTCGAACATGTATGAAAGCATCTAATTACCAGTCAATAATGAAAATTGTTAATAGATGCGAGGATGGCCACTAATAATTATGATGGTCTTTAAGATGCACAGTACAATCTAGTGAGTGAAAATAATGATGTTATCGTCAAACACCCATATAATCATTCAATCGGGAGCGAATAATGAAAACCCCTGATCAAACACAAGGTAACTTGCCACTAATGTCTACAATTTCCAAGGCACTTATACGTCTTTGGATCTTGTTCCTAGATAGAGTGTTGAAGTCGATAGGAAGAGACTTGTCAAAAGGTAGGCAATAATGTATCCTACATCAGTCAGCACGAAATGGGACAAGAATGATTGTTTTTTAAAGATAAATTTTCAGAAATGGGTCAAATTGATGGAGGGAATTATGGAAGTATATGATTGACAGTTGATATAGGAAGAAAATGATAAAGGGATCCCTTGAAAAATAGGAGGCACAACATAAAGGTTTAACCAGGCATCTCTAGACTCATGAGCACCAAAGAGTGTTAGGATACAAGGATGCAGGAACATCAGAGTATATAGGCTAAACTCAGAGGATGGTAACATTCATCTGAAAGGTTGATAAAAAGGAGGTTTTGCTAATGGAGTGCCATGTTCAAAGGAACGACTGCTGCCAAAAAATATTTCCAAATACCGACATCGAGAAATTTTGTTGTCCAATTTTGCCCCATTTTATTAAATTTAATGAGTCGAGACAGGTAAACTCACTAGTCTTTTCATATTTAAAGAGTCTGAAAAGATCATAAAGAGAAACTCAAGGGGGGTCCCTTTGTCATAGTTTTTAACTAGGTGTGACAAAGGTTTAATAGTATACCCGAAATAGTTCCTTTTCCATAAGTTATTCCATTGAGTCCAGATAAAGTGATAAACCTATGCTCAATAGCCATTTGCCTCATTTTGTTATGAGTATGAGGGGATGGAGTATACTCGATATTCTTCGTGAAATTTTAATGAGTCATACGAAGACAAACTAAATAGATCTTCACCAAATTTTAATGAGTCAAATGAAGAAAACTCGATATATCTTTTTTACTTTAATGAGCAAGGAAAAAGAGATAAAATAACTACTCATTCCTTCTTCGTAGATTTAACGAGCCACGAGAAGGGAGAAACTCATGGATTTTTCAATTGAAAAGCGAGAAAAGGTCCCAAAAGAGAAAGAACTCATACCATCGTTATAGGAGTTTTATGAGCCCGATGACGATAACTTGGGGATTTTTCAGTTCACGAATGAGAAAATATCCCATAAAAGAAAGCGCTCCTAGCGAATCGAACATGGTCGTTTCTGCAATTCAGCACTAAAAATTCTTCATCAAAGCATAAGTAATATTGAAAGCATATCAAAATGGCGTATGATTAAAAAAAAATAGGAATGAAAAACTTCTATTTCAATGACTAAATAAGGTGATTCATAACTCCAGAATGACTATAAGAAGGTTTGGAAGCCTTCATTTTCACCATTTGAGTTCTATGAGAGTGTTCTAGAGTGAAAGAGGAGAAAATCTTCCCCAAGCAATTGTGAGCAATCCAAGTGACCATTCGATGTGCCGTCTATTCCAGGTAGATGGTCTAACCCATACCTTGCATTCTATTACCATTTTCAGCTACATTAGGGGTGAAAATTTTGATTTTGGGGAAGCCCTAGACATTTTTTTGCACCTAACATTTCCTCCTAGGTCTAGAGGAGCGATAAATGACCTTCACGACCTGAAGGGGTGTGTTAGCACACCCTGTGGGCCCTAGGGGAGAGCGTTAGGCTGCCTAGGCACATTTTAAAACCCCAATGCATGATTTATTTATGATTTCTCCATCATTTTGACTAATTTTTGAGTGATTTTTGTGTAGGTGTTGAGCCATCATCATAAGTCTTTGGAGAGAAAGATCTCAAGCCAATGAAGAACTACAAATGATAAATGATCTAGCATGCATACTTTCTTTGCATAGATGTGGCTTGATGAAGTATGAAAGGCTTGAATTGATGAAGGGTCGGGAAGAACTTATGAGCTAGATAATCCAACAGTGGGACAAACACCAAGGTGTGTTCCGGGTCAGGATCACAAGCTCGCGATCGAAGGAGATGACATATACTTTCTTACAAGTTTATCATGTAGAGAAGCATAAGTAAACTTGATTGGGGGAAGGATAGATCCACGAACCACCCTCGAGTTGGTCAAGACTCACTGTATACCTGGCAATGGTTTAGCTAGCAAGAGGGTCATTGAGAGGATCAGGACTAGGCTTATGAGGGCCATTTTGTGGATGATCGTGCACTTAGCAGGGTCCAAGAATTTGTATATAGCTACAAAAGCTCAACCATTACTAGCTATTAACTGCTTACATCCTAAGATATTCATCTTTTGTGAGGGAGTTCTTCGCTAGGTGAAGGTAGAACTAACAATATGTAAGAATCATACGCAAAGGGAATTTTGGTATGGTACTCTTATTGTGTCCTTCTTGCTTGAGAGAGTGCCTGTGATGAGGCCACATATGAGTTTAGGTCAAGATGATCCGAGGGAGACAAGGTAAGGGCAATGGGAATCCCTAGTTCCTCAAACTGGAGGGGGATCATTTCGACACTTCTTCGGAGATTCTTTCTTCGAGTGGATTAGTAGTCAGATTCTGATGATTGATGACTATTCTTATGAAGGCATGGACTTTACAAGAGATTCGGAGTTGATGCTGCCACCTGGAACTCAATGGGGGCCACAAGGTAAGAATATTCTTTAGAGTAATTAAATTATCTTTTAACTTTTGAATGTTTAAGTAATTTTTTTTATTTTATGGATGAACAAGTACTGACATGAAACATTTGATTGACACAGATGTGGCACCAATGCATCCTGTGGGCATGCCCTGCCAAGCGAGGCGGGGGGACTGGCTACCTAGGACTGGAGCGGGTGCGGTAGCCCCTGAAGAGGGATATGATGCATAGAGTCTCCGCGAGGTTCCTAGGAACCTCGAAGGTCTGAGCATGGGTGTTCCTCCTCTTCCCATGAGGGAGATTCCTGCCCATATGCAACGACACAGAGTGGGTGTGCCTAAGCGGTTTTTGGTTCCTCTTAGGAGGTTAGCTAGAGATGTTTTGAGTTTTCATGAGCAGTAGACTCTTAGCAGTAGCATGGTGTAGCCAATGGGTGTCATAGTGAGGCTTAGTAAAGCCATTTTGTACTTAAAACACCAAAGTTTTGGGAAATTTTTGATGTAAAACACTGGATTTGATATACTATATATACATACATACATACATACATACATACATACATACATACATACATACATACATATATATATATATATATAGGCGCTTTATGATGTAAATGTTTTTTTTAATTTTTAACTGTGTAAATTTTTACTTTCATGCGTGTATCTATAATAAATGAGACAAATGCCAATCTAATACATAATTTGCTAATGAGTCATCAACTGTATTAAATTTTCGAGGAATGTGTTCATATATAATAAATTCAAATTGATGTTCCAAGAGTCGCACCCTTAAATAATGGCGTAACAATATTGGATTGTGAATGTGATAATGATTTGTCAATTGCATATCAACTAGCTGAGAGTCTAACCTAACCACTAGATTGGAGATGTCCTGAGATGATGCTTCAATGAGAAGTGAAATTGCAAACATAAACTCAACAATATTGTTGGTGGTCGTGCCAAGAAAGACTCCCCCGGAACAAAGTAGTTTTGACTCAGGTGTGTAAATGACCCAAGCAACTGATGCAATGTGCCAGGTGTGATTACTGGCACCATCCGTGTATCCTACATATGGTAAGGGTGATGAAGACATCTCTGCAACAAGAGACATGTATGAGACAAATACTACAAAAATTTCCAAAAAATCCGGTCACAACAAAAACAAGCAAAACTTATAAATACATAAAATTACAAAGAACATGCCTAGTGCAGTACTAGGCATAATACTTTTTAGAATAGATCCGATTTTACAGCTCCGCGTGCAGTGTTATATACCTAGGGGGGATAATATGGGGTACAAAGGGAGGTACCCAAGGTAATAATGTAATAATGGGACGGGCCATAGTAATAAATAAGGTGGTTAACCCATATCATGTAAGGGACCACAAGTAGTTAATAATAATGTAATGGGCCCATGGTATTAGTTTGATGGTATGAGGGAACCATGGTAATGACCCATGGTATTGTATGTATGAGGCCTATATAGAGGCTAGAGACTCCACATGGAGAGATGTCAAAGAATGGTGTCAAGGAATTATTGTATGAACAGACATATGGCTTGTGGAGTGTTCTCCTTCCTTAAGGAGTGATTGTATGGTGTTGCCCTACCTTAAGGGTTTTGAGATTAATAAAGAAGAATTTCTATCTATTTCGATCTTGTTATTATTGGGTATATTTGTTATTTCTCATATATTTTGGGTTAGATCTATAACAAGTGGTATCAGAGCACTTTCTTGGGCAAAAAAGTGGAGATTTTTTTTTTTTATTTTTGCAGGATTTCGGGGGCGGCAGGTTTGAAGATCAGATATGTACATTTTGGTGTAAGATATGCAAAATATAATTGTAGATCTAGATTCTATGTGAAAAAATACCCGATTTCTAAAAAAAAATCGGTCGAATCGGAGTCTGGATGAAGGAGATATCGCTGATTTAAAAATCAGTGGGGTTGCAGACAATTTTTCAGGGTAGCGAGTTTGCGGCGTAGATTTGGACGTCCTAGTGCAAGATCTGCAAAATATAATTGCAGATCTGGATTCTTTGTGAAAATATACCCAATTTCAAAATCAGTTGAATTGGATTCCGAATGAGGGAAATATCGTTGATTTAAAATCAGCTCTTTTTGCAGAAATTTTGGTGACGGCGGGAGAGTTGCAGCACAGATTTGAAATTCCAATGTCTGGATCAAGATTCCTATCACATGGGCAGATGTAGAATGATTGTTCCATTTCTGAAAACAGGTCATAATAGGGATTCTGAGCAATATTGACTAAACTGTGACAATTTCAAATTTTCGCCAAGTTTTTTTTGTGATGGCAGGCCTAGATCAAAATTCGAGGGACTTGTATAAATTTGATGGCTCTCATCCAACCAAATGGCTAACACGAATGGAGAAATTTTTTAGATTGAATTACATCATGGATGATGAGACTCAGCTGAGTGTGGGAAAAATGTACTTGGACAATGAAAGAAGGCAATGGTGGTAATGGCATCAACGTCGCTATTGAAGGCCCTTGACTTGGGACATATTCACAAAATCTCTTATGGACCACTTTGACTGTAAAACTAATCTTGTGGATAAGCTCACATAGACAGACACACAGCCTAGCAAAGATTTTATTTTTACATGAAATAAGGAAACCAAGGAACCTAAAGGGTTATTTTCTGTTGGTATCTCCTTATTACAGGTTCATGGATTGATTTAGAAAGAGAAGATCATTGTTTCTATAAATCCTAGTTGCAAGCATAATTTTATCAATGTTAATTTGGCAAAAAAATTGCAAGTTCCCGCAAAACACATTGAAAACACACAGGTGGATGATGAAGATGTTCAAGTGTATAAGGATTTGAAGATTTCTATGGATAAGTATGTGTTGCATGGTGATTTTTATACTTTAGAGACGGACAATATGGATTTTGTTTTGGGATACCCGTGGATGGAATCAGTGGGTACTATAAATATTAACGTGCAGAATAAATTCCTAAAGCTCTGGTATAAAAGGAAGAAAATTACATTACAGGATATTTCCATAAATAAACAGGTAGAGTCCACAGAAGTTGACGCAGAAGATGTTCCAGGGACTGACATATCAAACGATGAACAATTGATGGTCGACAATCAAACACAAACAGAGGCTGAAGCAGAAAAGGTTATAGGTGTTGACACATTTGATGAGGGTTCAGTGGTTGAAGTAATATTAGAAGATAAGATCCACCACAGCAGGCACCACAACATGCACCAGATAATAGTCAGGATCCAGTAAGGGGTGAATTAAAGAAAAAGACACAGTGGGTTAAAACTTCAACATATCATCACCCACATCTCCCTGCAAGACAACCATCAAGATGGAAACCAATTAGCCACAAGGATAACAACCCCCGCAGGACACATAGAGAGGAGAGAAGATCCACCTACTACACATCAACACAGAAGAGCTACCACGGTCAACTTCCATCTCAAGCGAGCGAGGCACTAGCGAGATCGAGGGTTCACCTTTCTCTTGGATGGCTAGATACACGTGCATGGTACCAATGGACTACTCTTTTGAGTAGATCTTATTATTTGTGTTCTTCCCATGTTTCGGGGATGAAACATGCTAAGGGGGGTGGAATGTTATATACCTAGGGGGGATAATATGGGGTACAAAGGGAGGTACCCAAGGTAATAATGTAATAATGGGATGGGCAATAGTAATAAATAAGGTGGTTAACCCATATCATGTAAGGGACCACAAGTAGTTAATAATAATGTAATGGGCCCATGGTATTAGTTTGATGGTATGAGGGAACCATAGTAATGACCCATGGTATTGTATGTATGAGGCCTATATAGAGGCTAGAGACTCCACATGGAGAGATGTCAAGGAATGGTGTCAAGGAATTATTGTATGAACAGACATATGGCTTGTGGAGTGTTCTCCTTCCTTCAGGAGTGATTGTATGGTGTTACCCTACCTTAAGGGTTTTGAGATTAATAAAGAAGCATTTCTATCTATTTCGATCTTGTTATTATTGGGTATATTTGTTATTTCTCATATATTTTGGGTTAGATCTATAACACTCTTTTTCACATATGAGGGTATTTGGATGTGATGCATATGTACATGTTCCAAAGAAGAAAAGAACAAATTTGGATAATAAATCTGAAAAGTGCATCTTTATTGGGTATAAGGATGGTTTAAAGGGTTATAAGATTTGGAACCCAGTGACAAGGAAGGTTGTGTATAGCCTAGATGTGGTGTTCAAAGAGGTGAAAGACGTTATTAAACATGAAGGAACTTGAGAAGATAGAGTTTGAGCTTAAGGAGGAAGATTCGGGCTCTACAGTAGAGGAGGGATCAGAAGATGAAGAACCACAAACTCCGGGTGTGAGAAGACTAGTTTGAGAAAGAAGGCAGCTAGAAAGGTATAGTCCATCTTCTTTCTATTCAAATTTTGCTTTATCTATTACTGATGATGATCTGAGAACTATGAAGGAAGTATTAGATTCACAGGATGACAAACTCTAGAAAGAGGCCATGGTTGATGAAATGGCATCTTAGCACAAAAATGAGGCATGGGATCTAGTGGAGTTGCTGGCTGGAAGGAAACCCATTAGAAGCAAATGGGTGTTCAAGAAGAAGACAAATTCATAAGGAAAGGTGGAGAAATACAAAGCTTGGTTGGTAGCAAAAGGTTATTCCCAGGTGCTGAAAATTGATTTTGGTAATAGTTTTTCTCTTGTTGCCAAGATAGCTTCTATTATATTACTTTTATCTGTTGTTGCTGCTTTTGATTTTGAGGTAGAACAGATGGATGTGAAGACAACATTTCTTCACGGGGATCTGGAAGAGGAGATCTACATGAAGCAACCTGAAGGTTTTGCAGTGATGGGTAAGAAAGAATTGGTATGAAAGTTAAAGAAGTCTCTATATGGGTTAAAAAAGTCACCAAGGATGTGGTATCAGAAATTTGATACATTTATACAAGGACTTGGCTTCACCAGAAGAAAAGCAGATCATTGTGTGTATTTTAAATTAACTGGTGACCGTGTTATTTATCTGATCTTATATGTGGATGGTATGTTGCTGGTTGGAAATGAAAAAGAAATTATCCAAGTTTTGAAGACCCATTTGTCCTCCAAATTTGACATGAAAGATCTTGGTGCTGAAAACTATATTTTGGGCATGGAAATTAAAAGAGATCGTACAAAGAGGAAGCTTTGGTTAAACTAGAGGAAGTATGTCGAGACAATATTGGAGAGGTTTAATATGTAGGATAGTAAACCGGTGAAGGTTCCTATTCCTATAGGTGTAAAGTTATCTGCTTAACAGTGTCCCAAGACACAAGAAGAGGAAGAGGACATGTCCCAAGTTCCATATGCAAGTGCAGTCGGTAGCTTAACGTATGCGATGGTCTATACTAGACAAGAAATTACACATGTAGTGGGAGTATTGAGCAGGTTTATGTCAAAACCAAGGAAGGAGCACTGGACAACAGTGAAGCGGGTTTTCAGGTATTTGCGTGGCACTAGTGATTATGGTTTGTAATACCAAGGACGACCACGATTGGATAGAGTGTTGGATATTTGTGGCTTTGCTGATGCAGATTGGGCTGCAGATCTGTATTAGAGAAGATCTACAAGTGGGTATGTGTTTAGCCTATTTGGAGGTGAAGTTAGTTGGATGAGTAAGAAACAATTTGTAATGGAACTATCAATTACAAAGGTAGAATACATGGCAGCCACTCATGCAAGAAAGGAAGCAGTTTGGTTGAAAAGATTGTGTTCAAGTATGGGGTTAGTACAAGGAGCTATAAGGATAGACTGTGACAACTAAAGTGCAATTTTCTTGGCAAAGAGCCTTCCATATCATTCAAAGACAAAGCACATTTATGTTCAGTATCACTTTGTGAAGGATATGATAGAAGACAAAAAAGTGTTGCTGGTAAAGGTGGACACTTTGAAGAATACTGCAGATGCATTAACAAAATCTGTGAGCTCTGAGAAGTTCTCTTGGTGTAGAGAAACAATGGGTGTTTGCAGAGCTGGATAAATGACTAAGCTCTCTTGTGGCCCCCTATGGAAAGAAAACAACAAGTGGGATAAGTTTGGGTTGTGTTATATTCTTTCCATGACTAGCCCACACAGTTCACTGGGGGTTAGAAGGGGGACTAAACCCCCCCTTCGTTGCACTGATTGCATAGGGGGGGGGTCATACTGGGTTTGAGGGGTGCAGGTAACCCCACTCTATGGAGTCCAGCACCCCGGAAAATTTTGTTTTTGGACCCTATATTAGGCTGGGTGGACCTACCTATGGTTTTGTGCATGATTTTTCGCACATGGTTTTGGACGCGATGGTTTTCGGTCCATGGTTTTGGACGCATTGGTTTTTGGTCCATGTTATTGGATGCCTCGACATGTATAAATATGTATTGTAACATTGAAAGGAACATAATGAAAAATCAAGCTAGTAGTCCCGGTTTTGGGATCCAGGGGAAAATCTCTGTGCATATGTGTTTTATGTGTTATGCTGTCACATTATTTATTTTTTGTGTTTTAGAATTCGTATGTAGGTAATTTCTGTACGGGGTTAAAACCTACAATTATTTCTTTGGGAAATAATTTATACAGGATATCGAAGGTAGCAACGCCAACTTCCATCTCTTTGATCTCTCTGAAGCAGTACAGTAAGATCATTTCACAGAACAAAAAATTTTCCTTCCTTATGATTTTCCCTCATGGAAATAAGAAGTATGTGGCAACATCCACGGCCTCCAGACAGGGCTCCTCCACACTGCAGTAACAGATGGAGAAGGTCGTGGAAGAGTACAAGTACATCTTCACCTCACCCACAAGGGTACCTCTACACTGTCAGATGAAGCACCCCATCGATATGACCCCAGTTCTACCACAACTAATGGACTGATCTATCGACACTATATTTTGGAGAACGATGAAATTAAGAGTAGATTCAGGAGTTCCTGCAGGAAGTGCACATCAGACCAAGTTCATGACCCTATGGGAGATTGATCATGTTGGTAAAGAAGAAGGATGACACCTAGAGACTCTGTGTTGACTATCAGACGCTGAATAAGATCATTTTGAAGAATAGGTATCTAATCTCACATATTGATGACCTTCTAAAAAAGCTCAAGGGGGGAAAATATTTCAGCAAGATTGACTTAAAGTATGGTTATCACCAAGTACCAATTTAACCTTTTGATATGTGGAAGACTGCCTTCAAATCCAAGGAGGGCATTTTCGAATGGTTCGTCATGCCTTTCAGGTTGATGAATGCCCCCACAAAATTCATGTAGCTTATGGATGACATCTTGTGGCCATTTACCAACTTGTTCGTGATAGTGTACCTAGATGGCATCCTGATCTTCAACTAGAGTTGGGAACACCATATTCGACAAGTTCTCCAAACCATACAACAACATAAATTGTGTGCCAATTCAGAGAAATGAAATTTTGGTATCACATAGGTTCAATATATGGGGTACATCATTGATGAGAGGGGTGTGCATGTGGACCTAGCCAAAATACAAGTTATTCGGGATTGGTCAGCCCCAACCACTCTAACAGAACTCCGCAACTTTCTGGGGCCTGTTAGTTTCTATCACACGTTCATGTTGGGATTCCCTCATATCACTTGGCCTCTGAGTCAAGTCACCAAGGGTGGAGCGAAAACAAATTTCTTTTGGTTTGAATCCTAACAGAAGGTGTTTGTTGAGTTGAACCATCGCCTCTTCTCTACACCAATGCTCATATTACTAGACCTGCAACAACCATTTGAATTTGATACAAATGCCTTTGACTATGCTATTGGTGGAGTTATTACCGAACAGGGGTATCTGGTGGCATATCAATGCGATGCACTTTTAAATACAGTATGAAAGTATCCCACTTATGACAAAGATATGTATTCTATTGTGCAGGCTTGCCGACAATGGAAGCATTAAATTATGGGGAAGGAAATCATCATCCACACAGACCACCAACCCCTACAGTTCAGAAAGACGCAAGAGAAGTTGCAGAATGATCGCCATAATAAAAGGTCCACATATCTGCAACATTTCCATTTGAAAATCAAGTACAAGAAGGGAAATACCAATAATGTTGCAGATTGTCTCAACTGACCACCGATTATGGCATTCATCACTGTGCTCGACTCTTGTGGACATGAGACTTTCAGGTGGCTGCATCTTTACAAGAGCGATCTAGAATTTGGGAACGCATACCAGATGCTCCTGGAAGGAAAGCAAGTTCTAGATTTTCATCTCTAGGGTGCACTATTATGCCACCTGGGATAGCTATATGTTCCTGCAATTGAGCATTCCATGATAATTTTGGAGGCACACTATAGTTGAGTCGCTGGACATTTCAGAGTAGAAAAAATAGTAGCAATTTTGTAGCATTATTTTTATTGGCCAAACCTTTGACAGGTTATTGGGAAGTACATCAGATCCTGCACTACCTGTGCCATTTCCAAAACGACAATAAATAATCAAGACCTACATAATCCTTTGTCTATTCCTAGTCGGCCTTGGGAATCCATCTCCATGGATTACATGTCAGGCCTTCCTTCTACTAAGCACGACAACGAATCTTTGTTCTTGGTCATCGACATATTCTCTAAGATGGTCATTCTAGTGGCCTATATGAAGAGTATCACAGAAGAAGACCTTGCTAAGATCTTATTTGAACGAATGTGGGTACATTTTGGGATCCCATAGTCCATTATCTTAGATCGGGACAACAGTTCCTAAGTACATTTTTGTCAAGCCTCTGATCGATGTTGGATATCAATATCATTAAGTCCATGATCTTCCACCACCAAACTGATGACCAAACATAGGTCATCAACAGGATGATCATGCACATTTTTCACATGTACAACTTGAAGCATCCACACACATGGGATGAAAGCCTCCCCTATATTGAACACAACTACAATGAAGCTCTCCATATCTGAACTGGCCACAGTACCTTTCAGGTGGGGTTAGGATTCTAACCACTATGTCCCATTAATGTGGCCCTACCATTTGTATCTACTCACGCTGATTCAGCTCCTGCCCGGTTTGAAGCTAACTAGGCTAACAACTTCATTGAGTGCATTCAACACATCTTCCAACAGGTCCATGACATATTGGACAAAGCCAATGCTAGGTACAAGTGGCGTCATGATCAATATTGAGTGCAACACAAGTTCCAGGTGGGTGACAAATTTTGGTTACATTTGTAGAAGGAACACCTCGTTGGGTCCACCGCAAGCTTCACTCACTCCGATATGGGTCGTACACAATCACCAAGACTGTAGGGGACAATGCCTTTGAGCTCATCATTCCAATGTTCCTTGCCTTGCACCCTATATTCAAAGTGGACTGACTGTGACCATACTTTCCCCCATTATTGGACACATCCAAATTTGTTGAGTAGTTGACACCAACGAAGATCAACCCAAGCTGCATCAAGCAAGCCACAACTGATAGGATCAAGGACACATAGATCAAGAAAAATTGCCAATAGAGGATCTAGCTATATCGAGTTGTCAAAGCAGACCAAATCCTTCACCAAGGAAAGTGTCTCACCAAGGACCAAGTTCAGCAGAATTTTTCCCATCTCATCAAGGCATTCAATGCAATGGGGACCATTGCTTCCTAAAGGGGGAGGATTGATCCAGGTGGATATTGGTGGCCACCTGACTATTCCACTTGGACCCTCACCGTTTCTTTTTATTTTCCTTAATTGTACTTATTGGTTTCCTTAATTGTAGTACAACTTAAGATTTTTAGCATTTTTTGGGTCCTAAACTTCCAGAGATATTTTGAGGGCCTAAAAGATGGTGGTTTTTTTTTTTTTTTTTTTTTTTTTTTTGGGGGGAAACAAAGACACCGTAAAAGCGTCGAATCAATGTAGTGTTTTTTTTCAGCCTCCTCTTGGAGATCTTCGTAACAAGGTATTACAATAGTCAAACAAAGATCATATGCCAAAGTTATGACCCTGAGAAGTTGATGTTCCAACGAACCCCAACAGGGCCCACAAGCTTTTGGTGCTTCATCTCAAAGGGTTATATTTTTGGATGTTTAGGGTTTCCCATTGTTTCTCAATGATAAAAAGGCCATTGAGCCTCATTGTAACACAATTCAGAGGCATGTAGCTCCCACATATCTTCTCAAAGATAAGATACCCTCGCCCGTGTTGGTTTATTTCCATTCTACTTGTAAGCATCTTTCAATTATTTGATATTAATGAAATAAAGATTTACTTCTGCTGCATCTTTGTGTTTATGTTTATGTCTGCATTTTTTTGCATTTCTGCGTAAGTCTCGATCACATAAATGGGCTAGAAACTAAAGGAGGGACTTCTACTCTCCTCGCAACCATAGGTGAGCTACACTGTAGCTATTCTTACAACTGATCACCCCCAAGTAGATCCAATGTCTAAGGAAAAACTTTCTTAAGGAATTCTCAATGAAGGTGTTGTTTAGCACTCAATGTATGGAGAACCCTATATAGGTGATTTATCAACTAGCTTCTAACAAGAAACACTAAGTTGGTTTATCAATTATTCCTAGCAATAAGCACTGCAATGACTCACTCTTTCTTTTGATCTCATTCATAAGGATTCATACAAGGTTCAAATGGTGTATTACTCAGTCTTAGAAGTTGGAACCCACTTTCGAAGTGGTTTATTAATTGTCTTTTCATCGCAAGCACCGCAAGGGTTTTATGTCCATTTCCTTGGTGGTTTATTAGCTACAAAACAAACACAAAAATGACATATATTTCCCTATTCATGTGTGATGCAGGAGCATCCAGCTCAGGGAGGTCATGGCTGGAGAGTTTGTCTTTGAAAAACAGATGGAGTGTTGGTTAGTTTACTTTATTTTCACTTAAATTTCTAAGAGCGACTGTCTCAGCCCACTGTTAAGTTTTTGTTACATTGTTTTTTATTTATTTAATTTTTATTTAAAATTTACTGTTAGATTACAGTTAAGCAAGAACAATTGTCAAAGAATAACAAAATGTAACTGCTGACAGTTTAATAACTGTATAGTGAATCTTTACAAAACAGAGGAAGGAAACAGTTATTGTAAGTTTTGAACCATCATAGTATTGAATAGAAACAAACATGTGAAATTTTTTTTTGCCAATCTGAATCCATATACTAAAGCTTGAATATTTTCTTTCCAAATTAAAAAAGACCATCAATTTATTTTATAGAAAAGATGAGGAATGAATAGCTAATACAGGAGCAAATAGAGAATGAGGACCAACTCAGGAAAACAAAGGCGCAAGCTTGCCGGAGAAGCAAACAAATCACTGTTGAAGGAATACACAAATAACTACAGGTACCAAACCGAATTCATATCAATTCCCTTTGCTATTTAATTGTCAACAAAAATCACTGTATATATATATATATATATATATATATATATATATATATATATATATATATATCAAAATCGAATATCAACAGTCCAATATCCAGTTACCAATCATAAACAAGCCAAAAAACAGAGTCACAGTGCCAAACATAACCGCGAGGTCACCATAGGACCTTAATATTACAATTCATAAGTTAAACAACGGAAGCATAAATATATAGAGAGGTCGAAGCCACAGTAAGGGCAAGATACAGTATGGCCAAAGCTAAGACTACAGACCCATAAAACACTACGAACAGCAAAACACTTTAGACAGACAAATAGAGGACTATCAAGGAGCGACCCCACACAGTTCAAGCGTAGGAGTCAGGGCACGAGGTCATAAACGGAGCTAGTAACACACCTGCATGGCCAACAAGCAAGCCATTAGAACCAACAAAATGGAACCATAGATACAAATTTGAAAGCAGAGGTAAGGGTTACCAAGGAACTTACCAGAAGAGTCCAGCCCGCGCGAACCAGGGGAGAAGCCACGGACTAAGGTCATGGCCGCAGAGTGCTCACTGCCCACAAGGAGCAAGAACAGTCAGCGACAAAAGAAAATGAGGTAGAAAAGAATAGCACAGAGAGAGAACTTACCTCTGGAAGAACGCCGAATGAGAGCCGAGAGCCGAGCCACCCTGCAACCATAACCTATGACAAAAGCCAAGCAAATAATCAAATAGTGGAGCAAGCGCTTTGAGAACAATAGCATATATCAAAAGCCCACAACCAAAATCATAACCAGGGCCGAACAAAATTGAAACCAGAGACCGAGACCAAGGGTTCCAGACCCAGAGCCTCGAAACCGAGCTCAGAACAGGAAGCATCATCAGCGCATGCAGGTGGAAACCCTCACAGGAATTCATGCCCAGGGCCGATGAAACGAAACCCCTGTAAAGCAACCAGAACCAAAAACCTCACCTCGCAGAGCAACAGAGTGAAAGAACCAGAGACCTCACCTCACGAAGCAACATAGTGAAACAGTGGTGAAATGACCCAACTTAGGGTTTTGAGGGCATGGTAAGAGGCAGGAAGGAGCGAGCCCCAAGACTAGGACACTTGTCCTCCAAATAATTAAACCACAGTACCATGCCATTAAGTCAACCAACCACACAGCTATCAAACGACAATCGACATTAAATAATTAAACCGTAGGCGTTCAGGGCTGGTCCCATCAATGTGGCTTATTAGCTTACAAAAACCACCAAAAGGATTTAGTCATCCACTAAGGCTCCCACTTACCACATAGGCTTATACAACACAGTTTAGTGTCTCACACACAATTCATAAAAAAATCACCCAAAGTTCATAGGGGCTTAACTCATGCATAGGACTCTATGTATTAGCTTAGACATGACTATGTCTTCTACTTGCAATGCCCTATAACTCCCATATGCTCCATTGATCAACAACACACTCGAAAGAGGTAAAAGTTCAGTCCAAGAGAAATCTTTAGAGCTAGGACACCATTCTGTGAGCCTACACAACACAAGCCAACCAACCAACCAACTAGAGCCCCTAATTCTCTTTAGTTATGCCTTCATATATTTTTTCCTAGCACCCCACTATGTGTTTGAGAGGTTGCAAGCTTGCCTCCTTGATGTGATAGGGGAATGAGCATCATCTTCTCCTTAATCACCTCCAATCACATCTCATAAAGTTGACTATTAGTAAGTGGCTTAACCATGTCCCCAAATGCTAGCTCTTTTAGTTCAACACTTAAGTTCATGTTGGTTTTGTGGCTTTCCCAACAAGCAAAATTCATTAGACATTGGGATCGAAAATATTGTCCTCTCCTTTAGTCGACAATCATAAATATTAAATTTAAAAATGCATTATATTATTCAATCATAACTTGTTTTCTTATATTGACAATGTATCAGCTAGCCATGGCTCTCATGCCCACACTAGAATTATAGTTACATTACAAAAATTGAGTCAAATAAATAAATTATCATAAATTATTATTATTGAAATAACATTTTTTACTACTTAAATTACATTTTTAAATACATAAATCAATCTAACATTTTAAAAAATCGTTCAAACATTTGAACTATATAATTTCAACAATTGAAATCTATAATTTTAATAAATGTTCTAAATTTCTCAACATAATTATTTTAAAAAGAACAATGTTAAAAATATATATAATAATTTAAAAACTTAAGAATATCTATACTATTTGAAAACACAAAATTATTTATATTATTTAAACTAAAGGTTGATATAAATGTGAATGTCATTGGCAAAAGATTAAAAGTTAAGATCCAGATGTTGACTCATTGTAAGACTCGTATGGAGACAGGAAAATAAAACGATGGTTTCACTTGTGAATATTTGTTTTTAATCAACATATTAAATAAACTAGCAATTGCCCCAAAAGGTGCAAAAAGAGGCCGATAGAAATATTAAATTGAAAGAATTGTATTTTGGTTCAAAATAATAAATATTATAATAATTCAATCATTCAAACTAAACCTAGTCAATAAATTGTCCAAAATAAAATAAATCCTTAATCAAAATTATACCAATTATTATTCTTTGTTTCTCTCAATTATTTATATAATAAAATCCAATCAATCATTCAAAATGAATCAAATCAATAAATTTGGCAAATTAAATCCCAACTAATCAAGATTATTTGGGAATATATATGTATAACCCAACAAAAAAATTATATTTATATTGACCTATCCAAAGCATTTCCATTCTTGTTATTTCAAAGGGAAGGTAAGGGGGCGAGGTTATTTTGGCATCGCTCTATTTGGCTAGAGAGATAGTAATTTATTTCGACTTTTGTAAACACAGTTCTAAATACTGAGATCTTGGTGATTATCTTCCCCATCACATTTACTGGGAAAAAGTTGTTTAGTGGTGCCAAAGTAGCTTAATAATCCCACTCTTCCAAAAGTAGACACTACGAAAAGGAATGACATCGTTGGCAAGCATAACAGAGTTCAATTTAAATTCCGTATAGGGCCCCATCGCAGTTCGATTCACACCAATTCCATACAAAACCACTAGAAGTCATAAAAAGATCATAGCTACAAAATAAAGAATTTAAAAAGGGTAAGTTAAAAACTGCATGTTAGTCATATCCATAACTCTCCAGAGCATGCTGGGACGGACACGAAGGTGCTTTCGAAGCATATTCCTGATGACCACTTTAGAGAAGTCAATATTTGTTATCCACTTAAACCCTGCATCATATAGCTTCTCCGATACTTTTTACATCCCATTATTTTGCCAATAATATATTATGGCATTTATATAAGCAAAGGTTTTCAAAATTATTATATCAATGTTTTTCCTACATCCATGTTGATAATAAGAAGGGGAGGAAGCAAGCCATGGACCGAGTCAAGATCAAGATGGTTAGCGAGGTCGAGGGTCAGGTTAGTCCCACCCTTTATCAGTGTTGCATCCATGTAGGGTTGGACATTGTCTCTAAACAATGTGTTACAGTAATAATCATGACCTTTGACTACCTTAGGCTTGGATCACTTGCCACGTGGACCTGTCCACGATGGCAATGCAAGCACATAACTTGCCACATGGGCTATTGTGTGGCTACTAGGTGGAGGTTAGATGATGTGGTAAGGTTTGAAATGGCCTATGCTTAAAAGTTCATAAATTATGATCCTTGAACCAGATTGATAAAAAAATTATATCATTGGAATCATCTCAATGAGATGGATGCAACGATATTGTCCATTTTAATTTTTGAGGAAGTTGAAGAAAGAATTTTTTTTTAGATCCCATTCCCATAACTATAACTTGGAGTTTGGAACATAGTAACCACCTCCTTCTAAATCTAATTGCAATAGATCACAATTCTAACTTATTTTTTTTCACACCCATTTGACTCCAATGACTTCCTTTTCGATAGGAGGATCTAGAATCTCCCTAGTTTCATTCCTCTCTATTGCCACAATTTCTTCATCCATTTCTTTGAACCATCTGAGACATTAAAGGAAAAATAGTATATCTCTAAATTTCATTTAAAGATTTTACGTTTATGAAAAGAGGAATTCATCTTGTAATAGTACTTGAATTTGAAGAAGATGATGGTGTGGATGTAGTGGGAAAAGTATTCAAGGTACTAGTTGGATTTGTAGAAACAAAAGATTCATCTTCTTGTTAAATAACTATTGGGTTTTCTTGTTTTATTCCTTGATTCCAATGTCCTTCCTCTATTTCATCAAATAACACATCATGACATACAAGTAATTTTTTATTTTTCATACAAGCATCCCTTTGTTGCCTCACAATAGCCAATAAAAATCCATTTCACACTTTTATCATCTAGTTTTCTTTTTTAATCCTTTTTGAAAATAAACATGAACATAAGCAATACAATCAATACCTTTGAAATGAACAACACTAAATTTTCTTCTAGTCCATCCCTAACATGGAATCATATTTTGCACACATCTTATTAGACATCCACATAAAAAAAAAGGAAGAAGATGTAATTATAGCTTTACCACAGAAGTGTTTGGAAGAGCTTTAACTTTCAACATACTCCTAGAAATCTCAACAATTGATCTATTCTTCGCAAACACTCTCTTGGGAACATTCTATAATTAATGTCTTCCGTACATATCCACTCTCCCTATCTCTCAATTGATCTATTCTTCGCAAACACTCTATTGGGAACATTCTATAATTAATGTCTTCCATACATATCCACTTTCCGTCTCTCTCAGCAACGTCTAAATGGTTGAACAATAACAAATACATCAATTTTTTTTGTTTAATATAAGATACGCATATTATTCTACAAAAATCATGAAAAAAACAATAAAATACTTCTTGAACTTGTCACGAGACAATGTTTTCATAAGACCACATATATCTACATTCACTAACTCCATTGGTTTTTTTTCTCTCCAACATTTTCCCGGTGGGAAAGGAATTATCAATAATACATTTTTCAGAAACTTGATCAATATAAGCATCTACAGTGAAAAAATTTAATATCCTTATACACGTAAAGTTTAAAGGTTAATAGCATCACATTTGAAAGCGAAAATTCCTTCCAATTCCTGAATCAAAACCAAACTATGTAAGATTAATCTTCCTGAAACAGAAACAGCTATGGCTACTGATCTTCCCGGCATTGTTCATTGCCAGCTAAGAATTCAAACAAATAGATAGGTCCATTTTGCGCCAGCATTAAGTGGGAGACTTTCTTTATCTCGATATCCCACGTGTTATCCAATGTTTTCCATGGAGTAGGTGAGAGAAATGTTTGAAGGGCGGTGGAGAACCTTTGGTTACGCCTAGGCAATATGTTGTTGTCGTCGATCCAAAAAGGCCCATTATCCCAATGCCCCGCAAATTCATCCCACTCTTCAGTACCCTCTCCCACTATTCTATGCTTCACGTTTTCCATTTCTACTTTTGATATGCACAACAGTACATCATTTATCTCTTTATGTACATACAAGCGATACAAGTCACCATAGATTAAAGGTTGGGTGTCATCACAATAGGCCTTCAGTATCATGAAAATATAATCCTCGTTTTGAGACTGAGATGGAGCCGAACGTCTTCCGTTTACAGTCAACTCCTCTAGAAAGAGGTCGACTGGAGCAGGACATCTTCCAAATACACTTTTGTAAACAAGCTCGTTATTAATCCTATGATTCAACTCAATATAGGTTGGCAGCCTGTTTGATTTATCCAGAATCAAGTTTCGGGGAAGTTGAGTATTAATGTTAACATATTCCCATTGCCAGTTGCTTTCATTTTCTCTGTTTCTCGACAGTTTCCATACGTTGGTTTCTAAGGCATGAGATCCACTTCGCTGCCATATGTAGCTGTGTCCCCCATAAGTTTTGGAGGCATAAATATAATCCCCTAACATTGGCAGGCAGGGGAGTCTTTTCCAAACAACATTGAACTCTCTTAAATTGAGCAACCACACTTTGTACACCTTATGCCAAACCTTGCGTTCTTCTCTTACAACGCCTGGAGTGAACAAATATAAGCTCTCGGTGTTGCACACAAAGACAGAATCAAATGCCGCGTTCGGAGGTGGTGGAAGTGCGTTCTCCATAACACGAGAGGGATTCCACACACACAAACTCCTCTTGTTGAGGCATTCCTTGGACTCAAAAATACGCAATACAATGAACTCGCCTGGGGAGATAATAGCAGCCGCATTATAAACACGACCATATAATAATGTGGTATGATCCGCCATAGCATTGCCCCACGATCGACTCAACAACCTCAGGACCGGCCTGGAATCCCATGGCATTGCCCGACATAATCGAGGAATGACTTCCCCGAGAACGACGTCATCACTGAGTCTAGAAACTAAGTCTCTTTCCACCCAATAGCATAACAAAATACTTCATTACTGTGTGCAGAAACTAAGAATCTTTCTCCCAAATGACAAAAATCGCAGAAAGCATAGAAACAAATGTTTAAATAGAACAATGAAATTTGAATGCAATAATCAAGAACAAATAGCTAACTCACCTGCTGCCATGGATGTCTGAGATGTCACATCAGCAACCGTTTCTCTGTAATTTTCTTCAATTTCGTCTAATTTGTTTGCAAGATTTTCCATCTTTACTAATATAATGTGTTCACTTCACACAAAGGTGTGTGAGATAACATATTTTCAAGAAATATATATATATATATATATATATATAGGTTTTGGGGGTGGTTGAAAATGTTCACACGATTAGAAGAGAAGTCGAGGCCGACCATTTTTCGAAATAGTATAATTGAGGCCGCAGTGTTCAGCTAGGGGCTTCCCAAGATTCCTCCAGTCACCCTACCATTCGAAGGGTTCGTCTGAGTGGAGTTTGAAAAATTCGTCCCAGTTTTCTCGACTGGTGAAGTCTTGCAAGGCCCCTAGGAGTTTCTCTTCGACTTTCCTGCTCTTCCTGCTGAAAATTCCATCTTTCCTGCTTTTCAAGGACTTTCCTATCTCCATTGAGTCCAGATAGGAAAGGAAATTCCATGGCGTAACCAAATGCAATCATTATAGGCTTATGGGCAGTCGTACACATGCGGATGTGGCCACTAAGAAAAAAGCTGCGAAAAAGCTTGATAACAGGAAAAAGCGGTCATAGAATAGAGAACATGCAAGTCATCCTTTCTAAAAATAAAAAAATATATTAATAAGGAAAATAAAAATATATATTAATAAGGAGATCGTTGGAAAAAAGCAGTAAAAATGTTTAATGGGAAAAAACAGTAAAACTCTATCGATATTTGGAAAAAGCAGTCACTTCAAATCAACCGTTGAAAGTGTTTCCCTTGATCGAACAGAGCAGGGTAAAAGTGTTGACGATTTTTGACACCTCTGATGAGGGTTCAGTGGTTGAAGTAATATTAGAAGATAAGATCCACCACAGCAGGCACCACAACATGCACCAGATAATAGTTAGGCTCCAGTAAGGGGTGAATTAAAGAAAAAGACATAGTGGGTTAAAACTTCAACATATCATCACCCACATCTCCCTGCAAGACAACCATCAAGATGGAAACCAATTAGCCACAAGGATAACAACCCCCGCAGGACACATAGAGAGGAGAGAAGATCCACCTACTACACATCAACACAGAAGAGCTACCACGGTCAACTTCCATCTCAAGCGAGCGAGGCACTAGCGAGATCGAGGGTTCACCTTTCTCTTGGATGGCTAGATACACATGCATGGTACCAATGGACTACTCTTTTGAGTAGATCTTATTATTTGTGTTCTTCCCATGTTTCGGGGACGAAACATGCTAAGGGGGGTGGAATGTTATATACCTAGGGGGGATAAGATGGGGTACAAAGGGAGGTACCCAAGGTAATAATGTAATAATGGGATGGGCCATAGTAATAAATAAGGTGGTTAACCCATATCATGTAAGGGACCACAAGTAGTTAATAATAATGTAATTGGCCCATGGTATTAGTTTGATGGTATGAGGGAACCATAGTAATGACCCATGGTATTGTATGTATGAGGCCTATATAGAGGCTAGAGACTCCACATGGAGAGATGTCAAGGAATGGTGTCAAGGAATTATTGTATGAACAGACATATGGCTTGTGGAGTGTTCTCCTTCCTTGAGGAGTGATTGTATGGTGTTGCCCTACCTTAAGGGTTTTGAGATTAATAAAGAAGAATTTCTATCTATTTCGATCTTGTTATTATTGGGTATATTTGTTATTTCTCATATATTTTGGGTTAGATCTATAACACTCTCTTTCACATATGAGGGTATTTGGATGTGATGCATATGTACATGTGCCAAAGGAGAAAAGAACAAATTTGGATAATAAATCTGAAAAGTGCATCTTTATTGGGTATAAGGATGGTTTAAAGGGTTATAAGATTTGGAACTGAGTAACAAGGAAGGTTGTGTATAGCCTAGATGTGGTGTTCAAAGAGGTGAAAGATGTTATTAAACATGAAGGAAATTGAGAAGATAGAGTTTGAGCTTAAGGAGGAAGATTTGGGCTCTACAGTAGAGGAGGAATCAGAAGATGAAGAACCAAAAACTCCGGGTGTGAGAAGACTAGTTTGAGAAAGAAGGCAGCTAGAAAGGTATAATCCATCTTCTTTATATTCAAATTTTGCTTTATCTATTACTGATGATGATCTAAGAACTATGAAGGAAGTAGTAGATTCAGAGGATGAAAAACTCTGGAAAGAGGCCATGGTTGATGAAATGGCATCTTATCACAAAAATGAGGAATGGGATCTAGTGGAGTTGCTGGCTGGAAGGAAACCCATTAGAAGCAAATGGGTGTTCAAGAAGAAGACAAATTCATAAGGAAAGGTGGAGAAATACAAAGCTTGGTTGGTAGCAAAAGGTTATTCCCAGGTGCCGAAAATTGATTTTGGTAATATTTTTTCTCTTGTTGCCAAGATAGCTTCTATTAGATTACTTTTATCTGTTGTTGCTGCTTTTGATTTTGAGGTAGAACAGATGGATGTGAAGACAACATTTCTTCACAGGGATCTGGAAGAGGAGATCTACATGAAGCAACCTGAAGGTTTTGCGGTGATGGGTAAGAAAGAACTGGTATGAAAGTTAAATAAGTCTCTATATGGGTTAAAAAAGTCACCAAGGATGTGGTATCAGAAATTTGATACATTTATACAAGGACTTGGCTTCACCAGAAGCAAAGCAGATCATTGTGTGTATTTTAAATTAACTGGTGACCGTGTTATTTATCTGGTCTTATATGTGGATGGTATGTTGCTGGTTGGAAATGAAAAAGAAATTATCCAAGTTTTGAAGACCCATTTGTCCTCCAAATTTGACAAGAAAGATCTTGGTGCTGAAAACTATATTTTGGGCATGGAAATTAAAAGAGATCGTACAAAGAGGAAGCTTTGGTTAAACTAGAGGAAGTATGTCGAGACAATATTGCAGAGGTTTAATATGTAGGATAGTAAACCGGTGAAGGTTCCTATTCCTATAGATGTAAAGTTATCTGCTTAACAGTGTCCCAAGACACAAGAAGAGGAAGAGGACATGTCCCAAGTTCCATATGCAAGTGCAGTCGGTAGCTTAATGTATGCGATGGTCTATACTAGACAAGAAATTACACATGTAGTGGGAGTATTGAGCAGGTTTATGTCAAAACCAAGGAAGGAGCACTGGACAACAGTGAAGCGGGTTTTCAGGTATTTCCGTGGCACTAGTGATTATGGTTTGTAATACCAAGGAAGACCACGATTGGATAGAGTGTTGGATATTTGTGGCTTTGTTGATGCAGATTGGGCTGCAGATCTGTATTAGAGAAGATCTACAAGTGGGTATGTGTTTAGCCTATTTGGAGGTGAAGTTAGTTGGATGAGTAAGAAACAATCTGTAATGGCACTATCAATTACAAAGGTAGAATACATGGCAGCCACTCATGCAAGAAAGGAAGCAGTTTGGTTGAAAAGATTGTGTTCAAGTATGGGGTTAGTACAAGGAGCTATAAGGATAGACTGTGACAACTAAAGTGCAATTTTCTTGGCAAAGAGCCTTCCATATCATTCAAAGACAAAGCACATTTATGTTCAGTATCACTTTGTGAAGGATATGATAGAAGACAAAAAAGTGTTGCTGGTAAAGGTGGACACTTTGAAGAATACTGCAGATGCATTAACAAAATCTGTGAGCTCTGAGAAGTTCTCTTGGTGTAGAGAAACAATGGGTGTTTGCAGAGCTGGATAAATGACTAAGATCTCTTGTGGCCCCCTATGGAAAGAAAACAACAAGTGGGATAAGTTTGGGTTGTGTTATATTCTTTCCATGACTAGGCCACACAGTTCACTGGGGGTTAGAAGGGGGGCTAAGCCCCCCCTTCGTTGCACTGATTGCGTAGTGGGTGGGGTCATACTGGGTTTTAGGGGTGAAGGTAACCCTACTCTATGGAGTCCAGCACCTCGGAAAATTTTGTTTTTGGACCCTATATTAGGCTGGGTGGACCTACCTATGGTTTTGTGCATGATTTTTCACACATGGTTTTGGACGCAATGGTTTTCAGTCCATGGTTTTGGACGCATTGGTTTTCGGTCCATGTTATTGGATGCCTCGACATGTATAAATATGTATTGTAACATTGAAAGGAACATAATGAAAAATCAAGCTAGTAGTCCCGGTTTTGGGATCCAGGGGAAAATCTCTGTGCATATGTGTTTTATGTGTTATGCTGTCACATTATTTATTTTTTGTGTTATAGAATTCGTATGTAGGTAATTTCTGTACGGGGTTAAAACCTACATTTATTTCTTTGGGAAATAATTTATACAGGATATCGAATGTAGTAACGCCAACTTCCATCTCTTTGATCTCTCTGAAGTAGTACAGTAAGATCATTTCACAGAACAAAAAATTTTCCTTCCTTATGATTTTCCCTCATGGAAATAAGAAGTATGTGGTCACATCCACGGCCTCCAGACAGGGCTCCTCCACACTGCAGTAACAGATGGAGAAGATCGTGGAAGAGTACAAGTACATCTTCACCTCACCCACAAGGGTACCTCTACACTGTCAGATGAAGCACCCCATCGATATGACCCCAGTTCTACCACAACTAATGGACTGATCTATCGACACTATATTTTGGAGAACGATGAAATCAAGAGTAGATTCAGGAGTTGCTATAGAAAGTGCACATCAGACCAAGTTCATGGACCTATGGGAGATTGGTCATGTTGGTAAAGAAGAAGGATGACACCTAGAGACTCTTTGTTGACTATCAGACGCTGAATAAGATCATTTTGAAGAATAGGTATCTAATCTCACATATTGATGACCTTCTGAAAAAGCTCAAGGGGGGCAAATATTTCAGCAAGATTGACTTAAAGTCTGGTTATCACCAGGTACCAATTTAACCTTTTGATATGTGGAAGACTGCCTTCAAATCCAAGGAGGGAATTTTCGAATGGTTCGTCATGCCTTTCAGGTTGATGAATGCCCCCACAAAATTCATGTAGCTTATGGATGACATCTTGTGGCGATTTACCAACTTGTTCGTGATAGTGTACCTAGATGGCATCCTGATCTTCAACTAGAGTTGGGAGGAACATGTACACAATATTCGACAAGTTCTCCAAACCATACAACAGCATAAATTGTGTGCCAATTCAGAGAAATGAAATTTTGGTATCACATAGGTTCAATATATGGGGTACATCATTGATGAGAGGGGTGTGCATGTGGACCTAGCCAAAATACAAGTTATTTGGGATTGGTCAGCCCCAACCACTCTAACAGAACTCCGCAACTTTTTGGGGCCTGTTAGTTTCTATCACACGTTCATGTTGGGATTCCCTCATATCACTTGGCCTCTGAGTCAAGTCACCAAGGGTGGAGCGAAAACAAATTTCTTTTGGTTTGAATCCTAATAGAAGGTGTTTGTTGAGTTGAACCATCGCCTCTTCTCTACACCAATGCTCATATTACTAGACCTGCAACAACCATTTGAATTTGATACAAATGCCTTTGACTATGCTATTGGTGGAGTTATTACCGAACAGGGGTATCTGGTGGCATATCAATGCGATACACTTTTAAATACAGTATGAAAGTATCCCACTTATGAAAAAGATATTTATTCTATTGTGCAGGCTTGCCGACAATGGAAGCATTAAATTATGGGGAAGGAAATCATCATCCACACAGACCACCAACCCCTACAGTTCATAAAGACACAAGAGAAGTTGCAGAATGATCGCCATAATAAAAGATCCACATATCTGCAACATTTCCATTTGAACATCAAGTACAAGAAGGGAAATACCAATAATGTTGCAGATTGTCTCAACTGACCACCGATTATGGCATTCATCACTGTGCTCGACTCTTGTGGACATGAGACTTCGAGGTGGCTGCATCTTTACAAGAGCGATCTAGAATTTGGGAACGCATACCAGATGCTCCTGGAAGGAAAGCAAGTTCTAGATTTTCATCTCTAGGGTGCACTATTACTATATGTTCCTGCAAGTGAGCATTCCATGATAATTTTGGAGGCACACTATAGTTGAGTCGCTGGACATTTCAGAGTAGAAAAAATAGTAGCAATGTTGTAGCATTATTTTTATTGGCCAAACCTTTGACAGGTTATTGGGAAGTACATCAAATCCTGCACGACCTGTGCCATTTCCAAAACGACAATAAATAATCAAGACCTACATAATCCTTTGTCTATTCCTAGTCGACCTTGGGAATCCATCTCTATGGATTACATGTCAGGCCTTCCTTCTACTAAGCACGACAACGAATCTGTGTTCTTGTTCATCGACATATTCTCTAAGATGGTCATTCTAGTGGCCTATATGAAGAGTATCACAGAAGAAGACGTTGCTAAGATCTTATTTGAACGAATGTGGGTACATTTTGGGATCCCATAGTCCATTATCTTAGATCGGGACAACAAGTTACTAAGTACATTTTTGTCAAGTCTCTGATCGATGTTGGATATCAAGATCATTAAGTCCATGATCTTCCACCACCAAACTGATGGCCAAACATAGGTCATCAACAGGATGATCATGCACATTTTTCACATGTACAACTTGAAGCATCCACACACATGGGATGAAAGCCTCCCCTATATTGAACACAACTACAACGAAGCTCTCCATATCTGAACTGGCCACAGTACCTTTCAGGTGGGGTTAGGATTCCAACCACTATGTCCCATTAATGTGGCCCTACCATTTGTAGCTACTCACGCTGATTCAGCTCATGACCGGTTTGAAGCTAACTAGGCTAACAACTTCATTGAGTGCATTCAACACATCTTCCAACAGGTCCATGACGTATTGGACAAAGCCAATGCTAGGTACAAGCGGCGTCATGATCAATATTGAGTGCAACACAAGTTCCAGGTGGGTGACAAATTTTGGTTACATTTGCAGAAGGAACGCCTCGTTGGGTCCACCGCAAGCTTCACTCACTCCGATATGGGTCGTACACAATCACCAAGACTGTAGGGGACAATGCCTTTGAGCTCATCATTCCAATGTTCCTTGCCTTGCACCCTATATTCAAAGTGGACTGACTGTGACCATACTTTCCCCCATTATTGGACACATCCAAATTTGTTGAGTAGTTGACACCAACGAAGATCAACCCAAGCTGCATCAAGCAAGCCACAACTGATAGGATCAAGGACACATAGATCAAGAAAAATTGCCAATAGAGGATTTAGCTATATCGAGTTGTTAAAGCAGACCAAATCCTTCACCAAGGAAAGTGGCTCACCAAGGACCAAGTTCAGCACAATTTTTCCCATCTCATCAAGGCATTCAACGCAATGGGGACCATTGCTTCCTAAAGGGGGAGGATTGATCCAGATGGATATTGGTGGCCACCTGACTATTCCACTTGGACCCTCACCGTTTCTTTTTATTTTCCTTAATTGTAGTACAACTTAAGATTTTTAGCATTTTTTGGGTCCTAAACTTCCAGAGCTATTTTGAGGGCCTAAAAGATGGTGGTTTTTTTTTTTTTTGGGGAAACAAAGACACCGTAAAAGCGTCGAATCAATGTAGTGTTTTTTTTCAGCCTCCTCTTGGAGATCTTCGTAACAAGGTATTACAATAGTCAAACAAAGATCATATGCCAAAGTTATGACCCTGAGAAGTTGATGTTCCAACGAACCCCAACAGGGCCCACAAGCTTTTGGTGCTTCATCTCAAAGGGTTATATTTTTGGATGTTTAGGGTTTCCCATTGTTTCTCAATGATAAAAAGGCCATTGAGCCTCATTGTAACACAATTCAGAGGCATGTAGCTCCCACATATCTTCTCAAAGATAAGATACCCTCGCCCGTGTTGGTTTATTTCCATTCTACTTGTAAGCATATTTCAATTATTTGATATTAATGAAATAAAGATTTACTTCTGCCGCATCTTTGTGTTTATGTTCATATCTGCATTTTTTTGCATTTCTGCGTAAGTCTCGATCACATAAATGGGCTAGAAACTAAAGGAGGGACTTCTACTCTCCTCGCAACCATAGGTGAGCTACACTATAGCTATTCTTACAACTGATCACCCCCAAGTAGATCCAATGTCTAAGGAAAAAATTTCTTAAGGAATTCTCAATCAAGGTGTTGTTTAGCACTCAATGTATGGAGAACCCTATATAGGTGATTTATCAACTAGCTTCTAACAAGAAACACTAAGTTGGTTTATCAATTATTCCTAGCAATAAGCACTGCAATGACTCACTCTTTCTTTTGATCTCATTCATAAGGATTCATACAAGGTTCACATGGTGTATTACTCAGTCTTAGAAGTTGGAACCCACTTTCGAAGTGGTTTATTAATTGTCTTTTCATCGCAAGCACCGCAAGGGTTTTATGTCCATTTCCTTGGTGGTTTATTAGCTACAAAACAAACACCAAAATGACATATATTTCCCTATTCATGTGTGATGCAGGAGCATCCAGCTTAGGGAGGTCATGGCTGGAGAGTTTGTCTTTGAAAAACAGATGGAGTGTTGGTTAGTTTACTTTATTTTCACTTAAATTTCTAAGAGCGACTCTCTCAGCCCACTGTTTAGTTTTTGTTACATTGTTTTTTATTTATTTAAAATTTACTGTTAGATTACAGTTAAGCAAGAATAATTGTCAAAGAATAACAAAATGTAACTGCTGACAGTTTAATAACTGTACAGTGAATCTTTAAAAAACAGAGGAAGGAAACAGTTATTGTAAGTTTTGAACCATCATAGTATTGAATAGAAACAAACATGTGAAATTTTTTTTTGCCAATCTGAATCCATATACTAAAGCTTGAATATTTTCTTTCCAAATTAAAAAAGACCATCAATTTATTTTATAGAAAAGATGAGGAATGAATAGCTAATACAGGAGCAAATAGAGAATGAGGACCAACTAAGGAAAACAAAGGCGCAAGCTTGCCGGAGGCGCAAACAAATCACTGACGAAGGAATACATAAATAACTACAGGTACCAAACTGAATTCATACGAATTCCTTTTGCTATTTAATTGTCAACAAAAATCACTGTAAATATATATATATATATAGATATATATATATATATATATATATATATATATATATATATATATATATATATATATATATATATATCAAAATCGAACATCAACAGTCCAAGGTACAGTTACCAATCATAAACAAGCCATAAAAACAGAGTCACAGTGCCAAACATAACCGCGAGGTCACCATAGGACCTTAATATTACAATTCATAAGTTAAACAACGGAAGCATAACTATATAGAGAGGTCGAAGCCATAGTAAGGCCAAGATATAGTATGGCCAAAGCTAAGACTACAGACCCATAAAACACTACGAACAACAAAACACTTCAGACAGACAAATAGAGGACTATCAAGGAGCGACCCCACCCGGTTCAAGCGTAGGAGTCAGGGCACGAGGTCATAAACGGAGCTAGTCGCACACCTGCATGGCCAACAAGCAAGCCATTAGAACCAGCAAAATGGAACCATAGATACAAATTTGAAAGCAGAGGTAAGGGTTACCAAGGAACTTACCAGAAGAGTCCAGCCCGCGTGAGCTAGGGGAGAAGCCACAGACTAAGGTCATGGCCGCAGAGTGCTCACTGCCCACAAGGAGCAAGAACAGTCAGCTACAAAAGAAAACGAGGTAGAAATGAATAGCACAGAGAGAGAACTTACCTCTAGAAGAATTCCGAATGAGAGACGAGAGCCGAGCCACCCTGAAACCATAACCTATCACAAAAGCCAAGTAAATAATCAAATAGTGGAGCAAGCGCTTTGAGAACAATAGCATATATCAAAAGCCCACAACTGAAATCGTAACTAGGGCTGAACAAAATTGAAACCAGAGATCCAGACCAAGGGTTCGAGACCCAGAGCCTCGAAACCGAGCTCAGAACAGGAAGCATTATCATCGCATGCAGGTGGAAACCCTCACAGGGATTCATGCCCAGGGCCGATAAAACGAAACCCTTGTAAAGCAACCAGAACCAGAAACCTCACCTCGCAGAGCAACAGAGTGAAAGAACCAGAGATGTCACCTCACGAAGCAACATAGTGAAACAGTGGTGAAATGACCCAACTTAGGGTTTTGAGGGCATGGTAAGAGGCAGGAAGGAGCGAGCCCCAAGACTAGGACACTTGTCCTCCAAATAATGAAACCACAGTACCATGCCATTAAGTCAACCAACCACACAGCTATCAAACGACAATCGACATTAAATAATTAAATCGTAGGTGTTCAGGGCTGGTCCCATCAATGTGGCTTATTAGCTTACAAAAACCACCAAAAGGATTTAGTCATCCACTAAGGCTCCCACTTACCACATAGGCTTATACAACACAGTTTAGTGTCTCACACACAATTCATAAAAAAGTCACCCAAAGTTCATAGGGGCTTAACTCATGCATAGGACTCTATGTATTAGCTTAGACATGACTATGTCTTCTACTTGTAATGCCCTATAACTCCCATATGCTCCATTGATCAACAACACACTCAAAAGAGGTAAAAGTTCAGTCCAAGAGAAATCTTTAGAGCTAGGAGACCATTCTGTGAGCCTACACAACACAAGCCAACCAACCAACCAACTAGAGCCCCTAATTCTCTTTAGTTATGCCTTCATATATTTTTTCCTAGCACCCCACTATGTGTTTGAGAGGTTGCAAGCTTGCCTCCTCGATGTGATAGGGGAACGAGCATCATCTTCTCCTTAATCACCTCCAATCACATCTCATAAAGTTGACTATTAGTAAGTGGCTTAACCATGTCTCCAAATGCTAGCTCTTTTAGTTCAACACTTAAGTTCATGTTGGTTTTGTGGCTTTCCCAACAAGCAAAATTCATTAGACATTGGGATCGAAAAGATTGTCCTCTCCTTTAGTCGACAATCATAAATATTAAATTTAAAAATGCATTATATCGTTCAATCATAACTTGCTTTCTTATATTGACAATGTATCAGCTAGCCATGGCTCTCATGCCCACACTAGAATTATAGTCACATTACAAAAATTGAGTCAAATAAATAAATTATCATAAATTATTATTATTGAAATAACATTTTTTGTTACTTAAATTACATTTTTAAATACATAAATCAATTTAACATTTTAAAAAATCGTTAAAACATTTGAACTATATAATTTCAACAATTGAAATCTATAATTTTAATAAATGTTCTAAATTTCTCAACATAATTATTTTAAAAAGAACGATGTTAAAAATATATATAATAATTTAAAAACTTAAGAATATCTATACTATTTAAAAACACAAAATTATTTCTATTATTTAAACTCGCGTTGGTATAAATGTGAATGTCATTGGCAAAAGATTAAAAGTTAAGATCCAGATGTTGACTCATTGTAAGACTCGTATGGAGACAGGAAAATAAAACGATGGTTTCACTTGTGAATATTTGTTTTTAATCAACATATTAAATAAACTAGCAGTTGCCCCAAAAGGTGCAAAAAGAGGCCGATAGAAATATTAAATTGAAAGAATTGTATTTTGGTTCAAAATAATAAATATTATAATAATTCAATCATTCAAACTAAACCTAGTCAATCAATTGTCCAAAATAAAATAAATCCTTAATCAAAATTATACCAATTATTATTCTTTGTTTCTCTCAATTATTTATATAATAAAATCCAATCAATCATTCAAAATAAATCAAATCAATAAATTTGGCAAATTAAATCCCAACTAATCAAGATTATTTGGGAATATATATGTATAACCCAGCAAAAAAATTATATTTATATTGACCTATCCAAAGCATTTCCATTCCTGTTATTTCAAAGGGAAGGTAAGGGGGTGAGGTTATTTTGGCATCGCTCTATTTGGCTAGAGAGATAGTAATTTATTTCGACTTTTGTAAACACAGTTCTAAATACTGAGATCTTGGTGATTATCTTCCCCATCACATTTACTGGGAAAAAGTTGTTTAGTGGTGCCAAAGTAACTTAATAATCCCACTCTTCCAAAAGTAGACACTACGAAAAGGGCTGACGTCATTGGCAAGCATAACAGAGTTCAATTTAAATTCCGTATAGGGCCCCATCGCAGTTCGATTCACACCAATGCCATACAAAACCACTAGAAGTCATAAAAAGATCATAGCTACAAAATAAAGAATTTAAAAAGGGTAAGTTAAAAACCTGCATGTTAGACATATCCATAACTCTCCAGAGCATGCTGGGACGGGCACGAAGGTGCTTACGAAGCATATTCCCGATGACCACTTTAGAGAAGTCAATATTTGTTATCCACTTAAACCCTGCATCATATAGCTTCTCCAATACTTTTTACATCCCATTATTTTTCCAATAATATATTATGGCATTTATATAAGCAAATGTTTTCAAAATTATTATATCAATGTTTTTCCTACATCCATGTTGATAATAAGAAGGGGAGGAAGCAAGCCATGGACCGAGTCAAGATCAAGATGGTTAGCGAGGTCGAGGGTTAGGTTAGTCCCACCCTTTATCAGTGTTGCATCCATATAGGGTCGAACATTGTCTCTAAACAATGTGTTACAGTAATAATCATGACCTTCGACTACCTTAGGCTTGGATCACTTGCCACGTAGACCTGTCCACGATGGCAATGCAAGCACATAACTTGCCACATGGGCTATTGTGTGGCTACTAGGTGGAGGTCAGATGATGTGGTAAGGTTTGAAATGGCCTATGCTTAAAATTTCATAAATTACGATCCTTGAACCAGATTGAGAAAAAAATTATATCGTTGGAATCATCTCAATGAGATGGATGCAATGATATTGTCCATTTTAATTTTTGAGGAAGTTGAAGAAAGAATTTTTTTTAGATCCCATTCCCATAACTATAACTTGGAGTTTGGAACATAGTAACCACCTCCTTCTAAATCTAATTGCAATAGATCACAATTCTAACTTCTTTTATTTCACACCCATTTGACTCCAATGACTTCCTTTTCGATAGGAGGATCTAGAAGCTCCCTAGTTTCATTCCTCTCTATTGCCACAATTTCTTCATCCATTTCTTTGAACCATCTGAGACATTAAAGGAAAAATAGTATATCTCTAAATTTCATTTAAAGATTTTACCTTTATGAAAAGAGGAATTCATCTTGTAATAGTACTTGAATTTGAAGAAGATGATGGTGTGGATGTATTGGGAAAAGTATTCAAGGTACTAGTTGGATTTGTAGAAACAAAAGATTCATCTTCTTGTTAAATAACTATTGGGTTTTCTTGTTGTATTCCTTGATTCCAATGTCCTTCCTCTATTTCATCAAATAACACATCATGACATACAAGTAATTTTTTATTTTTCATACAAGCATCCCTTTGTTGCCTCACAATAGCCAATAAAAATCCATTTCACACTTTTATCATCTAGTTTTTTTTTTTTATTATCTTTTTTGAAAATAAACATGAACATAAGCAATACAATCAATAACTTTGAAATGAACAACACTAAATTTTCTTCTAGTCCATCCCTAATATGGAATCATATTTTGCACACTTCTTATTAGACATCCACATAAAAAAAGAAGAAGAAGATGTAATTATAGCTTTACCACAGGAGTGTTTGGAAGAGCTTTAACTTTCAACATACTCCTAGAAATCTCAACAATTGATCTATTCTTCGCAAACACTCTCTTGGGAACATTCTATAATTAATGTCTTCCGTACATATCCACTCTCCCTCTCTCTCAATTGATCTATTCTTCGCAAACACTCTATTGGGAACATTCTATAATTAATGTCTTCCGTACATATCCACTTTCCGTCTCTCTCAGCAACGTCTAAATGGTTGAACAATAACAAATACATCAATTTTTTTTTGTTTAATATAAGATACGCATATTATTCTACAGAAATCATGAAAAAAACAATAAAATACTTCTTGAACTTGTCACGAGACAATGTTTTCATAAGACCACATATATCTACATTCACTAACTCCATTGGTTTTTTTTCTCTCCAACATTTTCCCGGTGGGAAAGGAATTATCAATAATACATTTTTCAGAAACTTGATCAATATAAGCATCTACAGTGAAAAAAATTAATATCCTTATACACGTAAAGTTTAAAGGTTAATAGCATCACATTTGAAAGCGAAAATTCCTTCCAATTCCTGAATCAAAACCAAACTATGTAAGATTAATCTTCCTGAAATAGAAACGGCTACGGCTATTGATCTTCCCGGCATTGTTCGTTTCCAGCTAAGAATTCAAACCAATAGATAGGTCCATTTTGCGCCAGCTTTAAGTGGGAGACTTTCTTTATCTCGATATCCCACGCGTTATCCAATGTTTTCCATGGAGTAGGTGAGAGAAATGTTTGAAGGGCGGTGGAGAACCTTTGGTTACGCCTAGGCAATCTGTTGTTGTCGTCGATCCAAAAAGGCCCATTATCCCAATGCCCCGCAAATTCATCCCACTCTTCAGTACCCTCTCCCACTATTCTATGCTTCACGTTTTCCATTTCTACTTTCGATATGCACAGCATTACATCATTTATCTCTTTATGTACATACAAGCGATACAAGTCACCATAGATTAAAGGCTAGGTGTCATCGCGATCGGCCTTCGGTATCATGAAAATATAATCCTCGTTTTGAGACTGAGACGGAGCCGGACGTCTTCCGTTTACAGTCAACTCCTCTCGAAAGAGGTCGGCTGGAGTAGGACATCTTCCGAATACACTTTTGTAAACAAGCTCGTTATTAATCCTACGATTCAACTCAATATAGGTTGGCAGCCTGTTTGATTTATCCAGAATCAAGTTTCGGGGAAGTTGAGTATTAATGTTAACATATTCCCATTGCCAGTCGCTTTCATTTTCTCCGTTTCTCGACAGTTTCCATACGTTGGTTTCTAAGGCATGAGATCCACTTCGCTGCCATATGTAGCTGTGTCCCCCACAAGTTGTGGAGGCGTAAATATAATCCCCTAACATTGGCAGGCAGGGGAGTCTTTTCCAAACAACATTGAACTCTCTTAAATTGAGCAACCACACTTTGTACACCTTATGCCAAACCTTGCGTTCTTCTCTTACAACGCCTGGAGTGAACAAATATAAGCTCTCACCATCGCACACAAACACAGAATCAAATGCCGCGTTCGGAGGTGGTGGAAGTGCGTTCTCCATACCACGAGAGGGATTCCACACACACAAACTCCTCTTGTTGAGGCATTCCTTGGACTCAAAAATACGCAATACAATGAACTCGCCTGGGGAGATAATAGCAGCCGCATTATAAACATGATCATATAATAATGTGGTATGATCCGCCATAGCATTGCCCCACGATCGACTCAACAACCTCAGGACCGGCCTGGAATCCCATGGCATTGCCTGACATAATCGAGGAATGACTTCCCCGAGAACGACGTCATCACTGAGTCCAGAAACTAAGTCTCTTTCTGCCCAATAGCATAACAAAATACTTCATTACTGTGTGCAGAAACTAAGAATCTTTCTCCCAAATGACAAAAATCGCAGAAAGCATAGAAACGAATGTTTAAATAGAACAATGAAATTTGAATGCAATAATCAAGAACAAATAGCTAACTCACCTGCTGCCATGGATGTCTGAGATGTCACATCAGCAGCCGTTTCTCTGTAATTTTCTTCAATTGCGTCTAATCTGTTCGCAAGATTTTCCATCTTTACTAATATAATGTGTTCACTTCACACAAAGGTCTGTGAGATAACGGATTTTCAAGAAACATATATATATATATATATATAGGTTTTGGGGGTGGTTGAAAATGTTCACACGATTAGAAGAGAAGTCGAGGCCGACCATTTTTCGAAATAGTATAATTGAGGCCGCAGTGTTCATCTAGGGGCTTCCCAAGATTCCTCCAGTCGCCCTACCATTTGAAGGGTTCGTCTGAGCGGAGTTTGAAAAATTCGTCCCAGTTTTCTCGACTGGTGAAGTCTTGCAAGGCCCCTAGGAGTTTCTCTTCGACTTTCCTACTCTTCCTGCTGAAAATTCCATCTTTCCTGCTTTTCAAGGACTTTCCTATCTCGATTGAGTCCAGATAGGAAAGGAAAGTCCATGGCGTAACCAAATGCGATCATTATAGGCTAATGGGCAGTTGTACACATGTGGATGTGGCCACTAAGAAAAAAGCTGTGAAAAAGCTTGATAACAGGAAAAGGCGGCCATAGAATAGAGAACATGCAAGTCATCCTTTCTAAAAATAAAAAAATATATTAATAAGGAAAATAAAAATATATATTAATAAGGAGATCGTTGGGAAAAAGCAGAAAAAATGTTTAATGGGAAAAAACAGTGAAACTCTACCAATATTTGGAAAAAGCAGTCACTTCAAATCAACCGTTGAAAGTGTTTCCCTTGATCGAACGGAGCAGGGTAAAAGTGTTGACGATTGTTGATGCATAGGAAGGCCTATTGGCCTAATTAGGGATAAAAATAGATGAAATTTGATATTACATATTTTATTATGGTGGAGAGGTTTTAATATATAATTGTTAGGAGGAAAGATATTAATATAGATTTATTTTAATTTTCTATTTAGATCCATCTTTTTATACTTGTTATTAGTAATATTATTAATATTTATATAAATTTAGCACATTTATATATAGAAATATTCTTATGTTTAATTTTATTAAAATGTTTATAGTACATATATAGTTACATATACATACAACATTTTTCCTTGATATATTTTATAATTTTTATATTTTAGGTTTTTAATGTGATATGCATAATATTGATCATATAAATAGATAGAATAATTCAAAATAAAGTTTATTGTAAATATCACATTTTTTTATGATTTGTGAATAACTTAAATATGAAGTTCTAATGGTTAGAAATATAAATCATTATCTTAATTTATATGGTCAAATATATCTTGATTTATGTTTCTTCTATTTGGTAGTTTTATCATCGTTCTTCTTTCCTCCTCTTTTCCACCCTTTCTCTCATTTTTCACTCCAAATTTCCACTTTTAATTCCTTCTTTTTCCTTTATTTTTTCCCATTTTTTAGAGTTTTTATTTTTTTCTTTATTTTTTACCCTCCATTTGACTTTCCCCATTTTCCTCACCATTTCAATATATCCATTTGACTTTCCCCATTTTCCTCACCCTTTCAATATATCTTTTTTTTTTTTTATGACAATATAATTTTGTTCTTTTTCTTACCCCATTCAACAATTATTTCTTTTTTTTTCATCTTATCTCTGTCATGCTTTAAATTCAAATCCTAACACTCTTTTTTAGCATCTTTAGAAATTTCCACTACTTTACCTTGTTTATCTCAACAAACAATCTACTTTATAACGGTTACATACATATTTCACATTTCTATATTTAAAATTATTTTATTTTTTAATTATGCATTTATTAATTAAATTTATTAAATTATTATATAATGATTATAAATCTGAATCATTATTATTTAAATTTACTTTAATGTAATATATTTATTATAATGTTTTCTTATTTGTAATTTTATTAATAAAAACAAACTCTAATATAATAAAATAAATTGAACCTATTTATTAATTTTTTTAATTAACCGTATTATATTATGTTATTGTTACGTTTACCAACACTGACCTGCATTCTATACTAACTCTAGAATGTGTCTAAGGGCAACCAGACAAATAATTCCGTAAAGAAAACTACGCAAAAACCATGATTTTGAATTATTGTATTTTACTAAGTTTATGCATAAGTGAAAATGTTGACGCGCACATGTGCTCATGAATTGATTAGGAGAAAACCCTAGTACCTTATTATTGTTTGATTTCAAATTCAGTAGTAAACGAACAATAATTTTAAAATATAAAAGCTTCTACCCACATTTTTAATGTGATTGAAAAGATTAATGTCAATACAGTTTAAGTGATTATAAACGGGGTGTTGGGACAAACAATAACGGTGAAGCCATGACATTATAGGTTCTTCTTTTATTTTGCATTTTTCTAAATATTGAAACTTTTTGGATTTATGGAGACTCAAAAATCATCATAGATCATGTTATGGGCAAACCCTTCATAAACAATATCAATCTTGCCGGATAGATGTATAGAATCTCTTCTATCTGGCAATCAACAAAAGACTTCTCCATCGCCCATGTCAACTGCTCCTAAAATATGATCGCTGATGAATTATCAAAGAAATGGATGCTCTCTTAGTGCGGAATATGGAATCTAAGCATCACAATGGGGACCGTCACCCATCAAATTCAGCTTTTTTCAATGCCGAGTATATAGAAACATCAAAATGTCTTTGTATGTATGATGAACCTGACTATCAAACATGTGTAATATGCGTAGGTATCTCTGTTATATTTATATAGCTGATTGTGGGTTTATAACACTTTCTGACATCTGTATACTGTTTCCCGTATTTGCAGTCATGCTCCAACTGTTATATGTTGAGAACAATTATAGTTTATTTCTCTATTCCAAACTATTTTGTACCAGAAATTATATATGATACTATACAACGTTTTTTCGTACTAAAAAGAAATAAAAGGCATGCATAGTGTAATTAGGTGGAAGAGTTGCTCATAAAATTATAGAAATTTTGATTTTATTTAGAGAAAATTTGGTAAGGATTTTTGTAAATCTAAATTATAATTGTTAAACTTCAAAATTTAAGCTATCTTAGACTTTTTTGATAGTGCTGAATCTATTTCCAATCACTTTTGACATTCTAGACAATTCCTCGTGACTCTATAAAAGCATTGGACAAGGACTTTCATCCCAGGGTTTAGGCAGTGAATGTTTGAATTTCAATCTCAACATTAAATTCAAAGGAGTTAAATAAAAACCATGTCCTTTAGGAACTGTTTGAATTTTTACTACATTAAATGAAATATAGATTTTAAATATGAAAATTGGGTACTCACATTTTTATCAGTGATTTGAAAGATCCAGGCGAAGTTTAAGTCGACAGCGGCCATGAACCAAGTAAAATCGGAATTAACTAAAAACGGATCTCTAATCCAAGGAAGAAATTTAGCAAGCCCATGTCTGTCATAAAAAACCGCTTATGCAATGCAGTTTTGATGTTAGTAATGATAGAAGCTGAACTACCCGTTATCAAAAGATCATCTACGTAGAGTACTATGATCAACAAGGAGTCAATTTTCTTCAGGAAATAAACATTGGAATCAGATTTGCAGCGTACAAAATTTTGAGATAACAAATAAGAATCCATCTTTACATACCATGCTCTAGGTGCCTGCTTTAAGCCATAGAGAGACTTCTTTAGTTTGCATACCAGAGATGAATTCTGCATGTATCCCGGTGGCTGCTCCATATAGATTTCCTCCTCGAGATCACCATGAAGAAAGGCATTCTTCACATCCATATGATGCACCTCCCATCCTCTTGCTGCTGCAATGGAGAGAGCTAGCCGAATGGAATCCATTTTTGCCACTGGAGCAAAAGTCTCATCATAGTCAACACCATGTACTTTCTGAAAACCTTTTGCTACCAATCGTGCCTTATATTGACTAACTGGGCTATTTGATGCTTTCTTGGTCCGGTAAACCCACTTGCATCTCACAAGTTTGCGATTTGAAGGTAGCGGAACCAAATCCCAAGTTTGGTTCGGCGGCTTCCCATTCAGGATCCCCATTTGCTTCTGCATAAGTTTGTGGATCAGATCCATGCATCATATAAGCATGCATGGGCATGGATGGCTCCATAGCTAAGAGTGCTTGCGGATCTTCCTCAAACAGAGGGATAGAGGCAGGATCATCAAGGATATCACTCATGCTGCGCCATTTTTGTGTTGAAGGTGGTCGAGAATCTTCCGAACTACATGCAGAAGTATGATCTTGATGTTCAACAACTGGTGGTCTAACAGGGGTCACAAGAAAAGACTCATCTTCATCAGAATGCTGGTATGAAGTTTCATCTGCATACTCATCAATGAGTGGTGATGAAAATTTGGTAACAAGTTCATCTACTGGTGCATGCGAAATATCTTCGTCAAACTTTACACTCCTTTCAATAAATATCTCTTCAGTGTGGATATCAAGCAATCTGTACCCTTTGACTTCATCAGAGTATCCAACAAACATGCATGCTTTGCTTTGAGGCTCCAAAGCCTTTCTCTTCTCTGGAGGAATGCGGGCCCATGCTCGAGATCCAAAAATGCGGAAATGACTAACTTCAGGTTGCATGCTAGTCCAAGCCTCAAAAGGTGTTTTTCTAGTAACAGATTTATGAGGAGATCTGTTCTGGATGTATGAGGCACAATTAATAGCTTCGGCCCACAATTTCGACGGAAGAGATCTTGCATGCAACATGCAATTAGCCATCTCTTTCAAAGATCGATTTTTCCTTTCAGCCACGCCATTTTGCTGTGGAGTGTAAGGAACTGTATGCTGCAACTGTATGCCTGCTTCATCACAAAGATTCTTGATATCTTTGTTGACATATTCCGTCCCATTATCTGTGCGGAGTATTTTGATGCGTTTTCCAAACTGATTTTCCGCATGCGCTTTGAAAATCTTTAGATGTTGAAAAACTTCAGACTTGAGTTTCAAGAAGTAAACCCAAGTGAATCTCGTGTAATCATCTATAAATGACAACACATATCTTGCTTTGCTCATTGAAAGCACCGGAAATGGACCCATGAGATCACTGTGTACAAGTTCCAAAGGTGAAGAGGCTCTCCATGCATGCCCCTTCTCGAATTTTTCTTGTGGATGCTTTCCAAGAGCACATCCATTACAAACACCATCTGAAAATTCAATGGTTGACAATCCTTTGACCATCCCTTGCTTAATAAGCTGTTGCATATATCTGAAATTCAAGTGCCCAAATCTCTCGTGCCAAATCCTACTTTCTTCATTTGCATGCGTAAGTAGCAAAATAGAATCTGATTGAGGAACAAAATCAGAAAATGTATACAGACGAGATTGATCATTTACCTTGCCAGATGCAATCTTCAAATTGGTTTGCATGTCATAAATGCTCATGGAATCTGGGGTAAATTCCACTTTCCTTCCGCTGCCTGTGTGTGTCATCTGATACACTGAGATAAGATTCACAGAAAGCCTTGGAATATGCAAGACATTTTCAAAACTTCCATCTTCGAATTGCACTCTTCCTTGTCCAGTTGCTGCAACTGCAGAATTATCCCCCATGAGAATGGGAGGACCTGAGTATGCATGTAGTGAAGAAAATGATTCCTTTGAAGAAGCCATATGATGTGAAGCTCCTAAATCGATGATCCATTCTTGTGGTGCAGAATGAAGAGCAATCAAAGCATGCCCTTTACCTCTTGGATCTGGTGCTTTTTCTCCAGACTTCTTCTTAGCATTCTCAGGAATGTGGTCTCCAAGATTGTGTTGCTGGAGTGTCTGCGCCATAAGATCTATAGTCTTCTTCATGCATGCAGATTCAGGATGAAAACCACGGTGGCAATAATTGCACATTGATTGCCCTTTCGTTCCTTTCCTTTCCTTTGAGCCAGATGATCCATCAGGGGGTTTGGGATGTCCTCCCTTTCTTGGATCAGGATCCTTCTTCCCTTTTCCTTTCTGATGGTCTTTGGAATTTGCCTTTCCTTTTGCATGCACAGTAAGTGCATGCGCTTTGGAATTTTTAAGTGTGCCCATTTTGATGAGCTTATCTTGCTCATGCATCAAACACTGAATAAAAGAATCCAGTGAGGGCATCTTCCAAGCTGCACCAGTTGCAGATCTGACTATGTGGAATGTAGAGACGAATACTGCATACTCTGGACCAAGTTTTGATAAAATGGAAAGAATCAACTGATTTTCTTGCTTGGATTTGTCGATCCCGCATCCTTTCAGCTGAACCAACAAGGCTTTATACCTTGTGAAAAAATCTTGAATGTTCTCAAAGTTTCTCGGATCTAATGAGTTTAACTCATTTTCGAGAATGCGACCTTGCATTTCATCCTGTTTTCCAAACAATCCTTCCAATTTTTTCCATACTTCATTTGGAGTTGAACATGATTCAACATGAAATAGCAGTTCCGGAGAAATAGATAAACATAGGATGCCGAAGGCCTCGTCCATGCGATTGAAATATCTTGTTTTCTCCATTGCAAATGTTGGTTCAACTTCCGTTTCCATGGTTATTCGAAATAAGCCTCTACTTCTGAGATGAAGTTGAATCTTTGGCTTCCATTCGAAATAATTATATGGAGTGAGAATTGCCGATTGTGGAAACTCGAATTTAGACTCCATTCTTTGTTGTTACTTCAATCTTCTGAACCTGCAAATAAAATTGCTTGTGCACTGATTACAAATCCCTGTGCTCTGGTACCATGTAAGATTTTTGAGATACACAGATCTAGATCTGCAAAACAACAAACAAGCTTGCAAGAGAAGGAAGAAAGCTAGCAAGAATTGAGAAAAGAAATGAAATTGATTCTACAATATTAGTTTTAGAATAAATACATAAAACCAACTAAGCTTAACTTAGTTGCTTTTATGTATTTATTCTAAAACTAATATTGTAGAATCAATTTTTCATTCTTTTCTCAATTCTTGATCGCTTCCTTCCTTCTCTTGCAAGCTTGTTTATTGTTTTGCAGATCTAGATCTGTGTATCTCAAAAATCTTACAATAATGTATGAGCGTGTTGAAAGGTTCATTTTATAATTTGGAATGATTGTGTTGAGAGTTTCATTTTACAATTTGGGATGTGCAGTTATTTACTAAAGTTAAAATTTACCAAAAATTAAAATCTTCAACATAAAACTTTAGCTAAAATTTAAAAAAAATTACACAGAAATTTGATCATCTCAACACAATAAATCTGAAATTAAATAAATCTAAGCTGGTTTTCATACTAATGATGAAAAATATGTGCGAACATAAAAATATTTTTTTCGTTCCGTGGATCTGGGTTGGTGTGAGTGTGGCAAGTTCGGTTTGAATGACTTCAGCGAAGTCCAGCTATATACTTTGGGTATGTGGGTGTTTTACGTATTGGAGCGAATGACTATTAATATTGTTTTATATTATTATTACACTAATATTTAATATTAATATTTCTCTTGTCCTTTTCGATCTGAGTTGGTGCCAGAGTGGCAACTGTAGCATGAATGATTTTAGGTATTTGCGGATGTATACTTGGGACTCTGGGTGTCGCTTACAGCACAGTGACTACATTTGGGCATTTCAAGATTCAGCAAGATTCTTAGGATCAGCAACTCATTGGCCTCCCCTTCTAGGAAGGGTTCCTGTGTGCCATTGATTAGGAATTCTCAGAGATGGGCTCCTGCTGTATTAGCAGTGGAGAAAGAGTTTGCAGCACTGACTGAAGATTACAGAGTTGGATCATTCATTGGCATGAGGAAAGATTACAGAGTTGGATCATTCATTGGCACGAGGAAAACAGGTTAGATCCACAGTTGGGTTCTCTCTCTGATTGGTTCTCCTTTTGTAGATGCAAAGCCCAGCTATCAGATCAGTGGAATGGAACATTCAGAGAGCTATACTTGTGTTACATCCCACGGCCAAAAATTGAGCACAAAACACGTCTATACCCATTCCGGTATGGAACGTGAAACTGTGCAATACCCTGTTCAAAAACAACATCAAAGCCAAATGCGGGATGTTGCATCGCCAGCTGGGAGAAATTCAAATGTTCCGGTGATTCCTGTTGCCTATTTTCTCAGCGCCTGCTATCTCTGCAAACAGCAGTTGAGCCATGGGAAGGACATCTACATGTACAGGTCTGTTATAATTATCATACCATATTGATTTAAAGTTTGGAGAATCACATGGAAATTTGATTATAGTTTCAGGCCAATGATTCTTTTTCATTTTTGCATATCCAAAAGCCTGTTCAATTAATCTAGAATCTTGAGAGTGAGAGCACTGACTTAGTTAATGTGTGGTTTCAATAGCCCCTCAGATTTTTTGTGTGCTCATATGAAAAAAAATGGGTTGCAGATATCTGAGAAGTTAGAACTCATGCTTCAAGAGTTAGTCTCATTCTGTGTTTGCTGATTATTGTAGAGGTGACAAAGCATTCTGCAGCATGGAATGCCGCTCCCAACAGATTTTGATGGATGAATGAATGGAAGCTTTTTCATCGAATGCTTCTTCTTTTGGTGGAAAACTTTTCTTTAGCGAGTACAGCTACTGCTGCATAAGAGAGGAATGGGAACTGTCCGAGCAAGGAAAGACACTTCAGTGTCTCCATTGCTAGGATCTGGAGGCTGTAGGAAAATACAGTGTGGCAGATGATATAAAAATATATGCCTGTAGCATTTATGCCGAGGAAAAGGGATGGGGTGGGCTTCTCTTAGGCATATTGATATGGGATGAGCTATGTTGTGTACATGTTGCCGAAAGTTTTTAGGTTCAATCTCTCTGTAAATTTCCAGAGGCCATTTACAGGGATGGCGTCCACGAGCTTCCCAAGGTACATGAGTTTCTTAATAAGGTATGTACCTGTAGCAGAGAGATCTAGAAAGTCAAAAGAGCTAAGACAAATTTATAGAGAGATAGCGTATGCTCTTCTCTGTTATGATGGACATGAGTGTCGATTACAATAGAAAAAGATTTCTCTCATATTAGGTTTACTGCAAATTTCTGAATTGGTATTGCAGATTTCTGATGTGCTTCCCACAGACAATGATCAGAACTTCGTACAAGTGCTGAGAACTTTAACGTATTATGTGTGTTCTCATCTGTTCTCAGTTTTTTCTAAAAGTCAAGATTACATTACATCACGATTTATTTTGGTTTACTTAGTTGCTCCACATTATATTGGATGAATGAGTTTTACACTTAGGTGTGTTCACTAAATGCTATTGTTTTTAAATGTGACTAAAGTAAAACCAGACATGTTCGACCAGTGTGGACAGATAAAAGTACAGGTCTGATTTGCAATGCAAGATTCAGATCACTTAGTGAATGTTTCCTAAACTTCTTAACTTTTTTTTAGGCATAGGGTGAATCTGTAACTGACAGACCTAATCACATAGTGCATGTTTCTTAAACCTTTTAAAATGACTTTTTTTTTAAGGTACAGGGTAAATCTGTAACTACCAGACCTAATCTAAGTAAGATTCACGATAGGGATAGCAAGATAGTATACTCAGTGTGATTTGACCCCTGACCTTGTGGGTTTCACCTAACGAACTCAACGGCCACATCACACATCACTGTATTAAAATGACCTTTTTAACCATACACTCCAAAGAGATTTTTAAGGAATCCTCCCTTTCTGCAGACAAAAGAAAGTACCCTAATTCAGATTTGATTTAATTTAAAAAAAATTAAGTTGGTTTTCATTAAATTATATGAGCTTTAGGCTCAATCAGCTATTATTGACTTTGTTACTAAGTATTATGTGTAAATAATGAAATTCAAAGTTATAATCCAAAAAAATATTTCTGATTAAATTTTATGATAGTTAACCTATGGTAACTTAATTCAGGATTCCCCTGTTATAAAGTAATATGTAAATCATGAAATTCTTCCTAACAAACTTAATTGATTATTAACTAAATCGAAGTATTTTGGCACTTCTGCTAAACAGATGGGAAGAAAAAATTTGCCACTTTACATTTTTAAATTCTATAAATCTAAATATGGATTTACTCAAGCTTCTGGGGTTTTGGTGTTTGGAATCTATTTGCAAAAAGTCTCAACTGTTTGAAAATCTATTAATATTAATTTATGCAGATATAAATTTAAATCTATAAATGTAAATATAAATTTACGCTACAATAACGTTTGAAAGTTTAGTAATATTAATCTATGCAGATATAAGAATGTGGAAAAGTTATGTATATATAAATATAACAACGGCCGATTTCCATAAGAAGTGGAAAATCAATATTAATAGCATTAAGCTATTAAATTGCAGCCATTCTCTGACAATAACAATCAAACTTATCTATCAATCTAGACTTACAGGAAAAAAGCTCCCACGACCCATTTCCAAAAGGAGAAGTGGAAACTCAATCAAACTTATTTATCAATCTAGACTTACAGGAAAAAAAGCTCCCACGGCCCATTTCCAAAAGGAGAAGTGGAAAGTCAATATTAATAGCATTAAGCTATTAAATTGCAGCCATTCTCTGGCAGTAACAATAAAAATGTATTTATCAATCTAGAGTTACATAATGTTATTTATTAATTTAGAGTCACAGAGAATATAACTAGTCTTGAGCCAGAACAGTGGTGGAAACGATTATAAACTACTTGTGCATGGAATCATTTTGATTACACTGATTACATTTGCTGTCTGTCGCTTACAGATAGTACTGCAATCTAGCTGCAACTTCATTTATCTTTTTATCTTTTACCTTTTTAAAGGAAGGCAAAGAACTGAAAAAACCCTAGCAAATCCCAAACCGTTTTCTTAGAGCCAGTTTGGATAATTACGCTGCTAACGAGGCTTGAATGCTCATGTAACTTTTTTTCCCATCTCATGGTTATTTTTAGATTGATTACAGAATAGACAACATTTTTCAGGGTGAATACCAAACTATATTCTATTTCATTAATATATAACAAATATAATTTTAGGTTGATTACAGAAAATAATTTACAAGCTGTAAACACATTTTTCAGTATAAAAACAACACTATTTTCATTCAAATTTCGATTGTCGAATGCAAGAATAGAGTCATCGAACTTCCATTCCTAATTCTGCTGCCAGAGTTCTATGGGACACCCAATTTAAACATCTCCTCTGAGATTGCTTCTCCGTTTCAATTTATCAAGCACTTTTCACTTGAAGTGGATGATCACTTTACGAAATCTTTATTTTGTGACTGATCACTTTGTGAAATCTTTATTTTGTGACTGCTACTAAAATTGTTGTAACAACAATTATAGCTACAAAATGACAAAGCTTTTATACATTTCCTTGAACATTGCATAGAAATTGGCAGCACCAAAGCTCTCTATAGTTCTCAGTTTTTATACGCTGAATGAATCAATAAATCTTGCACACAAATTGGCCGCAGGGTACTTCTATATGATTCTAAACTTGTATACACTGCATGAAAGAACGAATCAATTTGGATTAAAAAACTATTTTGTTTGTGTCACCACTCAACAAATTATTATCACACTTGAAATATGCATGATCCAACAGTATGTGCAATTGAATAGAGGTTCGTGCTCTGCCGGGTAATAAATTAATAAATTATAGTGAATTGATCCCTTGGCATATATCATTTGAAATTATTAGAGTAGCCGTCAGAATCGGCAGCAATGTGGGATTGTTTGAGTAATCTGAAAGGTATAAACATTAATCACTGTAAAATTCATATGCAAAGATTCCCTCTGATGAAAGGTGGAACTCAGAAATCTCAATCTCGTGGCTAGTAATGAAAGATGCTGGCATTAAGAAGTTGGCATTCATGAATATTAACCTTTTTAATCTATTTATTATTATTGAACTTGTTCAAATAACAAATAGTATAGATACTGAATTTCAATCTTCTAACTAAAATCTTCGAACTAATAAAATTTTCAATTTACCTGCATGAGAACTTAAGTCTTATTCATTCAAGTGATAGTAACTATTTTAAATATGAAATACCTATTATCATTTATCAACTATGAAGGAAATTAAGGGATATACAACCGTTCATAGCGAAGCTATTTGTTTATTTTGGTTGGAATTCAACTATTTATTTCAATAAAGCCCATAGTGGGAGTGTTTGAATCATTATTTTGATGGTAGAAATAGATTCAATGCCATCAAAAATTTATAAGACACCTAAATTTATGAAGCTTGATAGTTATAACCTAGACTTCCAAAAATTTCAATTGAATTTCGTCAAAATAATGTCCCATTTTCAATTATTTTATGGGCCAAAACTTTACCTCTGGTATTATTATTAATATTACTCAATATCTCCATCAATTAGGTTATCTCAAATTAAAATAAATACTCCATCTCAAGCCTAGATAAGTTTCACATAGGTCTAATAAGTTTCACTTCTAATAGCTTGAATGCCATCATCATTGTTAAAATATGGTAAAGTATGGATCTTCTCTTAGCCACTTAAACCTTATTCAATGTCGTTGGCATCTTTGGGATGCACGAGTAGAGTCTCCTCTTCTGAACTCGACAATATTGAGACTGTGTTGATTTAGTAGACGGAAAATGGAAGACAAAGTAATGGAAAGGTAAGATGCAATTCATAGGTAAACAACTCTCACAATTGAAGTCTTCTCACATTTATGAAGCCACAGTCGAATACATTTATAAAAGTACAATATAGTTTAAGAGTTTAAATAAATTACTAAAGAATTGAATTTAAAACAAAATTAAGACCAATAATTTAAATCAAGCAATAACAATATATAACAAAGTTTAAAAAAATGCTTATATTAGAATTTTCTCCATTATTTTAATAACACCCTCTTTCATGGAGAAATGTGTTTCCAGCAACACTTAATTGATTTCTAAATATTTCAAACTTTGTCTTTCCAAGTCTTTGTGAAGATGTTATCCATATTTTCATTTGTGTTACAATAAATTAGATAAATCTCGTTTGAATGCATGGCTATTGGGTTTCAATGTGCTTTGATCCACCATGATACACTAGATTGTTAGCTATCATGATCATATTTGATAACCATTGACATTTTCTTTTCTTCTCCCACATCCTTAAGAATCCACCTGAACCAAATTGCTTCATAAGTAGCACTACATAAGGCTTTGCACTCACCTTCATTTGATGAAGAAGAAATAGTTGTTTGTTTCTTATTGGTCCATTGTGTGATCCCAATTCCAAGACTAAATGCACATCTTATGGTGGATTATGTCATTAATATTTTTTGCCCAATCTAAATAAAAAAGAAAAAAACTGCCAACTGAACATCAAATTTATCAATATATTTAATACCAAAATTAACAGTCCCTTTCATATGTCAAAGGACTCTCTTCATTGCTTTCCAATAGATTTCATGGGCCTTAGTCATGTACTGACTAAGGATTTTGATTGAATATGCTATGTTGAGCCTAGTTGTAGTGAGATAGTTTAGACTCCCCCCAAGCTGATAATACAATGCACCATCCACCTCTGTTGTTTGATCATCAATGCAGAAATAACATTATATGTTCTTCAGGAATTGGCATCACCTTTCATTGATTCATATTGAACCTTTTGAGTAGCTCCCTCGTATATTTGCTTTGTGTGACTAGTGTCTCGACAACTTCTCTCCATAGCTCAAGACCTAAGCAATAATGTAATTCACCATGGTCTTTCACCTCAAAAACATGTGAGAATTTCCTTTTAATTTCTTCAACGAGCTTAGATGCATTGCTTGTTATATAGTAAGATCATCAACATACAACGAAATCAAAGCAATATGCCCCTTTTGATCTGCCTTGATATACAAGTTAGGATCACTCGTACTTTTCTTAAAACCTTTCTAAATAAAGGAATAAATCTTTACATATATAGATCTTCGTCCCTGTTTCAGTCTATATAAGGATTTCTTTAATTTACAAACAAGATTCTCTTGACCCTTGTTTACGAATCCTTCTAGCTAAGCAAGACATACTTCTTCCTTTAATTCATGATTGAGAAAAGTATATTTGACATCTAACTACTGTAATTTCCAATTTTTTTTTTGTAGTTAAAGAAATCATCAATTTAATTGTGTTTAGCTTAGATATAGGGGCAAAGGTATCTTCATAATCAATTCCCTCTTTGTGTGGATATCCCTTTGCAACCAATCTAGCTTTGTATCTATCTATAGTACCATCAACGTTAAATTTGGGTTTGAACAACCATTTTATACAACTTATGGGAACTTTGTTTTTAGGAAATTCAGTTAATTCTCATTTATTATTTTTCATTATGGACTCATATTCCTCATTTATTTCATCTCTCCATTCTTTATGTCCTTTAGCTTGTTCAAAATTGAAAGGTTATATGACATTGATAACTTCGGTCTTCAAGGCGTAGCCTTTATAAATTACAAGATATTGAGTTTGGCGTGATGACCTCCTTGGTGCTTCACTAATATCACCTACGCTCCGTGTGCTTTAGCTACTTTAAGTGTCCATGTTGTTGTATTCTTCCTCCTATTTCTATTATGGTTTATCATTTGATACTTCTTTAACATTGCCATCATAATAATAAGGAATATGCTATGCATCATAATTGTCCACTTTATGGCCTTCATCAACATGCTCATGAACTAACACATCTTTACTTGCAAACATTATTGTTTGCACGGATCAAACATCTTATATGTTTTGTGATCAGAACCGTTGTAGCATTAAAACTATATATATATATATATATATATATATATATATATATATATATATATATATATATATATATATATATATATATATATATAATGATGGTGTTTTTACAAGAAAGACCCTGGTTTAATAAGCCCTAGGGCACCTTTTCGAGAAGGGGCATGATCTTTGATTGTGCCCCAATTACATAATTAATTAATTACATAACATTTACTTCCTATTGAAAATATGCTTTTTCCTCAAAGCATACATAACGATGAGTTTTTTTGGAAAGAAGCTTATGTCTCCTAGGAGGCTTCTTCTTCTCGTAGATTCTCCACTTGATAAGGTATTCCTTAATTACTCGAGATCACAACTTCCTTTCCTTGGTGGTAACAATTCCTTTTGGTTCTAAGATGAACTTTCCTTCATCATCTAATATTAGAAGCATTGTCTATGCTGATTGGTGTATGCCCAATGTTTTTTTAACGCAAGATACATGGAAAACATTGTGAAATCCACTGTTGTTCGAAAGACTCAAGTTGTATGCTACTTGGCCGATCTTTTTGTTAATCTGATATGGTCCATAAAAATTTGGGGCCAATTTGTCTTTTCCTTTTTGTTTTAGGGATAATTTCTTGTAAGGATGAAGTTTAATAAATACCCATTGTCGAACTTCAAATTCTCTCTTTGTTTTGTGTCAATCAGCCTACTGCTTTATGCAATTTCTTGCAATACTTAGATTTTCTTTTAACATTTGAAAAATGTTTTGGGTTTCTTCTAATTGCTCCTTAACTGGTGGAACTTTTATCTTGGAAATGAGAAAATCCTTCAATTAGGGAGGTTCATATCTGTACAGAACTTGAAATGGGGTCATCTTTGCGGAAGTGTGATAAGTTGAATTGTACCACCATTCAGTGAGATGTAACCAATTTTCCCACTTGTTTTGTTTGTCTGATGCATAACAATGAAGGTAGGCTTATAAGCATGTATTGACAATTTCTCTTTGACAGTCTATTTGAGGATGATATGCATAACTCATGTTGAGGTATGTTCCAATATGTTTGAAAAAATCCTTCCAAAAATTACCCTTCAAATTAGGATCTCTATCACTGACAATGATTTTAGGAAATCTATGTAATTTTGTAGATATTCTTGGAAAATATCTTGGCGATCTCTTTTTCTGAATCTGATTTCCTCATTCTTATGAAGTGTGCATATTTTGTTAGTCTATCTACAACTACAAGAATTTTATCTTTCCTGTCTCACATGAGTAATCCTTTAATAAAATCCATTGATATTTCTTCCCATTTTTGGTTTGGGATATTTAAGGCGTGGAGCAACCCTGGGATCATAATGTTTTCACTTTCATTTCATTGACATTGATCACATTGTGCTACATATTTTTGAATATCATTATTCATACCCCTCCAAAAGAATTACTAACATGCATTATAGTAGGTTTTAAAGAATCCTATGTGTCTGGTTGATAGTGAATCATGCGACTCTTTAAGAATCTTGGCTTTAAATTTGGAATTTGAAGTCAGATACATTCTTCCCTTGTACCATAGAATATCATTTTTCCATTCAAATTTTGAATTCTGAGGAAGGTTATTGATTATAACACTTGTTTCTGGATCCTTTCATATTCACTTCGAATTTCATTAAGCCAATTGGGAACAACAACCGAAACTGCAAGTAATGATGGTTCTTCATCTTTCCAAGATAGATGATCAACTACTACGTTATCTTTCCCTTTCTTATGTAATATATCCATGTCAAAGGCAACGATTTTTTCAATCCATTTTTTTTGTTCTGTAGATAGAGTTTTCTGCTCGAGGAGATGTTGAAGACTATTATGATTTGTTCATATTAAGAACTTACATCCCAAGTGATATTATCTCCATTTGGCTAATGCATGCATAATAGCAAGAATTTCCCTTTTGTATATAGACTTCATACGTTATTTCTTATTGAGCTTCCTACTTTCAAACATGATTGGGTGGCCTTCATGCATTAGTACTACTCCTATACCAAAACCTGAAGCATCACACTCAATTACAAATGGTTTTGAGAAGTTTGGAGTTTCCAATACAAGGGCATTAGACAAAAATTCCTTCAAGTCTTCAAAACACTTTTCTGCTTCATCATTCCATCAAAATGAGTTCTTCTTTAGAAGGTTCATTAGGGGTACAGTTATATGGGCATATTTTTTTTGTAAATCTTCGATAATATCTGGTCAATCCTAAGAATCCTCTTAGCTTAGAGATATTAACTGGTTTGGGCCATTCCCTTATAGCCTTGATCTTATTAGGATCTACTTTAACTCCTTCTTTGGATATTATATGTCTCAAATACTCTACTTCTTCTTTCCCAAAAGTGCATTTGGAATTTTTGGCATAGAACTATTGCTCTTCTAATACATTAAGGACTTGCTCCAAACGTTGTAGGTGCTCCTTCCATGTTTTACTATAAATTAGAATGTCATCAAAGAACACTAACACAAAATTCCTTAGATATGGACAAAATATCTCATTCATAGTAGCTTGGTATGTTGTCGGTGAATTTATTAAATCAAAATCCATTACATTAAACTCATAATGACCTTCATGTATTTGGAACATAGTTTTTGCTAGGTATTCAAGCCTTATTTTGATTTGGTAATACCCTGATCTTAAGTCCAATTTTGAGAAGTATTTATCTCCATGTAGTTCATCCAACATTTCATCGATAAAAGGGATTGGAAACTTGCTTTTAATTGTTATTTTGTTTAGTCCTCAATAATCGATGCATAGTCTAAATGATCCATCTTCCTTTCGAACTAATACAACTAGAGCAACGTACAAACTTCTAGTTTTTGTGATAATGCCACATTTTAAAAGATCCTGGACTAATATTTCAATTTCATCTTTTTGATGATGTGGATATCAATACAACTTGATGTTGATGGGATTTGATCTCGATTTGACTTCAATTGTATGCTCGATTTCTCTTTTAGGAGGCAACTTCATTGGAAGATCTTCGAACAATTTTTCTTTCTTTTGAATTAGCTCTTGGACCTTCGGTGCTTCTTCATTGACTAGATTTGAAGTTAACATTTCAAATTGATGACACTATACTAAATAAACTTGTGCTCCTTTTCAGATAATTTTCATCCTCTTAGATGATGATACAATTTGATTCTCAAGGTGTTGGAACCCATATAACTTATATTTTTGCCCTTCCCATTTAAATTTAATAAATTTATTTTGATGGTTGGAAGTGTAAGTACCTAGTGTTTGAAGCCATTTGATACCTAGGACCACATCCACTCCTCCTAATGATACAGTGTAGAATGAAGACTCTAGATTATAGTCTTGAATATGTAATTTGACTTTATGACATTTCCCTACATTTTGATTTTTTTACCATCAACTACCATAACCTTCATGTTGGGCATGGAAAATGTGAAAATGTTGAGCCTTTTCGCCATAGTTGAGTCCAAAAAATTGTGGGCGCCACTGTTATCGATCAGAACCATTATGTTTCTCTTCTTGATATTCCCTTTTAATTTTAATGATTATGGCTACGATATACCTGTCATAGCTGATAATGACACTTCCAGAATGTTCTCGTTATCTAGTTCTACAGAAAATTATGGAGAATCCTCGATTTCTTCTACGTCTGATTCTTCATTGACTAAATCATTAGTTGCTTCACATTTATACAAGTTCTTGGTTTCTTTTCATTTAGCACATCTATGCCTAGGGTCCCATTTTTCGCCACAAAGTCTAAAATTTACCTCTTTAATTCTTTACATTTCCAAGTTAGTTTTTTATTCTTCATGAAGATGCGGTGGAACATATTTTGTGTTATTCGTGTTCGCATCTTGAGAAAATCTTCGTCTCGAATATACTCTTTCAAATTTCGACCATTGCATCTTTTCGTGCTTCCTTTTAGTAGATTTTCCTTATGTCTCGCTACCTCTATAGAAGTGATTTCATGAATCTCAAGCATAACCTGGAGATGGGGTTTAAGTCTCGTGGTGTATGATTGAATGAGACATGTTTCTAAAAATCTAGGTTCTCATGTAGCTAATGCCTCCCATTATTGGGTGTATTCATCCACATCTCCTTTTCTTTGTAGTCTAGTGAGTGTCGAGAATAACTCTTCTTCCTTGACACCTTGGAACCTTTTAAAGAATGCCTTTTTGAATTTCCTCCAATTGATAGCAAGTGTCGCCTTTTTCCACCACATATACCAATTATATGCATCATCTTCCATTTGCATGGATGCATGCTTGACCTTTTCATCATCATTGTCAATACTGTAAATCTCGAAATATTCTTTTGCTTTATTGAACCATGCAATGTTTCACTTCTCGTTACCGTCAAATTTGGAGAGTTAAAGTTTTTCTCTTCATTGATATGTCACAACTTTTGGAGTGAAGAGAATGTATTGATTCACAATCTGCATATTTTGAAATTTGTGTTACTATTTTGTTGATGGGGTATGGACGATGCTTTTAGAGACTCGGGTTTCTCATGTGATTATGACAATTTTGACGAATCTAGAGAATTGAGATGTTGAGTTTCTTCATTATTCTAGGGTATTTGATCGGGTGTAATCTTCAACTTGTCACAAATATAAGTCAAAATCACCATTGATTGAATATGATTTAGATTCACTGTATTTGAAAGGATTTCATGATCCTTTTTGAATTCGTTATGGTTCTGATCGAATTTACTTTCTATTCTCTTTGTTGTATTATGGAGCTCTTTGATGTTTTCATCGTGTCCCGTCACCTTAGTCTCGATATCTATCATTTTTTTTATTAAAATCAGGCATCGACATTGATGAAGACATTAATCGGGTATGAGGTGGAGTATACTTATCTAGCTTAACCCTTTTTCTTATCTTGACCCTAATTTTTTTTTTAATAAATACATTAAATATATATATAGTTATTAACTACATTAAATATATATAACTATATTGCTATATTATATAAGCTATATAGTATACATTTATTATTTAATGATCACGATTATAAAATCAAAGTGTGGTGTTTATTGGCTCAACAAACAACGTTGTTAACTAAGATTGGACATGATGACAACAACGTTAACCAGAGATTTGGATGTGAGTGTAGTAGGGATGGTGGTCGGTGGTGCAGAACACTAGAGGACGGGGTTTGGATGGAGCGGATCGACAATGCAGTGAGGGATGGAGAGAAAAGGAGCGGATCGACAATGTGGTGAGGGATGGACCAGAACAGAGAATAAAGTTGTTGGGAATGGTGGAAAAAAAAATGATCAATGGCGTTGAACAATGAACAAGAGCTGTAGGAGCGACTGGCTCTCATACCACCTAGAACATTAAAACTCAAAAAATATATATATACTGATTGAATGATGGATTTTTACAAGAAGGACCATGGCTTAAATAAGCCCTTGGGAACCTTTTCGAGAAGGGGCATGATCTTTGATCCCGCCCCAGTTACATAATTAATTAATTATGTAACAACAATAACCAATACAATTCCATAAGATGCTTTTGCATCAAGTTTTTTCCTATATTTTTTAGGAACATGAGAAAATGATTTACTTCTAAATATTCTTAAATGGCTTACTGGTTTTTTTATAGCCATAAAGAGCTTTGAAAGGAGTTTTATGGACTTAAATTTTAGTTGGAACCTTAGTTTTCAAATAAACAATAGTACTAACAGCTTCCGCCCAAAAATCATTGGTAGGATTTTTACCTTTTATCACGTTTCATGCAGATTCCACTAAGGTTATATTCTTTTTTTCAACGACTTCATTTTTGTTATGGAGTATGTGGCACCATGAACTAGTGCACGATTCCATAGGTTTTTCAATATTTGACGAATGCACTTGATGTATATTCCCCCCTTGATCTAATTAGAGGATCTTGTTGTATTTACTTGTTTGCTTCTTATTCATATTTTTAAAATATTTAAAGCATTTAAATACATCACTTTTCTTTCTCATAAAGTCAACCCATATATATTTTGTGCAATCATTAATAAAGATCAAGAAATATTATGCTCCTCCAAGTGATTTAAGGACAAGTGAAAAAATGTCTCTTTTTATTTTATCTATATCAATCGATAATTCTTCATTATAAAGGTTCCCTAACACACACTCTTCACATGTACTATGTTCATCTTTAAGCAATGGAAGTCTATCCATCATTCCTTTTTTTTGAAGTAGTAGAAAATCATGATAGTTAAGGTGACATATCTTTGGTGCCATAAATATTTTGTTGTAAAGGTTGTAGCTTCCAATGCTTGTCATGTTCATCACATCAATCATATACAAGTTTGCAACTCATTTTCAAGTTGAAATAACATTGTAATTATCTCACATATTTTTTACCACATACTGTGAATTTACAAGTTCTACCTTCAAATCTTGATTCATTATGGTAGAGACTGCGATTAAGTTCTTCTTAATACTAGGGATATACATCATATTTTGAATATGTTTAGTACATCCATTCAGTAATGCCATTGATACATCGCCATATGCTTTAATTTGAGGTGAGCAATCATATCCACAATATATGTTAGCACCATTATTTGTTTCATGATAATTTTCAAACTAGTTCTTATTACAAGATATATGTATGGAGGCACCAAAATCAATAAACCATGCATTTTAGTTATTTATTGTGGGCTTGATTGTGGGGAAAACTCCACAGCTAAGTGCGCTTGAGCCAGAGGCAATCTGGGATGGGTGACCTCTTGGGAAGTCTTGGTTACCGGGTGTAACCCACGAAAGTGATGATTGACGCTATGTGAATTATTACACTAGTTTCAATCCCACTTTCAGTAGTGCAATGTGCCAAAAAATAATATCTAATACATTTATAATTTAAATAAATTTAATAAAATTTAAAATTTAATTAAAACATAATTTTAATTATACCAATACATAACAAAACCTAAATAATATCAATTCTAAAATTTTCTCCATTATTCTAGTAACGTGAATCTCTCCAAGAATTAAGCATAGCAGCATATGGCATGGATGTTATTTCAAGATTATACCCAAAGTTTCCATCATTACACATTCTACCTCTATTAGCACCGTAAAATATTTACAGTTTGCCATTAACCTTTCTAACTTCATACAAAAACTAAAACTAAACCCAATTTTATCGATGTATAGGTTACACCCTTTGCACATAACCCGAATATAGCGGGCGTACTTACTGGAACCTTGCAAACACGAAGCAGGAAATGGTCATCAAAGAAAGATGTACTCACTGGAACCTTGCAAACACGAAGCAGGAAATGGTCATCAAAGAAAGATGTGAACATGAACATTTTATGAATTGGTCATGAAAGAACATTTTATGAATTTTGCACACTTGTTTTTTAGTTAAAGCTTAGTGAGCGGAAACATGAAGATAGACGTCCGTGTTTATGATTAGTGGCTCTGCAACAATGAAAGTCAAGAAAGTAGATGGATCAGAAGTAATAAGTTATGATAGCAACTAAATTAGTTGAAATAGAGCTTCAGATAGCAACCCGGCCATAATCTATATATATATATATTTCTTCATTCAAAAGAATTTTAAATTTATAATAAATTATTAAAATTATAATATCACTCAGATGATAGAACTAAATAATATGATTTCACATCCTTTATTTTAGGAGTTTGGTTGCTTTATAATGGTTAGATTTTTATACTTATTTTATTTATACTCATTTTATTGGGAATGGATCAGGTATTTAGGGATTATTTTGAGATTCATCTTGAGACCACTTATAAAAGTAATGATAATGGTGTGAAAATTTACTAATACTTATTGGATTATTCTGATATTTATAATAGTTAGATTTTCATATTTATTTTAGTGGGAATGCATCATGTACTATGGGATTATTTTGAGATTCATCTTGAGACCACTCATACAAATAATGATAATGGTTAGGAAGTTTACTAATACTTATTGGGTTATTCAGAGATTCATCGACATGATAATGGTTTGGAAGTTTACTAATGCCTACAGATTCACTTTGCACCACTCATAAAAATAATGATAATGATTTGGAAGTTTACTAATATCTACAGACTCCGAAATTCAGACTCACACCACTCAGAAAAATAATAATAATAATTTGGAAGTTTACTAATATTTTAATATAACTAAAAAACTAACCCTAATAACCAAAGTTTACTAATATTTTAGTATAACTAAAAAACTAAAAATAATAACCAAAATTTCCATCACATCTAAACTAATTAACCAGAACAATTTTTTTTGATAAAGTCATCTACTATAAAATCTGTATCTGTATTTTCTTATTGCATTCTGTGTATTTTCTCATTGCATTCTATGTTGTGTTCTTGGCTAAACTAATTAACCAGAACAATTTTTTTTTTTGATAAATTCATCTACTATAAAATCTGTATCTGTATTTTGTTATTGCATTCTATGTATTTTCTCATTGCATTCTATGTTGTGTTCTTGGCTCTTCATATTACATGGGTTATAAATGGTTCCTTTCAATGCTCCCGTTCCATTTCTTTAAAAAAAAATCCTAAGGAATGTCTCTATTTGTAAATATTTGTAATAACAAGAATTTCCATCACATAAGCCAATTAACAAGGGCAAAGGAGTCAGATGCCGCAAAATTTCAATTTGATTATTACATTTTATGGTGTGTTCGTGGATTTTCATATTACATGGATATAAATGGTTCCTTTCCATGCTTTTTTTACTTTTAAAAAGAAAAAATCCGAAGGTAATTCTTCTATGGGAATATTTTGAAAAAATTGAATTGAATAAAGATCTATATGAATATTTTGAAAAAAATGAATTAAATAAAGATTTATATGAATTTGAATTTGGTTTGGTCAAAGATATCAAAACTAAAACTAAATCTAAATTTGAATCAAATTTGCTTTGCAAATAAACAATATGTGAATTTGAATTTAATTCAAATTTAATTAGATCAAATATACACTATGTGAATTTGAATTTGATTGGATGAAATATATCGAAAATCAAATATATAGCCCAATTATCTCTGGGCACTTAAATTAAGCCTGGGAAACAAACACTTGAGTTCACTTCTTTTCTACGTAAAAGAATTATTATCAATATGATGATTTTGAAAAAGGAGAGGAGATTTATTCTTACATATTAAAAGCAATTAACTAAATTTAGGAAAAACACACTTAATGAGAGTTTTCTTTAGAATTTTGCTATCAATGTGAGCATTTCGGGAAAGGAGATGATTTTTTTTTTTATTTTGATTATCAATGAGTCATTTTATACATTTTTGTTTTTTAAATTATCAATGAGTTATTTTATACATTTTTATTTTTATATGTAAGATATATTTATAATATTGATATAAAATTATTATTTTCTAACTTATAAGCAAAAATATATATGTAAATTGGAAAATTTTATTAGGGATGAGTTGTTTTTTTTCAACATTAAATAGAAAAATAACAATATAGCTTGAAATTTCTAGCACCTTTCTATCTAATCAATTATAGCAAAACCAACTAAATCAATAATCAAATTTGGTCAACAATTGAAATTACATGCTTTAATATTCTTTAACATTGACAATGCCTAAGTGATATATATTAAACTAAAAACCAATTACTTCCAATTGTTTGGTGAATATGCTTGCTAGCTAATCTCAAGATCCACAAATTTGAAGGAAAATGTCACCACTGTTGGCAAGCTCGTGAATGAAGTGATGTCAAGTGTCAATGTGTTTGGTTTTTTGGTGAAACACGTGGTTCTTTGACAATGGATTATTGAACTGTAGTCACAAAAAATAGAAGTTAGTTCCTTCTCCACATGTGCAATCTTTCAAGAGTCTCTTTAGTCATACTACATGACATGCTGTTATAGGAGCTACTACATACTCTTCTTCTACAGAAGATATTGAGACAATGAACTATTTCTTAGATGCCCATGAGATCAATTTTGTGCCTAAATGAAAATCATATCATGAGGTGATTTTCTTATCATTAGTTGTATCAGCAAAGTCATGTCTATGTATCCTGTAAATGTGTTGTCTTCATAAGTTATGTACCACATCCTATCATTAGTTATACATGTAATATACATTAAAATTCGTTTCCATCTTTTCAATGAAAGTCCTTGGAAGAATCCATAAATTTGGAAATGAAACTCGTTGCATACATAACATCAAGCCTACTTGCAGTAAGGAACATGAGGTTGCTTGCAAGCCTCTTATTGAGTGTTGAATCAACTGTTGGTCCTTCATCCTAATTGTTGAATTTTGATCCTATTGCAATATGTGTTTCTATTGGTTTTAATTTATCCTTCCTATACTTGTTTAAGATATTTGTAGCATACTTTTGTTGACATTAAAAATTCCTTGAGTAGATTTCTAAACTTCAGTTCTCAAAAAGTACTTCATGAAACCAAGCTTTGTCTTCTCAAACTCTTTTTTCATGGAAGCTTTGAAGTCATATAACATATTTCTAGTACATATCATATCATCAAAATAAAGACAAACTATAAGAATTTTACATTGCCAATCTCATTTTGTATAAAGAGTGGGCTCATTGCATCTACACACCACCCGACCATAGGTTGGGCTGAACCAAATCTCTCTTTCATCCAATCACCCCCATGCCATATTCCAAGCATGAATGTGAGATCTCATGGAACAAATCAAACAAAACCAATATAGGGCTTCCAGAGGCCAAACCACCTCAACCCTCAACTAGAGATTCAACCTCACGGTCGGACATCACTAACCATCACCAAACTGGTCTCTTACATAAGTTGTCTAGGGCTCTAGAGCATTTGTTCCAACTAGGGCTTCGAGGACTAGGCATTCAACCCACAGCTGTTGTCGGGCTTCCTGAGCATTTTTCCAACCAAGGCTTCCAGGATTAGTAACTCAATCGACCAAGGGCTTCCAGAGCATTTGTCCAACCAAGTGTTCTAGGACCAATACCTCAACCCAAGTTGTTACAGAGCTTCTAGAGGGTTTGTCCAACCAAGGCTTCCAAGAACTAGTAAATCAACCCATAACCATAAGGAAAATGAGAACCAACAACCTCAACACCATGGTTATCCAGGAAATGGCAAGGCTAGGAAAATCCACTATCACTCAAGGAAATCCTCCATGCCAATGACAGATCATAGCCAAGACACAACATGCATGCCAAAACTAGCAAGGAAATCATACATGCAACTCAGTACCTGCAAGAAAAATCCATTGTAGTTGTTGATCTTGATGTCCTCTTGCACTTTCCTGCTCTTCTTTTTCCTGCTTGCTCCAAATCCCAAGTATGCCACACTCCTCCAAGAGTGTTCCAAGAAAACTCTAAATGTCCAAGAGTATGAGAGAGAGAGAGTAGAAAATGAGAGCTCCAAAACTGAACTGACAAAAAGATACAAATTGATCCTCAGAAGCCTTTTTATTAATGAGGTTTCTATTTTGTTCATTTTACATGATTTTCCTTTATTTTCCTCTGCTTTTTTATTAATGAGTGTTGAAGGGAAAAGTATCCAATACGGAATGCCCCTATCCCACTCTAAGGGTGATAGTACCTCAGCAACAAAGAAGACAAAACTATCTAAGTATTCTTCCTTATGAAATGTAAATAGAGGGAGAAAGATGCAACCAACCGATGTCTTTCGCTAGTTTGCTGATCCAATCTCACTCTTTCTGCTTGCTCCCCAGCTGCTTGCTCCTTCACTGGCCCAGCTACACCAAGTTCCTGCAAAACGGCAAGAGAGGGAAACTACAAGAAGCATACATTCATAACTAGTTTAAGGATTAGAATAAACTAAATATGCAAGTAAAGCAAAACATCATTGATATACATGCATATAGAAGAAACTCAAATGGCTTTATTGATGAAGAAGTAAAGTTCAGGAAGTGATACAACCATATGAGGCCCAATCCAGCATCACCTTCCCAGCAGAAAGGAATTTCTTCTTCACCTCCTTGAAAGCAAATCACCCAATAGCTCTAATCTCAAACCAACAGCAATTCTTTGCAAATACCAAATTCCAGCCCCCTTGATCTCATGGAGGAGAGATCTATATATAGGAGTTTTGGAGAGAGGATGAGTCAGCTTGTGGCTGGTATGAAGCTGACTAGTGTCCCCTCCCACTTTCAGTTCTTGAATCCACTTGGAGGTTCTTGCTTCCACTTGGAGATTTGGAACCTCTTACTCATCACCAGTCGAATTCTTTGATGCAAGTGTCATTTTGGAAGCTTCCTGGGCATTGACACCTTGAAGAATGAACTTGCCACTTTTCCAAACTTGCCCAGCGCATGTAGCCTTTGTTGGAGTTGACATTCAACGCAGGTAGACAGTGGAGCAGTTGACATTCAGCGCAGATGCTCAGTGGAGCAGTTGACATGATCCAGAATTAGCTTGTTTTTGAGTGTTTTCAGGTGGAGAACTTTTGTGAATTGCTATGGTTAGTTGGCCTTGTTCCTGTAGGGGTAGGAACAACATGTTTAGGGACTTTGGATCCCTTGATTATGGAAATTTCATGCTCAGTGATGCAAGGCACAAAAATGTCTATAACAGTTTCCCCCTAAAGTATGAGGCCGTTTATCGGGTGAAATGCTTTACCAAGAGGATCCGAAGTTCATCCAATCGCTGGGAGGAGACCTGTAATAAGATACAATACAATACATTATGATTCATATTGCTTTCATGATCTAGCTGAGGCGGGCATTCCCATGCTCAGCTTTATAAATTCATTTTTGTACATAGAACAAACGATCGTCTGATGATAGACTGATAATTTCAGTGAAATTATCATCCTTTGAGTAGGATGATCATCTGCTGCAATGATGTACATGTCAAAATGTCTTTACTTTTCCCCGAATATATATCGCAGCCCGGATGGATGAAACTAGATCCGGGGTCTTCAAACTCTTTCGATCTTCACTCTAAGTACAAGCCGATCCATGTGAGAATTGCTCTGAAGTCGAACATGGAAAGACATCGCTCGATTATCGGTCAATGATGAAAACCGTTAACAAGCGCGAGAGGAGTCACCAATAATGACAATGACCCTCAAGGTACTGCAGTACAATTCACGTGGTGTGAATAAAGGACTTGGTGTCGAACACCACGCAAAATCTCCCGGTCGAAGGTCATTGATGTATACCTGTCGCCGGAAGTGAGAAACTTGCCATTGAGGCATGCAAGCTTCAAAGTACTGAGGGGGGTGTTCCTAGATCAACTTCTTGGATAATGAGTTGATGTCGACAAGAAGCGATCCGTCAAAGGAGGGCCTTAATGAATCCCACATCAGTGACACGGAATGGAGCTAATGATTTTGATGGAGGTGAAAACGATCTGTGATGTATGATTCAGGGTGGCGGTCATGAAAGGATGAAGGATAATGTATGGCAGTGGATGGGACACGGTTGACTCTTTCTGAACGACTTCTCTTGAACATATGGCGACACTGATGCGATGGATCGGTAGCATTACCCCAATTATGGATGGTATGGCGAGACCATGGTGATGTGACCGGTGAATGAAACAACCCAACCCGATTGTGGTACGGAGGAAAAGTGTCATGTTCAAGAGTGACTTGCTACCATCAAAGCTTTCTTTGAGTTTCTCCCAATTTTTCCCCAGTCATTGCTGACCAGTACCTCTTTATTTTTGTCAAGCTTTAGGAGGGTAACATATGCTTGTTCTATAACCTGCCCTTCGGGCAAGCCCATCGCTATGTTTTAACGAGCTTAGCGATAGGGAAACTCGTTCTCGCCTAAAGACAAGTTTGTCGCTATTTAGTGATTTTAACGAGTCTAACGACAAGGATAACTCGGTCCTTTTCATTTTTAGAGAGTCTGAAAAGGTACGTAAAGTCGACTCCAAGGTTCCTTTTTCGTCATCTAATCCCTTAAGTCCGAAAAAGTATAAAACAATACAGAAGGGATGAATTTTCGATAGTTTTAACGAGCCGAACTAAACAAGCGCTCGATCTTTTTGTGCAATAATCCCTCAGGTCCAAAAAGATTAAAATCTAGAGGAGGGATAGCTCTTCCAGTTGCTTTAACGAGCTGGAAGGCCAAAACTCGGCAAACTTTTCATATTTTACGAGTCAGATGAAAAGAGCTCAAAGAAGACTCGTATTTTGAGGAACGAGTGATAAACAAGGATAGCAGCAGATTCCAGGTACAGGTTGGAATTTTCCAATCACGGCAGTGTCACAAGGATGGCTAGGTGAAATCACTCTTCGCAGTTGTTCCTCAAAATAGGTAAACAATCAAATGGAGGTGAACGATCGGCCAAATGAAAAGTGGAGGTGACGGTGCAAACACAACCAAGGCTTTTATGGCTGATGAATTTACGATCAAAATGGTTATTTACCGGTTCATTTTTTCTGGATGAGCTTGAACTCTAGGGGAAATCTTGCTCACAGTTGCGTTTATTTTTTAATGAGCATGAACTTGTGCTAAAACTGCTCAATCTTATGTTTATTTTTTAACGAGCATGAACTATGCGCTAAAACTGCTCGGTTATACCAGTCATAAGATAAGAATGTCTCCTATAAAACGACAACTTTTAGATTTTTTCCCCACGTCCTTTCTTTATGCAAGTTTGGTTATGACTAATCCAAAAAGCAGATAAATAACCGCTCCTTGCTTGCACTCCAAAAGGTTTGCATGCCCCCAGGTATAAAGTACGATTTCAAGGTTACCTCTACTTCACTTCCATCAAAGCATTTGTTTTAACGAGAGAGGCTTACCTCTTTCAGGTTACTCAAAGATTGTCTCGTTAATCTTTCAAACAAAACACTTCCTCGGCAATGTCTACCGAAATAGACAAAGGTGAATGGCGCAATCCCCGCCAACTCACTTAACTTTGACAAAAGAATCTTATTCTAGAACAACCCCACTTCCTAGACGGACGGGGTACGAACTAGTCATATTCTCCCGCGGAAACCTACCTTATACCTAGAGTTTTCTCTGCCCAAAGCAGACCAGGATGCATGCCCCCTGGGTTCCAGTCACATCCTTCCGAATCACTCGCGCTCATCAGGAAGAAGGACTGGGGGTGGAGACATTTCTTGAGTGAATAGACCATTTAGGGTTGGTATATGACTATTTGCGATGCGTGATCCCGGAAATGAAAGTTGGTCTACGAGCTTGACCATTCTTCCTTCGTGTGGAAAACACATTACTCTAAAGAGTGAGGAGACTATTGCTCCCATGCAATATATATAGTCTCGTCCAAGGAGTAGGTTATAATCCAAGGGTCCTTGAACGACCATCACGTTCATTTGAACGGCCTTCCCTTTCAATGTAATGGGCACATTGGGGAGGATCCCTAATGGTCGACTGGTTCCTTTATCAAAGCCCGATAGGTTTCTCATCTCAGGCAAAAGTGCTGGGGAACCCAGTGCTTTCCAAGAAATAGAGGAAAGGATACTCATAGATGCCCCTTCATCAATGATAGTGCCAGCCATTACCATTCCGTATATTTGGACTATAATTCTGAATGGTATACTGGCTGGCAACTGGGGTCCGCCTAGTTGGTTCCAATCAAAGGACACAACCAGGTTGCTTGGTGGTGGGACCGAATACACGGCCGGATATGACCCTGACGATGTTCCTTCCTGCGATAAAGGAATGGGCGCATTGCCCTGATGCTCGTCAGAGTCTGTGTTGATGAAAAGAATCTGGATGGTGTCATCCTTATTCTCTTCAGTGAGGGTGTCATTTGAAGATGAATCTTCAGTGACGGTGTCATTTGAAGATGAAACCTCTGAAGGCAGAACCGGGTCAACTGCCGTTTCGACCTTTGCACTTTCGTCCAGTCTGGATTCAGTAGGTTCATTTTCAATGACTGACGCTTCAGCTGACCACTTGAGCAGGCCAGCTGTATTCTCAACCAACGAAGGACTTGACACGAGTTTTTTGCATCCAGGAGGAAGTCGTAATGGTGAAACTGGACGATCTTCCAAAACTCTCTTCGCCTCGTCTAAGAAGGGACAACGGTGGATGGCGTGATCGCCTTCACACAGTCTGCAGGGGGATCTTGCTCCTCCTCTTTGTCTTGAACCTTCACTTTCGCTGGTTGATGGTAAGCATTCAACATGGCTATCAGAGGTTGATGCTCCCGAACTGTGCAAACGAGGGGACCAGTCCCTTAGTATCCGGGGAATACAGGGACAATCTCTATGGAAGTGGTCTCCTCTACATATGACACATGGCGATTTAGGCCCGGTCAGTGCTGTGTGTGGATTTTTGTTAGATGCCTTTTGCTTGCCCCCAGTCGCCTTTGGCTCCTTCTTCTTCTCTCTCTTCTTCTTTTTGGGAGCTTGGCTTTTGCCGGCTCTACCTTGCGAAGAGGAAGGAGGAGAGGAGGAGTTATAGGAAGTAGAAGGCTGGTGGACAGCTCTAGACTGATCTGACTGTTGACTCGACTATTCAGGAACCGTGGTGTTCTGAACTACATTGGTTGAGAATAGCCAGACTGGCAGGCCAATTGTCAGTCCTGGAAGCGACAATGTGGCCATGTGGGGCGCACCAACATCTCCCCAAGAGGAGAAAGGACTAGGATTTCCATCATGGGGAATTCCTTGGTTGGTGTGTTCCATGTTCTCAACCTAAAGATCAATGCAGGAATAGGAGGTGATTATGTTCCGTTTAAAATAAATTTTTAACGACGCTTTAGACACAACTTGCTTTTTCACTTTTAAAGAGTCGAGAAAAAGCTAAAGATGACTCTAGTCTCCTTCGATGTTTTAACGAGCCCGAAGTGACAAATGCTCGGATGGACTTTTTCTGTTATAGAGTCTGAAAAAGGCCAAAAGAAACTGCTCTGGAGATCTAGGCAGAGGGTGTGCCAAACTTTTCGCAAAACCACAGAATACATTTTACGGTACGGGTGGTCGATCTTCATGAATGCTATGTTCACTGCATTGCGATCAGTAGGGCGGCCGACACGGCTTCCTATGGATAAAGGCTTTATTCCTATAGGGGTCTCCCAATATATACGCGACGGTACGTGGGAGCACAAGTCCGTATTGATACTTATCGCTTCACCGTGGAGGAATCACCCAACCACTCAACGGTAAGATATCATGTTTAACGACGCCGGAACACGTCTCTAGCTTAGACCTCTATGTGTTTGCGTTATGTTTCAAAGCGTTGTTATGTTCATTCAATTTATTTTAGGTTGATATTGTTTAGAAGTTTGCCTTTATGGATCACCACGAGATGTATGGTACAACTCCTAAATGCAGTCTAAAGATGATAAGCAAGCTTTTTCTATCTTTTCAACTTATGAAAATCCTAACTACTGAGGGAAAAGAAAGACATCATCTTTTCACACAGAGCATAGAGCACACACTAATGCACTTTTTCCTAAATCAACATGCAAGCTGTCAAAATGCAAATGCACAATGCAGGTATTTCTTTTCTCTTTCTTAATGTTGATGTTTTACATAAAGAAAGCTGTTGTATAACTTTGAATTCGATTTCAAGTGAACACAAACAAGCTTTTAGTCCAAAATCAAAAGACACCTTATGATTTACTTGTTTCGACACTAGAAATGCATAAATTCAAACCATATGACGAAAGCAAAAGCTCAATCAGCTATGAACAGCAAACAAACTAACTCTTAAGATCAAAACGACACTTATGACAGGTCTAGATCTAAGAGGCCACAGCAAGACTAGTTCACTTTCGTAATGGGAAACTGCAAATGATGTAAGAAATACACAAAGAACAAATACAGTTTCTTTATACAACCGAGGCGGAATAGAGGCAAAGAAAGGTGGTTTCAGATAAGAACACTGACTGATAACAGGCTGCAAAAACAGGGATCAAAACAGGGCAACAGAAAGCAGAGAACCCCAGCTGCACAAGGCTAAACTGGTTCAGCGCAACCTTAACACTGTCAGTTTGACATTCAGCGCAGGTAGCCTTCACGGGACCTGCGTTGAAATGCAGACTGCCTTCACAGCAGTTGCGCTGAAGGAGAAACTCTCGTCCCTCCTGGGTTCCGGGTTACAGATTGCTCAAAAATCAACAGTTTTTGGCCAAATCAAAGCTATCAATCAGGTATAGACTAAAATATGATACAAAGGAGGATGAAGATCTATCACTAAGAGCTGTTAGAGCACTTGTGGATCAGCTTTTCAAATCATAAACAAGCCCAGTGCCTGGACAAGAGTAGCTGTTCTCTACTTTGCATTTGCTAGAGACAAATGCAGTTCGATTCGGCACTCTATAAGTTTATGAAATGAATAGCAAAAACACAACTAAACCAACAAGATACGATCCCCAGTGGAGTCGCCAGTTTGTTGTAGGGAAAAGTATCCAATACGGAATGCCCCTATCCCACTCTAAGGGTGATAGTACCTCAGCAACAAAGAAGACAAAACTATCTAAGTATTCTTCCTTATGAAATGTAAATAGAGGGAGAAAGATGCAACCAACCGATGTCTTTCGCTAGTTTGCTGATCCAATCTCACTCCTTCTGCTTGCTCCCCAGCTGCTTGCTCCTTCACTGGCCCAGCTACACCAAGTTCCTGCAAAACGGCAAGAGAGGGAAACTACAAGAAGCATACATTCATAACTAGTTTAAGGATTAGAATAAACTAAATATGCAAGTAAAGCAAAACATCATTGATATACATGCATATAGAAGAAACTCAAATGGCTTTATTGATGAAGAAGTAAAGTTCAGGAAGTGATACAACCATATGAGGCCCAATCCAGCATCACCTTCCCAGCAGAAAGGAATCTCTTCTTCACCTCCTTGAAAGCAAATCACCCAATAGCTCTAATCTCAAACCAACAACAATTCTTTGCAAATACCAAATTCCAGCCCCCTTGATCTCATGGAGGAGAGATCTATATATAGGAGTTTTGGAGAGAGGATGAGTCAGCTTGTGGCTGGTATGAAGCTGACTAGTGCCCCCTCCCACTTTCAGTTCTTGAATCCACTTGGAGGTTCTTGCTTCCACTTGGAGATTTGGAACCTCTTACTCATCACCAGTCGAATTCTTTGATGCAAGTGTCATTTTGGAAGCTTCCTGGGCATTGACACCTTGAAGAATGAACTTGCCACTTGTCCAAACTCGCCCAGCGCAGGTAGCCTTTGTTGGAGTTGACATTCAACGCAGGTAGACAGTGGAGCAGTTGACATTCAGCGCAGATGCTCAGTGGAGCATTTGACATGATCCAGAATTAGTTTGTTTTTGAGTGTTTTCAGGTGGAGAACTTTTGTGAACTGCTGTGGTTAGTTGGCCTTGTTCCTCTAGGGGTAGGAACAACATGTTTAGGGACTTTGGATCCCTTGATTGTGGACATTTCATGCTCAGTGATGCAAGGCACAAAAATGTCTATAACAATGAGGTTTATATTTTCTTCATTTTACATTATTTTCCTTCATTTTCACCTCCCTTTTCTCCTATTTTCCATTATTTTCATAAATAAAATGTTAATTAATGTTGTTTTTCCTTTCCAAATACTTTGCTATTTCCTTTGCCAATTTCCATAGCCATTAATTAATCACAAGTGATCCCCATCACTATGCTTTTTCCCAACATTCGTATTGGAATACGTGTCCCATGACCATGGTTATTATTTTTCCTTTATTAACTTTATTATATGGATTTTTTACGAGGGCTCTTACAACCACAATGACATAGACTTCCCTGTCCATGTGGCTTATTAGCTTACAAAAAGCACCACAAGGATTCATTCATCCACTAAGGCTCACACTAACCACATAGGCTTAGACAACATAGTTTAGTTCCTCACACACAATTCATAAAAAAATCATCCAAAGTTCACAGGGGCTTAACTCATGCATAGGACTCTACATATTAGCTTAGGCATGACTTTGTCTTCTACTTGCAATGACCAGTAAATCCCATATGCTCTAATGATCAACAATGCACTCAAAAGAGATCAAAGTTCAATCTAGGAGAAATCTTCACAACTAGGAGACTAATCAATGAGCTTGCACAACATAAGCTAGCCAACCAACCAACTAGAGCCCCCAATTCTCTTTAGCTATGCCTTCATATGTTTTTCCCAACATCGCACTATGTGTTTTAGAGGTTGCAAGCCTGCCTCCTCGATGTGCTATGGGAACAAGCATCGTCTTCTTATCCATAAATTTGGCTATTAGTAATTGGCTTAACCATGTCTTCAAATGCTAGCTCGTTCAGTTCAACACTTAAGTTCATGTTGGTTTTGTGGCTTTCCCAACAAATAAAATTCATTAGACATTGGGATCCAAAAGGTTGTCCTCTCCTTTAGTCGACAGTCATAAGCATAAAATTTAAAAATACATTATATCATTCAGTCATGGCTCATTTTCCTTTGTTGGCAATGTATTAGCTAGCCATGGCTCCCATACCCATGCTGGAATTATAATCACATTACAAATCTGGGGCAAATGAATAAATTGTCATAAAAAAACACTATTGAAACAAATTTCTATTACTTAAATTGCATTTTTGAATGCATAAATCAATTCAACACTTTAAAAAATCTTTAAACTATGTTAGAGAAAGATTTCGGCGAAAATCACAAGGAAAATCATTTGTCGACGCGTTTCGAACCAACTAGTGTGGTTCATCGTCAGGACAAGTTGAAGAACAGATCTAGCGAAGCATGTTAAATAGACCGAGTAGAGCCTCCAACGGCTAGTTTGACCAGCCGCTAATATGACCAAGGGACCAGGATCAAAATACAGTAAGAAAATTAGTTGCAACAGATTACTAAATTAAGGGAGAATGAAAATATAAAAAACTCATAAAATAAATCCACAACCAAATCGAATAAAACAAATGAGATAAATAAAAGTTAAAACGCTCATGGATCAATGGAATAAAACACATACCAATAGTAAAAATAAAAATAAAACAAATAAATTAATTAATTAATGAATAAATTAAAACTTAGTAGTGCAAAATAATACTAAAGCTCTAAGAATAATGAAATCAAATAATAAATAAAGGGGGAATAATGACCAAAGGTAAAGAATAAATACCTAAATAGAAATAAAATAATTAAAGTAATAATAATATTAATAATAATGAATTAATTAATTCAAAACTAAAAATTAATAAAAAATTAATAAGTGAATAAAAAATATAATAAAAATGAAAACTAATAAAAATAAAACTAAATTGAATAACCAAAGGAGGCTAAAACAAAACTGAAAGACAAACTAAAAATAATGATATAAATAAATAAATAAATAAAGATAATAATAAAAATAAATTAAAATAACTAATAATAATAATAATAATAATAATAATAATAATAGAAACAAATAAAGTAATCAAGTAATAAATAAAGGGGGAATAAAACCTAACTGAAGGACCAAAGGTAAAGAATAAATACCTAAATGAAAATAAATAATGAAAATAAATTAATTAATAAAAAGTAATAATAATATTAATAATAGTAATAATAATAATAAATTAATTAGTTAAAACTAAAAATTAATAAGTGAATTAAAATAAAATAATACGAAAAATAAAATAAAAAGAATAAAATTAAATTGAATAATCAAATGGGGATAAAACAAAACTGAAAGAAAAATAAAAATAATAGTATAAATAAATAAATAAATAAATAAAATAAAAATAATAATAAAAACAAATTAAATAAATAAAAATAATTACTAATAATAATAATAATAACAAATAAAGTAAGAAAATAAAAGGGAAAAATAGGTGAATGGAATAATGAATACAGTTAAATATAATAAAAATAGCGAGTTAAATAGTAAAATAGAAAAGCAATATAAGTAGAAAAAAGCTATACCGAGGTCCATAAATAAAATTAGGAGAGGCGAAATAATGACGATAACATAAAAAGGAGAACAATAAAAAACCAACGAGGACGGAAACCACTAGGAGGAGAGGGCAGGGACCCAACACCTGCTGACTTTCCAACCATCATCTCTATTGAGATTACTAGGTCTCTTTTCAATCTCTAGCGCTTCCCTGAATTTACGATGATGGAAATGCGGAATCTTAGCAATAACACTCGCTTCTTCAATACAAATATGATGACTGGTTTTCTCCGCATGCTCAGCCAAAGCGGAAGACTTAAATCTCCTATGCCTCAGATCCGCAGCGTGCTCACTAATCCTCTGATTAATGGAACGACCAGTCTCCCCAATGTAGGGGGTCCCGCACGAACAAGGGATCAAATAAACACCTTTCATATCCTTAGGGTCGATGGGATCCTTCACCGATCTGAGAGACGAACGGATGGTGTTCAGGGGCCTGAAGGATACCGGGATACTATGTCTCCTGAGAATCCTACTAATTCTATCCGTGGTCCCTTGAACATAAGGAAGAAGGACACCAGGAACACGATCTCTTGGCTCTCTTTTCACGAGAGAATTCTTGGAAGCTTTAAGGAAAGCCCTTTAGTTTTGAATTAATTAATTCATTATTATTACTTTAATTATTTTATTTCTATTTAGGTATTTATTCTTTACCTTTGGTCATTATTCCCCCTTTATTTATTATTTGATTTCATTATTCTTAGAGCTTTAGTATTATTTTGCACTACTAAGTTTTAATTTATTAATTAATTAATTAATTTATTTGTTTTATTTTTATTTTTACTATTGGTATGTGTTTTATTCCATTGATCCATGAGCGTTTTAACTTTTATTTATCTCATTTGTTTTATTCGATTTGGTTGTGGATTTATTTTATGAGTTTTTTATATTTTCATTCTCCCTTAATTTAGTAATCTGTTGCAACTAATTTTCTTACTGTATTTTGATCCTGGTCCCTTGGTCATATTAGCGGCTGGTCAAACTAGCCGTTGGAGGCTCTACTCGGTCTATTTAACATGCTTCGCTAGATCTGTTCTTCAATATTATTTAAACTACGCATTGACATAAATGTGAATGTCATTTGCAAAAGATTAAAATTTAGAGTTTACATGTTAACTCATTGTAAGATCCGTATAAATGTGAATGTCGTTTGCGAAAGATTAAAGTTTAAGGTTTAGATGTTAACTCATTGTAAGATCCGTTTGTAAGATTAGTAGGGAGAGAGGGAAAAAAACCATGGTTTCACTTATGAATATTTGTTTCTAACCAATATGTTAAATAAATTATGGATAAAAGTATATGAAATTTGATATCACTTATTTTATTATGGTGTAGAGGTTTTATATAGTTTTTTGTTATAAAATATATTAATATTAATTTATTTTAATTTTTGATTTAAGAATTGTGGAGAGCGATTAAATATTTTTAAATATAATTTTATTATTATTATAATGCAAAACATAATAAAAGGTACATTTAGAAATATTTGATTCTTCTTAATATTTAGTAAATCTGAAATTAAGATGAATTTATACTTATTCTTAATAATATTATTAATATTTATATAAATTTTACACATCTATATATTGCTTAATTTTTTAAAAATGCCTATGATACATATATTTACATATACATGCAACATTTTTCCTTGACATGTTTTATAATTTTTATATTTTAAGTTTTTAATGTAATATGCATAATATTGATGATATAGATAGATAGAATAATTCAAAATAAAGTTTATTGTAAATATCATATTTTTGTATGATTATGAATTAAGTTTAAATGCGAAGTTCTAATGGTTAGAAATATAAATCATTATCTTAATATATGTGGTCAAATATATCTTGATTTATGTTTATTCTCTTTGGTAGTTTTATCTTCCCTCACCTGCGACAATCCATGTTCTTCTTTCCTCCTCCTTTCCACCCCCTTCTCTCCTTCTTTACTCCAAATTTCCCCTTTTAATCCTTCCTTTTCCTTTCATTTTCCACTCTTTCTATAGTTTTTATTTTTACTTAATCTTTTACCTTGCATTTGACCTTCCCCATCTTCCTCACTCCTTTCAATGTGTCCATTTTTATGTCAATATAATTTTGTTCTTTTCTTTCCTCCATTCAACGACTATTTCTTCCTTTTTTTCATATTATGTCTTATTAGAAGTAATGCTTTCATGACTTGCTAGTTGTTATGAGTTGTAATTGTGTGAGTTCCTAGGTTAATAGTTGTACTAGCTAGATCCACCATTATCAGATCTAGAAGTATCATATATTCCTATATATGTAATGTCTTTGAGATCAATACAAGTATAGTGTGATTTGTGTTGTGTGTGTAATATCTCTAGCTCTCTCCAGATTTCTAACATGGTATCAGAGCAGGTACTGGTTTGATTCCCTTATGAGAAGGCTAGGAAGATGTGAGAGAGTTGTGAGTGTTATTGATCCTCTGCAAATAAATTAGGATAGGAGTTTGTGATGTGTGAACTGTTTTTTTGAATAAATTTATTTTTCTTTTGTAGATTTGTGGATTTGTGTGTTTAGTTATCTAGATCTACAATTCTTCATAAATTTCTTAGGTATCGCATGGGATTAATTGGTTTGGCGAGATCATGGCAGCACATAATCAAGTGTCTTTATCATCTATTGAATTTTAGGAGGATAATATCCTCTCGTCCTATCTATTTTCACATAGCCAAGGGCCATGGTAGCCCCAAAAATAATCCTGCTCGTGCCTTGTCTTCTTTCTTCAACCATTGTTTATGGAGATTCAACTGATTCTGAGGGGACCTGCATTTACAATGTGTACATTAGGATGGGCAACATATGGATGGCAGGAATAGACTCCACATCAGTCTCACTCTGGTGGATCCGCTTGGCGGAGAGGTGTTCATCGACAATTTGGAGGCATGGGGTGGCCTCATGGGGCCGAACTACAACTATTTCGAGAGGGAAATCCTTGACATATTTGGTGAACATATTCTACAACTAAAAGTTATTCACAGTCAATGTTAGAATTAATGGAGAATAGGTTATTGTTGTTACATAGTTATGCATTTTACTTTTCATAGTTATTCAGTTCCTATTCTTTAGGGATATGATTTGTTGTCCCTAACAAATTGTATCTATTTAATATTGGAGATTAATGTGAAGCGAGTGTGGCGTTTTGCTTGAGGTAGCTCCTGGTGATCTGCACCTGTGAGCTCCTCTTGTGTTGGTTTGTCATTTCATGTCTTCCCTGTGCTACTCTTGACATGGTATCAGAGCTGCAGGACTGTTAATCCTGTACGCTGAGTGAATGATACAAAATGGATCTAGAATAGACTTATAAGTCTAAAGTGTTCCTCAAGGGCTACTCTTGGAAATAGTCCCATTGCATAGATATTTTCATTCTGAATCTACTGCAACTTGAATGGGCTAAAATGGACTTCGGATGTAGAAGTTATCGCAGAAAGAAGATTACCCCTTATCCTTAGAAATTGAGACATTTCTTAGAAAAATGGCCTAAAAGACTCATTGAAGAAATCACATCACAAAAGGCCAAAGGAAGGACTTAGGAGAAAGGCGGAAGGAACCTCAATTACGACCTCTGACTTATCGCATTGGATATAGGCCCACATGCGATATCAGGACCCCAGGCGAGCGATTGCGATATGCAATGCATCAGCATCGTTGATCAGCGATATATATATATATATATATATATATATATATATATATATATATATATATATATATATATATATATATATATATATATATATATATATATAAGGGAAGGACTTAGGCGAAAGGTGGAAAGAACCCCGATTGTGACCTCTGACTTATCGCATCGGAGATAGGCCCACATGCGATATTGGGACCCCAGGCGAGCGATTTCGATATGTGATGCATTAGCATTGTTGATCGGCGATATATATATATATATATATATATATATATATATATATATATATATATATATATATATATATATATATATATATATATATATATATATATATATATATCTCAGGTCAGCATAGTCCATAGTCAATTGAAAGAACCCCCAGGTCGTTACAAATGTGATAGCGATATGTGACGTGTGATGTCAGCCGTTGGATCGAAGAGTTAGATCAATGATCAGGATCTGATTGGAGCGATTGACAGATCGGAAATCGGCATGATCAAATGGAAGACCCCCGGGGACGTTGACATGTGATATGCGATTGCGATATGTCGATAAATCGCAGACCCGATGGGGATTATCAGAGCGATTTCATAAGTTTTGAAATCTGGAAATTCGAGATTTCTGTGTATTTCCTGTGTATTGGTTTTTTTGGCCAATACGCCATGCGATTGCGATTTGCGATGGAATGGAAAACCCGATGGGATTTTAAGTGCAATCCTATATTATTTGAAGTCCGGTTAAATTCCCATGATGGGTTTTTCATGTGTTTCCTGTGTATTTCCGTTATTTTGGGTATTACGGCTAGAGGAAGGAAAAAACGATCGAGTCTCCCACGTCGATGGTTCCTTTCCACTGTAAACAGATTCTTGTGGTGAAACAGTTGGGTTTTCCATGATATAGTACTGTAACTGATGCCACACAAATACATAGAGAGCTCAATTGACGAGCAACTGAGAGAGTTTTTGGCAGTCGCTTGGAGGTCGAGTGAAACTAGGGAGCTGAAAGTCACTTGGGGAGGTCACTAGAAGGTTGTTGAGAGTCGCTTGGAGGTCGAGCGAACTACAAAGGCATGCAGAGGCCAAGAGAAGCTCAGAGAGAGCTAGAGCCAGAGCCAGGAGCCAGAGGCAAAGACAAGAGCAGAGGCAAAGCCAAGAGCCAGAGCTAGAGCTGAGAGCTAGAGCCAGAGCAAGAGACAAGAGCCAGAGCAAGAGACAAGAGCTAGAGCTAGAGCCAAGAGCTAGAGAGCCAGAGCCAAGAGCCAGAGCCGAGAGCAGAGGCAGAGCCACCAGAGGTTATAGGCAGAGCCAAAGAGCTCAAAGCAGACTTCTAAGAGCCATGATGCTGTAATGAAGTTGTAGAATAGCAAAGAGATCGAAATGATCAAGTTGTTGTTGGTATCCAGAGTGTGCTGAAGACATAAGAAGGAGTTCCAGAGACAGTAAGAGAATTCTGAGGAAGTCAGAGAAGCCAGAAGCTCAAGAAGCTTAGAGGTCTAACTAAAGGAGTCAAGTCCAGAGAAGCCTAGATCTATCTGCAGAGTGAGGATTGCCAGGGGTAAGATGGTATTCTAAACCCATAGGTTCAGTTGTAAACCAATGGAGTTGAGTGGGAACTTATAAAAAAAATATTACCATAATCCTAGAGAGCCTAGTCGAGTTGATTAGATCTCAAGGAGACGTAGCCCAAGATATCAGGGTGAACTCCATATTACATTGTCGTCTTATGTGTTTGCTGGTTCGCTGCTTTATTTACTGTTATGTGTGTTTTACATTAGCATAAGAAAATATACATAACCACTTGAACAGTTAAAAACAAACATAAGCATACACCTATTTCAAGCACTTTTTTTAATTTTGAAATTGGTTAATCATAAGGTCTTTGGAATATTTAAGCTTTGGAGTGGGAGAGGCTCTTCTAAGCTTAACAAGAAGCCTTTAGTGCCCCATTTCAGATCAGGTGGTATTAGAGCTTAAGTTTGATTAGCTCCACCTTCAAAGAAGGTGATATCAAAGCTGGTTATACTAGAGCAAGTGGTATTAGATCATAATGCTTGATTGACAAAGCAAATATTGCTTGTTTGAAAGGTGTTTAAATAGTCAGAGGTTGATTGTATGCTTGTTTGCAGCATGACTATTGTGTGTGTTTGCAGAGGTGAAGGGAAAGCTACTGATAGCTAAGACCACGAGAGGACAAGAAGGAAGAAGGGCTGAAGGAATTCTTCTTATCCCAAAGCACCTCAAAGTAATCCTTGAACCACAAGAGGTTTGTTGCAAAAGGTTGCTTGAATAAGCTCCTTGTTAGTCTTGTTTGAAGTTCTTTTGTTCATTCCGATAATGACAACTTCTACAAGTGAGTCTTCAAATTCTTCTTTCTTCGCAAGAGTCTTTGATGAAGACATGAAGCAGGACTTGTTCATCATGATGGATATGGTGAGAGAAATGTATGAGGATGGAAGGAAGAGCACCGAACTTAGAGAGCATTTGAATTCCATGAAGGAAGAGAAGCAATTGCTTTCTGACAAATTGCAGGAAATGGAGAGGTAACTTCATATTGCCAATGTGAACCTGAAAAGGATGCATGAGTTGGAGACACAACTTTTTGTTGCCAAAGAAGCCTTGATCAAGTATCAACTTGAAGAAGAGGTAAACAATTCTTGTTTGTCTTCAAATTCTTCTAAGAATGTTTATATTGGTTCTTTTGAAAAGAATACTAGAGGCATAGGTTCCAAGTTAATGTCCAATATGGGCTATGAAGGAAAAGGATTAGGAAAACATGCACAGGGTATTGTTGAGCCAATAATTGTTGAGGAAAGGCCTAAGTATTTGGGTCTTGGCTATGGACAAGCTTATGGAGAAAGTTCCAAAGCTGCCATGAAGACAATTGAAACAATTCCAAGAGGGAGTTTCATTTCAGGTCTTCTACTTCAAGAGTGTAAGGATTGTATTCATGGGGAACGCAATAGTGTGAAGCATACTTTGCAGAAAGAAGGTGTATATCAACATACACTTGAACCAGAGAGTTGTGGAAACTCTGAAACGATTGAAGAGGTTGATGGTGTTCCAAAGGGAGCTACTTCTTCATTTAATTCACCTCCTCATGAAGGAAATAAAGGTGAAAAAGAAAGGAATAAATTTGGTTCTAATCATATTCCTTTTGATTATGTTCAACATGATAAATTTCCATATAAGTATGGGAAAAGAATTTCATGTTCCTTTTGTGGTTTGGTTAACCATAATGTTTCTAGATGTTGGAAGAGAATGGCTGCATATAGGAAAATTTTGAAGGTAAGGAAGCAAAATTCCAAAGGTCCATTGGACAAGGAAAATCATGTTGTCAAGAGGACACACATGTCTTGCACTTACTGCCATGAGCAAGGACATGTTGCTCCAAAATGTTGGACTTTGAATCCAACAATGCTTCCACAAAACTTTAAGAAGGTGGAAAGAGAAAATGGCAGGAATGGAAAGAATCCATGAATGATGTGTTTGAGGATGATTCACATGTTGAGGTTGATGTGCAGACAAAGGTCCTACCTTTGAAATGGATTGGTAAGAAATGGTTAGAGTTCTTATCCAATTAAAGTTGCATATCTTTTGATGTGAACAGAAATATATCACATCTATTTGCATTTCTAGGTTAATGGAATGCAAGTTGCAGGGTTTTACCAAGAAGGTGAATGGAAAAAGTTGAGTAGGAGACTCACTTTATTGTTGCAACATTATATTCATTTCAGGTTTGAAAGTACAATGTACTTAAGCGAAAGTTGAAAGATGAGATGCATGCATGAGAATGATGTGCGTGAACACCGGGATGTTGATGATTTCCTTATATTTAAACATGTATGTGTCATTGACTTGAAGGGTTAATTGCTTTGTTTTTAAGCATGCATGTAATGTTAATGTTGACTTGAGAAAATTTGATTTAGTCTCCAAGATGGAGATAGTGATGAAGTGTTTCATATTTTGAAAAGAATCCTTGAGATCTTTTCTACATGCTTGACTTGAAGGGTCACTTGTTTTAAAGGCATGTTTTGTGGGCTTGTTATCTAGTCCATCATTTGTATGTAGATATAAAGACATGGAGGTGTTAACAAGATGTGAAATTTGTTTCTTTTGTTGAAGCAGGAGTTTAGGCCATCCAATTGTTATCTATAATTCTGTTGTTGTTAACATTTGTTGTTGACATCATGTCAAACAGGTACAAATGTAAATTTTTGTGAAGCAGATGTAACTTCACATTGGTTTGAGCCACCTTGGATCAATTATCAAGGAAGAGAAGTTCAAACTACCTTCTGTGACCTTCTCAGCAGGGTTTCTGCAGGAAGTCAAGGAGGAAGACAGTTCTTCCCAGGAGGACCAACACATCCAAGAAGGATAGTGGTCAAAGGCTTTGGTTCAGAGGAACTATTGGTGAGCACCAGTATTGCAGCAATAATGCTGCAACTCCTGGGCTGCCTACTTTACTCTTATCAACCCGGTAGTTCGTAACAAACTTGGAAGTGACGGTGCTGTATGTACAAGTACTAGTTCTTACTGCAGGCTGTCACTTGGTCAACTGGCGCAAGATCACTAGGAGCTCGAGTCAACTTCTATGGATTCTAGAAGAATCTCTATATGTGATGAAAAAAGAGATTACTCTATAGAGGCTACTCTATTTGTAGAAAGAAGAAAGACTGAAACGTAAAGTAAACCTAGCAAACCCTACTTAACCAACTAAGCCTATTTTTGCAGAAAGCACTATGAAAACCATGAAATGAATGCCATTACCTACTCAAGGAAGTAAACAAAATCTACTCAAGATATTTCTAAAAGTAAATAAGCAAAAAACATCTTTTTGGATTTTTACGTATTTTTATGTGAATTTGACATGCATGTATTTTATTGTGTGTGAAGGTGGAAGTGAATAAGTGGCGTTGAAGGGTGACCTTGGGGTTTGAGGAGGTGTAGGATGGTGTGGATGGGTACTAGGAGGTCTCGGGTGGCCTTCTGGAGGCTTTTTCCACACTCGGCCTTCAAAAGAAGGCCTACAGGAAAATCTACAGGAGGACATAGGGGATCTACAGGAGGAGGCTGAGAGCAGTTTTGAAGGTTTTGAGGGTGTGAGAGTGGGTGGAAAGGGTAGATGATGGTTGGGATGATGTGTTAGGGTGCCTCGGGTCCACCAAGAAGCACTAGGAGAGGGAAAGATGATTGGGAGAGAGGAAGAAGTCCTATGGAAAAATACAGAAAACTGAGGCAGATTTGAGGTGAATTTTGGGCGACCTGTAGGGCAGGGATCAAAGAGAGAATGTGATGGCTGATAGGCTGACCTGTTATGAAGAGAGATTTGCTACCAAATAACTAAAAATCAACCAATGAGATCAAGAAAGCAAGGAAATGAGTGCATCTAAAAATAGAATTTTGCATCAAGCTAGTCTAAATTATGATCTATGGAAGTAAATGTTGAAAAATGCTACAAGGAGAGAAAGCATGGAAGAATACTTATTTCAAAAACAAAAATGAGCATGGTGGAAGAGATATAAAGCAAAGCGTTAACCTTCTAACAAACTGCAAACACTAGAAATCCTATGGAGAAGGAAAATCTGTGTTTTTGGGGCAGCAAGAGGGTCTCTGCCTCAGTTCATGGTCCCAAAGGGAGGAAAAGAGGCCAAGGCACTATTGCTAGCCTTTTGAATCTTCTTTCTATCACTACTTAACCTACTATAGAAAACACAAATGGAAACAACCTTCTAAATCACCAAAAGCAACCTATTCTTAACCAAGAAAGAAATTCATTTAACAACAACTAATCCATAAACTGAAACAAAGCATATAAATACAAACAAGAGGAGCTTGGCTGCTTGGATTGGGCCCTAACCCAAGAGCTTCAGCCCTCTGAGGTAACTCAGTGCTAGCTCAAAGAGGATCTCATCTTTATTTTCAAAATAGTAATAGGATTACATAAAACTGTCACCAAAAGTAAGCTCGAAGTTGAGCAGAGTTTACTTAAGCAAAAATACAACAAAAATCTAATAAAAATTTGATCCTAGTGAGGCCCTTGGCCTCTCTACTTATACAACTAAAGCTCCCAATAGCTTCCTTAAAATCAGGGAGGCTTGGCTCTCAAAACTTGAGATAAACATAATTTATCCTCCAGTTGCTTAGCTGCCTCCTAGTGCATTGACTTGGTTGTTTGTACTCTGAGCTGTATGAAGGGGAATTCGAAGTGGGGAGTAATAAATGAGGGGGATTCCCTCCTATAAATCCTCTCCTTTTTCCACATCGAATTATTGCTGCCAATTGTCCATTGAATCTTTGACTTTGTCTTCAAACTTCAACAAACATCTGCATTAAACATATATTAGACCTCATGGCATCATAACTAACTCAACTCACTCCATAAGCATAAATATAATCAAAAAAAGTGCAATAAGCTAAGAGAATGGTTGCTTTAACTATGTTAGGAGGCAAAATGAGCCCATATAATTACCCATTTATGGGGCTCATCATCACCCTCCTACTGAAGGTGTTGCTCATCCTCTGAGCAACTTAGTCCATATCCTCATCCTTGATGGCCCTAGTGGCCTCTCTAGCATCCCAAGCTTCTGATGTTGTTTCCTCTTCCTTGTCATAGAAGCCTGCTTTTCTGTATATCTCTTCCCACTACCTCTGCTATTCTTCTTCTGTTCTTCCTTCTAGCATGCCTAATAGTAGTGGTGGACTCAGTTTGAGGCCAATCCAATTGACCTGCAGCCTCTACATTGAGTGCTTGCACATTTTCACTTTCCTTAGTGCCCCCTTCATCCTCATTGGGGAATGTTATTCCCTAATCTTCAAACTGTGTGGTAAGGTGTTCCATCTCCTCATACATGCATGCACACAGTCATCCCCAAGTAACCTTTCCATGTCCTCAAAATGGGCAATGGCCTGTGCTTGATCACTTATATATCTAGGGGCAATTTGAGGATTATTTGCAAGCAGCTGGTGTGTGCAGATGAGAGCCATGGGATTTGATGGCTCAGCTCTGATCATTAATGGCTCATTCTACTCCCTTATTATCAACCTTTTTACTTTTGTTTCCCTTAGCTCTTCATGGTTCATCCAGGAAGCCATGGCCATTAGTTGTAGGTCCCCTAGCCTAGCATTAGGGTCCCACACATTCATGTATGTGAGGGCCATATTATGCAGGTAAAATTATGCCATTTTTGCCTTATCTTCTACTGTGCTTTGGTCACACAAGTCCATAAATTGTTTGTAATCTTGAAAAGGCATTATGCCTCTTTGTGCCAAAGTCTTGATCTGAAACTATAGCCATTGGTCCTTGAGGTATAATCCATAGGATTTTGTTGGTGTTCTACATTGCAGTGCCTCCATGGATAAGCCAACCATACATGCTAGCTGGGTTTCTTTCTCCTTTAGCTGCCTTCTTAGAAATTCATTTTCAGTTTGGAGTTGGCTTCTTGCAATTGCCTCCCTATGTTAGACATCACTTAACTCCTTGCCCATTTCTCTAAGCGTGTTCTCCATGTGGCCAACATCCTCAACTCCCTTGGATTTGGCTATTTGCATCCACCTATGTGTTCTTATTATTTCCTTTTCTAATTCAAAGAATAGTGGGATTGCAAATGTTTGTGGAATTATCCTTCCTCTTTCAAAAAGACAGTAATAGGAGGCAAGGCTAGGTTGGGGATCAAGTTCTTGTGGCTCTGTAGCTTCCTCCTTCCCCTTTGATTACTCTTCCATTTTTTTCTCAAGCTGTTGGGTCTCCTATAGCCTTGACAGTGTCCCCTGTAGAACTGTTTGTGCCTCTTGTAGAACTGTTTTTGGGTCCTGTAGTTTCACTTTTTCCTTCCAGGTGGAAGATCTAGGAGTCCCTCTTTCATATGTGATAGGGGTTTTAGAGGGAGATTCTTCCCCTTTGACAGTGGTTGAATCTTCAATTGTAATGGGCATTATTGAAGATGGCTGGGGTTTTCCTGTTTTGATCCTTGTGCTTTTTTGGCCTTGAAATACATGGAGGCCTGCCTTTTTCTCTTTTCTTTTTGTTTAATTGGTGTGCTAAGGGCAGTGAGGGCAACTGCTTCCTCTCTTTCCAGAGTCTCAGGGGACCCTTCTCTTTGTTTTGTCTCTGCTGCCTCTTTTTCTCCTCCTTTTGTCTCTTCATCCTTCTCCTCTTCTATCTTAGTTTCTTCCTCCTCCTTTTCTTGTCCTGTTGAGTCATCAATTGCTTCACCTTCTCCCCCTTTCTGCTCTTCTTCCTCACTGTGAGAGGGACTAATATCATAGGTGAGGGCCTTTATGTCATCTTTTGTTGTCATGTTTCTGAAGACTTCCCATGCTATAGGGAGTGTGAATGTATGGAGGGTTTCTTCCACTAAAATTTTGATTAACCTATGGAGAGCCAACTGATATGGACTCCTTGCCTTAAACTTAATGCTGGAGTCTATGAGGGACTACAGGAGGAAATAGGGGATGCTAAGTTTCTGGGGTGTCAGAGTGTCCATGCCATATCTCAGCTCATGAAGGATTCTAAAATGGTAGACATAGACAATGCTATACCTCCCCTCACAAGAAATATATTTGATGATTTAGTAACTAACCTCATCCCAAGGGTAGGGTATACTTGTCCTTCTAATTCCATTTTTATCTTCTACAGGATGTTCGTTGTTTTTGGAGAAGATTTTCTTGGCAGCCTGTCCAATTGGTTTTTCATCTCTGCTCCAAGGGAATCCAAGAGGAAGGGTAGTAACCCTACTAATAAATTTTGGGTTTATCTCCATGGAAAGACCTATAAAAGTGACAGTGGCATGGGTTCTTCAGTGAGGGACTAAAGAAAGGGAAAATTCCTGAGCAATTTCCTCATCAAACCCTCGGAACTTCTCAAAAGAAAGTCATCCAATTTGCCCTTGTGAATATGGCTACTACTTGGGGATGTTCATGGAGCCTAGTTAAATTAGTGGGCTCCTTCCTCATGAATCCTCCTGTCGTTGTGCTTATACCCCTTTTGAACACCAAATGTAGAGATGGAGACAAGAATTTTGAAGAAAATAGGAAAATAGTGGAAAACTGTGTTTTTTGAAAAAATAGGCAGCAAACTTTTATGTAATTCCTCTTCTTCAATGGACTCAATTCCTCCTTAAAATGATATCATTCCTTGAATATATTGATAATCAAGGTGGGTATGCATGGAACCCACCTCCTTACGTTAGAAATTGTGCAAAAAACCAGTGTTTTCTTCTTAAAAACAACTCACTACCCCTCTTGTAGAACTGCTTGTAGGTGCTCCTATAGAACCTGTAAGTGCTCCTGTAGACAACGCCGAGAGCAGGAGGATGGGTGAGAGCGATGGAGAACGATGGTTTCGAGGCTATGCGGTGATACGGAGTTTGTTGCAACTAAGTTGATGAGGAGAGAATGAAAGAAAAGGTGGTGAGAGTGCTCGAAGAGGAGTACTTATTACTTCTTTTAGATATTTCCGGTGATGGGGGTGAGCTGGCAGAAATGTACGTTGGCCATATTTGGACCATTGGTCCCCACCTACCTTGTCATCATGGTTTATTCCCGCAATCACTTCTCATTATTGCATCAGAGTTTGCATACCCTCCACTACCTGTCCTTGGTATCTTTCTCTGAGTTAACTATGCGCACTTGTGGGTGACATCTTCAGATGAGTGTAGTCAACTAGATGAAGGTGGCCAAGTTAACTGGCCACCTTTTCCTCATTCAACCTTGACCATCTCATTTTCTCATGCATATATTTCAATTACACAAATGCAAATAGAGGAGCGGGTTAGTCGCTTACCTGTGAGTCAAATGTATGTGCTGTGAGGTATTTTGGCTCCTTTTACTGTTGTATACTTATATTCCTTTGCTGCATTCTGATGTACTACTGTTTGTCTTGTGCAGGTATCCTCTAGTTGGATTCAAGCTTCAGATGTCTCCTTCAATCTTCATGGTTGCACTGTTTTGTTGCTGTGGCTTGATTTTAATGGGATCAGCTGCTACAGGAATTCCTACAGGAGCTCCTGTAGCTGCTTCTCCCTTTGAAATTTTTAGCTTATTTTTGTGCTGGGAGCTATGAGGATGATGCCAGAGATGCAGATGGAGATGGAGAGGTAATAGGTAAGTTGCAGGTGAGAATTGAGGTGTTGCTTCCTCTCTTTTTTTGTTTTTTTTTTCCTTTTTACTAAAAACTGGTTTTTTCTGGGACAGGAAAAAAATGATGATGATGGTGTGATGCAGGTGTGGAATGGATGGAAAGGAGGGTTGATAGCTGTAGGAGGGTTTATATGATCTTCATGAAGCTTCCCAACCCCTCAAACTACTTTTTGGAACCATTTCTAGCTCTCTGTAATTCCTACAGGAGCCTCTTGTAGAACACACAGTTTCTGGAAAAAAACACAGTGGGGTGGAAGAAAGCTTAGAAATGATGGAGAAGAGTGTGGAGGAGATAATATAGGTGTTGGTGTGAATTTCAAGGTGTTGTGGCATCTCCTCTTGCTCTCTATGGTCCTCCTGCAAACCTGCAAATCACATTAAAATTCAGTTTTCTTTTTCTTTTTCTCCTTTTTTTTTTGAAAACAATTAGGGCGCCTCAAGGAGGTTTTCACCCTGATTGCCTGCCCTGAGTGCCTCCAAGGGAGGTTTTCACCCAGGGATTTTTTTCTCTTTTTTTTTTTTGACATCACTAGGCCAGCTCAGGAGAGTTTTTAAACCCAATGATGGGACTCAAGCGCCTCATGGAGGTTTTCACTTGAGTCCTTATTTTTCTTCTTTTTTTCAGTGAGTGGGTGAAGTGGAAGCTAAGACATGCTCCACTACCATCAATGTCTTATTCAACCCTTCAATGAAATCTCACTTGGAGAGGGGCTTCTTGTAAACTTTCAACCGATGTCCATTGACAAGCATGGGGATGGCTTCATCATCAATGGTTCTGATCAGAACTGAACCATTGTAATTGCATTTTTCCATAGTGTAGGGTCGCAACCATCTTGTCCTCAACTTTCCTTTGAAGTCTTTATACCTTAAATCATAGAGCAGTGCCCAATCTCGCTTTTGGAATTGTTTCTCCTTGATATTTTTGTCATGCGATATCTTCCTCTGACACTGAACTACCTTTGTGTGGAGAAGGGCCTGCAATCTTTGTTCATCCAATCCATTGAGCTGGAGTAATCTTTCCTTCTATGCATGGCTGAGGTCTAGGTCCAGCTGAGCTTCCATCCTTAGTGTATTGAATTCAAATTCTATTGACAAATCCTTCTTCCCATAGACCAGTTCATAGGGGGTGAACCCTGTGGTGGTCTTCCATGTTTTGTTGTAGGCCCAGGTGGCCTCGACTAATTTGTCTGCCTAATCTTTTCTGTTGTTGTTCACTAACTTGGTCAAAATTCCTTCCAAAGCTCTATTAATGACTTCCACCCGCCCATTGGCTTGTGGATGGTAAGGGGTGGAAGTCTTGTGATTGATTTTGTGATGTGTGAGCGAGTCTTCAGTCAAATTGGAAGTGAACTGACTGCCTTGATCTATGACCAATTCTCTTGGATACCCAAACTTGTACAATATGTTTTCTCTCAAAAACTCAGCTACTTTTTCCTCTGTTGCTTTGATTGCTTTTGTTTCTACCCACTTTGTCAAGTAATCAGTGCACACAATGATGTATTGCTTCTGTTTTGAAGGAGGGATGATAGGACCCACAAAGTCCATGCCCCAATTCTCAAATGGCTCAAAGGTTACTTGAGGTTGCATGAGAATCTCATCCTTTGGATTAGGTTTCCCCATCCTTTGACACCGATCACATTAGCTGGTGTATCTCCTCACATCTTGATAAAGAGTGGGCCAATAGTAACCTGCTTGCAATATCTTGAAGGCAATTCTCTTTGCTGCAAAATGACCTCCACAAGGCCCGTCATGACAAGTAAGGAGAATGTCAAAAACTTCCTCCTCCATGACACATCTTCTCAAGATCTGATCTGGGCCAAGTTTGAAGAGATTACCCACAATCCAGGTGAAAGGGGCGCTTTTCCTTACTATCTTGCTCTTTTCTTTTGAGGATAGGTGTGGTGGAAACTGTGATGAAACCAAGTAGTTTGCTATATCAACAAACCATGGAGAGAGTACTGAAATAGCAAAAAGATGTTCATCTAGCATTTGGTCATCCACCATTCCTTCTTCACCTACAGGCAAATTTACTCTAGACAAAAAGTCAGCAACAACATTTTCTTTACCTAGCTTATCAATAATGGTCAGATCAAACTGCTGTAATAGAAGAAACTATCTAATAATGCGAGCATTTACATCTGGTTTGTTCATTAAATATCTAATTACAACATGATCAGTGTGCACGAAGGTTTGATAGTTTGTGATATAATGTTTGAATTTATTTAAAGAATGCACAACAGCTAGGAGTTCCTTCTCGGTCACTGTGTAGTTTAACTCTGCCTTTGACAGATTTTTGCTTATAAAGTATATGGCATAAGGTAACTTTTCATTAATTTTTCCTAAGGCTACTCCTATTGCTTTGTTCGAGGCATCTGTGTGAATGTGAAAGGGTAGGGCTCAGTTTGGGCCTCTAAGAATTGGGGCAATTACTAACTTTCTTTTCAAGGTATCTAGGGCTTCTTGACAATTTTCGGACAATATGAACTCAACATATTTTCCTAAAAGGCCAAACAAAGGAGAGGCTAGCTTACTGAAATCTTTAATGAATCTTCTGTAATATCTAGCTAAGCCTAGGATACTTCTGACATCTCTCACCTTTTCAGGAGGTGGGACCCGTTGGATGATGGAAATTTTATTGGGGTCCACCTGCAGTCCTTGTTGAGATATTGCATGACCTAACACGGTCCCTTCAGTCATCAAAAATTCACATTTTTCCGGCCTGAGGGATAGGTTCATCTGAATACACTTGTCTAGAACTTTTCCTAGGTTAGATAAAGCTTCCTGAAAGTCAGTTTCCTAAGGAGTAAAATCATCCATATAGATTTCCGTTGCATCATGAACAAGTTCAGAAAATATACTCAATATTGCTCTTTGGAAAGTGGCTGGAGCATTGCACAAACCAAAAGGAAGGACTCGGTATGCAAAGGTACCCCAAGGACAAGTGAAGGTGGTATTATCTTGGTCTTCTGGACTGATTTGAATTTGATTGTACCCGCTAAACCCATCTAGGAAGGAGAAAAACCTTTTCCCCACCAGACCATCTAACACTTTATCTATGAAAGGTAAAGGAAAATGGTCCTTTTTAGTGGCTTTGTTCAATTCCTGATAGTCAACACAGATTTTCCACTTGCCATTTTTCTTTAGCACTAGCACTAAAGGAGAGACCCATTCACTATCAAATATGGGGTAGATGAATCCTGCATCAAGTAATTTTTGCAATTCTTCCTTAATAATGTCTTTAAGTGTTGGATTCATCCTCCTTTGAGGCTGCGTGATTGGTTTGCAACCTTCCTTAGTGTGTATATGATGAGTACACACTCAAGGGTGCACTCCCTTCATCTCCTTATAAATTAAGGCGAAGGCATCTAAATGTTTTCTCAATAAGTTGCACAGCTCCTTCTCCTAGGAAGTGGATAGGGATGGATTGATTTTCAAGGTTCTTTCTGGGCCAAACTCTATATTCTTAACATGGAGAGAGGTCGGGTTGGCCACACAGAGATCAGTTAAGGGGTTGTTTTGGGTTTCTCTCACTATGTCCTCTAATGGTAAGACACTGGGGGGTGGATTCTGAATCAAATTTTCAATCATATCATCCTCATCTTGTGGTTTCCCCCCCATGGCGGTTTCTAATGCACAAAGTGGTGTAGAATAGACTTCATCCTCATCCTCCTCCTCCAACCAGAGAGGTAGATCATGTTCTAGCAAGGGTTGGGTAGGAGGGTATAGGATTAACTGCTTGGACATATGCCCGTTCTTTATGGTCATGTTCCCAACTCGACAGCTGATGTAGGAATTAGTAGTAGCCAACCAGGGTCTTCCCAGGATGAGAGGATACCCAGTGAGCTTTGCCTTTGTCTGGTGAACTAAGAAATCAGCAGGTTACTCCCAAGAATCAATGGAGACCATCACATCTTCCACAATCCCTTCATGGGTCACGGTGGAGCGGTCTGCTAGCTGCAGTACTGTCGTGGCCTTCCTCAAGGAGCCCTGGAGGTTAAGTTTGAGCATTGTGTCCTTTGTCATAACATTAATGGTAGCTCCCAAATCAATCAAGGTATGTGGGATCATGGTGCCATTGATGTGGACATCAACTACTGGGCTTCCAGGGTCCAGATATTTCAGACAGATTATCTGCCCCAACATTAGGTCGGAAAGTTGTCCTATGACATTGATGGTTGGAGCATCTCTCTTGCGCCTTCCTGGATGCCTAAAGCACTTCTCTTTGATCAACATATTGTAGATAGACACATCTTTTATGGCTTGGAGAAGTGGTATTTTCACACATAACTATTTCAATTCTCCCAGAAGTTTAGTTTCTTCTGGGGTAGGCTGTGTTGTCCCGGATAGTCTCTCCGGAAAGGGTGGAATTTCTTTAGGTTCACCTTCCTCTTTATCTTCCTCAACCTCCCTGGGTGGAGGTTGGTTGTTTGGGAGAACCTTCCCAGATCGCAGGTTAATCTCCTGAACCTCCACACCATAAGTTGGGCATGATGGTTCCCCACTATATACTTGCTGAGCTTGTTTGTTGTTCGGGTTCGGTTTCGGCTAGGCAGGCATTTTGGGTTGCCTTGGTGGAGCAAGAGGTAATGGTTGTGGTTGAGCAAGTGGTGGAGGCAAAAGAGCGGGAGGAGAGTTGTACTGGGGCCTCCACCCCTGATGAGATGCATTCCACTGAGGTTGTGGCTAAACATAGGATTGAAATGAATGAGCAGCTGATTGGGCATGATATTGAGATGGAAAGGACCAAGGAGGAGGTATGGACCAGGAAGGATGCGCAGGAGGGCCCCAAGAAGGTATGGAAGTGCATTGGTTGGGGTTATAGTATGCCTAAGATGTCCCTTGCATCCCCTTCTGGTATGGTCTAGGTCCATGCGGTCTCATGTGGTTTATGAAATAGAGTGGTTCAGTGGCTCCTTCGGCCCCTTGGTATACAACTTTAAGTCCAGGAAAGGAAGAGCACTTATCTGTAGAATGATATTCTTCACAGACGTGAAGAAAACTCTATAGAGTTTAGTGGACATTCGTTCCTAGGATGGCTTTTGGTGCATCTAGGAAAAAAGATGGCCAAAGCCCTCTTTGTTTCCTCTTGTTTTCTTTTGATATGCAAGGTATCCATTTGCATGGCAAGAGTCTGAAACATCTCACTCTTGAAGTCTTCCATCATGTTTCTGAGTTCACCTTTAATGGATGAATTGGAAGAAGAGGTACTAGGTATAGGTTGACTCCCCCTACCTCTCTTTCTGACTGCTCTAGAATGGTTTCTAAAAATAGTCTTTATGTCCTCATAAGATAGTTGGTAGATGTCTCCCCGGCCAGTAGATGGAGGGTGTCTAGAAGGTCTTCTGAAATTCCCCTGAGCAGGACCAACTTCAGAGATTCAGGGTCAAGTGTAGACTTGCCCTTTTGTAACTGAGCTGGAACCTCTCTTCATAATCTTCCAAGGGTTCATCACTTGCCATGGTCATTCAGAAGATTTCTTCTTTGGTATCTCTTGACCTACAATAGTCTCGATATTTGTCATTAAAGGCTTGCTGCATCTGAGCCCAAGTTGTGATGCTATTGCTAGGTAACCCCATGAACCAGCGCAATGCGGCATCCTTGAGAGTAGAAGGGAATAGTTTCAACTTTTTCTCATCTTCTGCATAGTCATGGGTTCGATAGATGACAACAAACTCAAACATGAAGGTGTCAGGATCTTCTGTAGTCAAACCATGGAAGTGAGGTAGGGCTGAAGGACGTATATTCTTCATTTTGGTGTCCTCATTGGCCTCCTGAATGGGAAAGGTGCCCTCTATTCTCTCTCCATTTCCCCTAGCATTTCTGTTTTCAGCCATTAGCTCAGGAGGGATGTTTTCTTCTTCTTCTTCCCCTATAGGTTCTTCAAATATCTCTGGTTGTTCACCTAAAGGTTCTTCTTGATCACTGCCACTGAAGAAGAGAGAAGTTTGGTTGTGTGATGTAGTGGGGGTGTTGGGCAAGAATTTTCCTGAATTATTTCTATTCCTATGAGGCATGAAAGGAAATATTTTTGGTTTTTTCCCCACACTGATTGTACCTGAAAAATTGAAATTGATTGAACAAAACAAATTGCAACTAACTGAAATGAATTTGCTGAAATGAAATTTGTAGAATTGAAAAGGAAAGCAAGGAAATGCAGAAACTAAAAGAAATGACTAGTCTACTCTTGCTGAAATTGAATTTACAGAATTGAAAAAGAAAGCAAGGAAATGCAGAAACTGAAAGAAATGACTATTCTAATTTTGATGAAATAAACTATTTAGCAGAATGTTGCAATAGAAAATAGAAGAAAGCAGTAATCACAAAATACTATGACGGTTCCCCGGGAACGGTGCCAAAAAGTGGTGAGCACTAGTATTTTAGAAATAATGGTGCAACTCCTGGGCTGCCTACTTTACTCTTATCAACCAGGTAGCTCGTAACAAACTTGGAAGCGACGATGCTATATGCACAAGTACTAGTTCTTACTGCAGGCTATCACTTGGTCAGCTCATGCAAGATCACTAGGAGCTCGAGCCAACTTCTATGGATTCAAGAAGAAGCTCTATATGTGATGAAAGAAGAGATTACTCTACAGAGGCTACTCTATTTGCAGAAAGAAGAAAGACTGAAATGTAAAGTAAACCTTGCAAACCCTACTTAACCAACTAAAACTATTTTTGTAGAAAGAACTATGAAAACCATGAAATGAATGCCATTACCTACTCAAGGAAGTAAACAACATCTACTCAAGCTATTTCTAAAAGCAAATAAATAAAAAACATCTTTTTGGATTTTTACGTATTTTTATGTGAATTTGACATGCATGTATTTTACTGTGTGTGAAGGTGGAAGTGAATAGGTGGTGTTGAAGGGCGACCTTGGGGTTTGAGGAGGTGTAGGATGGTGTGGATGGGTCCTAGGAGGTCTCAGGTGGTCTTCTAGAGGCTTTTCCCAGACTTGGGCTTCAAAAGAAGGCCTACAGGAAAATCTACAGGAGGACACAGGGGATCTACAGGAGGTCTATAGGAGGAGGCCGAGAGCAGTTTTGAAGATTTTGAGGGTGTGAGAGTGGGTGGAAAAGGTAGATGATGGTTGGGATGATGTGTTAGGGTGCCTCGGGTCCACCAAGAAGCACTAGGAGAGGGAAAGATGATTGGGAGAGAGGAAGAAGTCCTATGGAAAAATGTAGAAAATTGAGGCAGATTTGAGGTGAACTTTGGGCGACTTGTAGGGCAGGGATCAAAGAGAGAATGTGATGGTTGATAGGCTAACCTACTATGAAGAGAGATCTACTACCAAAGAACTGACAGTCAACCAATGAGATCAACCAAGCAAGGAAATGAGTGCATCTAAAAAGCATAATTTTGCATCAAGCTAGTCTAAATTATGATCTATGGAAGTAAATGCTGAAAAATGCTACAAGGAGAGAAAGCATTGAAGAAGACTTATTGCAAAGATAGAAATGAGCATGGTGGAAGAGATCTAAAGCAAAGCATTAACCTTCTAACAAACTGCAAACATTAGAAATCCTATGGAGAAGGAAATTTTTTTTTTTGGGGCAGTAAGAGCGTCTCTGCTTCAGTTCATGGTCCCAAAGGGAGGAAAAGAGACCAAGGCACTGTTGCCAGACTTTTGAATCTTCTTTCTATCATTGCTTAACCTGCTATAGAAAACACAAATGGAAACAACTTTCTAAATCATCAAAAGCAACCTATTCTTAACCATGAAAGAAATTCATTTAACAACAACTAATCCATAAAATGAAACAAAGAATATAAATACAAACAAGAGGATCCTGGCTACTTGGATTGGCCCCTAACCCAAGAGCTTCAGCCCTCTGAGGTAACTCAGTGCTAGCTCAAAGAGGATCTCATCTTTATTTTCAAAACAGTAATAAGATTACATAAAATTGTCACAAAAAGTAAGCTCGAAGTTGAGCAGAGTTTACTTGAGAAAAAATACAACAAAAATCTGATAAAAATTCAACCCTAGTGAGGCCCTAGGCCTCTCTACTTATACAACTGAAGCTCCCAACAACTTCCTTAAAATCAGGGAGGCTTGGCTCCCAAAACTCAAGATAAACATAAGTTATCCTTCACTTCCTCGGTTGCCTCCTAGTGCATTGATTTGGCTGTTTGTACTCCAAGCTGTATGAAGGGGAATTTGAAGTGAGGAGTAATAAATGAGGGGGGTTCCCTCCTATAAATCCTCTCCTTTTTCCACTTCGAATTATTGCTGCCAATTGTCCATTGAATCTTTGACTTTGTCTTCAAAATTCAACAAAAATCTGCATTAAACACTTATTAGACCTCATGACATCATAACTAACTCAACTCACTCCATAAGCATAAATATAATTAAAAGACATGCAATAAGCTAAGAGAATGGTTGATTTAACTATGTTAGGAGGCAAAATGAGCCCATATAATTACCCATTTATGGGGCTCATCAACTATGCAAGACAAGTGTATGGAGGCTGAAAGAAGAGGGTGTTTTTACTCTTATTTACTGTTCATATCAATATGTTAGTCTTTTGGAGACCAAAAGTTCTTTTAGTGAGAAGGTGTGATCCAAAATGGATCTAGAATAGACTTCTAAGTCTAAAGTGTTCCTCACAGAGGAAAATTAAAGTCAAGGGCTGCTCTTGTAAATAGTCCCATTGCATATATATTTTCATTCTGAATCTACTGCAACTTGAATGGGCTGAAATGGACTTCGGATGTAGAAGTAATCGCAAAAAGAAGATTGTTCCTTATCCTTAGAAAAGGAGGCATTTCTTATAAAAATGGCCTAAAAGGCTCATTGAAGAAATCACATCGCAAAAGGCCAAAGGGAAGGACTTAGGCCAAAGGTGGAAGAAACCCCAATTGCGACCTCTGACTTATCGCATCAGAGATAGACCCACATGCGATATCGGGACCCCGGGTGGAGGGATTGTGATATGCAATGCATCAGCGTCGGTGATTGGCAATATATATATATATATATATATATATATATATATATATATATATATATATATATATATATATATATATATATATATATATATATATATATATATATATATATCGGGTCGGCACAGTCCATAGTCAATGGAAAGAACCCCCAGGCCGTTACAAATGCGATAGTGATATGCGACGTGTGATGTCAGCCATCAGATCGAAGAGTCAGATCAATGGTTAGGATCTGATTAGAGCAATCGACGGATCGACAGATTGGTGATCCGCATGATCAAAGGGAAGACCCCCAGGGCTGTTGACATGCGATATGTGATTGCAATATGTCGATAAATCATGAACCCGATGGGGATTATCAACGTGATTTCATAAGTTTTGAAATCTGGAAATTCGGGATTTTTGTGTATTTCCCGTGTATTAGTTTTTTTGGCCAATAAACCATGCCATTGCGATTTGTGATGGAATGGCAGACCCGATAGGATTTTAAGTGTGATCCTATATTATTTTAAGTCTGGTTAAACGCCCATGATGGGCTTTTCATGTGTTTCCTATGTATTTTCGTTATTTTAGTTGTTACGGCTAGAGGAAGGCAAAAACGAACGAATCTTCCACGCCGAAGGTTCCTTTCCACTGTGAACAGATTCTTGTGGTGAAACAGTTAGGTTTTCCATGATGGAGGACTGTAAAAAATGCCACACAAATACACAGAGAGCTCAATTGACGAGCATCTGAGAGAGTTTTTAGGAGTCGCTTGGAGGTCGAGCAAAACTGGGGAGATGAAAGTCGCTTGGGGAGGTCGCTAGAAGGTTGCTGAGAGTCGCTTGGAATTCGAGCAAACTACAAAGGTACACAAGGGCTGAGAGGTGCTCAGAGAGAGCCAGAGCCAGAGCCAGAGCCAAAACGAGAGCCAAGAGCCAGCACTAGAGAGCCAGAGCCAAGAGCCAGAGCCGAGAGTAGAGGCAGAGCCACCCGAGGTTGGAGGTAGAGCCGCAGAGCCAAAGAGCTCAAAGCAGACTTCTAAGAGCCATGATGCTATAATGAAGTTGCAGAATAGCAAAGAGATCAAAATGATCAAGCTGTTGCTAGTGTCCAGAGTGTGCTGAAGATAGAAGAAGGAATTCTAGAGACAGTAAGAGAATTCTGAGGGAGTCAGAGAAGCTAGAAGCTCAAGAAGCTCTAAGCACTGAATGAAGGAGTCAAGTCCAGAGAAGCCTAGATCTGTCTACAAAGTGAGGACAACTAGGGGTAAGATGGTATTCTAAACCCATAGGTTTAGTTGTAAACCAATGGAGTTGAGTGTGGAACCTGTAAAGAAAGATTACCATAATCCCAGAGAGCCTAGTCGAGTTGATTAGAGCTCAAGGAGATGTAGCCCAAGATATCAAGGTGAACTCCATATTACATTGTTGTCTTATGCGTTTGCTAATTTGCTGCTTTATTTACTATTATGTGTGTTTTACATCAGCATAAGAAAATATACATAAGCACTTGAATAGTTAAAAACAAACATAAGCATACACCTATTTCAAGCAATTTTTTTTAATTCCACAACTGGTTAATCATAAGGTCTTAGGAATATTTAAGCTTTGGAGTGGGAGAGGTTCTTGTAAGCTTGACAAGAAGCCTTTAGTGCCCCATTTCAGATCAGTGAAGGGAACAACTGAAGAAAATTCGTAATGAGGTTTGGGTGTAAAAGTGCGACGATCACACTATGACCCTTCATACAATCTCGTTTTTAAAAACTCGGCGTGAGTGGTGGGTAGATCTTGGTGACTATGCTTTGCATAGCTGTGATGATCTTTGCGAGACCGTGGTGTATAAGAGCACCAACCGTGTAAACAAGAGAGGGTTGTGTGGAGGCCAGATCGTCGAGGGATTGCCTTGAATCAGAAGAGAAATTCGGTTGCGAGGGCTACATGGTGGCTGCGCGACCCTGTAGCTGCGTGTTTTCCTTTGAAAGCGTGCTTGAGGTAGTTATGGAAACTGTGGCATGAGCAGAGTTTGCTGCATGGTATCCTACATGCATAGACTGGTGTGGATTGCCATGTGAAGGTCGCGCATAGAAGTGCTGAGAAGACTGTTGTGTACGCCGAGGAGGAGTCGGTAGTGTGGAGGCCAGATTGCCAAGCAGAACTGTAGAGGAGGTGAGGAGGCCAAGATCACAGAAGAAGCCGGTTGCGTGCGTATGCTGGTGAAGACTGCCACAGAGGCCGCATGCAAGAGTCACCCACCAAAGGATTGCGTGAATCGTTGTTTGGCTGAGGGAAGAAGACTCAGTTGAAGGCGAAAATATTCTTCCACTTGAAATCGTGCGACTGAGTTGAAATCAATGATTGAAGTTTGATCTTGAGAATTCCTATTGTAGCCATTGAAAAGAAAATCGGTGGCATGCTTAAGGTGTGGTAAGGTTGACCGCCGAGAAGCAATCCACGTGCAGGAGATCAGCTCTCGCGTGTGGGTTCAACCCTCGGGGAGGTCCTGAAGCAAGACATGGAGCTGCTACCAGAGGAGTTGAGGGGTGAGGTGTTCGCACAGAAATTTGATTATCGAGCAAAGGTGGAGTCTAGGACATGGAAGAAGACTTACACCCACAAGAATCTGTTACAGATCAGATCCATTGGGCTTGTGAAGAAGGACTTCAATTTCAACCCCAAATCAATCCAGCAATGCTTGATTAAGAGACACGACGAATCTGCCAGGAAAGAAAACAAGAAATGTTTGAATAATTATCGCTCAGATAATTAAGCTTTTTTTTTTTTTTTAATTGAAGTGTTTTTTTTCAAAGCTTTAATTAAAAAATTTGGAGTTCTTTTAATTGAAGGGCTCTCATTATTTGAAGGGATTATTATCTGATATTAAGGGGGCATTTAAAAAAAAGGGAGTTTGGGGTCAGCATTTTTTTTTAAAGAAGATCTGGGGTTTCTTTAAATTATTGAAGGTTTTATTCATTCAAGATGAATAATCAAATTGCTGAAGCTTATCTCAATGAGAGTAATAAGCTTGATGGTTCCAATTACACTAATTAGAAGTTTAAGCTCCAGACTCTGCTTGACGGACATAATGCTTATGGAATTTCCACCGGTGATGAGGTCAAGCTGACTACTACAACTGGTGGATCTAATACAGTAATTCAAGACTGGGAGAAAAGGGAGATGAAGGCAAAGGTTCCCCTAAAGTTGTCAGTCAAAGAGTGCATCATCCCTCACATTTGGGAGTGCAAGACAACGAATGATATATGGATGATTCTCAAAGAAATGTACGAGATCAAGAACACTAGTCGAACTTTGTACCTTAGGAAGAAGATTCTCTCCATCAAGATGGAGGAGAATGAGTATGTTTCTTCATTCATATCCTGAATAAAGGAGGTTAAAGATAAACTAACTGATATCGGTCAGACTATGGCAAATGATGATCTAGTGGCTATTACCATGAATGGCATGACAAATGATTATCAGATGTTTATAATGGGATTGAATGCAAGAGAAAAGCCTCTAGGCTTTGAAGAGCTTATCGGGATCCTGCTACAAGAAGAAGAAAGGAAGTTGTCCCTCAAACCTCAAAATCCAGATCTTGCATTCATGACAAGTACAAGCCGAAAGGGAAATCAGTGGCTGATCATAGGAATGGTAGCATATCATGAAAAAGGACACCACAAGGTATGAACTCACATAAACATGACTCTACTCCTAAATGTTTTTATTGTGGCAAGATAGGCCATATTGCTAAATTTTTCCATAAGGAAAAGGAATATGGGGAGAGGTACAAGCAGAGAAGACATGTAGGTCATCTGGCTGATCTAGATTAGAACTAGGATGTCAGATTATTTATGGATGAGACTGCACTAGCCACTAAGGAGGATGAATCAGATATTTGTTTCATAGATTCTGGAGCCTCCTCACTTATGACAGGTAAAAAGCAATGGTTCAAAATTTTTAGAGAATCCAACACTGGAGTAAAAGTATACCTTGGAGATAATAGAGGGTATGAGATCAAGGGACATAAAGATGCCCTTGTCACTCTGCCTGATGGAAAGATCAGGAATATATCTGATGTGTGGTATGTACCTGGTATTAAGACGAACATGATTTCTGTATCAAAAATTACAGATCAGGATCTCAAGGTAGAATTCTTTAAATCTTATTGTATCATTAAAGACTTTTTGGACCAGATGAAGCCTGTTGCTACAGGTGTTCATATAGGAGGACTCTACAAACTGGATGTGAAGAGTACACTGCCGCAAGCATTAATGTCGTCGGATGTGTGTGTTAAAAATTTGTGGCATCAATGACTTGGGCACATCAATTTCAGTGACCTTCTTCTGTTACAGAACAAAGGTATGGTTGATGGTCTTCCTGTTCTAAAAAAAGTTGCATATTGATTATGAAGCATGTGCGTTCAGTAAACAACATAGAGATGAATTTCCTGCTGTTAAAGATAGGAAACAAAGGGATACACTCAAACTTGTACACGCTAATTTATGTGGGCCTATGCAGGCAAGATCGTTATGTGGGGCCTACTATTTTCTAATATTTGTTAATTATTGTACAAGATTCACATGGGTGTATTTTATTAGATAGAAGAGTCATGCCTTTGAGTATTTCAAGCAGTTTAGGAACATGATCGAAATGAAAATAGGAAAGTTCATCAGGTTTCTTCGATCAGGTCAAGGCGGAGAATTCAAGAAAGGGGATTTCATCAAATACTGCAAAGAGCATGGGATACAGCAGTAGTTTACACTCCTTAGCAGAATGGAGTAGCTGAGAGGAAAAGAAGAACACTGGTGGAGTGTTCTCACAATATATTGAAAGGTAAGAATCTAACTAATGGGTTTTGGGCAGAAGCTGTCAATACTGCAGTGTATTTGAAGAATAGGAGTCCCACTAAAAGTCTTGATTATAAAACTCCTTTTGAGGCATTTTTTGGCTTCAAACCTGCAGTAAGTCATCTTAGAGTATTTGGTTGTAAATCCTTTGTGCATGTTCCTAAAGAAAATAGGAAGAAGTTAGATTCAAAGGCCATTAAATGTACCTTCATTGGATACTGCAGTGAGTATAAAGCTTACAAATTGTTTGATCCTTCTACTCACAAGATGTTTGTTAGTAGAGACCTAGTATTCCATGAACAGGTTGATGATGGAAATCTTGTTCAAGATAATGAAGAATGGCATGTACCATTACTTTCAGATGAGGATGTTGAAACAGGGATCAATCAACAGCAACAACAAAAACAACAACAACAACAAGATAAAGACGAGGAAATTGAGTTCAGTCCACAAAGAAAAGAACAGAGCAGAATAGTTGACACCCCACCACTCAAGAGATATAGCAGGCCGAAACAGTTACCAACTCGGTATATTGATTGTGCACTCATGACTGGTATGTTAAACATTGTATAACCTTCTAATTTTTATGAAGCTAGTAAGAGTTATGAATGGAAGGAAGCAATGAAGGAGGAATATGAATCTATTACTAAGAAAAATACTTTGGATCTGGTAAAGCTTCCTCATCGTAAACAACCCATAGGTTGCAGATGGTTATTTAAGTTGAAATTTAAAGCAGATGGGTCTTTTGATAAGTATAAAGCAAGGTTGGTTGCAAAGGGGTATTCCCAGAAAGAAGGTATTGACTTTGAGGAAACATTTTCCCCTGTTGCAAAATTAAATACTGTTATAATGATTATTTCTTTAGCCACTAAGCATCATTGGAAAATATATCAATTAGATGTTAAATTTGCTTTCTTAAATGGTGATTTAAAAGAAGAAGTATACTTAGTACAGCCTGAGGGGTTTGTTAAGAAGGGAGAAGAGAATTTATTTTGTAGACTAAAGAAAGCTTTATATGGTCTAGAATAGGCTCCTAGATCCCGGTACGACAAAATTGCTTCATTTTTCCTCATGCATGGATATAAACGGAGCAAAAATGATCCTAATTTGTATATTGTGTTTAATGATGAGGGGCAGATAGTGTTGATTTCTTTATATGTAGATGATCTCATCATGAAAGGGATGCAAACAACCTCATTCAAGAAATCAAGTAGCAGTTATCATAGAAATTTGACATGAAGGACCTTGGAGAAATGCATTACTGTTTGGGTCTAGAAGTTTGGAGAGATTCAAGCCAAACTTTCTTGTCCTAGGGTAAGTATGCTAAGAGTTTGTTGACTAAATTTAAATGGATGAGTGCAAGGCTGCATTTGTGCCTCTACAGTAGAATAAAAAACTTTGGGTGAATGATGGTTCGAAACATGCAGATGCAACATTGTACAGATAGTTGGTTGGTAGTCTTATTTACTTGACTACAACGAGACTAGATCTAACTTATGCAGTGAGTGTTTTGAGTCAGTTTATGACTCAAACTTATGAGAATCATTAGCTTGTAGCGAAAGGAGTACTAAGGTATCTGCAAGGAACTTTAGACTTTGGTATTTTGTATTTTGACTCATTTGGTGTTAGCTTGACAAGTTATACAGACTCTGATTGGGCGAAAATTTAGATGATAGAAGATCAATTACAGGCTATGCCTTTAGCATTGGATCCAGGGTCATCTCTTGGTGCAACAAGAAGTAGCATACTGTAGCATTATCCTCAGCAGAAGCAGAATATCAAGCTATGTGTGTAGCAACATGTGAGGCAGTTTGGTTGTGCAAAATTCTCCAAGATGCAAGGGAAGAATAGAAAGAAGCTAGGGTTATCAATTGCGATAATAAAAGTTCCATCAAACTAGCTTACAATCCTGTGTTTCATAAAAACACTAAGCACATAGACACTCAATTTCATTTTGTTAGGGAAAAGGTGCAGTCCAAAGAAATTTGTGTTGAATATTGTAATTCTTGTGATAATATGGCCGATATATTTACTAAGCCTCTGGGAAGACTGAATTTTGAATTGTTTAGGGACATATTAGGTGTGTTTAAGAACCCTTTCTCCATTAAGGGGGAGTGTTAGAATTAATGGAGAATAGGATATTATTGTTACATAGTTGTGTATTTTATTTTTCATAGTTATTCAGTACCTATTCTTCAGGGATATGATTTGTTGTCCCTACCAAATTGTATCTATTTAATATTGGAGATTAATATGAATCCAATGTGGCGTTTTGCTTGAGGTAGCTCCTAGTGATCCACACCTGTGAGCTCCTCTTGTGTTGGTTTGTCATTTCATGTCTTCCCTACGCTACTCTTGATAGTCAATCAGTGGCTCGCCACCGACATTTCACCCTACGATCTCACCACAGTTAGTGATCAGTGCTCATAATACCACCCCTCTATCTCCCATATCTAAAAGCTCCATGTACAACCTCTCATTTGGATTTATTTCTGCAGTGAGTATTAGGGTAGACAAATAATGAAGTGAGAATTTTTCTCTCATCTATGAATTTATGCCAACAATTTGTAATTATCCCCGTGGGATAGGAGTGACAGAGGATATGTTGTGTCCATAGGGATAATTCCTTGTTTGTGAACGTTTAGCAAGATATTTTTGGAAGGGAGTCAAAGTGTGTAGAAAATTTTCATATGCAGCTACGAGTGGTTGAGAAAACGTCAATGATGGCGAAGTATCAAATTATCAATTTCCCATACTATCAGCATAAATATGGGTATCATCGTCATGGGTATGGCGCATATCATTTATAGCTCATACAATGCACAACAACGTTATGTCACAGGTATGGAACAATTTTTAATGGTGGGATCTGACGTGATTCCACAAACATGGTGGCACGTGCTTCCAACAAGTTTGTCACTTGCGTGTTGAGAGGCTCACAACCTCGCGATATATTCCTTTTAAGCTTTGTTGATAATCACGATATATTCCTTCTTCTGGCTTACATGGCATTTATAAAAAAAATAAAAAAATTCAAATGAGGTAGAACCACAAAGAACATACCAACTATTCAACAGACTAAGGTGACCCATCGTGCTCTCGGAGCATTAGTGACATGTAGCTCTTAATAAATTCAAACTGGTGTGACCCATCATGCTTTGGGAGTGTCAGTGCAGGTTATTTTATTCAAGGTCAAGTTGTAGAATTGTGTGTTGAAGACATTCTGCATCCATAACGCTATCCTAAATAACTAATGAAGGTTGTGGAGAGTCATGAATTCAACAGATGGTGGTAGTTCCATAGGATGGTTTAGTATCAAGACTGACCTATGCTCCGGGAGGTTGAGAAGTGTCAATTCTGCAAAGCACGTCAATGATGGTCTAAAGCGGTTATGTCTTAAATGGATCAAGTGGGAAGCTCGAAAGTGTGGTGAAGAAAAGAGTGGAAATTGTGAGATTTCAGAGTGGATATGAGTGTTAGTGATGACCATATCAAACAAATTTGATAGAGATTCATTCATTTTTGTAATATCTACTTTCTTGTTTTGTCATGTAAGCATTAAGGGAGGGTATTGGAGTAATGCTTCCATGACTTCCAAGTTGTCGTGAGTTGTAATTGTGTGAGTTCCTAGGTTAATAGTTGTACTAGCTATTTTTAGTAATCTAGATCCACCATTCTTGGATCTAGAAGTATCATGTATTCCTATATATGTAATGTCTGTGAGATCAATAAAAATATAGTGTGATTTGTGTTGTGTGTGCAATCTCTCTCGCTCTCTTCAAAATTCTAACATCTCTCTTATGCTTTAAATTCAAATCCCTAACACTCTCTTTTAGCATCTTTAGAAATTTCCACTCATTTATGTTGTTTATCTCAACCAACAATCAACCTTATAACTATTACATATATATTTCATATTTTTATATTTTAAAACTATTTTATTTTTTAATTATACATTTATTAAGTTATTATATGCTTATTAATTATATGCTTTGAAATATTAGGATTATAAATATGAATCATTATTATTTAAATTTATTTAATATGATATGTTTATTATGATATTTTCTTGAAATTTTTTTTTTATAATTTTATTAATAAAAATATAGTTATAATATAACAAAATGAATGAAACACATTTATTATTTATATTTTTTTATCTTTTTAAACTAATCATATTATATTGATGATGATGATAGTGATGATTAAGGTCCACTAAAACCTAATGAAACATTATTAGTTCACATAATGTTTCATTTCACAAACATTTCAACATCTATTCTATATTAAATCAACATCTAATTTACACCCATTTACCAACCCTAACCTACATTTTATACCAACTCTGGAATGTGTCTAAGCGCAACCAGACAAATAATTCCGTGGACAAAACTACGAAAAAACCATGATTTTGAATTATTGTATTGGACTAAGTTTAGGCATAAGTGAAAAAGTTGACACGCACTGTGCGCATGAATGGGTTACGTTAAAACCCTAGAACGTCATTATTATTTGATGTCAACTTTAGTACTGATGAAGTATAATTTTAAAAATATAAAAGCTTCTACCAACATTTTTAATGTGATTGAGAAGATTCATGTCAAAATACATTTTAAGTCATTACAAAAGGCATTGGACAAGGACTTTCATCTAGTGGTTTAGGCAGTGAATGTTTGGATTTCAATCTCAACATTAAATTCTATGGCCTTTCATTAAAGGAGTTGAGTAAAAACCATGTCCTTTAGGAACTCTTTGAATTTTAACTACATTAAATGAAAAATAGATTTTAAATGTGAAGCCTAAGTCGAGATGAGAGTAAGCATATTTTACAGCTTGTGTAAGGATGTTAGTTAGTTATTAAAATTGAAATTTAGTCTATGTTAGTTAAAATTAAAAATTAAAAAAAATAAAATTATACCAGTTTAAATTTATTTAATTTTAGATTTACATGAGTTGAGGGATCAAATTTTTCTGTTTATAAAATATTTTTTTAAAATAAAATTTGATAAAAAATTGGATTCTTATCAAAACCTAAACTTAACTAATATTATAATATTTGTTCAAACTTTTTTTTACCTCCAAAAATTTGATTCTCTCCGGACATCAGTATCTAGATAGGGCTAATATTATAATATTTGTTTTCGTTCCGTGGAAATGGGTTGGTGTGAGTGTGGCAAGTTCGGTTTGAATGACTTCAGGGAATTGCAGTTATATACTTTGGATATATGGGTGTTTTACGTATTGGAGCAAATGACTATTACTATTTGTTTTCTATTATTATTAATATTAATATTTTTCAGGTCCTATTCGATCTGGGTTGGTGCCAGAGTGGCAAGTGCGGCCTAAATTAGGTGTTTGCGGATAGATACTTGGGACTCTGGGTGTTGCTTACCCCACAGAAACTACATTTGGTCACGCCAAGATTCAGCAAGATTCTTACGGTTTTTGGTATGTGAGTGTATCCTTGCGCAGAGGATCAGCAACTCATTGGCCTCCCCTTCTAGGAAGGGTTCCTGTGTGCCATTGATTAGGAATTCTCAGAGATGGGCTCCTGCTGTATTAGCAGTGGAGAAAGAGTTTGTAGCACTGACTGAAGATTACAGAGTTGGATCACTCATTGGCATGAGGAAAACAGGTTAGATCCCCAATTGGGTTCTCTTAATTAGGAAGCAAAATGAAACAATACTGATTGGTTCTCCTTTTGTAGTTGCAATGCCGAGCTATCAGAGTGGAATGGAACATTCAGAGAGCTATACTTGTGTTACATCCCACGGTCCAAAATTGAGCACAAAACACATCTATACCCATTCCGGTATGGAACGTGAAACTGTGCAATACCCTGTTCAAAAACAACATCAAAGCCAAATGCGGGATGTTGCATCGCCACCCGGGAGAAATTCAAATGTTGCAGTGTTTCCTGTTACCAATTTTCTCAGCGCTTTCTATCTCTGCAAACGGCAGTTAGGCCATGGGAAGGACATCTACATGTACAGGTCTGTTATAATTATCATATCATGGGTTTTCTGTTAGAGATTGATTTAAAGTTTGTAGAATCAAATGGAAAATTGATTATAGCTTCAGGTCAATGATTCTTTTTCATTGCACATCCAAAAAGCCTGTTCAATTAATCTAGAATCTTGAGAGTGAGAGAACTCACTTAGTTAATGTGTGGTTTCAATAGCCCCTCGGATTTTTTGTGTGGTCATATGTAAAATTTGGGTTTGAGATTTCTGAGAACCCATGCTTCAAGAGTTAGTCTCATTCTGTGTTTGCTGATTATTGCAGAGGTGACAAAGCATTCTGCAGCTCCCAACTGATTTTGATGGATGAATGAATGGGAGCTTTTAAATCGAATGTTTCTTCTTTTGGTAGCAAACTTTTCTTTAGTAAGTACAGCTACTCTGCTAAGAGAAGAATGGGAACTGTCCGAGCAAGAAAAGGCATTTCAGTGTCTGTATCGCTCGGATCTGGAGGCTGTAGGAAAATACAGTGTGGCAGATGATATAAAAATATATGCCTGTAGCATTTTATGCTGAGGAAAAGGGATAGGGTGGGCTTCTCTTAGGCATATTGATATGGGATGAGCTATGTTGTGTACATGTTGCCGAAAGTTTTTAGGTTCAATCTCTCTGTAAATTTCCAGAGGCCATTTACAGGGATGGAGTCCAAGAGTTTCCCAAGGTACATGAGTTTCTTAATAAGGTATGTGCCTGTAGCAGAGAGATCTAGAAAGCCAAAAGAGCCGAGACAAATTTATAGAGAGATAGGCATATGCTCTTCTCTGTTATGATGGATGTGAGTGTCGATTACAATAGAGAAGGATTTCTCTCATGTTAGGTTTGCTGCAAATTTCTGAAGTGGTATTGCAGATTTCTGATGTGTTTCCCACAGACAATGATCAGAACTTCGTACAAGTGCTGAAAACTTTAACGTGTTATGTGTGTTCTCATCTGTTCTCAGTTTTTTCTGAAAGTGAAGATTACATTGCATGACGATTTATTTTGGTTTACGTAGTTTCTCCACATTATATTGGAAGAATGATCTTTTGTGTTTGACAAAGAAAACCAGAGAAATAATGAGACTATTTAGGTTTTACCCTTAGGTTTGTTCACTGAATGCTATTGTGAGACTATTTATGTTTTACCCTTAGGTTTGTTCACTGAATGCTATTGTTTCTAAATGTGACTAAATTGTGAGACTATTTATGTTTTACGCTTAGGTTTGTTCACTGAATGCTATTGTTTGTAAATGTGAGTAAAGTAAAACCAGACATGTTCGACCAGTGTGGGCAGATAAAAGGACAGGTCTGATTGCAATGCAAGATCCAGATCACCTAGTGCATGTTTCTTAAACCTCTTAAAATGACCTTCTAACCCTGCACTCCAAAGAGATTTTTAAGGAATAATCCTCCCTTTGTGCCACTTAGGACAAAAGAAAGTACCCTAATTCAGATTTGATTTAATTAAAAAGAAATTAAGTTGGTTTTCATTAAATTATATGAGCGTTAGCTTATCTGAGCAGCTCAATAATAGCTATCTGAACAGCTCAATTAGCTATTATTGACTTTGTTACTAAGTATTGCGTAAATAATGAAATTCAAAGTTCGAATCCAAAAAGGTACTTCTGAATAAATTTTATGATAGTTAATCTATGGTAACTTAATTCACGATTTTCTGTTATAAAGTAATATATAAACCATGAAATTTTTCCTAATAAACTTAATTGATTATTAACTAAATCAAAGTACTTTGGCACTTCTGCTAAACAGACTGGAAGAGAAAATATGCTACTATACAGTTTTAAATTTAAATCTATAAATGTAAATATAAATTTACTCTACAATAATGTTTGAAAGTTTAGTGATATTAATCCATGCAGATATAAGAATATGGAAAAGTTATATTATTTTTATATATTTTTTATTATAACAACGGCCCATTTCCATAAGGAGAAGTGAAAAATCAATATTAATAGCATTAAGCTATTAAATTGCAGCCATCCTCTGAGGATAACAATCAAAACTTATTTATCAATCTAGAGTTACAGAATCTTATGTATTAATATAGAAGGTTTATTAATATAAATATATGCGGATATAAGAATGTGGAAAAGCTCCCACGGCCCATTTCCAAAAGGAGAAGTGAAAAATCAATATTAATAGCATTAAGCTATTAAATTGCAGCCATTCTCTGGCAGTAACAATAAAAACATATTTATCAATCTAGAGTTACACAATGTTATTTATTAATTTAGAGTCACAGAGATTACAACTAGTCTTGAGCCGGAACAGTGGTGGAAACGATTATAAACTACTTGTGCAGGGAATCATTTTGTTTACACTGACTACGTTTGCTGTCTGTCGCTTACAGCTATAGCTGCAACTTCTTCATTTATCTTTTTTATCTTTTACCTTTTTAAAGAAGGCAAATAACTGAAAAAACCCGAACAATTCCCAAACCGTTTTCTTACAGCCAATTTGGATTATTAGGCTGCTAACGAGGCTTGAATGCTGATGTAACTTTTTTTACATTGATTACAGAATACACAACATTTGCCAGGGTAGGTACCAAACTAATTTCTATGTTATTAATATATAACAAATATATTTTTAGATTGTTTATAGAAAATAATTTTTGTAGTTGTACACACCTTTTTTAGATTGATTACAGAATACACAACATTACTATTTTCTATGTTATTAATATATAACATAAATATTTTTAGATTGTTAGATTGATTACAGAATACACAACATATTTCAGGGTAAGTACCAAACTATTTTCAATGTTATTAATATATAACAAATATATTTTTAGATTGTTTATAGAAAATAATTTACAAGGAGTTGTAGTTGTACACACTTTTCAGTAAAAAACCAAACTATTTTCATTAATAACACACGTCTTAAGCCAAGGGTTTAATATAATTTTCGATTGTCGAATGCAAGAATAGACTCATCGAACTTCCATTTCCATTCCAATTGTGCCAGAGTACTATGGGACACCCAATTTAAACATCTCCTCAGAGATTGCTTCTTCGTTTCAGTTTATGAAGCTCTTGTCAGTTGAAGTGGATGATCACTTTGTGAAATCTTCATTTTGTGACTGTTACTAAACAATAATTATAGCTACAAAATGACAAAGCTTTAATATATTTCCTGGAACATTGCATAGAAATTGGCACACCAAACATCTATATAGTTCTCAATTTTTATACGCTGAATGAATCAGTAAATCTTGCACACAAATTGGCCGCAGGATACTTCTATATGATTCTAAACTTGTATGCACTGCATAAAAGAACGAATCAATTTGGATTAAAAAACTGCTTTGTTTCTGTCGCCACTCAACAAATTATGATCACACTTAAATATGCATGATCCAACCGTTTGTGCAATTGAATATAGAGGTTCGTTCTATGCTGGGTAATAAATTAATAAATTATATTGAAGTGATCCCTTGGCATATATCATTTGAAATTATTAGAGTAACTGGCAGAATCCGCAGCAATGTGGATTGTTTTTAGTAATCTGAAAGTTGTAAACATTAATCACTGTAAAATTCATATGCAAAGATTCCCTCTGATGAAAGGTGGAACTCAGAAATCTCAACCTCTTGGTTAGTAATGAGGAACTCAGAAATCTCAATCTCTTGTTTAGTAATGAAAGATGCTGGCATAAAGTTGGCATTCATGAATATTAACCGTTTTAATCTATTTATTATTATTGAACTTGTTCAAATAACAAATAGTATAGATACTGAATTTCAATCTTCTAGCTAATAAAATTTTCAATATTAACTTAGTTACTTATTTATAAATAATCTCATTATCAAATAACATAAATCATATATAAATGAGAACTTAAGGCTTATTCATTCAAGTGATAGGAACTAATCTAAATATGAAATACTTATTATCATTTAGTAACTATAAAGGTAATTAAGGGATATACAAAAGTCCATAACCAAGTTATTGGTTTATTTTTGTTGGAATTTCACGATTTATTTCAATAAAGTTGATGGTGGGAGTATTTGAATCATTATTTTGATGGTAGAAATAGATTCAACACCATCAAAAACTCACAAGGCACCCAAAATTATGAAGCTTGATACTTGTAACCTCCACCTCCAAAAATTTCAGTTAGAATTAGTCAAAATCATATCGGATTTTCAATTATTTTATGGGCCAAAACTTTGCCTCCTTGTACTAGTTTATCTCAAACTAAAATAAATACTCCATCTCAAATTAAAATAAATACTCCATCTCAAGCCTAGATAATTTTCACATAGGTTTAATAAGTTTCACTTCTAATAGTTAGAATGCCATCATCATTGTTGAAATATGCTAAAGTATGCATTTCCTCTTAGCCATTGAAATCTTATTCAATGTTGTTGGTATCTTTGGGATGCACAAGTAGGGTCTCCTAGTCAATAATTTGAATCTCTTTCTTCTGAACTTGACAATATTGAGACTGTGTTGATTTAATAGACAAAAAATGGAAGACAAAGTAATGGAAAGGTAAGATGCAATTCACAGGTCTGAGACAATGCTCACATTGAAGTCTGCTCACACTTACTCTTACATTTACAGTCGAATACATTTATAAAAATACAATATAGTTTAAGAGTTTAAATAAACTACTAAAGAATAAAATTTAAAACAAAATTAAGATTAATAATCTAAATGAGGCAATAACAATATATAACAAAGTCTAAAAATAAATATATTAGAATTTTCTCCATTATTCTATTAACACCCCCTTTAATGGAAAAATGTGTACTCAACAACACTAAATTGGTTTTTAAATATTTCAAACTTTGTCTTTCTAAGTCTTTTTGAAAATGTTAGCCATATTTTCATTTGTGTTACAATAAATTAGATAAATCTAGTTTGAATGCATGCTTATTGGGTTTCAATGTGCTTTGATCCATGAGGATACACTGCATTGTTAGCTATGATGATCATATTTGATAACCATTGACATTTTCTTTTCTTCCCCCACATTTTGAAGAATCCAGCTACTTCACAAGTATCACTACATAAGGCTTTGCACTGATGTAGCACTCACCTTCAATTGATGACTAAGAAATAGTTGTTTTTTTCTTATTGCTCCATTGGATGATCCCAATTCCAAGGCTAAATGCACATCTTATGGTGGATTATGTAATTAATATTTGGGCCCAATCTGAATCAAAAACACCTACCAACTCAACAACAAATTTATCAATATATTTAATACCAAAATTAATAGTCCCTTTCATATGTCAAAGGACTCTCTTCATTGCTTTCCAATATATTTCATGGGCCTTAACCATGTATTGACTAAGGATGTTGATTGAGTATGCTATGTTCAGCCTAGTTGTAGTGAGATAGTTTAGACTCCCCCCAGATGACAATACAGTGCACCATCCACCTTTGTTGTCTCATCATCAATGCAAAATTAACATTATGTTCTAAAGGAATTGGCATTACCTTTCATTGATTCATATTGAATCTTTTGAGTATCTCCCTTGTATATTTGCTTTGTGTGACTAGTGTCTAGCCAACTTCTCCCCATAGCTCAAGACCTAAGCAATAATTAAATTCACCATGGTCTTTCACATCAAAACCATGTGACAATTACCTTTTAATTTCTTCAACTAGCTTAGATCCATTGCTTGTTATATGGTAAGATCATCAACATACAAGGAAATCAAAGAAATATGCCCCTTTTGATCTAGCTTGATATATAAGTTAGGATCACTCTTACTTTTCTTAAAACATTTCTAAATAAAGGAATAAATCTTTACATATCAAGATCTTCATCCCTATTTCAGCCTATAAATGGATTTATTTGATTTACAAACAAGATGCTCTTGACCCTTGTTTACAAATCCTTCTAGATGAGCAAGATATACTTCTTCCTTTAATTCGTGATTGAGAAAAGAAGATTTGAATATGGTGTTTATACAAGAAGGACCCTGGCTTAAATAAGCCTTAGGGCACCTTTTTGAGAAGGGGCATGATCTTTGATTGTGCCTCAATTACATAATTAATTAATTACGTAACATTGCCTTCCTCTTGAAAATATGCTTTGTCCTCAAAGCATATGTAACAACTACTATTTTTGGAAAAAATATTATGTTTCCTAGGAAGCTTCTTCTTCTACTAGATTCTCCACTTGATAAGGTGTTCGTTAATTATTCGACATCACAACTTCCTTTCCCTAGTGGTAACAATTCCTTTTGGTTCTAAGATGAACTTTCCTTCATCATCTAATATAAGAAGCGTTGTCTGTGCTCATTGGTGTCTCCCCAATGTTATTTTAAGACAAGATACATGGAAAACATTGTGAAATCCATTATTTCTCAGAAGGCTTAACTTGTATGTGACTTGGTTGATCTTTTTGTTAATTTGATGTGGTCTATAAAACTTTGATGTCAATTTGTTTTTTCCTTTTTGTTTTAGGGATAATTTCTTGTAAGGCTGAAGTTTAACAAATACCCATTCTCCAACTTCAAATTATCTCTTTGTTCTATGTCGGTTAGCCTACTGCTTCAAGTGAAATTTTGCAATACTTAGATTTTCTATTAACGTTTGAAAAACTTTTTGGGTTTTTTCTAATTGCTCCTTAATTGTTGGAACTTTTGTCTTGGAAATGGCCAAATCCTTCCATTTGGGAGGTTCTGATGTAGGAGCATTCAACCCAAGGAAAATCATTGTAAATAGTAGACATAAGGGGTCATGCATTTTAGGGAAAATAGTTCCTAAGTCTCAAGTCAATTTAATATTTAGGCTTTTAAGTGATTTAATTAGATAGTGGGAGAATATGTAAATTCTCTCAAAATAAATAAATGAGAACATGAGTGGTAGAAATGAAGTCCAACTCTTAAACAGTTCCATGATTCTAGGAACACAAGAGAGCTTTTAGGCATTCAATGGGAAGCTGATAAGAAGACTTTTCTGTTTTAAAAAAAGCAAAAGATGGAATGGATAAAATCTCAAGGAGACTTATGTGCCACATATGCATGAATGTAGAGATTTAGGCTTTTATTAGAGGATTTATCAGACCGTTCAATGATCCAATCCAATGTTTCCATATAAATATATGTAAGCCTACGGGCAATAGAAGGGGCCACTAATGTTGAGAATTGGGCCTCTGCGATATCAAGGTGTCTCGAATGTAATCTTGCTTTTACATTAATATATTTTCAGAGTTATTCCTGATTGTGTCAAAGAATTGAATGCATGTTTTAAGTGTTGCTTGTATGTGAATTCGTAGGATCTGTGATAGGAGGTTATAGACAGAGTTCTGCAGAACACGCAAAAAGAGGAGTGATTCAAAGGAATCACAATGGATTTCAAATCCAAGTGAAGAATAAATAGAGGAAGATTTGCACGATTCAAAAGAATCGAAGTAGATCATTGAATCCATTGGAGTTCTGCAAGAAGGATGGAGATCAAAGGAGTGTGAGCGCAAGTATAAGTTGAGAAGGGATAGTGCATAGTGAAATAACAAAGATCCAGAACCTTTGAAGAAACCATGCCGCAAAAGAAATACTGAAAACTTAGTGGAATTCCTAAGTAAAAGGAATAAACAGAGAAGTATTGACGCTCAACAACCGTTGGATCAATTAGATCAATGACTGAGATCATTTCGCATTGGTGAATTCCTTCAGAATGAGCCTTGAATATTTGCATGGAGAAATTAGCGATTAATCGTGGACCGTTGAATCATGGCCAAATCAACAGTCACGATTAAATCGCAAATCGTCGATCGGAGGTGACAAAGGGTCAGCAATTTAGTGGAATTGCAATATCCCGATAATGATATCGGTAGTCAGCGTTGGCTGTACATCGACGATCAGGGGTTATGGTGATCAGTGATCAGAGCAACCGCTATCGAAGATCGGAGGATGGAGTGGCGCGATGGACTTGTAACACTGTGGACCCGCCGATAATTGTTAAAGCGGGTTTATAAATTTTGATGTCTGGTATGTGTTCTGGAATGGAATTTGTGTATGTTTCCCATGTATTTGTGTTATGTGTGTGGATCAGTTTTTTAAGGCTTGAACGCCTATATTCTAAGCTTCCGATATGGGTTAAAGCCGTCGATAGTGCGTTGGGGGTTATATGTTCCCTAAAGGGCCGATAATGTATTTTGATGTGTTAATGCATCAATGCAATATAATAGCGTCGATAGTGATAAAGACTCAATATGAATGATTGAATGGAAGGATTTGTCAAAGTCTTATGTGAAGGGATTATAAGGAATTATTATAGGTCTGATAGAGGTTTCACACGGGGTGATTGAAGTTTTGTTACAGAGGAACGATATAAGAGGGCCACTTGACCATTTATGGTCTGAAGGTTTGACTCCATTGTAGAGTCAGACACCTCGAACAGTTGTGGATGCATTATTGTTGATAAATTCATACTGTGAGTATGTGCAGGTGGTTTACCCCTGCACCAGGTTCATATCTATACAGAGCTTGAAATGAGGTCATCTTTGCAGAAGTGCAATAAGTTGAATTGTACCACCATTCAACGAGATGTAACCATTGAGCCCACTTGATATTTTTGTCTGATGCATAAAAATGAAGGTAGGCTTATAAGAATTCATTCACAGTTTCTGTTTGACCGTTTTCTTGAGGATGATATGCATAACTCATGTTGAGGTATGTTCCAATATGTTTGAAAAACACCTTCCAAAAATTCACCTTAAAATTACGATCTCTATCACTAACAATGACTTTAGGAAATCCATGTAATTTTATAGATATTCTTGGAAAATATCTTGGCGATCTATTTTGCTAAATAGGATTTCCTCATTCCTATGAAGTGTGCATATTTTGTGAGTCTATTACGACAAGAATTTTATCTTTCCCGCCTGACATGGGTAATCCTTCAATAGAATCCATTGATATTTCTTCCCATTTTTGGCTTGGGATGTTTAAGGGGTGGAGCAACCCTCAGTTCATAATGTTCTCACTTTTATTTCGTTGACATTGATCACATTCTGCTACATATTTTTTAATATCATTATTCATACCCCTCTAGAAGAATGATTGACGTGCATTATAGTAGGTTTTAAAGAATCTTATGTGTCTCGTTGACAGTGAATCATGCGAATCTTTGAGAATATTGGCTTTAAATTTGGAATTTGAACTAAGATACATTCTTCCCTAGTACCATATTATAATATAATTTTTCCATTCAAATTTTGAATTCTGAGGAAGGTTATTGATTATAGCACTTGTTTCTAGATCTTTTGCATATTTACTTCAAATCTCATTAAGCCAGTTGGGAACAACAACTGAAACTGCAAGCAATGATGGTTCTTCATCTTTCCTAGCCAAATGATCAACTGCTAAACACATATTTCATTAAATTTGGAAGTAGTTAGTGGATCTAAAATATATAACTTTAACTAGATTAAGTTTTTTCAAAATGGGAATTAGAAAGTCACTTAGTTCACTAATTTTAATGTAGATATTCATCATTTTTTGTGAAAAAATTATCATGATAAACTTTATAAAACAAATTCATATAAACTTGCAAAAGAAAATCTTTCACATCTTAATCTTGGATTCATATTAAAAGATAAGTTTGTTAAGGTTATTTTATGAAAATAATGATGTGTATTTTACTACTATTAACCCATTTAATTATAATCCGATATAGTAAATATCATGTATGTGTTAAGTTACGATTATTACTAAGACAATGTTGGCTCAATTTAAAAGTCTATCACCTTTGCAACACTAGTAATATGGTTGAAGATTTAAAAAATCTCATAGATCATCAAGTTTATACTCATATTGGATTTAAATTTCAAAATATTGTGATGCTACCAACTTTCTTGATCTTTTAACTAAACAAAATTATGATGAGCTTGAAGCACTTCTTTCAATGTTTTTTTAAGCATAACAATACAATTCGAAATAATTTTGAGTAATATCTTTTTGTCTTCTTATATACCATATTTGGTCTTAGTGGATGATAATCATCATTATCACCATCATCATTACATACTATTGTAGGAAGTTTGCACCATTTTAGAGTTGAGGAGAAAATATTTTTTTAGGATCAAATTAAATGTTGAATGCGAGTAGTAGCATAATTTAATTTAATTTATTATTTGTAATTTTGTGTTAAAAACTAAGTTGATTGAGGCTTACTTAATGAATAATAGGTTAATATGCAAGATATATATTAAGTATAAAGTTATTTAATGACAAATGATCATAGTAATGTATCCAATATAGCATAGATCCATCTTAAGTACGAATGTAGGGATCAAATTTCTTCACGCGCAAACATTTTTAGAGTGCAAAATACAATGCGTTATTTTTCATTGTTGAAACTGTATTTTTGAATGCTAAATAGAGTATATATAAGACCAGATAAAAATTTTAACCATAATTTTTTTATCTATCTATCTATCTATATATATATATATATATATATATATATATATATATATATATATATATATATATATATATATATATATATATATATATATATATATATGAAGTTGATATTGACATAAATTAGTTAACATAGATCTTCAAATAGTTTACTTGAATCTCTAGCTGAAATATTTTTGAAAAGTATAAGATTTAAACATCTAATTCATACATTTTTTTTCTTCTAATTACTTTACAACATATTAATTTTTCTATTTTTCTATTTAGAACATAATTTTTATTTTAAAGGGGCACATACTACAGAGAAACTTACACATCGCCTCATACGGGGCTGTATAATGAGCCTCTCAACTCAATTACTAATAATTTTAATTATCAAAATCAATCACGAATTAGAATAGTAACAAAGTAGTACAATTTGACTATTTTCAAATACAAGAGGAAAGAGATAAAATTGACTAACCTATTTATTACAAATGTTTAGTTTTTATTCCTGTGGTGTTTAAGGATATTATATTAAAAATAACATATTAACATTCATCTAAAACTTATATTCCTTACATCATTTCTATTATCATTAATATTTATATTATGTATTAGATTTGACTCATGAATAATAGCTTTTGTAAAAAAAAAAATCTTACCTATAAAGCTATTTAACAATATATTAATATCGTTTTTCCTACTTTTATTGACCATTTTAAATTGACACTAACTACTTTTCCTAAGTTGAGTACAAATTTATTATAATAGTACAATGTTGGCACCACTTCAAAATCTATAAGAGGAAATATTTTAGAAGTCTAGTTGTGTTGTTCAATGATCAAAATAATTGTTTTATAAATTAGAGTGCAACAAAATAGAAAATTTGATTTATATCAATTATAATAAGGAATATTAAGTAAAACTCACTTCAAACATTATTACAAGTGTCTAACATCTATTCGTTAAGTGTTCAAATTATTTGTATTAAATAGAGTACTAATTAGGTACCCCACTATTGCTTTAATAGACCAAGTTTAGAAGATGTTTTTAAGTGCATTATTGAATTTGATTATGGTGAGAAGTCATGTTGGTCAAATAAAGCTTTGGAAACTTAAATATTTAATGGCACTATCATGTAATTTTTATCAACACATGATTACATTGAAATACTAAATAATATAAAACTCCAAAAAGTAATATGAAGAGAATATTTTATATACAACAACTATTGAAAAGTGTGTTTGAATGTATATTAATAGATCCTTCAAAAAAAAAATTGCATTCATGAATCATATAAACCTAATCTTAAGATATTTATTCTGGCAATGTTCTTTCTTTGGCATCCATGCCCACACTATGGTATTAATTGGAATAGAGCCAAGTTCAGTGTCATCATGATTTGGTATCCAATATTGCTCTAAAACATTTATATTGTATTTCCTTGATATAGGCTTCCACCAGTCAACCTTTACATGAAGCTTCTCAATTTCATTATCCATAAAGATATCTGAGATGGATTTTTCCATCCAAATCATCTCTCCTGCATCCTCATTTCCTGATCTAACTAGCAACATCATTTCTTTCTCAACATCAATCATTGGATTGAATGTTGGCTTTGGCTTGTTTCATTCGGGTCCAACATATACTGGTTCATCTATCACATTATCAAAATCTCCATCCATAATATTTGAGATTAGATGGAGTGCATTACGATCAACATCAACACTGTGCCTTCTCTTGGGCCAGAGATCCTCAGAAGATGAATCACTTCCATCTATTATTCTATGATCATTATAGATTCCATCTACTGTATCAAGAACTCTTTTCAAATACACTACTTTATTTTTCCATTCCTCTGTAACAGTTGGTGAATCCTCATTCCCGATAGTGTCATTCCAAATTTTTATGTATGATGTTATCCCTTCCTTTAGTTCCTTTAAATAGAAATAATTCTGTTTGGAAGCTAAGAAAGATGTCTTCCCTATGGGAATTACAAGTTGACCTTCATCATCTCCATAACTCAACTAGTTCTAACCACTTAGTATATCTAATTGATTCTTTTTACCTTAGTATTGAAACATCATTGAGTACAAGAAATTAGAAATATTGGACATTAAGATGTCCAACTAGTGAATTTTTTCCCTCCTTGACTTATCCATTAAGTAAACTTTTGAAGTCGTAGACCTTGCCAATAAGTGTAGGTGGAAACACTCGATTTTCTTCAATTATGTGATATGTATCCATCATTTCAAGTTAAGTATATATATCTTTACTTTTTAGGTTGGAAGACATTCTCTTGTAGGTTCCATCTATGTATTCATGGATGTGCCCCATAGGAAAAAACCCAACCTTAATAGTGATTAAGACACCAAGTGCAGTTAAAACTGATAAAAACATGAAAAGATAATGATGCTTATTATCACTTGTTGCATTGTCCAAGTGTAACAACAAATGTCAAGGAAGAGGTTTAAAATAAACATTTTTATTTTTTGATCTTCCATGAGATATAAAATAATTCTTGTACACTTGACATTTTGAGTAAATAGAGGTGTCAAGTAAAGCATTTGTACGTGGGTTTATTGAATTTCTACTTTCATATAGTAGATCACCATACATATACATTTGTGGGCCTTCAAGGTCCCTTAAGCACTTTGCAAGGGATGTAATAGTAAATTGTGATCCCATATGTACAAATGGTAGGGAGAAATGACCAAAACATCCTGTCTTATGCTCATGTGTAAGCATACATGTCAATGACAAACCTAAATTTGTTCCTACAATAGATTTTGATTTGACACATAACCTTGGGATTTAAGTCTTTGTTTTGTCCCTTTTATCATGGATAATTCTCATACACTCCTTTGGAAACCACTCTAACATAATTCTATGGGCATAGTAGCAATATCTTCCACAGATAACAATCTTGTTATGTTTGTTCAGCCTACGTCATGCCTTTTCTTCCAACTCTTTTGTAGTTGCTTACTTCATTTGTGACTTCAACGCAATACATTCACTGCATTTACTGAAGTTGGTGTTCTTTGAAAATTCCACATCTCAAAACTTAGTATTCCAAATCTTGCTCATTGTTGACTATGATATTGATGGGTAATTGAGCTTTGAAGAGCCTCATTGATCTCTTTTAACAAATAATTTTGTGTGTAAGTTGAAGGAAGCAATCTTAAAGGATAATATGTTCGATCTTCTTCAATTTGATGTGTTTGGTTTAGTGAAGAATCTGAATTATCCATTACAATTTTGTGCAATATTTCTATGACTACCACTGTGTGAGCTCGTGATTTGCATGTGTTGGTGTTACTGTGAATAGCTTTGATCTGTCCATGTTGGAAATAATGTTGGTAGTTATAGAATGTGCTTTGATGAATCTTATGTATCTTATACCATGCTTTCTTACAAATAATATTCCCATTAAATCTCATGTCCTTTACATTTCTAGCAATAGGTGGTAGGCCATGGCGATGGCTCTTTCACATGATTGTGTTTGAAATGAGTGAATTCAAGACAAATTCCTTAATACCATTTTTTTTTATGTCTCATACCCCTTTTAGCACCTACAATGGCCTTCCTATCCACATGTTGAAGACAATCTTTTCTACAACATACACCTATTGCCAAAAGTCAAATTTCTTTCTCTTCATCTATTTTTGTTTGACATTTTTCATTTTGTTTTGTAGCCATAACTCGTTTAATCCTTTTATATGGCATTGTTACATGCATATCAATTGAGTTTCTATCTTTTTCATTACAAAGATACCCATCCCATTTTTTTAAGGGATTTGTGTCCTTTATAACATCCCATATCACCATTTCCTTGGGTGGTTGCTTGAAATTTTCCTTGGCCCTTAATATCACACCTTTGTTGTCCACCAACTTATTTATTGGCCATCTAACCAAACAGTGTATAGGCTTATCGCCAATTCTTTATATCTCACAATTTCCATCTATCTCTTCCAAAAAAAGACCAAATTAAATTTGACCTAGTGTTTCACCCTAAACAATGTCCTCCTCGCAGACATTAACTAGGATTCCTTTGGCAATGCACATGCTTGTTCCCATGCATTCATGTGTAAGAGAAACCTTTGTACATATGAATCTAACACTATCTTGGGGAATATTTATGACATGATCATGACAATGAAACTCCAAATATGATTCTAGCCAAATCTCATAAGATTCCAATGCACCCCCTATTGTATGCTCAAATCATGTTGGATGTGGTAGAGGATCATCATGTTTTAACACCTTCTCAATTTTAACCACTATGAATCTTTTATTTACCATTTTTTCATGCACTTTATGCCCAAGATTTGTATTGAATATGGAGCCCTCACCCACCTTCACTCCATGTTGCAGAAGATCTACCTTGTCTCCAATAGAAAATGTAGAAGAAACATTTGCACCTATAAATGAATGTAAATAAGGTTAGTATTTACTCAATAAAACATTTATTATACTATCAATAATATTTAACACATGCCTCAATATTTTGATTTACCTATGTTGTGTCTCAAATCTATGATCTTCCATGGATGTATGTCCCCTTCATTAACATCCTCATCAATCAAATGTGCTTGAGTGACACCAATTATCAAAATTGTAACATAGCCTGCATTAACCCTTTCTCCGACATAATAAGTTCTAGACTTTGCAGGTTCGACCCTTCCTAGCCCAATGACCCGATCATTAATAAGGAGATCAACATAGTCCCCTTTTGCCAAAATTATATTTTCCATTATAGCTTGTATCAATTCTGTAACAAAAATTAAATCGTAACTTTTAATTAAAAGGTTGAACCATGTAAAGTGTGACTTTATATTTTCACAAAAACACACAACTTACAAAAAAGTAATATAGATGCAATAATTCAAATAGTATGGTAGTCATATTGTATGTAATGAAACATTGTTTCCCACCATCTAGTGCCTACTATCAAAAATTAATTTACATACAAATTACAAAAAAATATATATGAAGACCGGGCAATTAGAGATGTAAATAGTATCATAGAATGAAAAATATAACCTCATATCAAACCATGAAGTTCCTATTTAACTTTAGAAATGACACTTGTAGCCTTGATGCATGTCTATGAATAATGATCATAAGAAATTTATAGAAGTTGAAGAACCAAAACATGGTCCTTTAGAAAATATAAGAAATTCCAAGATCAATGTAGATGTCTAAAATCCCCATGAGAAGGAGAAATTATATTTATATTTCACTTAGTGAAGATGTTTGATGTTTGAACTTGATAATCGAAATCCAAACTAGAGGTTTTCTTCCAAATTAAAGTTTTGGTACTGTAAATACTAGATAATTCTCATTTTTATTCTAAAAGCAAAGAAATTGAAATGGAAGAAAAATATAGTATAGCTCAATAATACATTTATTCATAAACTTCAAAATTATACAAAGCTCGTATTATTCTCCATGGGTCAAATAATTATGATTATATTATTGTGTTTTTGCAAAAAGGAAAGCTATACCATTATCTTTCCTTCCAACTCAAGCACAAATGTAGTGACAACAAAAACATATATTTATATACGATTCTTTTGCATTATCATTGATCTTCATAAATTGTTCCAAATTCAATAAAAGGGCACATCAAAAGCTATAACTCTAACCATTGTGATTATTGAGACAATGTCACTCCTAGAGCATTGGTTGCATAAGTGTAATGGTGTCTAGAAGAAAGTTAGTAATCATTAGGTATCCTTATTACATAATCACAAATGCACTGCCAAGAACAATATCAGAGCACTAACCTTGGTGAGGGTGAGATCTTGATACTTTTCCTTTTGGCACAAGAACAAAGATCTACTACATTTTATAATTCCTTCTAACACAAATACAAGCACATTTCCAACAATAATTTTGCATTGCGAAAATAAATTAATGCATGCAAGATTTACTTCTATCACAAACACAAACACATTTTCAACAATAACATTGCAATATGAAGGAAATTTAACACATTCTAACCTTCCTAGCATAACAACAAACATATTTCTAATAACAACATTGCATTATGAAGGAAATACAATGTGTGCTAGTTGTCCTTCTATCACAAGTAGAAGCCCATTTCGAACAACAAAATTGAACCTCAAATGAAAGCTAACAATCAATATCATTCCTTCTACTACAAACATAAGCATATTACTAGAAGCAACATTACATGGTCAAATAAATCTAGCACATGCTATATTTCATTCTAGCACAAACCCAAGCATATTTCCAATAACAATATTATAAGGTGAATGAAATCCACCACGTGCTAAATTTCTTTCTAGAGTAAATAGAAGCATATTACTCACAAAAACATTGCAAAGTAAAAGACATATTACACATTCTAGAGTTTCTTCTAACACAAACACAATCACATTGTCAAAAACAACATTGCAAGGTGGAAGATATCTAGCATGCGCTTGATTTACTTCTAGCACAAACACAAGCACATTGCTAACAATAACATTGTAGGGCAAACAAAATCCAACGTGTGATATAATTCCTTCTAGCACAAACACAAGTACATTTCCAACAATATTGCATTGAAAAAGAAATTAGATGAAGGTTATATTTTATTCTAGCACACGTACAAGCACGTTGCCAACAACAATATTTCATTGCGAAAGAAATATATTGCATACTATATTTTATTCTAGTACAAACACAAGTACATTTCATTGCAAAATAAATTTAGTGCATGTTAGAATTCCTTCCACCCTACACAAACATATTGCGAACATCAATATTGTAGGGTAAAAGAAATTTATCTCATGCTAGATTTTCTTCTATCACAAACATAAGCATATTTCAAATAACAATAATTCAAGGTGAAGTAGATCTAACATGCTATTTGTACTTATATCTCAAACACAAACATGTCACCAATAAAAAAATTGCAAGGTGAATGAAATCTAACACATGCTATATTTCCTTCTCTCGTAAACACAAGCACATAAAAATATTGTAGGGTGAAAGAAACATACCGCATATTAGATTTACTTCTAGCTCAAACAAGCATATTGCCAAAAACACCATTGCAAGACAAAAGAAATCCGATGCGTGGTAGATATCCTTCTAGCACAAACAAAAACACATAACATTGTAGGGATAAAGAATCTAGCGCATGCTAGATTTTGTTATAGCATGAACACAAACATATTTCCAACAACATTCCAGGGAAAAAGAAATCTGGCACATACTAGATTTCCATTTAGCAAAATCACAAGCACATTGCCAATAACATCATTATAAGGTGAAGGAAATGTGATGCATACTAGATTTCCTTCCAGCACAAACAATTGAATTTCCAACAACAACATTGCAATGGGAAAGAAATCTAGTGCACACTAGATTTCCTTCTAACACATATAAACGTACATTGTCAATAAAATAATAGAAGGGTGAAAAGAATCTAATGTATGCTAGGTTTCCTTCTAGCACAAACACAAACACATTATAACATTTCTAGAAAAAGGAAATCTAGCACATGGTAATATTTACTTCTAGCACAAACAAAAGCATATTGCCAACAACCACATTGTAGTGAAAAAGAAATCTAGTGCATGCTATATTTCTTCGAGCCAAAATAGAAGCATGTTGCCAATAACAACATTGCAAGGTGAAGAAAATATAACACATGTTAGATTTACGCATAGCACAAACACAAGCACACAACAAAATTGTAGGGTGAAATAAATCTAGCCTGTCAGATTTGCTTCTAGAATAAACAAAAGCATATTTCCAGCAACAACATTGCATGGAAAAAGAAATCTAGAACAACTTCTATCACAAACACAATCACATTTCCAATAACAACATCGCAAGGTAAAATAAATTTAACACATGCTAGCTTTACATGTAGCATAAATACAAGCATACTACCAACAACAACATTTCATGCCAAAAGAAATCTAGTGCATGCTATATTTCCTTCTAACACAAACACAAGAACATTGCCAAGGTGAAGGAAATGTAACACGTGTTAGATTTCCTTCTATAATAAACAACCAAATTGACAACAACAATATTGCATAGCAAAAGAAATCTAGCACAACTTCTAGCCCAAACACAAGCACATTTCCAATAACATTGCCAAGGTGAAGGAAATCTAACACTTGCTAGATTTCATTCTATCATAAACAACCAAATTGACAACAACAATATTGCAAAGCAAAAGAAATCTAGCATAGTTTCTAGCCCAAACACAAGCACATTTCCAATAAAAACATTGCACGGTGAAAGAAATTTAACGCATGTTAGCTTTACATGTGGCACAAATACAAGCATACTACCAACAACAACATTGCATGCCAAAATAAATCTAGTGCGTGCTATGTTTCTTTTTAACACAAGCACATTGCTAATAAGAACATTCCAAGGTGAAGGAACTCTAACACATGTTAGATTTACTTCTATCATAAACAACCATATTACCAACAATAACATTGCATTGTGAAAGTTCCTTCTAGCATGTCAATAAAATTATTGCAAGGTGAAAAAAATGTAAGGTGTGCTAGTCTTGGAAATATTGAGAGGGGGGTTGAATCAATATTTCTTTACAATTGTTATATTATGCCAGTTAAAATCACCAGTTAAACCAAAACACAAGATGTGCAACAAGAAAATAATGTTATTAATGAAAATGATGAGGACTCTAAAAACCCAAGCTCTAACTTGTACAACAAAGTATTTAACTCCTTCAAGGCTCCAACCCTAAATGAGGACTCTAATATTCAACTACAAATCCAAGCTCCAACCTGGTCTCTCACAAGGGTCCAACCTTGTATGAGGACTCCAATCCTCACATATTAATCCAGGCTCCAACCTAGTTTCTCACAAGGCTCCAACCTTGTATGATGACTTCGATCCTCTAGGGATCCAACCCTCTCAGTTTGCTTCAATCCCTTAAGGTGACTTCAATACTGCTTCATGCCTCCATCAAAAACTTCAAATACTTCTAAAATTTTTATCCAAGATAGGTCTAAAAAGTTCTCTTAAATCTACCTCTACAAAAACTTTAGGTCTGCTTCAGCAAAACTTTTATGGTTGCACCAACAAAACATGTCTTCAAGTGTTCATCTTCAACTATTCTCCAAGGATGCTCCAACAAAACAAGTCTTTAAGTGTTGGTCTTCAACTATACTCCAAGGATGATTGCTTCAACAAAACAAGTCTTTAAGTGTTGGTCTTCAACTATGCTTCAAGAGTGATTGTTGTTTCAACAAAGGCTTGAAGAATGCTCAATTAATGTCATCATGAATTCACTCTATTGTCAACTCAAAAGATGCCTTAAGTATGCTATCATTTTATCATTCAATGAAGGTGTCTCCTAGGCTCTTCATGTGTGCTTTAAAGAATGTCCTCGATCTACAAGGATTACTTTACTTCTATTTTAGATCTGACTTTAAGTCTATTCAGGAACGCTTCAAAGGATTTCTTCAAAGGCGCTCCAAATAATCTATTACAAAAAAACTCTTCAAAAACTAGTTTGAGCAGTACAGTCAAATTGGATTTGATGACAATATTTACTTCACAACAACTCCAATTGGATTATAGTCAACTCTGACTTGACAAGCTTGATCACAACCTTTCTCCCAAAGAAGATGCAAACCTTGATCACAACCTTGAATCCCATCATAGTAGTCTCTTGTCACATGTTTACCCCAGTTTTCCTATTACTTGGGTAGATGTGGGAGCAGGGTGTTACAATGTGCATGAATATAAACGTATCTAGTAAACAAATAATTAGCACAAAAAAATCCCTGGTGTGAGCTCCAACATTTCTATTATGGCTCCAAATGACAATATATATCCTTCTTGAACATATCAAGCCTTGTTGAAAGCTGGAGAGCCAAATCTTATAAGAATGTGGAAACTTCTCTCAAACTGAACGAGGATAATGCCTCATGAAATTTTGCGCGAAACCAAGTTTAATGTGAGAAAAGTTAGTGTATTTATGGGACCACATCACACATGTTCCTAGCAGCATGTTGGACCATCCATTTATTAATTATTTGTGAGAAAAACTCCCTTCCAATGAAGCAGAGAAACAAAAATAATTCTGGTAACTATATCCAATAGCAATCAAAGCCCAAAATGTGTGGACAACTAAACAATTCCACATCACATGCTTAACCATTTCAAGATTGTAACAGATTAAATGACATCCAAGTAAAACCAGAGTGTTGTAACCAATCCTTGACTATGAAACTATAACGAAGAATCAACCATCCCAATATGTGTGTATGAAAAGGAAGAATGAGACTTCTAGATGCCTTTGGATCCACCCAACCTCAGAATTATTGACATTACACTTTGTTGTAACTCTCAGGAGACAGTTCCTAGCTGTGGGGAACCAGTGCTCGAGACATCTTGAGATTGATTAAAAATAATTAAAATCAATGGATGGAAGAACATGCCATGAGGGCTTGCAAGCAAAGCTTCTAGTTCTGAAACCCTAGCCTTCCAAAACCATATTTTGGCCAGAGAAACTATGAGAGTTGTAGAGTTTTGGACTAAAGGAATGGATTGAAGAAGAATAGAAAGATTTAAAATTAGGCACTTAAGAATCAAAATTTAAACTACTGTAGAAAGAATAATGCAAGACTGAGAAAATGTGAATGGGATTCCTGGATGTGGAGTCCTTCATTAAGGGCTTCAAGATTAATTTTCATGAGTAGAATTAAGTAAATTCATTAAAAACTAAACTAAAGCACCAACTGCATCTTACACTATCCAAGAGAGGAAAAGACATATATGAATGTTGGAACGCAAGGGAAAAATACTCACCGCAACTTCCCAATGCTAGAATCAAACTGCAATATATATTCATATTTCAAAGAGAAATTTTGTTTACAATGCCAGTCATGGGTGACTGTGCCCGTCCGAACCCCTCCAATGAGGGGATTTATGGTCTTTTATTCTTGATGCTAGCCTTAATTGTCTAACTGTTATAATAAGTTTGAAAATTGATTCTCAAACAGTTTCCAAACTACTGCTTCTTGAAAAGATTCTAAAAATAATAAAAAATTACAATGATAACTTTAAATATTATATATATATATATATATATATATATATATATATATATATATATATATATATATATATATATATATATATATATATATATATATATATATATATATATATAGATAACGTTATTAAATCTGCTTCCTTTATAATGCTTGTCACATTAAATAAAATTAATTGCAAAAACAAAAGGGTAAGACCAAAGATGGACATGGATGGCATGTGGGTTTGACTGTTGTACATGGGAGGTTTTTGAAGAAACAATTTCCTGCCCCTGACTCACCTGTAGCGGTTTCTAGAGATGAAGAGGGTGTTGCTGTAATAATTAATAGTCGTCGATTTTTAGATGGGTAGTTTGAGAAAACTGCCTTGCGGCACCACATTAACCATTGAGATCCTTTGATCCATGTGCCCTTGGGTAACATTGGATCTTGATCAATTCGTTGAAGCTTCAATGTCTCTGTCTTGGGATTCAACATTTTCATTTCTAACCCACAAATTCAGGTGCTCTTTTTCCCCTGACTCATCATCCTTTCTTCCTTTTGCTTCCTTTGAACACCCCGCGTAATAAAGGTTCCTTCTTATTTCACGTTGGTGTGTCAAGCTGGTGAAAGCTGGTGTTTGGCCGAAGGGGATTGGCACAGACATTGGTAGATATATCTTAGAGGAATCCACCCCATGTGTATGAATCTGGATCTCTTTCTACAGGTATGACCTAAATCATGGATTTACATCATTGGTTTCCAACAAATGAGGAAGATTTTTCCATATAGGCCTGGTTGATAATATTCATTTGCCTACCACCTAGAGCTTTTACTTCTTGAGGCTTTCTCGTAATATATCGGTCAGTGCACCTATTTCTCATCTCAATTTCTAAGGAAGGCATCATTAAATATACTTCTGATAAATTAAAATTGTTTTTACCATCTGAGGTATTATGAGAATTCACATTGGTAGTCTTTTTCATGGTGTGAAAATATTTTTTCTCTCTTTTTCCACCATTTACTTTTCTAGATTTCAAAGTTGGGTCTTCAACATTAGTGGAACAGTAGAGCTTGCCAAAAGTTTTCTTTAAGAATTCCTACAGCGAACGGACTCCATGTTCGAATTCCTTCATCTTGTTCAAATTTTTGTGCTACAGAAATTGTCTTCATAAAATCATCTTATAAAAACAGTCTGCATGCTTCCACAATTACATTCTCTTATCTCCCTCGCATGATTTAGGCACATTGGATGGGTATTGCATCGGAAAATAATATATGCCACATAACATAGCACCTGCAGAGCCAACAAAGAGAGGTACTTGTGTGTTCCAGTGAAATACTTGTTTGTGCTCCTAGCTTTTAGTGACCAAATCACCTGATGTTGGAATATTATAAGCTTAACAAATGCAACCTTTAAGCATAGATGCCCTGTTGGTTCCACTAATAAAGAAGAATTCCTACTCTCTTCAGAAAACCTAGTCCTGGCAAGATTCATTGTTTCTTCACACAATAATTCCTCATGAGGTAAAAATGTCATCCTGTTAAGAAATTCGTAATGTTTACATGCTACCTCCCCAAATGGAAACCAGTCAATTATAGAAAAGTTCACAACCTCTCCAAAATTGAATCCATGACTAAAACCTGCATGGTAAGATCGAGGAAAAGTGATGACAAATTCACCAGGCATTGCAAACATTGGATAATGTTCCTTGATGAAGCTACAAACAATTATTGGTGGTGAGTGATCAACGACATTCGTACCAGGAGTAGCAAGAAACATACCTTCAGAAGCTTTGAGTACAGTACCACCATATTTTCCAAACAAGTAGTTCAACAAGACGTGAGTAAAAAGGACTTATAACTCTCTCTACCAGACATTGCCACTCAACATCTGGAATTGTCGAAGTACTCATAAAACCTTCAGTAGATGGAAGTTGATTAGGAGATAGTGTTTTAGGCTTCGTCCATGGCCAAAATGAATAAACTTTATTAGTAGAGATCTGTAGGATCCCATTGACAACCTAAGCAACATATAAGTCCACATGTGAAGTTAAAGGATCCTTTCTAAGTCTTTGAAATTACACCATTAATTCCACATAGGAATCACAAACAAAAGTCATCAATTCCTTATTCCAAGAGGCAATAAGTTGATTGTGTGTGTCATGTTTATTTCCTAAAGCAGTTATGAAGGCTTCATTTTCAAATAGATATCACCCTGCATTATGGCATATAAGAAAACATCCAATGATCATCACTAGCATGCTGACTGAGAAATTCAATGGAAAGGGTGGATAAGATACAATTATCTGAACAAACCCTCATAGTTTTTCCATTCCAGGACACATTTGTAGCAACACCAGCAATTTGAGCCAAGTTGTAAGACATGTAGAAATTACCATTGTAGATCACCTGATAATGCAATATACTAAAGCAAAATACTTCATCTACTTCTACAAACAATTATGCGGAAGCTTAATCGAATATGAGCCGGATCAATAAAACACATATAACTGATATTAAGAAATCAATCACACATAAAACAAAAGAAATAACCAGGGGAAAGCCTCAGCCCAAAACCCCAACTCTGTATTATCATACAAGTGGAAAATAGTCACAAAATTACACAAAGTCTTAGCTCGGAAGCTATCCAGCTCTTAGTATAATTCCTCTGCTGCTCATAGACAATCAAAGGCCTCTCACAAACCTTCTCCTCTGTCCTCCAAGCCTCCTATTTCCTTGCGTAGCTTTTCTTGGGGTCCAGTGCTTCCACACATGTGAATTCCCACCTCACACTGCTCACTTGGCCCAGTAGTAACTGCGCAATCCTGAAGGAGATAAATCCTTCTCCATGGATGAGTTTCCTTTATAGGAAAAATCCATCCAACTGATAGTACATTGTGCCTCCTCTGATCTCAAATGGGTCTCTGTTTGAACTGACATGCATGAGTTATCTATGAGAGAATATTCAATTATTTGAAGTGTAGCAGTTGCATGCAAGCATTAACTAACTGAACTCACAATTAATTCAACAAACTCTTTGAATTAAGGACTTGACTCAGTTAACTGAGCCAACTAATTAGAACTCAATATTACAACTCATCCTTATCTCTTTAACTGATGGATAAATTCCTCAATCAATGGAGAAACTATTGCATGTCCTCACATAGACTTCATGTTTGATTTTTCACAACTAATTAACTCATGGTGAATTAATTAATTATTTTTCAAACAGCTGGTAAGATCAAATTCGAATTTTACTTCTCAATTTTAGTCCAGGGACTGACTAAAATTGGAATCTATCCCAAATTGCTAAAAATAGCAATGCTATTTTTAACACTTCCATTTTTCATTCCTTGTTTCTCAATCCAACACTCATACCTAAACTGCTATTTATAGCAGTGCTATTTTTAGCATTTCCTGTTGCCATTTTCAACACTCCCTCTCAACAAGAAAGGCATTCAACTTGAACCCGATCCTGTACCTTTGGAATGTTCTGCATGCAACACTTCTCCCAAGTGTGGATGCTCCAACGACTCTAAAAACAAAAAAACTCCCAACTGACCTCTCCGTTGAGCTAGAAACATCCTCTGATGTTGAAGCTCCATCTGCCACTAACAAGTGCTCCCTCTCTGACCTCTGAGCTGCTAAACACTCCATGCATCTTGCACCATTGCACACCTCTCTGTGCCATCCTACACTGGTGCAACACTCCTGTGCCTCTCGCATTGTTGCAGATTGCTAGCTCTGCACAAACTTGGGACTCCTGCACTATAGCTCTCTCTACTACTCTATCCGCATCCGTCTCTACCTACTCAGCCAGTCCGGCTACTCCTCATCGGGGCTCCCATAGCAAGGTCTAATCAAAGAGGTTGGGTACCTCAATGATCCTGCCCCTATTCCAACCTTCTTGGGACTGTCACTCCACATCGCCCCACCTCCTACCTGGAGGTATGGATGCATATGATCCCTCTGCCCACTTGGCTCAAAATTCCCCTTACTGGGGGTCTCTGCATGAGTGGATGCCTCCACTCTGTCTCCTCTCGAATTCCCCAATTGTGGCTACTCCGCAACCTCCTGAAGCTGCTTCACCAATCGTGGCTCCTCCACAATTGTTTGAGACTTCTCCTTGCGCTGCATGTTGAGAGGTAATGTACTCTCCCTCTCAACTGCCAAGTCTCCATCAGTTGCCTTGCTCCTCAAGGCTTTGCATGCATCTTGAACCTTAAGATCATACAAGTTCTTGACTCGTGAACTGATCTGCTTCACCTGTCTAGTGGTGATGTGTCCAAGGAAAATATTTCCCTTAGTAAAGAATACATCATAGCCTCTGTCTTCCAGCATTGTGATCGACACCAAATTTCTCTTCAGTCCTGGTACATACTTGACATCGGTCAAGGTAATGCGAGCTCCATGCTCCCTCTGAAAAACAACCATGCCTACGCTTGAGACACTATACTTTTCATCATTACCCATTGCTATGAGTATCTAGAAATATTTCTCCTCCAAGGTACTGAACAAATTCTTATCGCTGGTCATGTAGAAAGAAGCTCCAATGTCATGAAACCAACCACTTCCCACCATGGATGAAGCCATGCATGCGAAAAGTGTGAAATCCAACTCGAACTATGAGGCTAGTGCCTCACCTTCTGATCCTTCCACAGATCCCTTCTTGGATTTCCTCAGTGGAAAATTTGTAGGAAAATGGCCCACATCATGACAACGAAAGCATCAACTTTTGATTTCTCAAACTTCTTCCCACCATGGGAAGAACTAGATTTGGATTGAGAATCCTTCTCCTTCCCATTCTTCACCTTACTTGCTAAGGCGCAGTTCTCTTCATCCTCCTTGGATGAAGAACCATCTCTGGTGCTTCTTCTTATCTCCTCCCGCATCAGGTTTGACCAAAGTCGTTCACAATATGGCAGTTTCTCTCTTCCATTAACCAAGTCTTGGTAGCTATGCCAGCTCTTTGGAAGATCGAGGAGTGCAAGAGTCACCATGTCATCATCAGCAGTTGTGATCCCTACACTTCCAAGCTCATCCCTGCAGGTGGTGAGCTTGTTCATATACATAGAGATCGTGTCGCCCTTTTCACACTTGATCTTCTGAAGCTTGTCTTTCAGCGCCAACTTCCTCTGATCGCTACTATTTTGATATAGATCTTTCAATGTTTTCCACATCGAAAACGATGTGTCCTTCCCATGGAGACTCGAGATTATGTGGTCTCGAACTCCCTCCAGAAAGATTCTCCTTGCTCTAGCCACACATTTCTTCCATTCCACCAATTGAGTAGCATTAGTCGGCTTGGGGAATTCTTGATCAATGAAGTCCTTTGGACTGTTATCCTTTAATACAACTTCCATGCGATCCTTCTAGGCTATCTAATTCGAGCTACCATTAAGGACATACTCGAGTCTTAAACCACTGAACGCCATAGGTGAAATAGAGATGTGATAAGAACTCGATTTCTATATTTAGGAATCAAAAACTTCAAACTTCTTACTTCTTGTATACTATTATTCCTTGATTACCTTTGCTACGATACCATGTAGAAATTCCCACTGTAGATCACCTGATAATTCAATATACTAAAGCAAAATACTTGATCTACTTCTACAAACAATTATGCGAAAGCTTAATCAAATATGATCAATATCAATAGAACACATATAATTGATAAGAAGAAATCAATCACACATAACACAGAAGAAATAACCTAGGGAAAGCCTCAACCTAAAACCCCAACTCTGTATTATCATACAAGTGGAAAATAGTCATAGAATTACACAAAGCCTTAGCTCGGAAGCTATCCAGCTCTCAGTATAATCCCTCTGCTGCTCATAGACAGTCAAAGGCCTCTCACAAACCTTCTCCACTGTCCTCCAAGCCTCCTATTTCCTTGCGTAGTTTTTCTTGGGGTCCAGTGCTTCCACACATGTGAATTCCTACCTCACACTGCTCACTTGGCCCAGTAGTAACTGCACAATCCTGAAGGAGATAAATCCTTCTCCAGGGATGAGTTTCCTTTATAGGAAAAATCCATCCAACTGATAGTACATTGTCCCTCCTCTGATCTCAATTGGGCCTCTGTCTGAAGTAACATGCATGAGTCTTTATGAGAGAATATTCAATTATCTGAAGTGTAGGAGTTACATGCATGCAAGAATTAACTAATTGAACTCACAATTAATTCAACAAAGTATTTGAATTAATCTAACTAGACTTGACTCAGTTAACTGAGAACTAATTACAACTCATCCTTATCTCTTTAACTGATGGATAAATTCCTCAATCAATGGATAAACTATTGCATGTCCTCACATAGACTTCATGTTTGATTTTTCACAACTAATTAACTCATGGTGAATTAATTAATTATTTTTCAAACAGCTGGTAAGATCAAATTCGAATTTTACTTCTCAATTTTAGTCTAGGGATTGACTAAAATTGGAATCTATCCCAAACTGCTAAAAATAGCAATGCTATTTTTAGCATTTCCATTTTTCATTCCCTGTTGCTCAGTCCAGCTCTGGTACCTGAACTGATATTTATAGCAGTGCTATTTTTATCACTGCTATTTTTAGCATTTCTTGTTACCATTTTTAGCAAGACATATATCTCTTGTCCAATGCCATATATATTGTCTGTCGAAGCCAAGGGTAATGAAAACAAACCATTTGTCAGTAATTTTGCTCCCATCTTCAACTATGCATACATCTATAATATGCAATTTTGTCACAACACTTGAGCTACTGAATATTTTTGATATTTGAAATTTTCTCCACTTTTTTTTTCCAGGAAATAAACTCCTTACAATGGAAAATCCTTTCTATTTCATTTTAAAAAATAGGTAGGAATTACATAAACATCATCCATAATCATATCGCCTCAACTCTCTCATTGGGAAACCATGTCTGTTGGCCATTTGACAACATTATAGGCCATCAAAAATCTGAAAAGCCTGAGAACGTTAAGAAAGGTTATATAAACCTAAGTGTCTTTGAGTCTCCTATTTACTCTACATATATAACACAAAGATAAAAAATGCATTCTATTCATTTATACATAGCAAAATTAAGAGTCAAAACTATACTAAGAAAAATGCTAATCATCAAAAGATTCAATTAGCTTCGGGTCTTTGGCACTGGAGCCCGAGTTTTCAGTTTGTGGAAGGTAGGCAATATGATTCTCAATATGACTTAAACGAACGTTTTGTTGTTGAATTTGGCATTGAGTAAGTTGGAATTCCTTGTCGATTTCCTATATTTTTGTTGCTAACTCTGAAATTCCTACAAACCTGGACATCAAAGAATTTTCCAAGATATTTTTCATCATCCAGAAAAGGTAAAGGGTCTGCTGGAACTGGGTGTATCAGTCTTTGGTATGGCTTGGGTTAGGGATGGGATCCTTCCATTCATTTAGCTCTAGTTCATTATCTATTGCCTACTGCTTCAATTCATTCTCCCAATCCAAAATAATCTAACGAGCCTGTGGGTGTGCATTAGTCCGATAAGACGGAGTTTCTTCAAATATTAATCATTGTTATTTTTGCGACCTTGATTTTGGGTAGTTCAAGGTTGAGCTTTAGTTCTTCCATGACCACAACCCTGGCCTTGGCTACGACCTTAACCACCCCTTTCATTTCTCCTTCGTGATGAAAAAGTGAGGAGAAAGAACATTAGGGAAGATATTGGACTTGAGGGCTGCACTTGGAGGGAAAGTAAATATCATAGATGGACTAACAACCCAATAGATTATAGACTCAAAGAGTTAGAGACTAAACCAATCGCGGGATACTAAATGAAAATTCATTATATGGAAATATACCTGAATGTCTTTGTGTTAAGGAGAGAAAGCTCCTTGAGAATTAAACAAACTCTACTACCAGTGATGCCCTGCTAAAGTCTATCAAAATAAAGTGTAGGCATTTGTTGGCAAGGAAAAATAACACAATGAGGTAAACGGACTAGGCTAGGAGGGATTGGTCCTTCAAATTTCTTGGTTGTTATTGGGAAATATGCAAAGCTTTTTCCCCTTCATGCTTTGATAATTCCATGCCCTTTAGTGCAAATAAAAAACAAAAGAAAGAACATTCCCAAACACCTCCTAAAATTCCCATAGAATACATCAGGATCAACACTATATTCAATGACATCATCCATTTTCTTCAGTGATTTCATTATGGAGTGAATGCAAAGAGATGACTGTATGCTCAAATGAAGGTTTGTGCAAAGATGATTCAATTCCATTTGCAAACTCTCCCTGATTTGAGGAATTCAGTGATGCATCATGTATGCCAACCTCAATTGAACACAACTACCCAACATTTTGATCCTCTTCACTCATGCCCAACATAATAGTGTGAAAGTATCACAATATAAAAATGTGAAAGTATGTAAAGTCTACTATAAGGGGGGCTTCTAATGCCCCCACAAGTTTCCACGACGGGGGCTCTTAATGTCCCCAAAAGTTAGTACAAGGGGAGCGCCCAACGTCCCCAAACATTGCGACAAGGGGGTTTTAAACCACCCTCATAAGTTCCTACAAGAGGGGCTGTAAGCTGCCCTTGTACGTTGCTACGACGAGGACTTTAAATTGCCCCCATAGGTCAATTTTCGAAGGGGTTTCAAATTTCTCCCAAAAGTGACTTTTTTGAGGTGATTTACAACCAACCTTGAAGATGACTTTTGAGGGCTACTGAAATCACCACTAAAACTCACTCTTGTGGCTGGTTCATATCTCTTAAAAAAACTTTTTGTTTTTCCTCACAATGCCCTTAGTCTAGCCCACGTGAAGGGCGCTCATGCCTAATCGACCCAACTTTTGGGGCTTGACCCTAACGAAGCCAAGGAGAATTGAACCAACGCCTCATAACATAGGGCCAATGAGTTGGGAGGGTGACATCAACTGAGTTGGGAGGGTGACATCAACCGAGTTGGGAGGGTGACATCAACCAACAATTTGGGCTACCCATCAATGTTATCCCTTCAAAAACCTTCCCTAAAAGGCTTGAAATTTAGAGGTGATGCTTTGAATGGAGGGGGGTTCTAAAAACTTTCACCCAAATGTCACTTTTAAAGTTTGGAACCCCCCTTGAAAAGTGACACATTTGGGGGCAATTCATATCTCTTAAAAATCTACCCCTAAAAGGCTTGAATTTTAGAGGTGATGCTTTTATTGGCGGGGGGGGGGGGGGTGAGGGAGGGTTTAAAAAACTGTAGCTAATGCTAATACTGCTTCTAATTCCCACTTTTGGAGGCAGATTACAACTCCACCCCCCCCCCCCCCCCCCCCCCCCCCCCAAAAGTTTTTTTTTGTAGTAGTGGTAGTTATAACGTTTGACTCTAGAAGTCATTCTTTTCTAATGATTAACTATGCTTTGCTTCTTTTTAGGATATCCTCTAAAGCACATGTTTCAACCAATTCTCAAGTTCATTCTTCAAATTACTTTTATAGTTATTTTTTAGATTTATACTTCTCTAATATTCTTTAAGAAAAGGTCTTTCATTTTATATAAGGTAGGTGATTCCTTGAGTTAGAGGAAAGGAATATCTTTCACTCACTAGTAAAGCCTGGATTTCCCTGTAGAAAAGGAAAATGATTTCCTTTCTTGAGAGAGATACAGGATTTTCCTTATGAACACCGATTGCATTACTATTAGATGCATCATCAACATTACAAATAGCTGGTGATGTCTCTTTTTTAATCTCTACCTCTTGAGTAATCTTCTTGTTATTCCAAGGACATCCTCGACCTCTTCCCTTCGCATTAGCATTATGAGATACAACCTTAACTGCTTTTGGTTTTTTCAAGAAATACATCTTGGCCGCTTACTTACAAATATTAGACACATCTGATAACACTTCACATCATTTAAGGGGTTAAACAACAACACTAGATCCATAAATATTAGACTCCATTGTTGCATGCTTTCCTTTGGGTTTACTTTGGGCTGGTGGAAGAGGTGGAAGGGGATTGTTTAATGTGGACTTTGAAACCCTTGCCCGTGTAAGGCCAACATTGGATGTCTGGGTTCCAGTCATTGTTATTTTGTAAAGTTGTGAACAACACGACTTTACACCTTTGAATTTGTGTAAATCTAGCAGCAAAATTCAGATATCCAGTCGCAAAAGTTTACAAGATATTGCAGCACACCCAAAGGATCACCATGGTTGATCAACTTGTTCCAGCTAATGTCAGTATAACCAATGGAATTATGGAAAGAGTCACCAGTGTTTGTTGTACATATAGAGGAGCTCCTTGAGAAGATTTGATCTCAGGTTGGAAGCTCCTCTTCCGAAGCTCATACCACTCCCTCCTTTCATCTGCTGGTTAATACAAAGAAAAAACCACCTGGAAACTTCCATTTACTAACCAAACACCACACACTTGCCCATTTTCAAATTTCAAAGTCGTTAAACTTTAAAATATACATAACTAGTTGGTTTATTTTATGGCATATTCTAGTGCCATATTGAGTTTGTAAAATAATGACACTCAAGCAAAATCCTCAACACTTAATTTTTCAACCTGAGGGATCTGTAAACTTAGAGATGAAGCACAGGCAATGCCAATGATGGTATGAATCTTCCAAACACAATCCCAATTTTCTTTAAAGGAAAGATTGCAAAATCAAATTAAAAAGAGAAAAGGAAACTTGAACCATCAAAATAATCTAAGACTAGAACAAGGAAGAATGCATTTGCAAGAGGGAATTAAAGATAGAGGGAAATCACTCTAGCTAATTTTTGTTTAACTACTAAGTGCAAGTTTTTCTTTAGCAGAGACACTTAGCAATCTCATTAGATGGGCCCTTAAACCTGCTCCTTTAGAGATTTCCTTCTTGCACTAATTGTTATAGACATAATTGGGCACTGCAACCACAATCACATATGTCCATAAACCAAGGGCTTCTAAGTCCCTAAAAGTGTTGTTTCATACCCTAAAGGAGCAAGGTCAGCTGATTACATCATCTCCCAAAATTTCACCCTAAAAAACTACTCAGAACTGGTCAAAATTGGACCATAGAGACTGCTCAGTACTAAGGGTGCGATGCATCTCACCTGCCACATGAAAAAAGTGCGATGCATACGGGAAAGCCCTTCTATAGGGTACGATGAGCGAGAGCAGACAAGTGGCAGAAGTAGTTTGCTAGGTGGAAACCCAGAGAATCTTCTAGAAGCTGCTCATTCGACACTTGCCTCTCTGAATTCGCCCAGGGATGAGTAAGAGATCATGAAATCTCCAAGTGGAACCAAGAACTATGAGAGAGCTGACACTAATCAAAATCCCAGAAGCTGACTCACCCACCTGCAAACATCTATATATGGATCCCTCATCCTAGAGATCCAAAGGCTGGAATTTTGTATTTTGTAAGGAAGTGTTGTTGGTTTCTCTATGCAACATTGTATTGTTGGGAGATCTAAGATTTTCATGAGGTGAAGAGGGTTTTCATGCTGGGAGGATGGCACTGGGTCAGACCAATGGGTTGTAATCCTCTCTTCTACTACTTCTATCAATAAATCTATTTGAGTTTTTCTCCATATTCTTGTGTATCTCTGAATATTGTATTGATATATGCATTTGTATTGTTAATATACATCTGATCCTATATTTTTTATGGTTATAGATCTCTATGCTTTAATGGTATTATGCTACTTTGACTCTATAGGTGCTCTTTGAAGCAGGACAACTAAGGAAAGAGTGGCGAAGTTCTGTCAAAGGGGAAAGGAAACAAGCAAGGAGCCAACCGAAATACTAAGGTTGGTACTCTCTGCTTCTTTCTCATCTATCTCTCATAAAGGAAAACACAAGTGACTTTAGTTTGTTTGTTTCTAAGATAGCTACCCATCTTAGTGGGACTAGCAACTCTAAATGGACACTAGTTTTCCCGATAACAAAATTGCAACTCCACTGGGGAGCAAATATCTTGTTTGCTTGTTTATATTTGTTTGCTTTATAAACTACAGACGGAGCCTGAAGTTAAGCAAGCTAGCCTTCGAACTGCATTTTCTATGCAAGTGCAAAGTAGATCAATGTTGCTTCAGTCCATCTCCAGGTTTTGTTTATAAACTAAAAAACCAACTTGCAAACATCCTAAGTGCCCTAGTGGTAGCTCAGGTAACCTCATTAGATCAGCCCCTACACTTTGTATTTACTGACTATCATTAGCTCACCCTAAATCCCTGAACCAAGCTGCAAACTGTGACTAAAAACCAAGTTAAAGTCTCGTCCTTGGACCATCGCACTATCTCCTTTGGACAGTCTGGATGCATCGCACCTCCTGTGTGCAGTAGGTGAGATGCATCCTTGTTTCCCTGTGTTACAGGTGTGATGATCAGATAAGACTGTTTCTGCCTCCAGATTTTGGTTTTTTCTTCATTCTCTTCAGCTTTATTCAAGATTTTTGTTGTCTGTTATCAGTATACCATTGTTGAAACTCCCTTCCTTTGCATTATTCAGCATCCATTGTACAAAGAATTGTGAATGTTTTCACGTATGTTTCTCCATTTACAGTTCTCCTTTACAAAAAGTAGCTTAATCGAACTGTCGAATTTTGATTTGGAAGTGTCGCAAGTGTCGTTTTCAGTCAAAGAAAAGAATCCTACTATTTTTTGGTTGATTACACTATTACTATTGTATTCGATTTGAGTTAATAGTATTTAAAGTGTCAAAAGAAGTTTTCAAATTGAAGTTGAAAGTGTCTCTCTTATCCTTCCTTTCGTTTTTTAAATTCGAAATCGCAAAGTGTTGTCTTAGCCTTCCTTTCATTTTTTGAATTTGAAATCGCAAAGTAGTCTTCCTTTCGTTTTTTGAATTTGAAATCGCAAAGTATCGTCTTAGTCTTCCTTTCGTTCTTTGAATTTGAAATCACAAAGTGTCATCTTCATCTTCCTTTCGTCTTTTGAAGAGAAAATTGTTAATACTGTCGCTTTGAGAGAAAAGATAGTTCAAATTTGTACTTAGCATTCTTTTTGTCACTCACACATTAAGAAAGAGGAAAGAAAATACATGCATGTGCATTTGCATTTATATTTCTTGTTGATTTTGGTTTAGGACAGTGCATCTAGTGTGTGCTCTTTGCTCTATGTTGAAATAATTTCGCTTCTCTTTCCTTAGTAGCTAGGATTTCCATTGCAAAAAGAAGAGTAAACGACTGTTTATCATCTTAGATTGCATATTTAGGAATTGTATATCTACATCACGTAGTGAACCTTAAAGGAAAACTTCTTAAGAAAGATCAACTGTAAAATAAATTCAATGAACATAAAAACGCTTTGGAACCTAACGCACAACATTTAGAATAGACGTATTTCGGCGTCGTAAAGCCTGGTAACTATCACTTTCATCGTAGGTTGGGTGATTCCTCCTCTTTGAGACGACAAGTACCAGTACGGACTTGTGCTCCCACATACCGTCGAGTATATATTGGGAGACCACAATAGGCTATATCCTTTATTCTTAGGAAGCCGTGTCTGCCACCCTATCGATCGCAATGCACTGAACACAGCATTCGGGAAGATTGATTGCCGTACCGTAAAAAGTATTCTGCAGTTTTGCAATTGGTTTGGTAATCCCCCTGTCTAGATTTCTAGAGTAGTCTCTTTCATTCCTTTTCAAACTCCTTAAATGAGAAGGTCCATCTGAGCACTTATCACTTCAGGCTCATTAAAAATTGAAGGCGACTAGAGTCATCTTTAGCTTTTTCTCGACTCTTAGAAATTGAAAAAGCAAGTTGTGTCAAAGCATCTAAAATTCATTTAATTCGAAATCACTTTTTCCCATTTTTATTTTGAGTTGATCAAGTAATCCACAATCTTGTAGGAAATTCAATCGAAACCCCGTCGTTCGCGGAGACTAACGAGTCAACCGTCTTTGACTCCGGAAATGAAACCCTTCCGAGCCAAGCGAACTTGTTTAGCTAGGTCAAAGTCTCCTGGTTTGTTTGAAACTTGTGCTTCAACATCTTCAGAGACTCCAGTTACTCCAACCATTTCTGGTATCCCTGCCTCTACAACAGAAGTTCCACAGTCACAAGAGGACATTAGAACGGATCCTAGTGTAATGGTAAACACTTCTATTCCTGAATTGGCTCCATCTAGGGCTGATTCGGAAGGTGTCACCTCTCCAACATTTGTCGTTGCAGAGTCTATACCTTCTTCAGCACCAGAAATATTTTACAGATCTGATAGTCTACCTCTTCCACCTGGATTGATTGTTATAGAAGAGATTACGGAGGATCTTCCATCCAGTACTCCATCACATTTTGGAATTGGGATCCACCTATATCCTTCTACTTCAGAAGTTAGTCTCCCTTCATTGCAAGTTCCTATAGAATTGCTAAGAAGTCTTTTGGATAGACTCACTATGTTTGGACAACCATCGACATCTAAGACTGTGTCGTCCAATACAGCGGCAATAGAACCTCCTGCCACCACTCCGACAATGTTCACTGGTATACTATTTGTCCCAACTAGCTCTCAACCGCTAAAGGAAGTCCACCCAGGGTGGGCTTTGACAATATGGCCTGTTCTCGTTTGTTCGTCCAGAATAATATCTGGAATTTCTTATGTTGAGTCTTAGCAAATTGATCCTTCGCAATAGTATCAATTGGGTAGTCCGGTCTCCAAAGGCCAATATTTCCTTTGAGCACTGGATTGTTATTGTATGGGGGGCAGTATGCCCTTTCATTGTTCCCTCCGGGAGAACAACCATATGAGAGTTCACAACAGAATTCGGGTCAAGTTGGAATCACATCCAGTGGTTGGGTGCCAATACTGCCTCAACAACCAAGAGTTGTACACTCAACGCAACCAAGTCTACCTATGTCGAATATCCCCACTACACTGACTATTGTGATGGTGTCACAAGTACAAGCGTTGCTTGTTGTATGCCAACCTCAAGTTTCTCAGGTCATAATACAACATCCTCTTGTCTCCATGACATAACCACAATCGCCGATAAATGGCTCCTTAACTGGAGCGACTTAGGCTCAAATAGGTACTATTAACCCTCATCTTGGTCGAACATCCAGTATTGGGCAACAACAAATGGTTTCACAACCATGGCTGGTGCAACATCAACAACCACAATTCCAGCAAGCTTACCGAGGACTTGAGCAAGAAAACTTTGCCGGTAATGGGCAGCTGTATATTCAAAATGGTTATCATCAATCATATCAAAATGGTTATGCCCAGCAACCTTATCAAAGATATTTGCATCAAATACATTATGTCGATATGCAAAGACCCATAGCTCAGGCAATCCCATCTTATCCTAGGTATGCTTTACCAAACCTGAATCAACAGTGGCCCTTTGTGGCGACTTTGGAGTTACCAGATCTAAATCAGCTAACAAACAATCCAATTGCTTATGCCCCTTGGTGGCCGGCGATTCCTCATAAACTTCCGTCAGATATTCCTAAATTCAATGGAAATGTGGGTGAAGATCCATCGAATCATGTGATGACCTTTCATCTATGGTGTTCGTCCAACACTCTCAATGATGATTGGATTAGGCTTCACCTTTTTCAGCGAATGTTAACTGGTCCAACAACAAAAAGGTACATCGAATTGCTTAGAGCTTCATTCAATAACTTCCGTGCCCTTGCCACCACCTTTTTAACCCATTTTCAGTTACCAATAAGGTACGAAACAGGAACGGAGCTTCTTACCAATTTCAAGCAGACGATGTCCACTCACATATCTGATCATATTCATGAGTGGCGACATCGTTGTAGAATGGTAAAAACATATGTTCCTGATCAGCTAATAGCTGAATGGTTTATTAAGTCATTGTTACCTTCTATTACAGAATATGTGGCAAAGGGAGGAGTCGTCACTGAATAGCAAGTCATTGATCGTGCACAATATCTAGACTTGATCTATACTCAGTCTGGCATGCTCTACGACAAAATCCTTGATGCTCCTAGACCAGAGCTTTCCGTTCCTCCTCCTCCTAAATCAAGCAAAGACTCTCATGCCAGATATGGCGTGATAGGTACGACTAGCATGAAAACTGCAAAGGCTACATCGAAGAAAGCTCATACAGTTTCTAGTCAAAATGCAAATGAAGAACTTCTCGCCTCAGAGGTTAATGTTGTGTCAATCGACAAAGGAAAAGAACTGAAGCAACTAGGAGGCAAGAAGAAAAATAAAGGGAAAAATAAGAAGCAGGATGAGTCGTCTCCTGAAAAATCTTCTGAAAACCCTTCTGGGCAAAGGAAACCTCCTTCGGGATGTCGGGTATGTGATGAGGATCACTAGACGAGAGATTGTCCACATAAAGCTGAAATTAAGAAATTCTTTAAGAATTCAAAAACTTTAGCGGTATTGACTGATCCGTTTCCAAACCTAGAAATCAATCTGGTTGCTAGCGACAATGCTTCCCCATCCCAAGTGCTTATGTTGTCCATTTCAAAACATCAAAATGATGCTTTGATATCGACAAGGAATGAAGATTACGGGAATCCACAGCTGTCGAACAACAAGGCTACTGATCAACCTATTAGTTCAACAACAACTTCAACTGAAGTTGTGCCACCCATCTTTCTTGAGCTAACGATAAAGCTGCCAAAGGGGGTAGTACACAAATCGACATTTAATCCTCGTGCCAGAGCAGCACAGAATTATAATATAGTAGAGGACCTGGCCCAATTGCCGTCCGCTATGTCGACACTTGAGGTAATGCAAAATTTCCCCTCCGAAAAGCAAGCTCTATTATCAACAATAGGTGGGATTGACCCAGCGGATTCCAATCTCATGGCCTTTGATCATAAAGGATATGAACCTCAGTTACCTGCTCAACTCGCTTTCCTCATTCAAGTGAAAGCCCTCAGCAAAATTGTTCATCGAACAATTATTGATGAGGGGGCATCTACATGTATTATGTCAAAGAGTTGCTAGAAAACTTTAGGCTCACCACCCTTGTCGTGATCATCAACGACGTTAAAATCAGTTGATGGATGGACATACACTCCGTACGAGATTTTAAGTAACTTGCAAGTTGAGTTGGGGGGAAAAATAGTAGAAATTGATGTTGAAGTTATCGATGGAAACCTCAATTACAACATCCTACTAGGAAGGCCATGGATTTATGCCATGGCTATTGTTGTGTCAACATACTTCAAAAAGATTGCATTTCCTTTTCAAGGAGGAATTACAATCGTCGACCAACAAACCTTTCTCCCCAACAGTTCACAAGTTACGGGAAGCATCCTGATGATCCTCAGAAGCTCTCAGTTGTTTCAAAATATCGGAGTAGGCCTGCTAAAAGACAATACATTGATGGGTACTTTTGCCCTACCACCTCCAAACATTTGGCGGAAGTGGCCATGGTGGGAACCTGCAATATGGTATCTTCTATTCAGAAGATGTCCGAACACAATGTTAGCATGGATCATCACCAGGTATTGCCTCCAAACCCAATAGAAATATTATAGAAATCAATGTTCTCGGCATGGGAGGCAAACCCAAATCAACGTTCATCGAGCATTTGGATAGATAGGTCTAAGGAATATGGTACCTCTTCAGATCCTTGGTTGCATGTACAATCTATAGACGAAGGAATTGTTCAGTCAATGATGATAGAGGGGGCACCATGGGAAGATTACCACCATCGTTCCCATCTTCCAGATTTCAACGAAGATTGCTCCAGCGACCTTAATCATCCTTCGGTTTTTTATTTTCTATCAAATACTGTAAATACAGTGGATTCCAAGCGAAATCTGTCCAATACTGAAGAAACTATTGCCATAAATATCTCAACCAAACTAGACGTTGTAGAGAATATTCATGTCAACAAATCTTGTTCTTCTTTAGAATTAGAAGTATATTACACTCTCTTTCACGAGTTCAGAGATGTCTTTGCATGGTCATATGAAGAAATGCTAGGCATTGATTCGAGCATAGTTGAACACGAAATTAAGATGTATCCAAATGTCAAACTAGTATGAAAATGGCATCGGCAGGTGCACCCAAAGAAAACCACTGCCATCAAGGCAGAAGTTGAAAAAATTATCCATGCTGTTTTCATTTACCCAGTTCCTCTAACTGATTGGGTATCGAACATTGTTCCTTTGATGAAAAAGCAGGAAACGATTAGAGTGTGCGTCGATTACAGGGATGTAAATCAAGCTTCTCCAAAGGACAACTACCCTACACCTTTCATTGACTAGATAATTGATGAATGTGCCGGATGCGAAATATTTTCATTTATGGATGGATTTTCTGGGTATAATCAAATAAATATCTGCCCACAGGACCAGTCAAAGACTGCATTTATTTTTCCATGGGGCACATTCGCGTACTACAAGCTACCTTTTGGTTTAAAGAAAGCAGGGGAAACCTTTCAGAGGGAAATGAATTATATCTTCCATGACATCAAGAACATCGTTCAACCATACCTCGACGATCTTCCGGCTCATTCGTGAAAGCGGACTGATCATCTGCAGAATTTGGGAGCAATATTTCTACGTTGCTGTCACTACAAGATACGACTCAATCTACACAAGTGTGTGTTTTGTGTCAGTTCTGGTCGTTTACTTGGCTTTGTAGTTTCAAAGGGTGGGATTCACCTCGACCCGTGTAAGGTTCAGGCAATCATTGATCTGCCTCCACCTTCAAATTTGCTTCAGATTCAGAAACTCCAAGGGAAATAAAACTTTCTGAGGAGGTTCATTCCAAATTATGCCGAACTTGCTAAAGGTTATACGCGTCTGTTGATAAAAGAAGTACCCTTCAACTAGGATCAGGTTGTGCAAGTTTCCTTTGATTCTCTAAAGGAACCCCTAAAAAAAGCATCATTAATGTACATTCATGATTATCAAAAAGACTTTAACCTGTATCTGGCTGCGGCAGATATGACCATCTCAATGGTTTTAGTTCAAGAAGACAATGGAATCGAACATCCTGTCTATTATTTAAGTCGAAACTTAAATGATACAGAAAGCAATTACTCCTATGTTGAAAAGTTGGCTCTCACAGTTGTTCAAGCAATACAGAGATTTTGACACTATGTCCTCTTTCAAAAAACTACGATTTTGTCAGATTGCAACCCAATGACTTACATCTTGTTGAGACAGTTGCTTGGGGGAAAATATTTGAAGTGGGTAGCAATTTTGCAAGAGTTTGATCTGGAATTCGTAAAATCCAAATCAAAGAAAGCTCTAGTTTTCACGGAGTTACTATGTGACTTCCCATCATCGTCCAACGATTCAACATCGAAAGCAACAATCATGGATGAATCTTTGTTTCTGATATCTTAAAGCGATCCGTGGTATGGAGATATAATCATCTATCTCCAAACACAAACGTATAGTTCTAATACCTCTCGCTCAGAACAACGATGTACTCGATACCAAGCAAAAGACTACATGATCGTCGATGATACACTTTACTGTCGTGGTATCGATACAGTTCTGTGAAGGTGCCTCACCCATGAGGAGGCAAAAAAATTCCTGAATGATTGTCATTCAGGCGCATGTGGGGGGCATCAATCTCGTTATGCTACGGCACAAAAAAAATTACGAGGAGGATATTTCTGGCCAACAATGTTCAAGGATTGCATAACCGCAGTCAGAAGTTACCATGCTTGTCAAATCTTCGACTACAAAACCAGAATACCACCCGCACCTCTCCAGACAGTAGTTGTTGTTGGGCCATTCGCCAAATGGGGCATAGATTTCATGTCATGTAACCCCACCTCAACCAGGGGGCATGGGTATATCATAGTCGCAGTTGACTATTTTACGAAATGGGCCAAGGCAATGCCTACATTAAACAACAGTGGCGAAATGGTTGCTCTTTTTTTTCTCAATCATGTAGTCTCCAAATTCGGTGTTCCACAAGCTACAGTCACAGATCATGGATCATTTCCGCAATCACATGATGGTTGAATTGGATGAAAAATTAGGACTGTCCCACGACAGCTTTACTCCATATTATCTGCAAGCTAACGGGCAAGTTGAGGCGATCAACAAAGTCCTAAAGCGCATGCTGCAAAGGATGATTGGAGTCCATAAACGGAGTTGGCACCTAATCCTGTACTCAGCCTTATGGACATACTAGACATCGATGAGAAATGCGACCGGGTTTACACCCTTTCAGCTGGTGTATGGCCTGGAAGCGATCTTACCAGTTCAGCGCAAAATTTCATTCCTCAAGCTCGTAGTCGACCTTCTCCCCGGAACTTCAGAGGAGGAGGCTCGTTTCTTGGAATTAATCCAACTCGAAGAAACCCATCGTAATGCCACCTTGGCTAACGAAGCACATAAGAAATGAGTCAAGGTGCAGTTTGACAAGAATGTTAAACCCCGTGTCTTCTCAAAAGGTGACCTGGTCTTACTTTATGACCAAGAATCCGATAAATTGGGAGCAGGTAAGTTCTAGTCTTTATGGATGGGTCCCTATATTGTTAATCGTGTATTAGCAAAAGGAGCCTACGAGCCAGTAGATTACGATGGGATTCCACTGTCGCAACCTCGAAACGGGTTGTACCTCAACCGTTACAATGCTTGACTCAGTGTAGCAACCTCTTCATATGCTTTTGTTACATTTTTGTTTTCGTTAAGAGTGATCATTTTCATGGAAAATTTTAGGGGCTAATGTTCGCCCAGTGGGCTAATTTTCCATGATTTTTCCACAAAAAAGATTCTCCAATTTCCAATTTTATAAAAGACGATTCGCCCAAAGTTTAGAATATAAAATTATTTTACCTTAAAAATCGCCAACATTATATAGAGACTATATATAAAATAATTATAAATTTGATTAATTTTACAAATATATCAATAAACATTTATAATTTGCATATTAGGGATTAGTGAGATTCGCCAATGTTTTAAACTTCAAGAAAATTTTCCATCCTTAAAATTTTCCTTGATCATTTTGGTTAGGTAATCCACTTTTGCATTTTTGTTGCAGGTGTTGGGCCTATTGGAATCATTTGTCGAATACAATGAAGGAACAAGTTGTAGTATGTGGAACCTATCCTCTGTAGCCTAGGCCATCTTTGATCCAAGCGGCGAGTTAGTGAGTTTCATAGGGGTATGCATTGGTCGATCGATGAACAACATCGCTGAATACAGCGCGTTGATAGAAATCCTCTCTGATGCCATCACGCATGGCATACGCCGACTTGTCGTCAGGCTAGACTCACAACTCGTCATTCTATAGCTTACCAGCATCTATTCCGTTCGGAATCCAGCTATCTATCATATGTTCCTAAGGGTCAAGATTTTGGAAAGGCAGTTTGATTCTATTCAATATCAACACATTTCCATAAACTTAAACACATTAACTGATTCATTAGCAAATTATGTGTTGGATAGACATTTTCAACATTGATAAAAGAAAAGCATTTCCTCAATATTTGCAGCGGGATCATATAAATTAACCAAAATAAAGCTCCAAAAATCAAAAATATATATAACTGTTTATAGTTTATAGTGTTCTGTGTCCAGGACAAAATTGGTCATATGACCCAAAAACTCAAAATGCAAGGGCGCACCCTAGTCTAATGGTGTTGGTGATAACAAGTCACTGCTTGTGCAATCATGCGTAAGAGCCTAGTCCATCAGCTCGACATGCCAGTGGTATGACACTGTAATCTTAGAGGCAGCTTGTCGGTCCTCACATCCGGAATACCAAGGGTGAGATCCTCGATCCGATCCTACAACACTGCAAGAGTCTCAGCTACATCCAGATCGCGAAGGATGGACCTCCCTACAACCTTTCCTGCTGGGACGACAACTACTGCTCTCAAGAACACTGCTGATTGCACTGGCCCAATATCTGCATGAGCACATGAGTTTTGATTAGTCTTGATAAACATTTAAAAATCACAAGAACATTATAAAGGAAATAAATAGAGATATGTTCAGAGATTTTTATCTATGACACCCCACTGCTCGCTAGCCGGCAGCACCAAATCTGGGTCACCCTGGAAATCCATCCTAGCATACGGACACTCGGCATAAACCATCTACTGACGGTTGAACCACTCAAAGAAGGCATCAAAGAAGGAATCCTGTGATTGACCAGAATGTCTGGCCATAAGGTCAACCCATCTCTGCATCCGTGGCTCAATCAGTGGTGGCAGACCAAGTGAAATGTACTGTGGTTGCATTAGTGGGATCTTCTCCAAGGTGAAAGCGGTCAGAATAGAACCATAGCGAAAGTTCTTGGATCTTCTGTTTTTCACCTTGGTGAGCTGTTCTTTTATCACCATAAGTACTACATCGCACCAGTTGAATACCTTTGGTTCGAGGCATTCCAAAGCGTACTGCATATAGGACCTTTTGGCCAAGTGAAGGGCCGCGCTACCAGCCAATCTAGCAAAGGTGAATAAAATAGTCCTCAAGGACTAGTTGGTGACATCTCGGATACTAATCTTGCCATCCATGCTTGGTTGAGATCCTTCTCTACAGTATCGGCGAATATAATCCCTCACGCATTCGCCCCCACGGGCGGAACCTGATAGTGAGAGAGGGGCACCACGCCTCAATAAATCGGTCAAGAAGTAGATGTCCTCAACAGTCAAGGGGATGGATTTGCCTCTAATCTGGAACACTTGGTTGGTAGGATCCCATGCATCGAGGAAATATTGCAACAAGTTGATTTGTTGCCTCATGCTAGATATGCGGAAGAACTTGAGCAAGCCACAGTTCCGCAATGCAGTTACCATACCCGGATCATGTAAGGCAACCATGTCCTCTTCTTCATGCTTGCGTTCATGCCATGTAACAACCATTTTTCTCTGATGAATCTCTGAAAAACAAATAAGAAAAGAATTAGAATCCTGATTTGGCAAAAAACAGGCAAAATTTCCATGAAAAATCAGTGCAAAAGTTTTCTCCCTTGCACCCATCACACCCTAGATGTGTTCTGGGTGGGATGCATACTAACTAGCCAGTGGCCAGCCTAGTATGCATCGCACCTTTCGATGTATACTAGGTGCGATGGGGGCAGAACAAATTGTTCAAACCCCAGAGGCTCAGAAAAACAGGAAAACATGCTCAGAATTCAAAAAGGAAAGAATGCAATTGAATAGCTCAAGTTTAGCTCCTACTTGGTCTAGACGGTGCCGAAAATCGTCCACAGAATCTCCCCAAATCAGCTGATGAAGATCAAAGGGGAAAACACCTCCAGAGCTCCAACAATCCCAAATTCAAATGAAATGGTAAAATGAGGGGTAAAAACTACTTTTAAGTTACTTTTCACGTAATTCAAGTAGGGTATTAGTTTTTTTTTTAAACTCATTTTTCAAACATGTATTCTAATTTCTAATCAGTTTGATGGAGCAATTGAATAGGTAGTACGACCATCAAAAGAACATAGTGTTAACGGTGAATCGAATATCAATGACCATTATCACAAGCAGTTTTACACAAAGTTCATGCTCGTTAAAAAATAAACCTAACAATGAGCATATGTTCCACCAGAGTTTAAGCTCATTAAAAAATGAACCCACCTCCAGTAAATAACCATTGCGATCGCATTATTATCAGCTTTTGAGCCTTGGTCGTGTTCTTACCATCACCTCCACTCTTTTTTAGACGATCATACGCCTCCATTTGATTATTTACCCCTTTTGAGGAACAGATACGATGAGTGATCCTATTAGCCACCTTCTTTACATTGTCGTGATTGAAAAAGTTCCAAACCTTACCTGGAACCAGCTGCTATCCAAAAACATCACTCGTTCCTCAAAAAACAAGTCTCCTTTAAGCTCTTTTCATCTGACTCGTAAAATATGAAAATATTGTCGAGCAATTAGCCTCTCCATCTCGTTAAAGCAATCAGAAGTGCTATCCCTCCTCTATATTTTAATCTTTTTGGACCTGAGGGATCATTCCACAAAAAGATCGAGCATTTGTCTTGTTCAGATCGTTAAAGCTATCAAAAATTCATCCCTTTCATATTATTTTACAATTTTTTGAACTTAAGGGATTACATTACGAAAAAGCAATACTGGAGTTTCCTTTCCATCCTTTTTTAGACTCTCTAAAAATGAAAAGGATCGAGTTATCTTTGTCATTAAACTCATTAAAACAATAGCGACAAACTTGTCCATGCAGGCAAGGGCGAGTTTCACTGTCGCTAGGCTCATTAAAACATAGCGAAAAGTTTGCCCAAAGTGAAAATTATAGAACAAACATATGTTATCCTCCTCAAGCTTGACAAAAATAAAGAGGTATTGGTCAGAAATGACTGGGGAAAATTGGGAAGAAAACTTGAAGAAACTTTATTGGTAGCAGTTGCTCTTGAACATGACACTTTCAATCCATCTCCATGATTGAGTCGGGTTGGGTTATTCCATTCACCGATCATATTACCATTGGTCCACCGTACCATCCATTTTTTGTGGTTAATGCTACCAATCTATTTCAGTGTTGCCAACATGTTCAATAGAAGTCGCTCAGAGAATTCACCAATCGAGCTTGTGTCTCATCTGCTGCAATACCTTCACAATTCATTCTTTCATGACCACCACCATGAATCTTGTATCATCAAATCGTTTTCACCTCAAAAAAATCATTTGCCCTGTTCCATGTCGTAGATGTGGGATTCGTTAATGCCCTCCTACGACGGGTCACTTCTTGTCGACATCAGCTCATTATCCAAGAAGTCAACCTAGGAACAACCCTTTCAATACATTGAAGCTTGCATGCCTCAATGGCAAGTTTATCACTTCCGGCAACAGGTTTACATTAATGGCCTTCGACGGAAAGATTTTTCATGGTGTTCGACATCGAATCAAGTATTCACACCACGTGAATTGTAATATAGTACCTTGAGGGTCATTATCATTATCGGTGATTCCTCTCGCACCTGTTAATAGCTTACATCATTGGCTGGTAATCAGGCGATGTCTTTCCATGTTCGATGCTAGAACATCTTTTCACATGGATCATCTTGTACTTCGGCGAAGATTGAACGATTTTTGAAGACCCCAGATCTAGTTTCATCCATCCGGGTTGCGATATATTCAGGAAAATAAAAACATCAAATGTACATCATTGCTGCATAGATAATCATCCTAGCCAAAGGATGATGGCTCTACTAGAATCATCAGTCTGCCACGCAGACGATTATCTGTCCTATGAACATGAAAATGAATTTATAAAGCTGAGCATGGGAATGCCCACCTCAGCTAGATCATGAAAATATTATGAAGATAATGTATTGTATTGTATCTTATTACAGGTCACCTTCCGGTTCGAAAAACCTCGGATCCCCATGATAAAGCATTTCACCCGACATCAAAAAGATTTACGACCTCATGCTTTAGGGGGCAACTGTTATAGAAATATTTGGTCATTGCAACCCCAATCACATATGTCCATAAACCAAGGGCTTCTAAGTCTCTAAAAGTGTTGTTTCATACCCTAAAGGAGAAAGGTCAGCTGATTACATCATCTCCCAAAAGTTATCCCTGAAATACTACTCAGAACTGGTCAAAACTGGACCATATAGATTGCTCAATGCTAAGGGTGCGATGCATCTCACTTGCCACATGCAAAAAGTGCGATGCATACTGGAAAGCCCTTTTGTAGGGTGCGATGAGAAAGAGCATACAAATGGCAGAAGCAGTTTGCTAGGTGGAAACCCAGAGAATTTTCTAGAAGCTGCTCATTCGACACTTGCCTCTCTGAATTTTCCCAGGGATGAGTAAGAGATCATGAAATCTCCAAGTGGAATGAAAAACTATCAGAGAGATGATACTAATCAAAATCCTAGAAGCTGACTCACCCACCTGCAAACATCTATATATGGATCCCTCATCCTAGAGATCCAAAGGCTGGAATTTTGTATTTTGTAAGGAAGTGTTGTTGGTTTCTTTGTGCAACATTGTATTGTTGGGTGATCTAAGCTTTTCATGAGGTGAACAGGGCTTTCATTCTGGGAGGATGGCATTAGGTCAGACCAATGGGTTGTAATCGTCTCTTCTACTACTTCTATCAATAAAGCTATTTGAGTTTTCCTCCATATTCTTGTGTATCTCTGAATCTTGTATTGATATATGCATTTGTATGGTTAATATACATCTGATCCTATATTGTTTATGGTTATAGATCTCTATGCTTTGATGGCATTATGCTGATTTGACTCTACAGGTGCTCTTTGAAGCGAGACAAGTAAGGAAAGAGTGGCGAAGTTCTGTCAATGGGGAAAGGAAACAAGCAAGGAGCAAGGTGAATGACTGAGGTTGGTACTCTCTGCTTCTTTCTCATCTATCTCTCATAAGGGAAAACACGATTGACTTTAGTTTGTTTGTTTCTAAGATAGCTACCCATCTTACTGGGACTAGCAACTCTGAATGGACACTAGTTTTCCCGATAACACTAATCTGTCCTGTACTATTGCAGTCTGCTTGCACTAGTGTAGGAACAGAGATTTATGCAGAAGGTATAAATTGTGTCATTACTAAAGGCTTTTTACTTCCTGCAAGGGCTTGAACTTTTCCAAGTTCAAAGCACTCAAATCTTGTGGCAAGAAACTAGTTCTTGCACCAGATCAGAGCTCCCTGCACTTAACATTTAATTCTTAAAATGAGTGCTTAATTATTGCAAGTGCTATTATACTGTTAAATCAAATTGCACACATAAAAAGTGAATGTTTCTGATCTTGACGAAGTGCAGGAATAAAGAAACAATCAATATACATTTATCCTGTCATAAGCATTTAATGAAAGAAAGAAGATTGCGGGAAGTAGACTAAGAAGACTTGCTACATCACACCAACATGCACTGGTGGAGGTTCATTTCTAGGGGTGATTTTAGGGGCGAATGTTCGCCCTTTGGCGAAATTAAGGGGTTTTAAATTTTTAGTGGGCGATTATTTTGTATCATAGTACACTTTTACAAATCACCTCAAATAGCCCACCTTCTTTTAAGGGAGAGGGTAAAAAAGGTAAATTTAGCCCTTGAAATTAGGAGTTACAACCTTCCATTCGCCCATTTTCAAGAATAGGTTTTATTTAAGTGAATCCTATGGGCCAAAGACCGAAATACCATATTTATAAAAGAGGTATGGTAAATTAATAAAAATATAAATAAATGAGAAGTATGGTAAATAAATTAAAAAAAAAAAAAGTATATTTACTCCATAAGTCACCTTATATACATGCAAGGGTGTAAACAAATAAAAATATAAGTAAAGTGGAGGTATGGTAAATAAATAAAACGTTTTTTATACTTACTCAAAAGGTATGGTAAATAAATAAAAATATACATAAACTAGATGCATGGTAAATAAATAAAACCTCTTTTTATATTTAGTCCATAACCCTCGTTCTATTTATGAAGGCTCAAGAGGTTTTATTTAAGTGAATCCTATGGGCCAAATACCATATTTGTAAAAGAGGTATGGTAACTTAATAAAAATATAAATAAACGAGAGGTATGGTAAACAAATAAAACATTTTTTTTATATTTACTCCATAAGTCACCTTATATTTATGAACACTAAAAAAATGCGTTATATTTAGGTGAAACCTATGGGCAAAATACCATGGACTAGATTGTTATTAATACCATGCAAAAAACATTATTAACCCTAATATTAGTATTAATAAAAATAAAAATGGCACATGGTATTGACCCATGGTATTCACCAAAATGGCACATGGTATTGACCCATGGTATTCACCTGGAATGTAGCCTATTTAAATGGGGGAATTAAACCAGCATAGATCCATCTTTACTCTGGATCTACTAACCCCCAAAAGGTATCAAATATCGGTAATTTTGATTTCAAAAGATATTTTAAAGAAATGCAATGATTTCATTTGTGTATTCAATAAACACAAGATTTTATAATTGAGTAAAATATTCGCCATGCCTGGTGAGAGATTCGCCAAAAAATTATATATACATATCATATTATTGATAAAATCGCCTTCCATTTTTCCTATATACCATGGAGATTCGCCCATTTATTATACATGTAAATTTAGGGGGGCTTCTTAAAATTTTCCCTGTTCATTTCTCCTTCTTGGACCAGGTGGGAAAAACCAATCAAACAGAATTTATAGAAAAGGAGATATCACACCAACGTGTACTGGTGCAGGGTTATTTCTCCTGCTTGGACCAGGCGGAGGAAAACCAATCTGAAATCAAGTGTAGGAAAGGGAATTTATCTACTTCACATAATGGATCCACTTTTACTCAAACAGAAATGCATGTGCTTAAAATTAAATGACACTTGACAATGTAAACACAAATTATAGGAAAAGAGGAAATGGGGTAAACATGTTGGGTTGGTTGGGCCCTAGCCAACCAGCGCATTTCCCCTTTAAATAAAAATGTTACTCGGTCCCTTAATCAATTCATCAACTCAAATACAGAAACACAATTTGTGAAACATGAGGTGGATCTCCCTTTTATTAATTCACTGAGGCAAGTACATACATTAATACATCGTCCACCCCAGATTCGGGTGATAACAAAATACATCAACTTGTTACCACCTCTCTAGCTGTGTCTCTGTTCTATCAAAAACTTCCCCTAGTCCTATTTGAATTCTACATTATATATATCTTTGGCCAGAGGCCAAAATAGATCATTCAACCGATTACATAACCAAATGCAAAATTTAGCTTTTCGACCTTCAAAATTAGACAGTTAACAAAAATCGTCGTAGATAATATCCAGCTTTCGTCCTTCACAAATTCGATCTCGGTTGCCTTTGGATTGATCTTGCTATCATGGTTGAAGCTGCTCAAAATGATGTGGTGATCAAGGAGGTTTGGATCTGCTGAAAGGATTTGTTGTGATGGCAACGATGAGAGATCTGATCCTGCACTAGGATCAGCGGTCACAGTAAGTACTCTAACTACCAAATCAACATTGGAGATATCGATAAGTTACAAAGAGTGATTAAAAGTAAGAAATCATGTAATAAATTATTAATTAATGTTAAGTTAAATTAAAAGTATGAAAAATAAAGTTTATACAAAATATGTCACCGTGCTTGGACTGGTGCAAGTTGAGGGTGTATAAAAGAGGTAAAACAACGGTAAATGGTTATGATTTAGGAAGGGGAAAATTGCAAAATGAGAGAAAATTAGGGGGCTAACATCCTCCCATCCCTAAGCTGTTATGTGTCCTCACACAACTCTTTACCTTTGAAAAAAAACCTTCAAAACATTGAGCATTCTAGCTCAATCCTGCTCTGGCATACTGAAATCAGCCTGCAATGTTTCAGATTTCTTCTTTCTGATGTTCTTTAGTTTCTTTGTCACCATTTTAAGTCGCTTGAAAAATTGCGTAGCTCGGTACTTCCAAACTCTAACTTCTCCTTTCTTTTTCTGGATCTTCGCAGTTAATTCTTCTTTACTCTTTTCTTTATCCTCCTGCACTTTAGCTATGAGCTATTCTAAGTTCTGTACTTGAAGCTCTAGTTCAACTATCCGAGCTGCAGGAGTTACCAAATCTTCTTCTTATATTTTCTCGACATGGGTTGTATCTTCCTCAGGGACCTCAATATCCCTCATGGTTACATTAAGAAATTATTCTTCTTCTAGTTCTTCTTCTTGTGGTTCTTCTTCTTTCACTGGTGCAGAAGGGGATTCAACGTCCTATGGGGACTCTGGTTCTTTGCCTGCACCAGATTCTTCATTCTTTTTCCGGGGCCTTTTACTAAAATTGGCCAACAGAGTATCATCTTCGACCTCTGCAAATTTTTCTATGTCCGCAAGGACTGACAGGTTGTCTTCTTCGGGGGTCTATGCCTGTACTAGTGGCGTAGAAGGAGTCTCTTCAACAGGTGAACTAATTGTCTTCTTATTTGGAGAAGGGTCCCTTTGTTATTTTTATTTTTTAGGTCGTTTCCTTTTTGCACTGGTGCAAGAAGGACTCCCCTTTAAATTCTTACTCAGACCCTTACTTGTGCTGGCAGGGTCCTCTGTCTCCTTTCCAGCAGTTGTCCTTTTATGTAGCTGTTTTAACAGTGCCTCCCAAGTCATTTCTTTAACTTGTAATTGTTTCTATACCAAAATATTTATCAGGCCGTGGTGATATAACTTCTTGTCGGCCTAGTCTGCCTGTCTTTCCCGCACACCCTTGGCCATCTTTTCCAATCTCTTAAGTAAAAAATAGGGGAAATTCATCCTCCACCGGATCTGCCGAGCAGCTTCAAAATACTGCAACATCCTAAAATGGTACACGAAAGTGCAGGAGTACCTTCCCTCATAGGTTACGAATTTCTGTAGGATGAAAAGGAGGTCCTGCCACTGTCCCAGTAGGGCACTGCGTAGAACTCCTTCCTCCCAATCTACCTTCATGTTCTTGTCGACGATGAAATGCTGCCATCGCTTCATTTCTAGTTTCTGATTTTTAAACCATTGTTCACCAGTATTTTCCAAGCCTGTTGCTGCTGCTATAAACTCTTCCGTAACCTCAAATTTTAGAGGCCCAATTTTTACTCGACCATTTTTTAAAATTCTGGCAAGCTGTAAGGCCACTTCACTATTATTCTCGTCAAACTTTTGCAAGAACTGAAGAAAGCCCGAGTCTCGCAATAGTGCAAGACTATTGCAATACTCAGCAGTCTGTTCTACCCTACTGAGAGACAGCAGTTCGCTTCAAACAGGCAACATCGTTGCTTAACAGTTATGAACAGTCAAGAATTTACATGCAACATCGGGAAAATTTGTTCTTATAGATAGGGATCCAACCATCCACCATCCCTTCCATCTTATCACCCATTCATTCCACTGAAATAGCCGTGGATGCATGACATCTTTGAGACCATGCCAGATTGGTACTTGCGGAGGCATTTTAATGGCTGGGCGAGGTAATAATTATGAGTGAAGGACATCTAGGATTATGGCAGAAAGGGGCAATTATATCCAAGCAATTGTTAAACACTTTCACACTCCTTCATAATTCAAAAAAGAAATTAGCATTTATTACAAAATGATCATGATTCTTAACTTAAAAACACCTTGTACTTTAAATAATTTTCTCCTAGTTAATATGATAGCACAAGTACTCATTGGCTATGTGAAAGGACTTCTTATACAATTTCATGATGACCACTTTCCTATGACATATAATATGAAAAAAACAAATTGTACTATGTTTCTGACAGGGTGCATGCTTGCACCGGTCTGCTTGCACCGCTTAAACTATGTTATTCTGCTGGTACCATTCTGCTTACATTATTATATAGGATGACATGCTTGCACTAGTGCAAGCATAATATCTGAAACAAAGAACAGGGAATTTAAGTAAAATATAGGCTACACTTCCAACATGGCTTCCTCAATTTATACTGGAAATTTTCTTCCCCCTTTCTTGATGCTTGAGAGCATATCCTTTTGCTCTTTGTGCATGACATACTGCAATGAATTCATGAGGGAACAAAGAAGTGGGAAAAGGGAAATTTCAGAAGGGGAAGGAATTCTGTTACAGGGACTGCAGGAATAGTACCACAAGAGGGGATAAACAAAAGTGGGATAGGAAAAAAATTCAAGGGTAAAGTGGGGTTTTTACGAAACAGACAAGGTAAATTCAAAAGAATATGGGAAGGTTAATCATTTTAGGATTGAAGAAGAAAACTGAGGGAATATTACGAAAGTGGAATATGAAGAAAGGAAGAAAATTTTCTGGAAGGTCTACCTGTACTGGTGCAAAAAAAAATAACTGCAGTGAAAATTAAGCGTTACATGAATAAACATATCCATGCTAATTACCCCAATTGTATAAAGGTTGGTTCTGCTGAGCCTGCTTTTACTTGGTGATCGCCAGCATATCTAAAGATCAAGCAAAATTCTCTTTTTATTAGAAATTTTTGATCTCCTTTCCAGCAAGCTAGCTTTCAGGTTGATCCTTTTGCAATCATGTTAGCGAACTTATTTTCATAATTACAGGAAAATGTTTTTTTCTTTACTTTTCTTTTGTATTAATTTTTTCATTTTCTTTTTTTTTTTTAAGAAGAAGAAAAATTCATGTTTTCAAAAGGTTGGTATTACCATTCACCACTACCGTCCCAATTTTTTGTTGGACTTGCTATGTAAAATCTTTCCTAGCAAGTGGCTGAAAATACTTCTTTAGTCTGTGTCCATTTACCCAGAATACTGAATTTTTTCCATCAATAGTTTTAACTTCTACTACTCCATTCTCGAATACTTGGATCACTTCATAAGGTCCCATCCAATGTGTATGGAATTTCCCTTTAAAAATTTTAAATCTAGAATCATAAAGGAGCACTCAATCACCTAGTTGGAATTGCTTTTTCTGAATAGACTTGTCATGCCACCTTTTGCATTGCTATTGAATTAGTATGTTCTACTAAACAAAATCCCTACTAAATTCATCTAACTCATTTACTTGGAGAAGACGTTGTTGTTGTGCCTCAGAGAGATCTAGTCCTAACTGAACTACAGTTCTGAAAGTTTTGATCTGGAATTCAATTGGTAACAAAACCTGTTTGCCATATACCAGCTCATATGGTGTATGTCCCATGCTATTTCTCCAAGTGGTTATGTATGCCCACAAAGCTTTTGGCAATCTTTTAGCCCAGTATTTCTGATGCATGTTTACTATCTTTGTAAGAATGGACTCGGTCACTTTGTTTGTGGATTCCACCTGGCCATTTGCTTGTGGGTGATACAGTGTGGATTTCCTATCCTGAATCTTGTATTGCTCCATCACACCCTGTACCATATTAGAAATAAACTACGGACCATTGTCAGAAACAATTTCTCTAGGAACACCAAATCTAGTAAAGACTTCAATAAAAAGAAAATCAACAACAACTTTTTCTGTAGCAAAGGAAACAACTTTAGCTTCTACAAATTTTGTAACAAAATATATACAAACCAAAATATGTGTTTTACTTAATGATGTTGGATTTATTGGCCCTATAAAATCAACAGCCCATTTTTCAAATGACTCGAACATAACTTGGGGGAATAAAGGCATTTCATTGGTTTGATTAGGCTAGCCCATTCATTGAAAGCTATCACATCGCCTGACATACTATTTCGCATCCTTAAACAAGGAACTCCAAAAGTAACCAGCACACAATACTTTATATGCAGTCCGCTTATCAGCAAAGTGACCTCCGCAAGATTCATCATGAGAAGATTTCAATATGTCAAACACTTCCTCCTCTCTTACACACCTATGGATAATCAAGTCTAGACCAGTGTAAAAGGTATCTCCTTGAATCCAGGAGTATGCAACACTTTTCTGAATAATATTCCGTTTTTCACAAGTGGACAAGTGGGGTGGTGTTTTCCCAATAACCAAGTAATTAGCAATGTCAGAAAACCACGGAGAATTTGTTGACATAGAAAAAAGATGTTCATATGGAAAATCATCATTAACAGGAGTTGCTTCACCATGCGATTATCTAATCTAGAAAGGAAATCTGCTACAACATTATATTTTCCTGGTCTATCAACAATAGTAATATTAAATTCTTGCAACAATAGTAACCACCTAGTCACTCTACCGTTAGTCAATGGTTTGTTCATCAAATATTTAATCGCGAAATGATCACTATGTACAAATACTTCATATCCTGTAATATAGTGCCTGAACTTATTAATTGCAAAAATTACAGCTAAAAACTCTTTCTCTGTAATTGTATAATTTAATTCAACGAAAGACAAATTCTTACTAATATAATAAATAACATAGGATTGCTTATTTTCCTCTTGTCCTAAAGTTGTGCCAATAGCCAAATCTGAAGCATCAGAGGAAATGTGAAAAGGCAAGGACCAATTAGGACCTCTCAAAACTGGTGCATGTACTAACTTTTCCTTTAATGTTTCAAAAGACTGTTGGCAAGATGTGGTCCCAAAAAATTCACTATCCTTAGCTAGAAGTCAGAAAGGAGGGGAAGCCATCTTAGAAAAATTTTCAATGAATCTCCTATAGTAACCGACATGTCCTAAAAAACCTCTTACTTCCCTTTGATTTTTGGGTGCAGGAAGATGCAGAATGAACTCAATCTTTGCTGGATCAACCTAGATACCTTTACTAGAAATCAAATGGCCAAGTACCACTCGCGCTTTGCACATTAATCTACATTTCTTGTAACTCAAGGCAAGATGGGATTCCTGACAAAGAAGAAGTACTTTCTCCATATTTTTGAGAGCTTCCTGAAAAGAATCACCAAACACAGAAAAGTCATCCATATAAATTTCTACAAATTCTAGATCAACAAAAATGGCTAGGACTGCCCTTTGAAAGGTAGCCGGGGCATTACATAAACCAAATGGAAGCACACATGTAAAAGTAATTTTATCCTAATCTTCTAGTGCAATTTTTATTTGGTTATAGCCATTGAAGCCATCCAAAAAGGAAAAATATTTCTTTCCTACAAGGGTATCAAGCACTTGGTCAATGAAAGGGAGAGGGAAATAATCTTTGAGAGTGGCTTTGTTTAATTCTCGATAATCAATACAAATACGCCATCTTACATCTTTCTTAGGTACTAGCACTAATGGAGAGAACCACTAACTATTGGAAATATGATAGATAAAACCAGCATCCAAGAGTTTCTGTACTTCTTCCTTCACAATATCTCTTAGCGCTGGACTCATTCGCCTTTGGGGTTCTCGGATAGGTCAGGTTCCTTCCTGAATATAGATATGATGTGTACAAGTTTCAGGAGGAACACCCTTCGTATCTCCATAGCCCCAAGCAAAGGCACTAAGATGGTTTTGCAACAAATTCACAAGCTGCTCCTACTGAGATGAGTCCAAATTTGAACTAATGTGCAAGGATTTACTAGGGCTATTCTCAACAAGAGTAGTATCAAGCTCAGGAGTACTCAAGGGAGTGGTCAAATGCAGTGGTATAGAAGAATGAGAATCATGATTATCTTGAAAATCTAGGCTGAAAATTTGGTTCAATGGCTCAAAATTAGGCATAGTGTCTAGATTATTCAAGAAATATTGAATCTCATCTTCTTGTGATGACCCAGCATAATGATGGAAAAGGGAAATGGGCCGAGTCTCCTCATCACTACTTTGATCCAACCATAAAGTATCTCAAAGGTCCTGAATGGATCTGGCAGGGGGGTATAAGGTAACTTTCTTCCTAGAATCTCCATGTGAAATATACATATCACCAAAATGACATCCAATATATGCATCGACCATAGCAAGCCATGGTTGAACCAAGAACAAGGGATGTCCTCATACTGGGTTCTTTGGCTGAAGCACAATGAAATCAGCATGATATTCCCAAGATCTAATGAGATGATCACATCATCCAATACTCCTTCTGGCTTAATTTTATATCTATCTCATAATTCAAGCATGGTGGGAGTAGGGCGAAGATGAGATAACCGAAGCTAATCCATGGTTTGCTTAGTCGTGACATTAATGGCTACCCCCAGGTCTATAAGAACATTAGAGACAAGGACATTACCAATTCGAACTGAGACAACAGGGTTTCTAGGATCAATATATTTTTCCATAGACACACATCTTGTCATCAACTCTGCTGCACTACCAACAAATTGAATGGTTTTGGGTTCCAATCTCTTCCTCCTGGGTTTCTTGAGATAGAGTTCATTGATAGTCTTGGTATAAATGGGGATTTCTTTGATGTATTGAAGCAAAGGTATCTTAATGAAAAGATTCTAAAGCTCTGATGCCAAGCTAGTCTCAGAAATAGGCTCACTTCTTTCCATTACTAGCCTCTCTCAGAAGGGAGGCTAGTTGGAAGAAGATGGCAAGGATTTAGATGGTAAGGGATGCTTAGTGAAAACTTTCGGAGAATGGTTAAGAGTTTCCTCTTCTCCTTTCTCTTGAACAATCACTATAGGTTGCTTCTGATTTTCTGATGTTACAGTCTTTCCCGATCTTAATTGAATATCATGAACCCCAACTAGAATAGACTGGTACTCAAATTGTAAAGGTGGGCTTGTTACATAGATCATTTTCATTGCTTTATTATTGCTATGATTGGGCATAGGTTGAGCAGGAAACTGAGGAGGTCGAAAGGTGGAGGTAAAGGCAACAATGGAGTAGACTGAATTGGAGGTTGAGGCATTGAATAATGTGTATGCGTAGATGGATATGACTGCATAGGTGGCTGGTAGGAATATGGAGAATGAGTTGGACCTCTCCAACCTTGTTGCCATGGTTGAGAAGGTTGCCCATGCTGATATTGATTCCCATACTGCCACTGTTGATTAGTGTTAGGATAAGAATATGCATGTGAATTATAACCAAAATAGTGTGGAGAAAATTTAGGAGCCATACCTGCACCTACCTGAGGCCAATTCCTTCTTGCTACCATAGCATACAAGTATTTAGCTTCAGGCTATCCCCCTGTAAATACAACTTTAAGTCCTAGTATAGAGGGACATTTTTCTGTGACATGGTCTTCTACACAAATAGCACGCTTACTAGTTCTTTCAAATTAAGGGGACACTCTTTAGGAGGATGCTTGTCTCTACATTTAGGACAGAAAATACATAATGACTCTTGTTCCTTCATGAGCTTTTGCTGAAATTTTAAAGAGTCCAACCATTTGGTAAGAGAATTCATTATATCAATTTTCATGTTTTTCATTTTATTTTCTAGTCCAATAATCATAGCATCAATAAATTCAGTTTTTCCATTTCTATTTCAAGTTCCTCTACCGGATCTATACTTATTTCTTGAAAGTTTCCTGCATAATTCACAAATTTGTTCAAAATTTTGCTGGGAAATATCACCTTGTCCTAACATATTTAAATTATTTCTAGCATTATCAGTAAGTCCTCTTAAGAACAAGGTTCTAATAGTACTGAGATCAAACTTAAGTCTTGACCTTTGTAAAATATACAAAAATATTTCTAGCTAATCTTCAAGAGTTTCATCATCATCCTATATGATTGTAAAAATCTCATCTTGAATGTCCCGAGTTTTACAATATTCTTGATATTTAGACAAAAACACTCTCTTCATCTGATCCCAAGAGGTTATAGTGTCTCCTCCTAGCCCCATAAACCAGTGTAAAGCTGAGTCCTTGAGAGTAACATGAAATAATCATAACTCCTAAGCATCAGTTGAATAATCATAACTTCTACACAGAGTATCAAACTCAAATAGAAAAGAGTCAGGATCTTCATGAACTTTACCATGGAAATGAGGGAGAGCTGATGGTGGAATATTCTTCATTTGCACCACAGTATCAGGGTCCACAATTGGAAACGCAAAATTGGAATGTTCTCCACTTACCTGGTTTTCACTAGTCCCTTCCACATGATCTTCATGATCTGCCATTGTTTCCATTTTACTTGAACCGCTCACAATAGGCTGAACCACACCTGGGCTATTGTCACTAGAATCCAGGTGGACTATTCCTGCATGATGGGTTTGAATTGGATTGGGCTTCCTTCTTACATAAGGAGACCCAATATGAGAATTGTTTTCAAAATTCTTTCGGACCTTAGTGGGCTTCAAACCGTTACCTTTTCTGGGAATTCATTTCAAAAAAGAAAGAAAAATAACAAATAACTTCTAATAAAAAATTGTTGTCACAAATAAATTAACACCAGTAAAATTCCTTCAAAGAAGCTTTTCCAAACAATACTACCAAAATAAAGGAAAAATTACCTTTATTGTATAATCAGAAAATTCTTACCAAATCAAATCGCCTCCCCAGCAACAACACCAAAATGTTGGGTGCAGGAATTACACTTAAGCAAACTCCTCAACACTTAATTGTCAACCCGGGGGATCCGTAAACTTAGAGACAAAGCACAGGAAATGCTAGAGATGGTATGAATTTTCCTAATATAATCCCTACTTACTTTACAAGAAAGATTGCAGAATCAAATTAAAAAGAGAAAAAGGAAACTTGAACCATCAAAATAATCTCAGACGGGAACAAGGAAGAATGCATTTGCAAGAGGGAATTAACGATAAAGGGAAATCACTCTAGCTAATTGTTGTTTAACTACTGAGTGTGTGTTTTTCTTTAGTAGAGACACTTAGCAGTCTCATCAGATGGGCCCTTAAACTTGCTCCTTTAGATATTTCCTTCTTGCACTAATCTATCCTGTACTATCACAGTCTGCTTGCACTAGGTAGGAACAAAGGTTTATGCAAAAGGTATAAATGGTGTCTTTACTAAAGGCTTTTTACTTCCTGCAAGGGCTTGAACTTTTCCAAGTTCAAAGCACTCAGATCGCGTGGCAAGAAACTAGTTCTTATACTGGATCAGAGCTCCTTGCACTTAGCATTTAATTATTAAAATGAGTGCTTAATTATTGCAAGTGCTATTATATTGTTAAATCAATTTGCACACGTAAAAGTGAATGTTTATGATCTTGACAGAGTGCAGGAATAAAGAAACAATCAATATACATTTATCCCATCATAAGATTTTAATGAAAGGAAGAAGATTGCGGGAAGTAGACTAAGAAGGCTTGTTGCATCACACCAACGTGCACTGGTGTAGGTTCATTTATCCTACTTGGACCAGGCGGGGAAAACCAATAAAATAGAATTTGTAGAAAATGAGATATCACACCAACGTGCACTAGTGTAGGGTTATTTCTCCTGGTTGGACCAAGCGGGGAAAACCAATCTAAAATCAAGTGCAGGAAAGGGAATTTATCTACTTCACATAATGGATCCTCTTTCACTCAGACAGGAATGCATGTGCTTAAAATTAAATCACACTTGACAATTTAAACACAAATTACAGGAAAACAGGAAATGGGGTAAACATGATGGGTTGGCTGGGCCCTAGCCAACCAGCGCATTTCCCCTTTAAATATAAACGTTGCTCGGTACCTTAATCAATTCACCAGCTCAAATACAGAAATGCAATTTGTGAAAAATGAGGCAGAGCTCCCTTTTATTAATTCATTGAGGCAAGTACATACATTAATACATCGTCCAACCTAGATTCGGGTGATAATAAATTACAACAACCTGTTACTGCCTCTCCGGCTGTGTCTCTGTTCTATCAAAAACTTCCCCTAGTCTTATTTACATTCTACATTATATAGATCTTTGGCCAGAGGCCAAAATAGATCATTCAACCGATTACATAACCAAAACCAAAATTTAGCTTTTCAGCCTTCAAAATTAGACAGTTAGCAAAACTGGCTGTATCCCATCTCCAGCTTTCATCCTTCACAGATTCGATCTTGGCTACCTTTGGATCAATCTTGTTGTCGTGGTTGAAGCTGCTCAAAATAAGGCAATTCGATCTCAGCTGCCTTTGGATCGATCTTGCTGTCGTGGTTGAAGCTACTCAAAATGAGGCAGTGATCAAGGAGGTTCGAATCTGCTGCAAGGATTTATTGTGCTTGTAATGGTGCAAGATCTGATCCTGCACTAAGATTAGTGGTCACAATAAGTACTATAACTACAAAATAAACATTGGAGATATTGATAAGTTACAAAGAGTGATTAAAAGTAAGAAATCATGTAATAAATGATTAATTAATGCTAAGTTAAATTAAAAGTATGAAAAATAAAGTTTATACGAAATATGTCACCGTGCTTGGACTGGTGCAAGATGAGGGTGTATAAAAGAGGTAAAACAATGGTAAATGGTTATGATTTAGGAAGGCGAAAATGGAAAAAAGAGAGCAAATTAGGGGGCTAACACATAGTGAATTAAAATGTGTACTTCTCAAACTTTCTTCTAATCCAAAATAGTGGTTGAGTCATATGCTTTATTAATAACCAATGTTTGGCTTGAAAAAATAAATGGATATTTTTTTCATAGAATGGTCACATCTTTGGCTTCCATATAATGGTAAGACTAATCAAACTGAAATAACAAGGAAGAGGCACATGAAACACACGATAATTGATTTGAATGATTCAAATGTGTTCATTGTGTTATTTAATTCTACACTTTTTAACTACTATTTTGACTCTCTTTTTTGGAAATTTATTGTTGAATTTTCACCTTTTGTAGATGTGTGTAATCAATCTAAGATCTTTCACTCAAATTAGCTTGTTGTAAATAATTCTATATATTATGCAAGAACATGTACAAAGTTATTTTCAAAATTAGTAAATTTATATGTAAATTAGAAAGTACGGTTTTTATTTTTTGATCGCTCTAAGTCGAGTTCACATGAAAGGTCTAGATGCACTCTTAGAGATCTTAAAGGATACACATATTTGATGTCTTGTCGCTTGGATTTCCCATGCACAAATAATGTCACTAAGTATAAGGCTTTGATACAAGGTCTTAAAAAAGTGATAGATTTGGAAGTTAAATAGCTCCAACTGATAAGGATTTACAAATAGTTTTCAAACATTTAAGAAATTTATTTCATTGTATTTTAATCACCTTAAGAATTATATAGATTAGGCATGGATTATTATTTCTAATTTTGATACATTAACTATTAATTATGTACATTGAAGTCAAAATGCAAATTAAAATTTACTTTCAAACACAACTCCTATATTTATACCACAGGGAAAATTTTATATGGACATGTTTTGTAATGAATAACTTTTTAGGCCTTCTATACCAAACAATATTACAAACTAGATATTTTTTTTATGATGATGCCCCTATTTTAGAATTCCTCACATAGGGAGATGCTTTAGGGGATCACCATTGATGAAAATTGACATTGTGATCAAATTAATACATTGTCTCTAGATGCAAAACCAAAGAGTGAGAACTTATTTCTTAAATATTTGGTTTGAATGGAGAAGTATCATGACTCGGAAGATAATTTCAAGGGGACAACAAACTATAAATCCAATACCTATGCAATGCAATATCAAGTAATGAATCTCTGTAACAAATAATATCCACAAAATATTAATCTAGGTATTGGATACATGCCTATTGAGAGGGCTACATTTTTTCATTTCCTCAAGGAATATACAGATTTTTTTCTCCTAGAATTACACTTATTCAACGACCCATGACACTAAAATCATTCAGGATGTGATATAATTCAATAAATATATAATCATATTCGACAAACATTCCTAGATATGTATTCAAAAATATAATAGAAAATGAAAATGAAACTCAATAAGTTTTTGGAGGAAAAAATAATATTTATCATTCATCATGTGCTAGAATTCTTTAGCATGCAATGTTGTTATGCTCTTGTATTTGTGCTGGAAGGAAATATAACACACGTTAGATTTATTGTACCTTGCAATGTTGTTATTTATAAGGTGACTATATTTGCGATAGAAGAAAATATATCGTGTACTAAATTTATTTCACCATGGAATGTTGTTGTTGGAAATATAATTGTGGTTGTGATAAAATTAAATCTAACATGTGTTGAATTTATTTAATCCTACAATTTTGTTATGTGCTTATGGTTGTGCTAGAAGAAAATATAACACATTCTATATTTGTTTTTCCCTACAGTGTTGTTGGAACCATGCCCATGTTTGTGTTATAAGTAAGTCTAACAAGCACTAGATATGTTTGAAGCTATATTGTTGTTATGTTATTATTTGTGCTAAAGGAAATCTAGCACTCGTTACATTTGCTTCATCTTACAATGTTTTTTTTTTGGTCAAATAAGAGTGGGGCCTTCCATTAATCGCAAGATATATTATATAATTTACAAATCCTTACAAAGTAAGGACCAGAACAGGCTAACACAACTTTTTTTAAGTTAACCAGCTATAAAAAACACAGATGACACGAAACCCTCAACGAGAGGCTTACAAAAACCCATCCAGGATTTTGTGAAAAGCGACGATCATAAACACTAGCAGAAAGATACCAAGGATCCATATTTACCAGAACATAGACTCGAAAAAATGAGAGAGAGACAAATTTTAATCAAAGTTTGGGTCGTACTTGATAATAAAGTTATGAGCACTTTTTGAGCCCGATGCCCATACGATCCTACCTCTGAAGATCTGCCGCTTCTTCATGATTTCGGAGCAGAAAGTTGCATGTCCTTTAATTTTCAAATCAGACCTAAAAAGGAATATAAACCACCAATCTATAAAGCATCGAGTCCAGATTGGCACTAAAGTTATGAGCACTTTTTGAGCCCAAAACCCATACGATTCGGCCGCGGAAGATCTGACGCTTCTCCATGTTTTTGGACCGGAAATTTGCACGTTATTCAATTTTCCAATCGGACCCGAAAAGGAATGAAACCACCAATCTATAAAGCATTGGGTCCAAAAAGGCAGCTATCCTCCGTGTGCTTTTCCACCCGAAAACCATACGATTGCGCAGGCAGGTGTGATCCACTGTTGGCGCCTGGGAAAGGTGCCTGTTGTTTATCCAAAACTTTTCTCCTATGGAGGGCTCACTTTCACGCCATTTTCTTCTCTCTTTGCCTACAAAAGGCTTACACTTCCACTGTCTCCAGTTTCCTCTAGTCTTCCTTCATGTTCAGTCCTAGTGGTGTGGATTTCTTCCATGTCTTTGTTCGCTTGTCTTTGACAATCCTCTCGCAATTTTCCCAAGGGAGTTGAGTCCCACTCATATCTTTTGTAACTATCCTTGCATACCACTACTTCATTCACTAGATGATCAACTAGCATGTTTGCTTTTCTACGCACATGTTCGAATCTGGCTGGTCTCAGGGTTTGTAGGTGGGAATGTATGCATTGAAATACCTGCAAAAGTCGCCACTGTGCAGAAAATTTTTTCAGGTGCTTTTCCATTACAGAGCTACTTGGTCGCTTTAATAACCAATTTTGAGTCAGCTTCAATAATGGCATTATGATAATTTGCCTCAATCAGTATTTCCAGGAATTTCTCTAAGGCCATGAGCTCTGCCATGTTGTTTGTGGTTGTGCCCAGATGACTATGAAAGATTTCCTTTATACACCCCTGCTCATCTCTGATAACTCTGCCAAAACCAGCCATCGCTGGGTTACCTTTAGAGGCTCCATCTATGTTGATTTTCAAGAAACCATGCGGTGGAGGTTTCTAAAAAACTTTACCATCATTTATCTATCTAACATCCTTGTGCGTGCTCTGGGGAACAAGCGAATGGAGACCCAATCACAGAATTATACTATCATCGTTGGCCCGAGCCAGCGTCTTAGTGGGTCCCACTAACATGGAAACATCAATTTCTTTGAGCTGTCTTAAAATCTGTGCAATAATATGTTGGGTTGATTCATTTTTGCTTTTGAAAATCCTGCCATTTATTTCTTTCCAGATATTCCTGATTAGGAAGCTTGGAACTAGAGTCCAAGCATTGATTATGAGCTCATTGCTCGAGAAGTACCTTCTCCACCTACTCAGAGTGTTGGTAATGTTGAGGCCATCCCTATCAGTTTTTCTAAAAACTGAGGCCACCCAATCCCATAGGGTAGAGGTGAAAGGGAAAAGGATGAGTAGGTGTTCCATCGCCTCCTCTTATGTACCACAAAAATAGCATTTGGATGGGCCGACAAAACCTTTCTTTAGGAGATTATCCCAAGTTAGAATTTTCTTTTGTTGAACCAACCATATGAAGAGCTTTATTTTCATCCAATGCGGGTCCTACCAAAGGTTCTTCCAGACCTCATTTGGGTACTGATAAGCACACCCTGTGTCTATCTGCTTGGCTTCTTTGAGGTTAAAGTTACCTTCTGTGTTCCTTCCCCATCTTAATTGATCAAATGAATTTGAAACCAGAATCTTCCTTTGTTCCAAATCCATAGCCAGAGAATTTTCCTGAGCTTTCAAAGGGCTCTCTTCCTTGTAGCCTAGATCCTTCCAAGTTCTCCATTTTTCATTGCTCCTATCCTGATCCCAGAAATCCTTAACTAGATATAAACCTTTACTGTCAGTGTCATTCTTGAGATCAGTTAGTTCTTCCCTGAACAGGTTTGGTTCTTACTGCTAGTTATCCTCCCAAAATCTTGCCATGCTTCCATCTCGTATCTCCCATAAACTATGCTTCTGGATAATGCTTCTATTTTCCCAAGCAAGATTCTAGATGTGGGAGGCATTGATAAGCCCTGAATTTCGAATATGATCCCTCTCCTACCAATTTTGTGCATATTTTTGTTTCCAAACCTTTGCCGAAGGAGATGCTGATTCCTTTAGCCATCTCCACCAGAGTTTTGCACCTGAGACTCTGCTAAGGGTTTTGGGGTCATGAAGCCCCAAACCTCCATGGGTTTTAGGTTTGAAAATCTTATCCCAAGCTACCAATGCCCATTTCTTTTTCTCCTCCCCTTTTCCCCAAAGAAAATCTCTTTGCATATTCCTGATCTTCTGCAGAACTCCTTTAGGGGCAGGCAGAGTTGACATCATGAAGATAGGTATGGCTTTGAGGACAGCTTTTGTAAGCACAAGGTACCCTGCTAAATTCAAAGATCTGCTTGTCCATTTCCTTATTCTATCGTGAAGCTTGTTAACAATCGACTCCCACACTTCCCTACTCAGGGGTTTGTTTGTAAGGGGGATGCCAAGGTATTTAGAGGGTAACTGATCCCTTTGGAACCCTAGAATTCTGGTGAGGTTTCTTTGAATAATGATGTCGGTGTTAAAAAAGAAAAATTTGGATTTGTCTAGGCTTACCTCTGTGCTAGCCACTATAGCAAAGTGATTCAGGATTTGTTTAAAAGATTTAGCTTCCTTGACCATGGGAATGCCCTCCAGCATAGTGTCATCCACAAATTGTTTGTGAGTTGATACCTCACCATTTGTGGTGAATTTTAAACCTTGGATTCTTCCCTCAAAACTTGCCATTTTTATCCCTCTTCCTAGTCCTTCCATCATGAGCACGAAGAGGAAGGGGGAGAGTGGATCACCTTGCCTTAGTCCCCTAGAAGGTATGAAAGTTATTGAGGGTGAACATTGAGAAAGATTGAGAAACTAGCTGATGAAACCAGGGCCGTGACCCATCTGATATAGTTGTGGTCAAAACCATAAGCTTTCAGCATTTCTTTGATATAAGACTAGCTTAGCTTATGATAAGCTTTTGCTAGGTAAAGCTATATGATCATTCCAGCTTGCTTGTTGCTTTTCAAGGAGTGGACCGTCTCATGTGCTTGTATGATATTCTTGAGAATTTGTCTTCCTTCCAGATAACCAGTTTTCTCCACAGATATGAGCACTAGAAGGAGTGGCTTGAGTCTGTTAGCGATCACTTTGGATATAATCTTGTACACCACATTACATAGAGCTATTGGTATGAATTTTTCTAGTGTGATGGCTTTTTCTTGCTTCAAAATTAAAGCAATGAAGGAGGCATTGAGTGCCTTCAGGACCGATTTGGATCTTCTTGAGTCTTCCACTGCATCCAGGATGTCTTGTTTGACTGTTTTTCAGTGGGCTTTGAAAAATTCTACATTAAAGCCATCCAGGCTAGGAGATTTCCCATTTTGCATCTCGTTGATAACTTCCCTGACCTATTCTTCAGATACTGGTCGATTGAGATTATTATTGTCTTCCTTTGTTACAAGCTTGGGGATGTACCTTGTGAATTTTTTAATAAATTTTGACCTGTGTAAAAGAAGCTCCGTCGCTATGCTAAGGAAATGCTGCACTAGGAGAGACTCCATTTCTTTGTGGGTGACCAACTCTTTCCCTTGAGAATCTCTGAGTTTCAAAATTCTGTTATGTGACCTGTGACTTAGAGTTGACATGTGAAATAATTTTGGCATTTCTTTCCCCCTCTTTGATCCATTGAACTTTTGATTTCTGTCTCCACAAAATCTCCTCTTGCCTGCATCTATCATCCCATTCCTTCTAAAGAACAACAGATTGTGAATTCCTTTCCTCTGTGAAGCCATCTGTAATCATAATCTGATTGATCTCCTGGATTTATTGTTCAAGTTCTTTTTTGGCTTTAAAAATATTGCCAAACTGCTTTTTGTTCCAATCTTTGAGTTTGATCTTGATGTATTTAATTCTTTGTTCTAGAATGTACATTTTAGTGTCGTGGCAGGGCAGCTTTTCCATCCACCATTTCTCAATGTTGTTAGTGAAGTCAGGGTGACAAAGCCAGACATTTTCAAATATGAAAGGTCTATTCCTTGGTGAGCCAATAAAAGTGGCTTCAAGCTGGACAAGCCAGTGGTCTGATCCTCAAAATGGAAGGGTAACAACTGACATGTCAGGGCCTATGAGAAAAAGGTTCTCTGAGATTAAGAATATATCTAGTTTAGGGGCAACTTGAGAAACCCCCCTTCTCTTTTTGTTCTAGGTGAAGATGCCATTTATTTTTTCAACATCCACTAATATCATGTTAGCACTGAAGTTTTGAAAGACAGTAGAGTCTCTTCCTAGTGCTCTAGTGCCACCTTTCTTCTCTGTAAGAGATTTGATCATATTGAGATCTCCTGCCAGAATCCAGGGTATATCAGGATGTCTTCCTCTGAGCTCGTCGAGGGAGGTGACAAGCTTGAGTTTGTCCTCTATTGTTTGAGGTCAATAGACATTTGTCATCATGTACTTTTCCTTATCACCCACAGGCCGTATTACCATCGAAAGATAGTTCCTGGATGCTTTCACATCCAAGATGCTAAGTTTTTGGGGGTTCCAAAGTGTTAGAATCCCACCCGCCAAGCTGTCTACCTTAACTTCTAGATACTCAAACCTACTTAACCAATTACTGTGGACTCCTTTGATTTTATCCATCGAACATTTAGTTTATTGAATGAACACCATGTCGGGTTTTTCTTCTTTTATTCTATTGTTAAGATTTCTTTGTTTCCTTTTACTACCTAGAACCCTGATATTCCATGTTGTAAACTTCATTAAGATAGGTTTGTAAAAGAGTAACTGATGAGATCTTTCATCTTACTTGAGTTGATCATGAGTTTTCCACATTCTGTCAACAACTATTTCTATTTTTTCCTTCCTCTTTTCCTACCCGAGTTCTTGGAGGATTTTCCCTATGTTTCTTCCATAATATTCATCCCTTTATTTTCCTGGCTATCATGGTTTCTTTTGACTCTAGAATTCTTCGTCTGTGAGCGCCATAGGAAGAGTTGTTGAACCCTATTAAACTCTTCCTTTGGCAGGGAGTCAACTCCTTTGTTAATACCCTGTTCTAGAAATTTTTCTAGATCTAGGTTTTCCTTCTCAAGAATCTCCTATAGTTCATGGTCCTCCGTTCCTGCCTCACTTGGGGTCATCTCATGGTCCCTGTTGAGCTCCATAAATCTTGTTGTATCATCTTGTAGCTATCTGTCCTCTGGTATGTCCTCCATACTAGTGTCCCTATCCTTCTCATCTGTTTTAGTTTCCAATCCCTGGTTTTCCCCTTTATTTCCTGTATTTTCTTCTAAGATTTTGAAATTGTTGTGGCTCCATTGTTCATCCTTGTTGATTTTCTTTTGATTCCTTTTTCCTCCTTTCCCCTTTCCTTCTACCTTGGTGAAACCCTCAGGATCTTTACTTGTGGTGGTTTTTTTGTTGTTCTCCACTTTGTTTGATGGGCAGTCTCTGTAAAGGTGCCCGTGTTCATGGCATTTACGACATCTAAATGGTACGTGCTCATATTTTACCATCTGCGCCCACTCTTCATCATAAACTTCTAAAATGATCTTGTATGGGAGTGCTGCAGACAGGTCCATTTCCACACAGATTCGGGCGAAAGAAGTGTATTTGCCTCTTGATGTCACATCTGATATCTTAATAAGTTTATTGCCAATAGCTTTTAAGGACTCTGGCAGCCAGTAATCTAAAGGTAGGTAGTATAGTCTTATACATACTGGTACTGAGGTGAACGTTTCTCATTCTGGGACAAAATTTGCCACCCATGGTCGCATGTAAAGGCCTACAGCAGCGTAGAAGTATGGTCCTCCCTCAAACACTCTATTTTTATCTTTTAAGCTTGTGAACACCACCGTAGAAAATCCCTTGGATCCAAGGTGCATGTTTATTTCCCCTTTTGGGTTTCCAATGGTTTCTTATACATGCATGTCAAGCCTTCTCTGTCGGTGAGATCCCCATAAATTTTCATATGAATGCATGTTTTGTCATGTGATGTCTGTGTAGCTGTAGCGCTGGGTCACTCAAAATGACCCTAGGAGTGATGGTCATCTTGGGTTTGCAGATCCCTATTGTCCTTAGGGGTACATCTTTCTGATTGCTGCCCTCTTTCCTCTTCTCCCTGCTTTCCTCATGATTTCCTCTCTGTTCATGAATGTTGATATTTCCTATCTTGGTGTCCTCATTTCTCACCTCCATTGGTTTCTTGAAGTTGTGCAGATCCTTTTCCTTGCTTCTATTCGCAGTTATTTGACTATAGGAGGGAGTCGAACTCCCTCCTCCTTGATCCGTCATGGTTACCAACACCAAACCCTAGCTCAAAACCTAGTTCTTCATGCCTCCTCTTGTTATTATATTCATAACTTCATCGTTCAGCAAATATTTCATGTCTAGATGCTTTTCTTCGTCTTACAATGTTGTTATTAGGAATACACTTGAGTTTATTATAGAATGGAATATAGCACGCGTTAGATTTCTTTTTCTTGATAATGTTGTTGTTGGCAATAGGATTGAATTTTTGATAAAAGTAAATATAACACATGTTAGATTTTTTCCACATTACATTGGTTTTACATGCTTGTGTTTGAGCTAGAAGGAAATTTAGCATGCACTATATTTCTTTCACAATACAATGTTGTGGTTGGAAATTTGGTTGTTTATGCTAGAAGGAAACATGCTAGAATTCTTTGACCTTGAAATGTTGTTATTGGCAATATGCTTCAGTTTGTGCTAGAAGTAAATTTAGTGTGTGCTATATTTCTTTAACCCTACAATGTTGTTATGTTCATGTGTTTGTGCTAGAAGGAAATCTAGCACGGATTAGATTTGTTTCATCCTGTAATGTGTTTGTGTGTGCTTGAAAGAAATGTAGCTTGCGCTAGATTTCCTTGCCCTGTAATGTTGTTGTTTTCAACATGGTTGTGTTTGTGCTAGAAGAAATATAGCATGTGTTAGATTTATTTCAAATTGAAATGTGCTTCTGTTTGTGTTGGAAGAAAATTTAGCACATGCTTAATTTCTTATAATCACCAATGTTGTTGTTGGCAACGTGCTTGTATTTGTGGTAGACATAAATATAGCACTTGCTAGATTTCTCACTCTACAATGTTGCAATGTGCTTGTGTTTGCGCTAAAAGGAAATCTAACACATGTTAGATTTACTTTTACCTTGCAATTTTGTTATTGCTAACATGTTTTTTTTTGGGCTAAAAGGAAATCTAGCTTGTGCTAGATATGTTTTGTCCTGTAATGTTGTCATTGCAAATATTTATATGTTTGTTTTAGATGTAAATATATCGTAGACTAAATTTTTTCTCACCCTACAATGTTGTTATGTGATTATATTTGCATTAGAAGGAAATATATTATGCATTATAATTCTTTCACCTTGTAACGTTGTTATTTGCAAGGTGCTTGTGTTTTTGATAGGATGAAATCTAACGTGTTAGATTTGTTTGTCTAGTAACGTTGTTGTTGGAAATATGTTTGTGAATTTTCACTAGAAGGAAATCTACTATGTGTTATATTTTTTTCACAATGCAATATTCTTTTTAAAAATATAGTTATTTGTGCTAGAAGGAAATCAAATGTCTTGCATATTGTTATTTTACAATGTGCTTCTATCTATGCTACTAGGAAATTTAGCTTGCACTAGATCTCTTTTTTTCTTGCAGTGTTGTTGTTGACAATATTTGTGTTTGCGATAGAAGTAAATCTAGCACATACTAGATCTATGAGACCTTTCAATGTTTTTATGTGATTGTGTTTATGATAGAATTAAATATAGCAAGCATTATATTTCTTTCACCTTACGATGTTATTATTAGCAATGTGTTTTTTTTTGTGCTAGAAGAAAATCTTGTGGGTACTAGATTCCTTTTGCCTTACAATGACGTTATTGGTAATATGTCTGTGTTTGTGTTAGAAGTAAATCGGACATGTATGAGGCTTCTTTAGCCATATAATAATTCTATTTACTTACGTTTGTGCTAGAAGGAAATATAACATGTGTTAGATTTTCTTTTACCCTGTTGTAATGATGTTGTTCACAACATATTTGTGTTTGTGCTAAAAGTAAATTTAGCACATGTTAGATTTCTTTCACCTACCAATGTTGATATGAGTTTTTTTTTTTTTTGTCCTGCAGAAGGAAATGTGCAATGCTTAAATTTATGTCCCTTTCCAACGTTTTTATTGGCAGTGTGCTTGTATTTGTACTAGAAATAAATCTATCATGTCCTACATTTAATTTTCTTTGCAATATTGTGTTTGGAAACATGTTTGTATTTTTGCTAAAAGTAATTCTAGCACATGCCAGATTTATTTCACCCTACAATGTTGTTATGTGTTTTTTTTTTATGCTAAAATGAAATTTAACTTACGATATATGTATTTCAGCTCGCAATGGTTTTATTGGAAATGTGCTTTTGTTTGTGATAGAGGGTAATATAGAATGTTTTTTTTCACAATGAAATGTTGATGTTGGAAACATGCTTATGTTTGTACCATATCCCATTCTTAGGCCACATATTCCATATGAAGGGCCTTATAATCATTTGAGCGTTTAACATTTTTTATATTGTAATAATAGTCTATGTAGGCATGGACTAAAACCTCATTGTCTCTAAAAGGCAAGGACAAATTTCATAAGCATGGAGATGTCTCAGGAAATATTATTATTGCAATGTTTTTATTAACAATGTGTTTGTGTTTGTGATAGAAGGAAATTTAGCATGCACTAGATTTAATTTATAATGGAATGTTGTTGTTGGCAATCTTCGTTTATGTGATAGAATGGAGTCTATCATGTGTTACATTTTCATTGCCTTGCAATATTTTTAATGACAATGTGCTTGTGTTTGTGCTAGAAGGAAATCTAGCTTGTGCTAGATTTCTTTTGGTTTGCAATATTTTTCTTGGAAATATGCATGTGTTCATGCTCAAAATAATTCTAGCATGTGCTAGATTTCTTTCACCATACAATGTTTTTATTGGCAATATCCATGCGTTTGTGATAGAAAGAAATCTAGAATGCAAATATTTCTTTTTCTTTGCAACATTCTTGTTGGAAATATGCTTGTATTTCTGCTAGAAGTAATTCTATCACATTCTCTATTTCTTTCACCTTGCAATGTTGTTATGTGTTTGTCTTTGTGATAGATGAAGATCTAGAAGAAAATCTAATAATTGACATAGTTAATGTTCTTTCATTGTGTTTTGATTTTATGGTTTCTAAAGTAAGCTAAGAATATAAATGACTATAAAAGATAAATTTTGTGTAAATATGATATTGTTGTAGTCTTTACAGTTGTTTTTATTTATTTACAATGTAATGTCTTTCGGAAATGTGCTTAAGCTCGTGCTAGAAGAAAAGCTAGTATGTGATAGCTTGCCTATAGTGAGGATTAAAAGAACATAACAAACTATTTGGAGGTTCCCTTTTCCTAATCAACACCATGATTAGTTATTATTGTGAGTTCTACACTTGTTATTGTTCTTGTTCATTTTTGTTACACATATAATGATGCAATTAGTTATAGTATTTACAAATTCATGCTTTCTTCAATAATTCGAAATTGTGATAATATTTTTTTTACTTTTTTTTTCTTCTTCAGAAACCATGGACTATGAAAATAGTGAGAATTCAAAAGAAGCATCCAAGGAAAAAGAAAGTTCAAGAAACATGACACCAAAAACTTTAAATGGTATGACAATTTTAAAATTAGTTTATAATTTGTTACAATGGTTAGACATTATGCTAATAAATGGTTGTTGATTAGTTTATATTTATTATTTTATCAGGTCGATGATGAAAAGTTGTACTCCTTCTTCAACTGTCCAATTACAATTTTTTCTGATAAAAAATTCTCTTATATCTTGATCAACCTATTTGGGATAAATGGTACACTATTTTTAACTGTTACTAACTAGGAACATTACACTGATTGCCAAGCCAACCTGATTTTGAGAACTACAAGAGAAATAGTCTACACAATTTGACAACATCTACTCTTCAAACCCGTGAGGGATTAAGCATGGAAGAAATTTCTTCCACTTAATCATCCAACAAATGCCACAAAATTAAAAGATTATTGTTCTAAATTGAAAACCAACAATTATTGGATGCAATGGTTACATATTGTCAAAGTCATGACAAGAAGTTTAATGAGAAGACTCTTACCACATTCAAAATTCTTGAGCATTATGAAATTTACCATATCATATTTTCCAATTTTTGCAACAAAGTGAAGGAGTCTACTTGTGTAAAAAGAACACATAATACAAAGATATAGTCCCTTTCTCAGCAAGCATGTGGAGTCCTTGACAGAATGATAAATGGATCAACAAGTGTTCAATGGGTTGACAACAATTTTGAATTTGGTTGTCATTTTGGGGCCCTGATATTTTGTCAACACTTTTAGACTCTTTTACAATGTTAGTTGCAACCAGTTTTACATACTAACTGTGTTGTTCTAGATACATTCACTTTGAAAAAAGAACCATTGCACAAGGGATATTATATTGAATTTTTTCGATTTCTTATTGAAAAAATGAGTTGAATTACTTTACTACATTTCTCTTAGTAGAACTTTGATTTTCTAATTATGTACACAAGTTTTCGGAAATTTCCATAAAGAACTCCAAGTTCAACTATAAAATGACTAGTGGCATTTATGATTATAAGTCTCCAAACGTGTATAATTATGATATACTTTTTACTATACATTTCCATACTTCAAAATTAAAAAATTTGGAGGCTTCAAAATAATCTCACACATTTGAAGACACATTTGATGAAAATGAGAGAGATTGTGATTTTCGGATGGATTTATTGGAAAAACACCAACAATGTAGCGATGAAACATGGTTATTTCTCTTTATGCGGGAACAAATTTAATCAAGGCTTGTTGTATGTAAGGAAGAAGAATTGCATGCGTTGTGCAAACAGAGTCACAAAGGACAATCATGTTGAATAATTACAAATATTTTCAACTATCAAATCTAGGATCTATTAATTTCTTAGAAAATTCAGGTATTATAGTTCCTTTATTGTTTCTCTTACAAAACTTTGGATAATATTTTGTTTATACTTTTTAATTGTCAATGTGTTTACTAAAATGACTAATGATGGAGATTCTAAAACAAATAATGATGAAAGTGGAAGAAAAAAAATCAATATAGTGCTTATTATGTTGAAAAAAGTTCACAGATGGAAACAGGAGGAGAAGAAGTTATCATACCAGATACATAATTTGTTTGGTTGTTGCTCTTGTTACTTTTTGAATTTATTTAATTTCCACATTCATAGAATTTTTGGATGTTCATTATGTTAGAAAATTATATATTACAGAGCAATGGAACACATAGAATATTGCAGAAATATAAACATAGAAAACACATAAAACTAGAGAGACACAGATATACATGTTTCACCCAGTTTCGGCTACGTCCACCCCGAACAGCCAGTCCTTCCTTTATATTATCCAGAAAAATGAAGAGACACAACCTACAACAGATCCAGTGTAATATCCTATGTTTTCTCTCACAAGCTCACCTCTCTGTTTCTTGCTCAGAGAATACACATCTATATACACAGCCTCAATACAATGCCCTCATACAAAGAGAGGGGTTGCTTTCTAGGGCCAAAAACCCTAAACTAAACATAAGTTCTACTGTCATATCATCCGCCTAATGAATGGCCCAAATTGACTAGAAATTACTATACTTTTACAAGGCAATTTTACATCTGTTTTTAGCTTCGGTGGTGCTGCCCCCGAAACCCCCACCGGGGACCGTTGGCCCCTGGACCCCCCAGTCGGGGGGATCGGCCCCCTCGAACCCCCGCGAGGGGAACAAGTCCACCCCGCACCCCCCGCATGGAGGGGTGTACAAACTTCCTGGGGTATACATCCTATTGAAACAAATACCTCTAAATAATCATGCTCCACACCCAACAAATTATAGGGAATTATGAGAAGAATGAAATTTATCAAGAGAATGACCATGGAATAATGGAGATAGAAATGGGTATTAATCATTGTAACTCTATCTTCTTCTTTTTCACTTTTTTTTTTGAAACTAAATTATCATTTTTATTATCATTAATCATAGCATTTCATCTATTGATTATAGTTGGAAATAAAGAGAATGAATATAGTGACTAAGGGAATGTCCCACAAAACTACAATCAAAACCAAAATATTGTATGGACGATTAAAGATGATTCATTTTTTTTATAGTTGTTTAATGAATTTTGTTCATTGTCACAATTTATAACATTTTTTATGTTTATTATAGTGACAAGCAAGGATAACAAAGACATTGATCAAATGAAAGTGAAACAAAGCTTTAATCAAGGGCAAGATATAATATTAGGTACTTATAATTTGTCCACTTGTTTTCCTTATTATCTTATGATGTTATTTATTTTCACAAATCAAAATATTTTATATGTTTAATTTAGAGACAAATAAAGATAACAAAGATGATGATGAGGTGCAAAGTTACAAATATGAAAATAATGTCATATTCGGATACTTATAACTTGTCTTCTTGTTGATTTTATTATTTCTTCAAACTCTAATTCTTGTAACTACCATAACGTTGTACATTTTTATTATAGGAACAATAAAAAGGACAAAATTAACAATCAAAATAATGTTAAAAGTGTGTGTGTGTGTGTGTTTCTTTTTAAAGGTTTCATTACTAATTTTTTTCTTGGTATTGGTATTTGATTGTATGTTTAATAAGAAGTACTATTAGTATTTGATTAAATTTATAATATGTTTACTCCAAGTTCTATCAAGATGACAAAAGAAATTATTATTTCATCCATAAATAGCGAAAAAACCACTCAAGATAAGTGTATTGTTTCAACAATTTATTTAGTAATTTTTGTAACATGAATAAAATGGTTTGACTAGATTATTTGTCATTGTGTTGCAGCCAAAATAACTTAAAATAAATTAGTTATTTTTTGAAGGGACATTTTTTATCATAGCATCAATGATGAAGCAAAAAACAAAGCGCATATTTAGAAAATGGGAAGTGATGTTGATTACACAATAGAGAAAAAATTATTTTGGATTCATCTACATGAAAAAGCATTTTTTGAAATGTGTTTCAAAATTGAATCTCTTAACATTGCAATTTGGATGACAGCTTTGAAACAAAGCACAACAAGAGTTTTAAAAAAGTTGGTTTCAGAAACATTCAAGATAAACTTGTGTCTATGTGTACTTCTTAAGATTGTAAACCACCAAAATGGACATAAGGTCATTGACAATCCAAGCAAAGTTATACACACTAAATCATTGAAAAAAGTGTGGGAAATGCATACCCAATATGATGCAACCAATACTATTATAGTGGATTGTTCACTTGAGAGCGTGAAAGAGAATCCCAAAGAGAATGTGATTCGTTCCCCTCCATTCATTGGAACAAATCAAGAGGATAATTTATTGATCAATGAGCTATGGAGAATGTTGCATAAACTCAAGAAGGCTACAAATGTGCGAGCTACTTTCAAGGATGTTCAATTACATTTATAAGTACCTTAATATGACCGATGTTTATTTCATGCTATTATATGTATGACATCATGAATTATTACTTTTATTTCACAACACTAATAAAATAATTGTTGATTTGGTTTGTCATTACTAAAAGTAAAATATTTTTATTTTCTTTATTTTTTGGTGACATATTGTGTTGATAATAATTATTGATTTGAATGGTCATTTACTATTTTCATATCAAAATTTCTCATGCTATAGAAATGTTTACAATGGATTACATTATATGTAAAAATTAATAGATAAGTGGCCTATTTGTTTGAATTAGATCATTACAATTATTTGTTTCAATTTTGGTTTAAGTTATCATTATACCTCTTAGAAATTAGTAATGTGAAGGATGGCCCATTGCATTCTTATAACCTGTTTTAATCCATATAAGTTGAAAAACTATATTAGGTTGTACGCAACACCAACAATAAACATACAATTTGTACTAAAAGAAGCACCAAAATAAACTAAGGTAGAGACTAGAAATTAGCATATAATTATTTATGTTTGAAATTTAAAAATTGTATTATATTGTATGTGGAAATTAATATGTAATTAGTTTGTTTACTTGCACTAGAGCATTGTAATTATATTTTTCAATTGAAATTAAAGAAATCATTATAAGTATTAAAACTAATGATTCAAATGGTGGGTCAATGCATTCTTAGACTATTTTTATTCCATACAAATTAAATAAAGGTATTAGGTCGTATGTATAAAGTAAACATATCATTAGTTTGTTCATTTTAATGGGGCCATTGTATTTGTATGTGATTACTATTAACTCATTGTAAAATTCCCTTTGCATACAAATGAAAATAATTCATAATAAATATTAACATCATTTTTAAATTGGTAGGTTTTTATGCCCTTAAGCAATGAAGTATTGAAGTGGAGATGTGTTAATATCATACATGTGTTGCAATGTAGATGCGCATGAGAGTTACTACAAGTCAAAAGATGGTGATATTTGAAATGGAAGGAGTATTTTTCTAATCGTACGCCAAAGATCAACAAAATTTTCGTATTCAAAGAGAACCAAATTGGCTGTTTGGTGATAGGTCCTATTTTTTAAGGACTTTTAAGTTAAGTATGAAAATGTTTCTTAAAAAATTATGATGTCGCAATATGGAAATTAAATGTCACTGACAAGTACATCCTAAAAGTACTATAAAAATCAAATATTGATATAGAGGACTTTAAATTTGCATGGGACAAGTCTCATTGTCATTTGCAAAAAAATTGGAAGCAGGGAGAACAAGACAATTTTATGAGAAAACATTGATTGATGTGTGGTCCCAATATGGACATAGTTATGAAGAATCAAATGTATTGCTAATAGATACAACAAAGCATACTTCTCAATTCATTGGATATCGATCAAACCACATCTTGATAAAATCCTATACAGGAAAAGAGAAAGATACTTGGCTTATGCAAGTTTTATTCCCCTTTTCTTAAGACACTTCATCGTATCAATCAAAAACATTAGTACATTCAAATGTTCAATAGAACATGTACTTCATTGTATTGGATGGAGATAATTTCTCTTATAAATTTGTTGAAAAGTACATTCCAATTTTTTGATACATTTTGTACATACTTTTTGTTGAATCAATTTGTATGATTTTATATTTTTTGATATATATATATATATATATATATATATATATATATATATATATATATATATAATATATATATATATATATATATATATATATATATATATATTTCTTATTATTTATAATTTATTTTGCATTGACTTTATTGTATCAATTTTTTCCTAAGATGTGTGCGTGTGTTCATAAATGAATTGTTTTTCATTTAAATTATCTTGCATGAACCATCAAGGCATGTTATTTTTAATGACTTTTGTTTACTTATATGCATCAATAATCATATATAAATGTGAAATATAAGTTTTGAAATAAATCTCCTTGCAAACAAAGGTGTAATTCTTACTAAAGAAATTATAATAATTTACTTGATAAATGCTATGTGCACTATTCACTATTCATAATGCATTATTCACTATTAAGGCCAATGGGAAATGTGTCATAGGTGAATGATTTGAACTTCTTGAAGCATAAGATATGTGATTTCTTAATCCATAATTTTCATAAATTTATATGTCTAAATTAATTAACGGTTGTAATTGCAATCATATCATCTTGAAAATCAATAAGGCACAAAGTCAGTTATTTATTATTTACATATAAAATGCACTGACATGACTGCATAAATGTGATTTGTAGTTTTTGAGATAAAAATCTATTGTAAATAATTTTGCATTTCTTAAAAGAACATATAATTAATGATAATGATTGCTAAGTGGAATATCAAGGTTTGATTAGACACTATCATGGATGAATTATGTCTTTGAATTGTAAGGCATATAATTTCATTACTTAAAGTTATTTTTTTGTAAATTTGTATTTTAAATAAACTGAAATGATACGATTTGAGCTAGAATTATATTATTGACGTGTACTTAGTTATGTCCCTTAATATGATTGTATAAATGTGATATATAATAGTCGTATACTATGATGCATTTCTAACAAAAAAAAGTGTCATAATTTGTTGATAATAAGTATTAAGTGGACACTTTAGGCTAATGGGTGATGGCTCATAGGTGAATACTACTCATTAAATTGTAGGGCATTCGATTTTTAATCCATATATATATATATATATATATATATATATTCTTAAATCGACTATTTGTATATGCAATCATCTCATTTCACATAATTTAACAAGGAATCCATTTATTGACTTGTATTTCTCTATCACTTAATTTATTAAGAGAGTATTAATGTCATATTGTATTGTTTTGAAACAAAACTCTATGTAAAGAAAAAATCTATTCTTAATAAAACATTGAATAATTAATTAACAATGTGTTAAGTGGACGATCTAGACTCATTAAAGAGATGGATAAAAAATAGTTGTATTTAAACTTTTTGCACCATAAGACATTGTTTTTCTCATCCATATTAACATTTTGTCGTTTTAAATTCTTAAATAGTCTATTTGTGATTTAAATAATTTCATATAATGACTTGAAGAATTCTATTTGGTTATATGCATTGATAGAAGTTTATAAATGTGATGAATTTTTGAAATGTATCTCTTAATATGTGTGTGTGTGTGTGTGTGTCTGTGTGTTACAAAACAAATTATAAGTAATTGATAATGAGTTCTAAGTAGTCTATATAAAGCCATTTATCAACTTTTATTTTCCTAGCTTGAGGTTTAATATAAGTCTATAAATGCGACAATTTTTTTTAAATAGAACTCCATGTAAAATTAAATGTTTTTCCTAACAACGCATGGAATAATTATTTGGTAATGAAAGCTAAGTATATTGTTCAAGTTAATTTAATATACGGGTTATAAATAAATGTATTTAAACTTTCTGCAACATACGACATTTGATTTTCCCACCCCTATTAACATTTGGTAAATTTCAATTCTTAAATAAATTATTTGTAATTGAAATAATCTCATAGAATCCAACAAGACAAGTATGTATTAAATTCTATTTAGTATGTATGTATGTATAAATGCAATTTATTTTTGAAATAAAGTTCTTAATGTAAGTAAAAATATATTTTTTAGAAAATTAATAATTTAAAATCAATTGTTGATGAGTTCTAACTCGTTTATTCTATTTTGAATTGACAACTTTTTCTAACTATGCATTCTTAAATCAATTATTTCTATATGCAATCATGTCATATAAGTCAATAAGTCAAGAAACCATTAATTGATTTTTATTTAACTATCATGTGGTTTAATATGAATGTATAAATGTGACATTGCTATTTCTAGAATAAAAATACATGTAAACAAAATGCATTTTCTAATAAAACATGGATTAATGAATTATAATGACCATTAAGTAGAATATTTAAGCCCATTCAAGAGATGGGCCATAAATGGATGTCTTTAAACCTTTTGCACAATATGACATGATTTTCCCATCAAGATTAACATTTTGTAAATTTAAATTCTAAAATAAACTATTTTTACTTAAAATAATCTCATAGAATCCAACAAGACTTAGAAGCTATTTATTCAATTCCATTTAGTTATATGTATTGATATAAGTTTATAAATGTAATTTAGTTTTGTAAAAAAGCTCTTAACATAAGTAAAGATCTTTTACAAAACTAATTAGAATTAACTCATAATGAGATTTAAGTGGTTTATTCATACTACATGAAAAATAAATTGTCATAGATGAATGCCTTTTAATACATATTTAATCTGCAAAATCAATATCTTAATGATAATTTGTTTGTATTTAGATTAAGTATTTAATAATTAAATAACACGGGAACTTATATAAATTTCAACTAAAATCCATGAGTTATGTTTCACAATTATTTCTTCCCCATTTAAAATTCTTATCGTTTCTCCTCTTAGTGAAAGTAATGGTCAATAATGATTTTCCATACAATTGGTTGGCACTATTACATCGAGACTATTATTGGTTTCGACAATGTTGACAAGGAGAGATAAATATCCACACTACCATCAACTGTACTAATCTTTGAAAACCCTCGCCTCCACTACTTACAAGAAGACCACTAATTCTTGTTTACTTCAATTTGTGACATTGTCCATCACAATGGAATGACTTGAATACCCATTTAAGAACTCTCATTTGATGTGCTTGGATTTGAGTGGAGATAGATCAATGGTGCATAACATTCTTGAAGTACCTAGATCAAAAATGCCTAACTTTTATAATGGATGCTATGAAGATGAATGATCACCCCCTCATTAGTGCTTCATAAAGGCATAAAGGAACCGTAGGAAATTGAGCAAAAAAACATTTTACTAAGTTTTTAGTAGACTAGTTTCAATGTAATGCAAGGGACGCACATCCTTGCCATTTACACTAAGATCCTCACATCAGCATCATTCAATCAACAAATCCCCCATAGGTTGCGGGAAAGGGTTAGAGTCATCAGACACAAAATTCAAACATCGAGGAATCTAGTTCATTATCCATAACTATAATATCTTTATTAGATGTTACACATACTAATATGATTTAGCTTGAATCAATTGATTCTAAGAGTTTGATTTCACATTCCTATTGTGTATTGATACTATTCTACATAAAAACCCATGTTTGACCTATTCATGATATCTACTTGGTTTGAAATTACTAAATTATTTTTATGTTGAATTAAGTTAATATGGCGATTTACAAAAGAATGAATGTTGTTGAAGGCCTTGTAGTAGAAAAATTCCAAATTTAATGAAATATGTGTTACTACATTATCTTTCCCTTTGTTATGTAATATATCCATGTCAAAGGCAATGAATTTTTCAATCCATTTATGTTGTTCTGTAGAGTGAGTTTTATGTTAGAGGATATGTTGAAGACTATTATGATATGTTCATATTAAGAACTTACTTCCCAAGAGATATTGTCTCCATTTGGCTAAATCATGAATAATAGCAATAATTTCCTTTTTGTGTGTAGACTTTGGCTGTTCTTTCTTATCGATCTTCATGTTTAGTCAATTTAGTGTGTCCTAAATTGCTACCTTAATTATCAATCCAGGAGTCATAGACTGATGAAGTGTAGCACAATATATGTGCAAGACAACCTCTTTCTTACCTTTTTGTCATTTTCAATTTTTATTTTGTTTTGGGGGTTTTTATCTTCGTTTATCTCCTAATATGAATGGAAATCCTATTCTTGAGTTTTAAGAATACTCTAGAAGGCAAGTATGGATATAGATTTTAAGGCAATTATGTCCTCTATAATTATTTCCAGAACTTAACACTTCCCAGGGTCTTAGAGCATACTAGTGATGAAATTAATACTTGAACAAGAATAAAAATGTGTTGCTATTCAAATCAAGAAAATAATGAACTACTGATCATGAAACCATTATCTCTGCTGCCTTCTAAATACAGAAAAATGAATTAAGCTATTGCACTCAAATAAATAAAAAAAATTGCAATCTAGTAAGAGTAAAATCAATTCACATCATTCATAGTCCAATACCTCGCTAGGTAGTCTAAGCTATGGCTTTCAGAGATAACGTCAATGATATGAGCAAATTGATGTCTAATTGCATAAAAGTAAAACTAAAATCAAATCACATCATTCATAGTCCGATACCTCGCCATGTAGTCTAAGTTATGGCTTTCAGAGATAACGTCAATGATATAAGCAAGTTGATGTCTAATTGCAGAAAAGTAAAACTAAAATCAAATCACATCATTCATAGTCTGATACCTCGCCATGTAGTATAAGCTATGGCTTTTGGAGATAACGTCAATGATATGAGCAATTTGATGTCTAATTGCATAAAAGTAAAACTAAAATTAAATCACATCATTCATAATCCGATACCTCGCCAGGTAGTCTAAGCTATGGTTTTCGGAGATAATCGTCAATGATATGAGCAATTTGATATCTAAACTAACTAACAAAGCAAGTGAATATGACTGAAATCAACAAAACAGATCTGGAATTAAAAAAAACTAAGAAAAGAAAAGTCAACAAAGAGGCTAATCCCATGTCACTAGTTATTGCGAAAATTATATGAAGATGCCTGGGCCTACTCTATCCTGAAACATACACACACTGATCAACGTTAACAGTAATATAAAAATCTTGTAAAATCATAAACAGGAATGAAATGTTAATACCATAACAGATGAAATATATACACAAGTGGATAACTATGAAATATGTGTAATGGAAATAAGGAAACAATACAGAAAAACTTTACAGCAATAAGAAAACAAAACCTCAGCGTGCAAGGACCCTCTGCACAGCCTTGGTCAACAGGCTATTAGTCCAAAATTGTGCTCACGCAGTCATATAAAAACAGAGTCTTCTTTATAATTCAAAACAGAGGAATAATCCTCTCGTTACCACAGTGGGACTAGTGTCATGGCACAGTAAACTTTAACAGCGAAATTACATAAAAAAAACTAACTCTATGCGTTTGGAAATGCGTTATTTATAACAAAAGCTTTATAACTATTTTCCTGTGAAACTACGTCAACAGAGGACACGTAAAAGACATCATTCATGAATTTAGCATAATGGTTGCCAAGATTATTCAATCTATCAAAAGTGGCTATTGGATTCGCATCATGGGGCAGTCTATAGTTGTCAACATGACCCCAGGGATCTAGGAACGACCACGAATCCTTCACATGCTTGAAGATGGAGTCCTGTTGCTGTAGGACTCCTCTGTTTGACCACCACTTTATCATCGTTGACCACGGCTTTCCTTAATGAATTCGGCTGAACCAATAGGACCTGATCCATGTCCAGGTCATTCCTGATCTTCCCACGTGTCCTGTTCTGCCTGATGTCACCTACAACCTGGAGTTTAACAAAAACAGTTGTGGAAAGTTGAATCAGCTGTGGAAAGTGGTTGCATTCCACAGCTAATGAGCAAAATCTAAGTCAAACAGCAAACGCAAAAACATAGTTAGAAAACCACTGAAATGCTGTTTTTAGAAACAATATGCAATGATCTCTAATAGCTTATTTGGTGAGGGGAAAAGGTCTGGGAAAATGTGCAGGAGAGGTGTAATTTCAAAGCTCAACACTTCCTGCTTTCAAACATGAGTGGGTGGCCTTCCTGCATTAGTACTGCTCCTATACCAAAACCTGAAGAATCACACACAATTACAAATGGTTTTGAATAGTTTGGAGTTTCCAATACAGGGGCATTAGAGACAAATTCCTTCAAGTCTTCAAAACACTTTTATGCTTCATCATTCCATCAAAATGAGTTCTTCTTTAGAAGGTTTGTTAGGGGTGCGGTTATGTGGGCATATTGTTTTATAAATCTTCGATAATATCTAGTCAATCCTAAGAATCCTCTTAACTTGGAGATATTACCTAGTTTAGGCCATTCCCTTATAGCCTTGATCTTATTAGGATCTACTTTAACTCCTTCTTTGGATATTATATGTCTGAGATAGTCTACCTCCTCTTTCCCAAAAGTGCATTTGGACTTTTTGGCATAGAACTGATGCTCTTCTAATACATTAAGTACTTACTCCAAATGTTGTAGGTGCTCTTTCCATCATTTACTATAAATTAGAATGTCATCAAAGAACACTAACACAGACTTCCTTAGATATGGATAGAATATGTCATTCATAGTAGCTTGGAATGTTGTTGTTGCATTGGCTAAACCAAAATACATTAATTTAAACTTGTAATGACCTTCATGTGTTCAAAACACAGTTTTTGTTATGTATTCGAGCCTTATTCCGATTTGGTAATACCCTGATCTTAAGTCTAATTTTGAGAAGTATTTAGCTTCATGTAGTTCATCCAACATTTCATCAATAAAATGGATTGGAAACTTGTTTTTAATTGTTATTTTGTTTAGTCCTCGATAATCGATGCATAATCTAAATGATCCATCTTTCTTTCAAACTAACAGAACTCGAGCAGCATACAAACTCCAGTTTTTGTGATAATTCCACATTTTAAAAGATCTTGGACTAATATTTCAATTTCAGTTTTTTGATGATGTGGATACCAATAGAGCTTGATGTTGATGGGATTTGATCCTGATTTGACTTTGGTTGTATACTCAATTTCTCTTTTAGGAGGCAACTTCATTGGAAGATCTTGGAATACTTTTTCATGATTTTGAATTAGCTCTTGGACCTCCGGTGCTTCTTCGTTGATCAGATTTGAAGTAAACATTTAAAATTGATGACATTGTACTAAATAAGATGGTGCTCCTTTCCAGATCATTTTCATCCTCTCGGATGATGATACAATTTGATTCTCAAGGGGTTGGAACCGATATAGCTTATATTTCTTCCCTTCCCATTTAAATTTAATAAATATCTTTTGATGATTGGCAGAGTAAGTACCTAGTGTTTGAAGCCATTGGATACCTAGGACCACATCCACTCCTCCTAATGATATAGTGTAGAACAAAGATTCTAGATTATAGTCTTGAATCTCTGTTTTGACTTTATGACATTTCCCTGCCTTTTCATTTTTGTTACCATTAGCTACCATAACCTTCATGTTGGGCATGGAAAATGTGAAAATGTTGAGTCTTTTCACCATAGTTGAGTCCAAAAACTTCTGGGTGCTATCGGTATCGATCATAACTATCACACTGCTCTTCTTAATATGTCCTTTCAATTTTAATGTCTGGGGTTGCGATATACCTGTCATAGCCGATAATGACACTTGCGGTATATTCTCATTATCTAGTTCTGGAAAAAATTATGGAGAATATTTGATTTCTTCTATGTCTGATTCTTCATTGTGTGAATCATTAGTTGCTTCACATTTATACAAGTTCTTGGTTTCTTTTCCTTTAGCACATCTATGTCTAGGGTCCCATTTTTCTCCACAATGTCTGCAATTTCCCTCTTTCATTTTTTACATTTCCAAGTTAGTTTTTTCTCCTTCACAAAGATGCAGTGGACTATATTTTGTGTTATCTGTGTTTGCATCTTGAGAAAATCTTCGTCTCGAATATACTCTTTCAACTTTAGACCACTTCATATTTTCAATAGATTTTTCCTTATGTCTGGCTACCTCTACAGGAGTGATGTCATGGATCTCAAGCACAAACTGGAGATGGGGTTTAAGTCTCATGGTGTATGATTGAATGAGACACGTTTATGATAATCTAGGTACTCATGTAGCTAAATTCTCCCATTCTTGGGTGTATTAGTCCACATCTCCTTTTTTTCGTAGTCTAGTGAGTGTCAAGAATAACTCTTCTTCCTTGACACCTTGGAAGCTTTTAAAGAATTAATTTTTGAATTTCCTCCAACTGATAGCAAGTGTCGCCTTTCTCCACCACATATACCAGTTATATGCTTATTTTTCAATTTGCATGGATGCATTCCTGATCTTTTCATCATCATACCATAAATCTCGAAATATTCTTCTACTTTATTAAACCATGCAACACTACACTTCTCGTTATTGTCAAATTTGGAGAGTTAAAGTTTTTCTCTTCATTGATATGTCACAACTGTTGGAGTAAAGAGAAGGTATTGATTCACAAGTTGCAGATTTTGAAATTTATATTACTATTTTTTTGATGGGGTATGGAAAATACTTTTGGAGACTCAGGTTTCTCATGTGATTATGATGATTTTGACAAATATGGAGAATTGAGATGTTGAGTTGCTTCATTATTCTGGGGTATTTGATCGGGTGTAATCTTCAACTTGTCACAAATACAAGTCAACATCACCATTGATTGACTACAATTTAGATTCACCGTATTTGAAAGGATTGCATGATCCTTTTTAAATTCTCTATGGTTGTGATCGAGTTGAATTTCTATTCTTTTTGTTGTATTCTAGAGCTCCTCAATGTTTTCACCATGTCCCGTCACCTTAGTCTCGAGATCTATCATTTTTTATTAAAATCAGCCATCGACATTGATGAAGACATTAATCGGGTATGAGCTAGAGTATACTTATCCAGCTTAGCCCTTTTTCTTATCTTGACCCTATTTTTTTTTAAAAAATATATATTATATATATATATATATATATATATATATATATATATATATATATATATATATATATATATAGATATAGATATAGATATATATATATATAGATATAGATATAGATATATATATATATATATATATATATATATATATATATATATATACAAAATATAAGTATATAGTATTTATTTATAATTTAATGGCCATGATTATAAAATCAAAGTGCAATGTTTGGTAGTTCGACAAACAACATCGTTAACTGAGATTGGACACGGTGACAATGATGTTAACCGGAGATTTGGATGTGAGCACAGTAGGGACGGTGGACAAAGGTGTAGAAGATTGGAGGATGGGGCTTGGACGGAGCGGAAAGGAGTAGATTGGCAATGTAGTGAGGGATGGAGTGAAAAGGAGTAGATCGACAATGCAGTGAGGGATGGAGCAGAAAAGAGAACAGAGTTGTTGGGAATGGTGGAAGATCATCGATCAATGTCGTCGAACAGTGAATAGGAACTGCAAGAGCGACTGGCTCTGATACCATTCAAGCATTAAAAATAAACTATATATATATATATATTGAATGACGGATTTTTACAAGAAGGACCATGGCTTAAATAATCCCTTGGGCAAATTTTCGAGAAGGGGCATGATCTTTGATCGTGCCCCAATTACATAATTAATTAATTACATAACAATAGTAACCAATACAATTCCATGGGATTTCTTTTGCATGAAGTGTTATCCTATACTTTTTAGGAACATCAGAAAATGCTTTACTTCTAAATATTTTTATATGGCTTACTGGTTTGTTTATAGCCATAAAGTGCTTTGAAAGGAGTTTTATGGTCTTAACTTTTAGTTGGACTCGTATTTTTCAAATAAACACTATTACTAACAGCTTCAGCCCAAAAATCATTGGTAGGATTTTTAACTTTTATCATGTTTCATACAGATCCAACTAAGGTTCTATTCTTTCTTTCAACGACTTATTTTCGTTATGGAGTATGTGGAACCATGAACTAGTGTATGGTTCCATAGGTTTTTCAATACTTGATGAATGCACTTGATGTATATTTCCCCCCTTGATCTAATTAGAGGATCTTGCTATATTTACTTGTTTTCTTTTATCCATATTTTTAAAATATTTCAAGCATTTAAATACACCACGTTTCTTTCTCATAAAGTAAACCCATATATATTTTGTGCAATCATTAATAAAGATCAAGTAATAGTATGCTCCTCCAAGTGATTTTGTTTACATAGTACAATACACATTTGTAAGGACAAGTTCAAAAATGTTTTTTTTTTTTTTTTATCTATATCAATCGATAACTCTTCCTTATAAAAGTTCCCTAACACACACCCTTCACATGTACTATGTTCATTTTCATGCGATGGAAGTCTCTCCATCATTCCTTTTTTTTGTAGTAGAAATTCATGATAGTTAAGGTGACCATATCTTTTGTACCATAAATATTTTGTTGTAAAGGATGTAGCTTCCAATGCTTGTCCTACTCATCACATCAATCATATATAAGTTTGCAATTCATTTTCAAGTTGCAATAACATTGTAATGATCTCACATATATTTTACCACATAATGGGAATTTACAAGTTCTACCTTCAAATCTTGATCTGTTATGGTAGAAACTGCGATTAAGTTCTTCTTAATAATAGGCATATACATCACATTTTGAATATGTTTAGTACATCCATTCAGTAATTTATACATCACCATATCCTTTAATTTCATGTGAGAAATCATATCCACAATATACGTTAGCACCATTATTTGTTTCATCATAATTTTCAATCCAGTTCTTATTATAAGATATATGTATGGGGGCACCAAAATCAATAAACCATGCATTTGAGTTATCTATTCAGTGGATAAGGTGACATAAGAAATAAATACTCTCAGATTATTAAAGTCATTATTCATTGTTTCTCTTTTATCAACAAAATGACTAGTATGCCTTATGATTTTACAGTGCCACCCATGATACTTATTTTTAAAGCAAATCTTGCACCTTGTCCAAATTTGCCACAATAAAAGCAAGCATCATTCCTTCTATCATTAGCATCAAACTTTGGTGGTATTATAACTTGTTGTGGATTTTCATATGGTGGTTTTAAATATTGTGGCTTTATATATGGTGGCTTTACATGTAGTGGTTTTCCTCCCTTATTTCACTCCCATGGTTATCCTTTGGAAGGTTGTTTCCCTTTCACCATCAATGCCACGTCTGAATTCCGATACTTGTAATTATTTTTTTCCATTGTTCTTCCTTTGCAAAAGAATATGTTTAAGTTCATCAAATGTTAGAGTTGTTTTTGAGGCTGCAAGACCTATGATAAACCTCTAATATTTTTCTAACATACCACTCAATGTTATAGTTACTAGAGTTGTGCTAGAGACCTTTTCTACAATATCACCTAGTTTGTCTTTCAAATATTTAATTCTATAAATAGTATTATTTACACTCTCATTCTCCTCCATTTTCATTGAAATCAATTTACATTTTAAGAGTAAAACTAATTTTGTATTGGTTATTTCATACAAACCTTTAAAGGTATCCCAAGTCTCCTTGAACATGTTGCATTGTTTGATATGCAAAATAAATTGTCCTTCTCTTAAATTCTAAGGGGCGCTTTTCTTTCTTTTCTTTCAGGCCACTCCCTATCTTGAACTAGGTTTTTAGTGGCTACAAGTTTGTTTGCTTATCAAGATACAATGGGCCAAACATTTTTCCTTTTCGGTGAGGTCTGAAGCTTGAACTTCTAATTCACATAATCTTACCCATCTAATTCTTACACCAATACATTACCTTCTAAAGTATCCCTAGGTAGAAACTCATGGTCATTATAATACTTTCAGCCTCTATTAACAGTGCTTTCTTGCAACCTAAGTGTGCTAGCATTTTTCCACACATAAAGGTTGATGAAGCATTTCGTCATAAAAACTCTCTTCAAATAACGATTGATCCCATGCTAGTGGGGTAGTCATTGATTACCTCAACATTTAACCATAGATTCTCCCATTCATTCTTTTCCTCAATCCCACTCACTTTTACAACTTTTCTGGGACATGTGCACACAAAAACACATATTGTTCACATTGTATATCTACTCACAGACAACTCCACACAACCAACTCTGACTCAACACACACAACAATCATGCCTCACACTCAATGCACCAACTCCTTCACTATTCACTAATTGGTCACACTAGTCCTTACTTACATAGCATCTCACACTAAGCACCCACACTAATATTTACACAATTGCACCCAATAACCACACCAATCTTGATAAATGCAGCAATTTCAATACACAACATTCTTCCTTTCTCACAAGTCCACAACCCTCCCACAAATTAGATTATGATACCAAAATACCAAGACATAAAATAAAAAACAAAATAATGAAAAATTAAAATTCTCACATTTATCAAACCACTTTAAAATGCATTTATAATTTAAACAAACTTAATAAAACTTAAAATTTAATTAAAACACAATTTAACTATACCAATACATAACAAAACCTAAATAATATCAATTCCAAAATTTTCTCCATTATTCTACTAACGTGAATCTGTCCAAAACTTAACCATAACGGCATATGGCATGGATGTTATCTCAAGATTGATACCCAAAGTTTTCACCATTACACATTCTACCTCTATTAGCACTGTAAAATATTTACGGTTTGTCATTAACCTTTCTAACTTCTGACAAAAACTAAAAACTAAACCCAATTTTATCTTCTCACTAAAACTAAAAGCTAAACCCAATTTTATCCAGGTATAGGTTACACCCTTTGCACATAACCCGAATATAACGGACGTACTTACTGGAACCTTGCAAACACGAAGCAGGAAATGGTCATCAAAGAAAGATGTGAGCATGAACATGTTATGAATTGGTCATGAAAGAACATTTTAAGTTAAAGCTTAGTGAGCGGAAACATGAAGATGGACTTCCGTATTTATGATTTAGTGGGTCTGCAACAATGAAAGTCAAGAAAGTAGATGGATCAGAAGTAATAAGTTATGATAGCAACTAAAATAGTTGAAATAGAGCATCAGATAGCAACCCGGCCATAATTTAAATACATATATTTCTTCATTGAAGAATTTTAAATTTATAATAAATTATTAAAATTAATATAAAAGTATTAAAAATATAATATCACTCAGATGAGAGAACTAAATAATATAATTTCACATACTTTATTTTACGAATTTGGTTTCTTTTCTTAATATTTATAATTTTTAAAATTTCATATTCATTTTATTGGGAATCGATCACGTGTTCTAGGATTATTTTGAGATTCACTTTGGGCCTACTTATAAAAATAATGATAATGGTTTGAAATCTTACTAATACCTACTGAATTATTCTGAGATTCAAGGTGGGACCACTCATAAAATTTAATGGTTTGGAAGTTTACTAATACCTACATTCATGGTGGGACCACTCATAAAAATAATGATAATAGTTTAAAAGTTTACTAATACCTATATATTCACCCTAGAACCACTCATTAAAGTACTGATAATGATTTTGATTTTGAAATTTACCAATAACTAAAAACTAGAAAATTATTCCAAAATTCACAATAAATTCATTCATAAAAATAATGATAATAATTTAAAATTTTACTACTACCTACAAAAATTTCAGTGTAACCAAAAAACCTAACCATGATAAACAGAATTTCCATCACACCTAAACTAATTAACCAAAACAAAAGAATTTGTTAAAAGTCATCTACTACAAAATCTGTATTTGCTTATTGCATGCTATGTTGTGTTCTTGGCTCTTCATATTATATATGATATAAATGGTCCCTTTCAATGCTCCCGTTCCGTTCCTTTAAAAAAAATCCGAAGGAATGTCTCTATTTGTAATAACAAGAATTTCCATCGCACGTAACCCAATTGACAAGGGCGAAGGAGTTAGTTAGAAGTCAGATGCCGCATTACATTCTATGGTATGTTCTTGGCTTTTCATATTACATGGGATATAAATGGTTCTTTTCCATGCTTCTTTTTACTTTAAAAAAAACACCGAAGGGAAGTCTTTTATAGGAATATTTCGAAAAAATTGCATTTAATAAAGATTTACATGAATTTGAATTTGGATGGGTCAAAGATATCAAAACTAAAACTAAATCTAAATTTAATCAAATTTCCTTTGCAAATAAACACTATGTGAATTTGAATTTAATTATATCAATTATCGGCAATTAAGTTAAGCCTACAAAACACACACTTGAGATCACGTCTTTTCTGCGTAAAAAATTATTATCAATATGAGGATTCTTACATATTAAAAGCAATTAACCTATAATTAAGTTAAACCTAGGAAAAACACACTTAATGAGAGTTTTCTTGAGAATTTTATTATCAATGTGAGGATTTCGGGAAAGGAGATTAAAATTGTTTTTTAAATTATCAATGAGTCATTTTATAAATTTTTATTTTTATAGGTAAGATATATTTATAATATTGGTATAAAATTATTATTTTATGTAAATTTTGTTAATTTATAAGCAAAAACATGTATGCAAATTGGAAAATTTATTAGTGATTAGTTGTTTATTTTCAGTATTAAATAGAAAAATAACAATATAGCTTGAAATTTCTAACACTTTTTATCTAATCAATTATAGCAAAACCAACTAAATCATTACTCAAATTTGGTTAAAAAGTGAAATTACATGCTTTAACATTCTTTAACATTGACAATGCCTAAGTGATATATCTTAAACTAAGAACCAATTACTTCCAATTGTTTGGTGAATATGCATGCTAGCTAATCTCAAGATCCATAAATTTCAAGGAAAATGTCACCATTGTTGGCAAGCTCGTGAATGAACTAATGGCAAGTGTCAATGTGTTTGGTTTTTTGGTGAAACACATGGTTCTTTGAGAATGAATTGTTGAATTGTTGTCACAAAAAATAGATGTTAGTTCCTTCTCCACATGTGCAATCTTTCAACAGTCTATTTAGTCATACTACATGACATGATGTTATAGGAGCTACTACATATTATGCTTCTACATAAGATATTGAGACAATGAAATATTTCTTAGATGCCCATGAGATCAATTTTGTGCCTAAATGAAAAGCATATCATGAGGTGTTTTTCTTATCATTAGTTGTATCAGCAAATTTATTTCTATGTATCCTATAAATGTGTTGTCTTCATATGTTATGTACCACATCCTATTGTTAGTTATACCTATACTATACACTAAAATTCATTTCCATCTTTTCAGTGAAAGTCCTTGGAAGAATCCATAAATTTGGAAATGAAACTCATTGCATACATAACATCAAGCCTACGTGTAGTAAGGAACATGAGGTTGCTTGCAAGCCTCTTATTGAGTGTTGAATCAACTGTTGGTCCTTCATCCTAATTGCTTAATTTTCCTATTTGCAATATGTGTTTCTATTGGTTTTAATTTATCCTTCCTATACCTATTTAAGATATTTGTAGCCTAATTTTGTTGATATTCAAAAATGCCCTGAGTAGATTCCTAAACATCAATTCTCAAAAAGTACTTCATGAAACTATGCTTTGTCATCTCAAACTCTTTTTTCATGGAAGATTTGAAATCATGTAACATATTTCTAGTACATATCATTTAATCAACATAACGACAAACTATAAGAATTTTACATTTCCAATCTCATGTTGTATAAAGAAAGGGTTCAATGCATCTACATACCAACTGACCACATATTGGGCTAAACCAAATCTGTCTTTCATCCAATCACCCCCATGCCATATTCCAAGCATGAATGTGGGATCTCATGGAACAAATCAAACAAAACCAATCTAGGGTTTCGAGAGGCCAAACCACCTCACCCTCAACTAGTGATTCGACCTCACGACCGGAAATCACTAACCATCACCAGAATAGTCTCTTACCCAAATTATCCTAGGCTCCAGAACGTTTGTTCCAACCATGGCTGCGAGGACTAAGAACTCAACCCACAATTGTTGCCGAACTTCCAGAGCATTTTTCCAACCAAGGCTTCCAGGACTAGTAACTCAATCCACCAAGGGCTTCCAAAGCATTTTTCCAACCAATTCTTCTAGGACTAGTAACTCAACCCAAGTTATTATAGAGCTTCTAGAGCATTTGTCCAACCAAGGCTTCCAGTAACTAGTAAATCAACCCACAAGCATAAGGAACATAAGAACTAATGTGAAAACAAAAGGAAAGACACCCTCAACACCATGGCTAACCAGGAAATGGCAAGGCTAGGAAAATCCACCGTCACTCTAGGAAATCATCCATGCCAATGAAAGATCATAGCCAAGAAACAACATCCATGCCAAAACTAGCAAGGAAATACATGCATGCAAAAACGAGCAAGGAAATCATACATGAAACCTGGTACCTACAAGCAAAATCCGTTGTAGCTATAGATCCTGATGTCCTCTTGCGCTTTCCTACTCTTCTTTTTCCTTCTTGCTCCAAATCCCAAGTATGCTACACTCCTCCAAGAGTGTTCCAAGAAGAGTCTAAATGTCCAAGAGTATGAGAGAGAGAGTAGAAAATGAGAGCTCCAAAACTTAGCTAACAAAAAGCTACAAATTGATCCTCAGAAGCCTTTTTATTAAATAGGTTTCTATTTTCTTCATTTTACATTATTTTTGTTCACCCTTTTGTTAATGAGGTTTCCATTTTTTTCATTTTACATTATTTTGCTTCATTTTCCTGCTCACATGCAACCAATGACCTTTCACCTCCCTTTTCTCCTATTTTCCATTATTTTCATAAATAAAAAATCGATTTATGCTTTTTTGTCTTTCCAAGGACTTTGCTATTGCCTTTGCCAATTTCCATAGCCATTAATTAATCACAAGTGATCCCCATCACTATGTTTTTGCCCAACATTCAATTTGTAATACGTGTCCCATGACCATGGTTATTATTTTTCCTTTATTAAATTTATTACATAGATTTTTTACCGAGGCTCTTACAACCACAATGACATAGATTTCCCTGTTCATGTGGTTTATTAGCTTACAAAAGTCACCACAAGGATTTAGTCATCCACTAAGGCTCCCACTGACCACATTGGCTTAGACAACATAGTTTAGTTCCTCACACACAATTCATAAAAAAATCACCCAAAGTTCACAGGGGCTTAACTCATGCATAGGACTCTACATATTACCTTAGACATGACTTTGTCTCCTACTTGTAATGCCCAATAAATCCCATATGCTCCAGTGATCAACAACGCACTCAAAAGAGATAAAAGTCCATTTGAAGAGAAATATTGACAACTAGGAGACCAATCCGTTATCCTACACAGTGCAAGCCATCCAACCAACCAACTAGAGCCCCTAGTTCTCTTTAGCTAAGCCTTCATATGTTTTTCCCAGCATCGCACTATGTGTTTGAGAGGTTGCAAGCTTGCCTCCTCGATGTGCTACGGGAACAAGCATCGTCTTCTCCTCCATCATGTCCAATCAAATCTCATATATTTGGCTATTAGTAATTGGCTTAACCATGTCTCCAAATGCTAACTCATTCAGTTCAACACTTAAGTTCATGTTGGTTTTGTGGCTTTCCAAACAAAAAAAAATCATTAGACACTAGGATCCAAAAGGTTGTCCTCTCCTTTAGTCGACAATCATAAGCATAAAATTTAAAAATACATTATATCATTCAGTCATGGCTCATTTTCCTATGTTGGCAATGTATGAGCTAGCCATGGCCCCCATACCGATGTTGTCATTATAATGACATTACAAAATTTGAGGCAAACAAATAGATTGTTGTAGAAAATTATTGTTGAAACAAATTTCTATTACTTAAACTACATTTTTAAATGCATAAATCAATTTAACACTTTAAAAATCTTTAAACCATTTGAATTATATAATTTCAACAATTAAAATCTATAATTTTAATAAATCTTCTAAATTTCTAAACAAAACTAATTTTAAAAAAATGATGTTAAAAATATATATAATAATTTTAAAACATAATAAAATTTATATTATTTAAACTAAGCATTGCTATAAATGTGAATGGCATTTGAAAAAGATTAAAATTTAAGGTTTAGATGTTAACTCAGTGTAACATTCGTTTGTAAGATTAGTAGCGAGAGAGGAAAACAAAACCATGGTTTCACTTATGAATATTGGTTCCTAACCAACTTGTTAAATAAATTAGGGATAAAAATACATGAAATTTGATATCACATATTTTATTATGGTATAGAGGTTTTATATAATAGTTGTTATAAAATATATCAATATAGATTTATTATAGTTTTTGATTTAAGAAGTGTGGAGAGGGATCAAATTTTTTGAAATGTAATTTTCTTTTTATTATAATGCAAAACATAATAAAAGATATATTTAGAAATATTTGATTCTTCTTAATATTTGGTAAAACTGAAGTTAACATGAATTTATATTAATTCTTAATAATATTATTAATATTTATATGAATTTCTTACATCTATATATAAAATATTCTTATGTTTAATTTTTTTTAAATGTCTATGATACATATAGTTATATATACATGCAACATTTTTCCTTGAAATGTTTTATAATTTTTATATTTTAAGTTTTTAATGTAACATGCATAATATCGATGATATAGATAGATAGAATAATTCGAAATCAAGTTTATTGTATATATCATATTTTTGTATGATTATTAATTAAATTTAAATATGAAGTTCTAATGGTTAGAAATATAAATCATTATCTTAATATATATGATCAAATATGTCTTGATTTATGTTTCTTCTTTTTGGTAGTTTTATCTTCCGTCACCCACGACAATCCGTTGTTCTTCTTAACTCCTCCTTTTCTTTCCTCCTCCTTTCCACCCCTTCTCTCTTTCTTCACTCCAAATTTCCCTTTTTAATCCCTTCCTTTTCCTTTCATTTTTTCCCTCTTTTTAGAGTTTTTATTTTTACTTATTTTTTTACCCTCCGTTTGACCTTCCCCATTTTCCTCACTCCTTTCAATTTGTCCATTTTTATGTCAATATAATTTTATTCTTTTCTTGCCTCCATTCAAGACTATTTCTTCCATTTTTTCATATTATCTCTTATTGGAAGTAATGCTTCCATGACATGCAACTTGTAGTGAGTTGTAATTGTGTGAGTTCTTAGGTTAATAGTTGTATTAGCTATTTTAAGTGATCTAAATCCACCATTCTCACATCTAGAAGTATCATGTATTCCTATATATGTAATGCCTTCGAGATCAATACAAATATAGTGTGATTTGTGTTGTGTGTGAAATATGTCTCGTTCTCTTCAAATTTCTAACATGGTATCATAACAGGTACTAGTTTGATTCCTTTATGAGAACACTAGGAAGATGTAAGAGAGCCCTGAGTGTTATTGATCCTCTATAAATAAATTAGGATAGGATTTTGTGGTGTGTGAAGTGTTTTTCCTAATAAATTTGTTTTTCTTGTGTAGATTTGTGGATTTGTGTGTTTAGTTGTCTAGATCTACAATTCTTCATAAATTTCTTAGGTATCGCATGGGATTAATTGGTTTGGCGAGATCATGACAACACATAATCAAGTGTTTGTATCATTTGTTGAATTTTAGGAGCATAAAATCCTCTGGTCCCATATATTTTCACATCGCTGAGAACCATGGCAGCCCCAAAAATAATCCTTCTCGTGCTCTTCTTTCTTTCTTCAACCATTATTTACAGAGATTCAACCGATTCTGAGGGGATGTATGTTTACAACATGTAAATTAGGATGGGAAACATATGGATGGCAGTAATAGACTCCAACATCATTCTCACTCTGGTGGATCCACTTGGCAGAAAGGTGTTCATCGACAATTTGGAGGCGTGGGGTGGCCTCATGGGGCCGAGCTATGACTATTTTGAGAGGGACAACCTTGACATATTTAGCAGACATCTTATGCAACTATAAGTTATTCATATTCAAGTAGTGGCTCGCCACCAATATTTCACCCTACGATCTCACCATCGTCAATGATCAATGCTCATAAGACCACCCCTCTATCTCTCATCTCTAAAAGCTTTGTGTACAACCTCTCATTTGGCTGCCCTTTTGTAATGAGTGTTAGGGTAGACAAATAGTGAAGTGAGCATTTTGGTCTTGTCTAAGAATTTCTACCAACAATTTATAAGTCTCCCTGTGGGATAGGAGTGAAAAAGATTTTGTTGTGTCCATAGGGATAATTCCTTGTCTATGAACATTTAGTAAGATATTTTTGGAAGTGTTTAGAAAAATTGCAACATATACAATTACGAGTGGCTCAGAAAAACTTATCTTTGCATTTAATGATGGCGAAGTATCATATTATCAATTTCCCATACTGTCAATGTAAAGATGGGTATCATCATCATGGGTATGGTCGTAATTTAGAGGAGATCGTTTATAGCTCATACAATGCACAACAACTTTATGTCACGAGTATGGAATGACTTTTAATGGTGGGACCTGATGTGATTATGCAAACACGGTGGCACGTGCTTCCAACAAGGTCGTCACTTTCCTATTGAGAGGCGCACAATCTCATGATATATTCAATTTGAGCCATGTTGATAATCTAGATGATATATTCTTTCTTCTGGCTTATAAAAAATAAAATGAAGTAGAACCACAAAGAACATACTAACTATTTAACCAACTAATGTGATCCATCGTGCTCTAGGAGAATTAGTCACATGTAGTTCTTAATAAAGTCGAGCTGGTGTGACCCGTCATGCTTTAGAGCATTAGTCACAGATAGTTCTTAATAAAGTCAAGCTGGTGTGACCCGTCGTGCTCCGGGAGCATCAGTACATGTTTTTTATTCAAGGTCAAGTTGTAGAATTGTGTGCTGAAGACAATCTACATGCAGAATGGTATCCTAAATAACTAATGAAGGCTACGGAGGGTCGTGGATTCAATAAATGGTGGTAGTTCCATAGGATGGTTTAGTATGGAGACTAACGTGTTGCACTACGAGAGGCTGAGAAGCGTCACTTCTACAAAGCACGTCAATGATGGTCTGAAGCGGTTATGTCTTAAATGGATGAGGTGGGAAGCTCAAAAGTGTGGTGAAGAAAAGAGCGGAAACTATGAGATTTCAGAGTGGATATGAGTTCCAGTGATGACCATATCAGACAAATTTGACAGAGATTCATTCATTGTTGTAATCATTAAGGGAGGGTATTGGAAGTAACACTTCCATGATTTCCAAGTTGTCGTGAGTTGTAATTGTGTGAGTTCTGGTGCAGGAGCATTCACCCAAGAGAAAATCATTGTAATTAAGTAGACATAGGGGGTCGTGTGTTTTTAGGAAGTTGGATTCCTAAGTGACAAATTAATGTAATATTAGAGTTTTAAGTGAATTAATTAGATAATGGGAGGAAATTGTAAGTTCGCTTGAATAAATGAGAACATGAGTGGCAATAATGACAAAAGAGCCTAAAATCAATTAGGACTCTTATAATAGTTCATGATTCGAGGAACTAAGGAGAGACTTTAGGAATTAATTAATTAGAAGTGGGCATAATGGACAGAGCATTTAGGAATTGGTGTACAGATATAGGAGTCGAACCAGGATAGTTCAACAAAACTCCTGGCATATATGTAAGCCTACGGGCAGAGTCAAAGGGGAGAGGCCACAATATTGAAGAATAGGCCTGTGCGAGACTCAAAGTCTCAGATATGTAATTGACTATTTATATTTATATATAGAGATGTTTATTCCTGACTGTGTCAGTGTATTGAAGAGTATTTCATGAATGATTTACTGTGAATTCGTAGGCTCTGTAACAAGTTGCAGGTAGAATTCTGAAGGATGCAGAGGAACGGAGTTGATTCAGAGGAATCGTAAAAGGATCCTTGAATCAAATTGAGGAAAAGAGTGAAGCTCTGGAGTGAAATCAAAGTGAGATTTCGCAGAAGAGTAGAAGCTCAGAGGTAGTTGAGCAGCGGAAGCAGAAGGCAGAGTTTTAAGAACTATACAGTAGAGAAGAGTGATTCGGAGGATCACAATGGATTTTTGAATCCATTTGAGAAGATTAAAGTCAATCTCAGGTGGAATCGCGCATTAAACCAGCAGAAAGGCCGAAACCTTCGAAGAGGAGAAAACCACAGAAGAATTGAGGAAAACGCGTAAAAACTAAGTAAAAAGGGACGAGCGAAGGAGTAAAGTGTCAGTGCTCAGGAGCCGTTGGATCTTTAAGATCAACGCCTGGGATTTAATCACATCGAAGGAACCCTTTTTAAGTCATCCGGATGGGCGATTGCATTATAGCGATAGCGATCATCCGATTAAGTGTGGACCGTCGGATCAAGATTTAGATCGGCGGTCCAAATCTAATCACTAATTGCATTGTCGGCGGTTTTAAGTGGAGGGGCTAAGTGCTATGACCAAGCGAATATGATCATGCAATTAATCGTTGACCGTCAAATTGCGATCCTGATCGACGACCACGATTTAATCAGCCATCGCATATCAGGGAAGCGGAGATTGGAGCGATTGTAAAGGAGGACTCGAAGGAACTTGACCCAACGATGATATGAACACAAATCTATAATATTTGAGATCCACTATATGTGATTTGGAGCAGATTTCCTATGTATACCATGTATTTGCATAAAGTGTGGGGCCAAGTCTTTTAAGACAAAAACATATATGGTATGTTCCATTAGTCGCATATCGGAAAGGAAGGCATGATGAGGACCTGTGGAAAACCCGATCGTGATTGCGATGGAGGTAGCCTTGAAATTTGTGCATAAGTCGTACATGACGGAGGAGGGTATGTTTATGCACTATTTTCCTTTGTAAAATGGTTTTAAGGAAAATAGTGCCGATAAAGAGTCTTTATGTGTTAAATATATATTAACTGAAGGTTAAGAGGGTGGTTATATATATATGTGTGTGTGTGTGTGTGTGTGTGATCGATGGGTTTAGAAAAGGCTTAAACTAAGGTTTATGGGAATTTCTAGTTCTCAATAGAAGGATTTAGAAACAAGACTTTAATAAAGTCACAAACAAAGGCTTAAGGGCTATCTAAAAGTCCCGATAGGAGGTTTTGGCGGGGTGATTGGTTCCGATAACAAAGGAACTATGGAAAAAAGGCCCTTAACCATATATGGTTGAAGATTTGACTCCATTTCATAGTTAAATACCTAAGACAATTGTGTTTATGCATTCTTATGAAATCTGTGGGTATGTGGGGGGGAACCCTACACCAAGCTCCTAGGTTAATAATTGTACTAGATATTTCTAGTAATCTAGATCCACCATTCTCAGATCTAAAAGTATCAAGTATATCTATATATGTAATGTTTGTGAGATCAATAAAAATATAGTGTGATTTGTGTTGTGTGTGTTGTTATCACTCCAAAATTTCTTCTAATTTGTCAGAAAAAGAAATGATAGAGGTAACCAAAAACCACTTTTGGAGATCGCGACCTAGCCTTCATAATATCAAAGAGGGCTCTCTCTTTATGTTTTAACTTTGTTTAGTTATTGGATTTTAGGCTAGTTATGATTGTGCTTGGGATTTTTATTTGAATTTGGGTGGTGGGATTACTTACTTAGATGAAAAGGGTTGCCTTTTACCATTTGGATATGGGGTCAAATTTCAGACAAACAAGACTAGATTAAGTTCTAAAAACAGTGTCTACAGGGCAAGATAAAGGAGTTACTACAGATCTTAAAGGCTTGATGGTGAAATGGTTTCCAATCGGATCCAGGGAGCAATTAAGGGTTCCCTAGGCTAGATCATGAAGATCAATAAAAGAGGTCAACCGAGATGGAAGAGAAATTAAGGGTTCTCAAATCTGGATATCAAGAGGAAAACATATAAATGATTAACTGTGAAAAAGAGAGTGTACTTAAACAAGTTCTAAGTTATATTTCCAGTTAATTCATTCAAATCTAGATAAAAATTAAGTTTATGAAACATATAAGAAGGTAAAAAAATCAGACAAAGAAGATATTTCACTGCAATAGCTCATATCATGAACCCTCTAGTGCAATATTTTTATTACTTGCTCCAATCTGTTGACTTGAAAATTGGTACAATAACCCTCAGGTTTAAGATCAAAATATCTGTTGGCATTATGTTTTTTTGGTATGGCTATATGTTGCAGATGTTGTACTTGATGGCAACTCCCATGTCAAGGCTCTCCATTTATGAAAAATTAAGAAAGACGCAGGATATCAGTTCATAAGGTGCGTACCCGCAGGTGAACCATGAAGAATCCGCGTCTAGGGACGCAGCCCAGCCGTTCAGGAGGTGCGTCCACCTAGTGCACACTTTTTAAGGTAGAGAAAAGCACACGTGGGGGTTTTCTTGTGATTTACTCCTGGTATCTAGCCGACGGTATTGTGTTTTTAAGGTGTCGGCTCGTGGTATTGTTCCTTGATTTGAGGAGGAGCTTGCCTATATAAAGCAAAGGAGATCATTTGGTTTGTGTATGTCTTTGGTTGAATATCTTATTGGGTGAGATCTGGTCTAGATCTAAAAGGCGAATCTACTGAAGGACTGAGATCTCTTTGGCGCAAGATCAGATCTGTAGATCTGACTGTTTGGGTTTCTCTTAAGGTCTTGAAATCATTCATACCCGAAGGGACGCAGGTACAGCCAAAGGAAAGCGCGCCGGGACGCAGTACCGAGTCTGGAGATCTGCGTGGGGACGCAGGGCAGATGAAGTTCAGGTGCGTCTGGGACGCAGCTCAGTGACTGTAGATCTGCGTGGGGACGCAGAGCGATCAAGGTTCAGGTGCGTCTCTGAAGCAGAAGGACGCGGCGCGATAGTGCTTTCAGGTGCGTCTCTGTAGCAAAAGACGCGGCGCGATAGTATCTTTGGGTGCGTCCCTGAAGCAACAGAACGCAGAGCAGTTAAAGGAACAGTGCGTGGGCACGCAGCGAAGCAGAAGGATATCTGCGTGTGGACGCAGAGTAGCAGAAGGTTAACTGCGTCTGGTCGCACGCCCCAGAAGGAAAAACTGCGTCTCTGTTTTAAAGATGTTCTGTTGATTGAATTTCTCTGTTGATAAGGTGTTCTGGGTTAGTTCTGTTATTGCTGATCTGATATCTGTAGTGGTCTATATTTGTTATGTACTTGTTGATCATCTGATGCTTTATGAAAAGAAGTAGGGGGTTGTAGCTCCCTTCCAGGAGTAGACTGGAAAACGAGAAAGAGAGAGAGTTGTAGCTCTCTGCAGGTTGCAGCCTGCGTACTGGTAAAGGACTGCACCAGTACAAAATCATTTTAAAAGAAGTTTCTAATTTGAAAGAAGATAGAGACATATTGCAGTAGGTGGTTTTCACCCACATTGGGTTTCCACCTTACATCTTGTGTTCTTTGGTGTGACTATCTGTTTTCTTTGTTCATGCTCATTATTTTATGGTACTGACATGCAAAAATAATTCAAAGATCAAATAAGGAAGATTTATTAAATTGCTAGATAATACTGATTCACCCCCCCCCTATCAGTATTATTTCCAACAATTGGTATCAGAGCAGGTCCTTCAGAGAAGCTTGATCGCTTGAAGGTAGATCGTTCATCATGAGAAACTACGAGAGAGAAGCATCAATCAGGCCACCGGTTTTTGATGGGACAAACTTCAATTATTGGAAGGTAAGAGTTACTGCATATCTTCAATCTCTTGGTACAGAAGTTTGGGACATTGTAGAAACAGGCTATGCTTTTCCTTCAGCTACTCCTACAGATCCAGCTGAGAAAAAGAAGTATGAAACAAATGCAAAAGCAGTCAGTACTCTATTAGGAAGTATATCCCAAACAGAATTCATGAAGGTAATGCACTTCAAATCAGCAAAAGAGATATGGGACAAAATGATCACAAGCTATGAAGGAGATGAACAGGTAAAGCGTGCTAAACTTCAAACTCTCAGGATTCAGTATGAGACTCTAAAGATGTATAATGATGAAAGTGTGGCTAATTATTTTCTTTGGGTAGATGAGATTGTTAATTGTATGAAAAATTTGGGTGAAGAAATAAAAGAAGCTACAGTAATTGAAAAGATTCTAAGATCATTGTCCCCCAAGTTTGAATCTAAAGTGTCTGCAATAGAAGAAAAGGAAAATCTCCGAATTCTCACTATGTCTCAGCTACATGGAATTCTAACTGCTTATGAAATGAGAAAGGGAGGTCCATCAGACAGAAGGGAAGCTGCTTTCAAGGCATCAGGCAAAGAAGATTATTATGAAGCAAGCCATGTTCCAGAAGAAGAGGAAGAAGAATCAAATATTGTCAGAAATCTTCAAAGGGGTTCTGGAAGGTTCAGAGGTAAGCTACCTTTTAAATGCTTTGCTTGTGGAAGAGTAGGTCATTATGCTGCAAAATGTCCTTATAAGGATAAAGGAAAGGAACCTGTTAGATGGAACAAGAAACAAAGTGCAAGTAGGAAAAGCTACTACACCCATGAAGATAGTGATGGTCTATCAAACAGTGATGAAGATGAACGAGGTAATGAATATAAGTTATTAATGGCATTTGAAGATGATGATTATATGGATGCTATAGATGTGGATAACCTTTATGATGAAATCACTAGACTCAAGAGATGTATAGAAGAAAAGAATGTCATCATTGATACTCTACAATTTCAAATTGATGAAAAGGAAAAACATCTTGAAAAACTAGAAGGAGAAATTGTCGGTCTTAGAAAAGAGATTGAGAAAACAAAAGCTATTAATCTTAAGTTTGTCAAAGGATCTGAAACCTTGGATAAGATTATCAATGTGCAGCGGTCTCCTCTAAACAAGACAGGTCTGGGCTACAATGGAGAAACCTCTCAAGCATCCACCTCAAAGAGTTATCTTGATGCAGCAAGAAGAAATGAGCAAAAGAACAATGAAGATCATCAGGTAAAGCAGGGACGAATTACAAACAGAAACTATCAAGGGCAATCCATCTTAAGGGTGAACCAGCCACAGGTAAAATCTTCTCAATTTGGTCCAAGAATAGATGAAAATAGAAATTACAATCAGTCGGCTGGTAGATTCGATAACCGCAGAAGTTTCTTCAATGGACAATGCTTTTCTTGTCATAACTTTGGTCACAAAGCAGCTCAATGTGTTGCATATAAAACAATCATGACTAGGGAAGCTCAAAAACAAAGAAGTATGACAGGGATTACAAAAAGGACCTATAACAACTTTTCGGTTCTTGAAAATGAAGTCGAATGTTCTATTTGCAATAATTTTGGTCATGAAGAATCTGAATGCAGGAGCAGGTTTCAGCAGAAAAAGGAGCAAGCCTCAAGCACCAAAACATGGAGAATAAAGGAACCTCAAACAGAAAGATGTGGAATAGCATTTTATGCAGAGGGACAGGAAAATCTATGGTACATTGACAGTGGATGTTCGAAGCATATGACAGGTGATAAAGAAAAACTTGAATCTTATTCTGCTCTAGAAAAGGGAAAGAAAGTCTCGTTTGGAAATGATACTCCTGCAACTATAAAAGGAAAAGGGATTGCTCAGTTAAAAGAAAAGGTCAAAGCTGGAAATGTTTTGTATGTTGATGGATTGAAGCATAATCTTCTAAGTGTCAGCCAGATGTGTGATCAAAGAACCGAGGTTATTTTCAGATCGAATGGATGTCTTGTTCGTGATCTTGATACAGGTAAAACAGTACTCAAAGGCAAAAGAACTCCAAATAATCTGTACATATTTGAAGAAGGACAACAACAATGCTACCTGAGCAAGGATGAAGAGCACTGGTTATGGCATCGAAGGTTGGGACATCTAAGCTTCTCACAAATAAGGAAAGCATGCAAATATCAGGCAGTTTGCGATCTTCCAGATATCAAAATTCCTGACAACACCATATGCAGATCATGTCAGTTTGGAAAACAAACCAGAACCAACTTTCCAGAGAAAGAAGGATCAGCTAGCATGCCTCTTGAGCTAGTACATACAGATACATGTGGTCCATTCAGGAAAAGAACACCTAGAGGAGAGGAATACTTGATATTATTTATTGACGATTTCTCCAGGTTTGTTTGGTTAGGACTTATGAAGCACAAAGATGAAGCATTCGAAAAATTCAAATCCTTCAAAGCCTTGGTTGAAAATGAATCAGGTCACAAAATTAAGTGCCTCAGATCTGACAGAGGTGGAGAATTTACTTCAAATGAATTTTTCGATTTCTGTGATGAACATGGGATAAGGAGAGAATTCTCTACAGCTAGAACTCCTCAGCAAAATGGAGTTGTTGAAAGAATGAACAGAACAATCCAACAGATGGCTCGTGCTATGCTTGATGAATCAGGAACTCCCGCAACCTTCTGGGGTGAAGCTGCACATGCTGCGGTTGTTATTCTCAACAAAAGAAATGTCCGGGTGAATAGCACTCAAACTCCTCACGAGCTTTGGAGTGGCAGGACTCCTTCGGTAAAGCACTTCAAAATCTTTGGGAGCAAATGCTATATCAAGAATACTGATGAGCAGCTTGGCAAACTTGAACCTAGGGCAGATGAAGGCATTCTTCTTGGTTACTCTCCACATAGCAAAGCATACAAGTGCTACAATAAAAGACTTGGCAGAATTGTTGACAGCATTGATGTAGTGGTTGATGAGAAGGGATACATTCCTAGGCAAGTCCATCATGAAAACATCGAAGAAGATTAAGGCTACCCTCAAAGACAAAATGATGAAGAAGAAGAACCTCAAGAAGAGCCAGAAGAGAAAATAAGAATAGAAGAAAAGGCTCCATCCAGATATGTTCAGAAGAATCATCCAGAATCTCAGATTATGGGGCAGAAAGAAGCAGGTGTACAAACAAGAAGAACAGTTGCAGAAGCCTCAAGCTATTTGGCACTACTCTCCTCTACTGAACCACAAAACGTGAAAGAAGCATGCAAAGATGAATGTTGGGTGAAAGCAATGGATGAAGAACTTGAGCAAATCGAAAAGAACAACACTTGGGAACTGGTTCCTAGACCAAAGGATAAGAATGTTATCGGAACAAAATGGGTCTTCAAAAATAAATTGAATGAAAATGGAGAAGTAATCAGAAACAAAGCCAGACTTGTTTGTAAAGGGTATGCGCAGCAAGAAGGAATAGACTTTGAAGAAACTTTTGCTCCTGTTGCAAGACTTGAGGCCATCTGAATGTTCCTTGCTCTCTCAAGTTTTCAAAACTTCAAAGTATTTCAAATGGACGTAAAATCAGCCTTTCTGAATGGAGACTTGGAAGAAGAAGTGTACATTGAACAGCCAGATGGGTTCATTCTTGGAAATGATCCAAATCTTGTATGCAGATTGAAAAAGGTTCTCTATGGTCTCAAACAAGCTCCAAGAGCTTGGTACTACCGGTTGGACAAATATCTTCATCAACAAGGATTTTCAAAAGGTTCAGCAGATAGCAATCTGTATATAAAAGTTGAAAATGACAAATTGCTAATACTTGTTGTGTATGTAGATGACATTATTTTTGGCAGCAATGAAGAAGCTATGAGTCAAAGCTTTGCCTCGGTCATGCAGAAAGAATTTGAAATGTCCTTGCTAGGAGAACTGACATATTTCCTTGGTTTGCAAATCCAACAAAAAGAAGGAGGAATCTTTTTATCTCAAACCAAGTATCTCAAACAGATTTTGAAGAAATATGGCATGGAAGATGCAAAACCAGTATGTACACCCATGGTCACAGGATGCAGTCTCAGTGCAAATGATGAATCTGCAGCAGTACATCAACCAACCTACAGATCTATGATTGGAAGTTTACTATATTTGACAGGTACCCGACCGGACATCATGCATGCAGTTGGAATAGTTGGAAGATTTCAGGCAAATCCGAAGGAGACTCATCTTCAGGCAGTGAAGAGAATTTTCAAATATCTTCAAGGGACTCAAAATTATGGCTTATGGTATCCTAGAGATACAGATCTTACTCTTCATGCTTATACAGATGCAGATTGGGCCGGAAGCGTGGATGACAGGAAAAGCACAAGTGGTGGTGCGTTCTTTATGGGTTCCAGATTGGTATCTTGGTTCAGCAAGAAACAGAGTTCGATTGCCTTGTCTACAGCTGAAGCGGAATATGTTGCTGCTGCATCTTGTTGCACCCAACTTCTTTGGATGATGCAGACTTTGCAGGATTTTCAAATCACTTGTACACCACCTATCCCCATCTTATGTGATAACACAAGTGCAATCAACATCTCAAAGAATCCGGTTATGCATTCAAAAACCAAGCACATACCAATCAAGTATCATTTTCTCCGGGAACAAGTGCTTGAACAGAAGGTCAAGTTGGAGTATGTTCCTTCTAAGGAACAAGTTGCTGATATTCTCACCAAACCATTGCCCAGGGACACTTTTGAGTACCTCAGGAAAAAGCTGGGGGTTGTTGATGCATCATCTTATTGTTGAACCTTTTCTGATTGATGGTACAGGTTCAGGGGGAGCATATAATGCATTGTTGGCATTATGGAGGATGGTCAGAAGGAGATCTTGGAAATAGCTGCAATATGTCTCTATCTCTTTCATGGAGGATGATGGTTCTTTGTTACAGATCTGGTTAAGGGGGAGCATGATCTTAGGGGGAGCATACCCCTTTGCCCTTGATGTCAAAGGGGGAGAATGAAGCTGAAGTTTGTAAGGTTGCCATCAAGTCCAAAGGGGGAGATTGTTGGCATTATGTTTTTCTGGTATGGCTATATGTTGCAGATGTTGTACTTGATGGCAACTCCCATGTCAAGGCTCTCCATTTATGAAAAATTAAGAAAGACGCAGGATATCAGTTCATAAGGTGCGTACCCGCAGGTGAACCATGAAGAATCCGCGTCCAGGGACGCAGCCCAGCCGTTCAGGAGGTACGTCCACCCAGTGCACACTTTTTAAGGCAGAGAAAAGCACACGTGGGGGTTTTCTTGTGATTTACTCCTGGTATCTAGCCGACGGTATTGTGTTTTTAAGGTGTCGGCTCGTGGTATTGTTCCTTGATTTGAGGAGGAGCTTGCCTATATAAAGCAAAGGAGATCATTTGGTTTGTGTATGTCTTTGGTTGAATATCTTATTGGGTGAGATCTGGTCTAGATCTAAAAGGCGAATCTACTGAAGGACTGAGATCTCTTTGGCGCAAGATCAGATCTGTAGATCTGACTGTTTGGGTTTCTCTTAAGGTCTTGAAATCATTCATACCCGAAGGGACGCAGGTACAGCCAAAGGAAAGCGCGCCGGGACGCAGTACCGAGTCTAGAGATCTGCGTGGGGACACAGGGCAGACGAAGTTCAGGTGCGTCTGGGACGCAGCTCAGTGACTGTAGATCTATGTGGGGACGCAGAGCGATCAAGGTTCAAGTGCGTCTCTGAAGCAGAAGGATGTGGCGCAATAGTGTTTTCAGGTGCGTCTCTGTAGCAAAAGACGCGACGCGATAGTATCTTTGGGTGCGTCCCTGAAGCAACAGAACGCAGAGCAGTTAAAGGAACAGTGCGTGGGCACGCAGCGAAGCAGAAGGATATCTGCGTGTGGACGCAGAGTAGCAGAAGGTTAACTGCGTCTGGTCGCACGCCCCAGAAGGAAAAACTGCGTCTCTGTTTTAAAGATGTTCTATTGATTGAATTTCTCTGTTGATAAGGTGTTCTGGGTTAGTTCTGTTATTGCTGATCTGATATCTGTAGTGGTCTATATCTGTTATGTACTTGTTGATCATCTGATGCTTTATGAAAAGAAGTAGGGGGTTGTAGCTCCCTTCCAGGAGTAGACTGGAAAACGAGAAAGAGAGAGAGTTGTAGCTCTCTGCAGGTTGCAGCCTGCGTACTGGTAAAGGACTGCACCAGTACAAAATCATTGTAAAAGAAGTTTCTAATTTGAAAGAAGATAAAGACATATTGCAGCAGGTTGTTTTCACCCACATTGGGTTTCCACCTTACATCTTGTGTTCTTTGGTGTGACTATCTGTTTTCTTTGTTCATGCTCATTATTTTATGGTACTGACATGCAAAAATAATTCAAAGATCAAATAAGGAAGATTTATTAAATTGCTAGATAATACTGATTCACCCCCCGCCCCCTCTCAGTATTATTTCCAACAATATCTCTACAAATGTAAGAAATCCACACTCAATGCTTTGAATCATGAAGTATTTATACAAAAAGAATTCATAAAATATCTCAAACTACATTGAGAACTAATCTAGAGAAAGGAAATATCTTCATGCAAGAAGATAGAGACAACTATTGAACTGTTGTTTTTTGTCCCTATTATTTAAGTTTTGTTCTCTTTTAGTCTCTAATCTTTTGCCCTTTAAGTTGCTTACCTGTTTGGTCTTCACGCTGGATGTCATATTTACTTATGACCTTTCATCTGATACACTTTCATCTGTTTGTCTTTCAACTGTATTTCTTTATTTTTCTCCTCTGTTTAGTCTTTTACTATGAATGCTTTGTCACCTGCTTTTATTTTTACTTTTACTGTAAATCTTACTCACTCTTTCATGTTTCTATGTTTTTAGTAAAAATGATTTTTACTATGTAGAATACATAATGTTGCTTGGAGAGTAGTTTGTAAGAATGTTTTGTTGTGCTGGTGAAAATGATTTCATCTCTGTATTTTAACATTTTACTATGTAAATTGTTTCCTTCTGCTATGTGATAATTGTCTTTTCCTTCTTGATAAAGGATTTTGAATAGATTTCCTTGCGAATTGTGGAGTAAACAGGTTTTGGAACTAGTATCAAAATTGTTTATCCAAGCTCCTGTTCTGTTAATCACCTAAAAAATAAAATAATTTATTAATAAAATCTAGGTCTGAAAGGAGATGACTGAAGGCTGTATTTGAATTGGGAAGAACTATGGATAGAGTCCAGAGCATGTTCGGGAGGTAATCCATGGTGAAATTCAATTGCAGAGGCTCAGGGTGGTGCAGGAAGGGTTAAGCAAGTTTTAGTGAAAAACAAGTGAAAAGGGTGAAAACGAGGGTCTTTGGGGTTTCAATAGGTAATGGCTAGAATTAACGTGAAATTTTATAATATGAATTTTGAGTGGTTTTGGCTTTAGCGAGGAGGCGGTTTCATAGGCCATCACACTGCTTTTGGCCATCGGGTGGTATTTTCTTGAGAGCACGCGAGTTCACCCGGTGCTGCCACATAGCCAAAAGGGGCCCGGGCAAAACCACGAATCTTGCGTGCTCTCGGGATGGTAAAGGTTGGACGTCGGGAGCACACGATATGGATGAACGTCATTGGATCTGGGGGTGAAAGTGTAGGAATTTACAGGGTGAGTTCCTCAGAAAGAATACCAAAAGGACACCGCTCACAACCAGATCTCAAATCAATACACCAGTATTTTTGACGTGGTTAAAACCCTCAAAGTGCAAGGAGGGAAACAGTCCACGGCCTGTCCCAACGTGGGTACTACAGGCAATTTATTAATCAAAGAATGAAAATTTACATAAGCTTCTCTCATGCACGGATTACCCGAACAATGACCCTCCATGCGCTTTAAATAGAACTCATGGACCAATCGGGTGTCAAGCCACGGATCAAGTGTCGGTAATACCGAGGTGAGAGTGAACCGTCGGATCACTACATATCGTGACCGTCGGATTGTAAGTTACAAAATGTGCAACGGTAAAGAAACACACTTTACCTAACTCTAACCTAACTCTATACTAGACCAAGTTGAACTTAACTATATCCTATGTGTCGGAATATCCTAACATCCCCCCTTAAGAACAACTTGGGATAGGATTGAAGGATTTACAAATATGACACAATAGGAGAAGGAAGGAGGCACTAGAGCCTATCCCCCCTTAGTGACAACTTCCTGAACTCCAAGCATATATCGAAGTTTAGTGAACTTCGCCTCTGTGAGATCCTTTGTGAAGATGTCTGCAACCTGATCATCTGTTGGACAATATTGCACTTCAAGAACATGGTCATGAATGAGCTTTCTGATGAAGTGCAAGTGTAGTTCAATGTGTTTGCTGCGCTGATGCTGGACTAGATCTTTGCATAGCTGAATGGCACTTTGATTATCACACCAAAGTGTGGTTGGATGCTGCTGCTCAAAGCCAAACTCTGATAGGATCTGACGAAGCCACAAGGCTTCCTTACTAGCTTCCACGGCACCACGATACTCTGCTTCTGCTGACGAAAGAGAAATGGCAGCCTGTTTCTTACAAGCCCATGTAATAGGTCCTGAACCAAGAGTGAAGACATAACCGGCAGTAGACTTTCGATCATCAGGGTCACCAGCCCAATCAGAATCAGTGAAACCAACTAACAGAGGAGCTGCTTTGGCACTGTAATGAATCCCAAACTGTACTGTACCTCGAACATAACGAAGTATTCTTTTAGCTGCTTTCCAATGACTTTCACGGGGGTTTTGCATAAAACGCGCAACAAGGCCAACAGCAAAGGAAAGATCAGGACGAGTATGGGTTAAATACAAGAGTTTTCCGACAAGTTGACGGTATAAGGTAGCATCAACTTTAGGAGAAGTACAAGAGACTGAAAGTTTGACTCCAGACTGAAAGGGAGAAGGGGCTGGCTTACAGTCTTCCATGTGAAAATGACGAAGAATATCACAAGCATACTTGGACTGGGAAAGGAAAATACCCTCTTGGGATTGCAAGACTTGAAGACCGAGAAAATAGTGTAAGTGTCCTAAGTCTGTCATTTCAAATTTCTTTTTAAGGCTGGACTTCACATGGTTTATAAGGTTGGGATCACTACCAGTAAGAATAAGATCATCAACATAAAGAACAAGGATGATAAGAGAGTTGCCCACTTTCTTGGTGTAGACAGTATTGTCAGAATGACACCTAGAAAAGCCAGATTCTAAAAGAAAGCTATCCATTTTGGCATACCAAGCCCGAGGAGCTTGCTTGAGGCCATAAAGGGATTTCTTAAGTCGACAAACAAGGCTGGAGTCTGTTTGTATGAAGCCAATGGGTTGTTCCATATAGATTTCTTCCTGCAAGTCCCCATGCAAGAAGGCAGATTTAACATCCATCTGATGGACTTCCCATTTTAAAGAGGCAGCAAGGGAAAGAACAAGGCGGATAGAGTTCATTTTGGCAACAGGGGAGAAGGTTTCAGTGTAGTCAATGCCTTCAACCTGTGAAAAGCCCTTAGCAACGAGACGAGCTTTATGTTTATCAACTTTCCCATCTGGTCCATACTTGGTTCTGTAAACCCATTTACATCTAACAAGTTTGCGTCCCTTTGGTAGAGGAACAAGATCCCATGTATCATTTGTCATCAATGAATGATATTCTTCATTCATAGCTGCTTCCCAATGTGGATGGCCTGAAGCTTCTGCAAAAGTGTCAGGATCATGATTTACTGGAGCTTGAGCCAGTAAAGAAGAGGCTCTTTCAAACTGAGAACGTGTACGTCGCTGATCTGTAGGATCACCTGTTGCATCCCGAGTAGCACGGACCCATCTTGGAAGTTGAGGATCCTGAGAAGGTGGGGGAGGATTATCATCCTCGCTTTCATCATCCGAAGAAGAAATGTTTTCAAAAGTAGAAGAGATAGGAAGAGGTGGCACATCCGCCGGACTAGGCTCGCAGGCCGATTTATTTTCATCAAATTTTACATCTCTTCTAATGATAACATTTTTGGACTTAAATGGAATAAGTCTATAACCTTTTACATCTTCAGAATATCCAACAAAAGTACATTTCTCACTCTTAGGTTCTAAAGCTTTATGCTTTTCATCTGGAATATGGGCCCATGCTTCACTTCCAAACACACGAAAGTGACTTACATCTGGTTTAATGGAACTCCAAGCTTCTTCTGGAGTGATATTCTCTAGAACCTTAGTAGGAGTGCGATTGATTATATAATTTGCACAATTAATTGCTTCGGCCCAAAAACTAAGACTGAGTCCTTTAGATTGCAGCATACAATTAGCCATTTCCTTTAAGGTGCGATTTTTCCTTTCAGCTACACCATTTTGTTGTGGAGTGTATGGAACAGTATGTTGCATTTGAATTCCATTTTCGGTGCAAAAGTTGATGAATGTGTTTTTAACATATTCTCCACCATTATCAGTTCTTAGCTTAAGAATTTGATGTCCAGATTGTTTTTCAACAAAGGCTTTGAAAGCCAAAAAAGTGTTAAAGACTTCGCTCTTGAGTTTTAAGAAGTATACCCAAGTGCGTCTGGAGAAATCATCAATGAAAGTTAAGAAGTACTTGCAGCCAGAGAATGAAGCAACAGGAAGAGGGCCACATAAATCACTGTGCACAAGCTGTAAAGGGGCTGAGGCGTGCCAAGAGGCACGTTTGTCAAAACTGTCCCGATGATGTTTTCCGAGTACACATCCGGAACAAACACCATCTCTGCAAGATACCATAGGAAGACCTGTCACCATATTTTCTTTACATAGATGCTGAAGGGAGCGATAGTTTAAGTGACCAAATCGCTCATGCCAAAGTTTGCTCACTTCATCATTGTGAGCAACGAATACTGAGGGAAGATTTGATGACCCAAAGTTGTGAAACTTATACAACCTTTTGGAATCATCAGCAAGACCAGTAGCTAGAATCTGTTTAGGATCTTTTAGATCCTTGATTACAACATCATGAGGTGAAAATTCAACAATTTTACCTTCACCTGAATGAGTTATCTGATAGACAGATAGAAGGTTGCAGGATAAGGTTGGAACACATAATACATCATTAAACTGACCATTGTCTAGATGAACATTTCCAGTCCCTACAACATTAAGAGATCTATCATCACCAATATATATATTTTTGGTGTTACAATCATTTAAAGAAGAAAACATGGCTTGGTCTTTGGCCATGTGACAAGAGGCTCCAGAATCAATGAGCCACTCATGAGAATGAGAAGAAGAAGAAGATACATTTAATACATAACCAGACTGAGATGATTGACAATGACATGCAGAAAGTGCCATTCCGGAAGTTGAAGTTGAAGTAGGCTCCACATGGATGTTACGTTTCTTCATTGCGGCTTCCAAGGCTTCCATCTTCTTAAAGCATTTTGATTCTAAGTGGCCATCTCGATTACAAAAGTTACAATGTCTATCAGTCTTCTTCCATTTGTTTTTATTGGTCTTATCATTTTGCTGAAATGATCTTTCATTTTGAGGCTGAGATGGTTTAGGACCATTCTTTTGAGGATATGACTTCTTAGGATTCTTTGAATTTGGTTGCTGCTGGGCAGCTAATGCTTTCGTGGAAGAGTTTCCAAGATTAAGAAGACCAAGGTGTAAGAGTTTTTCTTGTTCTCTTATTAAGAAATCACAAAAGGAGTCAAAGGAAGGGGCCTTGTAGTCTTTTCCTTGACAAATGAAAGCTTCCCTTGTAGAATGGAAAGTGGAAACAAATACAGAGTAGGTTGGTCCCAACTTAGTAAGGATGGAATAAATAAGGTTACCATCTTCTTTCTTAACTTTAACACCTTCCAAGAGATATCTAAGGGTCTTGAATTTGGACAAGAAATCTTCAATGCAAGAAAAATTATTAGGATCCAAAGTAAGCAGCTCATTTTCAAGTTGATGGGCTCTAATTTCATTTTTAATCCCAAAAACTTTAGCGAGTTTTTCTAATTCTTCATGAGGAGTCTCAAGGTCTGCAATGTGGAATCGAAGATCAGGAGAAATAGACATCCCTATCAAACCATGTGCTTGATCTTGTCTATTTTCCCATTTTGCAACCTTGTCTTCATCTTTTGGTTTCTTCTCTTGGTCTGTGGCTATTCTGAAGAGACCTTTACTTCTAAGTAAATCTTCCATGTAGGCTACCCATTGGAAGTAGTTAGTGTTGTCAAGAATGACTTGGCATGGACTTTCCATTTTAAAAAAAACTGAAGCTGAAGATGTTGAAAGTAAGTGTTCCAATGGATAGATCTCGAAAAAATAGGCGGTTTTAAAAAAAAACGGCTCTGAAAAAGGCTTCCGGATGAAGAAGTTATGGCTTTTTGAAAAAAAAATTGTTGAAGTTGCCGGCAAAGTGCGCGAATGTGCGGGAATGAAAAAATCCGCCCCCACAAAATGGAGACTTGAACCCAAGACCTCTACTCTCTTAAAATAGCTTTGAACCAATTGATATATACAAAAAATTTGAGAGAGAGAGAGAGAGAGAGAGAGAGAGGGGGGGGGGGCCTTGGTTTGCGTGCTTGCCTTGAGAAAGCTCTTTTTCCCTACAAAACACAAAACACAAAACCCAACACGAATATGCAAAGAAAAACGAACCTTGCGGCTCGAAGTTAGCTTTAGCCAAAAAACTAGAAATTTTGAAAAAAAATCTCAAAGTTAGCTTTAGCCGAAAAACTAAATATTTTTCTCAATGTTTCTGATTTTCCGAGATCACGCTAAGGTGCAGGGAAAAGAGCATACGCATGAGAAAAATCCTTCCTTTCTGTTTCTGATTTGCCCAGATCGCACAGAGTCGCAGGGCAAAGAGCATACGCAGAAATGAAAGGTATAGATTCGGTTTTAAAAAAAAAGGGCTAAATAAACCGAAACCGAAATAAGCAGAGAGAAAATAACAGTAAACTGCAAAAAAACACTGTATACCTCCCGATCTGAAAAATGACGCAGCTAGGGCTACCGGAAACCTTTTCGCGTGAAACGAAAGGGGTTCCTCACTGGAACAGATGCTCCGAATGCAACAGAGCAGTCCTCTCGGCCCGAAAGCAGTCAGAAACAGCAGATCTAGGAAACGACAGCCGCATGCAGTTCTACCGGCTTCAGATTTGGATCACCAACGGACGCGGCCCTCAAATAGCTCTGATACCATGTAGGAATTTACAAGGTAAGTTCCTCAGAAAGAATACCAAAAGGACACCGCTCACAACCAGATCTCAAATCAATACACCAGTATTTTTGACGTGGTTAAAACCCTCAAAGTGCAAGGAGGGAAACAGTCCACGGCCTGTCCCAACGTGGGTACTACAGGCAATTTATTAATCAAAGAATGAAAATTTACATAAGCTTCTCTCATGCACGGATTACCCGAACAATGACCCTCCATGCACTTTAAATAGAACTCATGGACCAATCGGGTGTCAAGCCACGGATCAAGTGTCGGTAATACCGAGGTGAGAGTGAACCATCAGATCACTACATATCGTGACCGTCGGATTGTAAGTTACAAAATGTACAACGGTAAAGAAACACACTTTACCTAACTCTAACCTAACTCTATACTAGACCAAGTTGAACTTAACTATATCCTATGTGTCGGAATATCCTAACAGAAAGATCCAATGGATATCGCGCAGTGAATCTGCACAGAGGGCAATCAGCCAGAGATTAGTGGGGCCTGGGGAATAATTCCACTTAACTTGTAATTATTTAATCAATAAGTGGTGCAGGCTAAAAGTATAATGTGTAGGTTTAATATAGTGGGACTGGGGCAAAATGTGGTGAGGTTTGTTAACCGCACCAAGGGGGTGGTTAAAAGGTTTTTATATCGGGAAAGTGGTGAATTGTGGAGTTAACTAAAATAAAGCGGGGGAAGTCTGATGTAGGTAAGTTCCCTCTGCGGATAGAGACAACCCCTCTAGACCTAGAGTGGGTCTAGTCACAGCAAGACAAAGCCAATAGATAATTCCTTAAATAGTTATCATTAAAGAGGCCTACCTTATACTAATGTTTGATGAAGTCTTTCTCACGCCGCTTCAGTTATCGCTTTCTTCTCCTTAATGAACGATTCAGCTAAAACAACATGTGAAAACGACAAAACACATAATAGAGCACAACAACGAAATATCTACTTATAGAGTCAAGTAACCATAAGCTATCAACATACATTTCATACATGATATATGAAATAACCATTGATTGTATTAATATAAACAACAGTAAAGCTTACAACCACACCTTGACGTTGCAAGCTTCCTTGAAGGGTCCGATTAGTATGTCTCCATAAGAATTCACTCTCAAAGGTTTCCCAGAAAGACTGATGACTCTCTCTCACCCAAAATCACAAGTATGAAACTAAGACAATCACAACAAGGCTTCCTTCTTACAAAACCATTTTACACTATCAATACACAACATGGAAGGCTATTCTCATACCTCACAAGCTATTGCTAGGCTACGAGCAATACAAACTATATGTTGTCAATCTAACAAAACAAGAACTAGCTAACTAAGAACTAGTTAACCAAAAACTAGCTGATCAGAGCCATGGAGGATGATTTTATAAGAGGAGGAGCCTCCATAAATGAGGGGAGAGGAAGCTTATCTTCATGGGAGGTTACTCAAAAGGTAGAACCACCATCTCAAATGAGTAGAGGCGAACTTCTTTGACCCAACAACCAGGTCCAGAACCACTTAGAATCATTCTGTTTGAACTAATTCGCCATATCTGGGTTGTCGTGGGTCAAACACTGAGACTCAAAGATGACATCGCGACGAGTTAGTTCATTCTGAGCTATCGCCGCAGGCAGGATACTGATGACCTGTGACGATTTTGAAACATGGGTAAAAAGGGGTCAACTTCAGGATTAAAGAGCTTAAGCAATCTTCTTGATTAATATGGAATATTTGGACACATATTTTGGTATATGAGAAAGAGCAGATGTCATTCAGGGACCGACTCTATCTAGGATCTGGGGACGCGAGGTCGGTGACAAAATACTGTGTAATAGGAAGCAAGACTTAGGATATATGGGGTTTTACAGTTTAAAAGGGTTTTGTCCGGAAATGTATGAATGACGAAGTTAATAAAGTAATGCTCGGGGGGGTTTAAACTTAGGATAAAGGGGTTTTAGTGTGTTTTTAGGCAAAATAGGGAAATTAATAAGGGGAAAATGGTTTTTTCAAAGCGGAATGAGTTTCACACTAGGAAAAAGGGGTTTTGGGTTGGGAAGTGACTTTTGGAAGATAAATCACTAGGGAAATGTTTGAAACCAAGGGGTAAGGATCAAAATGAAGGGAAAAGGGTATTTTCTTAGGAAATGATCGGATAATGGGGAAATTAGTAAGTATGTAGTGGGGGGTGAAATGAAATGGGGTGAAGTTAATTAAATGAGCTTGTGAACATCCTTTCACTTTAATAACTGCTCATGCACACTGAAACATAGGATTAAGTATGATGCATGTACTTATGTTTCAATCAAATTTGTAGTTCTACAACCTTTCTTCTACTTACCCTAACATTTTTTCTTCACTTTATTGGGTGCATTTAAGCTAGCAAACCCTTTCTTTCCTTTTTCTTTTGAAAAGTAAACTATCTAATTCTAACCTTATATCTTCCAATGGCTCAGATTAAGCTTATGAGCACATTTTATTTCTCTACCTAACTACTGATCTGCCAAGATTAAACAGTTTGGCTAGATCTTTATTCTCTATCTATAAACATGAAATTTAAAACATGAAGTAGTTAAGATTAAACAATTTGACCAATCATGGGATGTGGAATTTATGACAAGCTGCACACAACCATTATTTTGCCTAGTAAAATAAAAAGTAGTGACACTTAGACTTGCACAATTTCATGATCTGTTTTTGTTTGGGGTTCATATTTTTTCACTTTTTTTCACTTTTATTATTCTTTTTGTCCTTTGATATTTCTTTTAGGACATACCCTCTTTATATTTTTTAATTTTTAATATGGAAAACATTTTGTAGAAAGAAAAAGTATGTAAAATATTACAAGACTAACCATAGCCAATTCAAAATTATGAATCCTATTATTATAGGACCCTAACAGTGGCTCCACATGGGGATGGAATTTCAAGGTGAAATGTCAAGAACTTTAAGATTAGTAGCCTTTTAATTGTGACTATAGTGACCTTGTAAACTGTTCCTCTGTGATTTCTGCCTTATTCATACTTATGATGGTGAAACCTTCAAAGCTCGGGGCCTTCTCTTTGGGATTCAACTTCGAAATATCACCATCCACTCCAATCTAAACTCTGCAATGTTATGTACAATGATGCAAAGTAAAATGAACTATTGTTAATTAGTGGAAAAATAATGCTTAAGAATTCTACCATTGACAGGTCCTCCTGGTATATCTGATCCATCTATCTCTCTCAAGAAAAAAACATTGTTACCCCTGTAACCATAAATGACATAAGGCCCTTGCCATAAGAAGTCAAATTTTCCATGTTTTCCTTTGTCTTCTCTTCTTGAATCCCACTTAAGAACTTTATCACCTATGTAAAAATCATCTCCTTTGGTCTTTTTATGAAATATTTTTTTTTATTTTTTCCTGGATTACCTGTGATTTTACATGTACTTCTTCTCTGGTCTGCTGCAAATGTATGGTCTGATTTATCCTTCCCTAGATATCATTTGGTTCTACTTGCAACACCTGGATGATCTTCATCAGTGGAACTCCCAAAGAACATATAAAAACAACATCCATCCCATACACTATCTGATAGGGAGATGTGCCAATGGGTTTCTTGGTAGTTAGTCTGTCTGCCCATAAGGCATTGACCAAATTTTTGTTCCATGTCTTTTTATTGTCTTCCAGTAATTTCTTAATGATATTGACCAGGCTTTTGTTAAAGGATTCTGCAAGTCCATTACCTTGAGGGTAATAGGCAGTGGAGTGGCTAAGGGTGATGTGGTATTTGTTGCAGAAGTCTATCATTTCTTGGACTTAAAAGCAGTTGCATTATCAGTAATCAGATTTTGGAGGCATCCAAATCTTGATAGGATATTATTTTCTAGGAATGAGATAATGACAATGTTTGTGGCTTGTCTAGAAGGGATGGATTCTATCCATTTGGTAAAATAATCAGTGGCTGTCAAAAACCCACTTAAGTTGAGCTAAGGAGGTTGGGTGTATTTCTCCAATGAAGCCTAACCCCCATTATTGAAATGGTATTTCTGTGGAGATGGGTTTAAGAGGTAAAGGTAAAAGCTTTCTTTTTCCCTCAAATATCTAGCACTTATGATAGGAGGTCACATGTGTTTTAACATCTATAAAAATAGTGGGCCAATAAAAATCAGCCCTTAGAATTTTGTCAGTAGTAGTCTTCTAATACAAGTGTCCTCCACAATCTCCTGCATAGCATAATTTTATCAGCTTCATCTTTCAGCAAACAGTTCAAAAGAATACCACTAATGTCTCTCCAAAACAAATCATTATCTATAATCTAATAACTTAATGACTTCATTTTCAAAAATCTAGCTTTAGTTCCTTTTAAACCAGGAGGAGCTTGTAAGTTTAGTAATACAAATATGATATCTGCATACCATAGTGAATCTGTAAAAGGTTCACTGATCTGTGGAGTCGCCATCTCTTCCTGATCATCAAGGGCACCAATGAAATTAATATCTAGGGCCTGGCAGTTCGATTCAGCCATGCGTTTGGCTAAACCTTGGCCTTTGATAAGTTTAGTATACTTTATTTCTATGTCATATTCCAATATAGTGGCAATCCATTTGCCTCTTTTCCTTTCAGGCCCATTTTGTGTCAAAATGTCCTTAGCTACTGAATTTGGAACAAAAGCAATAATGTGAGAATACAAAATGTACACTCTTAAGTCTTTGATAGCCTTTACTATAGCTAATGCTTTTTTTCCATAATGTTGTATTTCAGTGTGGCATCTCTTAAGGATTTACTGAAAAATGAAATTGGTTGTTCATATCCTTGGTCATTCTTTTGCAACAAGACTGTTGCAATGGTGTGTTCTAAAGCAAAAGAAAAAATAATAAAATCTTTTTGGAAATCAAGACTTATAAGGACTGGAGTCTTGGTTAGGGCTTCCTTGATGGATTCAAAGGATTGTTTGGCCTCCACTACCCATTTAGGTGCTGAATCTTTTCTTAACATGTTATTTAGTTTTAGAATTAATTCTGCTAAATTTGAAATGAATCTCCTAAGAAAATTAATTTTGCCTAAAAATGACTGCAATTATCTGAAATTTAGGATGGGTGATGGTTAAAGTGGCCTCTATTCTAGCAGGATCTATTCTAATTCCATCTTTAGATATGATATGTCCCAACAACTTTCCTTCTTCTAGACCAAAGAGTGCCTTTTTGGGATTTAAAGAAATCCCAAATTTCCTGCATTTAGTGAAAACTCTTCTGAGGTGATCTAGGTGTTCATTGTCAGATTTAGAAAAGACTGTGATGTCATCTTGGTATACCACTAAGAAATCATGGATCTCCTTGGAAAAATCTATACCCATAGCTCTTTGAAATGTTTCTCCTGCGTTCATTAATCCAAAAGGCATCTTCAAAACATGAAGGTACCCGAAGGAGTAGTAAATGCAATTTTGGCTTGGTCCTCTGGTTGAACTAAGATCTGGATATATCCAGAAAATCAATCAATTAAAGAGATTCTGGATGAGCCTACTATCCTATGAAGGATATGGTCCATTTTTGGTAGAGGATAGTTTCCTTTTAATGAGACCTTGTTTAAATTTTTGAAATCAACATAAAGTCTGATTTCACCAGTTTTCTTCCTAGTAGTGACTAAGTTTGAAACCAAATATAAATATCTAAAGGGAGTTATAATTTGTGCATCATACATTCTTTTAACTTCTTTCTCAATAGATGGCATAAGAACTGGATTAATTCTCCTAAGATTTTGTTTAAAAGGCTTATGATCTTCTTTGAGAGGTATTTTGTGTTGAGTTATGCTAGTGTCATAAGACTTCAAGTCTTCATAACTGCATGCAAATACATCTTGGAACTCTTTAAACAGATTTATGTATTTTACCTTTTCCTCTCGAGGTAAGTTTTTTTATAATTTAATGAGTTTAGGTTTTTCCTGAGTTCCTAGGTTACATTCTTCTATATCTGCTCTCAAAGGCTCTAGTTTCGGTTTCCTAGCTACATCGTTGGAATCAAACAAATCTTCTAAGGGGACTAATCTCTTAGGCAAAAAAATATTTTTAAGATTAAGAATTTCAGGATCATCATTTATTATTTCCTCTATTTCTACATGTTCTAAGTTATCTACTTCTAATTTAGTGAAATTAGTGGGTTTACCTATATCTAAAATATTTACATCTATGTCATTATCTACTGTACAGTCTGTATCTATTTTACGATGCTGAAACTCACCTTCAGCGTTCATGAAGTCATAAATTTTGGAATCCTGTGAGAAAATCTACCAATACTTCAAATTGTCTAGTATGATAGGCCTATGTCTCACTTCTGCAGTGTATTGATGGTTGGGTTGAAATAGAAATTTGCAGGTACTAGCAAAAGTGGCAAGATTGTGGGCTTGCATATTTTGTTTTCTAGGAATGACAACAAAGTTTGCTTCTAGGAGGTCTTTAATCAAATCTAGGACAGTCTCCCTATATTGACTATGTCTAGGATTGTTTACAGAGTATTCACCATTAATTTGTTTAATAATCAGTTCTGAGTCTCCAAGTATAGAAACTCTCTTGGCTCCAAGTTTTCTAACCATTTGTAATCCTAAGATCAGAGCTTCATACTCTGCCATGTTGTTGGTACACTTGAAGTTCAATCTGAATGCATGGCCCCCAAAATGATTATTCTCCATATTATGGATCCACACTCCTGCACCAGCCCCTAGTCTATTCATAGATCCATCAAAATCAAGATGCCATAGGGACTCATGAAAAATGTTCTCACTGTCAATTGTTTTGTATTTCAGTTCTTTAGGTGTGATTTCCTTTTGTCATGGTCTGAATTGTACAAGATGAAAGAGTCCATATTAGAATGCATGGAGTATATAGGAAAGTTTTGTGGTTTTTCTGCACTACTCACCATGTATTTCATCAAGGTCTCTCTATATAGTTTCCTTTGTCAGCCAAAAACCAATATGGTGGCATAAGACATATCTAACTTCAAGGATCCTTGCAATTCTACTCCCCATGAGCGAGATAACAACATTCCATATTTGGGTGGGATGTCTGCAACTACTATGTCCATCAGAATACTCTTTTCTAGGCATTGGACTAGAGTTACACATAAATCCTTGATCAAACCAAGGCATTTAACTTGGCTAGAGTCAAAGGAAAACAAGTCCTTATATGGTCTGGTAATGTCTAGGTTTAGTCTCTCCATGATTGCTTTTGGCATCAAGTTATGCGATTCCCCTAAGTCTGACACATCATTATGTAATATTTTTTTCATGAGTGTTCAGACTAATGTAGAAAGGAGGGACTCCCCCTTGCTGATGAATACCATTGGCCTCAGGGCCAAACAACAATTCAGGTTGATCATCATTCAAATTGACATCATCTTCTCTCTCTCCTATATTTAGAGTTTTAGTTATCTATGATCTACAAGATTCATTCTTTACTAAATCAATCAAAGGAATTGATATCTTCAATTTTTCTATCTCAGTTTTGATGTTGAAAGGGAGCTGAGCTTTGCTTGTTTGGATGAGATCTTCCTTAACAAATGCAGTCTATGTGTTTTTATCTTGTTTCTGAGTACTAGGCAGTTCAGTCTGTGTTTCAGTTGTTTTTCTTTGATTTCTCCTGTTTGGATTGATTTCAACAATTATTTCCGTTTGAGTTTTAGTGGAGATTATATCTACAATTTTTGGGGTGGAAGTCTCCGGTGTTCCCCTAGGGAGGATTTGTAAAATTTTAGTGACAGGAGCTTCTATTATATTTCTAGTTTGGGTCTGGATTGATATTTTAGTAGGAGCTTCATTGTTCCTTTTACTTCATAAGCTATATTTTTTGTGAACCTCATAAATAGCTGAATCATAACCCTGTTTAAAGTCAAAGAACTCACCAGATTCTAATTTCAATTATTGCAGCATGTACAACTCCTCTTCTTCTTGAGTAAGAAAAACGACATCTTCATTGTTTATTCCTAACAAGTTTATTTGGGTGTCATCCTCTTCTTCATGGTTCTATGAACCCTTATCACAGTTCTCCTAGAAGGGAGGCCTAATTTGCTGATCTAGTATAGAATTCTTTCCAGCATTAGGATTCTTCCTAAAGTTGGGGTTTCTTATTGGGGTTGGTTCTTGATTCTCCCATTGAGTTTTTCTTTCCATGTTTTTTAATCTACACATTATTCTCTCTACACTCTTGGCTAAACTATCTATATTTCCATCAGAAGTGGAAGTTTCCTCTTTAATTACAACTCTCTTTTCATTTCTCATTCTGACTTTCTTGGCTAGTAGGTTGGCCTCTACACTAACAGCATTGCTTTGCATTTGTTTCAATGTTTCAGGGTATCTTTACCTTAATTGATAAGACATGTCAGTGTCAAACCATTGGGGAATTTAATTAATGCAAGGTCAGGTGGAGGCTTGATATTAGTTGGGATTGCATTGTAGATGTTATTGAACCTAATACAATAATCCTGAACTAACTCATTAGGAGCTCTTCTAATGTTATCATATTCAAAAAGTATTTGCAGGGGTTTTTCTTTCTCTCCCATCTATCAATGAATAATCTATGAAAAGCAGCTAAGTTTGCAATATGGGCAGCAGGTAAAGCTTTGAACCATTTCTTAACATCCCCAGTTAATGTTGGGTAAACAACCTCATTTGTATATCCGATTCATCTACCTCATGAAACTCAAAATAGTTAGTCATTTTGTTCACATGTTGTTGGGCAGTGTACTGACCAATAGCATCAAACAAAAAGATTTTGCTTTGATAATCTTGGGGCATGGCATGGAGTTGTGCAGGTAAAACCAGAGGTGCATATAGGTCTTCCATGGCTTGGATTCTCGCTTGACTAGTGGGTAAAGTGCTAGTAGTTGAGGAAGGGCTTGAACTAGATGGAGATGGTGAGGATGGTTGAAGAATAACTAGTTTAGGGGAATGGATTTTGGTGGATACAATGGGTGAGGTAGTGCTAAATGAAGGTGTATTTACAGTGATTGAAGATTGTGCAGAAATTTCAAAGGCAACAACAGTAAGGGCAGCTAGTTCAACAGATTGTTGAAGGTAAACATCATCTATATTTCTTATCAATGTGGAGGACAAAGCTTCTAGCTTGTCAAAAGTCTCCAAGACAAATTTATCTAAATCTGGATGGATAATCACCCTTTTTTATTCAATGAGATGAATAAACTCAGGGTCTAACACTGTTTCATGGATTGCATTCTCAGATTTAGTTCTAAATAATGAGAGGTCAAATGACAAATCAAAAGGGATTTCCTCTAAAGTTAAGAACTCCTGAGGGAGTGAATTTTCTTTGACTAACTAGCTACTACTTGCTTGAGTTTCTACCTTTTTACGTTTTCTTAAAATTCTGTCTGGGTCATCAACTATGGTAGCAGGGTTTGGATCTGGATTTGCCCTGGTATATGAGCCTTTTTGGGAGCTAGAATTTTAACTTTTTAAGCTGTTTTTTATGAAATTTTTGAAGAATAAATTTCGAAAATGACCTTAAGGGGCTTAAGATTAAATTTAAGGTTTCCTTAAATTTTTATCAGACTAAGGATCGAAGTCCCCAGTATGGTTTCCAATGATGTTATTACTCCAAAATTTATTGTAAGTTGTTAGAAAAAGAAATGATAGAAGTAACCACAAACCACTTTTGGAGATCAGGACCTTCCTAATCTCAGAGAGGGCTATCTCTTTATGTTTTAACTTTGTTTATTTATTGGATTTTAGGCTAGTCATGATTGTGCTTGGGTTTTTGATTTGAATTTGGGTGGTGGGATTACTTACTTAGATGAAAGGGGTTGTCTTTTACCATTGGGCTATGGGTTCAAATGTCAGACAAACAAGACTAGATTAAGTTTTAAAAATAGTGTCTAGAGGGCAAGATAGAGAGTTACTACAGATCTCAAAGGGTTGATGGTGAAATGGTTTCCAATCCGATCCAGGGAGCAATTAAGGGTTCCCTAGACCAGATCATGAAGAGCAATAAAAGAGGTCAACCAGGATGGGAGAGCAATTAAGGGTTCTCAAATCCAGATATCAGAGGAAAACATATAAATGACTAACTATGAAAAACAAAGTATACTTAAACAAGTTCTGAGTTATATTTCCAGTTAATTCATTCAAATTTAGATAAAAATTAAGTTTATGAAACACATAAGAAGGTAACAAAATCAGATAAAGAAGATACTTCACTGTAATAACTCATCTCATGAACCCTCTAGTGCAATCTTTTTATTACCTACTCCAGTTTGTTGACTTGAAAATTGGTACAATAACCCTCAGGTTTAAGATCAAAATAACTCTAAAATGTATAGCAATACACACTCAATCCTTCGAATTATGAAGTATTTATACAAAAATAATTCAGAAAATATCTCGAACTACATTGAGAACTAATCTAGAAAAAGGAAATATCTTCATGCAAGAAAATAGAGACAGCTATTGAACTACGGTTTGCTGTCCATGTTATTTAGGCTCTCCTATCTTTTAGTCTTTAACATTTTTCCCTTTAAGCTGCTTGGCTATTTGGTCTTCACGCTGGATGTCATATTTACTTATGACCTTTCATCTAATACACTTTCATCTGTTTTTCTTTCAACTATATTCCTTTATATGTCTCCTCTGTTTAGTCTTTTACTATAAATGCTCTATCACATGCTTTTATTTTTATCTTTTAGTGTAAATCTTACTCACTCTTTCATGTTTATGTCTTTTTAGTAAAAACAATTTTTACTATGTAGAATAGATAATGTTGCTTGGAGAGTACTTTGTAAGAATGTTTTGTTGTGCTGGTGAAAATGATTTCATCTCTGTATTTTAACATTTTACTGTGTAAATTGTTTCCTCATGCTCTGTGATAATTGTCTCTCTCTTCTGGATAAAGTCTTTTGAATAGATTTCTTTGCGAACCTTGGAGTAAACAGGTTTTTGGAACTAGTATCAAAACTGTTTATCCAAGCTTTCGTTCTACTAATCACCTGCAAAATAAAACAATTCATTAATAAAATCCAAGTATGAAAGGAGGTGTCCGAAGGCTGTATTTGAATTGGGAAGAACTATGGACAGAGTCTGGAGCGTGCTCGGGAGGTAATCCATGGTGAAATTCAGTTGCAGGGGCTCAGGGTGGTGCAGGAAGGGTTAAGCAAGTTTTAGTGAAAAACGAGCAAAAAGAGTGAAAACGATGGTCTTCGGGGTTTCAACGGGTAACGGCTAAAATTAGCGTGAAATTTTATAATATGAAGAGTGAGTGGTTCTGGATTTAGTGGGGATTCGGTTCCATAGGCCATCACACTGCTTTTGGCCATCGGGTAGTATTTTCTTGGGAGCACACCAGGGAAAATTTTAAGAAACCCCCCTAAATTTATAAATATAAAAAATGGTCGAATCTCCATGGTATATAGGAAAAATGGAAGGCGATTTTATCAATAATATAATATGTATATATAATTTTTTGGCTAATCTCTCACCAGGCATGGCGAATATTTTACTCAATTATAAAATCTTGTAAGATCTTGGCGAGTCTTTCACTAAATAATAAAACTTTGTAAAGTCCTAGTGAATCTTAGCATAGGCTACATGCTGGTTTAATTCCCCCATTTAAATAGGCTACATTCCAGGTGAATACCATGGGTCAATACCATGTGCCATTTTTATTTTTATTAATTCTAATATTAGGGTTAATAATGGTTTTTTGCATGGTATTAATAACAATCTAGTCCATGGTATTTGTCCCATAGTATTTTGGCCATAGGTTTCACCTAAATATAACCCATTTTTTGAGTGTTCGTAAATATAAGGTGACTTATGGAGTAAATATAAAAAAATGTTTTATTTGTTTACCATACCTCTCGTTTACTTATATTTTTATTAATTTACCATACCTCTTTTACAAATATGGTATTTGGCCCATAGGATTCACTTAAATAAAACCTCTTTCTTGAGCCTTCATAAATAGAACGAGGCTTATGGACTAAATATAAAAAGAAGTTTTATTTATTTACGATACGTCTAGTTTATTTATATTTTTATTTATTTACCATACCTTTTGAATAAGTATAAAAAGACGTTTTATTTATTTACCATACCTCCACTTTACTTATATTTTTATTTGTTTACACCCTTACATGTATATAAGGTGACTTATGGAGTAAATATAAAAAATGTTTTATTTATTTACCATAACTCTCATTTATTTATATTTTTATTAATTTACCATACCTCTTTTATAAATATGGTATTTGGCCCATAGGATTCACTTAAATAAAACCTATTCTTGAAAATGGGCGAATGGATTCACTTAAATAAAACCTATTCTTGAAAATGGGAGAATGGAAGGTTGTAAGTCCTAATTTCAATGGCTAAATTTACCTTTTTTACCCCCTCCCTTAAAATAAGGTGGGCTATTTGAGGTGATTTGTAAAAATGTACTATGATACAAAATATTCGCCCACTAAAAATTCAAAACCCCTTAATTTCGCTAAAGGGCGAACATTCGCCCCTAAAATTATCCTTGAAGCACACGAGTTCATTCGGTGCTGCCACGTACCCAAAAGGGGCCTCAGCAAAGCCACGAATCTCGCATGCTCTCGGGCTGGTAAAGGTAGGAAGTCGGGAGCGCACGATATGGATGTGCGTCGTTGGATCTAGGGTGAATGTTCCAACAGCTATAGTGTGCAGGGAAATTATTAAGGAATTTAGACTTCTGTGATCCATAACTTGTTTAGATAATCTTCGGCAAAATCACATAATCAATCGTTTGTCGACGCGTTTCGAACCAACCAGTGTGGTTCATCGTCAGGACAAGATGAAGATCAAATCAGGCTTAGCTCGATTAAATAGAGTGTGCAGAGACTCCAACGGCTATAGGATAACGGCTAGTTTGACCTAATGAACCTGGTCAAACTACTCAAATAACTAATTAATATTTCAAGAAATAGTTAAAATAGGTAAATGAAGGAGTTTATTTGTTAATTCAAGGATAATATTAATATTATAATTCTAATGGTCATTATATAATATATATTGAATATTATTCAATTATTATTTAAATAAATAAATTTAAAATTCGATATATTAATAACATTACTAAGAGAATATTTCAATTATAAGGTCATTATATATATTATTTAATTGCTTTATTACTATTATATTACTAAATAATTATTATTATTAATATATTTATTAATAATAAAAAGATATATAATTGAATTCATTTGTTAGTTTAATATTATTTCAATTATCTACATGGTCATTATATAATATTGATTTATTATTATTCAATTGCTATCTAATTATTATGTAATAATGCGCTACTATTTATAATTTAGTTACAATGGATAATTGGTAATAATTTCTTAATGGCCCTTAGTAGGTTAGTTTTATATTATTTAAATACAATGGTCATTAAACCTATAATATATGCTTATTGAATAATCTATAACTACTCATAGTTTCTTATCCTAAGTAACAGCCAAAATTAAGGATAAGGTCCAAGAGTATAATTCCTTTAAAGGTCAAATAATCCATATTAGCTCAATATTTTTTATTTATTTAAATAATAATTGAATAATATTCAATATATATTATATAATGACCATTAGAATTATAATATTAATATTATCCTTGAATTAACAAATAAACTCCTTCATTTACCTATTTTAACTATTTCTTGAAATATTAATTAGTTATTTGAGTAGTTTGACCAGGTTCATTAGGTCAAACTAGCCGTTATCCTATAGCCGTTGGAGTCTCTGCACACTCTATTTAATCGAGCTAAGCCTGATTTGATCTTCATCTTGTCCTGACGATGAACCACACTGGTTGGTTCGAAACGCATCGACAAACGATTGATTATGTGATTTTGCCGAAGATTATCTAAACAAGCTATAGTGTGATGAAGCTGCACGGAGGGCAATCAGGCGAAGACTAGTAGGGCCCAGGGGGATAATTACACTTGTAATTATTTAATGATTATGTGGTGCAGGTTAAAAGTATAAAGCGTGGGTTTAATATAGTGGGACTGGGGTTAAATGCAGCGGGGTTTGTTAACCAAACCAAGGGGATGGGTTAAAAGGTTTTTATATCAGGAAAATGGTGAATTGCAGAGTTAACTACAATAAAGCGGGGGGAGGGGGGGATAAAAACTTTGGATATATGGGTGTTTATGGTTTAAAAGGGTTTTGTCGGGAAATGTATGAATGATGGAGTTAATAAAGTAATGCGGGAGGGGGAATTTAAACTTAGGATAACAGGGTTTCAGTGGGTTTTTAGGCAAAATAGGGAAATTAATAAGAGGAAAATGATTTTTTCAAATGGGAATGGGTTTCACACTAGGAAAAAGGGATTTTGGGTTGGGAGATGACTTTTGGAGGGTAATTCACTAGGGAAATGTGTAAAACCAAGGAGTAAGGGTCAAAATGAAAGGAAAAGGGTATTTTCTTAGGAAATGATGTGATAATGAGGAAATTAGTAAGTATGTAGTGGGGGGTGAAATGAAATGGGGGGAAGTTAATTAAATGAGCTTATGAACATCATTTCACTTTCATAACTGCTCCTGCACACTAAAACATAGGATTAAGCATGATAAATGTGCTTATGTTTCAATTAACTTTGTACTTTTGCAACCTTTCTTCTACTTACCCTAACATTTTTCTTCACTTTATTGGGTGCATTTAACCTAGCAGACCCTTTCTTTCCTTTTCCTTTTAAAAAGTAAACTATCTAATTCTAACCTTACATCTTCCAATGGCTCAAATTAAGCTTATGAGCACATTTTGTTTCTATACCTAACTATTGATCTGCCAAGATTAAACAGTTTGATTAAATCTTTATTCTTTATCTATAAACATGAAATTTAAAGCATGAAGTGGTCAAGATTAAACAGTTTGTCTAATCATGGGTTGTGGCATTTATGACAAGCTACACACAACCATTATTTTGCATAGTAAAGTAAAAAGTAGTGGCACTTAGACTTGCACGCTTTCATGATCTGTTTTTGTTTGGGGTTCATATTTTTTCACTTTTTTTATCTTTTCTTATTCTTTTTGTCCTTTGATATTTCTTTTAGGACATACCCTTTTTAGATTTTTTAGTTTTTAATATAGAAAACATTTTGCATAAAGCAAAAACATGTACAATATTACAAGACTAACCATAGCCAATTCAAAATTATAAATCCTATTATTATAGGACCCTAACATGTGCAATCTCTCTGGCTCTTTTCAAAATTCTAACATCTCACTCATGATTTAAATTCAAATCCCAACACTCTCTTTTAGCATCTTTAGAAATTTCGACTCATTTACATTAATTATGTCAATAAACAATTGACCTTATAACTATTACATATATATTTCACATTTCTATATTTAAAATTATTTTACTTTTTAATTATGCATTTATTAATTAAATTTATTAGATTATTATATATTTATTAATTATAATTTTTGAAATATTATGATTATGAATATAAATCATTATTATTTAAATTTACTTTAATATGATATATTTATTACGGTGTTTTCTTAAAAAAAAATTGTTTATAATTTTATTAATAAAAATAAAATTATAATATAACAAAATAAATTAAATACATTTATTATTTTTTATTTTTTATCTTTTTATTCTCATCAGTTATTATTATTTAATATAATATTTCATTTCACAAACATTACAACATCTATTATATATTAAATCAACATCTAATTTACACCTATTCACCAACCCTAACCTACATTTTATACCAACTCTGGAACGTGTCTAAGCGCAACAAGACAAATAATTCCGTGGACAAAACTACGCAAAAACCATGATTTTGAATTATTGTATTGGACTAAGTTTAGGCATAAGTGAAAAAGTTGAAACGCACTGTGCGTATGAATGGGTTACGTGAAAACCCTAGTACGTCATTATTATTTGATGTCAACTTCAGTACTAATGAAGTATAATTTTAAAAATATAAAAGCTTCTACCAACATTTTTAATGTGATTGAGAAGATTCATATCAATACATTTTAAGTCATTACAAAAGACATTGGACAAGGACTTTCATCCAGTGGTTTAGGCAGTGAATGTTTGGATTTCAATCTCAACATTAAATTCTATGGGCTTTCATTATAGGAGTTAAGAAAAACCCGTGTCCTTTAGGAACTGTTTGAATTTTTACTACATTAAATGAAATATAAATTTTAAATATGAAAATTATGTAATCACATTTTTATCGGGACTTAAAAAGATCCATGGGAAGGCTAAGTCGAGATGAGAGTAAGCATATTTTACAGCTTGTGTGAGGATGTTAGTTAGTTATTAAAATTGAAATTTAGTTTATATTAGCTAAAATTAAAAATTAAAAAAAATAAAATTATACTAGTTTAAATTTATTTAATTTTAGATTTACATGTTGAGAGATAAAAATTTTCTATTTACAAAATATTTTTTTAAGTAAAATTTGATAAAAAATATAAGCCTCTAAAAATTTGATAAAAAAATTATTCTTCAAAAAATTTAATTCCTCATCAAAACCTAAACTCAACTAATATTATAATATGTTGGGAATAATTCTTAATTAGTTATGTAAATTGCTGACAATGTAACCAGCAGATTTTGTGTTCTCTGCAAGCATCAGATTGTTACGGTGGTCACTGCTGGAAAGTGTTGAAAATTAGCTATGTCACTGGATTTGTTTCAGAATAGATTTTAGTAATATTTTTACTATATAAGAATGTAGTTAATAGCTGAATTAGTATATGAGATTTGTAACATTTCTTAGCTCACAGAGTAACTGTATTTTTTAATTGTTTTATCTTCATAGTACTATTGGCTTCTCAATTGGCTTGAAATAATTCATTTCATATTCTACAAGTGGTATCAGAGCAGGTAAAATTATTTTGGTTAAAGTTGTATTGTTGGAATTTCGCCAAAGTTAATCATGTCGAATTCTAACCAGATGCTAGTTCCAGAATTTGATGGCAACGATTATGATTATTGGTGCATTAAGATGCTAACCTTTTTGATTGGAAAAGATTTGTGGGAGATTGTTGAATCAGGATATGAGGAGCCAGCTGATTGGAATGCTCTTACAGTTAATGAAAGAACAGCAAGAATGGAAGCAAGGAAGAAGAATGCTCAAGCTTTGTTTCACATTCAAATAGCTCTTGATAAGAGCTTATTTCCAAGAATATCAGGAGAAAAAACTGCCAAAGATGCCTGGGAGACTCTACAAGAAGCTTATCAAGGTAGTGATCAAGTTAAGGTGGTCAAGCTTCAGACATTGAAGTGAGAGTTCGAGAATTCGAAGATGCAAGAAGCTGAAAGTATCAGTGACTATTGTGTGAGAGTCAAAGATGTGGTCACTTGCAGAAGTTGTAAGTAATGAAGTTTTAATTAAAAAAGTATTGAGATCTTTAACACATAGATGGAATCATGTTGCAATAATCATGGAAGAAAGTAAGGATTTGACAAAACTACAGTTTGATGAATTGGTTGGATCTTTGATGCCTCATGAAAAAATATTGAAGGAAAGTTTTGAAGCTGTAGAGGAAGCTTTTTCCTCTAAGTTACAAATTACAAAGAATGAAGATGCAAGTAGCAGCAGTACCAAAATCCATCAAGGTCAAAGTAAATGGCAAAGCCAAAATTATTCAAGAGGTAGAGGAAGAGGTGGCTCAAGTGGAAGAGGTAGTTTCAGAGGAAGAGGTAGAGGTAGATTTGATAAGAGAAATGTTCAATGTTACCATTGTAACAGGTATGGTCACTTTGAAAGAGAATGCAGATTGAAAGAAGGTAAAAATGTTAATTATGCTCAAGAAAGTGGTGAGTATCCTCTAGATCACTTATTTTTATCTTATGCCAAAGGTGAAAATACTAGTAAAGATGTTTGGTACCTAGATTCTGGATGCTCTAACCATATGACAGGGAATGAGAAGTTGTTTTCAGCAAAGGATGGAAGTTTCAAATCCAAGATCCAGCTTGGTGATGATAAGTCACTGGAGGTTGCTGCCAAAGGAGCTATGGAGGTCCAAACAAAAGAAGGTATAAAGAGTATTCATGACATTTATTATACTCCACAATTGAAGCATAATTTGTTGAGCGTTGGGCAGCTCTGTGAGAAAAATTATAAAGTAGTCTTTGAAAATAAGACATGTACTATCTATGATAAGAATAAGGGAAATAGGGTGATCACTGTTGTGCCTATGAAAAGAAATAGGATGTTTCCCTTGAGGTTTGATGAACATAACAGCAATCTTGCTAATATGGCTTATGAGGATTCAAGTTGGTTATGGCATCTCACGTATGGGCATTTAAATTTTCAAAGTTTGAAGTTTCTAACCTCACATGCATTAGTTTCTGGTTTGCCGAATGTAGAAGAGCATAAGGAGGTTTGTGAAGGATGTGCTAAAGGAAAGCATGCAAGGGAAAGGTTTCGAAAGGGAAGTGCATGGAGGGCTCATTACCCACTTCAGCTTGTTCATTCAGACATATGTGGTCCTATGCAGACTAAGAGTTTGGGTAAGTCATCATATTTCATCACTTTTATTGATAATTACTCACGAAATTGTTGGGTATATTTTTTGAAGGCCAAAAGTGAAGCCCTGGATACATTCAAGAAGTTCAAAGCCCTTGTAGAAAATGAGAGAGGGTGCAAGATCAAATGTTTGCGGACTGACTGTGGGGGAGAATTCTGCTCAAAAGCTTTCCAGAGTTATTGTGATATGAATGGCATCAAGAGGCAGCATACTACAGCATACACACCCCAGCAGAATGGCATAGCTGAAAGAAAAAATCGTACTGTGGTTGAAATGGCAAGATGCATGCTACAAACTAAGGGATTGAGCAACACTTATTGGGGAGATGCAGTTGCTACAGCAGTATACATCCTCAACCGTAGCCCCACCAGTGCACTGGTAAATATGACTCCTTATGAAGCTTGGTATGGAAAAAGGCCTAATGTTAATCATTTCAAAGTTTTTGGTTCTTTGGCTTATGTGCATGTACCTGATCAGAATAGAAAAAAGTTAGATGCAAAGAGTGAGTTATGTATTTTTATTGGGTATAGTGAAACAAGCAAGGCTTATAAATTGTATAATCCTCTAACTAACAAGCTTATTGTCTCAAGAGATGTAATTTTTGATGAAGGGGGAGTTTATGGTCATCAAAAAGGCAATGTTGAGAAGACAAAATCTGTTTTGAATAATGATATAATTGTTGATAATGATCATGAGCAGCGAACTAATGTTTCTGTAACTAGTGGCTTAACTCCACCAAGTAGCCCTTCATCAATTTCTTCAACATTAAGTTCAAGTCCAACTTCTTCTCCAAGTTCTACAAGGAAGGTAAGAAGATTGAGTGATATTTATGAGAGGAGTGCAAATCAAGCACATGAAGAAATCCCAATAGGTGAGATAGTCAATTTTGGTTTATTAGCTAAGGCTGAATTTGAACCATCATGTTTTGAAGATGCATGTACTAATGAGGTTTGGATGCAAGCCATGCAAGAAGAGATGGATTCCATTCAAAGGAATGACACTTGGAAGTTGACAGAGCTTCCACATGACAAAAAAAAGATTGGCACCAAATGGGTCTATAAGACTAAGTTTAACAGTGATGGGAGTGTTGAAAGACGCAAAGCAAGATTAGTTGCTAAAGGATTCACAGAGAAGTATGGAATTGATTATGAAGAGACATTTGCACGAGTAGCAAGACAAGAGACCATTAGAATGTTGATTTCATTAGCAGCTCATAAAAAGTGGAGCATACATCATATGGATGTGAAAAGTGCCTTCTTGAATGGGTACTTAGAAGAGGAAGTATATGTGGAGCAGCCACAAGGTTTTGAAGTGGAAGGAAAGGAGAATAATGTCTACAAGTTGAAGAAGGCTTTGTATGGCCTTAAGCAAGCACCAAGAGCGTGGTATGCAAGGATTGATGGATAATTTTAGGAAAATGGCTTCCAGACAAGTAAGAATGATCCTACCCTTTACTACAAACAAGAAGGTATTGATATTTTAATCATAAGTTTGTATGTTGATGATCTATTGTATATGGGTAATAGTTCTAAGATGAATGATAAATTCAAAGTTGCTATGATGAATGAATTTGAGATGAAAGACCTAGGCATCATGAAATATTTTCTAGGAATGGAGGTTTATCAAAGTAAGGATGAGATTTTCATTTGTCAGACAAAGTATGCACAGGATATGCTAAATAAATTGGATATGCTTGATTGTCATCCATCCCCTACTCCAAATTCTCATGGAGAGGTGTTATGTAGAGATGATGGTGCTGATTTAATTGATGAGAAAACTTACAGAAGTATTGTGGGGAGCTTGATATTTCTAACCCACACAAGGCCTGATATTACATACTCAGTTTCACTTGTTTCAAGATATATGACAAATCCATCTAAAATACATATGAAGGCAGCCAAGAGGATTTTAAGGTATGTGAAAGGCACTCTAAATTTTGGTATTCATTACTACTCTTCTAAAAAGTTCAATCTTGTTGGATTTAGTGATTCAGATTGGGGAGGTAGTCTTGATGACCGTAAGTCCACCTCTGGAAATTGTTTCTCTTTTGGTTCTGGTTTGATTACATGGAGCTCAAAAGAACAAAGCATTGTTGCCCTCTCATCCACAGAAGCGGAGTATGTTGCAGTTACCTCAGCAGGTACACAAGCTCTTTGGTTCAGAAAAATTTTGGAAGAAATTGGAGAAAAACAAGTTCAGCCTACAATGATTTATTGTGATAATATAAGTCCCATCAAGGACAAATCATTTTGACTTGAAATATCACTTCATTAGAGATTTGGTGCAGAAGAAGGATATTGAATTGAAGCATATAAATACTCAGCATCAACTAGCAGATATCTTCACCAAAGCAGTTGCAAAAGATCAGTTTTTAGCACTACAAGATAAGATAGTAAATCCTCATTAATCATTAAGGGGAGTGTTGGGAATAATGTTTAATTAGTTATGTAAATTGCTCACAATGTAACTAGTAGATTTTGTGTTCTGTGCAAAATTAAAGCAACAGATTGTTAGGGTGGTCACTGTTGATTAGCTATGATGTCAGTAGATTTGTTTCAAAATAAATTTTAGTAATATTTTTACTATATAAGAATGTAGTTAATAGCTGAATTAAAATATGAGATTTGTAGCATTGATGTCAGTAGATTTGTTTCAGAATAGATTTTAGTAATATTTTTACTATATAAGAATGTAGTTAATAGCTGAATTAATATATGAGATTTGTAGCATTTCTTAGATCACACAGTAACTGTGTTTTTTAATTGTTTTATTCTTTTTTTTTAATATGTATTTTTCTTCATAGTACTATTGGCTTCTCAATTGGCTTGAAATAATTCATTTCATATTCTACCTAATATTTGTTCAAACCTTTTTTTTACCTCCAAAAATAGGATTCCTCTCCAAAAATGTGATTCCAAAAATGTGATTCCTCTCCTGACATCATATCTAGATAGGGTTAATATTATAATATTTGTTTTCGTTCCGTGGAAATGGGTTGGTGTGAGTGTGGCAAGTTCGGTTTGAATGACTTCAGGGAACTGCAGTTATATACTTTGGGCATATGTGTGTTTTCCGTATTGGAGCAAATGACTATTACTATTTGTTTTCTATTATTATTAATATTAATATTTTTCAGGTCCTATTCGATCTGGGTTGGTGCCAGAGTGGCAAGTGTAGCCTGAATTAGGTATTTGCGGATAGATACTTGGGACTCTGGGTGTCGCTTACCGCACAGAAACTACATTTGGGCACGCCAAGATTCAGCAAGATTCTTACGGTTTGTGGTATGTGAGTGTATCCTTGCGCAGAGGATCAGCAACTCATTGGCCTCCCTTTCTAGGAAGGGTTCCTGTGTGCCATTGATTAGGAATTCTCAGAGATGGGCTCCTGCTGTATTAGCAGTGGAGAAAGAGTTTGTAGCACTGACTGAAAATTCAACAAGATTACAGAGTTGGATCACTCATTGGCATGAGGAAAACAGGTTAGATCCGCAGTTGGGTTCGCTCTTGCAGCAAAATGAAACAATTCTGATTGGTTCTTTTGTAGTTCCAAATCCCAGCTATCAGAGTGGAATGGAACATTCAGAGAGCTATACTTGTGTTACATCCCACGGTCCAAAATTGAGCACAAAACACATCTATACCCATTCCGGTATGGAACGTGAAACTGTGCAATACCCTGTTCAAAAACAACATCAAAGCCAAATGCGGGATGTTGCATCGCCACCCGGGAGAAATTCAAATGTTGCAGTGTTTCCTGTTACCAATTTTCTCAGCGCTTTCTATCTCTGCAAACGGCAGTTAGGCCATGGGAAGGACATCTACATGTACAGGTCTGTTATAATTATCATACCAAATTGATTTATAGTTTGGAGAATCACATGGAAATTTGATTATAGCTTCAGGCCAATGATTCTTTTTCATTTTTGCACATCCAAAAAGCCTGTTCAATCAATCTAGAATCTTGAGAGTGAGAGCAATCACTTAGTTAATGTGTGGTTTCAATAGCCCCTCGGATTTTTTGTGTGCTCATATGTAAAATTTGGGTTGGAAATTTGTGAGAACCCATGCTTCAAGAGAGTCTCATTCTGTGTTTGCTGATTATTGCAGAGGTGACAAAGCATTCTGCAGCATGGAATGCCGCTCCCAACAGATTTTGATGGATGAATGACTGGGATCTTTTAAATCGAATGTTTCTTCTTTTGGTAGCAAACTTTTCTTTAGTAAGTACAGCTACTCTGCTAAGAGAAGAATGGGAAGTGTGCGAGCAAGGAAAGGCATTTCAGTGTCTGTATTGCTCGGATCTGGAGGCTGTAGGAAAATACAGTGTGGCAGATGATATAAAAATATATGCCTGTAGCATTTTATGCTGAGGAAAGGGATGGGGTGGGCTTCTCGTAGGCATATTGATATGGGATGAGCTATGTTGTGTACGTGTTGCCGAAAGTTTTTAGGTTCAATCTCTCTGTAAATTTCCAGACGCCATTTACAGGTATAGAGTCCAAGAGCTTCCCGAGGTACATGAGTTTCTTAATAAGGTATGTGCCTGTAGCAGAGAGATCTCGAAAGCCAAAAGAGCAGAGACAAATTTATAGAGAGATAGGCATATGCTCCTCTGTTATGATGAATGTGAGTGTCGATTACAATAGAAAAATATTTCTCTCATATTAGGTTTACTGCAAATTTCTGAAGTGGTATTGCAGATTTCTGATGTGTTTCCCACAGACAATGATCAGAACTTCGTACCAGTGCTGAAAACTTTAACGTATTATGTGTGTTATCATCTGTTCCCAGTTTTTTCTGAAAGTGAAGATTACATTGCATAACGATTTATTTTGGTTTACGTAGTTGCTCCACATTATATTGGAAGGATGATCTTTTGTCTTTGACAAAGAAAACCCCAGAAATAATGAGACTATTTAGGGTTTACCCTTAGGTTCGTTCACTGAATGCTATTGTGAGACTATTTATGTTTTACCCTTAGGTTTGTTCACTGAATGCTATTGTTTCTAAATGTGACTAAATTGTGAGGCTATTTATGTTTTACACTTAGGTTTGTTCACTGAATGCTATTGTTTCTGAGCAGCTCAATAATAGCTCTCTGAACAGCTCAATTAGCTATTATTGACTTTGTTACTAAGTATTGCGTAAATAATGAAATTCAGAGTTCAAATCCAAAAAAGTACTTCTGAATAAATTTTATGATAGTTAATCTATGGTAACTTAATTCACGATCCCCTGTTATAAAGTAATATATAAACCATGAAAATTTTCCTAATAAACTTAATTGACTATTAACTAAATCAAAGTACTTTGGCACTTCTGCTAAACAGACTGGAAGACAAAATTTGCTGCTATACAGTTTTAAATTTAAATCTATAAATGTAAATATAAATTTACTCTACAATAATGTTTGAAAGTTTAGTAATATTAATCCATGCAGATATAAGAATGTGGAAAAGTTATATTATTTTTATATATTTTTTATTATAACAACGGCCCATTTCCATAAGGAGAAGTGGAAAATCAATATTAATAGCATTAAGCTATTAAATTGCAGCCATTCTCTGGCAGTAACAACAAAAACGTATTTATAAATCTAGAGTTACATAATGTTATTTATTAATTTAGAGTTACAGAGATTACAATAGTCTTGAGCCAGAACAGTGGTGGAAACGATTATAAACTACTTGTGCATGGAATCATTTTGATTACACTGACTACATTTGCTGTCTGTCGCTTACAGATAGTACTGCAATCTAGCTGCAACCTCATTTATCTTTTACCTTTTCAAAGAAGGCAAAGACCTGAAAATACCGTAACAAATCCCAAACCGTTTTCTTAGAGCCAATTTGGATAATTAGGCTGCTAACGAGGCTTATGCTCATGTAACGTTTTTTCCCTACTCATGGTTACTTTTAGATTGATTACAGAATGGACAACATTTTTCAGGGTGAATACCAAACTATTTTCTATGTCATTAATATATAACAAATATATTTTTAGACTGATTATAGAAAATAATTTACAAGCTGTAAACACATTGTTTACATTTTTCAGTATAAAAACCAAACTATTTTCATTAATAACACACGTCTTAAGCGAGAGGGTTTAATACAATTTTCGAATATCGAATGCAAAAATGGATTCATCGAACTTCCATTTCTAATTCTGCCAGAGTCGTATTAGACATCACCTCATAGATTGCTCTTTTCACTTGAAGTGGATGATCACTTTGTGAAATCTTTATTTTGTCTGTTACTAAAATTGTTGTAACAACAATTATAGCTACAAAATGACAAAGCTTTAATATATTTCCTTGAACATTGCCTAGAAATTGGGAGCACCAAACCTCTATATAGTTCTCAGTTTTTATACGCTCAATGAATCAGTAAATCTTACACACAAATTGGCCGCAGGGTACTTCTATATGATTCTAAACTTGTATACACTGCATGAAAGAACGAATCAATTTGGATTAGAAAACTGCTTTGTTTCTGTCACCACTAAACAAATTATTATCACACTTAAAATATGCATTATCCAACCGTATGTGCAATTGAATATAGAGGTTCGTGCTCTGTTGGGTGATAAATTAATAAATTATAGTGAATTGATCCCTTGGCCTATATCATTTGAAATTATTAGAGTAACTGGCAGAATCGGTAGCAATGTGGGATTGTTTGAGTAATCCGAAAGGTATAAACATTAATCACTGTAAAATTCATATGCAAAGATTCCTTCGGATGAAAGGTGGAACTCAGAAATCTCAATCTCTTGGCTAGTAATGAAAGATGCTGGCATAAAGAAGTTGGCATTCATGAATATTAACCTTTTTAATCTATTTATTATTATTGAACTTCTTCAAAATAAGAAATAGTATAGATGCTGAATTTCAATCTTCAAACTAATAAATTTTTTAATATTAACTTAGTTACTTATTTATAAATAATCTCATTATCAAATAACATAAATCATATATAAATGAGAACTTAAGTATTATTCATTCAAGTGATAGTAACTATTTTAAATATGAAATATGAACCACACTAGTTGGTTAGAAACAGGTCGACAAATGGTTTTCCATGTGATTTTCCCCAAAAAATCTCTCATAAATATGAAATACCTATTATCATTTAGCAACTATAAACTAATTGAGCAAGGGATATACAAGAGTTTATAACCAAGTTATTTGTTTATTTTTATTGGAATTCCACGATTTATTTCAATAAAGTTGGTAGTGGGAGCATTTGAATCATTGTTCTGATGGTAGAAATAGATTCAACACCATCAAAAATTCATAGGGCACCGAAAATTATGAAGCTTGATAGTTGTAACCTCCACTTCCAAAAATTTCACTTAGATTTAGTCAAAATCATATCAGATTTTCAATTATTTTATGGGCCAAAACTTTGGCTCCTTGTACTATTAATATTACTCAATATCTCCATCAACTAGTTTATCTCAAATTAAAATAAATACTCCATCTCAAGCTTAGATAAGTTCCACATAGGTTTAATAAGTTTCACTTCTAATAGCTAGAATGCCATCATCATTGTTAAAATATGCTAAAGTACGCATTTTCTCTTAGCCATTGAAACCTTATTCAATGTTGTTGGTCTCTTTGGGATGCGCAAGTAGAGTCTCCTCGTCAATAATTTGAATCTCTTTCTTCTGAACTTGACAATATTGAGACTGTGTTGATTTAATGGACGAAAAATGGAAGACAAAGTAATGGAAAGGTAAGATGCAATTCACAGGTCTGAGACAATGCTCACATTGAAGTTTGCTCACACTTACTCTTACATTTATGAAGCCATAGTTGAGTACATTTATAAAAATACAATATAGTTTAAGAGTTTAAATAAACTACTAAAGAATATAATTTAAAACAAAATTAAGATTAATAACAATATATAACAAAGTCTAAAAATGCCTATATTAGAATTTTCCCCATTATTCTATTAACATCCCCTTTAATAGAGAAATGTGTTCTCAACAACACTAAATTGGTTTTTAAATATTTCAAACTTTGTCTTTCTAAGTCTTTTTGAAAATGTTAGCCATATTTTCATTTGTGATACAATAAATTAGATAAATCTAGTTTAAATGCATGGGTTTTGGGTTTCAATGTGCTTTGATCCAGCATGATACAATGCATTGTTAGCTATGATGATCATAGTTTATAACCATTGACATTTTCTTTTCTTCTCCCACATTTTGCAGAATCCACCCGAACCAAACTGCTTCACAAGTATCACTACATAAGGCTTTTCACTCACCTTCAATTGATGACAAAGAAATAGTTGTTTTTTTCTTATTGCTACATTGGATGATCCCAATTCCAAGGCTAAATGCACATCTTATGGTGGATTATGTCATTAATATTTCGGCCCAATCTGAATTTAAAAAACTTGCCAACTCAACATCAAATTTATCAATATATTTAATACCAAAATTAACAGTCCCTTTCATATATCAAAGGACTCTCTTCATTGCTTTCCAATATATTTCATGGGCCTTAGCCATGTATTGACTAAGGATGTTGATTGAATATGCTATGTTCAACGTAGTTGCAGTGAGATAGTTTAGAATCCCCCCAGATAACAATAAAGTGCACCATCCACCTCTTTTATCTCATCATCAATGCAAAATTAACATTATGTTCTAAAGGAATTGGCATTACCTTTTATTGATTCATATTGAATCTTTTGAGTAGCTCCTTGTATATTTGCTTTGTGTGACTAGTGTCTGGCCAACCTCTGTCCATAGCTCAAGACCTAAGCAATAATGCAATTCACCATGGTCTTTCACATCAAAACCATGTGACAATTACCTTTAATTTCTTCAACGAGCTTAGATCCATTGCTTGTTATATGGTAAGATCATCAACATAAAAGGAAATCAAAGAAATTTTCCCCTTTTGATCTAGCTTGATATATAAGTTACGATCACTCTTACTTTTCTTAAAACCTTTTTATATAAAGGAATAAATCCTCACATATCAAGATCTTCATCCCTATTTTAGTCTATAAAGGGATTTCTTTGATTTACAAACAAGATGCTCTTGACCCTTCTTTACAAATCCTTCTAGATGAGCAAGATATAATTCTTCCTTTAATTCATGATTGAGAAAAGCATATTTGACATCTAACTGCTATGGTTTCCAATTATTTTTTGTAGTTAAAGAAATCATCAATTTAATTTTGTTTAGCTTAGATATAGGTGCAAAGGTATCTTCATAATCAATTCCCTCTTTCTGTGAATATCCCTTTGCAACCAATCTAGCTTTCAATCTATCTATAGTACCATCAATGCTAAATTTGGGTTTGAACAACCATTTACAACTTATGGGAAATTTCTTTTTAGGAATTTAGTTAATTCTCATATATTATTTTTCATCATGGACTCATATTCTTCATTTATTGCATCACTCCATTCTTTATGTTCTTTATCTTGTTCAAAATTGAAAGGCTATATGACATTGATTACTTAAGTCATCAAGGCGTAGCCTTTATACATTACAAGCAATTGAGTTCAGCATGATGACCTCCTTGGTGCTTCACTGATATCACCTACTCTTGGTGTGCTTTAGCTACTTTAAGTGTCCATGTTGTTGTATTCTTACTCCTATTTCTATTCTGGTTTATCATCTGCTACTTCTTTAACATTATCATCATAATAAGAAGGAACATCGTATGCATCATAATTGTCCACTTTGTGGCTTTCATCAACATGCTCATGAAATAACATGTCTCTACTTGCAAACATTATTATTTGCACGGATAAAACATATTATATGCTTTGTGATCAAAACCATTTCAGCATTAAAACTTATATATATATATATATATATATATATATATATATATATATATATATATATATATATATATATATATATATATATATATATATATTAATTGAATGATGGTGTTTTTACAAGAAGGACCTTGGCTTAAATAAGCCTTAGGGCACCTTTTCGAGGAGCAACATGATCTTTGATTGTGCCCTAATTACATAATTAATTAATTACGTAACAATGACTATTTTTGGAAAAAATATTATGTCTCCTAGGAGGCTTCTTCCTCTACTAGATTCTCCACTTGATAAGCTATTCGTTAATTATTCGACATCGCAACTTCCTTTCCATGGTGGTAACAATTCCTTTTGGTTCTAAGATGAACTTTCCTTCATTATTTAATATAAGAAGCATTGTCTGTGCTAATTGGTGTCTCCCCAATGTTTTTTTAAGACAAGATACATGGAAAACATTGTGAAATCCATTGTTTCTCAGAAGGCTTAAGTTGTATGCGACTTGGTCGATCTTTTTGTTAATCTGATGTGGTCCATAAAACTTTGGCACCAATTTGTTTTTTCCTTTTTGTTTTAGGGATAATTTCTTATAAGGCTAAAGTTTAACAAATATCCATTCTCCAACTTCAAATTCTCTCTTTGTTTTGTGTTTGCCAGACTACTGCTTCATGTGATTTCTTGCAATAATTAGATTTTCTTTTAACATTTGAAAATATTTTTGGGTTTCTTCTAATTGCTCCTTAACTGCTGGAACTTTTGTCTTGGAAATGGCCAAATCCTTCCATTTTGGAGGTTCATATATGTACAGAGCTTGAAATGAGGTCATCTTTGCAGAAGTGCGATAAGTTGAATTGTACCACCATTCAACGAGATGTAACCATTGAGCCCACTTGATTTTTTGGCCTAATGCATAGAAATGAAGGTAGGCTTATAAGCATTTATTCACAGTTTCTGTTTGAGGATGATATGCATAACTCATGTTGAGGTATGTTCCAATATGTTTGGAAAACTCCTTCCAAAAATTCACCTTAAATTTAAGATCTCTATCACTAATAATGGCTTTAGGAAATCCATGTAATTTTATAGATATTCTTGGAAAATATCTTGGCGATCTATTTTTCTGAATCTGATTTCCTCATTCCTATGAAGTGTGCATATTTTGTGAATATGTCTACTACTACAATAATTTTATCTTTCCCTCGTGACATGGGTATTTCTTCCCATCTTTGGTTTGGGATGCTTAAGGGGTGGAGCAACCATCAGGTCATAATGTTCTCACTTTTATTTCATTGACATTGATCACATTCTGCTACATAGTTTTTAATATCATTATTCATACCCGTCCAAAAGAATGATTGACGTGCATTATAGTAGGTTTTAAAGAATCCTATGTGTCTCATTGACAATGAATCATGTGAATCTTTGAGAATCTTGGCTTTAAATTTGGAATTTGAACTGAGATACATTCTTCCCTTGCACCATGTTAGAATATCGTTTTTCCATTCAAATGTTGAATTATGAGGAAGGTTATTGATTATAGCATTCACTTCGAATATCATTAAGCCAATTGGGAAAAACAACCGAAACTACAAGAAATGATGGTTCTTCATCTTTCCTAGGCAAGGGATAAACTACTTACACATTATCTCCCTTTGTTATGTAATATATCCATGTCAAAGGCAATGATTTTTTCAATCCATTTCTGTTGTTCTGTAGATAGATTTTTCTGTTGGAGGAGATGTTGAAGACTATTATGATCTGTTCATATTAAGAACTTACATCCCAAGAGATATTGTGTCTATTTAGCTAAAGCATGCATAATAGCAAGAATTTCCTTTTTGTATGTAGACTTTAGACATTCTTTCTTATTGATCTTCCTGCTTTCAAACGTAAGTGGGTGGCCTTCCTGCATTAGTACTGCTACTATACCAAAACCTGAAGCATCACCCTCAATTACAAATGGATTTGAAAAGTTTATAGTTTCCAATACAGGGGCATTAGACACAAATTCCTTCGTCTTAAAAACACTTTTCTGCTTCATCATTCCATCGAAATGAGTTCTTCTTTAGAAAGTTCGTTAGGGGTGCGGTTATATGGGCATATTGTTTTATAAATCTTCGATAATATCCGGTCAATCCTAAGAATCCTCTTAGCTTGGAGATATTACTTGGTTTAGGCCATTCCATTATAGCCTTTACCTTATTAGGATCTAATTTAACTCCTTCTTTGGATATTATATGTCTGAGATAGTCTACTTCCTCTTTCCCAAAAGTGCATTTGGACTTTTTGGCATAGAATTGATGCTCTTCTAATACATTAAGGACTTGCTCCAAATGTTGTAGGTGCTCCTTCCATCATTTATTATAAATTAGAATGTCATCAATGAACACTAATACAAACTTCCTTACATATGGACAGAATATGTCGTTCATAGTAACTTGGAATGTTGTCAGTGCATTGGTTAAACCAAGATACATTACTTTAAACTTGTAATGACCTTCATGTGTTCAAAACACATTTTTTGTTATGTATTCCAGCCTTATTCTAATTTTGTAATACCCTGATCTTAAGTCCAGTTTTGAGAAGTATTTAGCTCCATGTAGTTCATCCAACATTTCATCGATAAAATGGATTGACTTGTTTTTATTTTTTATTTTTTTTATTCCTCGATAATCGATGCATAATCTAAATGATCCATCTTTCTTTCAAACTAATAGAACTAGAGAAGCATACAAACTTCCAGTTTTTGTGATAATGCCACATTTTAAAAGATCTTGGACTAATCTTTCAATTTCAATTTTTTGTTGATGTGGATATCAATAGAGCTTGATGTTGATGGGATTTGATCCTCATTTGGCTCCGATTATATGCTCGATTTCTCTTTTAGGAGGAAAATTCATTGGAAGATCTTGGAATACTTTTTCATGCTTTTGAATTAGCTCTTCGACCTCCGGTGCTTCTTCGTTGACCAGATTTGAAGTAAACATTTCAAATTGATGACACTGTACTAAATAAGCTAGTTCTCCTTTCCAAGTCATTTTAATCCTCTTGGATGATGATACAATTTGATTCTCAAGGGGTTGAAACCCATATAGCTTATATATCTTCCCTTCCTATTTAAATTTAATAAATTTAGTTTGATGATTGGCAAAGTAAGTACCTAGTGTTTGAAGCCATTGGATACCTAGGACCACATCCACTCCTCCTAATGATACAGTGTAGAACAAAGATTCTAGCTTATAGCCTTGAATCTGTGTTTTGACTTTATGACATTTCCCCACCTTTCATCTTTGTTACCATCAACTACCATAACCTTCATGTTGGGCATGGAAAATGTGAAAATGTTGATTCTTTTCGCCATAGTTGAGTCCAAAAAATTATGGGTGCTACTGGTATCGATCAAAACCATTACATTGCTCTTCTTGATATGTCCTTTTAATTTTAATGTTCGGGGCTGTGATATACTTGTCATGGCCAATCATGACACTTGCGGTATATTCTCGTTATCTTGTTCTGGAGGAAATTTTGGAGAATATTTGATTTCTTCTATGTCTAATTCTTCATTGTCTGAATCATTAGTTGCTTCACATTTATATAAGTTCTTGGTTTCTTTTCCTTCAACAAATCTATGTCTAGGGTCCTATTTTTCTCCACGACATCTACAATTTCCCTCTTTCATTTTTTACATTTCCAAGTTGGTTTTTTCTCCTTCACGAAGATGCAGTGGAACATATTTTGTGTTATCAGTGTTCACATCTTGAGAAAATATTCGTCTCGAATATACTCTTTAACTTTAGACCACTACATATTTTCAGTAGATCTTTCCTATGTCTCGCTACCTCTACAGAAGTTATGTCATGAATCTCAAGTGCAACCTGGAGATGTGGTTTAATTCTCGTGGTGTATGATTGAATGAAACACGTTTATGATTATCTAGGTACTCATGTAGCTAACGTCTCCCATTCTTTGGTGTATTAGTCCACATCTCCTTTTTTTTTTTGTAGTCAAGTGAGTGTCGAGAATAACTCTGCTTCTTTGACACCTTGGAGCCTTTTAAAGAATTCATTTTTGAATTTCCTCCAACAGATAGCAAGTGTTGCCTTTTTCCACCACATATAACAATTATATGCTTCTTTTTCAATTTGCATGGATGCATGTCTGATCTTTTCATCATCATTTCAATACTGTAAATCTCAAAATATTCTTCTACTTTATTAAACAATGCAACACTACACTTCTTGTTACCATCAAATTTGGAGAGTTAAAGTCTTTCTCTTCGTTGATATGTCACAACTGTTGGAGTAAAAAGAAGCTATTGATTCGTAAGATGTATTTTTTGAAATTTTTGTTACTATTTTTTTGATGGGGTATGGATGACACTTTTGGAGACTCGGGTTTCTCATGTGATTATGACACTTTTGATGAATCTGGAGAATTGAGATGTTGAGTTGCTTCATGATTTTGGGTATTTAATCGAGTCTAATCTTCAACTTGTCACAAATACAAGTCAACATCACCATTGATTGACTACGATTTAGATTCACCGTAGTTGAAAGGATTGCATGATCCTTTTTAAATTCGTTATGGTTCTCACCGAGTTGACTTTCTATTCTCTTTGTTGTATTCTAGAGCTCCTCAACGCTTTCTCCATGTTCTGTCACCTTAGTCTCGAGATCTATCATTCTTTATTAAAACCAGTCATCGACATTGATGAAGACATTAATCGGGTATGAGCTGGAGTATACTTATCGAGCTTAACCCTTTTTCTTATCTTCACCCTAATTTTTTTCTTAAATAAGCATATTAACTATATTAAATATATATATAGTATATATAACTACATTAAATATATATATATATATATATATATTTCTATATTATATAAGTATATATTATTTATTTATTATTTAATGGCAACGATTATAAAATCAAAGTGCGGTGTTTGGTGGTTCAACAAACAACGTCGTTAACTGAGATTGGACATGGTGACAATGATTTTAACCAGAGATTTGGATGTGAGCGCAGTAGGGAAAAGGGACGAAGGTAAATAAGACTGGAGGACAGGGCTTGGACGAATCGGAAAGGAGCAGATTGGCAATGCGGCAAGGGATGGAGTGAAAAGGAGTGGATCGACAATGCGGTGAGGACAGAGTGAAAAAGAGAATAGAGTTGTTGGGAATGGTGGAAGAACATTGATCAATGTTGTTGAACAACAAACAGGAGCTCTAGGAGCGACTGGCTCTAATACCACCTGGAGCATTAAAACTTCTAAATATTTGTAACATGATAAAATGATTTGCTTCTAAATATTTGTAAATGGCTTGCTGGTTAGTTTATAGCCATAAAGAGCTTTGAAAGGAGTTTTATGGTCATAACTTTTAGTTGAACTCTTATTTTTCAAATAAACGCTAGTACTAATAGCTTTAGCACAAAAATCATTGGTAGGATTTTTATCTTTTGTCATGTTTCATGCAACTTCCACTAAGGTTCTATTCTTTCTTTCAACAACTTCATTTTTCAATACTTGATGAATGCACTTGATGTATATTTCCCCCCTTGATCTAATTAGAGGATCTTACTGTATTTACTTGTTTTCTTTTATCCATATTTTTAAAATATTTAAAGCATTTAAATACACCATGTTTCTTTCTCATAACGTAAACCCATATATATTTTGTGCAATCATTAATAAAGATCAAGAAATAGTATGCTCCTCCAAGTGATTTTGTCTACATAGTACAACACACATTTGTAAGGAGAAGTTCAAAAATGTCTCTTTTTATTTTATCTATATCAATCGATAACTCTTCCTTATAAAAGTTCCCTAACACACACCCTTCACATGTACTATGTTCATTTTCATGCAATGGAAGTCTCTCCATCATTCCTTTTTTTTGTAGTAGAAATTCATGATAGTTATGGTGACCATATCTTTTGTACCATAAATCTTTTGTTGTAAAGGTTGTAGCTTCCAATGCTTGTCCTGCTCATCACATTAATCATATATAAGTTTGCAACTCATTTTCAAGTTGCAATAACATTGTAATGATCTCACATATATTTTACCACATAATGGGAATTTACAAGTTCTACCTTCAAATCTGTTGGAATATCTAATTCCTACATGTCTCTAGTTGTGATTCTCACTAAGTAAAGGAGTCTGTTCCTAGTAGTTAGGATCCATTTCCTAGGTTGGTGTGTGGTTGAGAGATTTCCTCAACCAACATATTATGTGTCTAAAATAGTCTCTCTATCTTGAGACAACATTCTTGTATATATTTAATTGCATTTGATTAATAAATGTAATCTGGATTCTCAGTTTTTACAACTTTTCAGGGACATGTGCAAACAAAAGCACATATTTGTTCACATTGTATATCTACTCAAACACAAATCCACACAACCAACTCTGACAAAACACACACAACATCATGCCTCACACTCAATGCACCAACTTGTTCACTATTCACTAGTTGGTCACACTAGTCCTTACTTACATAGCATCTCACGCTAAGTACCCACACTAATCTTTACACAATTGTGCCCAATAACCACACCAATCTTGATAAATGCAACAATTTCAATACACACCATTCTTCTTTTCTCACAATTCCACAACCCTCCAACAAGTTAAATTATGATACCAAGATACCAAAACATAAAATAGAAGATAAAATAATGAAAAAATAAGATTCTCACATTTACCAAACCACTTTAAATACATTTATAATTTAAACAAACTTAATAAAATTTAACATTTTATTAAAACATAATTTTAACTATACCAATACATAACAAAACCTAAATAATATCAATTCTAAAATTTTGTCCATTATTCTACTAACGTGAATCTGTCCAAAACTTAACCATAACAGCATATGGCATGGATGCTATCTCAAGATTGATACCCAAAGTTTCCATCATTACGCATTCTACCTCTATTAGCACTGTAAAATGTTTACTGTTTGTCATTAACCTTTCTAACTTCTCACAAACACTAAAACTAAACCCAATTTTATCGATGTATAGGTTACACCCTTTGTACATAACCCAAATATAACTGGGTTAAGACATACTGGAACCTTGCAAAAACGAAGCAGGAAATGGTCATCAAAGAAAGATGTGAACATGAACATTTTATGAATTTTGCACACTTCTTCTTTAGTTAAAGCTTAGTGAGCGAAAACATGAAGATGGACGTCCGTGTTTATGACTTAGTGGGTCTGCAAAAATGAAAGTCAACAAAGTAGATGGATCAGAGGTAATAAGTTATGATAGCAACTAGATTAGTTGAAATAGAGCTTCAGATAGCAACCCGGCCATTATCTATATATATTTTCATTGAAGAATTTTAAATTTATAATAAATTATTAAAATTAATATAAAAGTATTAAAAATATAATATCATTTAGATGAGAGAATTAAATAATATAATTTCACTTGCTTTATTTTATTTGTTTGGTTGTTTTTTTAATATTTATAATTGTTAGATTTACATATACATTCCTATCGTGTTTCTGGATTATTTTGAGATTCACTTTGCGACCACTCATAAAAGTAATGATAATGGTTTGAAAGTTTACTAATACCTACTGAATTATTCTGAGATTCATCCTAGGACCACTCATAAAAATAATGATAATGGTTTGGAAGTTTACTAATACCTACATTTATCTTAGGTCCACTCATAAAAATAATAATGATAATGGTTTGAAAGTTTACTAATACCTACTGAATTATTCTTAGATTCACCCTGGGACCACTCATAAAAATAATGATAATGGTTTGGAAGTTTACTAATACCTACATTTATCTTCGGACCACTCATAAAAATAATGATAATAGTTTGGAAGTTTACTAATACCTACATATTCACCCCAAAACCACTCATAAAAATAATAATAATGATTTTGAAATTTACTAATACCTAAAAACTTAAAAATTAACCCTAATAATAATAGTTTGAAATTTTACTTATACCTAACCATAATAAACAGAATTTCCATCACACCTAAACTAATTAACTAAAGTCATCTGGTGCAAAATCTGTATTTGCTTATTGCATTCTATGTTGTGTTCTTGGCTCTTCATATTATATATGATATAAATGTTCCCTTTCAATGCTCCCGTTCCGTTCCTTTAAAAAAAATCCGAAGGAATGTCTCTATTTGTAATAACAAGAATTTCCATCGCACGTAACCCAATTGACAAGGTTGAAGGAGTTAGTTGGAAGTCAGATGCCGCAAAATTTGAATTTGATTATTAAATTCTATGGTATGTTCTTGGCTTTTCATATTACATGGGATATAAATGGTTCTTTTCCATGCTTCTTTTTACTTTAAAACAAAAATTCCGAAGGGAAGTCTTTTATAGGAATATTAAGATTTATATGAATTTGAATTTGGTTTGTCAAAGAGATCACAACTAAATCCGAATTTGAATCAAATTTCCATTGCAAATAAACACAATGTGATTTTGAATTAAATTAGATCAAATATAACACTATGTGAATTTGAATTTAATTGGATCAAATATATCAAAAATCAAATATATAGATCAATTATCGGCAATTAAGTTAAGCCTATGAAACACACACTTGAGATCACTTCTTTTCTATGTAAAATAATTATTATCAATATGAGGATTCGTACATATTAAAAACAATTAACCTATAATTAAGTTAAACCTAGGAAAAACACACTTAATGAGAGTTTTCTTGAGAATTTTATTATCAGTGTGAGGATTTCGGGAAAGGAGATGAAAATTGTTTTTTAAATTATCAATGAGTCATTTTATAAATTTTTATTTTTATAAGTAAGATATATTTATAATATTGGTATAAAATTATTATTTTATGTAAATTTTGTTAATGTATGCAAATTGGAAAATTTATTAGGGATTAGTGGTTCATTTTCAGTGTTAGATAGAAAAATAAGAATATAACTTGAAATATCTAACACTTTTTTATCTAATCAATTATAGCAAAACCAACTAAATTATTATTCAAATTTCTTCAACGAGTGAAATTACATGCTTTGACATTGTTTAACATTGACAATGCCTAAGTGATATATCTCAAACTAAAAACTAGTTATTTCCAATTGTTTGGTGAATATGCCTTCTAGCTAATCTCAAGATCCACAAAATTCAAGGAAAATGTCACCATTGTTGGCAAGCTCGTGAATGAAGTGATGGCAAGTGTCAATGTGTTTGATTTTTTGGTGAAACACATGGTTATTGGACAATGAATTGTTGAATTGTTGCCACAAAAAATAGAATTTAGCTCCTTCTCAACATGTGCAATCTTTCAAGAGTCCCTTTAGACATACTACATGACATGATGTTATAGGAGCTACTACATATTCTGCTTCTACAGAATATATTGAGACAATGAACTATTTCTTAGATGCCCATGAGATCAATTTTGTGCCTAAATGAAAATCATATCACGAGGTGCTTTTCTTATCATTAGTTGTATCAACAAAGTCATGTCTATGTATCATGTAAATGTTTTTTCTTCGTAAGTGATGTACCACATCCTATCGTTAGTTATACCTATAATATACATTAAAATTTATTTCCATCTTTTCAATGAAAGTCCTTGGAAGAATTTATAAATTTGGAAATGAAAATCATTGCATACATATCATCAAACCTACTTGTAGTAAGGAATGTGAGGTTTCTTACCAGCCTCTTATTTAGTGTTGAATCAACTATTGTTCCTTCATCCTAATCGTTGAATTTTGTTCCTATTGCAATATGTGTTTCTATTGGTTTTAATTTATCCTTCCTATGCCTATTCAAGATATTTGTAGCATACTTTTGTTGACATTCGAAAATGCCTTGAGTAGATTGCTAAACTTCAATCCTCAAGAAGTACTTCATGAAACCAAGCTTTCTCATATCAAACTCTTTTTTCATGGAAGCTTTGAAATCATATAACATATTTCTAGTATATATCATATCATCAACATAAAGACAAAATATAAGAATTTTACATTGCCAATCTCATTTTTTGTAAAGGGTGGGCTCATTGCATCTACATACCACCCGACCATAGGTTGGGCTAAACCAAATCTCTCTTTCATACAATCACCCCCATGCCATATTCTAAGCATGAATGTAGGATCTCATGGAACAAATCAAACAAAACCAATCTAGGGCTTCTAGAGGCCAAACCACCTCAACCCTCAACTAGTGATTCGACCTCATGGTTGGACATCACTAGATTGGTCCCTTACCCAAGTTGTTCAGGGCTCTAGAGTGTTTTTTCCAACTAGGGCTTCCAGGACTAGTAACTCAACCCACAATCGTTGCTAGCTTTCCAGAGCATTTTTCCAACCAAGGCTTCCAGGACTAGTAACTCAATCCACCAAGGGCTTCGAGAGAATTTTACAACAAAGTGTTCAAGGATGTTATGCTCTTGACCTGTGAGAAGATACCAGAATACCCAATATGCGAATAAATATAACCAGAACACAGAACAATAAGAAATAACAGCATGTATTTTATTATTCAGAAAGGAAAGAAATTTTCACTTGCCTCTTCGAGGGGGCAACCTCCAATAGAGCTAGGCTCAATTACAAAATAAGAGACAACACTCCTCAAGGGGAGTCTCTATCCTTTATATAGGATTCATACATGCAATACCATGGGTCAGTACCATGGTTCTTATTAATACCATTTATCTAATACCATGGCCTATTTGCAAGTAACTGTGGTCCCTTCTTTAAATGTGGGTCAACCACTTACAATTATTAATATGGGCTTTATTGACTCTTTACTTAACTATAACTATGACTCGACCATAAATAATGGGGTTAGGTTTGGACCCTAACATGCGCTCCCCCATAAAAATAGCCTAGTCCTCAAATCTAAAGCTGCGGAAACTGCTGAAGTATAGTGGTTGGTTCTAGGTCGCATCTTCTGGAGAGGTGTATTTCCACTTGACGAGGACTTCCTTAATCGTGCGGTCGTGCAGGTGTCATTCTTGCGTGTTAAAAACCTGTCCAGGTTGGAGTCGGATTGAACCTTCTTCATCCAATTCCGGTAGACTGGTTTGAATTCGACAATGGTTCCCAATCACTTTCTTGAGGCATGAGACATGGAAGACTGGATGGATTTTTGCAGTGGGTGCCAAAGCTAGCTTGTAGGCTACTTCTCTAATGTGCTGAAGTACTTGATACAGGCCGTAGAATTTTGGAGATAATTTCTGACAACCCTTGTCTTTGAGTGATGTTTGCTTATATGGTTTCAGCCTCAAAAATACCTGATCATCTTCTTGAAATTTTCATTTTGAACGGTGTTGATCTGCCTATTGCTTCATATAGTTTTGAGCTTGATGGAGATTCTCTCTGAGGTGGGCTAGTATGGTTGTGTATTTTTGTAGGAGTTGATCCAATACTTGTACCTTCAAGCATCCCTGGATATAAGAAGTAGTTGAAAGAGGGAGTTGACCATAAACTGCTTCATATGGAGTCATTTTGGTGGTGGCATGATAGTTAGTGTTATACCACCATTCGGCTAGAAGTAACCATTGTACCCATAGATGTCGCTTTTCTGAAGTGAAACATCTAAGGTGGGTTTCTAGACATTTGTTGACTACTTCAGTTTGACCATCCTTTTGGGGATGATAGGAAGTACTGAGTTGTAGTTGGGTACCTTGTAGCCTGAAGAGTTCATGCGAAAAGTTACTGGTGAAGATCGGTTCACGATCTGACACAATGGAAGTGGGCATGCCATGCAATTTGAAGATCTAGTTCATGAAAGATTCAGCCACTAAAGCTGGTGTAAAAGGGTGGGGTAGGGCACAAAAATGAGCATACTTAGAAAGTTTTTCCACAACCACCATGATTACTGAATTGTTTCCTGACTTCGGAAGACCCTTAATGAAGTCCATAGAAACCTTCATCCAAATTGAGGTCGGGATGGGCAATGGCTATAATGTGCCTGGGGATTTGACTGTTTCTCCTTTGTGGCGCTGACATACGTCACACTCAGCTACAAAAGTAAGAATGTCCTTTTTCATGCCTGTCCAAAAGAATGAACGTCGAGTGCGAGCATAAGTCTTCTAAAAGCCTGAATGGCTTGTAGTGGGAGATGAGTGCAACTCTTCCAAAATGCGACTTTTGAGGGTGGATGTTGGTGATATCATGCCTATGTCCTTGTAGCAAAGAATCTCATCCTATCAAGAGTAGCCTGCTGTGGAATTTAGATCCGCCTGCAATTTACTAATGAGTTGGGAGAGCAAAGGATGTGAAAACCATTCCTTGCGAGCCTCTTCAATCCATTCTAGATTGGGAAGAGAGACTGTGAGCAGGGTGCTTTCCTCCTCAAATTGGCATGATAAACATCTTCTATGACATTTTCACGCCCTTTCTTGTAAATTATCTCATAATCATATCCCAACATTTTGAAGATCCATTTATTTTGTTGTGGTGAGGATAGGCGTTGCTCCAAAAAATATTTAAGGCTTTGATGGTCTGTGCGGATTTGGAAGCACCACCCCAATAAGTATGGTCGCCAGGTATCCACTGCATGTAAGATGGCCATCATCTCCTTCTCGTAGGTAGATCGTCCCAGATTTGTCCCACTTAGTTGTTGGCTAGTGAAGGCCAAGGGTTGACCTTCCTGCATGAAGACCGCCCTAATACCCATACCTAAAGCATCACATTCAATCACAAAAGATTTGGTGAAGTCGGGTAGAGCTAATACGAGAGTGGAACACATGGCATGTTTGAGAGCTATAAATGCTTGTTGCGCTTCATCATTCTAGAGAAATGAATTTTTCTTGAGAAGGTGAGCTAGGGGTCTAGCAATGTGACCATAATTGCGGACAAATTTGTGATAGTAGCCCGTGAGACCCAAAAATCCTCTTAAGCTCTTCAAGGTCTTTGGTTGAGGTCAATCCTACATTTCCTGGATCTTTTTGGGGTCCACCCTGACACCTTCACGCCCCACAATGTGGCCCAAATACTCAACTTCTTCCATGCCAAAAGAGCACTTGGACATCTTGACAAATAATATATGCTTCCGGAGTAGTTGCGAGACCAGATCTACATGCTAAGGATGTGTGGCCCAGGTGTGGCTATAGATGAGGATGTCATCAAAGAAAACAAGGACAAATTTTCTGAGATATGGTTTGAGCAAGTGGTTCATGAGGCTCTGAAAAGTGGATGGGGCATTACAAAGATAAAATGACATGACCAGGAATTCATAATGGCCTTCATGAGTTCGGAAAGTAGTCTTTGGAATGTCAACTTCCTTCATGTGAATTTGGTGATAGCCTAAGCGAAGGTCGAGCTCAGTAAAGAATTGAGCCCCATTTAGTTCATCCAGCAAATCAACAACAACCGGGATGGGAAATTCATCTTTAACCATTAGCTTGTTGAGGGCCCTAAAGTCTGGACACATACGCCATTCCCCATCTTTCTTGAGTACCATGACCAGAGGGAATGAATAAAGACTAATGTTAGGACGAATGACACCTGCTTCCAGGAGTTCCTTCATGATTTTTTCTATTTCATTCTTTTGGGCGAACAGATATCTATATGGGCGCACATTTGGTGGTTGGGCCCTTGGGACCAAAGTAATGCTATGATCACGTTCCCCTCACAATGGTGGAAGCTCATGAGGCTTGTCAAAGACTGTCAGATGGTTGTTTAAGATCTATTGCATCTCAGGATGAATATGAAGAGAAGTGGGTTCGAAGGCCTAGATGGCATTAAATTGGTTTATAACTCCATGGTGGCCCTTTTTAACAATTTTTCCATCCTATGCGTGCTGATGATAGAGGAAGCACCCGCCTAGAGTTCGTGGAGGGTATTAGCGTGGTTGTTCTGCTTAAAGCTCATATATAACTCCTGGAAATCCATTGTGATTGGGCCAAGTATGCGAAGCCATTTAGCACCCAAGACAATGTCACACCGACCCATGTGTATGGCAAACATGTGGGTCTTTAGTTGATAATCCCCCATTTGAAGTTTGACATTTTCACAGTGGCCTTCACATTTCATTGTCCCCTCATCAACAATTTGGACTTGGAAATTAGAGACTGCTCTGACAAAACAATGCGCTGCTTCAACGACTCTTTGATGGATAAAGTTATGCGTACTACCACTATCAATCAAGACTACTACAGGGCGATGCTTAACAAAACCTCTGATTTTGAGAGTTTAGGGAGAAGAAATCCCTGCCAAAGCATGAACCGAGATAATTGGTTCGTCAGGTGTAGCTAGGAGCGCATTGTCTAGCTGGTTTTCCTCATCTTCCTCCTTTGGTTCCTTAAATGGTGGGGCTTCCTCCAATGAACTGTGATTAGTAGCATCAATTTGAAAGAATTTGGGTTCCTTGCATTTATGTCCCGAGGATTATTTCTCATCACAGTAGTAACACAATCCTTGCTTTCTTCTTTCCGCCATTTCTGCTGGTGACACCTTTTGAACCTTAAGTGTTTGGGTAGTGCTTGGAGCCTAGGTGGGGTGACCCTTGGTTATGAAATTTGGACGAATCTACTGAGCCGCTAATGCGCGTTCTACTTCACGAGTTATCTTGCAAGCATCCAGCCATGAGATTGGGTGTTGCAGTCAAACGTGGACTTGTATGGCTTCTTTGAGACCACTCACAAAACATTCTAAGTAGAACTCATCTCGTAGACCTCCTGTGGAGAAGGCTAAGGCTTCAAAGGTTGTAATATATTCTTTCACTATTCCTGTCTATCAGAGCTTTGTAAGACAACCCAAAAAAATAGTTTCATGGTCAAAGTGATCCGAAAGGGCTTTTGTGAATATCTACCAAGTCACATGCCTTCCATAGAAACGTTGATGCCACTGCCACCATTGCCATCTTTCGTGGTCCAAGTACATGCTACCCACACTTAGCTGAGTCGCATCATCTCTGATGTGATTCAATGTGAAATATTGCTCCATTTGTGCTAGCCATGTGGCCGGATGAGAGCCATCAAATTTATACATGTCCAGCTTGGGTGGTCATGGTTGGGATTGTTGGTGATTTCCATAGAAGTGAAGAGAATGGCTATACTTGCCCTCAATGTTTTCATTAAAATCATATGCCTTTGATTGTTCCCCCAGCTTGCCCTTTATGAGAGTTGCCTGTAAGTTCTGGATCTGCTTCAATAATTCCTCCAACCTATGTTCAAGGGAGTCCATCTTCTCATTGGCCATAGCTTGAGCTCTGGTTTGTATCATGCATTGATCCAGTGCACTTATCGTTACTATGAGAAAAAATTTGGGACCACCCAATTTTTGACGCTGACAAGTGAATGGTACTGCCTTGCTCAGCTCATCGACCTAATTCTTATGGGATAAACATCCTATAAGCGTCCGCGGAGTATCTCAGATTTTTTTTTTTTTTTTTTTTTTTTTACTTTGCACTTAGGAATACTGCAGTAGCAGATTCCCTGAAAAGTTGCTTCTGCCCAATGTCCTCCGAGAATCTTGCTCAGGTATAGGATCCACACAATGTCGGATCTGACTGTTGCGACTGTTATCGAACCCAACAGTTGGATCTGAATGGTGTATCTAATAGATCTGATTGGTGGATCTGATAGATCTGATTGGTGGATCTGATAGATCTGGTTAGCAGATCTGATAGATATGAGTGGTGGAACTGATTGTTGCTACGACGATCGAACCCAACCTACTAGATTTGATCAAGAAAAGATGATGCGTGATCGAGAGAGAGACAAGGGAACTAGGGTCTTAGGGAGTGTCAGGTGCTACTGATTGCAATATACATAAGGATATGATAGTAGTACTCAGCCAAATCTTTCAGGGAACTAACCAAGGAGGATCAACCATACCCTTAGTCATATAACCCAACTACCCTATCGTATGCGTGAGTAATCTCCCCGAGTGTTATTCTCGGTGTACTGTAGCAACAAGACGACCGATGGTTTATCTATGGCAAGGTTTTAAGAGAGTGTAGGGGGATTCCAATATACCCAGAGGGTACTTGGAAGATAGTTTGTGCGCGGTTCTGTCTAATGTGCTACTACTCGAAGGGGTACCCACAGGGGTTACAAGGGAGTCCAACAAGCATGACCACCTCTTGTATTTCGTGCATGCATGCCTCCCCAAATCTGCAGGTTTATGCACTCAATGACAGATCCCATGGTTTCAAGACACCGGAACACAACTTTAGCCAAAAAAAAATTCTGCTAAAAATGGAGATCCCACCGGTCCTGGAAAGTGCTCTAATACACTTGTTATACTCTTGACCTGCGAGAAGATACCAAAATATTCAATATATGAAGCAATATACCCAGAACATAGAACAATAAGAAATAACAACATGTATTTTATTATTCGGAAAGGAAAGCAATGTTCACTTGTCTATTCGAGGGGGCAACCTCCATTATAGTTGGGCTCAATTACAAAATAAGACACAACACTCCTTGAGGGGAGTCTCTATCCTTTATATAGGATTCATACATGCAATACCATGGGTCAGTTCCATGGTTCTTATTATTACCATCTATCTAATACCATGGCCCATTTGCAACTAACTTTGGTTCCTTCTTTAAATGTGGGTCACCCACTTACAATTATTAATATTAGCTTTATTGACTCTTTACTTAACTATAACTATGACTCAACCATAAATAAGGGGATTAGGGTTGGACCCTAACAGAGGAACAATCAATCAACCCAAGTTGTTGTAGAGCTTCCAGAGCATTTTTCCAACCAAGGCTTCCAAGAACTAGTAAATCAACCCACAACCATAAGGAACATGAGAACCAACACGAAAAGAAAAAATGATAGACACCATCAACACCATGGTTATCCAGGAAATGGCAAGGCTAAGAAAATCCACCGTCACTCTAGGAAATCCTCCATGCCAATGATAGATCATAGCCAAGAAACGACATACATGCCAAAACTAGCAAGTAAATCATACATGCAACTCGGTACCTTCAAGAAAAATCATTTATAGTTGTTGATCCTGATTTCCTCTTGCGCTTTCTTGCTCTTATTTTTCCTTATTGCTCCAAATCCCAAGTATGCCACACTTCTCCAAGAGTGTTACAATAAAACTCTAAATGTCCAAGAGTATGAGAGAGAGAGTAGAAAATGAGAGCTCCAAATCTGAACTGATAAAAATCTACAAAATGATCCTCATAAGCCTTTTTATTAATGAGGTTTCTATTTTTTTCATTTTACATTATTTTCCTTCATTTTCCTCCTCACATGCAACCTGTGACCTTTCATCTCCCTTTTCTCCTATTTTCCATTATTTTCATAAATAAAATGTCAATTAATGTTGTTTTGCCCTTCCAAAGACTTTGCTATTGCCCTTGCCAATTTCGATAGCCATTAATTAATCACAAGTGATCCCCATCATTATGTTTTTTCCCACCATCAACTTTGAATACGTGTCCCATGACCATGGTTATTATTTTTCCTTTATTAACTTTATTACATGGATTTTTTACTAGGGTTCTTACAACCACAATGACTGCCTGTCCATATGGCTTATTAGCTTACAAAAAGAACCACAAGGATTCAATAATCCACTAAGGCTCCCACTGACCACATAGGCTTAGACAACATAGTTTAGTTCCTCACAAACAATTCATAAAAAATTCACCCAAAGTTCACGGGGCTTAACTCACGCATAAGACTCTATATGTTAGCTTAGACATGAATTTGTCTTCTACTTGCAATGCCAAATAAATTCTATATGCTCCAGTGATCAGAAATGCACTAAAAAGAGATAAAAGTCAAGTCCAAGAGAAATCTTCACAACTAGGAGACCAATCTGCAAGCTTGTAGAGTGCAAGCTAGCCAACCAGCCAATTAGAGCCCCCAATTCTCTTTAGCTATGCCTTCATATGATTTTCCTAGCATCACACTATGTGTTTCAGAGGTTGCAAGCCTGCCTCCTCGATGTGCTATGGGAACAAGCATTGTCCTCTCCTCCATCATCTCCAACCACATCTCATAAATTTGGCTATCAATAATTGTCTTAACCATGTCTCCAAGTGCTAGCTCGTTCAGTTCAACACTTAAGTTCATGTTGGTTTTGTGGCTTTCCCAACAAACAAAATTCATTAGGCATTGGGATCCAAAAGGTTGTCATTTCCTTTAGTCAACAATCATAAGCATTAAATTTAAAAATACATTATATCATTTAGTCATGGCTCATTTTCTTATGTTGGCAACGTATCAGCTAGCCATGGCTCCCATACCCATGTTGGCATTATAGTCACATTATAAAATTTGGGGCAAATGAATGGATTGTCGTAGAAAATTATTGTTGAAATAAATTTCTATTACTTAAATTGCATTTTTGAATGCATAAATCAATTCAACACTTTAAAAATCTTTAAACCATTTGAATTATATATTTTCAATAATTAAAATCTATAATTTTAATAAATATTCTAAATTTCTAAACAAAACTAATTTTAAAAAATGATGTTAAAAATATATATGATAATTTAAAAACATAAAAATATTTATATTATTTAAAATAAGCGTTGATATAAATGTGAATGCCATTTTCAAAAGATTAAAATTTAAGGTTTAGATGTTAACTCAGTGTAAGATCCGCTTGTAATATTAGTAGGGATTGAGGAAAAAAAGCCCATGGTTTCACTTATGAATATTTGTTTCTAACCAACATGTTAAATAAATTATGGATAAAAATACATGAAATTTGATTCACAAATTATGGATAAAAATACATGAAATTTGATTCACGCATTTTATAATTTGATTCACTCATTTTATTATGGTGTAGAGATTTTATATAATTATTGTTATAGAACATATTAATATAGATTTATTTTAATTTTTTATTTAAGATGTGCGGAGAGGGATTAAATCTTTTGAAATGTAATTTTCTTTTTATTATAATGCAAAACATAATAAAAGATACATTTAGAAATATTTGATTCCTCTTAATATTTGGTAATTCTGAAGTTAAGATTGTCAAGAGTTGCAGAGGGAAGACATGAAATGACAAACCAACACAAGAGGAGCTTACAGGTGCGGATCACCAAGAGCTCCTTCAAGCAAAATGCCACACTAGCTTCACATTAATCTCCAATAATAAATAGATACAATTTGTTAGGGACAACAAAGCATATCCCTAAATAATAGGAACTGAATAACTAAGAAAAGAAAAATCACAACTATGTAACCATAAGAGCCTATTCTCCATTAATTCTAACACTCCCCCTTAATGGATAAAGGGTTCTTAAACACACCTAATATGTCCCTAAACAACTCAAACTTCAGCCTTCCAAGAGGCTTAGTAAATATATCACCCATATTATCACAAGAATTACAATATTTCAACACAAATATCTTTGGACTACACCTTTTCCCTAACAAAATGAAATTGAGTGTCTATGTGCTTAGTGTTTTTATGAAACACATGATTGTAAGCCAGTTTGTTGGAACTTTGATTATCGCAATTGATAACCATAGCTTGTTTGTTCTTCTCCCGCATCTTGAAGAAGTATGTGCAACCAAACTGCCTCACATGTTGTTGCACACATAGCTTGATATTTTGCTTCTACCGAGGATAAGGATACACTTGTTGCTTCTTACTGCACTAAGAGATGACCCCGGACCCAATGCTAAAGGCATAACTTGTAATTGATCTTCTATCATCTAAATTTCCCACCCAATCAGAGTTTGTATAACCTATCAAGCTAACATCAAATGAGTCAGAATACAAAATACCAAGGTTTGAAGTTCCTTGCAGATACCTCAGTACTCCTTTCGCTGCAAGCTAATGGTTATCATGAGGTTGAGTCATGAAGTGACTCAAAACACTCACTGCATACGCTAGATCTGGTCTCGTTGTAGTCAAATAGATAAGACTACCAACCAATTGTTTGTACAATGTTGCATCTGCATATTTCAAACCATCATTCACCTAAAGTTTCTTGTTCTACTGTAAAGGCATAAATGTAGCCTTGCACTCATCCATTTTAAATTTAGTCAACAAAATCTTAGCATACTTACCTTGGGACAAGAATGTTTGGCTTGAATCTCTCCAAACTTCTAGACCCAAATAGTAATGCATTTCTCCAAAGTCCTTCATCTCAAATTTATGTGATAATTGCTGCTTGATTTCTTCAATGAGATTGTCTACACTCCCTGTCATGTTCAGATCATCCACATATAAAGAAATCAACACTATCCACCCTTCATCATTAAACATAATATACAAATTATGATCATTTTTCTCCGTTTATAACCTTACATGAGGAAGAATGAATCGATTTTACCGTACCAGGATCTAGGAGCTTGTTTTAAACCATATAAAGCTTTCTTTAATCTACATACTAAATGCTCTTCTCCGTTATTAACAAACCCCTCAGGCTGCATTAGGTATACCTCTTCTTTTAAATCACCATTTAAGAAAGCATATTTAACTTCTAATTGATGTATTTTCCAATGATTCTTAGTGGCTACAACAATAATCAATCTAATAGTATTTAATTTCGCAACAGGGGAAAATGTTTCCTCAAAATGAATGCCTTATTTATGGGAATACTCCTTTGCAACCAATCTTGCTTTATGCTTATCAATAGACCCATTTTCTTTAGTTTTCAACTTAAATAACCATCTGCAACCTATGGGTTGTTTACCATGAGGAAGCTTTACCAGATCCCAAGTATTATTCTTAATAATAGATTCATATTCCTCCTTCATTACTTCCTTCCATTCACAAATCTTACTAGCTTCATGAAAATTAGAAGGTTCTACAATGTTTAACATACCAGTCATGAGTGCACAATCCCTATATTGAGCTGGTAACTGTTTCGGTCTGCTAGATCTCCTGAGTGGTGGGGTGTCAATTATTCTTCTATGTTCTTCTCTTTGTGGACTAAACTCAATTTCCTCCTCTTTATCCTGCTACTACTGCTGCTGTTGTTGCTGTTGTTGTTGACTAATCCCTATTTAAACATCCTCATCTGAAAGTAAGGGTACATTCCATTCTTCATTATCTTGAACAGGATTTCCATCATCAACCTGTTCATGGAGTACTATGTCTCTACTAACAAACACCTTATGTGTAGAAGGATCAAACAACTTATAAGCCTTATACTCACTGTAGTATCTAATGAAGGTACATTTAATGGCCTTTGAATCTAACTTCTTCATGTTTTCTTTTGGAAGATGTGCAAAAGATTTACAACCAAATAATCTAAGGTGACTTATTGCAGGCGTGAAGCCAAACAACGCTTCCAAATGAGTTTTATAATCAAGACTTTTAGTGGGATTCCTATTCTTCAAATACACTACAGTATTAACAGCTTCTGCCCAAAAACCATTAGTTAGATTATTACCTTTCAAAATACTGTGAGCACACTCCACCAGTGTTCTGTTTTTCCTCTCAGCTACTCCATTCTAATGAGGAGTGTAAGGTGTTGTAAACTATTGTTGTATCCCACGCTCTTTGCAGTATTTGTTGAAATCCCCTTTCTTGAATTCTCCACCTTGATCTAATCAAAGAATCCTGATGAACCTTCCTGTTTGCTTCCCGATCATGTTCTCGAACTGCTTGAAATACTCAAAGACATGACTCTTATGTCTAAGATAATACACCCATGTGAATCCTATACAATCATCAACAAAGATTAGGAAATAGTAGGCTCCACCTAACGATCTTGTCTGCATAGGGCCACATAAATCAGTGTGTACAAGTTCGAGTGTATCCATCTATTTCCTATATTTAATAGTAGGAAATTCATCTCTATGATATTTCCCGAAATGTTTCACAATCAATATGCAACTTTTTGAAAACTCGAAGACCATCTACCATACCTTTGTTTTGCAATAGAAGAAGGTCACTAGAATTGATGTGCCCAAGGCACCGATCCCACATATTTTTAGTAGACTTATCCGATGACATCAATGCTTGTTGTGGTGTACTCTTGACATCTAGTTTGTAGAGTCCTCCTATACGAATAACAGTAGCAATAGGCTTCATCTCGTCTAATAAGTCTTTAATAATACAATAAGATTTCAAGAATTCTACCTTGAGATCCTGATCTGTAATCTTTGATACAAAAATTAGGTTCTTCTTAATACCAGGAACATACCACACATCAGATATATTCCTTATATTTCCATCCGGCGGAGTGATAAGGACATCTCCATGTCCCTTGATCTCATACCCTCTATTATCTCCAAGGCATACTTTTACTCCAGTGTTGGATTCTCTTAAATTTATGAACCATTGCTTTTTACCTGTCATATGTGAGGAGGCTCCAGAATCTACGAAACAAATATTTGATTCATCCTCCTCAGTGGCTAGTGCAGTCTCAACCATAAATAATCTTAGATCCTGGTTCTGATTTGCATCAGCCACATGACCTACATGTCTTCTCTGTTTGTACCTCTACCCATCTACCTTTTTCTTATGGAAAAATTTAGGAATATGGCCTATCTTGCCACAATAAAAACATTTAGGAGCAGAGTCATGTTTATGCGAGGTCATACCTTGTGGTGTTCTACATTGCCCTTCCTATGATTAGCCACTGCTTTCCCTTTTGGCTTGAACTTGGTCATCAATGGAAGATCTGGATTTTGAGGTTTGAGAGACAACCTCCTTTCCTCTTCTTGTAGCAAGCTCTTCAAATCCTGGAGGCTTTTCTCTTGCATTCAACCCTGTTATAAACATCTGATAATCACCCATCATGTCGTTCATGGTAATCGTCACAAGATCATCATTCGCCACATTCTAACCAATATCATTTAGTTTATTTTTAACCTCCTTTACCCAAGATATGAATGAAGAAATAGACTCATTATCCTCCATCTTGATGGAGATAATATTCTTCCTGAGCTACAAGGTTCGACTGGTGTTCTTTATCTCGTACATTTATTTGAGTGTCGTCCATATATCATTCGTTTTCTTGCACTCCCTGATGTGAGGGATAACGCAATAGTTGACTAATAACTTGAGGCGAACCTTTGCCTTCATCTTCCTTTTCTCCTAGCCTTGAATTGTTCTATTCGATCCACCAGTTGGAGTATTCGGCTTGACCTCATCACCGGTGGAAATGCCATAGGCATTATGTCCCTCAAGCAGGGTCTAGATCTTAAAATTTCAATTGGTGTAATTGGAACCATCAAGCTTATTACTCTCATTGAGATAAGCTTCAACAATTTGATTATTCATCTTAAATGAATAAAATCTTCAATAATTTAAACAAACCTTAGATCTTCTTTAAAAAACACCCTGTGCGAGTTTTCTTTCAAAAAAAAATGCCTCCCTTAAATCAAATAATAATTCCTTCAAAAATAATGCAGCACCATTTCTTTTAATTAAAGAAACTCCTTTTTTTTAATTAAAAAAAAACTTTTAATTAAAAAAACATCAATTATCGAAAAAAATAGCAGCAATAAATAAATGGTGCTCTCCTGCAATTGCAGCAACATTCAACGCTCCCTCGGTGATATTGCAACCTTCTACATGGTTCAAAACGCAACGCCACAACATATCTTGTTTTGTTGTGCCTGATCCCACGTAGCCCACCTAATGGCTTAATTCCACTCTAGCACAGTAACACTGATGGTAGATGTTTAATAGTGCAGCAATTGTTAAAAAATAATCGATCAATCTCAAGCTTCTTCGACCAGCAATCAAAATTTGGCATGAACGCCTCCTCCCTGCGGCCTCTTGAATGAGTATCTCACGCTGCTCTGTAAAAAAAAATACTGTAGTGACTCAAGCAGTCATACTGCCAGCATACACCAAACAAAATCTGGCCTCCTCGACACAGGTCAAGCCTCCTCTATACTGTCGGCCCGCAAATTCGAATCCTTACATCCACGCTACTCCTTCAATCAGACATCGTACAGGATTAAGACCTGCGGCTCTGATACCATGTCAAGAGTTGCATAAGGAAGACATGAAATGACAAACCAACACAAGAGGAGCTCATAGATGTGGATCACCAGGAGCTCCTTCAAGAAAAACGCCACACTAGCTTCACATTAATTTTCAATAATAAATAGATACATTTTTTTAGGGACAACAAATCATATCCTTGAATAATAGGAACTGAATAACTAAGAAAAGAAAAATCACAACTACATAACCATAAGTGCCTATCCTCCATTAATTCTAACAAAGATGAATTTATACTCATTCTTAATAATATTATTAATATTTGTATAAATTTTGCACATATACACATAAAAATATTCTTATGCTTAATTTTTTAAAAATGTTTATGATACATATAGTTACATATACATGCGACATTTTTATATTTTAAGTTTTTAATGTAATATGAATAATATTGGCGATATAGATAGATAGAATATTTCAAAATAAAGTTTATTGTAAATATCATATTTTTGTATGATTATTAATTAAATTTAAATATGAAGTTTTAACAGTTAGAAATATAAATCATTATCTTAATATATATGGTCAAATATATCGTGGTTTATGTTTTTTCTCTTTGGTAGTTTTATCTCCACTGGCCCAAGACAATCCATTGTTCTTCTTTCCTCGTCCTTTCCACCCCTTCTCTCCTTCTTCGCTCCAAATTTCCACTTTTAATCACTTCCTTTTCCTTTCATTTTTTCCCTCTTTTTAGAGTGTTTATTTTCACTTAATTAAAGAGTCTTTATTTTCACTTAATTTTTTACCCTCCATTTGACCTTCCCCGTTTTCCTCACTCTTTTCAATTTGTCCATTTTTTATGTCAATATAATTTTATTCTTTTCTTGCCTCCATTCAATGATTGTTTCTTCCTTTTTTTTTCATATTAATCCTTCCATGACTTGCAAGTTGTCATGAGTTGTAATTGTGTGAGTTCCTAGATCAATAGTTGTACTAGCTATTTTTAGTAATCTAGATCCACCATTCTCAGATCTAGAAGTATCAAGTATTCCTATATATGTAATGTCTTTGAAATCAATACAAATATAGTGTGATTTGTGTTGTGTATGCAATATCTCTTGCTCTCTTCATATTTCTAACATGGTATCAGTATTGGCTTGATTCCTTTATGAGAAGGCGAGGAAGATGTGAGAGAGCCCTGAGTGTCTCTATAAATAAATTAGGTTATGAGTTGAAGACATTCTGCATCCAGAATGCTATCCTAAATAACTAATGAAGGTTGTTGTGGGTCATGGATTCAACAGATGGTGGTAGTTCCATAGGATGGTTTAGTATCGAGACGGACCCGTTGCGCTCCAAGAGGTTGAGAAGCCTCAATTCTACAAAGCATGTGAACGATGGTCTGAAGCGATTATGTCTTAAATGGATCAAGTGGGAAGCTCAAAAGTGTAGTCAAGAAAAGAACAAAAACTGTGAGATTTTAGAGTAGATATGAGTGCTAGTGATGACCATATCACACAAATTTGACAGAGATTCATTCATTGTTGTAATGTCTACTTTCTTGTTTTGTCATATAAGCATTAAGGGAGGGTATTGGAAATACGGTTCCATGACTTCCAAATTGTCGTGAGTTGTAATTGTGTGAGTTCCTAGGTTAATAGTTGTACTAGTTATTTTTAGTAATCTAGATCCACCATTCTCGGATCTAAAAGTATCATATATTCCTATATATGTAATGCATGTGAGATCAATAAAAATATAGTGTGATTTTTGTTGTATGATCATGTATTCCTATATATGTAATGTCAGTGAAATCGATAAAAATATAATGTGATTTGTGTTGTGTGTGCAATCTCTTCAGCTTTCTTCAAATTTCTAACATCTCTCTCATGCTTTAAATTCAAATCTCAACACTCTCTTTTAGCATCTTTAGAAATCTCCACTCATTTACATTGTTTTTCTGAGGAAACAATCGACCTTATAACTATTAGATATATATTTCACATTTCTATGTTTAAAACTATTTTATTTTTTAATTGTAAATTTATTAATTAAATTTATTAGATTATTATATGTTTATCAAATATATGTTTTAAAATATTATAATTATAAATATGAATCATTATTATTTAAATTTACTTTAATGTAATATGCTTATTATAATGTTTTCTTGAAAAAAAAATTATAATTTTATTAATAAAAATAAAATTATAATATAACAAACTGAATTAAATACATTTATTATTTTTATTTTTTTAACTAATCACATTATATTGTATTATTATTATTATTAAATATAATGTTTCATTTCACCAGCATTTCAACATCTATTCTATATTAAATGAACATCTAATTTACACCCATTTACCGACCCTAACTTACATTTTACACTAACTCGGAATGTGTGGGAATGTGTGTAAGGGCAACGAGACAAATAATTCCGTGAACAAAACTAGGCAAAAACCATGATTTTGAATTATTGTAAAAAGTTGACACGCACATGTGAGCATGAATGGGTTACGTGAAAACCCTAGTACGTCAATATTATTTGATGTCAACTTCAGTACTAATGAAGTATAATTTGAAAAATATAAAAGCTTCTACCAACATTTTTAATGTGATTGAGAAGATTCATGTCAATACATTTTAAGTAAGAAGATTCATGTCAATACATTTTAAGTCATTACAAAAGGCATTGGATATGGACTTGCATCCAGGGGTTTAAGCCGTGAACGTTTAGATTTCAATCTGAACATTAAATTCTATGGCCTTTCATTAAAGGAGTTAAGAAAAAAACCATGTCCTTTAGGAACTGTTTGAATTTTTACTACATTAAATGAAATGTAGATTTTAAATATGAAAATTATGTACTCTCGTGACTCACAAAGATCCATGCGAAGTCTAAGTCGACATCCGGCATGAACCTTGATGAAGGAATGAAGTTAAAACACTGGTAGGAATATAGTTTGAATAACATATTTTAGAGCCTAGTATGATGCGTAATATGATATATGAAGATGTGATTTAGTTTATGTAATTTAAAATTTAAAAATTAAAATCAATTTAGATTCACTTAATTTCAGAGCAAGAGATCAAATGTTTTTAGTTGCAAACTTTCTTTTTGCACTGTAAAATTTGAAAAAAAATAATTACGCCTCAAAAAAAATTTAATCTTTTTCTCTTTTACCTAAGAGATCTAGATCTAAACTGCTTTTCACCCCAATCTAATGATTATTAAAAATATGGGCGAATATTATAATAGTCGTTTTCGTTCCGTAGACCTGGTTGGGTGTGAGTGTGGCAAGTTCGGTTTGAATGACTTCAGGGAACTGCAGTTATATACTTTGGGTATGTGGGTGTTTTACGTATTGGAGCAAATGACTATTACTATTGTTTTATATTATTAATAATAATAATATTTTTCAGGTCCTATATTTCGATCTGGGTTGGTGCCAGAGTGGCAAATGTAGCCTGAATTTAGGTATTTGTGGATACATACTTGGGACTCTGGCTGTTGCTTTAAGCACAGCAACTACATTTGCGCATTTCAAGATTCATCAAGATTTTTACGGTTTGTGGTATGTGAGTGGGCGAGCGTATCCTTGCGCAGAGGATCAGCAACTCATTGGCCTCCCTTTCTAGGAGGGGTTCTTGTGTGCCATTGATTAGGAATTCTCAGAGATGGGTTCCTGCTGTATTAGCAGTGGAGAAAGAGTTTGTAGAACTGACCGAAGATTCAACAAGATTACAGAGTTGGATCACTCATTGGCATGAGGAAAACAGGTTAGATCCCCAGTTGGGTTCGCTCAGGAAGCAAAATGAAACAATTCTGATTGGTTTTCCTTTTGCAGTTGCAGAGCCCAGCTATCAGAGTGAAATGGAGTATTGAGAGAGCTACACTTGTGTTACATCCCACGGTCCAAAATTGAGCACAAAACACATCTATACCCATTCCGGTATGGAACGTGAAACCGTGCAATACCCTGTTCAAAAACAACATCAAAGCGAAATGTGGGATGTTGCATCGCCACCCGGGAGAAATTCAAATGTTGCAGTGTTTCCTGTTACCCATTTTCTCAGCGCTTGCTATCTCTGCAAACGGCAGTCAGGCCATGGGAAGGACATTTACATGTACAGGTCTGTTATCATTATCATACTATGGCTTTTCTGTTAGAGATTGATTTAAAGTTTGGAGAATCACCTGGAAATTTGATTATAGCTTCAGGCCAATGATTCTTTTTCATTTTTGCACATCCAAAAAGCCTGTTCAATTAATCTAGAATCTTGAGAGTGAGAGCAATCACTTAGTTAATGTGTGGTTTCAATAGCCCCTCGGATCTTTTGTGTGCTCATATGTAAAATTTGGGTTGGAGATTTCTGAGAACCCATGCTTCAAGAGTTAGTCTCATTCTGTGTTTGCTAATTATTGCGGAGGTGACAAAGCATTCTGCCGCTCCCAACAGATTTTGATGGATGAATGAATGGAAGCTTTTAAATCGAATGCTTCTTCTTTTGGTAGCAAACTTTTCTTTAGCGAGTTCAGCTACTCTGCTAAGACAGGAATGGGAACTGTCCGAGCAGGGAAAGGCATGTCAGTGTCTGTATTGCTCGGATCTGGAGGCTGTAGGAAAATACAGTGTGGCAGATGCTACAAAAATATATGCCTGTAGCATTTTATGCTGAGGAAAAGGGATGGGGTGGGCTTCTCTTAGGGATATTGATATGGGATGAGCTATGTTGTGTGCATGTTGCCGAAAGTTTTTAGGTTCAATCTCTCTGTAAATTTTCACAGGCCATTTACAGGGATGGAGTCCAAGAGCTTCCCAAGGTACGTGAGTTTCTTAGTAAGGCATGTACCGTGTTGGGTATTTTTTAAATGGAGAAAATACCAAAAACCAAACACACATACACCACAGAGGCAATGCTCTGTTTCCACTGTTGGATATTTTTCAATGGGAAAATACCAAAAACCAATCATGCAAATACCACAGAGCCAATGCTCTGTTTCATTTCTTCCAGGACCTTTGCACAGGGGAAGCTAATAAAACCAAATGACTCATAACAGTCCATTACACAGCATAAAAACATTTCTATTGCTTAAAATATAAAGCCTCATACAAACATTCATCCTCTTTGCTGAGAGGAATTCACCAAAAACAATATTAAACAAAAACTCTGTTTTCACCGTGAGAAATTACTGAGCTGGGTTTACTGTTGTAAATCCCCTTTTACATTCACTGCTGTGAAAAACAACTTACTGCTGTAATAAAAGTTTACATAAGTTTACTGCTGTAATAAAATTTACACAGGGTTACAAAAATTCGCTCAACCATTTTCTTTATGCACTGCTGTGCAAAACCACACATGGTTTTTGGCTTTTACTGCATCTTCGTTTTACAATGCTCCACACAAAAATTTAACCCACGAGCTCTTTTCATTTGGCTCACACTATTCTCTTTCGCTGCTGCGCTCTTACATATCTCCCATGTGCAACAATAACATTACACATTCATATGCGCTCCACACTTTTTCATATAATGGTGTAATAAAATTTTACACATCCTTCTGTAAAAATAATTTTACACCTCCCTGGTTCCTTTTGTTGCACTGTGCCTTATATGAAATACACTAGTCAACATACATAAAAAAACTTACTTCAAACATATGCACTCATCCTTTTTGTTCCTCTGGTTGTTTTTCGCTGCAGCGAACCAGGTTCTTTTTCTTCCCGCGTGCCAAATGTTACCACACTCTCCACATTCTTTCCATGTTCTTTTTACAACCTCCGCCCGCTCTCGTTTTACAAAAAATATGGTCAACACAATAAAAAACTTGACATTTTTCAATGTGTATGCCATATATTAAAACATAACACATAACGTGTATACCAAAGCAAAACAATGCATGCCGTATAAACTTAAATGGCTTACCCACTTTCTTAAATTTGATTTGACTCTTTTGCAGGTAGGAGTGGCGGTCAACTAGACTTGTTTTTTTTTACTCCACGTAAGTGTTTAATGTTGCCCGTATGCAGGTTTGGACAATCAATGGTGGAGAGCGCCGGAGCAGATCGGACGGCGGAGATCAATATCGGAACCCACCTTGTTGCTGAGCTTTACCTCCCGATGGGTCAAAGTTGCCTACGTCAGGCGAGAGCCACGTGCCTGCACCAAAACGCATCGGAGCAACGAATACGGAAACTGCTTTTCATGGGAAGGCGGTGCGATGAGCTCTGGGCGGTTTTGAGGTTTTCAATCTGGCGGTTTTGGAGAGCGCAGTACGGCTGCGTTGAAATTACATTTTCAACACTCCCCTTTAATTTCAACTGCTGGGCATTCAATCTTACCCAAGCACTTCCTCACATGGAGGGATTCACCAACTGCTTCTGATGCAGTTCCACAAACAACAAAGTTGTCTTCCTCTTAATAGAGGGATTAACCTGAAACTGTGCTTAAGAGCACCTTCCTCATGACAGAGGGATTCACCATGTGACTGTGCTTAAGAGCACCTTCCTCATGACAGAGGGATCTACCAAACTATGCTAGAGAGCATCTTCCTCTGAACAGAGGGATTCACCAATGACTATGCTGAAAAGCATCATCCTCTTGATAGAGGGATTTACCACACTATGCTGAAAAGCATCTTCCTCTTCACTGAGGGATTCACCAAATGACTGTGCTGAGAAACACCTTCCTCATTAACAGAGGGATTACAAACAGACACTGCTTTACATGCAGTTTCAAAACAAAAAATTCATTGCACTGCTGTGTGTGCAAACTCATTACAATGTTCTCTTATGCTGATGCATATTCTCTGCTGCACTGTTGTGCCATCTTCTTTACTGCGTCTACCCCACACTGCTGTGTCTACACTTGCACTGCTTCTGCACTTTTCAAAGACAAAATACTCTGTCTTTTCTGGAACAATTACACTGTCCCAATTTACGAATTTACACAGCTGTGTGTAAACATTTCTTACACTCACTGCTTTCATTTTTTCAACAAAACTTCATGCTGCTGCATTTTCTTATTTGCATTGCTGTGTGCTTCTCCTTCTTGCCATCATGCTGCTGTCCATAACTTCTTGCTGCTGCATTGCCTCTGCAATTTGCATTGTCGCTGCCTTTTGTTTCATCATACTGCTGTGCCCATACTCTTGGCACTTCATTCTCCACACAAAAAAAATAACACAGGCTGCTGCCTTTTCTCATGCACCCTTGCTTCACACAATCTTAGTCTTCATTTTTTTTTACACAATGCACTACTGTGCAATTCCTTTGGCTTTCTGCTGCCACACACATTCTTATACATCCAGTGTGCATTAAAAATCTGTTGTCCTTGTTTTTCTTTATGCATTTCTTTGCATGCTGTATTGCATAAAAAAAATTACATTTTTTTTACTGCTGTGTGAAAGAATTTCATTGCATTCTCAGCCACTGGGCATTTACGTTCTGCTGCGTTTTGCCTTCTTCTCATTTTCTTCTCACTGCTTTGCATTTTCATTCCCAATAGAAAACATTTCAATCTGCTATGTATTATACTCACTCTGCTGTGAGTATGTTCTCTCACATTACATAGAAGGAAACTACCTTCCATTGCTATGCATTTCAATGCATGTGCTCCATAACAAAAAAAATTCAAACTGCTGTTTTATGTTTTGTCCTCCCACTGCTGTGAGGGTCTCCATGCTTTGCATACTTTTCTTCTTATCTTGCTGCTGCTCTTTACATTTCAGCGCTGCCATCTTTTCTTCTTTATGCATTTCTGTGCATATTGCATAAACACAAGGCAAAAACATTGCTGATTTCATCACTGCTGCATATTTCCTTCTAGAGGGATTAACAAAGATTTCATTTGCAACTGCTGTGCTGCAATACATCCTCCATCAACAAATGACCGTTAATACAGTTCAACAAACAAAAAAAAATTACAAACTCCCCTTTAATTTATGCTTGTCTTCTTTTGGCAGATTCTTCTCAAAATAAATTTAGATCCACTGGGGAGTTCAAGGGGTTTTCAGGTTGCCTTTCCTTCCTTCTCCATACTTGTGTAACTTTCTTCTTTTGCATGGGTCTAGCTTGCATAGAAGCCCATCTTAAGTTACAGTCACGTGCCATATGCCCAATGTTATGACACTTGAAACATTCAACATTTTTCATGAATGACATTTCATGATTTTTTCTAAAATTGTTTCTTGGAGATTGTCGGGGACCACAACATCTATCTCCATGAAATGCTCTACAGTCTTTTGCCATATGACCATAGTTTGAGCAAGCATAACAATAACCATAAAATGAACTTTGGTACCTGGGAGATGGAGGTTTTCTTGATGCACTTCTGAATCCTTGCAGCCTTGAGATCCTTTGACGATCATCATTGCCTCTTGCCTCTTTGCCATCAGCTACATTTCTTCTTGGAGCTGATTTTCTACTTGGAGAAGGATCTCTTCTATTGCTGCCTTCATTTTTCTCCTTGCCTTTGCTGGAACTAGGAGCATCACCATCTCTTTCTGGCTTCTTCACATCTCCTTTGCTTAAAGCATCTTCATCCTTGTTTGAGGGTTCACCTACATACCCAAGTCCTGATTTATCAAATGGGGATCTGTGATAGCTGAGCATGTCATCCAGAGCTTGAGAGCTCTTCATGATCTTGTTCATCCCTTCAACCTTCTTCCTGAGGAGGACAATCTCTTCTTCTAACTTTTCACACTCATTATTTTTCTTTGCTAGTTGTTCCTCAGTCTCTTCTTTGCTACGAGTAGCTTCAGCTGCTACTACTTTGAAGGAGATAATATCTGTCTTCATTTTGGAGATTTCTGCTTGACTGCTCTCCATTTTCTTTTCAGCTCCTTGTGCCTGCTTCCCGGCTTCTTGTAGTTCGGACTTAAGGGAGGAGACCTCTACCTTGTACTGTCCAATCTCTTCTACAAGCTTGTTCACTCTCTTGTGTCTTTGTTCAAGTTGACTTGTCAAGACATCTGCCTGCTTCTTTGCTTCATTCAGCTGATCTGTCATGGATATGACTTCTTCATGATGCTTCCTCTTGCATTGATCAAGCTCCTTCTTGAGCTTGGCAAGCTCTTCATCCCTTTCTTTTACTTGAAGCTTGATGAGGTCAAGCTTTTCACTTTCAGCTTCTATGATGGGTTCTTCTTGACTCATTGTCATGGTCAGTGCTCCCTTTGCATGAAGGTCATGCAGTCTGTCCCAAATATCCTTTGCTGATGAATATTTCCCTAGATTCTTCTTCACAGAATCAGGCAGTCCATCCAAGATAGTCTTTGCTGCTTGTGCATCATACTCCATGGATTCTTTATCCTTCTTGCTGTCATCAATCACTGACTCCCAGACTTCAATCCCCTCAGACATTAGGAAAGCCCTCATCATTATTTCCCATACAACAAAGTTTCCATCAAACTTTGGAACCTCAAATACAATGCTTTCAAACAGATTGCCTTCTAGTTTAGTAGAGAAGGGAGACACATTTTTAGCAGGTTTGGATGCTTTCTTCTTTGACCTTGCCATTCTTAACTAGTCTTCAAATACTTGACTGTGTTTTTTTTAATCACTGACTGTTTCTATAACAGTAACACAAGGAAAATCTTTGATAAATACCTTAACCTTTTTGGTTGTGGCTTCACACTGCTGGAGAAGTTTGACTGCTGCTGCAACAAGAGTCTTTCCTTCAGCATCTTTGAGCCTTCAAAGAGCCTGGACTAGCTCTGATACCACTGTTGGGTATTTTTTAAATGGAGAAAATACCAAAAACCAAACACACAGACACCACAGAGGCAATGCTCTGTTTCCACTGTTGGATATTTTTCAATGGGAAAATACCAAAAACCAATCATGCAAATACCACAGAGCCAATGCTCTGTTTCATTTCTTCCAGGACCTTTGCACAGGCGAAGCTAATAAAACCAAATGACTCATAACAGTCCATTACACAGCATAAAAACATTTCTATTGCTTAAAATATAAAGCCTCATACAAACATTCATCCTCTTTGCTGAGAGGAATTCACCAAAAACAATATTAAACAAAAACTCTGTTTTCACCGTGAGAAATTACTGAGCTGGGTTTACTGCTGTAAATCCCCTTTTACATTCACTGCTGTGAAAAACAACTTACTGCTGTAATAAAAGTTTACATAAGTTTACTGCTGTAATAAAATTTACACAGGGTTACAAAAATTCGCTCAACCATTTTCTTTATGCACTGCTGTGCAAAACCACACATGGTTTTTGGCTTTTACTGCATCTTCGTTTTACAATGCTCCACACAAAAATTTAACCCACGAGCTCTTTTCATTTGGCTCACACTATTCTCTTTCGCTGCTGCGCTCTTACATATCTCCCATGTGCAACAATAACATTACACATTCATATGCGCTCCACACTTTTTCATATAATGGTGTAATAAAATTTTACACATCCTTCTGTAAAAATAATTTTACACCTCCCTGGTTCCTTTTGTTGCACTGTGCCTTATATGAAATACACTAGTCAACATACATAAAAAAACTTACTTCAAACATATGCACTCATCCTTTTTGTTCCTCTGGTTGTTTTTCGCTGCAGCGAACCAGGTTCTTTTTCTTCCCGCGTGCCAAATGTTACCACACTCTCCACATTCTTTCCATGTTCTTTTTACAACCTCCGCCCGCTCTCGTTTTACAAAAAATATGGTCAACACAATAAAAAACTTGACATTTTTCAATGTGTATGCCATATATTAAAACATAACACATAACGTGTATACCAAAGCAAAACAATGCATGCCGTATAAACTTAAATGGCTTACCCACTTTCTTAAATTTGATTTGACTCTTTTGCAGGCAGGAGTGGCGGTCAACTAGACTTGTTTTTTTTTACTCCACGTAAGTGTTTAATGTTGCCCGTATGCAGGTTTGGACAATCAATGGTGGAGAGTGACGGAGCAGATCGGACGGCGGAGATCAATATCGGAACCCACCTTGTTGCTGAGCTTTACCTCCCGATGGGTCAAAGTTGCCTACGTCAGGCGAGAGCCACGTGCCTGCACCAAAACGCATCGGAGCAACGAATACGGAAACTGCTTTTCATGGGAAGGCGGTGCGATGAGCTCTGGGCGGTTTTGAGGTTTTCAATCTGGCGGTTTTGGAGAGCGCAGTACGGCTGCGTTGAAATTACATTTTCAACATACCGGTAGCAGAGAGATCTAGAAAGCCAAAAGAGCCGAGACAAATTTATAGACAGATAGGCATATGCTCTTCTCTGTTATGATGGATGTGAGTGTCGATTACAATAGAAAAAGATTTCTCTCATATTAGGTTTACTGCAGATTTCTGAAGTGGTATTGCAGATTTCTAATGTGTTTCCCACAGACAAAGATCAGAACTTCGTACAAGTGCTGAGAACTTTAACGTATTATGTGTGTTCTCATCTGTTATCAGTTTTTTTTTTTCTGAAAGTCAAGATTACATTGCATAACGATTTATTCACTGAATGCTATTGCTTCTGCATGTGACTAAAGTAAAACCAGACATGTTCGACCAGTATGGGTAGATAAAAGAACAGGTCTGATTGCAATACAAGATCCAGACCTATTGCATGTTTCTTAAACCTCTTAAAATGACCTTTTAACCCTGCACCCCAAAGAGATCTTTAAGGAGTCCTCTCCTTCTGCCACTAAGAACAAAAGAAGGTACTTTAATTTAGATCTGATTATGATTAAATTATATCAGTGTTAGTATATCTGAGCAGCTCAATCAGCTATTATTGCCCTGTTACTGAGTATTATGGGTAAATAATAAGATTCAAAATTCAGATTAAAAAAAATATAGTTTTGATCAATCTATGGTAGCTCAATTAACTATTTCTGGTTATAAAGTAATTTGTAAATAATGAAATTTTGTCTAACAAACTTAATTGATTATTAACTAAATCAATGTACTTTGCATTTCTGCAAAACAAACCGGAAGCGAAAATTTGCTATTATACAGTTTCAAATTTAAATTTATAAATGTAAATATAGATTCTCTACAATAATGTCTGAAAGTTTAGTAGGTTTAGTAATATTAATCTATGGAGATACAAGAATGTGGAAAAACTCCTAAATAAATAAATAAATAAATAATATATATATATATATATATATTATAACAATCCCAAAAAGAGAAGTGGAAAATCAATATCAATAGGTTAGCAGAAACAATAAAATCCTATTTATCAATTTACAGTTACATCTTATTTATCAATCTACAGTTACAGAATCTTATTTATTAATTTATAAGGTTTAGTAATATTAATCTATGCGGATATAAGAATGTGGAAAAACTTCCACGGCCCATTTCCAAAAAGAGAATTGGAAAATCAATATTAATAGCATTAAGCTATTAAATTGCAGCCATTCTCTGGCAATAATAAACCTTATTTATCAAGCTAGAGTTACAGAATCTTATTTATTAATTTAGAGTCACAGAGATTAAAACTAGTCTTGAGCCAGAGCAGTGTTGGCATATTATAAATTTAGAGTCACAGAGATTATATAACTAGTCTTGAGCCAGAGCAGTGGTGGCAAGGATTATAAACTACTTCTGCATGGAAGCGTTTTGATTACACTGACTACGTTTGCTGTCTGTTGCTTACAGCTATAGCTGCAACTTCTTCATTTATCTTTTTATCTTTTTCCTTTTTAAAGAAGGCAAAGCACGGAAAAAACCCTAACAAATTCCAAACCGTTTTCTTACAGCCAATTTAGGCTGCTAACGAGGCTTGAATGCTCATGTAACTTTTTTTAGATTGATTACAGAATACACACCATTTTTCAGAGTGAGTACCAAACTATTTTCTATGTCATTAATATATAACAAATATATTTTTAGATTGCTTATAGAAAATAATTTACAAGGAGTTGTAGCTGTACACACACTTTTCACTTTTTAGTGTAAAACCCAAACTATATTCATTAATAATACACGTTTAAGTGAAGGGGTTTAATATAATTTTCGAATGTCGAATGCAAGAATAGACTCATCGAACTTCCATTTCCATTCCAATTGTGCCAGAGTACTATGGGACACCCAATTTAAACATCTCCTCAGAGATTGCTTCTTAGTTTCCATTTATGAAGCTCTTTTCACTGAGAGTGAATGATCATTTTGTGAAATCTTTATTTTGTTACTGTTACTATAATTGTTTGTATAGCTACAAAATAACAAAGCTTTAGTATATTTCCTTGAACATTGTATAGTTTGTTACTGTTACTATAATTGTTTGTATAGCTACAAAATAACAAAGCTTTAGTATATTTCCTTGAACATTGTATAGTGTCAGGCGAGGGAGTAACTCCATAAGGCAAAAGTTATTCGTGTGTATTATTCCATCAGGTAGGTCTTCATTATGTATATGAGGGAGAGACTGTTCAGTTCATTTCCTGATGACTGTTCATATTATTTATTTATCTATTTACATATATTCACCCAATCACAAGGATTAGGTGTCAACATTCACCCCCTTAATCTGAAGGGATGTTGGTGAGTCCAAGCATCATTCTGAATCATTCAAGCTTTTCTCTTCCAAGCGCTTTGGTGAAGATGTCTGCAATTTGCTCATTTGTGGAACAATGACGGAGATGGATTGTTTTGGCTTCAACAAGATGTTGAATCATATGATATTTAGTATTGATGTGCGTGATCTCCAAGAGACAGCTCCTGATCCAAGACTCATAGCATATCCTGAAGTAGATACCCCAGTTTCTTTGTTTCCATCGAAGTCTGAATCAGAGTATCCAATCAAGTTGAAGTCATCCACCTATGTGTACTTGATTCAAAAGTCTTGAGTTCCCTTCAAGTACATTAGAACTCTTTTTGCAGCAGACCAATGTCCCTCACAAGGCTTTTGCATAAACCTGGAGAGGATTCCAACAGCAAACGAAATGTCTGGTCTGGTAGTAGTTAGGTAGTTGAAACTTCCTACAAGTTGTCTATACTTTATTGCATCCTCAAATTCTTTTCCGTCAATAGATGTGAGCTTTAAGTTTTGTTCCATTGGAGTAGTAAGAGGATTGCACTCTGTCATGCCAAATCTGTTCAAAAGATCTCTAATGTATTTCTTTTGAGAAAGAAATATGGACTTTGGATGTTGGGTTATTTCAATGCCAAGATAGTAATGAACATAGCCCAAATCAGTCATTTCAAAACTTTTCCCCAATTCCTTCTTTATGGATGCAATGTAGCTTTCATTGTTCCCTGTCTTCAAAATATCATCTACATATATCACAATATATACCACTATTTTGCCAACTTTCTTGACAAATAAAGTTGCATCATCAAGATCATAATGTTTGAAATTGAGTTTCAGAAGATGCTCAGTTAGTTTTTCATACCAGGCTCGCGGTGCTTGTTTGAGGCCATACAAGGACTTCACCAGTTTGCATACTTTATGTTCATGTCCTTTCACAGCAAATCCTTCAGGGTGGGACATAAAAACATTCTTTTTTCGATCTCCATTCAAGAAAGAAGTTTTTACATCCATTTGATGGACTTTCCAACCGTTCTGAGCTGCTAGGGCAAAGACTGTCTCAATGGTAGCCCATTTTGCTGTGGGGGCAAAAGTCTCCCCATAATCGACTCCTTCCTTCTATGCAACACCTTTTGCCACAAGCCTAGCTTTGTGCTTGTCAAGTGAGCCATCAGATTTATACTTGTTCTTGTAGACCCACTTGCAGCTAATTGGTTTGATTCCTAATGGGGGATCAACCAGCTTCCAAGTGCCATTCTTTATAAGGGCATCATACTCCTTTTGCATTGCTTCTTTCCATTCATCATGAGAAGCAGCTTCTTTGAAGGAAGTTGGTTCAAAATCTCTAGACAAGTTCAATTCACAATCATAAGAAACATCCATATCAACAGGTGAATTAGAGTCATCCACATCACCTCCATTTTGCCGCTTTGAATTTCTAGTTCCTGTCTTTCAAACCTCATCACAATGAACACTTGCAAGTGTCTTTGTCAGCCACTTTGGGGGACCTTTCTCAGATGGTCCAGACTGCTCCGTTGATTGAGTTGGGACTGAATCAAGATGAGTCTCCCAATTCTATCAATTACATCACTTAAAGCATCATCCGTTGTTGGAGTTTCATGCGGGGGAGAGTGTTCTTCAGAAGAAGATTCCACATGTTTATCTAGTATAGGAATCCCCCCTTCAAGATGTGGAATCTGATTATCAAATTCTTGAAATGATTTTGCTTTTGCGAATCTATCCAAGAGATCAAGTTGCCGCTCAATAACATTGTCAATTTTGGATGATTCAAGGAAAATTACATCTCTAGATACAACAAACTTCTTATTTACTTCATCATAGTGACGGTATGCTTTGGAGGTGTTTGAATACCCCAGAAAGATACACTTACGAATTCTAGCACCAAGTTTGTTTCTATGTACCCTTGGTATCAAGGCATAATGGGTGGAACCCAAGACCCTGAGATGCTTTACCGAAAGAACATGTCCATACCACATTTCATATGGAGTCTTGTTTCTTATAGCATTAGATGGAAATCTATTCTTTATATATGCAGCACATAGAACAACATCAGCCCAAAACATTATCTTTACATCTTTGAAGAAGAGCATGGATCGTACCATATTTAAGATTGTCCTATTCATTCTCTCAGCTACACCATTCTATTGGGGATTATAAGGCACAATTGTTTTATGTTTGATCTCATGTTGGCGAAGATAGTTTTCAAATTCATTTGATGTGTATTCTTTTCCATTATCAATGTGAATAGACCCAATATGAGATTGTGCATCATTGTCAATCCATTTATGAAAATTCTTGAATGTTTGAAAAGCATCAAATTTGTTCTTCAATAAATAAACCCAACACATTCTGATGTAGTCATCAATAAATGTCATGATATATTTATTTCCATTTGCAGAAGGAACAGGTATTGGACCACATAAATTTGAATGAATGAGTTCAAGTTTTCTATGTGCTCTTGAATGTGAATCATGAAAAGATTGTTTGCTATGTTTTCCTAGAATGCAAGCATCATATTGCTTAAGTTTCCTAGGAATTGTAGGCAAACCAGCAACACCATTTTTCTTCAACAAGCGGAGTCTGTCATAGTTAAAATGTTCAAATCTAGCATGCCATAATAAACTTGATGGAAGTGTACCTTCTTCATGATGAGAACTGTATGAGAAATGTTGTGCACGAGTAGAGGTTCCTTGCAGCTTGAAAATCCTTTCTTCTTCTATTCCCCTCATGACAAGTGAGTGGTCAGATGCTTTTCTTACCTCAAGCTTGCCATCAAACATATGAATGGAGTGACCTTGCTAGAGGATGTGGACCAAGGATAGCAAGTTTCTCTTGAGTTGTGGGAGATATAAAACATGATGCAGAAGAAAGTCTGGAAGACCAGGCAATTTAAGCTTGATTGTCCCAAGCCCTGATGGCTTGATTTTTGATTGGTCTGCAAAGTATACTACTCCATCAACATTGTCAATGAAGTCTTCAGAAAAATCTTTTCTATGAGTCATGTGGCAGGTTGCTCCTGAATCAAGCAACCAATCATTTTTCCAAGAAGCAAGTGAAGCATTATATAATCTTCATTTACTCCAATATTACATTGTGCCACAACATAGTAAGCGGATTTAGGTGCTTTACCTTTGTATGTATCATCAATTTTACCCTTCTATTGGTTTCTTTTCTTCTCATTTTTGTCCCATGGTGGCTTCCATGTAGAGGCATCATGTGATCCATTTTTTTGCAGTGAATGCAGTGAAAATCTGCGTTTTCTCCTTGAGAATGTCATCCCCACTACCTCTGAAATATCTTCCTCTTCCTCTTGAATAATCTTGAGTAGGATGCTTTTCTTTGTGAGCAAGGCACACAGCCTCTTCAAAAGATTCAGGGGCTGTCTTATTTTAAAAAGCTTTCTCTCTTTCAACAAACTTTTTCACAAGAGAGTCAAAGGTGATATCTTTGAGATTTCCATTTGCTTGCAATGACTCAAGATAATTGGAGTAATTAGGATAAATTTCCTTGAGAAAAACGATAAGAGGAATATCCAATTCAACCTTAGTGGATTTAATATCATGCATTATAGACTTTACTTCAGATGCAAGAGTAAGAGGATCATTATTTTGCAGTTCAAGAGTGAAGAGTTTAATCATGAGTTAAACAACTTCAAGTGCAGAATGTGAGTCATAGAGTTCTTTCAGCATTTGTAAGGCTTCAAAGGCAGTTGAATATGACGAAATATGGCGACTCACCTCTTCATTTACAGATGCTGCAATTAATGTATAAGCTTTGTTGTTTTTGTTTTCCCAAATAACAAACTTTGTCTAAGGTAGGCTGTATTGGTTCATTGTCTCTGTCTTCAACACACACTCCTTTCCACAACTCATTGAAAATGAGGGTATGTTTTATCATCCGCGACCATTCAGGATAGTTCTCCTTGCCAGTGAGAACTATTCCCACCATGGATATGATTGAATGCATTCTGTAAAAAAAAAAATTCTTCTGATAGAAAAATACTTCTGCCAATATACAGTAAAAGTGTACTTCTGGTGGTAATTTTTTTTTTTTAAACATTTCAAAATGGCATTCTCCCCATGTACTATCTTTGTCTTTAATGAAAATATAAAACATAGATTAGCTATGCATTCTAAAAAAAAATTCAAATCTCTTCCTCATCATTTTTTTGCAACGTTCTTGAATTGTTTTACATGAAAAGGCAACAAAGCTATCTGAATTTGGTCTTCACCAATCTAATCTCAACGTATATACTATAAAAATTCAATACAATACATGACATATCCACACTAGAAGTAGCACTCAGCTCCACCTATCACTCAAGATTCATGTTGGATTCATCTCCTTTGATGTCGGCCCCACTATGTGTCAACCATCATATATATATATATATATGACAAAATGAAATCTGATATCAATATCATATGCAGTTCTGAAAAATATACCATACGCTGATGCAGAGAAGAAAAAGAACAACAAGGAGCACTTGAAAATAGTTCAAATCTCGTGAACTCACAAGGAACACATTTATTTGAATCAGTGACAATATGGAACATTAGGCCGAGGTTTATTGTGTGGGCATATTTTTTTTTTGGGTGGTGGAAGAAGCACACAGCCAAGGAAATAGCAGCAAAAGTTGATGCAGCAACTACAAGTAGTGGGGGAGGAAAGGCGGGTTTAGTTGATCGTCTCAGTGTTGAGAAAGGTGGCTATGCCAAGTATGAATGCCCTCATTGTAAAACGACTGCCCCTGATATCAAAACAATGGAAATTCACCATGAGGCAAAGCACCCAAAAATTCCCTACGAGGAAAGTAAAATAATTGACAAACATGCCACATTTGCTTCCGACCCAAACAAGCCTCTTCCTGGTGTTCGTGGTAGTTTAAATAAGCGATGAGGAGAGTAGAGGACTATAGTCAGACATAAAATACTAAAGATATGAACAGAGATATGGAGCAAGCAGCGTATGGAAAAACAATGCATAGGGAGTGAGCAGCGTATGGAAAAACAAGATGCAAAGGAACGCTTCCGTAGCAGAGGAACGTGGCAGCAGCGTTCAGGTCACTATGCAATGTTCAGTATGCAGCGAATTATGAATGGACATTAGTTTTGAAAGGAGAGACAACGCTTTGAATGGACAACTCTTTTGAATGGAGAGGAGAGGAGTAGAGGAGCAGAATAGGGAGTTACAAAAGGCATAAAGGCTAAAAAAAAGGAGCTGGCTCTGATACCATGTCAGGCCAGGTAGTAACTCCATAAGGCAAAAATGATTCATGTGTATTATTCCATCAAGTAGGTCTTCATTATATACATGAGGGAGAGACTGTTTAGTTCATCTCTCGATGACTGTTCATATTACTTATTCATCTATTTACATATATTCACCCAATCACAAGGATTAGGTGTCAACACATAGAAATGGGCAAAACCAAACCTCTATATAGTTCTCAGTTTTTGTACGTCGAGTAAATCAATGAATCTTGCACACAAATTGGCCACAGGGTACTTCTATATGATTCTAAACTTGTATACACTCCCTCAAACAATAAATCAATTTGGATTAAAAAACAACTGTGTTTTTGTCACCACTCAACAAATTATTATCACACTTAAAATATGCATGATCTAACTATATGAGCAATTGAATTTAGAGGTTCATGCTCTTTCTGGTAATAAATTAATAAATTATAGTGAATTGATCCCTTGGCATATATCATTTGAAAATTTTTCCAGATGAAAAAAACATTATATTCGTCCATAAAAGTATTGAGATTACATTTCTTTAGATACAGTAGCTACCTGCGTATCAATGTGCTTGGCACTAGTAAGAACCTAAAGTGGCCAGATCTATTTAGCAAGGCTGTTTAGGATTCTATATATTCTTAGGTAGAGCCTATGTGTTGCCACGAAGCCTTCGGTATGCTTACTCTTCTGTGAGAAGAAAAAGTCCGATAAATGCAACCATAGTCTATCTCTGAAAAGGATACTATCTATAATTTGTAATCTGGATCTTTTTTCTGATCAATAATATGAGAAGCCATTTCCGAATTGAATACCTATGAGTTATTTAAAATAGTTGTGTAGTAGTTGTCTCATTTTCTTCACTCGAAGTTCACTGGAAGTTCATCAGAGGTTCACCAAAGGTTTGAAGGGATGCCAAACCATTGAAAGGCAAGGAAGACATGTGTAGGTCGTAGAGCGTGAAAAAACTAGTAGGTTCACGCTGAGTTCACCACAAGTTCACCAAAGGTTGACAAAGAGAAGATAAACAAAGAGACACAGCAAGGCCAAGACAGCAGAGCACACGCTACTGTAGCAGCACTGTAGCAAGATTTGTTGAAGCCCTTGCATCAAATTGGTATCAGAGCCAGTAACGTTTGGTTCAAGAGGTTGGTATTCATAAACTTCTCATAAAAGAAATGGATCCCTTCTGAAAGTTTTTTTCCTTCCATGAAATTGAAGAAAGAGAGTCATCTGCAATAGAAAATCCACTCAGAGATATGTTTGCATCAAGTTCTATTCATGTTTTAAATCAGGCTGAACTAGAATATGAAGAACCACAACCTTCTGCTCGATGGCAATTACCTAGTATCTCTGCATCAGAAGTTTATGATGATTTGTCTATTTTCCATTTGAAAGCCACCACTAGAATTAGTATAAAATAGTATATTAGTCAGATTCAAGAGAATTCTGACAATATCCAGTCTATCCCTCTTCTGAATCCAAAAACTTTACAGGTCGAAGCTAAAAGGTTAAATACAAAGTATTTACACTTGGGATGCATAAGAATCGGGATCAATTCCCTGACTCATCAAGGGCTAAACACCTTCGTGCTAGCCACAATTAGAGATCTTACTCATAACAAATATACCGATTCCTTAATAGGTGGTATAGTCGCCCCTCTGTCACATGGCCCAGTATATTTTGACTATTATCCTAATTTTTCAGTCTATGTCTTTGACGAAACCATATATTAGATCTTGCAGTTGCAAATCCAAACCAAAGGGTTTGACATGCATCAGAAAAGACATAATATAGCCATACAAACCAGAGGCTTTTTTTAGCACAAAAATACCCTATACCTAGTTGTATGCCATACACCCAGTCGAGATTCAATAGCAAGTGTCGTTGTTCTAACAGATTCCAAAAATCAAAAAATAGAACATCAGACAATCCGATGGGAAGATCTCACATTCCTTAAGCATTGGGTAGTTTCTAATCCCAAGCCTCCAGCACTTAAAAGAATAACCTCAGCAGATATCCAAGAAAACAAATCCTCTGTCTTTTTGTCTTTCCCAAGAAGATCCATAATTGATTACAGAGGAATTGAAAGAGCCTACAAAAGTTCCCGTTTTTATCGTGATCCATCCATTGTTGATATTGCTTGTTCAAGTTTAGTTTCTTGTAAACATATATCCTTATTTGAATTTTCCTAGCTTGTCAATTTCAATTATTTAGAAGTCAGATGCCAATCAGTTGTAAATTTATGTACCCCTAAAAACCTAATCACTGGTTTAACTGACAGAGTTGAAAAACTGAGTTTGTCAAAAACTGCTAAACCAGTTCCTACCACTTTTCTCTACAAAAGAAATATAAAGATCCAAGATCATGTTAAACCAATCAATAGGTTCCTGACATTATTTCCTAACGAAGTAGCCACATCTCCCGCTGCAAAAAAAAGAGGCTATAGAGAAAAATACCATTACTTCTTTGCTTAAAGAAGAAGAAGAAGAAGAAAAGAAAGAATTTGATTCTCAAATCTCTCCCATATATGAACCATTGGAAAGTCGGTTCAATAAATATCCTGCACCTGATCTTGAAGGAAAGGGTAAGCTTCCTAAAGGTCATACCTTCTTCCCTGAGTCACATAGAGAATGGAATATTGATAATCTGAGTGTTGGTTAGATTAGACAATTAATTGATATGATGTTTACAGAAAATAAACTCATGTGTCTCAGAGGCAATAGTGAAATTGAAGCATGCAAGACCATTATTTATTGTTTTATAGGAACACTACTCAGGTGGTGGGAGACTGAATCATCTCCAGCATTAATGGTCAAAATGGAAGCCGAAGTGCTTAAAGATGAAGCGGGAGATATAATTCACAATCAAATGGATTTACAACAAGCAACATGATTGGAGCTCTAACCTCCATGATCTTAGATCACTGGTGTGGTAGTGAAACAGAGATTGTAGATAAGAATGAAGTTATTCTCATGAATCTCAAGTGCCACAACATGTCACAATATGAAGACTTTCACCGGGATTGGATGCAAAGAATCTATGAAGTGAAAGATTCAAAAATCTGTTATGGAAATAGGTATATCTTGCTGCTCTTCCATCCAGATTTGTTGATTATATTAGGTTGCAAGAAATATTTCAGTTGCCATTTGAATCATATACTTGGGGTGAGATCTATTCTCACATTACAAAAACATTAGTTAGTCTGTGTACGAGTTCCAAAGTAAATATGTCTTTGGAAAAACTTTCAAAGCTTCCAGACAAAAAGTCCATTTGCAACAAATATGGACTTACAGTTGATGGCCCTTTGGTCAAGAAAAGGAAACCAAAGAAAAGGGCTAAAAAGGAGTATAAACAGATTACTAAATTGTACAAAGACAAAAGAAAGCCTTCTCACAAATACAAAGGCCGCTCCTCCAAAGCCAACAAAGGCTACAATAGGTATGTTCCAAGGACACACTATTATAAACCCTCTAACATTCATTTGCATACATCAAAGCAAGAAAAATGGAACAAACTCACTTGCTAGTTGTGTGGAAAAACTGGACATACATCAACAAAATTTCCAGAAGGAGAAGAATCAATGAAGAATAGATGGATAAGAGACCAATCTATCAGCAATTCAAAAATACTGAATAGTTTAGATGATTTTCTACCAATGGCCTTTTCAAAAAAAATACTTATAGTTCAGAGATTTTCTTTAGATAGCTCATTTAATATAGACCTGTATCATTCTACATAGATTCAAAAAAGGAGAGTTATGAAGTGCAGCATGAATTCCACCAAAACATGTTATCTGGAAATTGGATACACTCGAGCATCATGCTAGTTTTCCTGCATTTTAATGTTCACATGAAAATCATCTAGCTCCTCATGCACTCCAAGCTTTGATAATTTGTACGCCTCCAAATTTAGATTCCTGCATATGTGTTGAATGGAGGTTTGATTGAGGGAGCTCCATATTAGCTTGATCTATTTTAGCTAGCCTTGTAGTGAGGATTTGTGGATTTTGGCATGTGCTCCCACATAATCAGTAACAACCTTAGAGTCACCGAATACATGAATGTTTTGTATGTCCAGAAATTTGGTGAACCACAGTAGCCCCCATAGTGTCATAAGCTCTACCTTTGTGTTGGTTCCAAATCTAGCCCCCAAGTGTACATGGTATGACAACTCTTGATGGATATATAAGGTGAAACCACATCCACATTTTCGGTCCTGACTAGCTCCATCAAAATAGCCCACCGGATATTCAATCTCCAATATTTTTTGTGGTCATGAGGGCTTTTGTTTTGTAACATTTTGTAAGACAGCCTCAATCTTGTTTAGAATTTTCATCAGCACATCCATCCCCAACTCTTTGTGGCTATTGAAAATAATATTGTTTCACCACTTGCATATTTCCCATATGAATATAGCAGGGATGAGTCGTCGCAAGCCATTTTGGTTGCTCCACCATATCAACCAATTTTCCCTATCTCCAAAGTTAGGTACCAAGAAAACAATTTTGTTTTCCAATTGTTGCGAGAGTATGGAGACCTCCAAGCATGTTATAAAGAGATGTAGATTGTCTTCTGTAGCATTCCCACATAAAACACAGTAACCAAGGCCAGACCAGTTCTTCTTTTGAAGATTCTCCCAGGTCAAGTTTTTGTTCTTCCATACAAGCCATAGAAAAATGGAGGCTTTTATAGGGAGGTGCGGGCTCCAAAATTTAGCAAACCAACCATCCCCCGGGTGGTTTGTTTGAAAACAAAAAAGTATGTAGTAAGTATCAGCAACCTTAATATTATCTTCAATCATATTACCATTCTAGGTAATCGAGTCACATACCTCGTCACGGTATATACCAGCCAGTCTCATTTGAATGCGGATGTTCTCCCAATCAGCCGCAATAGTACCCATAAGATTTAATTCAAATTCTTTTTTCCAAACTGGGCAACCATTTTCCCATGAAATAATGATTTGGTGCCGGAAGAAGATCCTATTACGGTTTAATCTTTGAATGATGTAGTCCGAGAAAGCGTCCATGTCCATCAAAACCCGAATGTGGTCATGGCCTATAATATTATGATGCCCAGTGCCAAGTTTCCAAACAAGCATTTGGAGAAATGTTTTCTCAATCTTGTTGAAACTACGCCATATGTTTGAGCTAGCGAATTGTTCGATGTGGCCCAATCGCAACCAGACTTTGAAATCAATATTCTTCAAGTATTTTTGGTTAATGACTTGGTTCCAAATGCTAGTACCAAAAATCCCACGCCATATGGATTTGAGAAGGATAGCGTGCCCAAATCAGCGTAGATCAAAGATTCCCCATCCACCCATCTTCTTTGGAAGAGTGATGAGGTGCAGCCTCGAGAGGTGGTACTTTTTCCTTTGTCTCATGCCGGACCAGATAAAATTTGTTGTAATTCCATCAAGTTTCTTTATGATGGCTGAAGGAAATTGGTATAAATGTGCCAGTAAATGCTTAGTTGCATTATCACAGTGTAAACAAGTGTGAAATGCCCTCCCATAGATAGACATGTGTGTTCCCATCCGAATATTTTCAAGAAATATTTGTCAACTATTCATTGCCAGTTCATAATCCTATACTTATAGGGTTTTAAATGAAAACCAAGATATTTTAACCCAGTAGAAATACATTCAGAAGTGATACCAAACAAATTAGCAATATATTCAGTGGTCTCAGAAATCTCCAGTGCATTCATTATAACCGATTTGTTTTGATTCATTTTGAGACCCATAGCATTTCCAAATCTATAAAAAAATTGAAATAAATGCAACCATGCAAACCTGTTTGGAAGCCCCATAATAACTACTTCATCCACAAAAAACCCGTGAGATATCCAAATATTTCTCCCAAACTTAAGAGGAGAGAAAAGTCTAGTGGCCACAATATCAATTATGTGCAAGCTTAATCCATCCAATGCAAGAATGAATAAGAGGGGAGATAGTGAACATCCTTGCCAAAGACCCTTGCCTACCCTGAAATAAGATGTCAGATATCCATTGATAATTACAACGAACTGAACGGTTATGACACATGACATTATCCAGTCAATGGCTGGAGGTTGTATAACAATCTTGTGGAGGACCAATCTCAGGTACCCTCAGTCCTGACAGTCAAATTCTGTTTTTAGGTCAACCTTCATAATAACAGCTTCAAGTTTCTTTGGCTGGATGGAATGTAAGCATTCCTAAGCCGTAGCTACAACATCATGTATTTGGCGACGTTTGAGGAAACCAAATTGTTGTAGAGATGAATTTCGACAGGATGAGCTTTAGGTGGTTAGCAATGGATTTGGAGATGATTTTGTAGACTAGATTATAGAGAGAAATAGGGTGGAAGTCAAATAAAGAGTGGGTGAAAGGATTTTTTGGGATGAGCGAAATATAAGTGGAATTTAGATGTGGGTGAACAGTACCTAGAATTCAGGATTCTTCTACGAAGTTAACCAGGGCCGACTGAAATGGACCATAGAAATGAGTAAATATTTCAACAGTCCAACCATCAGGTCCAGGACTTTTGTCACCATGGAAAGAGTGTAGGACCTCATGTATTTCTTTGGCTGTAATGGGTTTAAAAAGGCCTTTATTTGCTTCCTCATCGAACATATTTCGATAGTGCTTTAACCCCCATGGTAAATCTTTGAGGCAGTCCTCGGGTAAATGGTCGTAGGCCGATTTGAAAAATGTCAAAGCAGGCTTGTTGATTTCTTCTTGTGTTTGGCATTTTGTACCATCCAAGTCATAAATCTCCAATATACAGTTTTTTTTTTATGATGGTTGTTTGCATATCGATGAAAAAAATTTGTATTGTGGTCACCCTCCTAAAGCCATGTGGCTCAGCTCTTCAGCTTCCAAGTCGTTTCTCTTATAAACAGAATTTGAGATCTTCTTTTCTCAAGAATATGTATGTGGGATCTAGTGTCTGGTTGAAGCGTATGCATAGAAAAAAATGGGCATATAGTATCCAACTCCCATTCAATATCTGCAAGTTCTTTTCTGAGTTGTCTTTTATTTTCCATCTCCCACTTCTTAGTAGTCAGTCGTAGGGTCCTTAGTTTTTCCAAAAACAAACCCATATGAGATGCGGAGTTATTAGACAAAGAGTACCATATATTTTTGACCAGATCAGAGTAGGATGGGTCTTCCAGCCAGATCCTATTAAATTTGAATGGAAGACCACTCCTAAAGTCTTGATGCCTCCAATGTAGTATGATAGGGCGATGATCGGAAATATAACAACTGATAATGTAAGATGTAACCATCCAAAGTTTTTCAATTGGCATATCATGTAGGAAAAACTTGTCAAGCCACTTTGTAATGTAAGAGTCCCCTGTCCTACCGTTATCCCAAGTGGATGTGATATTTGAAGGGCAGATGTCAACCAGATTGTGGTCCATGATTATGGTCTTTAGTGAATTCGCCATAGGATCCCCACGACAATTGTGACCCCAATATTCGTGAGAGCCAATAGTGAAGTTTAAGTCCCCCGCCAGAATGAGGGATGTAAGCTTTAGGAGTTCTGACTCAACCAACCTTTGCCAAAAATTCTCTCTATCACGAAAAGGAGCATAGATATTAAGGATGTGAATACGACCCAATAAGCCGTGAATGTTCCCAACAAGTAGAATGCCGGAAAAACAAGAGAATGCCTGCAGTCAGACATGGTTAGGATCCCAGAAGGTAATCAGACCCCCTGAGAGTCCCTTTACATCAATGGTCCCCATGTGCATTGCCGGAAGCATTTGGAAAAAATATCCAATTGAATGGAGAGCACGATGCATAGTTTCTTGCAAAAGTATAATGAATGGGCAATTTGTGGAGAATAATTCCTTCAGAGCCAGAAATTTGGGGGTGTCCCCAAGTCCCCTCATATTCAATGAGAGGATAAAAGTCATATGTGCCATTTGGTAGGCTACCGTGCTCCAAGGGCCGAGATGTAGAATCAGCAATGGGGATGTCTATGAGGGAGGGTGCGTCCAAATGACAAGGTGCAGGGGCTTTACGTGGATAGCCACAAAAGTGTTGGCTATCACATGGCTTTTTCTTCCAAACAGTAATGTTACCAGCTGATGTGGAGTTGATTTAGGGTGATGGAGGACCTGGTGGTTTGTGTATTGTGAGGGACCGAAGGTCTAGGGTTTTTTCGTATAGAAGGAAATCCAAGTTGCTATCCACAGAGTTTGTTGGAGATGCTATCAAAGAGGTTGGGGTGGTAGGGGTGGATTGAATAAGCAGATCAGAGGTCAGTACGGGGGGGCAACACCTAGCGAGGAGATTGCCCCGACATAGAAGATATGTGTAGCTGATAGGGGGTCATTTAGAGTAGGCTGAGGGGGAGCGTTTGGTGGTGGGGATGGGAAATCTTGATAGGGATTAGAATGTTTGATGGGAGAGGTGGCAGTGAGGGGGTCCAAGTCAACCGATAGTGGGGAGGAGGATATGTGAATGTGAGAAGATTTAAGCGGGTGTTCCATAGAGTAATGAGAAGAAAAGCCAGGTGGGGAGAGTGGAGGAATACCTGTGTGAGGTGGAGAACGTTTTCCACGAGAGGGAGTCTTGGATCTACCATGTGATGAACTTTCAACACTCTGGAATATATTGTGATGCCAATTTCTCTGTCACAGGCTATTTGCATCTTTAGGTTGAGCGCTGCATCATTGAGGGCAGTGTGCCAGCAGGTGACCGGTCTGGTGGAAATTCAGGCATTGAAAGGGGACACCCCAGTAGTCTAGACATTGAACCAGCTTTGAGTCATTCTAGCATATAGAGATGTGGTCTCGAAAGCCTCGCGTGTAGGTTTTTTCAATAAGGATCCAGGCAACTCATTTGTCGGGTGCCTCCAGACAATGAGGATCCACATATACAAATTTTCCAATGGCATCCCTAATGTCCTATAAAACCTTCAGCGACCAAAATTCAATTGGGAGCCTTCGCAGGTTAACCCAAATAGGATTATTTTGTGGATTATCTCTTAATGGTTTAAAACCGATATACCAAGAGTAAAATGCAAGGAAACTATGACCTTTTACCCATGGAATGGACTTAATCTTCTCGAGGTATTCCTGGCATAAGAAGTGGAAACTGTACCAACCATTTGGCAACGTGACCACCATTGGCATGTAGCCCAGAAGAACATGTCATTTATAATGTAGCAAAACCCTTATGTCTAAGTCTTCCATCTCAGCGAAATGCCATTTCCCAACCATAGCATGATTTTGTAGACTGATAACTCTATCAAATAGTTCCTCGAACCCAAAAGCCATATTAGGTGTCGGTTTTGTTATTTTTATGGCTCGAGTAGGGTGGTGAGCACGTCATTCAATCATCAAGTGTGGTAGAGCATGTGACAATGAAGGCACATGAAGGCCATGTGGCATGGGAGAGTCAGTGACCCCGTGGCTTGGATAGAGGTCCCACCATATGCCCGATCAGCCGCCATTGTGGCAGCGATGTGGGATCGTTTGAGTAATCTAAAATGTATAAACATTAATCACTGTAAAATTCATATGCAAATATCCCCTCTAATGAAGGGTGGAACTCAGAAATCTCAATCTCGTGGCTAGTAATGAAAGATGCTCGCATAAAGAAGTTGGCATTCATGAATATTAACCCTTTTAATCTATTTATTATTATTCAACTTGTTCAAATGACAAATAGTATAGATAATGAATTTCAATCCTCTAATTAAAATATTCTAGCTAATAAAATTTTAAATATTAACTTAGTTACTTATTTATAAATAATCTCATTATCCAATAACATAAATATATAAATGAGAACTTAAGTCTTATTCATTCAAGTGATAGTAACTACTCTGAATATGAAATATATATTATCATTTAGCAATTATAAAGGTAATTGAGTAAGGGATATATAAGTGTCCATAACCAAGCTACTTGTTTATTTTTGTTGGAATTCGATGATTTATTCCAATAAAGTTGATGGTGGGAGTGTTTGAATAATTTTTTTGATGGTATAAATGGATTCAACACCATCAAAAACTGCTAGGGCACCCAAAATTATGAAGCTTGATAGTTGTAACCTCCACTTCCAAAAATTTCTGTTGGATTTCGTCAAAATCATGTTAGATTTCAATTATTTCATGGGCTAAAACTTTGCCTGGTACTGTTATTAATATTACTCAATATATCCATCAATTAGTTTATCTCAAACTAAAATAAATACTCCATCTAAAGCCTCGATAAGTTTCACATAGGTTTAATAAGTTTCACTTCTAATAGCTCAAATGCCATCATCAATGTTAAAATATGCTAAAGTATGCATCTTCTCTTAGCGACTGAAACCTTATTAAATGTTGTTAGAATCTTTGGGATGCACGAATAGAGTCTCCTTGTCAATAATTTGAAATGCTTTCTTCTGGCCTTGACAATATTGAGATTGTGTTCATTCAATAGATGAAAAATGGAAGACAAAGTAACGAAAAGGTAAGATGCAATTCACAGGGACTGAGACAATGCTCACATTGAAGTTTGCTCACACTTAGTCTCACATTTATGAAGCCATAGTCAAATACATTTATAAAAATACAATATAGTTTAAGAGTTTAAATAAAATACTAAAGAATAGAATCGAAAACAAAATTAAAACCAATAATCTAAATGAGGCAATAACAATAAATAACATTCTAAACAATTCATATACTACAATTTTCTCCATTATTCTATTAACACATCTCCTTAATGGAGAAATGTGTTCTCAACAACACCTAACTAATCTATAAATATTTCAAACTTTGTCTTTCAAAAGGCTTTGTAAAAATGTTAGGCACATTTTCATGTGTTACAATAATTTAGATAAATCTTGTTCGAGTGCATGCCTATTGGGTTTCAATGTGCTTTGACATTTTCTTTTCTTCTCCGACATCTTGAAGAATCCACCTAAACCAAACTGCTTCACAAGTAGCACTACATAATGCTTTTCACTCAGCTTCAATTGATGATGAAGAAATAGTTGTTTGTTTCTTATTACTCCATTGCATGATCCCAATTCCAAGGCTAAATGCACATCTTATCGTGGATTATGTCATTAAGCTTTTTGGCCCAATCTGAATAAAGAAACATGCCAACTCAACATCAAATTTATCAATATATTTAATACCAAAATTAACAGGCCCTTTCATATATCAAAGGACTCTCTTCATTTCTTTCCAATACATTTCATGGGCCTTGGCCATGTACTGACTAAGGATGTCGATTGAATATGCTATGCTCAGCCTAGTTATAGTGAGATATTTTAGACTCCCCCCAAACTGACAATACAGGGCACCATCCACCTCTTTTGTTCGATCATCAATGCATAATTAACATTATGTTCTAAAGGAAATTGCATTACCTTTCATTGATTCATATTGAACCTTTTGAGTAGCTCCCTTGTATATTTTCTTTGTGTGACTAGTGTCTGACCGACTTCTCTCCATAGCTCAAGACCTAAGCAATAAAGCAATTCACCATGGTCTTTCACCTCAAAACCATGTGACAATTTCCTTTTAATTTATTCAACCATCTTAGATGCATTGCTTGTTATATAGTAAGATCATCAAAATACAAGAAAATCAAAGCAATATGCCCCTTTTGATCTAACGTGATATACAAGTTAGGATCACTCTTACTTTTCTTAAACCTTTCTAAATAAAGGAGTAAATATTCACATATCAAGATCTTGGTCCCTATTTCAGTCTATATAAGGCTTTCTTTAATTTACAAATAAGATGATCTTGACACTTCTTTACAAATACTTCTAGTCGAGCAAGATATACTTCTTCCTTTAATTCATGATAGATTAAAGCAAATTTGACATCTAACTAATGTAGTTTCCAATTCTTTTTGTAGTTAAAGAAATCGTTAATTTAATTGTGTTCAGCTTAGATATAGGTGCAAAGGTATCTTCATAATCAATTCCCGCTTTCTGTGAATATCCCTTTGCAACCAATCTAGCTTTGTATATATCTATAGTACCATTAACGTTAAATTTCGGTTTGAACAACCATTTACAACCTATGGGAAATTTGTTTTTAGGAAATTCAGTTAATTCTCATATTTTATTTTTCATTATGGACGCATATTCCTCATTTATTGCATCTCTCGATTCTTTATGTTCTTTAGCTTGTTCAAAATTGAAAGGTTCTATGACATTGATTACTTCAGTCATCAAGAAGTTTGGCATGATGACCTCCTTGGTGCTTCACTGATATCACCTACTCTTGGTGTGCTTTAGCTACTTTAAGTGTCCATGTTGTTGTATTCTTCCTCCTCTTTCTATTTTGGTTTATCATCTACTAATTCTTTAACATTATCATCATAATAATAAGGAAAATGTTATGCATAATAATTGTCCACTTTATGGCCTTCATCAACATTCTCATGAAATAACATGTGTATACTTGCAAATATTATTGTTTGCACAGATCAAACATCTTATATGATTTGTGATCAGAACTGTTGGAGCATTAAAACTGAGAAATAATTGTATATATATACTAATTGATTAAATAATGGTGTTTTTACAAGAAGGACCTTGGCTTAAATAAGCCCTAGGGCACCTTTTTGAGAAGGGGAATGATCAAATATCATGCCCCAATTACATAATTAATTAAATACATAAAATTTCCTTCCTCTTGAAAATATTCTTTGTCCTAAAAGCATACGTAACGGTGGGTGTTTTTTGAAAAAAACTTCAGTCTCCGAGGAGGCTTCTTCTTCTGGTAAATTCTTCCACTTGATCAGGTATTATTTAATTACTCTAGATCACAACTTCCTTTCCCTGGTGGTAACAATTCCTTCAGGTTCTAAGATGACCTCTCCTTCATCATCTAATATCTGAAGCATTGTCTGTGTTGATTGGTATCTTCCCATTGCTTTTTTCAGACAAGATACATGGAAAACATTTTGAACTCGACTATTCTGCAGAAGGCTTAAGCTGTATGCTACTTGGCTAATATTTTTGTTAATATGATATGGTCAATAAAAGTTTGGCACCAATTTGTTTCTTCCTTTTTGTTTTAGGGATAATTTCTTGTAAGGTTGAAGTTTAACAAATGCCCATTCTCCAACCTCAAATTCTCTCTCTGTTCTGTGTCGGTCAATCTGCTTCTTCATGAGATTTCTTCCAATACTTAGATTTTCTTTTAACATTTGAAAAACTTTTTGGGTTTCTTCTAATTTCGCCTTAGATACTGGAACTTTTGTCTCGAAAATGGCAAAATCCTTCCATTTGGGAGGTTCATATCCGTACAAAGATTGAAATAGGGTCATATTTGCAGAAGTGTGATAAGTTGAATTGTACTACCATTCAACGAGGTATAACCATTTACCCCACTTGTTTTGTTTGTCTGTTTCATAACAATGAAGGTAGGATTCTATGCATTTATTGATAGTATCAGTTTGACGGTCTGTTTGAGGATGACATGCAGAAATCCTGTTGAGGTATGTTCCAATATGTTTGAAAAAATCCTTCCAAAAATTCCACATAAACTTAGGATCTCTGTCACTAACATTGACTTTAGGAAATCCATGTAATTTTGTAGACATTCTTGGAAAATATCTTGTCAATCTCTTTTGTTCAATCTGATTTCTTCATTGCTATGAAGTGTGCATATTTTGTGAGCTTGTCTACTACTACAAGAATTTTATGTTTCTCGTTTAACATGGGTAATATTTCAATAAAATCCATTGATATTTCTTCCCATTTTTGGTTTGGGATACTTAAGGGGTTGAGCATCTCTAGGGTCATAATGTTCTCACTTTTATTTCGCTGACACTGATCACTTTTTGCTACATATTTCTGAATGTCATTATTCATACCCCTCCAGAAGAATGATTGATGTGAATTATAGTAGGTTTTAAATAATCCTACATGCCTGGATGACAATGAATCATACGACTCTTTGAGAATCTTGGCTTTACATTATGAATTTGAACTCAGATACATTATTCTCTTGTACTTAGAATATCGTTTTTTCCATTCAAATTTTGAATTTTGAGGAAGGTTATTGATTATAGCACTTGTTTATGGATATTTTTTTCATATTCACTTTGAATCTCACTAAGCCAATTGGGAACAACAACTAAAACTGCAAGTAATGATGGTTCTTCATCTTTCCTAGATAGAGCATCAACTACTATGTTAACTTTCCATTTCTTATGTAATATATCCATGTCAAAGGCAGGTATTTTTTCAATCCATTTTTGTTGTTCTGTAGATAAAATTTTCCGCTGGAGGAGATGTTGAGGACTATTATGGTCTTCTCATATTAAGAACTTACTTCCCAAGAGATATTTTTTACACATATGATCCCACCCATTTGGTACACTCACCTAGGTGAAGACAAGAAGCAAGTCGAATTGGAGCGGAACATGTATTTTGACAAGTTGATGTGCACAACCACTAGTACAGGCTTGGAGATCAGCACAGACACTATCTATCAACATATTTCCGGTCTGGTTGCATCTAGGATAACCATGTGCATCCTATCAGATGCGTTGGATGGAGAAGCCATATCAGTGTACCCGGATGCAACAGAGGCAAGAGTTTGCTTCAGAAAGATGTCACCTTTGAGCGACAAACACCATCACGGATGACAAAGCTTGGTATCAGTTCACCACCATCGACCATCACAAGGATGTTAAAGAGTTGGTCTCACCACAACGTTCTGAGTGTTAGTGATGTTTTGCATGGCTTGCTCAAGCCATTTTGTCTCACATGGGTACATGTGCATTGTAATGTAACATCTTGGCAAGTGAAAGTTCAAGTGTCGATAGTTGGATGTAAAAGTCATAGAGTAGATGAAGAGTGATGAGGGTAGATAAACTGTCACAAAGGGGAATGTCAAGGGCCACCCCGCCCTTTGCTAGAAATAGTCCCTCATAACTCATTGAAGAGGCTTTTAGTTAGCCAAGCTTCCAATAATACTATCTTAGAGAGAGCTTGGATAGTATTGTAATGCGCCTTGTCTTCTCCACTAGGCAGAGCTAGTATATCTCTTTGGAGGAGCAGGCGGTTGTGGCTATAACGTTCTGCTATCAGAACTAGTGGTTGGACATGGATGTATTGTATGACTGGAACTTACACTTCTTAATATAACAGAGCCAACACGTTTCATGAATATGTCATATTGTATTCCAGCTACCTTGTTTATTATAAATGGTATATGTATATGTTTGCTTATGCATACATGTATGGAATATTCTGTATAAGTATGTATGAATCTAACTAAAATGTGTTGATTGGTTTAACCATTTGTTTGGATTGTTAGCTAACTTAATTTCCAGTTTGTGATGCATCTTTGCTCGTGTGTTCCCTTACAAGCTGCGTGCTATCACAGGTGTCCAAGGGACGCGCTCACCTCACTCTTCGTGTGTTATAACCGTTCATGCACCTTCCTTATCTCAGTGTAGCTATCACACCCTTGCGAGCAGCAGGGACATTACCATATGACCCATTGGTGGGACTCTTACACCAAATGATCTGAGGTCTAATTGGGACTCCTTACCGGGGAGATCCCTTGACATGTTGGCGGGTCCAGCAACATCAACATTTATGGCACTAGAAAGAGGGCCAGACGACAAGATGTGTCCTCTCATCCTATTTTGAACCTTTTCATATCTATCATGGAGTCTTTCACTCTACTCGTTCCATAATTTTTTCACATGCTGAATCTGTCACCATCACGAGGGAGTTCTTTGATCTCTTGTCCACATACACGTATGATGGTGAAGGCGAAGTGGCCTAGCCTGAGTTCTTACATGACTCCCTTGCCTTGCTTCATAAGGATGATGAATTTTCTGATGAACAGGCTAGTCTGTTGCTTCCATACACACTTCACAAATCTCCACATCGGCGGTTGTGCAGCTTACCGGCTGACAACTTGCACTAACTTCAACAATTATGTGATCTCATTGAAGATAATTTCTATCATTTTGATCCAGAATATCTTGAACAAAAACTGTTACAACAACGGAAGGCTCCGCATGAATTACCTATGGATTTTTGGCATCGCTTCCATGATTTGCAATTTCAAGCTCCAAAGAGCCCGATGAAATTTCCTTATCTTTGGGATAGATTCGAGTACTCTCTTAACAAGTCAATCCATCCCGAGAATAATTTCAAGCTCAAACCCCACTTAGCATACTTTGGTGATGGAGTTGCGCAATTATAGATGGATACAATCGCAGTCAAAAGTGACTGTCCTCCGTCCCCTCATCAAATATCTCCACCATCACAGAGTGATGTGCGAGGGAATGAACACAAATTTTTTGAACCATCACGACATCCGAGCTCGCTCCTTCCGATTTTCATGCAGACTTGGTTGTGAGTCCCATACCTTGTGACATGTATTTTGTACCTCAACCTTCGTCTTCGTATTGTAGGAATTTACAGGGTAAGTTCCTTAGAAAGAACACCAAAAGGACACTGCTCACAACTAGATCACAAATCAATACACCAGTATTTTTGACGTGGTTAAAACCCTCAAAGAGGGAAACAGTCCACGACCTGAGCCAACGCGGCCACTTCAGGCAATTTATTAATCAAAGAATTAAAATTTACATAAGCTTCTCTCATGCACGGATTACCCTACAAATGACCCTCCATGCGCTTTAAATAGAATTCATGGACCAATCGGGTGTCAAGCCACGGATCAAGTGTCGGTAATACCGAGGAGAGAATGAACCGTCAGATCACTACATATCGTGACCGTCAGATTGTAAGTTACAAAATGTACAACGGTAAAGAAACGCACTTTACCTAACTCTATACCTAACTCTACACTAGACCAAGTTGTACTTAACTATTTCCTATGTGTCGGAATATCCTAACATCCCCCCTTAAGAACAACTTGGGATAGGATTGAAGGATTTACAAATATGACACAATAGGAGAAGGAAGGAGGCACTAGAGCCTATCCCCCCTTAGTGACAACTTCCTGAACTCCAACCATAAATCGAAGTTTAGTGAACTTCGCCTCTGTGAGAGCCTTTGTGAAGATGTCTGCAACTTGATCATCTGTTGAACAATATTGCACTTCAAGAACATGGTCGTGAACGAGCTTTCTGATGAAGTGCATGTGCAGTTCAATGTGTTTGTTGCGCTGATGTTGAACTGGATCTTTGCATAGCTGAATGGCACTTTGATTATCACACCAAAGTGTAGTCGGATGCTGCTGCTCAAAGCCAAACTCTGACAGGATCTGACGAAGCCACAAGGCTTCCTTACTAGCTTCTGCGGCACCACGATACTCTGATTCTGCTGATGAAAGAGAAATGGCACCCTGTTTCTTGCAAGCCCATGTAATAGGTCCTGAACCAATAGTGAACACATAATCGGCAGTAGACTTCTGATCATCAGGGTCACCAACCCAATCGGAATCAGTGAAACCAACTAATAGAGGAGATGCTTTGGCACTGTAATGAATCCCAAACTGAACTGTACCTCGAACATAACGAAGTATTCTTTTAGCTGCTTTCCAATGACTTTCACGGGGGTTTTGCATGAACCGAGCAACAAGGCCAACAACAAAGGAAAGGTTAGGACGAGTATGGGTTAGATACAAAAGTTTTCCTACAAGTTGACGGTATAAGGCAGCATCAACTTCAGGAGAAGTATAAGTGACTGAGAGTTTGACTCCAGACTGAAAGGGAGAAGGGGCTGTCTTATAGTCTTCCATGTGAAAATGACGTAGAATATCACAAGCATACTTGGACTGGGAAAGGGAAATACCCTCCTTGGATTGCAAGACTTGAAGACCGAGAAAATAGTGTAAGTGTCCTAAGTCTGTCATTTCAAATTTCCTTTTGAGGCTAGACTTCACATGGTTTATAAGGTTGGGATCACTACCAGTAAGGATAAGATCATCAACATAAAGAACAAGGATGATAAGAGAGTTGTCCACTTTCTTGGTGTAGACAGTATTGTCAGAATGACACCTAGAAAAGCCAGATTCTAAAAGAAAGCTATCCATTTTGGCATACCAAGCCCGAGGAGCTTGCTTGAGACCATAAAGGGATTTTTTAAGTCGACAAACAAGGCTGGAGTCTGTTTGTATGAAGCCAATGGGTTGTTCCATATAGATTTCTTCATGCAAGTCCCCATGCAAGAAGGCAGATTTAACATCCATCTGATGGACTTCCCATTTGAAAGAGGCAGCAAGGGAAAGAACAAGGCGGATAGAGTTCATTTTGGCAACAGGGGAGAAGGTTTTAGTGTAGTCAATGCCTTCAACCTGTGAAAAGCCCTTAGCAACAAGACGAGCTTTATGTTTATCAACTTTCCCATCTGGTCCATACTTGGTTCTGTAAACCCATTTGCATCGAACAAGTTCTCGTCCCTTTGGTAAAGGAACAAGATCCCATGTATCATTTGTCAATAATGAATGATATTCTTCATTCATAGCTGCTTCCCAATCTGGATGGCCTGAAGCTTCTGCAAAGGTGTCAGGATCATAATTTACTAGAGCTTGAGCCAGTAAAGAAGAGGCTCTCTCGAACTGAGAACGTGTGCGTCGCTGATCTGTAGGATCACCGGCAAGATCACCTGCTGCATCTCGAGTAGCACGAACCCATTTTGGAAGCTCAGGAGCTGAAGGAGGATTCTGAGATGGTGGGGGAGGATTGTCATCCTCACTTTCATCATCTGAAGAAGAAATGTTTTCAAAGGTAGAAGAGATAGGGAGAGGTGGCACATCCGCCGGACTAGGCTCGCAGGCCGATATATTTTCATCAAATTTTACATCTCTTCTAATGATAACATTTTTGGACTTAAATGGAATAAGTCTATAGCCTTTCACATCTTCATAATATCCAACAAAAGTACATTTTTCACTCTTAGGTTCTAAAGCTTTATGCTTTTCATCTGGAATATGGGCCCATGCTTCACTTCCAAAAACACGAAAGTGACTTACATCTGGTTTGATTGAACTCCATGCTTCTTCTGGAGTGATATCCTTTATAACCTTAGTAGGAGTGCGATTTATTATATAATTTTCACAGATAATTGCTTCTGCCCAAAAACTAAGACCAAGTCCTTTAGATTGCAACATACAATTAGCCATTTCCTTTAAGGTGTGATTCTTCCTTTCAGCTACACCATTTTGTTGTGAAGTATATGGAATAGTATGTTGCATTTGAATTCCATTCTCAGTGCAATAGTTGATGAATGTGTTTTTAACATATTCTCCGCCATTATCAGATCTTAACTTAAGAATTTGATGTCCAGATTGTTTTTCAACAAAGGCCTTGAAGGCCAAAAAAGTGTTAAATACTTCACTCTTGAGTTTTAAGAAGTATACCCAAGTGCGTCTGGAGAAATCATCAATGAAAGTTAAGAAATACTTGCAACCAGAGAATGACACAAATGGAAGTGGACCACATAAATCACTATGCACAAGCTGTAAAGGGGCTGAGGCGTGCCAAGAGGCACGTTTTTCAAAACTGTCCCAATGATGTTTTCCGAGTACACATCCGGAACAAACACCATCTCTGCAAGATACCATAGGAAGACCTGTCACCATATTTTCTTTGCATAGATGCTGAAGGGAGCGATAGTTTAAGTGACCAAATCGCTCATGCCAAAGTTTGCTCACTTCATCGTTATGAGCAACAAATACTGAGGGAAGATTTGATGACCCAAAGTTGTGAAACTTATACAACCTTGTAGAATCATCAGCAATGCCAGTAGCCAAATCTGTTTAGGATCTTTTAAGTCCTTGATTACAACATCATGAGGTGAAAATTCAACGATTTTACCTTCACCTGAATGAGTTATCTGATATACAGATAGAAGGTTGCAGGATAAGGTTGGAACACATAATACATCATTAAACTGACCATTGTCTAGATGAACAGTTCCAGTCCCTACAACATTAAGAGACCTATCATCACCAACATATATATTTTTGGTGTTACAATCATTTAAAGAAGAAAACATGGCTTTGTTTTTGGCCATGTGATAAGAAGCTCCAGAATCAATGAGCCACTCATGAGAATGAGAAGAAGAAGATATATTTAATGCATAACCAGACCGAGATGATTGACAATGACATGCAGAAAGTGCCATTCCTGAAGATGAAGTTGAAGTTGAAGATTGCCCCAAATGAATGTTATGATTCTTCATTGCTGCTTCCAAGGCTTCCATCTTTTTAAAGCATTTTGATTCTAAGTGGCCATCTCGATTACAAAAATTGCAATGTCTATTAGTCTTCTTCCATTTGTTTTTATTGGTCTTATCATTTTGCTGAAATGATTTTTCATTTTGGGGCTGAAATTGCTTAGGACCCTTGTTTGGTTTAGGGCCATTCTTTTTAGGATATGACTTCTTAGGATTCTTTGAATTTGGTTGCTGTTGGGCGGCTAACGCTTTCTTGGAATAGTTTCCAAGATTAAGAAGACCAAGGTGTAAGATTTTTTCTTGTTCTCTTATTAAAGAATCACAAAAAGAGTCAAAGGAAGGGGGCTTGTAGTCTTTTCCTTGAGAAATGAAGGTTTCTCTTGTAGAATGGAAGGTGGAAACAAATACAGATTAGGCTGGTCCCAACTTAGTAAGGATGGAATAAATAAGGTTACTATCTTCTTTCTTAACCTTAACACCTTCCAAAAGATATCTAAGGGTCTTGAACTTAGACAAGAAATCTTCAATGCAAGAAAAATTATTAGGGTCCAATGTAAGCAACTCATTTTCCAGTTGATGGGCTCTAATTTCATTTTTAATCCCAAAAAATTTATTGATTTGTTCCATTGCTTCATGAGGAGTATCAAGTTCTGCAATATGGAATCTAAGATCAGGAGAAATAGACACCCATATCAAACCACGTGCTTGATCTTGTCTATTTTCCCATTTAGCAGCCTTGTCTTCATCTTTCGGTTTCTTTTCTTTGCCTATGGCTATTCGGTAGAGACCTTTACTTCTAAGTAAATCCTCCATGTAGGACAACCATTGGAAGTAGTTGGTGCTGTCAAGGGTAACTTGGTATTGACCTTCCATTTCAACAGAAACTGAAGCTGAAGATGCTAAAAGTAAGTGTTCCAATGGATAGATCTTGAATTTAAAAAAAACGGCTCTGAAAAAGGCTTCCGGACGAAGAAGTTATGGCTTTTTGAAAAAACGTTGTTGAAGTTGCCGACGAAGTGCGGGAATGTGCGGAAATGAAAAAGTCCGCCCCCACAAAATGGAGACTTGAACCCAAGACCTCTACTCTCTTAAAATAGCTTTGAACCAATTGATCTATACAAAAAATTTGAGAGAGAGAGAGAGAGAGAGAGAGAGAGGGGGGGGGGGGGGGGGCTTGGGTTGCGTGCTTGCTTTGAGAAAACTCTTTTTCCCTACAAAACAAAAAACACAAAACCCAACACGTACATGCAAAAAAAACGAACCTTATGGCTCGAAGTTAGATTTACCCAAAAAACTAAATATTTTCAAAAATTGAACCTTGCGGCTCAAAGTTAGCTTTAGCCGAAAAACTAAATATTTTTCTCAATGTTTCTGATTTTCCGAGATCACACTAAGGTGCAAGGAAAAGAGCATACGCATGAGAAAAATCCTTCCTTTCTATTTCTGATTTGCCCAGATCGCACAGAGTCGTAGGGCAAAGAGCATACACAGAAATGAAAGGTATAGATCCGGTTAAAAAAAAAGCTAAATAAACCGAAACCAAAATAAGCAGAGAGAAAATAACAGTAAACTGCAAATAAACACTGTATACCTCCAGATCTTAAAAATGACGCAGCTAGGGCTACCAGAAACCTTTTCGCGTGAAACGAAAGGGGTTCCTCACTGGAACAGATGCTCCGAACACAACAGAGAAGTCCTCTCGGCCCGAAAGTAGTTAGAAACAACAGATCTAGGAAACGGCAGTCGGATGCAGTTCTACCGGCTTCAGATTTGGATCACCAACGGACGCGGCCCTCAAATAGCTTTGATACCATGTAGGCATTTACAGGGTAAGTTCCTCAGAAATAACACCAAAAGGACACCGCTCACAACCAGATCACAGATCAATACACCAGTATTTTTAACGTGGTTAAAACCCTCAAAGAGGGAAACAGTCCATGGCCTAAGCCAACGTGGCCACTTCAGGCAATTTATTAATCAAAGAATGAAAATTTACATAAGCTTCTCTCATGCATGGATTACCCTACAAATGACCCTCCATGCGCTTTAAATAGAATTCATGGACCAATCGGGTGTCAAGCCACGGATCAAGTGTCGGTAATACCGAGGAGAGAATGAATCGTCGGATCACTACATATCATGACCGTCGGATTGTAAGTTACAAAATGTACAATGGTAAAGAAACACACTTTACCTAACTCTATACCTAACTCTACACTAGACCAAGTTGTACTTAACTATATCCTATGTGTCAGAATATCCTAACACATATTATGATCATCCTCCAGATGACACTGTCTTATGTTCTTCCATTCTGGAATCTACACTTGTTTTGAACAAGGATCGATCTATCGACAGAGTTGGTGTTACACAACCAACATGCACTGGCATTCATGAAGAGCATGACGGGGAGATTGAACATCCACTGGCAGCAGGGGCCCATTCCTGTCTTTTCGTACCTCCTTGTTTTTCCTGACATCCTTGATGATCCTACCATCCCTAATTTTTCATGTGCATCTCCATCCACAGACGCACCCATTGTTGATCATTCACAGGACACACCAGATATTAGTCCATCATCTGAAAATGGAGAGGACCAATCATTCATTGAAAATTCGTTTGATCTTTCATCTAATTTTTTCGGAAATGCGGAGGGTGACCATCCTTTCTTCTCATCTACTGTTATGAAACCAGCTCACAAAAAGATAGAAAAGAGAGATCCACGCCTTAGAATTCAGCCTCTTCGAGGGGGCAACCTCCTTTACATTACATAAATGAACAATTCTTGGATGATACAAATGAAAAACCTCCTTTCTATATATAGGAGTCTAAGGGTCACAATATAATCAGAGCCTACATAACAATAATATTATAAGGCACAACAATAACAATAGAGGGATTCTATGGGGCACAATAGTAACAATATGGGGGTAATGGGTACAACAATATAAATAAGGGGTATAACTACAATAGTAATGGGGTAATCACTAGTATTATAGGGACCCAACATGCCCCTCTCCTTCAAAAAAGTGTTGTCCTCAACGCTTGAGTAGTTCTGGATACTTCTGCATAAAATTCTCATCCTCCCATGTGGAATCTTCAGCGGATAAGTTCTTCCACTTGATAAGATACTCTGAAATTGATCGATTTCGTAGCTGTCGAGTTCTTGTTTCTGTGACTGCTTCGGTTCCAATATAATTTTTCCTTCCTCGTCAAGTTCTGGCAATATTGTTTGAACTGGGAGCTTGTCGCCTATAACCTTCTTTAAACATGAAACATGGAAAACTGGGTGCAATCGAGAAGCTGCAGGAAGCTCCAATTTGTATGCCATAGTACCAATCTTTTGCAACACCTTGTACGGACCATAATACTTTGGTGATAATTTATTATCCTTCTTAGCTTGCTTTAGGGACATTTGCTTATATGGTTGTAGCCGTAGGAATACCCAATCACCTACATCAAAACTTCTTTCACTGCGATGTTGATCTGCCTGTTGTTTCATTCTATTTTGTGCCAACACGAGGTTATCCTTTAAGAGTTGGAGGACTTGTTGTTGATGTTCGATGTGATGTTCCACTGCCTGAACCTTAGAATTTTCTCTTAAATATGATGTGATGGATGGTGGTTGATACCCATAAAGTGCCATAAATGGGGTCATTTTTGTTGCTGTATGGAAGGAAGTGTTATACCACCATTCAGCCAGAGGCAACCATTTGACCCATTGTGTCTGTTTATCAGATACAAAGCAACGAAGATATCCTTCCAAACATTTGTTTACTATCTCAGTTTGCCCATCAGATTGAGGATGATAAGATGAGCTATGAGCTAACTGAGTACCAAGACAAGAAAATAATTCTGTCCAAAAATTTCCAGTGAAAATGGGATCTCTGTCACTTACAATAATCTTTGGGTTTCCATGTAGCTTTTGAACTGTTTCCATAAATGCAGTAGAAACTGTACTGGCTTTAAATGGATGTGATAATGCACAAAAGTGTGCATACTTGGTAAGTCTGTCAACTACCACCATGATGACACTCTTTCCCTCAGACTTGGGTAAACCTGTGATAAAATCCATTGAAACCTCCTCCCAACGTTGGCTTGGAATGGATAAAGGTTGTAATAGACCCGGTGTCTTAATTGTTTCAACTTTATTTTGTTGGCAAACCAAACATTCCGCCACAAACTTTTGAATATCTGATTTAAGGCCATCCCAAAAAAATTCCTTCTTAACCCTGTGGTAAGTTTTTAAAAATCCTGAGTGCCCTCCTAAGGGAGAAGTGTGCAATTCCATAAGAATCTTTTGTTTTAGCTGGGAATTCTTACAGAGGTATAAGCGATCTTTGTACCATAACGAATCATTTTTCCAGCTAAATGTATCAGAAGTACTGGAATCTTGTTGTAGCTTTCGAATAAGTGCCCACACTTCTTCGTCATTCTTCCATTCCTCCCTTGCTTCGTTTATCCAATCTGGTTGGATAATAGAAATGGCACACAACAATGCTTCCACATCCTCATCCTTTCTTGAGAGTGCATCTGCCACCACATTTTGCTTCCCTTTTTTGTAGATGATTTCAAAGTCATAACCCAACATCTTTGTGACCCACTTTTGTTGCTCTTCAGAGGATAATCTTTGTTCTAAAAAGTATTTAAGGCTATCATGATCCGTTTTTACCTTGAAGTGTCTTCCCATTAGGTAGGGTCGCCATTTCTTAAGTGCATGGAGTATTGCCAACATTTCCTTCTCATAAATAGCTTTGCTTAAAAACTTTCCCTTGATTGGACGACTTTCAAAAGCAATGGGTCTTTCATCTTGCATTAGAACAGCACCAATTCCATTTCCTGAAGCATCACATTCCACAATAAAGGTTTTTGTGAAGTCCGGTGTAGCTAAGACCGGTGCTTGGCACATTGCCTCTTTAAGATGTTCAAAGGCCTTTGTTGCTTCCGAAGTCCATGAAAATGAATCTTTCTTCAATAATGTTGTTAGAGGTGCTGCTATTCTCCCATAATTCTTAACAAACTTGCGATAATACCCTGTCAACCCAAGAAATCCTCGCAGATGCTTTATGGATGTGGGGATTTTCCATTCCTTAATGGCTTTAATTTTGCTAGGGTCTACCTTAACTCCTTCATGAGATACAATATGACCCAAATATTCCACCTCCTGGACTCCAAAGAAACATTTGGATCTTTTTGCATATAATTGTTTCTCCTCCAATAGTTGTAGCACCCTGTCAACATGTTCAACATGATCCTTCCAAGACTTGCTGTAGATTAGTATATCATCAAAAAATACTAACACAAATTTTCTAAGGAATGGTTTGAAAATTGAATTCATCAAACCTTGAAATGTTGAAGGTGCATTGGTAAGGCCAAAAGGCATGACCAAAAATTCATAATGACCCTCATGAGTTCTAAATGCTGTTTTCGGAATGTCTTCAATCTTCATTCTGATTTGATGATATCCCGAACGAAGATCCAACTTGGTGAAGTAAATTGATCCATGCAATTCATCCAGTAATTCATCAATAACAGGAATGGGGAACTTATCTTTAATAGTGAGCTTGTTGAGCTCCCTATAATCTGGACACATGCGCCATGATCCATCCTTCTTGTGCACCAATACTACTGGAGCTGAGAAAGAACTTTGACTCGGTTGAATTATACCAGCCTCTAGCATTTCTGCAACCATACGTTCAATTTCACTTTTTTGGACATAGGGATATCTGTACGGCCTGATGTTTGGAGGAACACTTCCTGGAATCAGATGAATAGCATGATCATGATCACGCATAGGTGGGAGACCTTTGGGAGTCTCAAATACCTTGGAATGATTGTCCAGGACTTTTTGGAGATCTGGAGAAATAGATGATTCCAATGTGGAAACATCTAGCGAACATAATTGTGCAATTACACCTCTTTGCTCCTTTTTTAGAAGCTTTGTCATACCATTAGAGCTGATTATCTTTCCTGGTTTCCCTGCAATACCCCTTAATTCAACTTCCTTTCCTTCCACAGAAAATTTCATGAAAAGTTCTTGAAAATTAAAAGCTATTGTACCCAAGGATTGTAGCCATTGGACTCCTAGTACAACATCAGCACCTCCCATTGGAATGGAAAGCATTGGGCTAGTCAATACATATTCTCCCATGGATAGCTTGATATTATGGCACTTTCCAGAACAATTTATTGTTCCTCCATTTGCAATCATCACTTGACACTCTGGTGCTGGATATAGGAAGCAATTCAATTCTTTTGCTACCCTACAATGAATAAAATTGTGGGTGCTTCCTGAATCAATCAACACTATTACCTTTTTCTTCTTGATTTGTCCTTCTATCTTGATGGTTTGAGGAGTGGTAATTCCCGCCAATGCATTACAAGATATGGTCGGATTTATTTGTTCTTCATCTAGGCTTTGTTCCTGGAATATATCCTCTTCTTTTGACCTTTCTTGCTCCTTTTCTTCTTCCTCTTCACAATCTATGTAGAATAATTTCTTCTCAGCACACTTATGACCTTTTGTGTATTTGCTATCACAATTGTAACAAAGCCCTTTTGCTCTTTTTTCTTCCAATTGTTGTGGTGTCAACCTTGTAGGTTGTGGAAGACTATGGGCAACAACACTTCCGTCTTTATAGTTGTGAATGGTATGCTTCCTAGTTGCCATAATTTTGCTTTCCATTTTTCTTGCTAACCTGAATGCCTTCTCTAATGAATCAGGTTCCCAAAGGCGCACATCATGTTGGATATTATCCTTTAAAGACCCTATGAACACATCAATCCTATGCTCCTCTGGAATATCTTTTACCCTTATGTTCAATTTTTGGAACTCCTCAATGTGCTCCATTATTGAACCCTTTTGTTTGAGACTTATCAATTGGCTAAAAAAAGTGTTGCTTTTTGTATCCTCATAATGTGCTATCAATTCTTCCGTAAAAATTGCCCAAGTGATAAATTGTTTACGAGAACAAAGCCATTGATACCATACAAACTGATTTGGTTCCAAATATAAAGTTGCCATACGTACCTTTTGTGTGTTTTGCACATTATTGAGATCGAAGAATTGCTCCATCTGTAATATCCATGTGGCGGGATCCTTGCCATCAAACTTCCTCATATCGATTTTTGGAACATGGTGAGTCTTCGATCCAACATTAGATCTATGGAATCATGATTAACATTTCTTTTGTTCTCATCATGAGTTTCCTTTACTACCTTTTCACCATTAGTGACCCTTTCTTGTAGCAACTTCTTCAATTCATCCATCTTATCATCCATGCCATCAAATTTAGCATCAATCTTAGCTTCCATGCCATCCATCTTAGCTTCCATGCCATCCATCTTAGCTTCCATTCCCTTTATCTTAGATTCCACGCCATTTACCTTAGATTCCACGCCACTTATCTTAGCTTCTGTTAGCTTTTGTGAGCGTGACATTTGTTGCACTTGTTCTTGTAATTTTGATATATCATGTAGCATTTCTTCCTCTTCTTCATGAGTCATGCTAGAGCTTTCAGGTTCCTTACTAGGTGTTTGCATTTTCTTTCCTCGGGGCATCAGTTACCGATAATAATGTTTTACTATGCCCTTTGAATTCCGTTAAACCAAGCTTACACAAAAATTAAAAAAAAAACTACACACCTTTTTTCACTTTATAGAAGCCTGATATTGAATCTGATGTATCTCTGTAATTTCAGATCATCCAATTCTGAAATTGCTACCTGTAGTAGCCTTCTGTGTCCTCTTTCCAATGCCACAAGTCTGAGCCAAATTGGATTCTCCAAGGAAGAGTTATGTGAAATCTCCCACAGTGACTTGCTTTTAGACTGGTTCAGTAGAGCGAACTTGTACGACGTGCCACGAGTCACTGTTTCAACCTTTGAATCTGAAACACACGCACAAGAAACTACAGTCCGTCCTCTTTCTGTACCTTTTACGAAATTTCAATCCGATCCTCAGAGAGAGAGTTATGACGATTTTCCCCAGGTCACCTGTTTTGAATGTAATTCAGGAGTCTGCAAAAAGACCAACTTCCTCAGATCATATCTCCGAAACTATCGCGAGAAAAGCTCTGAAATTCGGACCCAAGGTTCAGCGCCAATTCTTCTCAAATGGGTTTTTTTTGCGACTTCTGAAACGTCCCAGAAAAAAAGTTATAGCGAAAATGCCACGATGACCTGTTTGGAGCAGCGAAACCCTAGAATCCAAAGCTCTGATACCAAATGTTATGAAACCAGCTCACAAAAAGATAGAAAAGAGAGATCCACGCCTTAGAATTCAGCCTCTTCGAGGGGGCAACCTCCTTTACATTACATAAATGAACAATTCTTGGATGATACAAATGAAAATACCTCCTTTCTATATATAGGAGTCTAAGTGGTCCCAATACAATCAGAGCCTACATAACAATAATATTGTAGGGCACAACAATAACAATAGTGGGCTTCTATGTGGCACAATAGTAACAATATGGGCACTACATGGGTACATCAATATAAATAAGGGGTATAACTACAATAGTAATGGGGTAATCACTAGTATTATAGGGACCCAACATCTACCCCTCTGTGTGATTTGTCAAATCATGAGGATGTCGACCAACATCCTGAGATTTCTAATCTTGGTTGTCATGATCTCTTTACCTCATCATCTGATCATGATGTTGATTCCTTCATTGTTAATCCATCTAAGCCACTGGTCAATGATGAAGTCAAAACCCCCCAAACTGCTGAGGCACTTCAACCTGAGCTGATGGTTATGCCAGGCCCTTACTCTCTTGGGGTTGGTCTCACTTCCGATTAGGAAATTGTTCAAACACCTAAGGCGCCTCATCACTGAAGAACAATCCAGCACTCAAATTTCACTTCCCCCACTCGATTTACATGATCCCATCGCTCATCCATTGGAGGAATCTTACATATCAAGCACACTTGCGCAACGTAAGTGGTCTACCTTTCTCACGTTTTCTTGCATGTCACGCTCAAGGGAATGCATACACTCAACATCTACATGTAGTGTAGCACAACACCATGGCTAGTCCACAGAGTGCATGTCATGCGATTTCACCCATTTTCGTTCTCTCGATGCTTGTAAGCTCCCAGTGTATTTGTCTTCATTGTTGTATATTTCACATATGCTAGTTCACAGAACTATGTTGTTCACGAACCATGCCTTCATCAACATGGGTCAACCAATGCACCTATGGCTGCATTGGAAGTATCACATCACGTGAGATGACCCGCCGCACTATTAACTTAGGAGTAGGAGTAGTGTTTGCTTTTAATTTGTTTGTTGCCATGCTTGTTTGCTTTCTTTCTTTGCATGTTTGCTTGTTTGTTTGCTTGTTTGCTTACTTTCTTTGCTTTTAAAGCATTTTGATTCTAAGTGGCCATCTCGATTACAAAAATTGAAATGTCTATTAGTCTTCTTCCATTTGTTTTTATTGGTCTTATCATTTTGCTGAAATGATTTTTCATTTTGGGGTTGAAATTGCTTAGGACCCTTGTTTGGTTTAGGACCATTCTTTTTAGGATATGACTTCTTAGGATTCTTTGAATTTGGTTGCTGTTGGGCGGCTAACGCTTTCTTGGAATAGTTTCCAAGATTAAGAAGACCAAGGTGTAAGAGTTTTTCTTGTTCTCTTATTAAAGAATCACAAAAAGAGTCAAAGGAAGGGGGCTTGTAGTCTTTTCCTTGAGAAATGAAGGTTTCTCTTGTAGAATGGAAGGTGGAAACAAATACAGAGTAGGCTGGTCCCAACTTAGTAAGGATGGAATAAATAAGGTTACTATCTTCTTTCTTAACCTTAACACCTTCCAAAAGATATCTAAGGGTCTTGAACTTAGACAAGAAATCTTCAATGCAAGAAAAATTATTAGGGTCCAATGTAAGCAACTCATTTTCCAGTTGATGGGCTCTAATTTCATTTTTAATCCCAAAAAATTTATTGATTTGTTCCATTGCTTCATGAGGAGTATCAAGTTCTGCAATATGGAATCTAAGATCAGGAGAAATAGACATCCATATCAAACCACGTGCTTGATCTTGTCTATTTTCCCATTTAGCAGCCTTGTCTTCATCTTTCGGTTTCTTTTCTTGGCCTATGGCTATTCGGTAGAGACCTTTACTTCTAAGTAAATCCTCCATGTAGGACAACCATTGGAAGTAGTTGGTGCTGTCAAGGGTAACTTGGTATTGACCTTCCATTTCAACAGAAACTGAAGCTGAAGATGCTAAAAGTAAGTGTTCCAATGGATAGATCTTGAATTTAAAAAAAACGGCTCTGAAAAAGGCTTCCGGACGAAGAAGTTATGGCTTTTTGAAAAAACGTTGTTGAAGTTGCCGACGAAGTGCGGGAATGTGCGGAAATGAAAAAGTCCGCCCCCACAAAATGGAGACTTGAACCCAAGACCTCTACTCTCTTAAAATAGCTTTGAACCAATTGATCTATACAAAAAATTTGAGAGAGAGAGAGAGAGAGAGAGAGAGAGAGAGAGGGGGGGGGGGGGGGGGCTTGGGTTGCGTGCTTGCTTTGAGAAAACTCTTTTTCCCTACAAAACAAAAAACACAAAACCCAACACGTACATGCAAAAAAAACGAACCTTATGGCTCGAAGTTAGATTTACCCAAAAAACTAAATATTTTCAAAAATTGAACCTTGCGGCTCAAAGTTAGCTTTAGCCGAAAAACTAAATATTTTTCTCAATGTTTCTGATTTTCCGAGATCACACTAAGGTGCAAGGAAAAGAGCATACGCATGAGAAAAATCCTTCCTTTCTATTTCTGATTTGCCCAGATCGCACAGAGTCGTAGGGCAAAGAGCATACACAGAAATGAAAGGTATAGATCCGGTTAAAAAAAAAGCTAAATAAACCGAAACCAAAATAAGCAGAGAGAAAATAACAGTAAACTACAAATAAACATTGTATACCTCCAGATCTTAAAAATGACGCAGCTAGGGCTACCAGAAACCTTTTCGCGTGAAACGAAAGGGGTTCCTCACTGGAACAGATGCTCCGAACACAACAGAGAAGTCCTCTCGGCCCGAAAGTAGTTAGAAACAACCAGATTTGGATCACCAACGGACGCGACCCTCAAATAGCTTTGATACCATGTAGGAATTTACATGGTAAGTTCCTCAGAAAGAACACCAAAAGGACACCGCTCACAACCAGATCACAGATCAATACACCAGTATTTTTGACGTGGTTAAAACCCTCAAAGAGGGAAACAGTCCATGGCCTAAGCCAACGTGGCCACTTCAGGCAATTTATTAATCAAAGAATGAAAATTTACATAAGCTTCTCTCATGCATGGATTACCCTACAAATGACCCTCCATGCGCTTTAAATAGAATTCATGGACCAATCGGGTGTCGAGCCACGGATCAAGTGTCGGTAATACCGAGGAGAGAATGAATCGTCGGATCACTACATATCGTGACCGTCGGATTGTAAGTTACAAAATGTACAATGGTAAAGAAACACACTTTACCTAACTCTATACCTAACTCTACACTAGACCAAGTTGTACTTAACTATATCCTATGTGTCAGAATATCCTAACACATATTATGATCATCCTCCAGATGACACTGTCTTATGTTCTTCCATTCTGGAATCTACACTTGTTTTGAACAAGGATCGATCTATCGACAGAGTTGGTGTTACACAACCAACATGCACTGGCATTCATGAAGAGCATGACGGGGAGATTGAACATCCACTGGCAGCAGGGGCCCATTCCTGTCTTTTCGTACCTCCTTGTTTTTCCTGACATCCTTGATGATCCTACCATCCCTAATTTTTCATGTGCATCTCCATCCACAGACGCACCCATTGTTGATCATTCACAGGACACACCAGATATTAGTCCATCATCTGAAAACGAAGAGGACCAATCATTCATTGAAAATTCGTTTGATCTTTCATCTAATTTTTTCGGAAATGCGGAGGGTGACCATCCTTTCTTCTCATCTACCCCTCTGTGTGATTTGTCAAATCATGAGGATGTCGACCAACATCCTGAGATTTCTAATCTTGGTTGTCATGATCTCTTTACCTCATCATCTGATCATGATGTTGATTCCTTCATTGTTAATCCATCTAAGCCACTGGTCAATGATGAAGTCAAAACCCCCCAAACTGCTGAGGCACTTCAACCTGAGCTGATGGTTATGCCAGGCCCTTACTCTCTTGGGGTTGGTCTCACTTCCGATTAGGAAATAGTTCAAACACCTAAGGCGCCTCATCACTGAAGAACAATCCAGCACTCAAATTTCACTTCCCCCACTCGATTTACATGATCCCATCGCTCATCCATTGGAGGAATCTTACATATCAAGCACACTTGCGCAACGTAAGTGGTCTACCTTTCTCACGTTTTCTTGCATGTCACGCTCAAGGGAATGCATACACTCAACATCTAAATGTAGTGTAGCACAACACCATGGCTAGTCCACAGAGTGCATGTCATGCGATTTCACTCATTTTTGTTCTCTTGATGCTTGTAAGCTCCCAGTGTATTTGTCTTCATTGTTGTATATTTCACATATGCTAGTTCACAGAACTATGTTGTTCACGAACCATGCCTTCATCAACATGGGTCAACCAATGCACCTATGGCTGCATTGGAAGTATCACATCACGTGAGATGACCCGCCGCACTATTAACTTAGGAGTAGGAGTAGTGTTTGCTTTTAATTTGTTTGTTGCCATGCTTGTTTGCTTTCTTTCTTTGCATGTTTGTTTGTTTGTTTGCTTGTTTGCTTACTTTCTTTGCTTTCATTTCTTCTTCTGCTTCTGCTTTGTGTTGCTGTTTTTTTTCTTGTTTTGTTCATTGGTTAGTTTTGCATGAAATCTTGTGTGAGTCTTGGAGCAAGCTAGGTAAAGTACAAGAAGACTTTTACAACTATCAACATTGGTTATTTGTTTTATGCTCCCTTATGTAAGAACTTGTTGTCTTCAGTCGATGATACATCAATGGAAATATGTATTGTTCAAAGTGAACCTTGGTGAAAACACAACGCTTGCATGCCAACTACTCTCACATACTCTAGTCAGTTGTTTTTAGGTTAACCATTGGCATCTCAATCAAGTAGAGTAAGGTGAGGGGGAAATCCCTAACAAGCACGTCAGAGGTATATAATAAACTACTTCTCTGAAGGAACAACCTCTTATGCTCTCAATAAGTCGGGATCCCTCTTTTGCCTCTGAAATGAATAAGTATTATGCACAGTTATATGAAAATAATGAAAAGTGAAAATTTTCAAAAAATGAATAATGAATAAGGCGAAAGAAGAGAAAGGCTTCCTACACAGAGAGGTGATGCAAGTAACTCTACCAAGGTACTGACCAGGCTCGCTGGCAGCATAGTGATGATTGTGTTCCTGTGTGACTTTGTCGGGGTACTGTTGAGGCCTGCTCATAGCGAGCAACACCAGAGATGAAACCTAGACTCTAATGACTATACTTCTTGTGCACCAATATACCCCTCAACCCAAATCGAAACAACTGTGTTTACCTGCCTTCAAATGTGTTAATCAACCAAGAGCTTGGCAGATGCTACATCTTACAATTAAGCTAGTGTGGAAACTAAGATGAGCTAAGAACTGAACGATACTTCCCGAGGCGTTAGACTTGCTTTTCATGAACAAGATACATTCAGAGAGCTAGAGTTCTACCAGTGTGTCACCAAGTGTTGTAGCGGCTACAACCACACTCAAAATTTTTTCCTTAGCTTCATTTTGGAGCCTCCCTACCAACCTTACACAGCAGCATTTATTCACTTGTCAAGTACACAAGCTTCAATGGTTTTCTTGCAGAATGACAACCTATCCATCAAAGCTTGTTGCATCCCTATAACAATTTGTTTCATCGAACTTGGTCCAGCTCCAGGTTGAGCAGCTCCCTCAAGAAATTGCGCAATTCTGGAGGAAAACCAACCCTCCCTCCAAAAATTGTGCAATTCTGGAGGGAAACCAACCTTCCCTCTAAAAGTTTTCAATTTTTTCTGGGAGCTTGCTCGGCTCCAGAATTTCGCAAATCTGCATGTCATTGTTCACTGCGAAAATTATGCAATTCCTCCCAGTAGGACTGCACAACTCAGAAATTGCGTAATTTTGGGCAGCAGTCAGCTGTTCTACCTAGAAATTGCACAATCCCTCTGGGAAGCCAGCCCAAATCCCTCTTAGAAAAGCACAATTTTCCCCTATGTTGAGTAGACTATTGAATTTTTAGTTGGGTTGATCGGTTCCCTTCGGGGCCGAGAAAAATTTATTTGCATGCATGGACTTCTTCTCCCAAGGTAGCATGGAAAGGCATCCCTTGATTCAAGGATCTATTTTAGCAGCTGGAGGTTACATGCAAGGATCATTTCAGAAGCCTCCCACCAACTGTCGATTTTCCTACATTTGTGGCATGCATATCGTAACCTCGATTTTTATCAAAACTCATCAGTTGGACACTATAGAGCTCATTCCTCAGATTAATCTTGTAGCTATGGCATCCCACATTCCATCTAGGAGTCATCGACACATTCAGCTCAACTGTTTTGGGGTAAGCCTACTTTTCATGTCTCGCGCTGCATTTTTGTCACTTTTTGTGTCCCACTTCGTGTGAGTGTTGTCTGCCTAATTTCAGTGATCTCTCATTGTCATCTTGATGTATGTTAGCTTGTGGAAGCACCATTTCGGTTTTCATTCACATCTCGCTACTGTCACATGAATGACATTGTTTTAGCACATACGATCATGATTTTGGTGACTCGGTTCACACACCTGCATGCTTTCCCTTTTTTGAATCTTTCACTTATTGTTTGCATGAATGATCATTCACTCTTTTTTCCACTCATCTCACCATGCATCTAGACTTCTCATGTTTTCAGTCGCCTGTCGACCAGTCTAGGCTGCCTTGGCTCGGACCGTGCCCTGCACAGCTAGCACCATGCATTTCTGGAAGCAAAGGCTTTGCCTTCCCTCTAAAATTTGTGCAAGTCTAGCCCAACACTGACTTCCGGGCTTGCATTGTGAAATTATTGGAGGTAGTACCTAACTGGCCCCAGAAAATGCACAATGTAGTTTGCTGGTTGCATGTCACTACTGACTTAAATTGCACATTGTGTAGTTTCAATCCTTAGCAGGCTAGGTTGGATTGTGCATTATGTAGTTCCAGTAGTTAGTCAGCCTCCTGACAACCCAGGCTGTGCCTTGCATGTTTTTGACAGTCAGTCTCCCGACCTCTCAGTTGAAATTACACAACCTTTACGATCAATCACACAGGTATGTTGCAAGTTAGTCCTAAAGTTTTTTTTTGGTTTTTGACCGATAGATTGCTTTCCATGAGTGTTGCTATGTCTCTAGGCATCACAAGTGTTCGTCTGTCTCTCAGCAGCACAAGTACAATGGCGTCCAAGAGAGAAGAGTCAAAGGACATCTTTAAGAGAGCAATTGGGGATGCAGTTGGCCAAGTGTCTATGAACTAGCTTATCCACGAAGACATCAAGTTGTTCATGGACAAGGATATCAAGATCAATGGCAATGAAATCACAATGAGCAACATCATCAGCAGCAGCAGAAGGCAGCAAAACTGCACGCAACGAATGCAAGAGGAAGGTTGTTGACACCATAGACACAGATCAAAGCTACAAGTTCAAGGTAGATCCACTCATGAGGAATGAAGCTTTCGATGTTGAGGATATGAGATGACGACACAACATGAAGATTGCATAGAGGTAGAGAATGAAACATAGAAGGAGTTGCATGTGTTGAAGCAACAACTCAAGGAAGAACAGGAGCTGCATAGATGAGAGAATGAGTTGCAGCAGGAACAGGTACAACAAGGGTGCAACATGCATAGACGGATGAAACTGTGCCCGTACAAGTTGTGGATCCATCCCAGCAACTGGCACAAAGCAGACAAGGTGAGAAGTTTTGTTGATCACATGCAAGGGAATTCAACAGCATTCATTTCATTATGTGCGCACATGTAATCCCACCCATTTGGCACACTCACCTAGGCGAAGACAAGAAGAAAGTCCAACTAGTTTTGAACATGTATTTTGACAAGTTGATGTGCACAACCACTGGCACATGCCTAGAGATTAGCGCAAATACTATGGATCAAAATGTTGTTGGTCCAGTTGCACCCAAGACGACCATGCGCATGCTATCAAACGAGTTGGACAGAGGAGCCATATCAGTGTACCAAGATGTAATAGAGGCAAGATTTCAATTTAGAAAGATGTCACCATTAAGCGCATTGACACAATCATGGACAACCAAGATTGGCGTCAGTTCGCTACCATCAACCATCACAAGGATTTCATATAGTTGTTCTCACCACAACGGTCTGAGTGTTAGTGATGTTTTGCATGGCTTGCTCAAGGCATTTTGTATCACATGGGTACATGTGCATTGTAATCTAACATCTTTACAAGTGTCAGTTCAATTGTCAATAGTTGGATGTAATAGTCATAGAGTAGATGAAGAGTCATGAGGGTAGATGAACTGTCACAAAGGGAAATGTCAAGGGCCACCCCACCTTTTGCTATAAATAGTACCTCATAGCTCATTTTAGAGGCTTTTGGTCATCCAAGCTTCTGATAAGACTATCTTAGAGAGATCTTGGACAATATTGTAACACGCCTTGGCTTCTCCACTACGTAGAGCTAGTATATCTCTTTGGAGGAGTAGGCAGTTATCGCTGTAACGTTCCGCTATTAGAACTAGTGGTTGGACATTGATGTATTGTATGACTGGAAATTACACTTCCATTGATGGTGCTAGACCCGCCAACATGTCAAGGGATCTCCTCAGTAAGAAGTCCCGATTAATCCTCAGACTGTTTGGTGTAGGAGTCCCAGCTTTGGGTTGTACAGTAATGCCTTGACTACGGTGTTGCATAGAGACAAGTATGATAACTCTGTCGGTAGCAAGGGTTTGAAAATTGTAGTGAGCCAAGTAAGGTGAATGAGAGGTTCTAAGATAGGGGTTAAGATGAGTGTGGCCCTTAGAAACCTATGATGGGATGGAGTTAAGAAGGGAACACACGAGCGAAGATGCATCACAACATGTAAGAAAAGTTAGCTATCAATCCAAAGTGATGGTTAAACCAATAATACATTTCAAAAAGATTCATACATACATACACAGAGAGTTATACATGCATATGTAAGTGAACAGATACATATATAATTTAGAGTAAATAGATAGCTGAAATACAATAAAACATATGCATGAAATGTGTTGGCTCTTATTATATTACGAAGTGTAACTTCCAGTCATACAATACATCCATGTCCAACCACTAGTTCCAACAACGGAACGTTACATCCACAACTGCCTGCTCCTCCAAAGAGATGTACTATCTCTACACACTGGAGAAGCCAAGGCTCATTACAATATTGTCCAAGCTCTCTCTAAGATAGTCCTATCGAAAGCTTGGCTTACCAAAATCCTTTACAATGAGTTATGAGGGACTATTTATAGCAAAGGGTGGGTTGACCCTTGACATTCTCCTTTGTGACAGTTCATCTACCCTCATGACTCTTCATCTACTCTATGACTGTTACATCCAACTATCGACACTTGACTTAAACTTGACACAAAGTTACATTACAATGCACATGTACCCATGTGAGACAAAACGACTTGAGCAAGCCATGCTAGACATCACTATGACTCAGACAACTGTTGAAATCCCAAGTCTTTGACATCTTCATTATGGTTGATGGTAGAGAACTGATGCCAAGATCGGTAGTCCACGATGGTGTCCTTGTACTCCAACGTGACATATTTCTGGAACCTAACTCTTGCACCCTTTGCATTTGGGTAAATTGCTTGGGCTCCTCTGCGCAATCTGCATCATTATCTTCAATGTGGCCAGACCAGCAACATACTTGTGCATGATGTCTGCATTGATTATCAAGGCTAGGTTAGTGGCTATGCACATCAAATTGTCAAAGTATGAGTCAAGCTCTAGTCAGACCTGTGCCCTTTTCTTCGCCTGGGTGAGAGTCCCAATAGATGGTATTGCATGTGCGCGCACCACAACATCCATACTCTTGAATACACATGCATGGGAAGCTTGTAGACTAGTGGTGAGCTGCGGGAGCTCTTCATAGTTTCAGATCTGACTCAAGATATGTGCCTTCATCTTGACTGCTCTAGGCTTCATCATCTTAGGCACGTGAATCAAGGCTCCCTTGTATCTCATTATCCATGTTTTCATGTAATCAAAAACAGCATGCACATTCGACAAGATATGTGCTCTTCTAACACATCGCTACTGCCATGCGTTGAGATGCATGAATGCCTTATGCACTGTACCAAACTTGGAATATAACGCTTGGATAACTGTGTCAAGGGAAAATACTTCATCTATTATTGCCTTCTTCAGTTCTACTCGGGCGATTGTTGTAACCAACTCTCCTCCTTGCTTGGTCGTCTAAATCTCCTTAGCCATTCGCTCATTCTCAACTATTATAAATCAAACACTTGAGCTAGTGGCTTTGGCATATGCTTTGGTAGCATCCGCCAAGGCTGTTGGATATTTGCGCATGTTAGACGTGATCACTCATTCCTCAACTTGCGTAGGAGATGTATGATCATCTAGAGTTGACACTCTGCGAGACTGCACAACTCTATGTTGAGAAACATCAAATGAGATTTTGTGCATCTCTCCTTCTAGCTGATCTCCAAGGATCTTAGTGCCTCCTTTGTTGCTTGAGACTTGCTCATATTCTGGATGGGTGAAGCGGGTAAGTCAACCTCTTGGTGATGAGGCATGAGGTCAATGTCTTGTTGCAATTCCTGCTCCTCCATATCCATATCCAACTGTTGAAGTGATTGCTCTATCTCACAATCAAAGTTCCACTCTTGCAATGGTTCACCCTGTCTTCCTGAGGCTAACTATGCTGATGAATCCACTACCTGTACGGGCGTTATTTCATCTATCTGCACATGTTGCACCCCCTGATGTACCTATTTCTACTGCGCTTCCCTCAACTGTTTGTGCAACTCTTGTTCCTTCTGGATTTGCTCCTTCAACTCATGCAACTGCTTCTCTATTTCATCCATCCTTTGTTTCTCCTTCTACTTTTAGGCGATTCACTTTTCGTGTTGTTGCCTCTTTGCCTCTATAGCCATAATTTCTTTCTCCACAAGTGGATCTGCTTGGAACTTGCAGATCTGCTCTTACTCCATGTGATCGACAAGCTTCCTCTTACCCTTGTTACACACTGGTATGTTTACTTCTGCTTCTTCTGGTGCTACCCAAGATGCTGCTTCATGATGCTTCGCCAACCACCCCATAATGAAGCCGACTTGTTCATTGGGTCTGGAGAAATTGTAGAAATATCTCCATGACTCCTCCTCTATCTAATGAAATGCCCCATGGATCCAGTTGAAATGTACTCTCTCGCAGTGATCTTTCACAAGGAAATATGCCTTCTTCTTCTAGTGCAGTCTAGTTGTCAATCCTACTGAGATGTGATATGGTACTTCCTGCATGATGAGTATGTCCAAGGAAAACTTCGGTAGAACATGCGGAGGCTTCTCCGCGATGTACATTTGTATGAAGGTACCAGACGGTGAGGTGTACCAATCAACAATGTCTATCAGTGCCTCCATTGTTGCCTTCGACATGCAGGGTGGATCGTATTCAAATATCATCTTGTAAACTGGGGTGACAAAATGATTGAAATACCATGTGATAACTCCTCTGAACATGAATTCGGAAAACAAATTACAATACATGTTCACAGTAGTCTCCGCTGGTGACCATGCCCACTTCAAGCCCAAGAACTACTGTCGGGCCCATATTACATCCAAGAAGTAGGCAGACATGTATATGTTAGGTCCCTATACTACTAGTGTAACCCATTATTGTTATTAGTACAACCCCCTTATTATATTGTTGTGCCCATGTAGTCCCCATATTGTTATTAGTGTCCCCCATGAAAGCTCACTATTGTTATTATTGTGCCCATACATTATTATTGTTATGTCGGCTCTGATTAGATTATGATACCTTAGACTCCTATATATAGAAAGGGGGCCTTGTCATTTGTATCATCCAAGAATTGTTCATTTGTGTACTATAAAGCGGTTTCCCCCTCGAAGAGGCTAATTTCTAAGGCATTGATCTTTCTTTTCTATATTTTTGTTAGCTAGTTTCATAACAGTGTATTTCTTCTTACATACCTTCGGGCAACTATCAAGCCCTTATTACCTATTCCTTTAGTTGACGAGCCAACATGCCAAACCTGTTAAATGGTTTTCCTTCTCGGGCCAGTTGGTCCAACGCGGTCACCCAACTCTATGGGAAGGTTTCCGTGCTTTCTTGGCTATACAGTTGACATGAAAAGGTGACCAAGTATTCATATGCCTTTCGCAATATCTTCATCTTGTAGATCTGGTTGGGTGTCATCCTGAATCTAGCCAGCTCCTTCACCCAGTTCTTCAAGATTTCTCTAGAGTTAGCACTTCTCTTAGGTAAGCTAAAGGGAGTCTCTATGATAGTCACGAGCTCTAACATCTGATACATCCCATCATAATCCTGTGCCCTCAAGCTTGTAATCTTCATCTCTCTGACACTGCTCAAATTCATTGTCTTAGGATCTGTGTGTAAGACTATCTAGTGTATCATGCCCGCACATGGGAACGAGAGGTATCTGCATGAAATCCAGTAGAAGCCAGACTTGTGAATGTTCACATATATCTGGCAGTCTTCGAGGTCTTCCCCAAATGTGCCTACAAATGCATCATTGACCTCTTTCCATTTCAGCTTGATGTCCTTGTCTAGAAACAACTTGGTATCTTCATAGATCGGTAGGCTTGAGGACACTCGCTCAACCGCTACTCTAGTTGCACTTCTGTCAGTGTCCTTTGATCCTGCTCTCTTGGTAGCCATTGATCCTGTACTGCTAAGAGTTGGATGAACACTTGAAAGATTTGGAGACAAAGCAACATGCACGGCAAGAAATATGTCAGTGAAAATTGAAGCAAGTTTGGGAATGACATAACACATACTTGGGGATTGATAGGCAGGGATTGCACAATTTCTTCTGGGAGGCTGGGAGACTAGCTTACATACTTGCACAAAAAGTAGTCTAGGTTGTCTGGGGAGGTTGAATGACTGTTGGAATTGTGCAATGCACAATTCCAGCTGGCAATGACTACAGGCTTAATGATTGCATTGTGTAATTTTCTGGGCCATCAGCCACTGTCCCTAAATCAAGGTATTCTTTTTGCATGTTTCCTATTGCTATTTTGGGAAAAAGCAAGTCATGCATGAAAGTCAAGTTTCCTTGGTCCCGGGTGGAAATCGTCAACTCAACTGTGCATGCAAGAGCTCGCTCAGCTCCTCGGAGAAAATGTGAATTTATGGAAGGGAGTTGGGTTGGCTTCCTAGAAGATTTACGCAATTTATGGGTAGAGAAGCTGACTGCTGCCTAGGATTGCACAAATTCTAGGCTGAGCATCCCTACTGGGAAGAATTTCACAATTTTCTGGATGAAGATTGACTGGCATAATTGTGCAATTATGGAGCCGAGTAGGCTAATAGACAGAATTGCGCAATTTTTGGAGGGAAGGATGGTTTCCCTCTAGAATTGGGCAATTTCTTGAGTGATTTGCTCAACCTACAGTTGGACCAAGTCTAGGAGAATAGCCTGTGAGCGGAGTGCAACAAGCTTTGATGAACAGGCTGTCTTTTTGCAAGAAAAACACTGAAGCTTGTGTACTTGATGAAGCAAGACATGGTGCTATGAAAGGTTGGTAGGGAGGCTCCTAAATGAAGCTAAGGCAAAATTTTGGAGGGTGGTTGTAGCTGCTACAACAACTTCTTAATATAACAGAGCCAACACGCTTCATGCATATGTCATATTGTATTCTATCTATCCTATTTACTCTAAATGGTATATTTATATGTTTTCTTACGCATGCATGTATGGAATATTTTGTATAAGTATGTATGAATCTTACTGAAATGTGTTGATTGGTTTAACCATCACTTTGGATAGTTAGCTAACTTCCTTTCCAGTTTGTGATGCATCTTCACTCGTGCATTCCCTTCCAAGCCGCGTGCTATCCCAGGTTTCCAAATGGCACACTTGCCCCACTCTTCGTGTGTTAGAACTGTTCATACACCTTCCTTGTCTCGCTGCAGCTGTCGCACCCTTGTGACCAACAGGGACATCTGACATGCCTTTGTGTGAAATCATAGTCAAGGCATTACTGTACAACCCATTGCTGGGACTCCTAAACCAAATGGTCTGAGGTCTAATTAGGACTTCTTATCGAGGAGATCCCTTGGCGTGTTGACAGGTCCAGTACCATCAACAATACTCTACTTCCTCTTTCCCAAAATTGCATTTGGAATTTTTGGCAAAAAAGTGATGCTCTTCTAATATAGAAAGGCCTTGCTCCAAATGTTGTAGGTGCTCCTTCCATGTTTTATTATAGATTAGAATTTCATTAAAGAAAACTAACACAAACTTCCTTAGATATGGATCGAATAGCTCATTCATAGTATCTTGGAATGTTGTTCGTGCATTGGTTAAACCAAAAGACATTACTTTAAACTCGTAATGACCTTCATGTGTTTAGAATGCAACTTTTGCTATGTATTCTACACTTATTTTGATTTGGTAATACCTTGATTTGAAGTCCAATTTTGAGAAGTATTTAGCTCCGTGTAGTTCATCCAACATTTCATCAATAAAAGGGATTAAAAACTTGTTTTTAATTTATATTTTGTTTAGTCCTCAATAATCGACGCATAATCTGAATGATTCATCTTTCTTTCAAACTAATACAACTGGAGTAGCATGTTGACTTCTAGTTTTTTTTATAATGCCACATTTTAAAAGATCCTAAACTAATGTTTCAATTTCAGTTTTTTGATGATGTGGATATTGGTACGGCTTAATGTTGATCTGATTTGATCATAATTTGACTTTAATTGTATGCTCGATTTCTCTTTTAGGAGGCAACTTCATTGGAAGATCTATACTTTTTGTTCTTTCGAATTAGCTCTTGGACCTCCGGTGCTTCTTCGTTGACCAGATTTTAATTTATCATTTGTAATTGATGACACTGTACTAAATCAGTTGGTTCTCCTTTCCGAATCATTTTCATCCTCTAGGATGATGATGAAATTTGATTCTTAGGGGGTTGGGACCCATATAGCTTATATTTCTTCCCTTCCCCTTTAAATTTAATAAATTTATTTTGATGGTTGGCAGAGTAAGTACCTAGTGTTTGAAGTCATTGGATACATAGGACCACATCCACTCCTCCTAATGATGCACTATAAAACAGATATTCTAGATTATAGTCTTGAATATGTAATTTGACTTTATGGAATTTCCCAATATTTTCATTGTTCTTACCACTAGCTATTGTAACCTTCGTGTTGGGCATGGGAAATGTGAAAATTTTGAGTCTTTTTGCCATAAATGAGTCCAAGAAATTTTGGGTGCTACCAATATCGATCAAAACGATTGCATTGCTATTCTTGTTACGTCCTTTTAATTTTAATTCCTGGGACTGCAATATACATTTCATAGCCAATAATAACACTTGCGGAATATTCTTATTATCTAGTTCTTGAGAAAAATCTAGAGAACACTTGATTTGTTCTTTGTCTGATTCTTCACTGTCTACAACATTAGTTGTTTCACATTTATACAAGTTCTTGGTTTCTTTTCCTTTAGCACATCTATTTCTAGGGTCCCATTTTTCGCCGCAACATTTGCACTTGCCCTCTTTCATTCTTTGCATTTCCAAGTTAGCTTTTTCTCCTTCACGAAGATGATGCGGAACATATTTTGTGTTATTTGTGTTCACAGCTTGAGAAAATCTTCATCTCGAATATACTCTTTCAACTTTCGACCACTACATAATTTCATACTTCTTATCATTAGATTCTTCCTTCTGTGTGGTTACCTATATAGAAGTGATGTCATGAAGCTCAGCCTCAACCTAGAGATGGGGTTTAAGTCTCGTGGTGTATGATTAAATGAGATTAGTTTATGATAATCTAGGTACTCATGTAGCTAAAGTCTCCCATTATCGAGTGATTCTTCCACAACTCTTTTTTGTTGCAGTCTAGTGAGTGCCAAGAATAACTCTTCTTCCTTGACACCTTGGAACCTTTTAAAGAATGAATTTTTTAATTTCCTCCAACTGATAGCAAATTTCATTGTTTTCCACCACATATACCAATTATATGGTTCGTCTTCCATTTGCATGGATGCATTCCTGATCTTTTCATCATCATTATCAATATCGTAAATCTTGAAATATTCTTTTGCTTTATTGAACCATGCAACATTGCACTTCTTGTTACCATCCAATTTGGAGAGTTAAAGTTTTTCTCTTCATTGATATGTCCCAATTGTTAGAGTAAAGAGAAGGTATTGATTCGCAAGCTGCATATTTGAGAATTGATTCCAGAGTTGCATAGTTTGAAAATTTGTGTTACTATTTTTTTGATGGGGTTTGGACGATTCTTTTTGAGACTCGGGTTTCTCATGTGATTTTGGCGATTTTGAGAAATCTAGAGAATTCAGATGTTGAGTTGCTTCATTATTCTGGGGTATTTGATTGGGTGTAATATTCAACTTGTCATAAATACAAGTCAACATCACCATGGATTGACTATAATTTAGATTCACCGTATTTGGAAGGATTGAATGATCATTTTTAAATTCGTTATTGTTATGCTGGAGCTGAATTTGTATTCTCTTTGTTGTATTCTGGAGCTCCTCGATGTTTTCGCCATGTCTTGTTACTTTAGTCTCGAGATCTATCATTTTTTATTAAAATTAGCCATCGACATTGATGAAGACATTGATTGGGTATGAGGTGGAGTATATTTATCCAACTTAACCCTTTTTCTTATCTTGACCCTAATAGATATATATATATATATATATATATATATATATATATATATATATATATATATATATATATATATATATATATATATATAACTATATGGATTTACTGTATAAGTATATAGTATATATTTATTATTTAATGATAACGATTATAAAATCAAAGTGCGGTGTTTGCTGGCTCAACAAACAACGTTGTTAACTGAGATTGGACGTGGTTACAATGTCATTAACTAGAGATTTGGACATGGGCACAGTAGGGACAACAGATGTCGATGTAGAAGACCAGAGGACGGGTTTTGGACAGAGTAGAAAGGAGCAGATTGACAATGCATCGAGGGACAGAGCCGAACAGATAAGGACCGAGCAAAAATGAGTGAATCTACAGTGTGAATAAGGAGGGAGCGGAACAAAGATCAAAGTTCTTGGGAATGGTGGAAGAACATCGGCCAATGGAATTGAACAGTGAATAGGTGTTGCAGTAATGGCCAGCCCTCATACCATTTGTTGGAATTTCTAAGTCTATCCGTCAGAAACCCTTCGTGTACTTTCTGATTTATTTCTACCTACTTGCTTTGTTAATTAATAAGTTATTTACCATGTAAATACTGGAAATAAATACAAGTAAATGTTCAACACATTATAGATCATCAACTGAAGGAAATAGAAACAAGCACACAAGTGACACTATTGTTTTTAGACTAAAGTCCTTGAAAAAACCCAATGTAGAAAAACCGGTGCAACTATCTGAGGGTTTGATTTATTAAGTAGTTTCATAAAACAATCTGGGTGCCAAATCTGGCTTAACCAATAGAGAAAATCTCGCCAGTATTACCTCTCTATTCAAAAACGGATATTCCGGCTGAAACCCCAGATAAACACTCCGACAACTTCACATCTCCAATCTTCCCCACGAAACTCCAGCGTCAGCCTCTAGGGACTGTTTTAGCCTCTCTCCAGCCTAGCGTCACTCTAGATTGGCCTGCATCAGCGTCTGGAGGCACTGCATCTGCCCTCTGGCTCTCTGTGTCACCCACGCTGTCCCCCTGAGGCACTGTGCAACTCCTGGTTGTCTCTGTGTGAGCCATGGCTGGCTCTAAGTGAACCCTTGACTGCTTTTGTGTCCCTCTCTCCAGCTATTGCACTGATCCTCTTGTTGTTATCTCTGCCTCTCTGCTTCTATATTCACTGCACCTCAGTTGCAACTCTAATCACTCTCTCAACATTCTCAGCAAACCCAGCCCCAGAAAGTCGAAGTCTTGATCTCTTGGTGTGTTCTCCAAGTGACCCTCAAGCCTCCTCTTATACTTTCCTCGTTGACAATTCAACGGTTGTGATTAAGTCTCTAATCAATGGCTAAGATTACATTTGGCTTGATCCATGGCTTTTGGACCATTCTAACACAGTTTATATTAATTTACATTAATATTTTATTTTCCTTAAGTTTAGACTTAGGGTCTCCATTAAAAATATTAATTATTTTAATATCTCTCAAACTATTTAGAATTTTCCCAAACCCTTTCTGGGTATTGGATATCTCATGCGCCTTAGCCTCTCCACCAATTTTTGTGGCTAGAGCACATATGATGCTACCCCAAATTAACACTCCCTCTTAGCGAGGATTGTGCTTTAGTAATACTCCTCACTCAGTATCACACTGATCATGGCATTGGTCCCTGTACTGATGCTAGGCCTGTTATCCATCAGCTACACTAATGCATCCTGTACTACTACCCATGGCCTTGCCACTGCCACTACTGCATTTTTATGCAACTCCCTCTGCATCTGTGCTGCTGCGCATGGCTCTGCCACTGCCACTACTGCATCTGCACTGCAACCCCTCTCATCATGCTGCATCGTGCTGCCCATAGCACTACCACTGCTAAATGCTGCACTTCGATTCAGTTACTGAGAAGTAAGTAATTGGTCTCCCAACTATGACATCTCCATTAGGCTAGAAACACTCCTGATGCTAAAGCTCCCTCTGTTACTGACAAGTGCTCCCTCTACTAGCCTCTGCGCTACTGCAACAACTCCATGCATCTTGCACTGTTGCCTCATGTTGTCTCTAGACTCCTGCACTATAGCACCCTCTGTCATTCCATCCACATCTTCCTCTACCGACTTCCGCAAGACCTGCTACTTCTCTTTGGGGCTCCCATAGCAAGGTATAATCCAAGAGTTTTGGTATCTCAAGGATCTCGCCCCTCATCGCCTATAGTTCGTATGACTATAACTCGATCTCTCCCCACTTCCTCTCAAGTGGCACATGAGCACTCATGGAACAATCACCATCTGTCTCCACTTCTTTCTCCACCCTCATTGGTGCTACATTCGTCTCAGAAACGTCTCCCTTGCTTTTCTTCCTCGGACATTGGTTCGCATAGTGACCCAGTTCCCCACAATCGAAGCATTTGACCTCGAAGAGGTCCTTCTTCTCCCATTTCTCCTACTTTCTCGCAGATGCTAGGGAAGAATCCTCCTCTTCCTCCTTTTTTATTCTTACACCCTTGCCGCTGCTTCCCTCCTTGGTCAGTCTTCTGATCTCTTCTTGACAAAGAGACGTCCACAGTTCCTCCGAATCTGAAAGGCTCGCCCTGCCTAGTAAGCTCTTGACAAATACCTCCCAATCTTGTGAGACTGCATTTAGTGCAGTCCTCACCAACATCTCCTCATATGGTGTGGCCCCTATGGAAGTGAGGTGAACCCAGGTCTCCATCAATCCCTCGAGGAAGATATCTATCTGCTTGCTCCTCAACATCTGTTATGAACAGAACTGATTTTCTAGAAGCATATTCCTCTGCACAGAAGTATGCTGATAGAAATTCTTCAGGGCATCCCACATCTCATTTTTCATGCCCTTCTTAACAATATGTGGTACCACATGATCCTTGACCCCATCAAGGATGATTCACTTAGCCCTGGCCATTGCATCCTCATACTTCTCATTTCCATCTGGGTCAACTAGGATTGCTATCGTTGTCAAGGCGAAGTGTTTGATGTGATACCTGTCTAGAATGGACAAGATCCTAGCCTTCCAGACTACGAAGTTTGAAGCTCCGTCCAGTCTATCCTAATCTCTTAACCCATTCACTGCCATTCCACTAATCCTCTACTTCCCTCTTGGAAGTTCTTGGTGTGACTCCCTCTGAGCCTCCATTTCCCTCTTGGAAACCTTTCTGCTAATGTCGAGATGCCACTAACTCCAATCGTTAGTGCAATTGCACCACTGATCTGGATTTCTCAGTTAGAAATCCTCAATAACAACTCCCTCCTCCTTAGCCTTGCCCTGTTAGGTATTGTTCTGGCTACAGTACCCCACCAACTCCACTCTGCAACTTACCCACAACCTCCTAAACCCCATCAAACTGAAGATTAGAGCTCCTAGGCTCTGCGCAATCGTGGCACCAAAAATTCAGTTTCCTCAACCAACTACGTCAGCCCCCTTGGCCTCTGCATGGCTTTCCATGAGCTTGTATTTGCCTCCCTTAGCCTCTACGCTACCTCTTCCTGGCTCAATCTTGATGACACAAGAACTGCGTCACCCCTTCCTTACTACTACTCTACTAGGGACAACTTCTGTCACTTGGGAAAATTGTTTTCTATTGTCGCTACTCTGCTCGGCTAATGTCCTCAATTCTCTTGTGATCTGTAGCCACCCTCTGATGCCATGTTGGGATTTCTAAGTCTATCTTTTAGAAACCCTTCATGTACTTTCTAATTTATTTCTAGCTACTTGTTATATTAATTAACAAGTTATTTACCATGTAAATATTTGAAGTAAATACAAGTACATGCTCAACACATTATAGATTATCAACTGAAGGAAATAGAAACAATGTAATATTCCTAATTAGCCATGGCTAATTGGAATATTCGATTTTTCTCAATTTTTCCTTCTATAGTTATTTGTAAATAAAACGGTGAGGAAAAGGGAACATAACTCACTTTTAGAATAAATTTCACTTCCTAGTAGCACAACATTGTGACTTAAAGGGGAGCCAAGGGGGCCAAGGGACCACGCAGAGATGGGGCCCATGCAGACACTTGGAGGGACTGCGCAGATGGGCAAAGGAACACGTGGTAAGAGGAGATTACGTTGAAGGAGGTGAGCCTTGGGATTGAGAGAGGCCAATGCTATAAAGGAGAGAGGGGCCTCCTCATTTTGGAATTCAGTTATGAGCATTTGAGTTAGTCACTTCGACTTGGAGCATGCTCGCCGTTTAGCCTGTGTGCAGCACTGTTTAGTGCACTGAGTGTCTCCATTCCGAGATCTCACCCTTAGCCGCGGGGGACTTCAAGTGCCTACATGGGCAAGGTAGTTTCAGCAGTATTTTTGTAGTAGTTTTGATCTTTGGCATTGAGTTGGAGTTGAGCATTGGAGGACTGTGCAATCTTGAGAGAGAGGGACGCAGTTCTTCTGAGGGCAGTTCCAGATTGGGGGTTTGTGGAGGAGTTGAGCTGGGATATTGAGCAAGAGATTAGCTCTTGCATATTGGAGGAGTTTGGCAAAGTTTTAGGCAATATTTTGGAGGATTCTACTCAGTGGCAGCGTAGGGCCTTGAGGGATTGCGTGATTCCCCAAGGGGGCGATTTTCGGGGGTCAGCCATTTCAAAAAAGATTTCTGGGTTTTCCTGGGTTTTCTAAGTAGAGGCTAATTCTAGAGTTTCAGTATTTTCTAAGGAGGGGAACTGCCCCAAATTCTCATTTGATTTCTAGTAGTAGTAGTAACACAGTAGTTTCCGAGCAACATCCACGCAGTTCAGACAGAGGCCATTCTTTTTCTATTCTGAGTGTATTTCTTCACTTGCCTGGTGCAAGTCGTGGTGCCATCTTTCTGATCACCTCCTGTACTCATTCCCTTACTCAGTATAATAAAATGGTTTAGCATTTCTCTCTGTATTTCTTGAGTATCTGCTTATATTTCATGTTTACATTATTATATGATGCACCACTGTTATTTCTGTCATTTTGAGCATCCCAGTTATTATATCATTTGTGCGTATTTGATTGGAGTTTACTGGGGTTTTGGGGAATATCTTTGAAACGGGATATTACAGTGGTATCAAAGCATAGATCTAGCCCAGCCTATGGAGCTAGCAATCTATGACACCAGGGGAGAAACCCTACATCTGTTATAGACGAAAGAGATACAGAGACACTGGGCATAGGTTGGAGAACACCTACGAAGAGGGAGACTATGTTCCAGTGGTGGACATAGAACAGGAGGAGCTTGTGGTGGACGCAGAATAGAAGGAGCCTAGGGTGGACGCAGAGCAGTAGGATCTGATGGCAGGTGAGGATGGGAAGAGATTTTCGGACATGCTCCTCAAATCAGTGCAGGATCTGTCAAGGTAGATCGAGGTGATGGGGTAGAGATTTGTGGCAGTGGAGGCTAGAAAACGTGAGAACCCACGAGTTTTCCACGTTGGTGAGGGATCGAGTACATCCCACCATTTTCTAGAGCAGGGTACCACTCAGCATGATATTACTCCACAGATGGCCTCACATGCCCCTACACGCTCTACCATGCCCACTTTCCTAGGAGCAGACATGGGAGCCAGAGCCCAGCAGGAGGCAGAGCCCGGTCATATGGGCGATTATTTTGCAGAGTACCAGGCCTATGGGTAGGAGTTTAGGGATGTTCTCTCATTCAGAGACTTTGTTCAACTCCAATGGGATAGCGGATCCCGCGACCATCACAGACGACATCGGCATTATCACGATGGAGACACCCACCACATAGCTAGTAGGTTCCACTTGCCTACGTTTGATGGCTCATCAAACAATTCAACAAAGTCTTGGGTGGAGAAGCTGGACATCTATTTCCAGCTTAACTAGATGTCGAAGGTAGAGGCCATCAAGGTGGCGACATTACATTTGGATGGTGAGGCCCATGATTGGTGGTTCCATGGGATGGTTCCACTCGAACACTCCTCAGTGATGACATATGTTGAGTTCACCAGGAGATTGATAGAGAGGTTTGACTAGAGGGATCTAGAACAGCACTTTGTTGAGCTAACGAGGCTCAAACAAACAGGGAGCCCAGAGACTTACATTGCGGACTTCCTGAGGATTTTAGTGATGGTACCAGATCCATCCATGGCACGGAGGATCTACATGTTTGTTTAGGGGTTAGCAGAGCCACTTTGGGGTCTAGTTAGATCCACTAGACCAGGCACACTCCAAAATGATATCAACAGGACTTGGGACTTCCAAGATGCCCTACCCAGGACCCTGACACCTTACCCCCAGAGACAGGCTTTCTAGCCTAAGGGGAAGGACGTGAGGATTTCGCCTCCAAAGGGGAATCCAAGACGAGCACAGATTTATGATGATGCTAGGAGGGAGTTGAAGAAGAAGCGGTTTTGCTTTACCTACTAAGAGCCGTCGGTAGCAGGACATAGATGTGCTGCTGGCAAAGCACATTTTATTGAGGTCTTCTCCGAGAGCAGTGGGGAGGAGGATGAGGAGGATGGCGTGGAGGTAGGAGATAGTCATGTTGTGTAGGGTCCCTTTCCACCTCCACCACCAGTAGCAGGTGGTGCAGCTTTTGCACCTACCAGAGGAGCGCTTGCAGCATTGCGAGGAATTCCCAAGTATTTGACGTTGCGCGTACGGGGGATAGTACGTGGCTAGTGAGTATCAGTTTTGGTTGATAGTGGGGCCACCCACAACTTCATCGATGCATAGATGGTTGAGCGTAGAGGTATATAGATAAAGAGCTTCGATGGATTCTCAGTTTTGGTCCCAGGCAATCAGACCATGGCATGTGCTCATTATGTTCTAGAGTTATCAGTGACGATGGGCACCTACATGCTGACCACTTTTTCATGGTCAATATTCCGGATGCCAACATAGTACTGGGTGTTCAGTGGCTTATCACTCTAGGGAAGGTCACTATAGATTGGGAGGCCCTAGAGATGGATTGGGATGATGAGAAGACAGGGAGGCATGAGAAGATATGGGGACAACACACATATCCGCCTTAGACTATTTCAGCTCATCAGATGGAGGCAGTCTTCTGGAAGGGAGAAATAGAGTGGGCAATGGAGCTACATGCATCAGAGGCAGGGACTACAGGGTAGACAGTGCACCCAGAGATATAGTCCATCCTTGACCGGTATGCCACAGTATTTGGGGAGATTCCACCAAGACAGCCACCAGACCGGGGGTTTGAGCACACCATTGAGCTTGAGCAGGGCATATAGGCAGTGATTACTACCCCCTATAGGCATCTCAAGGCCTATCAGGATGAGATTGAGCGAGCCATTCAGGAGTTGCTGGCTCTTGGGCACATTCGCCCGAGCACGAATCCTTTTGCTTCTTCCGTGGTGTTGATGAAGAAGAAATACGACACATTGAGGATGTGCATTGACTACAGGGCCCTAAACAAGAAGACACTGAAGAACAGGTACCCCATGCCCAGAATTGATAAGTTGATGGATGAGTTGAGAGGAGCACGGTTCTTCTCGAAGATTGATTTGAGATCTGGGTACCATCAGATTCGTGTGAGGGAACAGGACATTCCCAAGACCACCTTCAGGTGTCACTATGGGCACTTTGAGTTTTTGGTGATGCCGTTCGGGCTAACCAACACCCCAGCTACATTCCAGTCTTGCATGAATCACATCTTCTACAGTCACTTAAGGAAGTTTGTGTTGGTGTTCTTTAATTATATCCTCATTTACAGCAAGACTTGGGAGGAGCATCTGCAGCACACTGAGACAATATTCTGCATCTTGGAGTAGCAGCAATTCTATGACAAGCTCTCCAAGTGTGAGTTTGGGTTGACGGAGATATTATACTTGGGACACATCATAGGGGTGGACGGAGTGAGGGTCCACAAGGAGAAGATCAGGGCCATTAGAGATTGGCCGGAGCCGAGAAACGTGACAAAACTTCAAGGATTCATTGGCATTTTCACTTACTACCAGAAGTTCGTCAAAGGTTTCTCATAGCTTGCTGCACCCCTGACAGATTTGGTGAGGAAGGGGGCATTCAGTTGGTTAGATATAGTGCAGCGAGCCTTTGACAGGCTCAAGGAGGTTACGAGCAACTGCCCAATGCTTGCATTGCCAGATTTTACACAGCCATTTGTTTTGGAGTGTGATACGTCGAGAGAGGGGATCGACGCAGTGTTGATGTAGGGAGGTCACCCTATAGCCTTTGACAGCTTGAAGCTCCTTCCGCATGAGAGGTTGTATTCTATATATGACAAGGAGATGCTAGCCATCATGCATGCATTGGCCAAGTACCGACAATATTTGGTGGGTAACAGGTTTAGGGTGAGGACTGATCACAATAGCCTCAAGTTATTTTTGGAGTAGAAGCAGCTACAGGAGAGGCAGCAGAAGTGGATCAGTAAGATCCAAGCATATGACTTTGACATTGAGTATGTCAAGGGTAAGAACAATGTGGTAGCAGATTCCCTTTCACGTAGACCAGCCACATTGTCTCTTAGGAGCTTGGACGCAGACTGTAGGGCTCGACTCCTAGTAGAGTACTCCAAGTATAGAGTTGCATGTGAGATTCTGGATGAGCAGGTAGTGGATGACAGGTACAGGGTGGTCAATGAGATCATCTACTACAGGGACCAGATCTTCTTGACTGAGGGGTCTCAGCTCAAGAAGAAGATACTTCAAGCGTCACATGATTCACCATTGGCAGGTAATCATGGGTTTACCAAAACCTATAGGGCCATTAGAGAGAGGTTCTCATGGAAGGGCCTCAAGGAGGACGTACTCCAGCATGTCTGGGAGTGCAATGTTTGCTAGAGGAACAAGGGGGAGATGAACCATCCAGCAGGACTATTGCAGCCTCTTCCCATTCTGGAGGGGAAATGGGAGTGTATTTTGATGGACTTCATCACAGGGTTGCCCATGGTACAGGGCAAGGACTGCATCTTTGTTATCATTGATCGACTGACAAAGTACTCACACTATTTCGCCATATCCGCACACTACACAACAACGCAGGTGGCGGAACTATTCTTCAGAGAGATTTTTAGGTTACATGGTCTTCCCAAGACCATCACCAATGACAGGGATAGCTGTTTCATGAGCGGATTTTGGCAAGAGCTTTTCCAGTTGGTGGGGACAGAGTTGACACTGAGTACCAGTTATCACCCACAAATGGATGGGCAGACAGAGATAGTTAACAAGTGGCTGGAGGTCTACTTGCGTAACTATGTCAGTGGGCAGCAACAAGCATGGCTAAAGTGGCTGCATCTGGGGGAGTATTGCTAGAACACTACACATCACATGTCCATTGGTATGCCACTATTTTATGCTTTGTATGGATATCATCACTTATCTTTTGCTGACGTGATGTTTGGTGCTAGAAAGGCTCCGAGAGCCAAGATTTGGTTCCAAGAGAGTCAGGATATTCTCCAAGCTCTCAAGGATAATATGGCTACAGCGCAGAACCAACAAAAGCTGTATGCTGATAGGGGTCGGGTGGAGAGATAGTTTGAGGTAGGGGACTTGGTCTACCTACGATTACAACCATACCAACAATCGTCACTAAAGTAGAAGGGGGCTGAGAAGCTCAAGCCCCGCTTTTATGGGCCATATAGGGTGATACGCAGGATTGGATAGGTTGCGTATGAGTTGGAGCTGCCCCAAGGCAGCAAGATTCATAACATCTTTCATATATCATGCTTAAAAAAGGCATTGGGGCAGCATGTGACAGTGACAGATGAGATACCACCCACGGATGATGAGGGGAATTTGGTGTTGCAGCCAAAGGCTATTATTGACACGAGGGAGAGGCAGCTATGGATCAGGACAATCCGGGAGTTCTTGGTGAAGTGGAAGAATTTGTTAGATGAGGATGCCACTTGGGAGGGTGAGAAAATTTTGCAGCATCCATCACTTCAGTTGCTTGAGGACAAGCAACACTTTGCCGGGGGAGACTGTAATATTCCTAATTAGCCATGGCTAATTGGAATATTCGATTTTGCTCAAATTTGCCTTCTATAGTTATTTGTAAATAAAAAGGTGAGGAGAAGGGGACATAACTCACTTTTAGAATAAAAGTCACTTCATAGTAGCACAACGTTGTGACTTAAAGGGGAGCTAAGGGGGCCAAGGGACCATGCAGAGATGGGGCCCACACAGACACTTGGAGGGACTGTGCGGATGGGAAAAGGAACACGTGGCAAGAGGAGATTACGTTGAAGGAGGTGAGCCTTGGGATTGAGAGATGCCAATGCTATAAAGGAGAGAGGAGACTCCTCATTTTTGCATTCAGTTACGAGCATTTGAGCTAGTCACTTCGACTTGGAGCACGCTGGCTGTTTAACCTGTCTGTAGCGCTGTTTAATGCACTGAGTGTCTCCATTCAGAGATCTCACCCTTAGCCCTGGGGGACTTCGAGTGCCTACTCGAGCAAGGTAATTTCAATAGTATTTTTGTAGTAGTTTTGATCTTTGGCATTGAGTTGGCGCTGATCATTGGAGGACTGCGCAGTCTTGAGAGAGAGGGACGCAGTTCTTCTGGGGGTAGTTTCAGATTGGGGGTTTGTGGAGGAGTTGAGCTGGGAGATTGAGCAAGAGATCAGCTCTTGCATACTGGAGGAGTTTGGCAGAGTTTCGGGCAATATTTTGGAGGATTCTACTCAGTGGCAGCGCAGGGCCTCGAGGGATTGTGTGATTCCCCAAGGGGGCAATTTTCGAGGGTCGTCCATTTCAGAAAATATTTCAGGGTTATTTTGGGTTTTCTAAGTAGAGGCTGATTCTAGAGTTTCAGCATTGTCTGAGGAGGGGAACAACCCCAAATCCTCATTTGATTTCAAAGAGTAACAACAGCACGACAGTTTCCCAGTAGCATCCACGCAGTTCATAGAGAGGCAATTCCTTTGTTATCCTGAGTGTATTTCTTCACTTTCCTGGTGCAAGTGGAGGTGCCATATTTCTGATCACCTCCTATACTCATTCCCCTACTCAGTATAATAAAATGGCTTAACATTTCTCTCTGTGTTTCTTGAGTATCTACTTATATTTCATGTTTACATTATTATATGATGCAACACTATTATTTCTTTCATTTTGAGCTTCTCGATTATTATATCATGTGTGCGTATTTGATTGGAGTTTACTGGGGTTTTGGGGAATATCTTTGAAACGAGATATTACAAACAATCTCACAAGTGACATTATTGTTTTTGGACTAATGTCCCCGGAAAAACCCAATGCGGCAAAACCGGTGCAACTATCTAAGGGTTTGATTTATTAAGCAGTTTCAGAATACAATTTGGGTACCAATCTGGCTCACCCAATACAGAAAAATATCAAGAGTAGTAGCTCTTTACTTGGAAGCAGATATTCCGGCTGAATAAAAAAATCTCGGCAGTAGTACCTCTCTACTAGGAAGCAGATATTTTGGCTGAAACCCCGGATAAACACTCTAGCAGCTTCAGAGCTCCAATCTGCCCCATGAAACACCAACGTCAGGCTCTATGGACTGCGTCAACCTTTCTTTGGCCCAATATTAGGTCAACATCACTCTGGCTTTACCTACGTTAGACTCTGGAAGCATTGCATTAGCCCTCTGGCCCTCTGTGTCACCCACGCTAGCCCTCTGAGGCACTTTGCAGCTCCTATCTGCCTCTGCATGAGCCTTGGTTGGTTCTGCGTGAACCCTTGGCTGCTTTTGTGTCCCTCTCTCTGCTACTACGCTGATCCTCCTAGTGCTATCTCTGCCTCTCTACTTCTATATTCACTACCCCTCAAGTGCAACTCTGATCACTCTCTCAACTTTCTCAGCAAACCCAGCCCTGGAAAGTCGAAATCTTGATCTCTTGGTGTGTTCTCCAAGTGACCCTCAAGCCTCCTCTTATACTTTTCTCGTTGACAATTCAACGACCAAGATTAAGTCCCTAATCAATGGCTAATATTAGATCTGGTTTGATCCATGACTTTTGGACCATTCTAACACAATTTTATATTGATTTACATTAATATTTTATTTTCCCTAAGTTTAGATTTAGGGACTGAAAATATTAATTATTTTAATATCTCCCACACTATTTAGAATCTGCCCAAACCCTTTCTCAGTATTGGAGATCTCATGTGCCTTAGCCTCTCCATCAATTTTTGTGTCTAGAGCACATCTGATGCTACCCAAAATCAACACCACTTGGGGCATTAAAAATCAGATATATATCTATATATATATATATATATATATATATATATATATATATATATATTGGTTGATTGAATGATGTTATTTGTACAAGGACACTAGCTTAAATAAGCCCATGGGAACCTTTTCAAGAAGGGGCATGATATTTGATCGTGCCCCAATTACATAATTAATTAATTACATAACAGAATTAACCAATACAATTCCATGGAATTTCTTTTGCATCAAGTTTTCTCCTATATTTTTTAGGAACGTGAGAAAATGCTTTACTTCTAAATATTCTTAAATGGCTTACTGGTTTATTTATAGCCATAAAGAGATTTAAAAGGAGTTTTACGGTCTTAAATTTTAGTTGGACTCTTATTTTTCAAATAAACACTAGTACTAACAGCTTCAACCCAAAAATCATTGGTAGGATTTTTACCTTTTATCATGTTTCAAGCAAATTACACTAAGGTTCTATTATTTATTTCAACGATTTCATTCTATTATGGAGTAGGTAGCACCATGAACTATTGCATGATTCCATAAGTTTTGCATTACTTAATGAATGCACTTGATGTATATTTCCCCCCTTGGTCTAATTAGAGGATGTCGTTGTATTTACTTGTTTGCTTCTTATCCATATTTTTAAAATATTTAAAGTGTTTAAATACATCACTTTTATTTCTCATAAAATAAACCCATATATACTTTTCGCAATCATTAATAAATATTAAGAAATTGTATGCTCCTCCAAGTGATTTTGTCAGCATAGTACCACACATTTGTAAGGACAAGTTCAAAAATGTATCTGTTTCTTTTTCTATATCAATCAATAATTCTTCCTTATACAAGTTCCCTAACACATGCCCTTCACATGCACTATGTTCATTTTCAAGCAATGGAAGTCTCTCCGTCATTCCCTGTTTTTTAAGTAGTAGAAAATCATGATAGTTAAGGTGAGCACACCTTTGGTGCCATAGATATTTTGTTGTAAAGGATGTAGCTTCCAAAACTTGTCCTGCTCATCACATCAATCATATATAAGTCTCCAACTCATTTTCAAGTTGGAATAACATTATAATGATCTCATATATATTTTACCATATAATGTGAAGTTACAAGTTCTTCCTTCAAATATTGATCTGTTATGGTAGAAACTACGATTAAGTTCTTCTTAATACTAGGCATATACATCACATTTTGAATATGTTTAGTACATCCATTCAGTAATGTCATTGATACATCACCATATCCTTTAATTTTATGTGAGAAATCATATCCACAATATATGTTAGCACCATTATTTTTTTCATGATAATTTTCAAACCAGTTCTTATAACAAGATATATGTATGGAGGCACCAAAATCAATAAACCACGCATTTGATTCATCTATTTCAGTGGATAAGGTGACATATGAAATAAATACTTTGAGATTATTCAAGTCATCATTCATTGTTTCTCCTTATCAACAAAATGACTAGTATTCCTTATGATTTTACACTCGCACCCATGATACTTCCTTTTAAAGAAAACTCTAACACATTGTCCAAACTTGCCACAATAAAAGCATGCATCATTCCTTCTATAATTAGCATCAAACTTTGGTGGTGTTATACCTTGATGTGGCTTTGCATATGGTGGTTTTAAAATTTTGTGGCTTTATATATGGTGGATTTACATGTAGTGGTTTCCCCCTCTTATTTCATTCCCATGGTTATCCTTTCGAAGGTTGTTTCCCTTTCACCATCAATGCCAAGTCTGAATTTCGATACCTGCAATTAAGTTTTTTCCATTGTTATTCCTTTGCAAAAGAATATGTTTGATTTCATCAAATGTTAGAGTTGTTTCTGAGGCTGCAAGACCTATGATAAAACTCTAATATTTTTCTAACATACAACTCAATGTTATAGTTACTAGAGTTGTGCTAGAGACCTTTTCACCAATATCAACTAGTTTGTCTTTCAAATCTATAATTCTAGAAATAGTATTATTTACACTCTCATTTTCCTCCATTTTCATTGAAATGAACTTACATTTTAAGAATACAAATCAGTTTGTATTGGTTATTTCATACAAACCTTTAAAGGTATCCCAAGTATCCATGAACATCTTCCATTCTTTGATATGCGGAATAATATTGTCCTTCTCTGGAATTCTAAGAGGCACTTTTCTTTTCTTTCAGACCACTCCCTATCTTGAACTGGGTTTGCAGTGGCTACAAGTTTGTTTTCTTATAGAGATACAATGGGCCAAACATTTTCCCTTTCTGGTGAGATATGAAGCTTGAAATTGTAATTCACACAATTTTACCCATCTAGCTTGTTTGATTTATTTAAATAGGATTTCGCAAAAGGATTAGCCATTTTACTACGCATCAATTTAAAATAAAATAATAAAATATTCTCTTACACCAATGAATTACCTTCTAAAGTATCCATAGGTATAAACTCATGGTCGTTATAATACTTTAGGCTTCTATTAATGATGCTTTCCTGCAACGTAAGTGTACCAACATTTTTCCACACATAAAGGTTGATGAAGAATGTCGTCATAAAAACTGTCTTCAAAAAACAACTCATCCCATGCTAGTGGGATAGTCATTGATTAGCTCAACACTTGCTCGTAGATTTCCCATTCATTCTTTTCCTCGATCCCCCTCTCTTTTACAACTTTTCAGGGACTTGTGCACACAAAAACACATATTTGTCTACTCACACACAACTCCACAGAACCAACTCTGACTCAACACACACAACAATCATGTCTCACACTCAATGCATCAAATCCTTCACTATTCACTAGTTGGTCACACTAGTCCTTACTTACATAGCATCTCTCGCCGAGCACCCACACTAGTCTTTACACAATTGCGCTCAATAAACACACCAATCTTGATAAATGCAACAATTTCAATACACAACATTCTTACTTTCTCACAAGTCCACAACCCTCTAACAAGTTAACACTCAATTGCGTTGAACTCTAAAATTATGATACCAAAACATAAAATAAAATAAAAAAGTAATGAAAAAATAAAATTCTCACATTTATCAAACCACATTAAAATACATTTTTAAGAATACAATATAATTCAGGAATTTAAACAAACTCGAATAAAATTTAAAATTTATTTATAACATAATTTTAACTATAACAATACATAACAAAACCTAAATAATATCAATTCTAAATTTTTCTCCATTATGCTATCTCAAGATTGATACCCAATGTTTCCATCATTACACATTCTACCTCTCTTAGCACTGTAAAATATTTATTGTTTGTCATTTTATTATGTAAATCAGCGTTTCATATTAAGTCATAGAATACATAGAGTACAAAAAGGTCTTCTCGTGCAGACTAAAGAGCAACACCCTTGCCCGATTACAATGCTTAACATCCGCACAAACTATCAAAAAGACCCCAAGGCTCACCATGTAGGGTGGCACAGAGAAAGGTTGGGGACAGCAAAACAGGGAATCCATCTTAGCATCTGGAAAACAGAGAAACAAGAGACCAAATGGTCCTCCTAGATTGACAAAGAAAACTATGAAGAAGATCAGTTAACATGAGAAGTAGAGAAACAGCTAGTAGACCAGTAAACTTGAGAAACTAAAACAAAACAAATGCTGAATCATCAAAAGCACACTGAGACTCCCACAGCAAGCCATTACAGCCCGAGAATTATATAATCCTTGGTGGTGGTTTGCTGGTTGGCCGAATTGGTGGCTTTGCTAGGTAGAGGTGCGCGCTGAGACGAATGCTACCCCTGACTGGTTTCCGTGGCCTCCTCCGCTCCTTCCCCCACAATAGAGGCATCCTATCATATAGTGTGCCTTAGAAGACTAATCAGCAAAGTCATTTTTTTGGAGATATTGCCAAATTGCTGCTCGAGAGAACTAATTTTGAAATCTAAGGCTTCCAGAACCGTCGTATGATCGCGGATAAAACTGAGATGGCTTGATGAGCCTAATTAAGGTATTCTCCTTGCATACTAATGGCCTTCGCTAACATTTTCTTCATGCGCCACATTTCCGCCTGCGTGCGAACGAATTGAGTTGCCCGAGTGGTAGCAGTGCCTGGATCCTGGACCCATTCCATCTCCTTTTCCAGCTCATGTTCCTCCAAGTTCTCTTCCTTTTCTACAAGAATTGCTTCCAATTCCTCCATTTTGTGCTTTTCGTTCAGGGAAGTTCTTGTTTCATATGCCTCCTAAGCATTCTGCAAGTCTTTATTGGCAGAAGCATTTCGGCTACCTTCCAGCGCCATTCTTCTATGGCAGAGAACAGAGAAATGAAACCTTCTGAGAACAGGGAAATGAAAAATTCTGAGAACACACTTGATGCTATGTTGATTTCCATTGGAGAGCCGTGTCTTGCTCTTGCATTTGGAGTCTGTAATTATAGAAGAGGAAAACCACGAATCTCTTGAGGCTTCCCATCTTGTCAACTCATGATCGCACGTCCATTCATAATAACTGCTGCTCCGGTTTTCACATTTTTGTTGATAAGCCGAATCCTTATTATTAAGTCTGCCATGCTTGAACCATTTTGTTGAGTGCCAAGTGTCTTCTTTTATGTTTTGATGCCGGCGATGTCCATAATTTTTCTTCGTTGCACTCCTTGGAACCATACCTGCTTGAATGTCACTTCCTTCCTTGTACTCCTTTAGCCTGCCAACAACTTATCCTCATGTCCCTTCGATTGGGTGGCATCATCCTCCTCATAAGGGGAAGATCTTCGTACCCCTTAGCCTCTTCTTTTGTTAAATGATGTCCTGCCTCAAAAGAATACTGCATCTATTTCTCAGCTTTGTGCATGTGATGTCCTGCCAACATCTGTCTAAGTTGGCAGAGGGATTATCAATTCCATAATTTGCCAAGTGATCTGCCACTATATTAGCCTTGCATCTAGCCGCCTGAAAGATTAAACCGTCCAGGAAAGATAGGTGTTCTACGATGATCTCTGTTAGCTTGCCCAGCCTCCAGTGCCAAGTGACTTTACTTGTTTTGGCCCCTGTATACAATCTCCTCGCTGTCGTAACCACCAGTTGAGAGTCTCCTTCCACCACGGTGGCTCCCATTTTCAGTCTTCTAAGAATTATCAAACCTTGCTCCAGTGCTGCAAATTCCATTTCCTTGTTAGTTCCCTCACCAAGAGCTTGACTATAAATGTGCTAAATTCCACCTTTACTATCCTTAAGAACCCCTCCAATGCCAGCAGGTCCTGGATTTCCCCTAGAGGCTCCATCAAAATTGAGTTTGAGGAAGCCTGTTGGTGGCATAATCCAGGAATTCACACTGGTATTTAGCTCCTATCGACGATTCGAAGAAGACGTGAAGGTTCCCATGTCAATGTCAAAAGCTTTCAGAATCTGTAAGTCTGAACCAGAGATGTTTTTGTCATGTTCTATTCTTCCTTTGGCAAGAACTGTTTGCTTGATATTTTGAAGAATTGTATCTTTTATGTGGTTTATGCCTCTAATTTCATTTAGGAAAACTCTCTGGTTTCTTTCTTTCCATATTGTCCATGCTATGAACCCTGGTATGAGTTTTCAAATGGTATTAACCAATTGGGTATTGGAGAATTTAACACTCCAATTCTCAATTATTTCTTGAATTGAATTCTTAACCCGATCCGTCCTTCGAAGAATGGTGTCCACCCATTTCCATATGTTGTCTGCCCAATCACAGGTGTTGAAGAGGTGATTCATGGTTTCCTCTTCCGTTCCACACATGGGGCATTGAGAAGGACCTATGAATCCTTTTGTCAAGAGATTCTCCCATGTTAAAGTTTCTCTGTACATTAGGAGCCATAGGAATGTTTTGATCTTCGACAAAAGTTGGGCATCCAAAACTTTGTTGTTCCATTTGACTTTTTCTTCATGCTCACTATCTTCTATATGTGTTCTAGCTTCTCTAAGCGTGAAGTTACCTCCTTCAAGCTTTCCCTGGTGTAATTGGTCACTATCCCCTGCTTTCCTTATCCTTCTATTGGCTAGATGTGTTCACAGGTCCTTTAGGCTATTGTTTACTTCGGTTAGATGATCTGTCTCATTGAATAACCAGGTTCTCCACACCTGGTCACTTTCGTTAGGTTTCCAATACTGATTCACTGTGGTTCTCCCTAGCTCTTGGTTGCTTCTTTGGATATCTAAGAATTCAGGGCTTTCCATCTTGGGGATTTGTTGCCATGCATCTTCCCAGAAAATGGTTGTTTTTCCTTCACGAATTTCCCAAAAACTTTGCTCCTGGGTTATGTGCCTGTTATTTCTCTCTAGGTTCCAAATTCGTGAGCCTTCTGGAGTGTCTTTCATTCGGATTAAGTTCTACAATCTGTAGTTTTCAGCGTACTTTTCTTTCCAATGTTTGGCCCAAGGTAATTTAGGTTCCTTCGACCACCTCCACCATAATTTAGCCCCACAAGCACGGTTAACCGTGGATGGGTCTTGTAGGTTCAGTCCTCCAAGATGTTTAGGTTTGTATAGCTTATTCCATGCCATTAGCGACCATTTCTTCTTCTCTAAATTACCCAACCAGAGAAAGGCCCTTTGGATGACCCTTATCTTCTGCAATACTCCCTTGGGAGCTGGAAGAATGGAAAGCATGTATTGTGGAATGGCCTGGAGGACTACTTTGGTTAAGACCAATCTTCCTGCGAAGTTAAGGGCTCTATGGGTCCAATGATGACATATTTTTTCCAGGCTTGCCAAAATCTTTTCCTAGTGCGATTTTTGCCACGGCTTGTCTGTTAACGGAACTCCTAGGTATCTCGAGGGGAGGCTACTTCTTCTGAAGCCTAGGATGGTGGAAAGATTTTTTTGAATAGTTATATGTGTATTGAAAAATAAGATAGAAGATTTTGAGAGATTTAGTTCCATACCTGAGGCCCTGTTGAAGAGATTGAGAAGATTTTTGTAACCCAAAGCTTCTTTAACTGAGGGAGTTCCATGCAACATCGTATCATCAACAAATTGTTGGTGAGTAGTTGCTGGAATTAAGGGTAGGGGCTGAAGTCCTTCAATAACACCTTCCTCTTTAGCTTTATGGATTAGTCTGATTAAACCTTCCATTAAAATCATGAAAAGGAAGGGGGATAAAGGATCCCCCTGCCGAAGACCTCGCGATGGAGAGAACTGGGTAGTCGGGCTCCATTAATCAGTATTGAAAATTTAATGGATTTGACCAAAGCTAAAATCCAAACTATCCATTGTTTAGCAAAGCCAAAGGATTTCAATATTGCTTCCAGATAGTGCCAGTTAACCTTATCATACGCCTTTGATAGGTCTAGTTGCATCATCATACCTTCTTTCTTCCATGTTTGAAGTGTGTGGATCATCTCTTATGCTAGTAAGATGTTGTCCAAAATCTGTCTCCCCTCTACATAGCCTGATTGCTCTTCCAAAAAAATGCCTGGAAGTATGGGTTTCATTCTATTGGCTATTACTTTGGAAATAATCTTGTATAAGACATTGCATAGCGCAATTGGGAAAAACTTTGAGGGTGTGTTAGCTTCCTCCTCCTTTGGAATAAGGGCAAGGAAGGTAGAATTGAGGAACTTGAGGATTGAAGCTGAGCGCCGGGAATCCTCTACTGCCTCCTAGACTTCTGTTTTGACTATCTCCCAACAAGCTTTGTAAAAGTTGATGGTGAATCCATCATGCCCAGGTTCTTTATCATTAGGCATTTCTTTTACAGCCTCTTCCACCTCTTCCAGGGTAATTTCCCGAGTTAAAGCCAATTTTTGCTCCTCCGTAATTAGCTTGGGGATGGAGGAAGTAAGTTCATCAATGGCCTCCATTCTGTCAATCCCAGGTTCTTGAGCTATTTTGCTGAAATGAATAGTAAGAAGGTTGTGGATCTCTTGATGTGTCTGTATCGTGGCTCCCTGTTGATCTTTAAGGCCTAGAATTTTGTTAGCTCCTCTGTGGTCCATTGCTGATCTATGGAAGAATTTCATGTTCTGCTCTCCTTCCTTAAGCCACTGAACTCGAGATTTTTTCTTCCAAAGTGTTTCCTCCTATTGGAAACATAGTTTCCAGTTCTGCATAAGTATCTTTTCCTTGTTCACAGTTTCTTGGTTTATGTTCCCTTGAATCCATTCTTCATGTATATGCTCTAATTGCTCCTCTAGTTTCTTTTTTTCTTTGAATATATTCCCAAAGACTTCCTGATTCCATATTTTGATTTTGGCTTTAATGTGTTTTAGCTTACCCAGTAACCGATACATTTTGGTGCCTTTAATACCCAAAGGTTCTTTCCACCATTGTTCAATTTGCTAAATGAACTCAGGATGAGTGAGCCAGAATTTTTCGAACCTAAAAGGTTTATTTCTAGGAGTGCCCTGGATTGCTGTAGTCAATGTGATGGGCCAGTGGTTTGACCCTCCACTGGGAAGAATATCCGATTCCACAATGATTCCTTCCATTAGTATACCTTCTGTTACTAAAAATCTATCCAGACGAGAAGTTATTTTCTTTTCACCTCCTCATTTGTTGTTCCATGTGAAAATACCACTTCTGGGGAAGAAATCCACTAGATTGGCCGACTTAATGAAGTCTAGGAAAGCTTCATAGTCTCTATTGAGTTTCCTTATACCTCCTCTCTTTTCCATGAGTGTGGTGATCATGTTGAAATCACCTCCAAAGATCGCCTTAGCTTGGGGATGTCTTAGCTTCAGGTTAAGCAGAGTTCTAAAAAATAGAAGCTTATCCTCTAGCTTCTGGGGGCCATAGACATTGGCACAAAGATAAGTCTCAGATTTTCCTACTACTTGAACTTCTATAGCTATGTAGGATCTGACTGCCTCAAAGGAAAGGAGTTGGATTACTTGTGGATTCCACAGAATGATCAGGCCTCCCTCCCATCCATTGCTAGCTATATCCAAGTATTCCATGTGCTTACCTAGTTTTTTGTTGAGAGTGATTACCGTGTTGCTTAAGCATTTCGTTTCCTACACAAACACTATGTCTGGTTGTTCCTTTTGGACCTTCTTCTTTAATAGACGCTCTTTTGTTTGGTTGTTTAGCCCTCTAGCATTCCAAGACAAACTTTCATTTTAAACAGAGTTTAGGAGGTTAGTGAAAAAACCTCTAGGGCTTTCATCTTATCAGAATTTAAGAGAATTTGTCCGAGTTCTTGTAATGCCTCATTGTTGGTCCTTCGTCCTCTCTTTTTTCAATGCTTAGAACTTGTGGAGGTTTGATGCAATCCTTATGTAGGACCCCAAGCCCTTTAGCTGTACCCAAGCTCTTGCTTTGCAGCTCCATCTATGCCCTTTTCCATGCTATGAGTATGTCATTAATTCTCTTTACCTCCTCTTCCAATGTGTGTTCCATTCCCTTCTTTTTCTAGTTCTCAACCATGTTTGGTAGATCCATACCTTCTTGCTCTAGTATATTTCTTAATTCCATATTTTTGCTCTCGATTTCACTCGTGAACATTTCCGAGTCTTCTTCAACCCTCTATGTTGTTTCTCGAACCTGGGGAATGATACTCAAAGGGTTCATCTCTGATTCTTTCAAATTTGGCATTGTTGTAGATCTGCTTATTTTCGCGGTTTCTTGTTCTTTAATTTTGTCCTATGGTTCTGTCTCGATTTCCAAGACTTCGAAAGCATTGCTCATATTGCCTTATGAAATGCTTGCCTTGGTTTGGTGTTTGCTATTTGCTCTTTGTTTGGCCTTCGGCCTGGTGAATATTTCCTTGTTCTTCTCTCCTTTGCCATCCCTGTGATCCTCTGCTACCTTATTCAGTGGGCATTCTCTGATTAAATGACCATGCTCATGACATTTCTTGCAATGGAACAGGATTTGCTCATAGTCTATGGCTTCGAAATAATCATCGTCTCTGTATTCTAGCCATAGGCCCTCATGCAAAGCTCCCAATACATCCATTTCCACACAGATTCTGGCACAAGAGGTATACCTTTTTTCAATGTCGCTTCTGAGGCCTTGATGAACGTCCCTAGCTTATTACCTATTTTTTCTAGAGTTGCATGTTCCCAATAATCAATCAGTAGGGAAAAAAGCCGTATCCAAACTGGGACCTGCTTGAAGGTTTCCTTTTTAGGTACGAAGTTAGGTTTCCATGGCCTTATGTAAAGACCCACGGAGGCAAGGAAATAAGGCCCTCCATCAAATATCCAATCCTTGTCTTCTAAATTGGAGAAAACAACAGTAAAGAAACCCTTAACTCCTAAGTGCAATCTTACATCACCCCTGGGTTTCCACTGTTGCTTTATCCACTAAAACAAAGCCCGTTCTGTTGGCCAGAACCCCATGAACCTACATATCATCACATGTTCGACCATATGATCCCGATATGATTGAATCTCCGGATCAGATATCACAACCCTTAGGGTTTCTGCAGCTTTGGGCTTATGCAGACCTTGGTTCTTTTTTATGTTGGGTGTTGATGTTGTTCCCCCTTGTTCCTCTTTATCCTGATTTAGAACCTCTTCCTCTACTCCTCCTTACTCCTTCTCCTATTTGTTTCCATGAGAGAAATGTCCTTGGGTTGGATTCTTGCTGTCTCTACTCTCTATTCTTTTGCTTTCTTCCTTTTCCTTCAGTTTTTTAGTATTATTACCTTCATTGCCTTTCTTCCCCTTGCTGGTTGGATTTTCCTGATCTGACTTTTCATAACCTGCTATCTGCACCCCATCCTGTGTTGTCATCTTGTTCATCATTATTTGTTTGTATGATGGGGTCCTAGTGGACCCCACATTTTCCATTTGTCAGGTTAGAGTTTGCCCCCTTCTATGGAGCTCTGTCGTTCTGGCCCTATTCTTCTCCAAAGTTAGTACCTCGGTCTGCTGAATCCGTGAGCTTCAAACCCTCATTTCCACCAGAGCTCCCGCATTCACCTCTCAAAAACTCGTTTGTCATTAAACGTTCTAACTTTTCACAAAAAACAGAAACTAAACCCAATTTGACACATCTATTGCACGTAACCCGAATATAACTAGTTTTAGGCATACGGGTATACTGGTTTTAGCAGGAAATGGTCATGAAAGAAAGATGTGATCATGAACATTTTATGATTTTTGCATACTTCTTTTTTGGTTAAAGCTTAGTGAGCGGAAAAATTGAAATGGAAAGTCAAGAAAGTAGATGGATCAGAAGTCATAAATTATGATGGCAAGTAAAATAGTTGAAATAGAGCATCAGATAGCAACCCGATATATATATATATATATATATATATATATATATATATATATATATATATCACTCAGATACATGATACTAAGAGAACTAAATAATATAATTTCACTTACTTTATTTTAGGAGTTTGGTTGTATTTCATAATATTTATGATTTTTTGATATATCAAGATTTCCAGAATAAATCACATTCGCTAAAGAACCACAGGCTAGTTGGAAAAGTGCTGACCAAATATTTTCAATCTGATTTCTTCGAAAAATCTTCATATATCAATAAGTTATGGATCACATACTCAAAAAATAAGTTATGGATCACAAATGCTTGAATTTGAATATTTATAATTGTTAGATTTTTCACATTTATTTTATTGAGAATCGGTCACGTATTTTAAAGTAAATTTCGAAATTATTAATGTTGTATTTTATAATATTTATAATTGTTAGATTTCACATTCATTTTATTGAGAATCAAAAGTATTTCAGAATAAATTTTGAGATTATTTTGAAATTCATTAAAAAACCACACATAAAAACAATAATAATAATTTAGAAGTTTACTAATAGCTACAGATTATAGTATAACCAAAAATTAAGAATAATAACCGAAATTTTTTCTATCACAGATAAACTAATTAACAAAAAAAAAAAAATCATCTACAATAAAATATGTATTTGATTATTGCATTTTATGTTGTGTTCTTGGCTCTTCATATTATATATTATATAAATGGTCCCTTTTTAAATATTTGTAATAACAAGATTTTCCATCACACATAATATGTCGTCAGAAGGAGTCACTTAGTGGTCAGATGTCGCAAAATTTGAATATGATTATTACATTCTATGGCTCTTCATATTACATGGGATATAAATATTTCCTTTCAATGCTTCTGTACCTTTAAAATCCGAAGGGATGTCTTTTATATGAACATTTTGAAAAAATTGAAATAAATAAAAATTCATATGAATTTGGTTTGGTCAAAGTTTTCAAAACTAAATCTAAATTTGAATCAAATTTATTCTACCAATAAACACCATGTGAATTTGAATTTAGTTGGATAAATATATCGAAAATCAAATATATAGATCAATTATCTGTTGGCAATTAAGTTAAGCCTAGGAAACACACTTGAGTTCACTTCTTTTCTACATAAAAGAATTATTATCAATATGAGGATTTTGAAAAAGGAGATGAGATTTATTTTTACATATTAAAACCAATTAACCTTTAATTAAGTTAAACATAGGAAAAACATAGTTAATGAGAGTTCTCTTCAGAATTTATTTATTTTATTTTATTTTTCTCTTTACGAAAAAATCATAATGTATTATAATATAGGATTAAAATATAGATCAAAATACAGATATAAACATCATTCATTTTTATCCATTTATAACATACAATCCATTTAGGAAAGAATATCATGTTTCCCAATGCGAAAAACATCATATGAACAGTCAAATGTCTCAGAACTGTTTATAAGTTTTGTAGAAGATAGATAGAAGTAAATCAATCAGCAATACGGCTAGTGAGAATATACATGGTTATCAAAAAACGTCCTCATATCCATCCACCCAATATAGGAAGCCAACAAATTTATAAAATGTAAACATACACAAAATTATACAAAAAAAGAAGAGGGGAAGTAGAAATTACCCACGAAAACAAAATTGCCCAACATCTAGAACATTGTGACCCAAAATGATCAATGTGCATATTACCAATACTACCTTGTAGGCCCCTCTTTGAAAGATCATAAGCTACTTTGTTACGTTCTCTGCCTATGTGCATAATTACTGAGTTATTAAACTAATTCCATAGATGGTCGATCCTCCCTAACGATCCAAGGAGCAATGGATTGTTGATATTTACACAACCATTTACCTGATCAATGATAATCTTAGAATCCCCAAAAATATGTATATCAGGAATATTAAGGAAGTTTGTGAACCATAAAATACCCCACAAGGCCATTGCTTATGCCCTGGTATTTGTCTCACTTCCCGCATTCCATTAAATCCTGTATTCCAATTCTTTTGATATGGCTATCCAAAATCCACATCCACAAATATTCCTTTGTGCAGCACCATCAAAGAAGCCCACTAGATACTCCAACTGGGGCTTAGTTCGCTTGTGTTGTATTTTTATATTGCAAAATGGAGAGAAGTGATCATAGAGAGATTAGATATTGTGTGCTCATATACCAATATGAAGTCATTAATGGAATTTTGAAAAATGCATTTGTTCCTCCATTTCCATATAGCTTAGAATAGAAAAAGTGGAATGATCCTCCATGTTAACTTTTGTGTACTCCACCATGTCATACAGTCCACAATATATTCATATTGAATATAAGGAAAACCAATTAGAGGTAGTTTTTTCCATACCTAAATCGTGCGATGGCACTTGAGAAACATATGATTGTTGTTTTCCATGTCCATTTTACAGATTGTATAGATGCTATGACCATGCCACTGTCTCTTTTGCAAATTTTCCCAAAAGAGGTTTTTGTTTTGATAAATCAACCAAGAGAATCAGATAATTTTGATAGGAATTTCGGTCCTCTAAAGGGAGTATAATATAGGATTTTCCCCATGCTGAGCCTCCCTACCACATAGAGTATTATAAATATCAGCAACTATGATATTCCCCACCTTCATCTTCCTTGTCCATACAAGATTGTTATATTGCCCCTCTCGACATATACCGAGACGTTTCATGCTAGTAGCAATTCGTTTCCACTCCAGCTCCATTTGCCCCCCCCCAGTCCCATCTCATGTGCGCTTTTCCAGATAGGACAAGGACCCCGCCAATATGATATAACTTGACTCCATAAATATATACCTCATCCATTTAAACAATGGATGACCACCATAGAGATGTTGCATTCAACACTAGCATCTAGAATATGGTCAACACCAATGAGGATCCTCTAGCCCAACCCCATTGACCATGCAAGATGTTGTAGAGATTTTTTACCAATTTTATCGAAGCTAAGCCAGATTGTTGATCCATTTGGGGAACCAATTGTGCATTTCTAATACCAAAACAAAAAATCTTGCTCCTTTAGATATTTGTGGTTGATCACCCTACTCCAAGTACAAGCCCCAAATATACCCCCCCATAAGGATTTGATCAGTAAAGACCATCCAAAACATCGAAGATTCATAATCCCCCATCCACCCATGGGCTTTGGAAAGGTAATGTGGGATATGTTAACCAAATGAAATTTATTTTGACCATTACTCCCTCCCCCCCCACCACCCCCCCCCCCCCCCCCCATATGAAGTTTGCCATGATTCGATTAAGACTATTAATAGTTGTGATGGGGATATGAAAACGGTGTGCCCCGTATACCCCCAGCTGTGTGAGAACAACTTGAGTAAGGATGACGTGACCTCTGAGAGATATACATCTAAATTCCCATCCATATATCCTTTCGTAAAAACGGTCCACGAGCCATTGCCAATCAACAATCCTGTAACTGCATGGTTTGATATGATACCCAAGGTACTTCATACCACTTTTCATCATCTCTGCCTCTATAAAAAATAGGATTTTTATGTATGCAATAGTCTCCATATCGTACAATCCATGATAAAGAATAGACTTTTGAATATTCATATGAAAATCAGTGGCGTTAGCAGATTTTATGAAAATATGAAAAAGATTTAGCCGTGCAAATCAATTTAACATACCCATGATAAGTACATCATCGAGGAAAAAAAACATCTGAAATTTTGATGTTGTTTCCCATTTGCAAATCATGGAACTGATCATTCACCACTACATTTTTGATATGCAGACTCAACCCATCCATTGCGAAAATAAATAAGAGTGGGGAAAGTGAGCACCCTTGACGAAGTCCCCAACCAGCCCTAAAGAAATGTGTAGGATATCCATTGATAATCACCGCATAATTTACATTTGTAACACATGCCATAATCCAAGCTACGCATCTGGGTTGTAAACTAATCTTATGAAGAACCAGCCGGAGGTATCCCTAGTCCAAACAATCATATGCCTTCTGTAAATCCACCTTCATAATGACAGAATTTTGATGTTTTGTATGAATCAAATGCATACATTCTTGTGTAATAACGACTGCATCATGTATTTGTCTGTCCTGAAGGAAGCCATACTATTCTTATGAGATATAGCGAGATAATTTAATCCTCATATGACTTGCAATAGTTTTTTATATGACTTTGTAGATGAGATTACAAAGTGATATAGGCCTATAATCCGAGAAACTAGAAGATGGACAACGCTTTGGGATAAGAGAAATATAAGTGAAGTTTATATGCTGGTGAATGGCACCCATGACCCTCGACTCCTCCACCATTTCCAACAGCTGACGTTTAAAAAGATCAAAGAAGTATGTAAATAGTTCCACCCTCCACCCGTTCAGCCCAAAATTTTAATGCCTTTAAAGGATTTAAGAACCTCATGTAGCTCATCTTCAGTCACCATCTTATACAATGAAGCATTTGATTCATCATCATACATTGAGAGATATGGATCAACCCCCATATAATATCCTCCACTTCAATCCCCTCATTACGGCCATAGGATCTCTGGAAATGGGAGACAACAACTTTACAAATAACCTTTTGCAACTGAATACAATGACCATCAACATCATTTATTTCCTAGAAAGAATTTATTTTGCGCATATGATTTGCATACCGATGAATTTTCTTTTTTTTGTTTTGGTCCCCTTCATTGATCCATAAAGCCATGCTCTTCAAGTGCTAGGTGGCTTATTCAATAGATATAAACTATTTCTTCTTGAGTTCTAATGCCTGAATGCGATTGCAGGTTGAATCAAGTAGACAATTAGAAGTCATCTGTGGACATAGAGCATCCAGTTGGTGTTGTATGCCATTTAATTCCTTATGTAAAGTCTCAGACTTCTGCTTCTGCCATGTTTTAACCTCCCCACAAAGGATATCTAGTTTGTCGAGGATGTGAACCATAGGAGATAGCCCTCGGTCACAATCACGGTTCCATATAGAATGCACTAATGAGTTGAAAGCCTGGTCATCCAACCATGTCCGGTTGAATTTAAAAGGCATGCCATGTCTAAAATCACCCTCCTCCACTATAAAGTAATGGGTCGATGATCAGACAGAAAGTTGCTGATAAATCGAGCATGAACTTCACTAAGACTCTCCACCATCTACTCATTCATTAAGAACCGATCCAGCCATTTTGCAACATACACCATCCCAACTCTACCATTATCCCATGTAGGAGCCATTTTTGTTGGACACATATCAACAAAATTGTTGTCCATTATCGCGTCACGTATCTTCCCTTCCAATGGGTCAATTTTCCTGGACCAACCCCAAAATTCATCTAGTCCAATAGTGCAGTTTAAGTCCCCTGCAATGATGAGAGAAACGAGCTCCATAATCCTAGATGAGATCAAATTGTATGAAAATAGAATGCTATCCCTATAGGGGGCATACACATTCAGGATATGAACATGACCACCGAGTCCACGAATATTTCCTTTGAGTAGAATCCCAACAAAACATTTGAAGGCCTTGACCTTAACCCACCGAGGGTCCCATAAGGCTAAGTGACCACCAAATAGACTATAAATAGCCGTGGTTGCAATATGCCAGTCGGGGAACATTTTCCGAAAGTATTGAATAACATGAGGAACATAATGCATGGTTTCGTAAAGGAGAATAATATAAGGATGTACATAGAAGAAGAGCACCTTGAGAGCCAAAAATTTCGGGGAAGTCCCCAAACCCCTAATATTGAGAGAGATAATAAAAGTCATGATAAACCATGTTCCAGCATTCATGCCCCAAGGGCCCATGAGGAAGGAATATTAGCAATAGGTATGTCAACCAGAAAGTGATCAATAGGAGAGTTATGACAGATAGGTCTAGGTCTTCCTCGGAAATGGTGACTGCCACAGTTCTGTTTACGTCAGACAGTAATATTTCCAGAAGAGGTAGGGCTTATGTGGGGATATGAGGAGCCATATGGCTTATGAATAGTGAGAATATGTAAGTCCAAAGTCTTCCTTTGAAGAAGGAAATCCAAGTCACTACCGACAGAGTTTGTGGGGGAAGCAAGTGGTGAATTTGGTAGAGTAAGACTATTTCTAGACCCCTTAGCCCGATTAATAAAATATTAGGGTGACAAAGAAGGTATGTAGGTAATATGGGATGTGGAGGAAGCGTCATGAGACAAAAAAGGTGTCTGGATGTCGTGATGGGGATGAGAGGATCCCGCGGGGCAATTTTAAATATGCTCGTCAGGCTAGGTTGAGACAAGAATATGTGACTTTGCAGTGGACAAAGGGAATAATGGAACAGTGATGGGTGAGGATCCATATTTTGAGAAACCATTAACAGGGGGACGAAAAGAATATTGTTCATGAAAAATACTTATGTTGTGCTGAGTAGCAACGCCATGATGTTGGGCTGCCTCGGGTTGACCCCACCATATTGAGATTTCGACGATGCGCAAAAACAATTCCATCCGTGTAAATGACCACCCAGTTGAGGAGGGAAATGAGCTAAGAGGTGCCCAGTATGATGAAAATTTGAGCAACTGAATGGAATGCCCTAGAAATCCAGACACTGAGATAATTGAGTCTCCCCCCAGTGCAATTCAATGTGATCCGGAAAGCCAACCCGATACTCCTTCACAATCAAAATCCAAGCGACTCTCTTATCCGGTGCCCCCAAACACTGTGGATAAACATAAATAAACTTGCCAATGGAATTTCCTATGTGCATAAGAACCTTATCTGTCCAAAGTTCAATAGGCAACCTAGGCAATTTCACCCAAATAAGTTTGTTTTCAATGTGAGGATTTCGGGAAAGGAGATGAAAATTGTTTTTTAAATTATCAATGAGTCATTTTATACTTTTTATTTTTTATTTTTATAAGATACATTTATACTATTGGTATAAAATTATTATTTTGTGTAAATTTTGTTATTTTATAAGCAAAAACATGTATGTAAATTGGAAAAATTCTTAGGGATTAGTTGTTATTTTTCAACATAAAATAGGAGATAACAATGTAGTTTGAAATTTCTAACACTTATCTATCTAATCAATTATAGCAAAACTAACTAAAACATTACTCAAATTTGGTCAATAAGAGAAATTACGTACTTCAACACTCCTCTTAATCTCAATAGTTACATTATTTAACAATGACAATGCCTAAGTGATATATCTAAAACTAAAGAAAAAAATCCAATTGTTTGGTGAATATGCCTGCTAGATAATCTCAAGATCCAAAAAATTCAAGGAAAATGTCACCACTATTGGCAAGCTCGTGAATGAAGTGATGGAAAGTGTCAATGTGTTTGGTTTTTTGGTGAAATGCATGGTTCTTTGACAATGAATTGTTGAACTATTGTCACAAAAAATATAAATTAGTTCCTTCTCCACATGTGCAATCTTTCAAGAGTCTCTTTAGTCATACTACATGACATGATATTGTAGGAGCTACTACATATTTTGCTTCTACAAAAGATATTGAGACAATGAACTATTTCTGAAATACCCATGAGATCAATTTTGTGCCTAAATGAAAATAATATCATGAGGTGCTTTTCTTATCATTAGTTGTATCAGCGAAGTCATGTCTATGTATCTTGTAAATGTGTTGTCTTCATAAGTTATGTACCACATCCCATCGTTCGTTATAGCTGTAATATACATTAGAATTCGTTTCCATCTTTTCAATGAAAGTCCTTGGAAGAATCCATAAATTTGGAAATGAAAGTCGTGGCATACATAACATCAAGCCTACTTGTAGTAAGGAATGTAAGGTTTCTTGCAAGCCTCTTATTGAGTATTGAATCAACTATTGGTCCTTCATCCTAATTGCTTAATTTTGTTCCCATTGCAATAGGTGCTTCTTTTGGTTTTAATTTACCCTTCCTAAAACTATTTAAGATATTTGTAGCATAATTTTGTTGACATTTGAAAATGCTTTGAGTGGATTTCTAAACTTCAATTCTAAAAAATTACTTCATGAAACCAAACTTTGTCATCTCAAACTCTTTTTTCATGGAAGCTTTGTTTCTAGTGTAACATATCATATCATCAACATAAAGACAAACTATAAGAATTTTACATTGTCAATCTCATTTTGTATAAAGAGTGGGTTCATTACATATATATACCACTTGACCATAGATTGGGTGGAACCAAATCTCTCTTTCATCCATTCACCCCCATGCCATATTCCAAGCGTGAATGTGGGATCTCATGGAAAAAAAACAATCTAGGGCTTCCAAAGGCCAAACCACCTCAACCCTCAACCAGCGATTCCACCTCACGGTCGGACATCACTAACCATCACCAGACTGGTCTCTACCCAAGTTGTTCAGGGCTCTAGAGTGTTTGTTCCAACTAGGGCTTCCAAGACTAGTAACTCAACCCACAGCTATGGGTGGGCTTCTAGAGCATATTTCCAGCCAAGGCATCCAGGATTAGTAATTCAAGCCACAAAGGGATTTGAGAGTGTTTATCCAACCAAGGCTTCTAGGACTAGTAACTCAACCGACCAAGGGTTTTCAGAGCGTCTTTCCAACCAAGGTTTCCAAGGCCATTAACTCATCCCAAGATGTTATAGGGCTTCCAGAGTGTTTGTCCAACCAAGGCTTCCAGGAACTACTAACTCAACCCACAACCATAAGGAACATGAAAGCCAACAAGAAAACAAAAGGAAAGACACCCACACCACGATGGCTATCCAGGAAATGATAAGGCTAGGAAAATCCATCGTCACTCCAAGAAATCCTCCATGTCAATGACAGATCATAACCAAGAAACCACATGCATACCAGAACTAGCAAGGAAATCATACGTGCAACTCGGTACCTACAAGCAAAAACCGTTGTAGTCATTGATCATGATGTCCTCTTCCACTTTTTAGCTCTTCTTTTTCCTTCTTGCTCCAAATCCCAATTATGCCACACTCCTCCAAGACTGTTCCAAGAAAAATCTAAATGTCCAAGAGTATGAGAGAGAGAGAGAGAGTAGAAAATGAGAGCTCCAAAACTGAACAGACAAAAATCTACAAATTGATCCTCAAAATCCTTTTTATTAATGAGGCTTCTATTTTCTTCATTTTACATTATTTTCCTTCATTTTCCTCCTCACGTGCAACCTGTGACCTTTCACCTCCCTTTTCTCCTATTTTCCATTATTTTCATAGATAAAATGTCTATTAATGTTGTTTTGCCTTTCCAAAGCCTTTGCTATTTCCTTTTCCAATTTCTATAGCCATTAATTAATCACAAGTGATACCCTTCACTATGTTTTTTTCCTAACATTCAGCTTCGAGTACGTGTTCCATGACTATGGTTATTATTTTGCCTTTATTAACTTTATTACATGGATTTTTTACCAAGCCTGTTACAACTACAATGATATAGATTTCCTTGTCCATGTGGCTTATTAGCTTACCAAAAGCACCAGAAGGATTCAATCATCCATGAAGGCTCCAACTGTCCACATAGACTTAGGCAACACAATTTAGTTCCTCACACACAGTTCATAAAAAAATCACACAAAGTTCACAGGGGCTTAACTCATGCATAGGGATCTACATATTAGCTTAGACATGACTTTTTCTTCTACTTGCAATGCCCAATAAATCCCATATGCTACAATGATTAGCATCACAATCAAAAGAGATAAAAGTTCAGTCCATGAGAAATATTCACAGCTAGGAGACTAATCCGCTATCGTAGATAGTGTAAGCCAACCAATCAACCAACTAGAGCCCCCAATTCTCTTTATTTATGCCTTCATATGATTTTCCCAGCATCACATTATGTGTTTGAGAGGTTGCAAGCTCGCCTCCTCGATGTGCTATGGGAACAAACATCATCTTCTCCTCCATCACCTCCAATCACATCTCATAAATTTGGCTATTAGCAATTGGCTTCACCATGTCTCGAAATGCTAGCCCATTCAGTTCAACACTTAAGTTCATGTTGGATTTGTGGCTTTCCCAATAAAAAAACTGCATTAGACATTGGGATCCAAAAGGTTGTCCTCTCCTTTAGTCAATAATCATAAGCATTAAATTTAAAAATATATTATATCATTCAGTTATGGCTCATTTTCCTATGTTCGCAATGTATCAGCTAGCCATGGCTCCCATGTCCATGCTAGCATTATAGTCATATTACAAAAATTGGGGAAAATGAATGGATTGTCCTAAAAAATTATTGTTGAAACAAATTTCTATTACTTAAATTTCATTTTTGAATGCATAAATCAATTCAACACTTTAAAAAATATTTAAACCATTTGAATTATATAATTTCAACAATTAAAATCTATAATTTTAATATGTCTTCTAAATTTCTACACAAAACTATTTTTAAAAAGATGATGATAAAAATATATATAATAATTTTAGAACATAAAAATATTTATATTATTTAAACTACGAGTTGATATAAATGTGAATGTCATTTGCAAAAGATTAAAATTTAAGGTTTAGATGTTAACTCATTGTAAGATCCGTTTGTAAGATTAGTAGGGAGAGAGGAAAAAAATCGTGGTTTCACTTATGAATATTTGTTTTTAACCAACATGTTAAAATAAATTATGGATAAAAATACATGAAATTTGATGTTACATATTTTATATTTTATTATGGTGTAGAGGTTTTATATAACTGTTGTTATAAATTATATTGATATAGATTTATTATAATTTTCGATCTAAGAAGTGTAGAGATCAATTTTTTTGATATGTAATTTTCTTTGTAAGTGCAAAACATAATAAAAGGTACATCTAAAAATATTTTATTCCTCTTAATATTTGGTAAATATGAAGTTAAGATGAATTTATACAGATTTTTAATAATATTATTAATATTTATATAATGTTAGGTCCCTTAGTGTAATCCTTTATTGTTATTAGCACAAACTCCTTATTGTATTATTGTGCCCATATAGTCCCCATGTTGTTATTATTATGCCCCATAGAATCCCACTATTCTTATTGTTGTGCCCCTACAATATTATTGTTATGTGGGCTCTGATTGTATTAGGACCCCATAGACTCCTATATATAGAAAGAAGGTCTTGTCATTTGTATCATCCAAGTATTGTTCATTTGTGTAATTGAAAGGAGGTTTCCCCCTTGAAGAGGCTAATTTTGAAGTCGTTGATATGTCTTTTCTATCTTTTTGTGAGCTCGTTTCATAACATTTGGTATCAGAGCTTTTGGATTCTAGGGTTTCGCTGCTCCAAACAGGTCATCGTGACCTTTTCTCTATAACTATTTTTCTATGAAGTTTCAGAAACTAACAAAAAACCCCATTTGAGCAAAAATTGTTCTAAACCTTGGACCCGAATTTCTAATCTTGTCTTGTTATATTTTTGGTGATCTGATCTAAGGAAATTAGGGTTTTTGTAAGCTCTAGAATTCCATCTCAAATATGTCATCACGGAATTTCCACTATAATTGTTTTGCTACAAAGATTCAAACAATGAAATTAAAACACATTTGAGCTGAAATCATGATGAATCTTGGGCCCAAATTTCAGACCTTGTTCTGCTATATGTTCAGAGATATGGTCCAAGACATGTAGGGTTTTTGGAGGCTTCCAAATGACATCCCAAATAAATGACCTTAGGAAAATCGTACTAACTTTCTCTCCGAGGATCAGTTTGAAATTTCGTAAATAGTTACAGAAATAGGACGGCCTGTAGTTTTCTTTTAATTAGTTTCAGGTCCTAAGGTAAAAATAATGACACATGGCACTTCGTAGAAGTTCGCTCTACGAAACTAGTCTATAATCAGGTCATTGTGGGAGATTTGGCATAACTCTTCCTTGGAGTATCCAATATTGATCAGAATTGCGGGGTTGGAAAGAGGAGTCAGATAGATACCGTAGGATACAATTTAAGACTTTGGAGATCTGAAATTATAGAGATACAACAGATTCAATATCAAGCTCCTACAAAGTGAAAACAAAATGAGCAGTTTTTTTTTAATTTTGCATAAGTTTGGTTTGAAAAATTAGTTTGAAGCAATTCAAAGAAAACACCTAGTAAGAAACCTAAAAGATCTAGAATGACTCATGAAGAAGAGGAAGAAATGCGACATGATATATCAAAATTACAAGGCCAAGTGGAACAAAATTCACTCTCACAAAAGGTAACATAATCTAAGAAGAATGGTTTAAAGAAAGGCGTGGAAGCTAAGGTGGATAGTGTGGAAGTTAATATGGAAGATAAGATGGATGGTTTAAAGAAAGGCATGGAAACTAAGATGGATGGTATAGAAGAAAAACTTAAAGGCAACATTGAAGATTTGAAGACAGATTTGACAAAGTTGCTACAAGAAATGCTTACTAATGGCAAAAGGGTAGTAAAGGAAACTCATGAAAAAATAAATGTTAATCATGATTTCATAGAATCTAACATTGGATTGAAGACTCACCATGTTCTATAGATCGATATGAGGAAGCTTGATGGCAAGGATCCCGTAACATGGATACTATAGATGGAGAAATATTGTGATCTCCATAATGTGCAAAACACACAAAAGGTACACATTGCAACTTTATATTTTGAAACAAATCAATTTGTATGGTATCAATGGCCTTCCTCTCGCAAACAAACTGTCACTTGGGAAATTTTTACAAAAGAAATGATAGCGCATTATGAGGATACAAAAAGCAACACATTTTTTAGCCAATTGATAAATCTCAAACGAAAGGGTTCATTAATGGAGCACATTTAAGACTTTCAAAAATTCAATATAAGGGTAAAAGATATTCCAGAGGAGCATAGGATTGATGTGTTCATAGGGACTTTAAAGGATAACATCCAACATGAGGTTCACCTTTGGGAACCTGATTCATTGGAGAAGACATTCAGGTTGGCAAGCAAAATGGAAAGCAAAATTATGGAAACAAGGAAGCCTACCACTCACAACTATAAAGATCGAAGTGTTGTTTCCCCTAGCCTTACACAACCTACAATGTTGACACCAAAAAAATTGGAAGAAAAAAAGAGAAAAAGGGCTTTATTACAGTTGTGATAGAAAATACACTAAATGTCATAAATATGCTTAGAAGAAATTATTTTACATAGATTGTGAAGAGGAGGAAGAAAAGGAAAAAGAAATGTCAAAAGAAGAGGATATAAACTACGAACAAATCCTAGAGAAAGAAGAAATGAATATGTCCATATATTGTAATGCATTGGCCGAATTACCAATCCTCAAACTATCAAGATAGAATGACATATCAAGAAGGAAAAAGTAATTGTGTTGATTGATTCGGGAAATACCCATAATTTTATTCATTGTAAGATAGCCAAGGAATTTAATTGCTTCCTATATCCAACACTAGAGTTTCAAGTGATGGTTGCAAGTGGAGGAACCATAAATTTATCTGAAAAGTGCCATAATATCAAGCTATCCATGGGAGAATATGTATTGAATAGACTTTAATGCTTTCCATTCCAATGGGTGGTGCTGATTTTGTACTAGGAGTCCAATGGCTACAATCCTTTGGTACAATAGCTTTTAATTTTCAAGAACTTTTCATGAATTTTTTGGAAGGAAAGGAAATTGAATTAAGGGGTATCACAAGGAAATCAAGAAAGATAATCAACTCTAACATAATGACAAAGCTTCTAAAGAAAGAAAAATGAGGTGTAACTGCACAATTATGTTTGCTAGAGGTTCCCACATCGAAATCATCTATTTCTCTAGATCTCCAAAAAGTCTTGGACAATCATTCCAAGGTATTTGAGACTCCCAAAGGCCTCCCACCTATTCATGAGCATGATCATGCTATTCATTTGATTCTATTGGTGCACAAGAAGAATGGATCATGCCACATGTGCCCGGATTATAGGGAGCTCAACAAGCTCACTATTAAAGATAAATTTCCCATTCATATCATTGATGAATTATTGGATGAATTGCATTGATCAATTTACTTCACCAAGTTGGATCTTCATTTAGGATATTATCAATTCAGAATGAATACTAAATACATTCCGAAAACAACATTTAGAATTCAAGAGGGTCATTATGAATTTTTGGTCATGCCTTTTGGCCTTACCAATGCACCTTATACATTTCAATGTTTGATGAGTTCCATTTTCAAACCCTTATAAAATTTGTGTTATTATATTTTTTATGATATACTAATCTACAACAAGTCTTGGAAGGATGATGTTTAACATGTTGATAGGGTGCTCAAACTATGGGAGGAGAAACAATTATATGCAAAAGTCTCCAAATGTTTCTCTGGAGTACAAGAGGTGGAATATTTTGGTACTCAGTTAGCTCATAGCTCATCTTATCATCCTCAATAGGATGGGCAAACAGAGATAGTGAACAAATGTTTGGAAGGACATCTTCGTTGATTTGTATCTGTTAAACAAACACAATGGGTCAAGTGATTTCTTTTGGCGAAATGGTGGTATAACACTTCCTTCCATACTGCAGCAAAAATGACCCCATTTATGGCATTTTATGTATATCATCTTCCATCCATCACATCATATTTAATAGAAAATCCCAAGGTTCAAAAAGTGGAAGATCACATCGAGCATCAACAGCAAGTTCTCAAGCTCTTGAAGGATAACCTCACTTTGGAGCAAAATAGAATGAAACAACAAGCAAATCAACATCACAGCAAAATAAGTTTTGATGTAGGTGACTGGGCATTTCTACGACTACACCCATACAAAAAAATGTCCCTCATGCAAGCTAAGAAGGATAATAAATTATCACCAAGATATTATGGTCCGTACAAGGTGTTACAAAATATTGGTACTATGGCATACAAATTGGAGCTTCCTACATCTTTCCGAATGCACCCAGTTTTCCATGTTTCATGTTTAAAGAAGGTTATCTAGGTGAGAAGATCTCAATTCAAACAATATTGTCAGAACTTGAAGAGGAAGGAAAAATCATATTGGAACCAGAAGCAGTCACAAAAACAAGAAATCAACAGCTACAAAATCGATCAATTTTTGAGTATCTCATCAAGTGGAAGAACTTACCCACTAAAGATTCCACATGGAAGGATGAGAATTTCATACAGAACCATCCATAACTACTCAAGCATTGAGGACAACACTTTTTGAAGGAGAGGGGCATGTTAGGTCCTTATACTACTAGTGTAACCCCTTATTGTTATTAGTGCAACCCCCTTATTGTATTATTGTGCCCATATAGCCCCCATGTTTTTATTATTATGCCCCATAGAAGCCCACTATTGTTATTGTTGTTCCCCTACAATATTATTGTTATGTAGGCTCTGATTGTATTGGAACCCTTTAGACTCCTATATATAGAAATGAGGTTTTGACATTTGTATCATCTAAGAATTGTTCATTTGTGTAATGTAAAGGAGGTTTCCCCCTCGAAGAGGCTCATTTCGAAGCTGTTGATCTATCTTTTCTATCTATTTCTGAGTTGGTTTCATAGCATATAAATTTCGTACATCTATACATAAAAATATTCTTATGCTTAATTTTATTAAAATATCTATAATACATATAGTTACATATACATGCAACAATTTTCATTGACATGTTTTGTAATTTTTATATTTTAAGTTTTTAATGTGATATGCATAATATTGATGATATAGATAGATATAAGAATTCAAAATAAATTTTATTGGAAATATCATAATTTTGTATGATTATTAATTAAATTTAAATATGAGGTTCTAATGGTTAGAAATATAAATCATTACCTTAATATATATAGTCAAATATATCTTGATTTATGTTTCTTGTCTTTGGTAGTTTTATCTCCCGTCATCTGCCACAATCCAGCTTCTTCTTTCCTCCTCCTTTCCACCCCTTCTCTCCTTCAATCCAAATTTCCCCTTTTAATCCCTTCCTTTTCCTTTAATTTTTTCCCTTTTTTGGAGTTTTTATTTTTACTTAATTTTTTACCCTCCGTTTGACCTTCCTCATTTTCCTCACTCATTTCAATTTGTCCATTTTTTATGTCAATATAATTTTATTCTTTTCTTGTCTCCATTCAACGACTATTTCTTCTTTTTTTCATCTTATCTCTTATTGGAGGTAATGCTTCCATGACTTCCAAGTTGTCGTGAGATGTAATTGTGTGAGTTCCTAGGTTAATAGTTGTACTAGCTATTTTTAGTAATCTAGATTCACCATTCTCATATATAGAAGTATCATGTATTCCTATATATCTAATACCTATGAGAACAATAAAAATATAGTGTGATTTTTGTTGTATATGCAATATCTCTGGCTCTCTTCATATTTCTAACATGGTATGAGAGCAGGTACTAGCTTGATTCCCTTATGGGAAGACCAAGAATATGTGAGAGAGCCCTGACTGTTATTGAACCTTAGGATAGGAGTTTGTGGTGTGTCAAATGTTTTTTTGAATAAATTTGTTTTTCTTGTGTAGATCTATGGATTCGTGTGTTTAGTTATTTAGATCTACAATTCTTCATAAATTGCTTATGTATCACATAGAATTAATTAATTGATTTGGAGAGATCATGACAACACAAAGTCAAGTGTGTGTATCATCTGTTAAATTTTTAGAAGCATAACATCGTCTGGTCCCATCTATTTTCACATCGCCAAGAGCCATGTCCATCCCAAAAATAATCTTTCTCATGCTCTGCCTTCTTTCTTCAGTCATTGCTTATGGAGTTTCAACCGATTTTAAAGGGAACTGCGTTTAAAATTTGTACATTATGACATGTAACATATGGATGGCAAGAATAGACTCCAACATCAGTCTCGCTTTAGTGGATCTTGTTGGCAAATAGGTGTTCATCGATAATTTGGAGGCATGGGGCAGCCTCATGGGGCCGAGATACGACTATTTTGAGAGGGATAACATAGACATTTTTAGCATACATCTTCTGCAACTAGAGGTTCTTCACAGTGAAGTAGTGGCTCGACACCGACATTTCACCCTACAATCTCACCACAATCAGTGATCAGTGCTCATAAGACCACCCCTCTATTTCCCAGCTCTGAAAGCTGCATGTACAACCTCTCATTTGGTTGTCTTTATGCAATCAGTGTTATGATAGACAAATAGTGAAGTGATCATTTTTCTCTTGTCTAAGAATTTCTGTTAATAATTTGTAGGTCTCCTTGTGGGATGGCAGTGAGGGAGGATCTGTTGCATCCATAGGGATAATTCCTTGTCTATGAACATTTAGCAAGATATTTTTAAAAGGGAGTCAAAGCGTCTAGAAAATTTGTAGCATATGCAGTTACGACTCGCTGAGAAAAAGTTATCTTTGCATTTAATGATGGGGAAGTATCAAATTATCAATTTCCCTTATTGTCAGCATAAAGATGGGTATCGGTGTCATGGGTATGGCCGTCATTTAAAGCAGGTTGTTGATAGCTCATACAGTGCACAACCACTTTATGTCACGGGTATGGTAAAATTTCTAATGGTGGGATGTGACATGATTCGGCAAACACAACGGCACGTTCTTCCAATGAGGTTTTCGCTTGCATGTTGAGAGGCTCACAACCTCATGATATATTCCTTTTGAGCTTTGTTCATAATCCATATGATATATTCCTTCTTTTGACTTACATGGTATTTATAAAGAAAATAAAAATAAAAAATTCAAACGAAGTAGAACCACATAGAACAGTCCAACTATTCAACAGAAAAATGTGACCCATCATATTCCCGGAGCATTAGGCACAGGTATTTCTTAATAAATTCAAGCTCGTGTGACTGTTGTGCTCCAGAAGCATTTGTCATAGATAGTTCTTAATAAAGTCAAGATGGTGTGACTTGTCGTGCTCTAGGAGCGTCAGTAAAGGTTATTTTATGCAAGGTCAAGATTTAGAATTGTGTGCTGAAGACATTTTCCATTCAGAATGCTATCCTAGATAAAGGGTCGTGGATTCAACAGATGGTGGTAGTTCCATAGGATGGTTTAGTATCAAGACTGACCTGTTACACTCTGAGAGGTTGAGAAGTGCCAATTCTGCAAAGCACGTCAACGATGGTTTGAAGAAGTTATGTCTTAAATGGATCAAGTGGGAAGCTTGAAACTGTGGTGAGGAAAAGAGCAGAAATTGTAAGATTTTAGAGTGGGTATGAGTGATAGTGATGACCATATCAGACAAATTTGACAAAGATTCATTCATTGTTGTAATGTCTACTTTCTTGTCTTGTCATGTAAGCATTGAGGGAGGGTATTGGAAGTAATGCTTCCATGACTTCCAAGTTGTTTTGAGTTGCAATTGTGTGAGTTCCTAGGTTAATAGTTGTACTGGCTATTTTAGTAGTGTAGATCCACTATTTTCGAATCTAGAAGTATCATGTATTCCTATATGTGTAATGTATGTGAGATCAATAAAAATAGTGTGATTATGTGAGCAATCTCTCTTGCTCTCTTCAAATTTCTGACAACTCTCTAATGCTTTAAATTTAAATCTCAACACTCTCTTTTAGCATCTTTAGAAATTTCTACTTATTTACATTGTTTATCTCAAGAAACAATCAACTTTATAACTCTTACATATATATTTCACATTTTTATATTCAAAATTATTTTATTTTTTAATTATGCATTTCTTAATTAAATTTATTAAGTTGTTATATGCTTATTAATTATATGTTTTGAAATATTATGATTATGAATATAAATCATTACTATTTAAATTTACTTTAATATGATATATTTATTATGATGTTTTATTGGAAAAAATTATTTATAATTTTATTAATAAAAATAAAATTATAATTATAATATAGCAAAGTAAATTGCATTCATTTATTATTTTTATTTTTTACCTTTTTAAACTAGTCACACTATACTCTATTATATGAGTTACAACTTATATTCTCTATTAAACTAACATCTAATTTACACCCCATTATCCACACTAACCAACATTTTATACTAACTCTATAATGTGTCTAAGGGAATCAACCAGCGACCCACGGAGGGTGGGCAGGCCACCAGGGTGGCATGTGGTGGTGCTGCAGCGCCGTCCCTGCACTACCCCGGAGGCCCGCTTGCCCCCGGGGGTGGTTGGCTGATTCTCGGAATTGCTCAGCCAACCCCTGGGGGGCGGGGGGGCTGCCGAGGTGGCGCGGGGTGGTGTTGCGTCGCCCACCCCTCACCACCTCGGTGGCCCATCCACCCCTTGGGTGTGGCTGGTTAATTCTCAGAATCAACCAGCCACCCCCAAGGGGTGGGCGAGCTGCTAGGGTAGTGCGGGGTGGTGTTGCGGTGCCCACCCTACGCCACCTCAGCGGCCCACCCGCCCCCGGGGGTGGCTAGTTGATTCTCGGAATCTCGCACCAGCCAGCCACCCCCGGGGGGTGGGTGGGCCGGCGGGGTGGCGCGGGGTGGTGTTGCGGCACCCACCCCGCACCACTCCGGTGTCCCACCCGCCCCCTGGGGGTGGCTGGTTGATTCTCGGCACGGGGTGGTGTTGCGGCACCCAGCCCGCACCACTCCGGTGTCCCACCCGCCCCCTAGGGGTTGCTGGTTGATTCTTGGAATCAACCAGCCACCCCGAGGGGCAGGTGGGCAGCCGGCATGGTGCGGGGTGGTGTTGCGGCGCCCAACCTGCGCCACCCAGGCGGCTGGCCCGCCCACCCCCCGTGTATGACTGGTTGATTAGCAACACCTCGTGCCACCCCAACGGCTCACCCGTCCCTCAGGTGTGGCTGGTTGATTCTCGGAATCAACTAACCACCTCCGGGGGCCACTAGGGTGGCGCGAGGTGGGCACCGCAGCACCACCCCGCGCTATCCCAACAGCCCGCCCGCCCCCCCGGGGGTGGCTGGTTGATTCTCGGAATCAACCAACCACCCCCGGGGGGTGGGCGGGCTGCTGGGGCAGCGTGGGGTAGGCGCCGCAGCACCACCCGTCGCCACCCTAGCGGCCCGCCTGCCCCCCGGGGGTGGCTGGGAGATTCCGAGAATCAACCAGCGGGTGAGCCACCAGGGTGGCTAAGGTGGGCATTGCAGCCTACCCCGTGTCACCCCTGCAGCCTGCCTGCCCCCCGAGGTGGCTGTTGGGTGATTCTGAGTCATAGCCAAACACTGACTTATGATGTTGTTGTGAGAAAACTAACAGATGATGATAGAAGCAAAAGGAGAGATAGTTAACATTTATCAAAAACCACAATTAGTTAACATTTATCAAAAACCACAATTATTGATTAACTATCTTATAGACATGTTCAAATGAAGGAGATTGGGTTCTGTATTTATTTTCTGGCTCAGGTAAGTTTTATTATATGGAATTAAATTTCAATATGTTATTTTTTAATTAATATGTCATTGCACTAATTTACTTCATAATTTGTTTTGTGCTTGATAATTAGGTACAACACTAACATGTTGACTTCAAAGAAGAAGAAATTGCATTGCAATTGAAAAGATCCAATATTAATACTCTTCAATTTCTTCTAGATGCAATACAAGAAATTGGGTTGAAGAAAGGTGACTTTAGTGAATCACGTGTGGTGAAAAAGGCAAAGGAACCCCAACCACCATTACATGGAATGTTTGGAAAGACATACATTGGGAGATTCGTAGACATCAATGATCCATTAGAAGATGAAAATGAGCAAAAGAAAGCAGAAAATATTGTAGAAGAAGACAATGATGTAACTCTAGAGGACAAAGAGTTTGGATTATGTGACATTGTTGATTAAATTTAAGTTATGCTTGGAAATCAAACTCATTTTTTGTAACTATTAATTAGTTATTCTTGTAATGTTTTGACTTTGACATTTTATAAGAAGAATAAGCACTCAATTAAGGTTGTTATGCATTCAATATTTGTATTATGTGATTTTTGCATTAATTTTTATGTTAATCATTTTTTTTGAAAAAAACAATGATATATATATATATATATATATATATATATATATTTATATATATTGACATGAAATTCATAAAAAAACTATTATTTAACCATTTTTAGTCAAACTTTTCCTATAAAAATTGTGATTTTGACATGTCATCTGTAGCAAAAAATTACAAAAAATTATCAAAACGTGTAGTTTTTTAGTTATATTTATGTTAAAAATGGTTATTTTTTATGTCAATTGTCAAAGAATATTGTTTTTTGGAAACAATTATTTCATGTGGATTGAAAATCTAATTAACGCTGTATAAATATGTAGAATATCGAAAATTCAAAATATTGACATTTTTCTTTAAATATATAAAACAAAAAAAACCTCACTACAAAAAAATTAACATTAAAATAAAAACAAGAAAATATGAAGAAAAAGAGCACCTAAAAAATTATTAAATTTACAAAAAAATTATTTACATTTCATACATTACGCAAAAAAAAGAAAAAAAGAGCAAGCCTTTTAAAAAAGGGCCTGGTGTAGAATTACCACTTTTTAAAATCAATATAAAAAAAACTACCATTCTAAAATGCAATGTAAAATTTATAGTTCCAAAAACTATGCTCTAAAAAAACATGTGTATTCTGCATCAACACTTTTCCAAATCGAGTCACTTTTTTTCTATCTCTACAAAACGGGTAACAGTATGAGTTCTCGTTTAAAAGTTTACATTGTTGGCTGCGATCTACCTATCATGGCGATAATGACATGCGGAATATTCTCGTTATCTAGTTTTGGAGAAAATTATGGAGAATCCTCGAATTCATTTATGTCTGATTCTTCGTTGAGTGAATCATTAGTTGCTTCATATTTATACAAGTTCTTGGTTTCTTTTCCTTTAGCACATCTATGTCTAGGGTACCACTTTTCGCCACAATGTCTACAATTTCCCTCTTTCATTCTTTACATTTCCAAGTTAGTTTTTCTCCTTCATGAAGATGCGGTGGAACATATTTTGTGTTATTCATGTTTGCAGCTTGAGAAAATATTTCTCTCGAATATACTCTTTCAACTTTCGACCACTGCATCTTTTCATGCTTCTTTTAAATAGTTTTTCCTTATTTCTCGCTACCTCTATAAAAGTGATGTCATGAATCTCAAGTGCAACCTAGAGATGGGGTTTATGTCTTGTGGTGTATGATTGAATGAGACACATTTCTGATAGTCTAGGTACTCATGTAGCTAAATTCTCCCATTCTTGGGTGTATTAGTCCACATCTCCTTTTATTTCTAGTCTAGTGAGTGTCGAGAATAACTCTTTTTCCTTGACACCTTAGAAACTTTTAAAGAATGCATTTTTGAATTTCCTCCAATTGATAGCAAGTATCTCCTTCTTCCACCACATATACCAATTATATGCATCACCTTCCATTTGCATGGATGCTTGCCTGACCTTTTCATCGTCATTGACAATACCGTAAATCTTGAAATATTCTTCTGCTTTATTAAACCATGCAACGTTGCACTTTTCATTACTATCAAATTTGGAGAGTTAAAGTTTTGCTCTTCGTTGATATGTCACAATTGTTGGAGTAAAGATAAGGTATTGATTGACAAGTTGCATATTTTGAAATTTGCGTTACTATTTTGTTGATGGGGTATGGACGATGCTTCTGGAGACTCGGGTTTCTCATGTGATTATGACAATTTTGACGAATCTTGAGAATTGAAATATTGAGTTGCTTCATTATTTTAGCGTATTTGATCATGTGTAATCTTCAACTTGTCACAAATACAGGTCAACATCACCATTGATTGACTATGATTTAGATTCACCATATTTGAAAGGATTGCATGATCCTTTTTAAATATGTTATGGCTCCGATCGAGTTGACTTTCTATTCGCTTTGTTGTATTTTGGAGCTCCTTGATGTTAGCCATATCCTGTCACCTTAGTCTCAAGATCTATCATTTTTTTTTAAATCAACCATCGACATTGATGAAGACATTAATCGCGTATGAGGTTGAATATACTTATCCAAATTAACCCTTTTTCTTATCTTGACCCTAATTTTTATTTTTAATAAATATATTAACTATATTAAACATATATATAGTTACTAACTACATTAAATATATATAACCATATTGCAATTTTCAAGGTGAATACCAAACTATTTTCCATGTCATTAATATATAACAAATATATTTTTAGATTGATCATAGAAAATAATTTACAAGCTCTAAACACAATTTTAAGTATGAAAACCAAACTATTTTCATTAATAACACACGTATTAAGTGAGAGGGTTTATTACAATTTTCGAATGTCGAATTCAAGATTAAACTCATCGAACTTCCATTTCCAATTCTGCTAGAGTCGTATGAACACCCAATTTAGACATCTCCTCATAGATTGCTTCTTCGTTTCAATTTATCAAGCTCTTTTCACTTGAAGTAAATGATCACTTTGTGAAATCTTTATTTTGTGATTGTTACTAAAATTGTTGTAACAACAATTATAGCTAAAAAAGACAAATCTTTAATATATTTCCTTGAACAATGCATAGAAATTGGTAGCACCAAACCTCTATATAGTTCTCAGTTTTTATACGTTGAATGAATCAATGAATATTGCACACAAATTGTCCGCAGGGTACTTCTATATAATTCTAAACTTGTATACACAGCATGAAACAACGAATCAATTTGAATTAAAAACCTGCTTTGTTTCTTTCACCACTCAACAAATTATTATCACACGTAAAATATGCATGATCCAACAGTATGTGCAATTGAATAGAGGTTCGTGCTCTGCTGGGTAATAAATTAATAAATTATAGTGAATTAATCCCTTGGCATATATCATTTAGAATTATTAGAGTAACCGGCAGAATCGGCAGCAATGTGGGATTGTTTGAGCAATCTGAAAGGTATAAACATTAATCACTGTAAAATTCACATGCAAAGACTCCCTCTGATGAAAGGTGAAACTCAGAAATCTCAATCTCCTGGCTAGTAATGAAAGATGATGGCATAAAGAAGTTGGCATTCATGAATATTAACCTTTTTAATCTATTTATTATTATTGAACTTGTTCAAATAACAAATGGTATAGATATTGAATTTCAATCTTCTAACTAAAATCTTCGAACTAATAAGATTTTCAATATTACCTGAATGAGAACTTAAGTCTTATTCATTGAAGTGATAGTAACTATTTTAAATATGAAATAACTATTATCATTTATCAACTATAAAGACAATTAAGGGATATACAACAGTTCATAGCCAAGCTATTTGTTTATTCTGGTCCGAATTCAACTATTTGTTTCAATAAAGCCGATGGTGCGAGTGTTTGAATCATTGTTTTGGTGGTAGAAATAAATTCAACACCATCAAAAATTCTTAAGGCCCCCAAAATTATGAAGCTTGATAGTTGTAACGGACTTCCAAAACTTTCAGTTGGATCTCGTCAAAATCATGTCCGATTTTCAATTATTTTATGAGCCAAAACTTTGCCTCTTGTACTATTATTAATATTATTCAATATCTCCATCAATTAGGTTATCTCAAATTAAAATAAATAATCCATCTCAAGCCTAGATAAGTTTCCCATAGGTTTAATAAGTTTCATTTCTAATAGCTTGAATGTTATCATCTTTGTTAAAATATGCTAAAGTATGGGTCTTCTCTTAGCCATTGAAACCTTATTCGATGTTGTTGGCGTCTTTGGGATGCACGAGTAGAGTCTCCTCCTAGATAATTTGAAACTCTTTCTTGTGAACTCAACAATATTGAGACTGTGTTGATTTAATAGATGAAAAATGGAAGACAAAGTAATGGAAAGGTAAGATGCAATTCATAGGTAGACAACTCTCACATTGAAGTCTTCTCACATTTTTTTTTTTTGACAGAAACGGTTATGGAGTATTTGTATTCATCTTGGCCAGAATGCCGAAAATATGATTTTATTGAGGATGTCTAAATTCTGTTGCATCTCACTGCTAAGAATGAGAATGCAGCTGAAGCTTGAAGACTTCTTCCTTGATAAGGAATCTATAGATTCGATTTCAGAAATTTTTCCCCACTTGAAGATACAAACAAATTTATTTAAAAGAAAGCAATAAAACATGGCAATAATCAGCTTATGGGATGGGTTCCCATAGTTCTTCTTCATCTTTCATCTTGACCCCAGTAGAGAGGAGGGAAGCTTTGTTGGCTTCACTGTCCGCATCTTTATTATAAGTTCTCAGCACATGGTAGTAATTCAACTTCTGAAAAGCGTTTTCGAAGCCATTAATTCTGGAAATCAGCCTTGCTAGTTTAAGATCCAAAGCTGGGGAATTGGAAACCATTACGCTTATAATGATCTGGGAGTCACCTATAACATTAGCTTCATTTATATTCAATTCTTTAAGGATCTTGAGGCCTTGAAAGAGGGCCAGAGCCTCAACTTGAATGCTGGTTGAGTGTCCAAGCCTCCGAGCAAAGGAATGAATTTTTTCCCCAATTGGATTTACAACAACACCTCTTGCACCAGCTTTGCCCAGATTTCCCTTAGTTGCCCCATCAAAGAAGAGGGAGTGCCTTGAATGCGATTTGAGCCAGTCTTGAAATTCAGTTTCAGATTTCCTTATTTGCCAGTCTTTAAGAGGAGGGGCGTTTCTAACTGTTGATTGAAATTTCAACTCAAGGAATGATCCACAAGCAATGTCCTGTTGGCTGAGATTAGAATCATCTTTAATATCAGTCAAACACTCCTTTAAATGACATTTAATCTTGATTTCTAAGACCTTGTGATTCTGATTAGAATTTCTGAAAATTATTCTATTTTGTTCTAGCCATATCTGCCAACAAATAACCTTTGGAAGGATAGCGCATGCAGTTTTGATTATCTAGATTTTAGGAGGGGGGCCAGGATATCTAATTGCCCAATTTGAAAAAATATCAACAGTGGAACAAGGAAGCAAAAATTTGGGATCCAAATTGTGAATAAAGTAGAACCAAATCTGCTTAGAGAAGATGCATTCAAGGATTAAATGGACTGTTGTCTCTGCATTTTCGTTGCACAGTGAGTAGATGGAGGGACCGTAGAACCCTTTTCTCTGCAAAATGTCATACGTTAGGATTCTGCCATGGCAAAAAAGCCAGGCAAAAAAGTCAACTTTGGGCCATGAAGGGAAACACCAGACTCCCTGCCAAGGTGCTAGGTTGGGGGGGGCGTATGGCCTCTCATTCAGCTTGGAATATCCCATGGAGACAGCATAGCCTCTAGCATTCAGCCCCCAGCCTTCAAATCTATTTTCCTCATGTGCGTGGGTGCCAAGCCATGAAGGAGGTCAAGCAACGTGGCCCATTCATTGGTCAAATGGGTTGGCACCTCAATTCCTTTCCATCCTGCCCAAATAGAATCGCTCCAAAGAGAGATATCCCACAACGAACACAACCCCTCTCTATCCATCTAGCATCACAGCGCTCTAATGGAGGCTCTATCTTCAATTGGGTCCATATTCATGATTTTGTCAGTCCAAATGTTGATCTTTTTGACATTTCCTAGGATCCAGTAGGAGTGCGCATTAATTAAAGGAGCAGCTTTGGCATACAGCTTGAGGAAAGACGAGTTAGGCAAATGGATCACATTGTCTAAACAGCTGGAGCGAGGACCTCTAAAGTATTTTTTCCAGAGAGCCAATTGGGCCCAGCCAAGCTTGGGTGAAATGATCCTCTAGATAATCTTAGCTGCCATAGCCACATTCTGTTGACAGAGGTTTTTGAAATTCAAACCACCCTCCCATAGTGGCTTGGAGATGGTTTCCAAAGTGATAAGGGGAATCTTGTTTTCATTCTGTTTTCCTCCCTTCCGAAAGAACCTCCACATGAACTCTTCCATTTTTTTTAGTATGATTGCCGGAGCGAGAAGCCCAACAAATTGAAATAGAGGGAGACTGGTAGGCACATATTTAATTAGGATAGATTTGCCAATAGTGTTGAGCCAGGAGTATCCCTAGGCTTGGATCCTAGTCTTGAATTTTTCAAGCTGAGGGAGCCAATCTTTGCTTGCATGTCTCTTATGAACAATAGGAAGGCCCAAGTATTTGAAAGAAGTCCAATAAGAGGAGGCTGCAAACCCCAAACATCTAGAAATTGCGGAGAGCAATCTGGGCGAGGTGTTCCAGCTGAAGATGTGGCATGTGTTCTTATTTACAACGCTACCTGAGACCTCACTGAATTCATCCAAACCTGCTTTAAATTTAGAGGCAGAGGAAAGAGACGCAGTACCCAAGAGCAAAGTGTCATCCGCAAATAAAGCGTGATTTAAGTTTTTAACCCCTCTTGCAATACTCAGTCCATTAATATCTTGATCTTGCATCTTTTTGTCTAACAAGAAGCTGAGAACAAAGGCTTGGATGACAAATAGTAGAGGGGAAAGAGGACACCCCTGCCTAAGCCCTCTCGAAGCTTTGAAAAAATCAGTGGCTCTTCCATTTACAAGAGGAGCAATCCATGGCTCCGAGATGCATGCCTGGATCCAATTAATGAAGTTTGCTCCAAAACCAACCCTGCTCATGACTTTTAAAAGAAAGCTATGATTTACTCGATCAAAGGCATTTGCTAAATCAAGTTTAATCACCATACCTTGTTCTTTTCGAAGAAGACTTGAGTGAACTTCCTCTTGAACTAGGGTGAAGTTGTCCATGAACTGTCTTCCCTGGATGAAGCCTCCTTGATTCTTCGGAATTATTTTGGTAAGAATGTGCTTCAGTCTATTTGCAATTACTTTAGTGATTAACTTGTACCTAGTATTGCATAAGGAAATCAAACGAAATCTGCTGAAGTTGTTGGCGCCTTTTTCCTTGGGTATGAGGGCTAAGAAAGCAGAGTTTGTGCTACCTCCTATTTTCTGAGTGTTTTGAGACTTTTGAGCCATTTTGAGCAAATCATTTTCAACAATTGGCCAGCAAACTTGGAGAAACCTAGCAGAGAAGCCATCTGGCCCAGGGGCCTTATCCAGATGCATATCAAAAAGGGCCTTTTTAACTTCTTCTTTAGTGACTTTGGCCTCCAGGATCTCGTTCATACATGGAGAAATTACAGAGGGAATAATGTCTAGCAGATCCGAGTATTGGTGCGGATTCTTTCCTTCACTTTACAAGTTTTGAAAATGAGAAAAGGTTGCTTTCTTAATGTCTTCAAAATACTTGTGAGTGTCGGTATCCTCCTTAATCTCAGAAATAATGTTGAAGCATTTCCTGGCCTGGGCTTGTTTGTGGAAAAAAGCAGTGTTCTTGTCCCCTGCTTTGAGCCAGAGATTTCGAGATTTTAATCTCCAGTATTCTTCTTCAGCTAAGTAGGCCTTATGGAAGCACTGTTGCAGATGGGCCTCCTAATCTAACAATTCCTCTGTGACTATAGCATTCTCCATATGAGTTTGATGAGTGGCAAGAGAGGCTTTAATGGATTTTCTTTCTGTATCAGGGTTGGGCAGGGTTTTAACCCATTATTTTAGAACTCCTTTTACCCTTCTAATCTTTTCCTCTCAAATAAATAAAGGAGATCATTTGATAGGTTGACTCCAACATTCCTTGACTGTTTGCATGAAGTCTGGCTCCTTGACCCAGAGGGGACTAAATCTAAAGGGAATAGGACCTAGATCAAGATGGGCTAGGAGTTCTAGCTTTATGGGCTTATGGTCCGAGATGCTGCTAGCAAGAATGTGCATTCTGGGTTCTAAACCTAGTAACAGATAGGAGCTTTGAATGAAAAATCTGTCTAATCTGGCTGCAATATGACCAGGGCCTACTCTTTTGTTAGACCAGGAGTACTTACTGGAAGAAGGCTTGATATCCAATAGGTCCCAATCCTGCATAAGATCCTCTGCCCATTCCCTTGCCGGATCTCGGACTGTGCTACCTCCCCTTTTTTCAGATGAGTGAAGAGTGAGATTGAGGTCTCCAGCAATAATTATATTTTCTAGGTTCATCAAGTCTACTTGGTGCCTTATAGAATCCCAACAATCCTTTTTTTCCCTGACATTTACTGGAGAGTATACAATGAAAAGGAAAAATATTTCCTTGGTATCCAAATTCTGCATTTTCAGCAACAGCCAGTGAGTATTACTAGCCTCAAAGATGACTGCAAATTTGTTGGCATTCCATAGAGTGCCAATCCCTCCTGAGGCACCCCAGGCAGAGATTGCTCTTGCTTCACTTTTAAACCAAAGTTTCTTGCTTGCTTGTAGGAAGACTATGTCTTCCAGCTTAGTCTCCTGGACGAGAAGTATGTCTGGAGTTTCTGTTCTTATTAGGCTTCTCATGGCTTCTTCCTTAACTTTTCTCCCCATACCTCTACAATTCCAAGAGATGACCTTCATTATTTATGTTTCTGGTGTGCTCCCTTGGAGCCTTGGGGTTCATTTTTCAACATCCTACGCTTTGAGGCTAGCAGTTTTTACAGAGTTGGTTGGTTGCCCTGTAGCTTATCTTTGTAAGTCTCCTGCTCTCTTATTTCCCTGTCAGTTTTATGACCTCTTGTAGTTCTTCTTACCGAGGTTTGGGACTCTCCTATTTCTCCTTCCTCCTCTGACTCGTCTGTTTCTTGCTCTTCTTCCTTATCTTCTAAAGTCATACCTTTGGGATCTTCAGCACTTGTACCTTTAAGGGAGGCTGAGGGAGTACCTTTACTTGGAGAGACCTGTCCTCTCACTGTGAGCTAAGAGGATCGAACTTGTTTTCTGGAGCAGGATTGGTCAGGATCTATTGAGAAGAGGACTGATGAGGTCCTTTTCCATTAGGGCCTCCTAGTTTCCGTGTCTTGAGATAAGGTTTGGGGCGCTTGACTTGATTCCATCCGTCCTCCTTCCCCTACAATTCTTCTCAAATTTATGAAGCCATGGTCGAATACATTTATAAAAATACAATATAATTTAAGAGTTTAAATAAATTACTTAAGAATAGAATTTAAAACAAAATTAAGACCAATAATTTAAATGAGGCAATAACAATACATAACAAACTTTAAAAAATGCCTATATTAGAATTTTCTCCATTATTTTATTAACACCCTCTTTAATGGAGAAATGTGTTCTCAACAGCACTTAATTGATTTCTAAATATTTCAAACTTTGTCTTTCCAAGTCTTTGTGAAAATGTTAGCCATATTTTCATTTGTGTTACAATAAATTAGATAAATCTCATTTGAATGCGTGGCTATTGGGTTTCAATGTTCTTTGATCCACCGTGATACACCAGATTATTAGCTATCATGATCATATTTGATACGAATGACATTTTATTTTCTTCTCCCACATATTTAAGAATCCACCTGAACCAAATTGCTTTAGAAGTAGCACTACATAAGGCTTTTCACTCACCTTCATTTGATGAAGAAGAAATAATTGTTTGTTTCTTATTACTCCATTGTTTGATCCCAATTCCAAGGCTAACTGCACATCTTATGGTGGATTATGTCATTAATATTTTTGGCCCAATCTAAATAAAAAAAAAAACCTTCCAACTCAACATCAAATTTATCAATATATTTAACACCAAAATTAATAGTCCCTATCATATATCAAAGGACTCTCTTCGTTGCTTTCCAATAGATTTCATGGGCCTTAGTCATGTACTGACTAAGGATGTTGATTGAATATGTTATGTTGAGCCTAGTTGTAGTGAGATAGTTTAGACTCCCCCCAAGCTGACAATACATTGCACCATCCACCTCTTTTGTTTGATCATCAATGCATAATTAACATTATATGTTCTATAGGAATTGGCATCACCTTTCATTGATTCATATTGAACCTTTTGAGTAGCTCCCTTGTATATTTTCTTTGTGCGAATAGTGTCACGCCAACTTCTCTCCATAGCTCAAGACCTAAGCAATAATGTAATTCACCATGGCCTTTCACCTCAAAACCATGTGACAATTGCCTTATAATTTCTTCAACGAGCTTAGATGCATTGGTTGTTATATAGTAAGATAATCAAGATACAAGGAAATCAAAGCAATATGTCCCTTTTGGCCTGCCTTGATATACAAGTTAAGATCACTCGTACTTTTCTTAAAACCTTTCTAAATAAAGGAATAAATCTTTACATATCAAGCTCTTCATCCTTGTTTCAATATATATAAGGCTTTCTTTAATTTAAAAACAAGATGCTCTTGACCCTTGTTTACGAATCCTTCTAGCTGAGCAAGATATACTTCTTCCTTTAATTCATGATTGAGAAAAGCATATTTGACATCTAAATATTGTAATTTACAACTTTTTTGTAGTTAAAGAAATCATCAATTTAATTGTGTTTAGCTTAGATATAGGTGGAAGGGTATCTTCATAACCAATTCCCTCTTTGTGTGAATATCCCTTTGCAACCAATCTAGCTTTGTATCTATCTATAGTACCATCAACGTTAAATTTGGGTTTGAACAACCATTTTATACAACTTATGGGAACTTTGTTTTTAGGAAATTCAGTTAATTCTCATTTATTATTTTTCATTATGGACTCATATTCCTCATTTATTTCATCTCTCCATTCTTTATGTACTTTAGCTTGTTGAAATTTGAAAGGTTATATGACATTGATAACTTTGGTCATCAAGGCGTAGCCTTTATAAATTACAAGAAATTGAGTTTGGTGTGATGACCTCCTTTGTTCTTCACTAATATCACCTATGCTCCGTGTGCTTTAGCTACTTTAAGTGTCCATGTTGTTGTATTATTCCTCCTATCTCTATTATGGTTTATCATCTGATACTTCTTTAACATTATCATCATAATAATAAGGAATATGCTATGCATCATAATTGTCCACTTTGTGGCCTTCATCAACATGCTCATGAAATAACACGTCTTTACTTGCAAACATTATTGTTTGCATGGATCAAACATCTTATATGTTTTTTGATCAGAACCCTTGGAGCATTAAAACTGATATATATATATATATATATATATATATATATATATATATATATATATATATATATATATATATATATTGAATGATGGTGTTTTTACAAGAAACACCCTGGTTTAATAAGCCCTAGGGCACCTTTTCGAGAAGGGGAATTATCTTTTATTTGGCCCCAATTACATAATTAATTAATTACATAACATTTCCTTCCTATTGAAAATATTCTTTTTCCTCAAAGCATACGTAATGACGAGTGTTTTTGGAAAAGCGCTTATGTCTCCTAGGAGGCTTCTTCTTCTGATAGATTCTCCACTTGATAAGGTATTCTTTAATTACTCAAGATCGCAACTTCCTTTCCTTGGTGGTAACAATTCATTTTGGTTCTAAGATGAAATTTCCTTCATCATATAATATCAGAAGCGTTGTCTGTGCTGATTGGTTTCTGCCCAATATTTTTTTAAGGCGAGATACATGGAAAACATTATGAAATCCACTGTTGCTCGGAAGGCTTAAGTTGTATGCTACTTGACTAATCTTTTTGTTAGTTTGATATGGTCCATAAAACTTTGGGGCCAATTTGTTTTTCCCTTTTTGTTCGAGGGATAATTACTTATAAGGCTAAAGTTTAATAAATACCCCTTCTCCACCTTCAAATTCTCCCTTTGTTCTGTGTCAATCAGCCTACTGCTTTATGCGATTTCTTGCAATACTTAGATTTTCTTTTAACATTTGAATTTTTTTTTGGGTTTCTTCTAATTTCTCCTTAACTACTGGAACTTTTATCTTGGAAATGGGCAAACCCTTCCAATAGGGAGGTTCATATCTGTACAAAGCTTGAAATGGGGTCATCTTGGTGGAAGTGTGATAAGTTGAATTGTACCACCATTCAGTGAGATGTAAACATTAAGCCCACTTGTTTTGTTTGTCTGATGCATAACAATGAAGGTAGGCTTATAAGCATGTACTGACAGTTTCTGTTTGACCACCTATTTGAGGATTATATGCATAACTCATGTTGAGGTATGTTCCAATATTTTTGAAAAAATCCTTCGAAAAATTCCCCTTCAACTTAGGATCTCTATCACTAACAATGACTTTAGGAAATCCATGTAATTTTTTAAATATTCTTGGAAGATATCTTGGCGATCTTTTTTTCTGAATATGATTTCCTCATTCCTATGAAGTGTGCATATTTTGTTAGTCTGTCTACTACTACAAGAATTTTATCTTTCCCATTTTCCATGGGCAATCCTTCAATAAAATCCATTGATATTTCTTCCCATTTTTTTTGGGATATTTAAGGGGTGGAGCAACCCTAGGGTCATAATGTTTTCACTTTTATTTCGCTGACACTGATCACATTCTGCTACATATTTTTGAATATCATTATTTATACCCCTCCAAAAGAATGACTAACATGCATTATAGTAGGTTTTAAAGAATCCTACATGTCTCGTTGATAGTGAAACATGTGACTCTTTGAGAATCTTGGCTTTAAATTTGGAATTTGAACTCAGATACATTCTTCCCTTGTACCATAGAATATCATTTTTCCATTCAAATTTTGAATTCTGAGGAAGGTTATTGATTATAGCACTTGTTTTTGGATCTTTTTCATATTCACTTCGAATTTCATTAATCCAATTGGGAACAACAACCGAAACTGCAAGTAATGACGGTTCTTCATCTTTCCAAGACAGATGATCAACTACTACGTTATCTTTCCCTTTCTTATGTAATATATCCATGTCAAAGGAAACGATTTTTTCAATACATTTTTTTGTTATGTAGATAATGTTTTCTACTCAAGGAGATATTGAAGACTATTATGATTTGTTCATATTAATAACTTACATCCCAAGAGATATTATCTCCATTTGGCTAATGCATGCATAATAGCAAGAATTTCCCTTTAGTATATAGACTTCAGACGTTCTTTCTTATTGAGCTTCCTACTTCCAAATGTGATTGGGTGGCCTTCATGCATTAGTACTACTCCTATACCAAAATCTGAAGCATCACAATCAATTACAAATGGTTTTGAGAAGTTCGGAGTTTCTAATATAGGGGCATTAGACACAAATTCCTTCAAGTCTTCAAAACACTTTTCTGCTTCATCATTCCATCAAAATGAGTTCTTATTTAAAAGGTTCATTAGGGGTGTAGTTATATGGGCATATTTTTTTTATTAAATCTTCAATAATATCTGGTCAATCTTAAGAATCCTCTTAGCTTGGAAATATTAACTGGTTTGGACCGCTCCCTTATAGCCTTGATCTTATTAGGATCTACTTTAACTCCTTCTTTGGATATTATATGTTTCAAATACTCTACTTCTTCTTTCCTAAAAGTGCATTTGGAATTTTTGGCATAGAGCTGATGCTCTTCTAATACGTTAAGGACTTGCTCCAAATGTTGTAGGTGCTCCTTCCATGTTTTACTATAAATTAGAATGTCATCAAAGAACACTAACACAGAATTCCTTAGATATGGACAGAATAGCTCATTCATAGTAGCTTGGAATCTTGTTGGTGCATTGGTTAAACCAAAATACATTACATTAAAGTCACAATGAACTTCATGTCTTCGGAACATAGTTTTTGCTAGGTCTTTGAGCCTTATTCTAATTTGGTAATACCCTGATCTTAAGTCCAATTTTGAGAAGTATTTATCTCCAGGTAGTTCATCCAACATTTCATCGATAAAAGGGATTGGAAACTTGTTTTTAATTGCTATTTTGTTTATTCCTCGATAATCGATGCATAGTCTAAATGATCCATCTTTCTTTCTAACTAATACAACTAGAGCAGCATACAAACTTCTTGTTTTTGTGATAATGTCACATTTTAAAAGATCCTAGACGAATCTTTCAATTTCATTTTTTTGATGATGTGGATATCAATACAGCTTGATGTTGATGGGATTTGATCCAAATTTGACTTCGATTGTATGCTCGATTTCTCTTTTAGGAGGCAACTTCATTGGAAGATCTTCGAATAATTTTTTGTGCTTTTGAATTAGCTCTTGGACCTTTGGTGCTTCTTCATTGACCATATTTGAAGTTAAAACATCAAATTGATGACACGGTACTAAATAAGCTTGTGCTCCTTTCCAGATAATTTTCATCCTCTCGAATGATGACACAATTTTCCTCTCAAGGATTTGGAACCCATATAGCTTATATTTTTTCCCTTCCCATTTAAATTTAATAAATTTATTTTGATGGTTGGAAGTGTAAGTACCTAGTGATTGAAGCCATTGGATACCTAGGACCACATTCACTGATACAATGTAGAATGAAGACTCTAGATTATAGTCTTAAATATGTAATTTGACTTTATGACATTTCCCTACCTTTTGATTTTTGTTACCATCAACTACCATAACCTTCATGTTGGGCATGGAAAATGTGAAAATATTGAGTCTTTTCACCATAGTTGAGTCCAAAAAATTGTGCGCAATACCAGTATCAATCAGAACCATTACGTTTCTCTTCTTGATATTCCCTTTTAATTTTAATGATTGTGGCTATGATATACCTGTCATAGCGGATAATGACACTTCCAGAATATTCTCGTTATCTAGTTCTGGAGAACATTATGGAGAATCCTCGATTTCTTCTACATCTAATTCTTCATTGACTAAAACATTAGTTGCTTCACATTTATACAAGTTCTTGGTTTCTTTTGTTTTAGCACATCTATATCTAGGGTCCCATTTTTCGCCCCAAAGTCTACAATTTCCCTCTTTCATTCTTTACATTTCCAAGTTAGTTTTTTCTCCTTCATGAAAATGCGGTGGAACATATTTTGTGTTATTCATGTTCACAGCTTGGGAAAATGTTCGTCTCGAATATACTCTTTCAGCTTTCGACCACTGCATCTTTTCGTGGTTCTTTTCAGTGTATTTTTCCTTGTGTCTCGCTACCTCTATAGAAGTGATGTCATGAATCTCAAGCACAGCCTGGAGATGGGGTATATGTCCTGTGATGTATGACTAAATGAGATATGTTTCTAATAATCTAGGTACTCATGTAGCTAAAGTCTCCCCTTCTTGGGTGTATTCGTCCACATCTCCTTTTCCTTGTAGTCTAGTGAGTGTCGAGAATAACTCTTCTTCCTTGACACTTTGGAACTTTAAATAATGCAATTTTTAATTTCCTCCAACTGATAGAAAGTGTCTCCTTTTTCCACCACATATACCAATCATATGCATCATCTTCCATTTGCATGGATGTATGCCTGAACTTTTCATCATGATTGTCAATACCGTAAATCTTGAAATATTCTTCTGCTTTATTGAACCATGCAACGTTGCACTTCTCGTTACTATCAAATTTGGAGAGCTAAAGTTTTTCTCTTTGTTGATATGTCACAACTTTGGAGTAAAGAGAATGTATTGATTCGCAAGCTGCATATTTTGAAATTTGTGTTACTATTTTGTTGATGAGGTATGGACGATGCTTTTAGAGACTCGAGTTTCTCATGTGATTATGACAATTTTGGCAAATCTAGAGAATTGAGATGTTGAGTTTCTTCATTATTCTGGGGTCTTTGATCGGGTGTAATCTTCAACTTGTCACAAATATAAGTCAACATCACCATTGATTGACTATGATTTAGATTCACCATATTTGAAAGGATTTCATGATTCTTTTTAAATTCGTTATGGTTCTGATCAAGTTGAATTTATATTCTCTTTGTTGTATTATGGAGCTCCTTGATGTTTGCGTCGTGTCCCGTCACCTTAGTCTCGATATCTATCATTTTTTTTATTAAAATCAGGTATCGACATTGATGAAGACATTAATCGGGTATGAGGTGGAGTATACTTATGTAGCTTAATCCTTTCTCTTATCTTGACCCTATTTTTTTTGTTAAATATATTAACTATATTAAATATATATATAGTTATTAACTACATTAAATATATATAACTATATTGCTATATTATATAAGTATATGTTATATATTTATTATTTAATGACCACGATTATAAAATCAAAGTGCGGTGTTTATTGGCTCAACAAACAATGTCGTTAACTAAGATTGGACATGGTGACATCGATGTTAACCAGAGATTTGGATGTGACTGAAGTAGGGTTGGTGGTCGGTGGTGCTGAAGACTGGAGGACGGGGTTTGGACAAAGCGGATCGACAATGTGGCGAGGGATAGAGAGAAAAGGAGTGGATCAACAATGTGGTGAGCGATGGAGCGGAACAGAGAATAAAGTTCTTGGGAATGGTGGAAAAAAAAGGTCAATGGTATTGAACACCAAACAAGAGTTGTAGGAGCGAGTGGCTCTCATACCACCTAGTGCATTAAAACTCTCTCTCTCTCTCTCTCTCTCTCTCTCTCTCTATATATATATATATATATATATATATATATATATATATATACATACTGATTGAATGATGGATTTTTACAAGAAGGACCATGGCTTAAATAAGCCCTTGGGAACCTTTTTTAGAAGGGGCATGATCTTTGATCTCACCCCAATTACATAATTAATTAATTATGTAACAACAATAACCAATACAATTCCATAAGATGCTTTTGCATCAAGTTTTTTCCTATATTTTTTAGGAACACGAGAAAATGTTTTACTTCTAAATATTCTTAAATGGCTTACTGGTTTTTTATAGCCATAAAAAGCTTTGAAAGGAGTTTTATGGGCTTAAATTTTAGTTGGAATCTTAGTTTTCAAATAAACACTAGTACTAACAGCTTCTGCCTAAAAATCATTGGTAGGATTTTTACCTCTTATCATGTTTCATGCAGATTCCACTAAGGTTCTATTCTTTCTTTCAACGACTTCATTTTGTTATGGAGTATGTGGCACCATGAACTAGTGCATGATTCCATAGGGTTTTCAATACTTGACGAATGCACTTCATGTATATTTCCCCCCTTGATCTAATTAGAGGATCTTGTTGTATTTATTTGTTTGCCTCTTATTCATATTTTTAAAATATTTAAAGCATTTAAATACATCACTTTTCTTTCTCATAATGTAAACCCATATATATTTTGTGCAATCATTAATAAAGATCAAGAAATAGTATGCTTCTCCAAGTGATTTTGTCCACATAGTAACACACACATTTGTAAGAACAAGTTAAAAAATGTCTCTTTTTATTTTATCTATATCAATCGATAATTATTCCTTATAAAATTTCCCTAACACACACTCTTCACATGTATTATGTTCATTTTCAAGCAATGGAAGTCTATCCATCATTCCTTTTTTTTGAAGTAGTAGAAAATCATGATAGTTAAGCTGACATATCTTTGGTGCCATAAATATTTTGTTGTAAAGGTTGTAGCTTCCAATGCTTGTCATGTTCATCACATCAATCATATACAAGTTTGCAACTCATTTTCAAGTTGCAATAACATTGTAATTATCTCACATATTTTTAACCACATAATGTGAATTTACAAGTTTTACCTTCAAATCTTGATCTGTTATGGTAGAAACTACGATTAAGTTCTTCTTAATACTAGGCATATACATCACATTTTGAATATGTTTAGTACATCCATTCAATAATGCCATTGATACATCGCCATATGCTTTAATTTGAGGTGAGCAATCACATCCACAATATATGTTAGCACCATTATTTGTTTCATGATAATTTTCAAACCAATTCTTATTACAAGATATATGTATGGAGGCACTAAAATCAATAAACCATGCATTTTAGTTATTTATTTCAGGGGATAAGGCAGCATATGAGATAAATACTGATATTTATTGAAGTCATCATTCAATGTTTCTCCTTTATATACAATTAAATGAATAGTATGCCTTATTTTACACTGCCACCCATGATACTTCTTTTTAAAGCAAATCTAGCACATTGTCCAAACTTGCCACAATAAAAGTATGCATCATTCCTTCTACGATTAGCATCAAACTTTGGTGGTGTTATACCTTGATGTGAATTTTCATATGGTGGTTTTAAATATTGTGGATTTATATATGGTGGCTTTACATGTAGTGGTGTTCTTCCCTTATTTTATTCCCATTGTTATCCTTTGGAAGGTTATTTCCCTTTCACCATCAATGCCAAGTTTGAATTCTTCCTTTGCAAAAGAATATGTTTGAGTTCATCAAATGTTAGAGTTGTTTCTCAGGCTACAAGACCTATGATAAACCTCTAATATTTATTTAACATACCACTCAACGTTATAGCTACCAGAGTTGTGCTAGAGACATTTTCTCCAATATCACCTAGTTTGTCATTCAAATCTTTAATCCTAGAAATAGTATTATTTACACTCTAATTCTCCTCCAATTTTATTGAAATCAATTTACATTTTAAGAATAAAACTAAGTTTGTATTGGTTATTTCATACAAACCTTTAAAGGTATCCTAAGTCTCCTTGAACATGTAGCATTCTTTGATATGCGGAATAAATTGTCCTTCTCTAAAATTCTAAGAGCCAATTTTCTTTGCTTTCAAGCCACTCCCTATCTTGAACTGGGTTTTCAATGGCTACAAATTTGTTTTCTTATCGAGATACAATGGGCCAAACATTTTCCCTTTTTGGTGAGGTCTAAAGCTTGAACTTCTAATTCACATAATTTTACCCATCTAACTTGTGTGATTTATATAAATAGGATTTTGCAAAAGGATTAGCCATTTTACTACACATAAATTTAAAATAAAATAATAATAAAAATTCTTACACCAATAAATTACATCCTAAAGTATCCCTAGATAGAAATTTATGGTCATTATAATTAGTTCGTCTTCTATTAAGAGTGCTTTCCTGCAACCTAAGTGTACCAACATTTTTCCACACATAAAGGTTGTTGAAGCATGTCGTCATAAAAAACTCTCTTTAAATAACAATTGATCCCATACTAGTGGGGTAGTTATTGATTATCTCAACGCTTGCCCGTACATGCTCCCATTCGTTCTTTTCCCTGATCCCCCTCACTTTTACAACTTTTCAGGGACTTGTGCAGACAAAAACACATATTTTCCCACATTGAATATCTACTAACACATAACTCCACACAAACAACTCTTACCCAACACACACAACAATCATGCCTCACACTGAATGCACCAACTCCTTCACTATTCACTAGTTGGTCACACTAGTCCTTACTTACATAGCATCTCACACTAAGCACCCACACTAGTCTTTACACAATTGCGCCCAATAACCACACCAATCTTGATGAATGCGAAAATTTCAATACACAACATTCGTCCTTTCTCACAAGTCCACAACCCTCCAACAAGTTAACACTCAATTGCATCAAACTCTAACCTAAATTATGATACCAAGATACCAAGACATAAAATGGAAGACAAAATAATAAAGAAATAAAAACTTTAAAATACATTTATAATTAAATATTGGGGGTTTCGGCATTGCATTATATTAGATATCCTTTTTTGGGATTCAACTGCGTTAAGTAAGTCATTCATCTATGTCCATTTCCATGAGAGGTAGTCATAACTGAGTAATTTCTCATGATTTTTGAATAGTCCACGTTTCACTCATTACATCAGGTGATGCTCACAGGGGTGAAGAAGTGGGATTGAAACTAGTGAAATAAATCACATAGCGTCAATCATCACATCCTACGCTTGCACCCGGTAACCAAGATTTCTTGGGAGGTCACCCACCCCAGATCACCTCTAGCTCAAGTGCGCTTAACTGTAGAGTTTTGCCCACAATCAAGCCCACTTAGCTTGCCCACAATCAAGCGTGCTTAATTGTGGAGTTTTCCCCACAATCAAGAGAAATTAGACAGTTACAACCACCTCTCATGGAAATGGTCATAGATGAATGACTTAGTTAACGTAGTTGAGTCCCAAAAAATGATATCTAATATAATGCACTAAGGAAACCCCCAATACTTAATTCAAAAGAGTGAAGGGAACTCTACTTGAACGGTTGAGGCACAATACTTGCTAAGGTTTTGCAGATGGTGTAGCAAGCTAAGTGGCCATGATTGTGGGGAAAGATCCACAGTTAAGCGCGCTTGAGCTAGAGGCGATCTGGGATGGGTGACCTCCCAAGAAGTCCTAGTTACCGGGTGAAAGCCCCGGAATTGATGATTGAGGCTATGTGATTTATTTCACTAGTTTCAATCCCACTTTCACTAGTGCAATGTGGAGTATTCAATTCAAAGATCATGAGAAGTTGCACCCCGGAAGTGATGATTGATGCTATGTGATTTATTTCATTAATTTGAATCCCTTTTTCACTAGTGCTAAATAGACTATTCAATTCAAAAATCATAAAAAAGTAAAAATGATCATAAATGAATAACTTACTTAACGCAATTAAATCCCAAAAAATAATATCTAATACATTTATAATTTAAATAAACTTAATAAAATTTAAAATTTAATTAAAACATAATTTTAACTATACCCATACCTAACAAAACCTCAATAATATCAATTCTAAAATTTTCTCCATTATTCTACTAACGTGAATCTCTCCAAAAATTAACCATAGCAGCATATCGCATGGCTGCTATCTCAAGATTAATACCCAAAGTTTCCATCATTACACATTCTACCTCTATTAGCACTGTAGCACTGTAAAATATTTACAGTTTGTCATTAACCTTTCTATGTGTATAGGTTACACCCTTTGCACATAACCCGAATATAACGGGCGTACTTACTGGAACCTTGCAAACACGAAGCAGGAAATGGTCATCAAAGAAAGATGTGAGCATGAACATGTTATGAATTTTGCACACTTTTTTTAGTTAAAGCTTAGTGAGCGGAAACATGAAAATGGACTTCCGTGTTTATGATTTACTGGGTCCGCAAAAATGAAAGTCGATAAAGTAGATGGATCAGAAGTAATAAGTTATGATAGCAACCTAAAATAGTTGAAATAAAGCATCAGATGGCACCCGGCCATAATTTAAATATATATGTTTCTTCATTCAGAAGAATTTTAAACTTATAATAAATTATTAAAATTATAATATCACTCAGATGAGAAAACTAAATAATATAATTTCACATACTTTGTTCTAAGAGTTTGGTTGCCTTTCCTAATATTTATAATTGTTAGATTTTTATACTTGTTTTATTCATACTCATTTTATTAGGAATGGATCAGGTACTCAGAGATTATTTTGAGATTTATCTTGAGACCATTCATAAAAGTAATGATAATGGCGTGAAAATTTACTAATATTTATTGGATTATTCTGATATTTATAATTGTCAAATTTTCATACTTATTTTATTTTGTTGGGAATGGATCATGTACTCCAGGATTATTTTGAGATTCATTTTGAGACTACTCATAAAAATAATGATAATGGTTTGGAAGTTTACTAATATGGTAATATCTATTGGATTATTCTGAGATTTACAGGGAGACTGCTCCTAAGAGTAATGATAATGATTTGGAAGTTTATTAATATTAGCGATTCACTTTGACACCACTCATAAAAATAATGATAATAATTTAGAAGTTTACTAATACGAACAGACTCGGAAATTTAGGCTCACACCACTCATAAAAATAATGATAATGATTTAGAAATTTACTAATACCTATAAATTTTAGTATAACTAAAAACCTAGCAATAATAACCAGAATTTCTATCACATCTAAACCAATTAACCAGAACAATTGTTTTGATAAAGTCATCTACTGCAAAATCTGTATTTTCTTATTGCATTCAATGTTCGTGTTCTTGGCTCTTCATATTACGTATGATATAAATGGTCCCTTTCAATGCTCCCGTTCCGTTCCTTTAAAAAAATCCTCTGGTCATCTATTGAATTTTAGAAGCATAATATCCTCTGGTCCCATCTATTTTTACATCACCAAGAGCCATGTCAATCCCAAAAATAATCTTGCTCATGCTCTGCCTTCTTTCATCAGCCATTGCTTATGGAGTTTCAACCGATTTTGAGGGGAACTGCGTTTAAAACGTGTAATTATGACATGTAACATATGGATGGCAGGAATAGACTCCAACATCATGTTGGGTATTTTTAATGGAGAAAATACCAAAACCAAAATAAAATTCACCACAGAGACAATGCTCTGTTTACTCTGTCCAGGATCTTTTGCAGAGAACCTCTTTAAAACCAAATTAACTCAGAAGAGACCATTGCAACACCATAAAGCATTTCTATTGATTAAAACAAAAGATTGTTACATATTTCATCCTCTGTGCAGAGAGGAATTTACAAAACACACTCGGTCTCTCTTTTACAAAAATGATTTTTACACTGCTGTGTAAAATCTTCATTCACATTTACTACTGTAAAAGAGCATTTACATTTACTGTTGTAAGAATAGAAATTCCTTACATGAAAACTTACTTTTACTGCTGTAAAAGAAAATCTTATATTTTCATTATATTCATAATGCCGGAGAATACATTTCAATCACAAAAAAAACTTCTTTCATCATTTTCACGCTTCTGCGCTTGATGCATTACATATCCACCAATTAACCCCAGCTCTGTTTTTTTCATGGCACTACTGTGCTCTATTTTTTTCATTTCACTTTACGCACAAAATGAACACAAAATTACATATATCAAAAAACAACAAAAACTTAATCACACGTTGACTTGCCCATACCTATCTTAATTTCCCCATACTTACGTGCAACCAAAATTAAATAAAAAAAGGACTTACCCATACCTCCGTAAGTAATAAAAACATTAAGATTTAAAATTTCTACCTAAAACTATGACTATCCATTAAATGCATTAATTAGAAGCCGACGGTAAGAGTAAGATTAACGTTCTGGCAGGTTGGAGTGAGTCCACATGTGTTGACCCGATCGGACGCAATTCGCACACCAACCTCACACAACTCAAACGAACTTTACTGTCCGGGGAAAGTGGTTTTGGGGCGTTCGTATATGGGACGCGTGGCGGCAAGTGAATGTGTTCGGAGCCTTCCTTACGGAAACTACCTTCAGCGAATGGTGGTGCGGGGAGACCGGGTGGTTTTCCAAAAGACCGCCGCGCGCTATAGAATTACAAATTTAACACTCCCCTTTAATTTTAACAGCCGCGCGTTCGGTCATTCCCAAACACTTTCTCAAAAATTCGAAACTCTTCTGAACCAGTGGCTTTGTCAAGATGTCTGCAACCTGTTCCTGGGTCCTGCAATGTTCGAGGACGATTTCTCCATTGTTCACTAATTCTCTGATGTAGTGAAACCTAGTATCGATGTGTTTCGTTCTCTTATGAAACATTGAATTCTTTGACAAAGCAATAGCAGAGTTATTGTCACAAAAGACCACTGTTGCTTTTGCCTGCTCTTGGCCTAAGCTTCTCAACATTCTTCTCATCCATACTGCCTGACAAGCTGCTGCTGTCGCTGCCACATATTCAGCCTCTGCTGTAGACAATGCTACAATGGACTGCTTCTTAGAAGCCCATGAAATGGCTCCTGAACCCATATTGAAAACATAACCGGAAGTGCTCTTCCGATCATCTACACTTCCAGCCCAATCGCTATCTGTGTACCCAACCAAATCTGAATGTTCTGAGGCATGATATAAAATTCCAAACATTTTAGTGCCTTTGACATACCTCAAAATTCTCTTTGCTGCCTGCCAATGTGCCTCCTTTGGCCTCTCCATGAACCTGGAAATCAAACTAACAGCATACATAATATCAGGCCTAGTTGCTGTTAAATACATAAGGCTGCCCACAATGCTTTTGTACAGGCTAGGATCAAAATCCTTGCTGCTGTCCTCTCTGCTGAGTTTTAATCCCATCACTGTGGGAGTGATGGCTGCCTTGCATTCTTGCATCTTAAATCTGCCCAAAACTTGATTTACATATCTTGCTTGAGATATAAAAATTCCTTTTTCATTTTGATCTACTTCTATGCCTAAGAAGTATCTCAAGAAACCCATGTCAGTCATTTCAAATTCATTCTTCATGACTGATTTAAAATTCTCAATAAGATAAATATCATTTCCAGTGAAAATAACATCATCTACATACAAGACAACAATTAAAATTTTACCATCATTTTCCTTGATGTAGACTGTGGGTTCTCCTTCACATTTGTCAAATTCATTCTCCAATAGATATGAATCTATCCTGCTGTACCATGCTCTTGGCGCTTGCTTCAGCCCATAAAGAGCTTTCTTCAATTTGCACACTTTGTGCTCTTCTCCTTTCTTCTCATATCCGAGAGGTTGTTCCACATAAACCTCTTCCATTAACACTCCATTTAGGAATGCTGATTTCACATCCATTTGGTAGACTTTCCATTTGTTTTGAGCTGCTATGGACAGCACTGCTCTCACGGTTTCCATTCTTGCAACCGGGGCGAAAGTCTCCTCATAATCTCTCCCATACTGCTGCTTGTAGCCTTTGACAACCAGCCTTGCTTTATGCCTTTCAATCTTGCCTTCAGCATTGCTCTTGGTCTTGTAGACCCATTTCACACCAATGACTTCTTTGCCTTTCGGTAGCTCAACCAAATCCCATGTTTTGTTTCTCTCTATGGCATTCATCTCTTCATCCATAGCTTCTATCCATTTCCTATCTTTAATAGCTTCTTCAAAATGAATAGGATCATCAACATGACAATACAAGGCAAATAAGGAATTCATTCCTTCATCATAAATGTCACTTAGATTTCTAAACTTCTTACCTCTTTCACTTGGTGTGCAAGTGCTTGAAGATGCACTTGAATTTCCTCCTTGTGGTGTGCTTGGAGAAGTACTCTCATTGATCCTCAATGGTGTACCTTGCTGTTCTTTTGTTGGTGCTGCTGTTTGGGGATTCATTTCAGCCACTTCCTCTTCATCCTCATCATGAGGCAAACAGCTTTTAATGTTCACTGTTTTCTCTATGCTTCCATCCCAAGCTTCCTCTTCAATGAATTGAACATCCCTGCTTACAAAAAATTTCTTGGTAGATGGGATATACAGCCTGTAGGCTTTGGATTCATCACTATATCCAACAAGGATACACTTCTCCCCTTTGCTGTCCAACTTCTTCCTTAGCTGATCCGGAATGTGTGCATAGGCCACACACCCAAAAACTCTCATGTGGGTGACTACTTGCTTTCTCCCACTCCATGCCTCTTCTGGCACTTTGTTCATGACTGCCTTTGTAGGACACCTGTTCAAAATATAAACTGCACAATGTACAGCTTCAGCCCAATACTCATTTGGCAAATGCTTTGCCTTCAACATGCTCCTTGCCATCTCCATGATGGTTCTGTTCTTCCTTTCAGCAACTCCATTTTGTTGTGGGGTGTACCGAGTTGTGAACTGTTTATGTATTCCATTTTCTCTACAAAACTTTAGGAATTCATTGGAGATATACTCACCTCCTCTATCAGTTCTCAAAACTTTTATACGCAGCCCGCTTTGGTTCTCCACAAGTGCTTTGAAATTTTGGAATTTCACAAACACTTCACTTTTGTTTTTAAGAAAATATGCCCAAGTCTTCCTTGTAAAATCATCAATGAATGTTAAGAAATATAGGCTGCCTGCTAATGATGGAGCTTGCATTGGTCCACACAAATCTGAGTGGATAATCTCTAAGGGTGCCTTTGCCCTTATGCTTTTCCCTGATGGAAAACTCTCTCTATGTTGTTTGCCCAATATACACCCTTCACAAAGGCTATCCAGCTTCTCTATCAATGGTAATCCCTTTACCATTCCTTTTCTGCTCAATAAGTTTAGACCTCCAAAATTTAGATGCCCGAATCTCAAGTGCCATAACCAATTTTCATCCTTTGGCATGCTTTGGAAGGCCTCTTGGGTGACTGCTGCCATTTCCCTTTTGTTTTTCATGTCTGCCTGGATCCGGAGAGGGAACATCCTGTTCCTTGTCATCTTCACTTCAACAATGCATCTTTTGCTGGGTGGTATGTCCATGATGGTGCACACATCATTTACAAAGTAAACATCGTAACCCTTTTGGATAAGCTGTCCAACACTCAATAGGTTACATCTCATTCCGGGGACATAGTAGACATCTGCTATGGTTTTCCTTTCTCCTTGTTTTGTAAATATTTTTACCTCCCCTTTTCCCATAACAGACACTTTACTATCAGTTCCTAGTGTGACCTCTGATTTCAAATTCTGATTTAAGGCTGAAAAGAGGGCTATATTCCCTGTCATATGGTTGCTGCAACCTGAGTCTAAAAACCATATGTCCTCACTATGTGTTTCAGCCATGTTACAAGCTAACAGTACATTTTCTTGACTGTTGTTTTCTCTTGTAACATTTGCATTTTGTCTGTTGTTCATATCATGCTGTTTCTTTCTACAATCACTAGCATAATGTCCATACTTTTTGCAATAATAGCATTGAACATTAGATTTATCATACCTTTGTCCTTGAGCATGATATTGTTCTCTTTGTTGGCTGCTGCCTTGGCCTTGGTTCTGATTTGTATTGCTGCCTCTTCCTTGTGCATTTGCTGGGCTGTTCCTTCCACCTCTGTTCTGGCTTCTGCCTCTTCCTCTTCGGTTTCCTCTTCCTTGACCTCTTCCTCTTCCAAAGGACATATGGGTCTTGAAGGCTTGCTCAAGGGATGAGTTTTCATTCCTACTCAACCTCTGCTCATGAGTTATCAGTGATGCATGTAGCTCATCAACTGAATACTTTGAGAGATCCTTTGTCTCTTCAATGGTGGTGACTATGGCATCAAACCTTGAGGGTAAAACCCTCAATATTTTCTCCACTATTCTCCTATCTTCAATGGTTTCTCCATGAGTTCTCATTTGTGTGATTACACCAATCACATGAGTGAAGAATGAGTCAATGTTATCTGACTCCTTCATGTTCAAGTTTTCAAAATCCTTTCTCAGCATTTGCAATTTTGCTGTCTTCACTCTCTCCATGCCTTGATAGGCTGTCTTGAGAGTTTTCCATGCTTCATGTGATGTTGTAGCTGCTGCTATCCTTGGGAATATACTCTGGTCCACTGCTTGATACAATAAGACAATGGCCTTTGCATCCTTCTTCCTATTGAGCTTCAGCTGATCCTTCTCTCCCTGAGTTAATGCATTGAACTCAGTTTCATCTGCTGGTTCCTCAAACCCATATTCTACTAGTTCCCATATATCTTGAGCGATGAACAAAGCTCTCATGGTTATAGACCAGTAGTCATAGTTCTTCCCATTAAAGTGTGGGAGCTGGGTGTTGAACATACCCATGCTTGTGCTTGCCATTCCTTGCATCTTGAACTATGGTTTTAAATCCTTGACTGTGATTTTTTTAAAAACTGACTGTCTTCAGCAATAACAAGAGAAATGCTTTTGGGGAATACCTGAATCCTTCGCTGTCTGAGTCTTCTGTCTACCTGAAAGGTTTTGCTGCAGCAACAACCTTCTCCCTTCAGCTTCTTTGTCTCCTACAAAGAGCCTAAGCCTGCTCTGATACCACTATTGAGTATTTTTAATGGAGAAAATACCAAAACCAAAATAAAATTCACCACAGAGACAATGCTCTGTTTACTCTGTCCAGGATCTTTTGCAGAGAACCTCTTTAAAACCAAATTAACTCAGAAGAGACCATTGCAACACCATAAAGCATTTCTATTGATTAAAACAAAAGACTGTTACATATTTCATCCTCTGTGCAGAGAGGAATTTACAAAACAAACTCGGTCTCTCTTTTACAAAAATGATTTTTACACTGCTGTGTAAAATCTTCATTCACATTTACTACTGTAAAAGAGCATTTACATTTACTGTTGTAAGAATAGAAATTCCTTACATGAAAACTTACTTTTACTGCTGTAAAAGAAAATCTTATATTTTCATTATATTCATAATGCCGGAGAATACATTTCAATCACAAAAAAAACTTCTTTCATCCTTTTCACGCTTCTGCGCTTGATGCATTACATATCCACCAATTAACCCCAGCTCTGTTTTTTTCATGGCACTACTGTGCTCTATTTTTTTCATTTCACTTTACGCACAAAATGAACACAAAATTACATATATCAAAAAACAACAAAAACTTAATCACACGTTGACTTGCCCATACCTATCTTAATTTCCCCATACTTACGTGCAACCAAAATTAAATAAAAAAAGGACTTACCCATACCTCTGTAAGTAATAAAAACATTAAGATTTAAAATTTCTACCTAAAACTATGACTATCCATTAAATGCATTAATTAGAAGCCGACGGTAAGAGTAAGATTAACATTCTGGTAGGTTGGAGTGAGTCCACATGTGTTGACCCGATCGGACGCAATTCGCACACCAACCTCACACAACTCAAACGAACTTTACTGTCCGGGGAAAGTGGTTTTGGGGCGTTCGTACATGGGACGCGTGGCGGCAAGTGAATGTGTTCGGAGCCTTCCTTACGGAAACCACCTTCAGCGAATGGTGGTGCGGGGAGACCGGGTGGTTTTCCAAAAGACTGCCGCGCGCTGTAGAATTACAAATTTAACACAGTCTCGCTTTGGTGGATCCGCTTGGCAAAGAGGTGTTCGTCGACAATTTGGAGGCGTGGGGCCGCCTCATGGGGCCGAGCTACGACCATTTTGAGAGGGACAACCTAGAGATATTTAGCGAACATCTTCTGCAACTAGAGGTTCTTCACAGTGAAGTAGTGGCTCGACACCGACATTTCACCCTACGATCTCACCACAATCAGCGATCAGTGCTCATAAGACCACCCCTCTATCTCCCAGCTCTGAAAGCTGCATGTACAACCTCTCATTTGGTTGTCTTTATGCAATCAGTGTTACGATAGACAAATAGTGAAGTGATAATTTTTCTCTCGTCTAAGAATGTCTGCTAACAATTTGTAAGTCTCCTTGTGGGATGGCAGTGAGGGAGGATCTGTTGCATCCATAGGGATAATTCCTTATCTGTGAACATTTAGCAAGATATTTTTAAAAGGGAGTCAAAGCGTCTAGAAAATTTGTAGCATATGCAGTCACGACTGGCTGAGAAAAAGTTATCTTTGCATTTAATGATGGGGAAGTATTAGATTATCAATTTCCCATACTGTCAACGTAAAGATGGGTATCGGTGTCATGGGTATGGCCGTCATTTAGAGCAGGTCGTTGATAGCTCATACAGTGCACAACCACTTTATGTCACGGGTATGGAACAATTTTTAATGGCGGGATGTGACATGATTCGGCAAACACAGCAGCACGTTCTTCGAACGAGGTTGTCGCTTGCCTGTTGAGAGGCTCACAACCTCATGATATATTCCTTTTGAGTTTTGTTCATAATCCATACAATATATTCCTTCTTTTGACTTACATGGTATTTATAAGGAAAATGAAAATAAAAAAATCAAACGAAGTAGAACCATATAGAACAGTCCAACTATTCAACAGAAAAATGTGATCCATCGTGTTCCTAGAGAATTAGGCGAGAATTAGGCACAGGTAGTTCTTAATAAAGTCAAGCTCATGTGACCGTTGTGCTCCAGAAGCATTAGTCATAGGTAGTTCTTAATAAACTCAAGATGGTGTGACTCTTCGTGGTTATTTTATGCAAGGTCAAGCTGTAGAATTATGCGCTGAAGACATTTTGCATCTAGAATGCTATCCTAGATAAAGGGTCGTGGATTCAATAGATGGTGGTAGTTCTATAGGATGGTTTAGTATGGAGACTGACCCGTTACACTCCGAGAGGTTGAGAGGTGTCAATTCTGCAAAGCACGTCAACGATGGCTGAAGAAGTTATGTCTTAAATGGATCAAGTGGGAAGCTTGAAACTGTGGTGAGGAAAAGAGCGGAAACCATAAGATTTCAGAGTGGATATGAGTGATAGTGATGACCATATCAGACAAATTTGATAGAGATTCATTCATTGTTGTAATATCTACTTTCTTGTCTTGTCATGTAAGCATTGAGGGAGGGTATTGGAAGTAATGCTTCCATGACTTCCAAGTTGTTTTGAGTTGCAATTGTGTGAGTTCCTAGGTTAATAGTTGTACTGGCTATTTTAGTAGTCTAGATCCACTATTTTCGGATCTAGAAGTATCATGTATTCCTATATATGTAATATATGTGAGATCAATAAAAATAGTGTGATTATGTGAGCAATATCTCTCGCCCTCTTCAGATTTCTCACAACTCTCTAATGCTTTAAATTCAAATCTCAACACTCTCTTTTAGCATCTTTAGAAATTTCTACTTATTTACATTGTTTATCTCAAGAAACAATCAACTTTATAACTCTTACATATATATTTCACATTTTTATATTCAAAATTATTTTATTTTTTAATTATGCATTTCTTAATTAAATTTATTAACTTGTTATATGTTTATTAATTATATGTTTTGAAATATTATGATTATGAATATAAATCATTACTATTTAAATTTACTTTAATATGATATATTTTTTATGATGTTTTATTGGAAAAAATTATTTATAATTTTATTGATAAAAATAAAATTATAATTATAATATAGTAAAGTAAATTGAATCCATTTATTATTTTTATTTTTTACCTTTTTAAACTAGTCACACTATACTCTATTATATGAGTTACAACTTCTATTCTCTATTAAACTAACATCTAATTTACACCCCCTTACCCACACTAACCAAAATTTTATACTAACTCTATAATGTGTCTAAGGGAATCAACCAGCCACCCACGGAGGGTGGGCGGGCCACTAGGGTGGCACGTGGTGGTGCTACAACACCCACCTTGCACTACCCTGGAGGCCTGTCTGCCCCCGAGGGGTGGCTAGTTGATTCTCGGAATCGCCCAGCCACCCCCAGGGGGCGGCCGTGTCGCTGGGGTGGCAAGGGGTGGTGTTGTGTCGTCCACCCCTCACCACCTCCACGGCCCGCCCGCCCCCTAGGTGTGGCTGGCTAATTCTCGGAATCAACCAGCCACCCCGGGGGGCGGGCGGGCCGTCGGGGTAGCGCGGGGTGGCGCTGCGGTGCCCACCCCATGCCACCTCGGTGGCCCGCTCGCCCCTCGCGGGTGGCTAGTTGATTCTCTGAATCTCGCACCAGCTAGCCACCCCCGGGGGGTGGGTGGGTCACTAGGGTGGCGTGGGGTGGTGTTGCGGTGCCCACCCCACGCCACCCTGGCGGCTCGCGCCCGCCCACCCCGGGGGGTGGGCGAGCCGCCGGGGTGGTGGAGGGTGGTGCTGCGGCACCCACTGCGTGCCACCCCAACAGCGAACACGCCCGCCCCCTGGGTATGGTTGGTTGATTAGCACTACCCCGTGCCACCCCGGCGGCCCGCCCACCCCTTGGGTGTGGCTGGTTGATTCTCGAAATCAACCAACCACCCTCGAGGGCCATCGGGGTGGTGCGAGGTGGGCACTGCAGCACCACCCCGCGCAACCCCAACAGCTCGCCCGCCCTCTAGGGGTCCCGGGGGGCAGGTGGGTTGCCGGGGTGGCACGGGGTGGGCGCCGCAGCACCACCCCTTGCCACCCCGTTGGCCCGCTTGCCCCCCGGGGGCGGCTGGTTGATTCTCAGAATTGCCAAGCCATCCTTGAGAATCAACCAGCCCCCCCTGGGGGGCAGGCAAGCCACCAGGGTGGCACGGGGTGGGCATCGCAGCCCACCCCGCACCATCCCTGTGGATTGCCCGCCCCCCGAGGCGGCTGTTAGGTGATTCCGAGTCATAGCCAAATACTGACTTATGATGCTGTTGTGATAAAACTAACATATGATGACAGAAGCAAAAGGAGAAATAGTTAACATTTATCAAAAACCACAATTATATATTAACTATCTTATAGACATATGTTCAAATGAAGGAGATTGGGTTCTGTATTTATTTTTTGGCACAGGTAAGTTTTATTATATGGAATTAAATTTCAATATGTTATTTTTTAATTAATATTTCATTGCACTAATTTACCTCATAATTTCTTTTGTGCTTGATAATTAGGTACAACACTAACATGTTTCCTTCAAAAAGGAAGAAATTGCATTGCAATTGAAAAAATCCAATATTAATGCTCTTCAATTTCTTCCAGATGCAATGCAAGAAATTGAGTTGAAGAAAGGTGACTTTAGTGAATCACGTGTGGCGAAAAAGGCAAAGGAACCCGAACCACCATTACATGGAATGTTTGGAAAGACATACATTGGGAGATTTGCAGACATGAAAGATCCATTAAAAGATGAAAATGAGCAAAAGGAAGAAGAAAATATTGTAGAAGAAGACAATTATGAAACTCTAGAGGACGAAGAGTTTGGATTACGTGACATTGTTGATTAAATTTAAGTTATGCTTGGAAATCAAGCTCATTTTTTGTAACTATTAATTAGTTATTCTTGTAATGTTTTGACTTTGACATTTTAAGAAAGGAATAAGCACTCAATTAAGGTTGTTATGCATTCAATATTTGTAATTAGTTATTCTTGTAATGTTTTGACTTTGACATTTTATGAAAAGAATAAGCACTCAATTAAGGTTGTTATGCATTCAATATTTGTATTATCTGATTTTCGCATTAATTTTTATGTTAATCATTATTTTTTGAAAAAAAGTAGTGATTATTATATTTTTTTTTTGGACATGAAATTCATAAAAAAAAATTATTATTTAACCAATTTTAGTTAAAATTTTCCTATAAAAATTGTGATTTTGACATGTCATCTCTAGCAAAAATTACAAAAAATTATCAAAATGTGTAGTTTTTTAGTTATATTTATGTTAAAAATGATTATTTTTATGTCAATTGTTAATATATATTGTTTTTTAGAAACAATTATTGTTGATTGAAAATTTAATTAACGCTGTATAAATATGTAGAATATCAAAATTCAAAATATAAATCTTTTTCTTTAAATATATAAAACAATAAAAAACTCACTACAAAAAAATTAAATTTAAATAAAAACAAGAAAATATGAAGAAAAAGACCACCTCAAAAATTATTAAATTTACAAAATAATTATTTACATTTCATACATTAGAAAACTGAAAAAAAAAAAAAAAAAAAAAAAAAAAAGCCTTTTATAAGAATTACCACTTTTTAAAATCAACATCAAAAAAACTACCATTCTAAAACGCAATGTACATAAAAAAATTTATAGTTCTAAAAACTATGCTCTAAAAAAAAACATGTGTATTCTGCATCACCTCTTTCCAAATCGGGTCACTTTTTTGCTATCTCTACAAAACGAGTAATAGTATGAGTTCCCGTTTAAAAGTTTACATTGTTGGCTGCGCTCTACCTATTATAGAGATAATGACACTTGTGAAATATTCTCATTATCTAGTTCTGAAGAAAATTATGGAGAAACCTTGATTTCTTCTACGTCTGATTCTTCATTGACTGAATCATTAGCTGCTTCATATTTATACAAGTTCTTGGTTTCTTTTCCTTTAGCACATCTATGTCTAGGGTACCATTTTTCGCCACAACGTCTACAATTTCCCTCTTTCATTCTTTACATTTCCAAGTTAGTTTTTTCTCCTTCATGAAGATGCCGTGGAACATATTTTGTGTTATTCATGTTTGCAACTTGAGAAAATATTCGTCTCGAATATACTCTTTCAACTTTTGACCACTGCATCTTTTCATGCTTCTTTTAAATAGTTTTTTCCTTATTTCTCGCTACCTCTATAAAAGTGATTTCATGAATCTCAAGCGCAACCTAAAGATGGGGTTTATGTCTTGTGGTGTATGATTGAATGAGACGCATTTCTGATAGTCTAGGTACTCATGTAGCTAAAGTCTCCCATTCTTGGGTGTATGAGTCCACATCTCTTTTTCTTTCTAATCTAGTGAGTGTCGAGAATAACTCTTTTTTCTTGACACCTTGGAAACTTTTAAAGAATGCATTTTTGAATTTCCTCCAACTGATAGCAAGTATCGCCTTTTTCCACCACATATACCAATTATATGCATCACCTTCCATTTGCATGGATGCATGCCTGACCTTTTCATCGTCATCGACAATACTGTAAATCTTGAAATATTCTTTTGCTTTATTGAACCATGCAACGTTGCACTTCTCGTTACCGTCAAATTTGGAGAGTTAAGGTTTTGCTCTTCGTTGATATGTCACAATTGTTGGAGTAAAGAGAAGGTATTGATTGACAAGTTGCATATTTTGAAATTTGCGTTACTATTTTGTTGATGGGGTATGGATGATGCTTCTGGAGACTCGTGTTTCTCATGTGATTATGACGATTTTGACGAATCTTGAGAATTGAGATGTTGAGTTGCTTCATTATTCTAGGGTATTTGATCAGGTGTAATCTTCAACTTGTCGCAAATAGAGGTCAACATCACCATTGATTGACTATGATTTAGATTCACCATATTTGAAAGGATTGCATGATCCTTTTTAAATATGTTATGGTTCTGATCGAGTTGACTTTCTATTCTCTTTGTTGTATTCTAAAGCTCCTTGATGTTTTAGCCATGTCTCGTCACCTTAGTCTCAAGATCTATCACTTTTTTTTAAATCAACCATTGACATTGATAAAGACATTGATCGCGTATGAGGTTGAGTATACTTGTCCAAATTAACCCTTTTTCTTATCTTGACCCTAATTTTTCTTTTTAATAAATATATTAACTATATTAAACATATATATAGTTATTAACTACATTAAATATGTATAACCATATTGCAATTTTCAGGGTGAATACCAAACTATTTTCTATGTCATTAATATATAATGAATATATTTTTAGATTGATCATAGAAAATAATTTACAAGCTCTAAACACAATTTTAAGTATAAAAACCAAACTATTTTCATTAATAACACACGCCTTAAGTGAGAGGGTTTAATACAATTTTCGAACGTCGAATTCAAGAATATACTCATCGAACTTCCATTTCTAAATCTGCCAGAGTCGTATGGACACCCAATTTAGACATCTCATAGATTGCTTCTTCGTTTCAATTTATCAAGCTCTTTTCACTTCAAGTAAATGATCACTTTCTGAAATCTTTATTTTGTGACTGTTACTAAAATTGTTGTAACAACAATTATAGCTAAAAAAGACAAATCTTTAATATATTTCCTTGAACATTGCATAGAAATTGGTAGCACCAAACCTCTATATAGTTCTCAGTTTTTATACGTTGAATGAATCAATGAATATTGCACACAAATTGTCCGCAGGGTACTTCTATATAATTCTAAACTTGTATACACAGCATGAAACAACGAATCAATTTGAATTAAAAACCTGCTTTGTTTCTTTCACCACTCAACAAATTATTATCACACGTAAAATATGCATGATCCAACAGTATGTGCAATTGAATAGAGGTTCGTGCTCTGCTGGGTAATAAATTAATAAATTATAGTGAATTAATCTCTTGGCATATATCATTTAGAATTATTAGAGTAACCGGCAGAATCGGCAGCAATGTGGGATTGTTTGAGCAATCTGAAAGGTATAAACATTAATCACTGTAAAATTCACATGCAAAGACTCCCTCTGATGAAAGGTGAAACTCAGAAATCTCAATCTCGTGGCTAGTAATGAAAGATGATGGCATAAAGAAGTTGGCATTCATGAATAATAATATTAACCTTTTTAATCTATTTATTATTATTGAACTTGTTCAAATAACAAATGGTATAGATATTGAATTTCAATCTTCTAACTAAAATCTTCGAACTAATAAAATCTTCAATATTCCCTGAATGAGAACTTAAGTCTTATTCATTGAAGTGATAGTAACTATTTTAAATATGAAATAACTATTATCATTTATCAACTATAAAGGCAATTATGGGATATGCAACAGTTCATAGCCAAGCTATTTGTTTAGGTTGGAATTCAACTACTTATTTCAATAAAGCTGATGGTGAGAGTGTTTGAATCATTGTTTTGATGGTAGAAATAAATTCAACGCCATCAAAAATTCATAAGGCCCACAAAATTATGAAGCTAGATAGTTGTAACCTGGACTTCCAAAACTTTCAGTTGGATTTTGTCAAAATCATGTCAGATTTTCAATTATTTTATGGGCCAAAACTTTGCCTCTTGTACTATTATTAATATTATTCAATATCTCCATCAATTAGGTTATCTCAAATTAAAATAAATAATCCATCTCAATCCTAGATAAGTTTCCCATAGGTTTAATAAGTTTCACTTCTAATAGCTTGAATGCCATCATCGTTGTTAAAATATGCTAAAGTATGGGTCTTCTCTTAGCCATTGAAACCTTATTCAATGTTGTTGGCATCTTTGGGATGCATGAGTAGAATCTCCTCCTAGATAATTTGAAACTCTTTCTTGTGAACTCGACAATATTGAGACTGTGTTGATTTAATAGACGAAAAATGGAAGACAAAGTAATGGAAAGGTAAGATGCAATTCATAGGTAGACAACTCTCACATTGAAGTCTTCTCACATTTATGAAGCCACGGTCGAATACATTTATAAAAATACAATATAGTTTAAGAGTTTAAATATATTACTAAAGAATAGAATTTAAAACAAAATTAAGACCAATAATTTAAATGAGGCAATAACAAAACAAAGTTTAAAAAATGCCTATATTAGAATTTTCTCCATTATTTTATTAACACCCTCTTTAATGGAGAAATGTGTTCTCAACAACACTTAATTGATTTCTAAATATTTCAAACTTTGTCTTTCCAAGTCTTTGTGAAAATGTTAGCCATATTTTCATTTGTGTTACAATAAATTAGATAAATCTCATTTGAATGTGTGGCTATTGGGTTTCAATGTGCTTTGATCCACCATGATACACTAGATTGTTAGCTATCATGATCATATTTGATACCAATGACATTTTCTTTTCTTCTCCCACATCTTTAAGAATCCACCTGAACCAAATTGCTTTACAAGTAGCACTACATAAGGCTTTACACTCACCTTCATTTGATGAAGAAGAAATAGTTGTTTGTTTCTTATTGCTCCATTGCGTAATCCCAATTCCAAGGCTAAATGCACATCTTATGGTGGATTATGTCATTAATATTTTTGGCCCAATCTAAATAAAAAAAAAAAAAAACCTTCCAACTCAACATCAAATTTATCAATATATTAAATACCAAAATTAACAGTCCCTACCATATATCAAAGGACTCTCTTCATTGCTTTCCATTAGATTTCATGGGCCTTAGTCATGTACTGACTAAGGATGTTGATTGAATATGTTATGTTGAGCCTAGTTGTAGTGAGATAGTTTAGACTCCCCCCAAGCTGACAATACATTGCACCATCCACCTCTTTTGTTTGATCATCAATGCAGAATTAACATTATATGTTCTACAGGAATTGGCATCACCTTTCATTGATTCATATTGAACCTTTTGAGTAGCTCCCTTGTATATTTGCTTTGTGTGACTAGTGTCACGCCAACTTCTCTCCATAGCTCAAGACCTAAGCAATAATGTAATTCACCGTGGTCTTTCACCTCAAAACCATGTGACAATTGCCTTATAATTTCTTCAACGAGCATAGATGCATTGATTGTTATATAGTAAGATCATCAACATACAAGGAAATCAAAGCAATTTGCCCCTTTTGATCTGCCTTGATATACAAGTTAACATCACTCGTACTTTTCTTAAAACCTTTCTAAATAAAGGAATAAATCTTTACATATCAAGCTCTTTGTCCCTGTTTCAGTATATATAAGGCTTTCTTTAATTTAAAATAAAGATGCTCTTGACCCTTTTTTTACGAATCCTTCTAGCTGAGCAAGATATACTTCTTCCTTTAATTCATGATTGAGAAAAGCATATTTGACATCCAAATATTGTAATTTCCAACTTTTTTGTAGTTAAAGAAATCATCAATTTAATTGTGTTTAGCTTAGATAGGTGGAAATGTATCTTCATAACCAATTCCCTCTTTGTGTGAATATCCCTTTGCAACCAATCTAGCTTTGTATCTATCTATAGTACCATCAACGATAAATTTGGGTTTGAACAACAATTTTATACAACTTATGGGAACTTTGTTTTTAGGAAATTCAGTTAATTCTCATTTATTATTTTTCATTATGGACTCATATTCCTCATTTATTTCATCTCTCCATTCTTTATGTACTTTAGCTTGTTGAAAGTTGAAAGGTTATATGACATTGATAACTTCGGTCATCAAGGCGTAGCCTTTATAAATTACAAGGTTTGGTGTGATGACCTCCTTGGTGCTTCACTAATATCACCTACACTCTGTGTGCTTTAGCTACTTTAAGTGTCCATGTTGTTGTATTATTCCTCCTATTTCTATTATGATTTATCATCTGATACTTCTTTAACATTACCGTCATAATAATAAGGAATATGTTATGCATCATAATTGTCCACTTTTTGGCCTTCATCAACATGCTCATGCAATAACACGTCTTTACTTGCAAACATTATTGTTTGCATGGATCAAACATCTTATATGTTTTGTGATCAGAACCCTTGGAGCATTAAAACTTAGAAATATATATATATATATATATATATATATATATATATATATATATATATATATGGAATGATGGTGTTTTTACAAGAAAGACCCTGGTTTAATAAGCCCTAGGGCACCTTTTCGAGAAGGGGCATTATCTTTGATTGTGCCCCAATTACATAATTAATTAATTACATAACATTTCCTTCCTATTGAAAATATTCTTTTTCCTCAAAGCATACGTAATGACGAGTGTTTTTGGAAAAAAACTTATGTCTCCTAGGAGGCTTCTTCTTCTGATATATTCTCCACTTGATAAGGTATTCTTTAATTACTCAAGATCGCAACTTCCTTTCCTTGGTGGTAACAATTCATTTTGGTTCTAAGATGAACTTTCCTTCATCATCTAGTATCAGAAGCGTTGTCTATGCTGATTGGTTTCTACCCAATATTTTTTTAAGGCAAGATACATGGAAAACATTGTGAAATCCACTGTTGCTCGGAAGGATTAAGTTGTATGCTGCTTGGCTGATCTTTTTGTTAGTTTTATATGGTCCATAAAACTTTGGGGCCAATTTGTTTTTCCATTTTTGTTTTAGGGATAATTACTTGTAAGGCTGAAGTTTAATAAATACCCCTTCTCCAACTTCAAATTCTCTCTTTGTTCTATGTCAATTAGCCTACTGCTTTATGTGATTTCTTGCAATACTTAGATTTTCTTTTAACATTTGAAAAATGTTTTGGGTTTCTTCTAGTTTCTCCTTAACAGCTGGAACTTTTATCTTGGAAATGGGCAAACCCTTCCAATAGGGAGGTTCATATCTGTACAGAGCTTGAAATGGGGTCATCTTGGCGGAAGTGTGATAAGTTGAATTGTACCACCATTCAGCGAGATGTAACCATTGAGCCCACTTGTTTTGTTTGTCTAATGCATAACAATGAAGGTAGGCTTATAAGCATGTATTGATAGTTTCTGTTTGACCGCCTATTTGAGGATGCTATGCATAACTCATGTTGAGGTATGTTCCAATATGTTTGAAAAAATCCTTCCAAAAATTCCCCTTCAACTTAGGATCTCTATCACTAACAATGACTTTAGGAAATCCATGTAAGTTTGTAAATATTCTTGGAAAATATCTTGGCGATCTCTTTTTTTGAATATGATTTCCTCATTCCTATGAAGTGTGCATATTTTCTTAGTCTGTCTACTACTACAAGAATTTTATCTTTCCCATCTGACATGGGTAATCCTTCAATAAAATCCATTGATATTTCTTCCCATTTTTGGTTTGGGATATTTAAGAGGTGGAGCAACCCTGGGGTCATAATGTTTTCACTTTTATTTCATTGACACTGATCACATTCTACTACATATTTTTGAATATCATTATTCATACCCCTCCAGAAGAATGACTAACGTGCATTATAGTAGGTTTTAAAGAATCCTACATGTCTCGTTGATAGTGAATCATGTGACTCTTTGAGAATCTTGGCTTTAAATTTGGAATTTGAACTCAGATAAATTCTTCCCTTGTACCATAGAATATCGTTTTTCCATTCAAATTTTGAATTCTGAGGAAGGTTATTGATTATAGCACTTGTTTCTGGATCTTTTTCATATTCACTTCGAATTCATTAATCCAATTGGGAACAACAACCGAAACTGCAAGTAATGATGGTTCTTCATCTTTCCAAGATAGATGATCAACTACTACGTTATCTTTCCCTTTCTTATGTAATATATCCATGTCAAAGGCAATGATTTTTTCAATCCATCTTTTTGTTATGTAGATAGTGTTTTCTACTCGAGGAGATGTTGAAGACTATTATGATTTGTTCATATTAAGAACTTACATCCCAAGAGATATTATCTCCATTTGGCTAATGCATGCATAATAGCAAGAATTTTCCTTTAGTATATAGACTTCAGACATTCTTTCTTATTGAGCTTCCTACTCCCAAACGTGATTGGGTGGCCTTCATGCATTAGTACTACTCCTATACCAAAATCTGAAGCATCACACTCAAGTACAAATGGTTTCAAGAAGTTCGGAGTTTCTAATACAGGGGCATTAGACACAAATTTCTTCAAGTCTTCAAAACACTTTTCTGCTTCATCATTCCATCAAAATGAGTTCTTATTTAGAAGGTTCATTAGGGCTGCAGTTATATGGGCATATTTTTTTTTATAAATCTTCAATAATATCTGGTCAATCCTAAGAATCCTCTTAGCTTGGAGATATTAACTGGTTTGGACCATTCCCTTATAGCCTTGATCTTATTAGGATCTACTTTAACTCCTTCTTTGGATATTATGTGTCTCAAATACTCTACTTCTTCTTTCCCAAAAGTGCATTTGGAATATTTGGCATAGAACTGATGCGCTTCTAATACATTGAGGACTTGCTCCAAATGTTGTAGGTGCTCCTTCCATGTTTTACTATAAATTAGAATGTCATCAAAGAACACTAACACATAATTCCTTAGATATGGACGGAATAGCTCATTCATAGTAGCTTGGAATGTTGTTGGTGCATTGGTTAAACCAAAATACATTACTTTAAATTCATAATGACCTTCATGTGTTCGGAACATAGTTTTTGCTAGGTATTTGAGCCTTATTCTGATTTGGTAATACCCTGATCTTAAGTCCAATTTTGAGAAGTATTTATCTCCATGTAGTTCATCCAATATTTCATCGATAAAAGGGATTGGAAACTTGTTTTTAATTGTTATTTTGTTTATTCCTTGATAATTGATGCATAATCTAAATGATCCATCTTTCTTTCAAACTAATACAACTAGAGCAGCATACAAACTTCTAGTTTTTGTGATAATGCCACATTTTAAAAGATCCTGGACTAATCTTTCAATTTCATTTTTTTGATGATGTGGATATCAATACAGCTTGATGTTGATGGGATTTGATCCTAATTTGACTCTGATTGTATGCTCGATTTCTCTTTTAGGAGGCAACTTCATTGGAAGATCTTCGAATAATTTTTTGTGCTTTTGAATTAGCTCTTGGACCTTTGGTGCTTCTTCATTGACCATATTTGAAGTTAACATTTCGAATTGATGACACGGTACTAAATAAGCTTGTGCTCCTTTCCACATAATTTTCATCCTCTTGGATGATGATACAATTTGCTTCTCAAGGAGTTGGAACCCATATAGCTTATATTTTTTCTCTTCCCATTTAAATTTAATAGATTTATTTTGATGGTTGGAAGTGTAAGTACCTAATGATTGAAGCCATTGGATACCTAGGACCACATCCACTCCTCCTTAAGATACATTGTAGAATGAAGACTCTAGATTATAGTCTTCAATATGTAATTTGACTTTATGAAATTTCCCTACCTTTTGATTTTTGTTACCATCAACTACCATAACCTTCATGTTGGGCATGGAAAATGTGAAAATGTTGAGTCTTTTCACCATAGTTGAGTCCAAAAAATTGTGCGCAATACCGATATTGATCAGAACCATTACGTTTCTCTTCTTGATATTCCCTTTTAATTTTAATGATTGTGGCTATGATATACCTCTCATAGCAGATAATGACACTTCCAGAATATTCTCGTTATCTAGTTCTGGAGAAAATTATGGAGAATCCTTGATTTCTTCTACGTCTAATTCTTCATTGACTAAATCATTAGTTGCTTCACATTTATACAAGTTCTTGGTTTCTTTTGCTTTAGCACATCTATGTCTAGGGTCCCATTTTTCTCCACAAAGTCTACAATTTCCCTCTTTCATTCTTTACATTTCCAAGTTAGTTTTTTCTCCTTCATGAAGATGCGGTGGAACATATTTTGTGTTATTCGTTTTCGCAGCTTGGGAAAATGTTCGTCTCGAATATACTCTTTTAACTTTCGACCACTGCATCTTAACGTGTTTCTTTTCAGTATATTTTTCCTTGTGTCTCGCTACCTCTATAGAAGTGATGTCATGAATCTCAAGCACAACCTGGAGATGGGTTTATGTCCCGTGATGTATGACTGAATGAGACGTGTTTCTAATAATCTAGGTACTCATGTAGCTAAAGTCTCCCATTCTTGGGTGTATTCGTCCACATCTCCTTTTCTTTGTAGTCTAATGAGTGTCGAGAATAACTCTTCTTCTTTGACACCTTGGAACTTTAAATAATGCATTTTTTAATTTCCTCCAACTCATAGCAAGTGTCTCCTTTTTCCACCACATATACCAATCATATGCATCATCTTCCATTTGCATGGATGTATGCTTGAACTTTTCATCATCATTGTCAATATCGTAAATCTTGAAATATTCTTCTACTTTATTGAACCATGCAACGTTGCACTTTTTGTTACCATCAAATTTGGAGAGTTAAAGTTTTTCTCTTCGTTGATATGTCACAACTTTTGGAGTAAAGAGAATGTATTGATTCGCAAGCTAGATATTTTGAAATTTGTGTTACTATTTTGTTGATGGGGTATGGACGATGCTTTTAGAGACTTGGGTTTCTCATGTGATTATGACGATTTTGACGAATCTAGAGAATAGAGATGTTGAATTTCTTCATTATTCTGGGGTATTTGATCGAGTGTAATCTTCAACTTGTCACAAATATAAGTCAACATCACCATTGATTGACTATGATTTAGATTCACCGTATTTGAAAGGATTTCATGATGCTTTTTAAATTTGTTATGGTTCTGATCGAGTTGAATTTCTATTCTCTTTGTTGTATTATGGAGCTCCTTGATGTTTTCGTCGTGTCCCGTCACCTTAGTCTCGATATCTATCATTTGTTTATTATTAAAATCAGGTATCGACATTGATGAAGACATTAATCGGGTATGAGGTGGAGTATACTCAGGTAGCTTAACCCTTTTTCTTATCTTGACCCTATTTTTTTTTAATAAATATATTAACTATATTAAATATATATAGTTATTAACTACATTAAATATATATAACTATAATGCTATATTATATAAGTATATGTTATATATTTATTATTTAATGACCACGATTATAAAATAAAAGTGCGGTGTTTATTGGCTCAACAAACAATGTCGTTAACTAAGATTGGACATGGTGACATCGATGTTAACCAGAGATTTGGATGTGACTGAAGTAGGGTTGGTGGTTGGTGGTGCTGAAGACTGGAGGACGGGGTTTGGACAGAGCGGATCGACAATGCAGCGAAGGATAGAGAGAAAAGGAGCAGATCAACAATGTGGTGAGGGATGGAGTGGAACAGAGAATAAAGTTGTTGGGAATGGTGGAAAAAAACCGGTCAATGGTATTGAACACCGAACAAGAGTTGTAGGAGCGAGTGGCTCCCATACCACCTAGAGCATTAAAACCCATATATATATATATATATATATATATATATATATATATATACACACACACTGATTGAATGATGGATTTTTACAAGAAGGACCATGGCTTAAATAAGCCCTTGGGAACCTTTTTGAGAAGGGACATGATCTTTGATCTCGCCCCAATTACATAATTAATTAATTATGTAACAAAAGTAACCAATACAATTCCATAAGATGCTTTTGCATCAAGTTTTTTCATATATTTTTTAGGAACATGAGAAAATGTTTTACTTCTAAATATTCTTAAATGGCTTATTGGTTTTTTATAGCTTTGAAAGGAGTTTTATGGGCTTAAATTTTAGTTGGAATCTTAGTTTTCAAATAAACACTAGTACTAACAGCTTCCGCCTAAAAATCATTGGTAGGATTTTTACCTTTTATCATGTTTCATGCAGATTCCACTAAGGTTCTATTCTTTCTTTCAATGACTTCATTTTGTTATGGAGTATATGGCACCATGAACTAGTGCACAATTCCATAGGTTTTTCAATACTTGACGAATGCACTTGATGTATGGTTCCCCCCTTGATCTAATTAGAGGATCTTGTTGTATTTACTTGTTTGCCTCTTATTCATATTTTTAAAATATTTAAAGCATTTAAATACATCACTTTTCTTTCTCATAATGTAAACCCATATATATTTTGTGCAATCATCAATAAAGATCAAGAAATAGTATGCTCCTCCAAGTGATTTTGTCTACATAGTACCACACACATTTGTAAGGACAAAATAAAAAATGTCTTTTTTTATTTTATCTATATCAATCGATAATTCTTCCTTATAAAAGTTCCCTAACACACACTCTTCACATGTACTATGTTCATTTTCAAGCAATGGAAGTCTATCCGTCATTCCTTTTTTTTGAAGTAGTAGAAAATCATGATAGTTAAGGTGACATATCTTTGGTGCCATAAATATTTTGTTGTAAAGGTTGTAGCTTCCAATGCTTGTCATGTTCATCACATCAATCATATACAAGTTTGCAACTCATTTTCAAGTTGCAATAACATTGTAATTATCTCACACATTTTTTACCACATAATGTGAATTTACAAGTTTTACCTTCAAATCTTGATCTATTATGGTAGAAACTACGATTAAGTTCTTCTTAATACTAGGCATATACATCACATTTTGAATATGTTTAGTACGTCCATTCAGTAATGCCATTGATACATCGCCATATGCTTTAATTTGAGGTGAGCAATCATATCCACAATATATGTTAGCACCATTATTTGTTTCATGATAATTTTCAAACCAATTCTTATTACAACATATATGTATGGAGGCACCAAAATCAATAAACCATGCATTTTAGTTATTTATTTCAGCGGATAAGGCAGCATATGAGATAAATACTAATATTTGTTGAAGTCATCATTCAATGTTTCTCCTTTATATACAATTAAATGACTAGTATGCCTTATTTTACACTGCCACCCATGATACTTCTTTTTAAAGCAAATCTAGCACATTGTCCAAACTTGCCACAATAAAAGTATGCATCATTCCTTCTATCATTAGCATCAAACTTTGGTGGTGTTATACCTTGATGTGGCTTTTCATATGGTGGTTTTAAATATTGTGGATTTATATATGGTGGCTTTACATGTAGTGGTTTTCCTCCCTTATTTTATTCCCATGGTTATCCTTTGGAAGGTTATTTCCCTTTCACCATCAATGCCAAGTTTGAATTCTACCTTTGCAAAAGAATATGCTTGAGTTCATCAAATGTTAGAGTTGTTTCTCAGGTTGCAAGACCTATTATAAACCTCTAATATTTTTCTAACATACCACTCAATGTTATGGCTACCATAGTTGTGCTAGAGACATTTTCTCCAATATCACCTAGTTTGTCATTCAAATCTTTAATTCTAGAAATAGTATTATTTACACTCTCATTCTCCTCCAATTTCATTGAAATCATTTTAAGAATAAAACTAAGTTTGTATTGGTTATTTCATACAAACCTTTAAAGGTATCCCAAGTCTCCTTGAACATGTAGCATTCTTTGATATGCGGAATAAATTGTCCTTCTCTAAAATTCTAAGAGCCAATTTTCTTTGCTTTCAGGCCACTCCCTATCTTGAACTGGGTTTGCAGTGGCTACAAATTTGTTTTCTTATCGAGATACAATGGGCCAAACATTTTCCCTTTTTGGTGAGGTCTGAAGCTTGAACTTCTAATTCACATAATTTTACCCATCTAACTTGTGTGATTTATATAAATAGGATTTTGCAAAAGGATTAGCCATTTTACTACACATAAATTTAAAATAAAATAATTATAAAAATTCTTACACCAATAAATTACATCCTAAAGTATCCCTATATAGAAATTTATGGTCATTATAATTATTTCATCTTCTATTAAGAGTGCTTTCCTGCAACCTAAGTGTACCAACATTTTTCCACACATAAAGGTTGTTGAAGCATGTCGTCATAAAAAACTCTCTTTAAATAACAATTGATCCCATACTAGTGGGGTAGTCATTGATTACCTCAACGCTTGCTCGTAGATGCTCCCATTCGTTCTTTTCCCTGATCCCCCTCACTTTTACAACTTTTCAAGGACTTGTGCAGACAAAAAACACATATTTTCCCACATTGCATATCTACTAACACACAACTCCACACAACCAACTCTTACTCAACACACACAACAATCATGACTCGCACTCAATGCACCAACTCCTTCACTATTCACTAGTTGGTCACACTAGTTCTTACTTACATAGCATTTCACGCTAAGCACCCACACTAGTCTTTACACAATTGCGCCCAATAACCACACCAATCTTGATGAATGCGACAATTTCAATACACAACATTCGTCCTTTCTCACAAGTCCACAACCCTCGAACAAGTTAACACTCAATTGCGTCAAACTCTAAATTATGATACCAAGATACCAAGACATAAAATGAAAGACAAAATAATAAAAAAATGAAAACTTTAAAATACATTTATAATTAAATATTGGGGGTTTCGGCATTGCATTATATTAGATATCCTTTTTTGGGATTCAACTGCATTAAGTAAGTCATTCATCTATGACCATTTCCATGACAGGTAGTCATAACTAAGTAATTTCTCATGATTTTTGAATAGTCCACTTAGCACTCTTTACATCGGGTGATGCTCACAGGGGTGAAGAAGTGGGATTGAAACTAGTGATCATCACATCCAACGCTTGCACTCGATAACCAAGATTTCTTGGGAGTTCACCCATCCCAAATCGCCTTTGGCTCAAGTGCGCTTAACTGTAGAGTTTTCCCCACAATCAAGCCCACTTAGCTTGCCCACAATCAAGCGCGCTTAACTATGGAGTTTTCCCCACAATCAAGAGAAATTAGACAGTTACAACTACCTCTCATGGAAATGGTCATAGATGAATGACTTACTTAACGTAGTTGAATCCCAAAAAATGATATCTAATATAATGCACTAAGGAAACCACCAATACTTAATTCAAAAGAGTGAAGGGAACTCTACTTGAGTGGTTGAGGCACAATACTTGCTAAGGTTTTACAAATGGTGTAGCAAGCTAAGTGGGCATGATTGTGGGGAAAACTCCACAGCTAAGCGCGCTTGAGCTAGAGGCGATCTAGGATGGGTGACCTCCCGGGAAGTCCTGGTTACCGGGTGCAAGCCCTGGAATTGATGATTGACGCTATGTGATTTATTTCACTAGTTTCAATCCCACTTTCACTAGTGCAATGTGGAGTATTCAATTCAAAGATCATGAGAAGTTGCACCCTGGAAGTGATGATTGATGCTATGTGATTTATTTCATTAGTTTGAATCCCTCTTTCACTAGTGCTAAATAGACTATTCAATTCAAAAATCATAAGAAAGTAAAAATGATCATAAATAAATAACTTAATGCAATTAAATCCCAAAAAATAATATCTAATACATTTCTAATTTAAATAAACTTCTTTTTTAGTTAAAGCTTAATGAGCGGAAACATGAAGATGGACTTCCGTGTTTATGATTTAGTGGGTCCGCAAAAATGAAAGTCAATAAAGTAGATGGATCAGAAGTAATAAGTTATGATAGCAACTAAAATAGTTGAAATAAAGCATCAGATAGCACCCGGCCATAATTTAAATATATATGTTTCTTCATTCAGAAGAATTTTAAATTTATAATAAATTATGAAAATTATTATATCACACAATGAGAAAACTAAATAATATAATTTCACATAATTTATTTTAAGAGTTTGGTTGCCTTTCCTAATATTTATAATTGTTAGATTTTTATACTTATTTTATTCGTACTCATTTTATTGGGAATGGATCAGGTACTCAGGGATTATTTTGAGATTTATCTTAGAGACCATTAATAAAAGTAATAATCTTGAGACCATTCATAAAAGTAATGATAATGGGTGAAAATTTACTAATACTTATTGGATTATTCTGATATTTATAATTGTTAGATTTTCATACTTATTTTATTGGGAATGGATCATGTACTCTGGAATTATTTTGAGATTTATCTTGAGACTAATAAAAATAATAATAATGGTTTGGAAGTTTACTAATGCCTATTGGATTATTCTGAGATTTACAGGGAGACTGCTCATAAAAGTAATGATAATGGTTTGGAAGTTTATTAATACATTAGCGATTCACTTTGGCACCACTCATAAAAATAATGATAATAATTTGGAAGTTTACTAATACCTACAGACTCAGAAATTTAAGCTCACACCACTCATAAAAATAATGATAATAATTTAGAAGTTTACTAATACCTATAAATTTTAGTATAACTAAAACCTAACAATAATAACCAGAATTTCTATCACATCTAAACCAATTAACCAGAACAATTGTTTTGATAAAGTCATCTACTGCAAAATCTGTATTTTCTTATTGCATTCAATGTTCGTGTTCTTGGCTCTTCATATTACGTATGATATTAATGGTCCCTTTCAATGCTCCCGTTCCGTTCCTTTAAAAAAAATCTGAAGGAAGGTCTCTGTTTGTAAATATTTGTAATAACAAGAATTTCCATCACATAAGCCAATTAACAAGGGCAAAGGAGTCAGATGCCGCAAAATTTCAATTTGATTATTACTTTTTATGGTGTGTTCGTGGATTTTCATATTACATGGATATAAATGGTTCCTTTCAATGCTTTTTTTACTTTTACAAAGAAAAAATCCGAAGGGAATTCTTCTATAGGAATATTTTGAAAAAATTGAATTGAATAAAAATGTATATCAAAACCAAACTAAATCAAAGATTAAAAAGAAAAATCCGAAGCGAAGTCTTTTATAGAAATATTTGGAAAAAATTGAATTGAATAAAGATTTATATGAATTTGAATTTGGTTTGGTCAAAGATATCAGAACTAAAACTAGATCTAAATTTGAATCAAATTTCCTTTGCAAATAAACACTATGTGAATTTGAATAATTCAAATTTAATTGGATTAAATATAACACTATGTGAATTTGGATTTAATTGGATCAAATATATCGAAAATCAAATATATAGATCAATTATCTTTGGGCAATTAAGTTAAGCCTAGGATGAGTTCACTTCTTTTCTACGTAAAAGAATTATTATCAATAGGAGGATTTTGAAAAAGGAGAGGAGATTTATTCTTACATATTAAAAGCAATTAACATATAATTAAGTTAAATCTAGGAAAAACACACTTAATGAGAGTTTTCTTGAGAATTTTACTATCAATGTGAGGATTTCGGGAAAGGAGATGAAAATTGTTTTTTAAATTATCACTGAGTCATTTTATACATTTTTATTTTTATATGTAAGATATATTTATAATATTGATATAAAATTATTATTTTCTAAATTTTGTTAATTTATAAGCAAAAATATGTATGTAAATTGGAAAATTTATTAGGGATTAGTTGTTTCTTTTCAACATTAAATAGAAAAATAACAATATAGCTTGAAATTTCTAACACCTTTCTATCTAATCAATTATAGAAAAACCAACTAAATCAATAATCGAATTTGGTCAACAAGTGAAATTACATGCTTTAATATTCTTTAACATTGGCAATGCCTAAGTGATATATCTTAAACTAAAAACCAATTACTTCCAATTGTTTGGTGAATATGCCTGCTAGCTAATCTCAAGATCCACAAATTTCAAGGAAAATGTCACCACTGTTGGCAAGCTCGTGAATGAAGTGATGTCAAGTGTCAATGTGTTTGGTTTTTTGGTGAAACACATGGTTCTTTGACAATGGATTATTGAACTGTTGTCACAAAAAATAGAAGTTAGTTCCTTCTCCACATGTGCAATCTTTCAAGAGTCTCTTTAGTCATACTACATGACATGTTGTTATAGGAGCTACTACATACTCTTCTTCTACAGAAGATATTAAGATAATGAACTATTTCTTAGATGCCCATGAGATCAATTTTGTGCCTAAATGAAAATCATATCATGAGGTGATCTTCTTATCATTAGTTGTATCAAAAAAGTCATGTCTATGTATCCTATAAATGTGTTGTCTTCATAAGTTATGTACCACATCCTATCGTTAGTTATACCTGTAATATACATTAAAATTTGTTTCCATCTTATCAATGAAAGTCCTTGGAAGAATCCATAAATTTGGAAATGAAACTCGTTGAATACATAACATCAAGCCTATTTGCAGTAAGGAACATGAGGTTGCTTGCAAGCCTCTTATTGAGTGTTGAATCAACTGTTGGTCCTTCATCCTAATTGGTGAATTTTGATTCTATTGCAATATGTGTTTCTATTGGTTTAAATTTATCCTTCCTATACCTGTTTAAGATATTTGTAGCATACTTTTGTTGACATTCAAAAATTCCTTGAGTAGATTTCTAAACTTCAATTTTCAAAAATTACTTCATGAAACCAAGCTGTATCTTCTTAAAATCTTTTTTCATGGAAACTTTGAAGTCATATAACATATTTCTAGTACATATCATATCATCAACATAAAGACAAACTATAAGAATTTTACATTGCCAATCTCATTTTGTATAAAGAGTGGGCTCATTGCATATACATACCACTTGACCACAGTTTGGGCTAAACCAAATCTCTCTTTCATCCAATAACCCCCATACCATATTCCAAGCATGAATGTGAGATCTCATGGTACAAATCAAACAAAACCAATCTAGGGCTTCCAGAGGCCAAACCACCTCAACCCTTAACTAGAGATTCAACCTCACGATCAGACATCACTAACCATCACCAAAATGGTCCCTTACATAAGTTGTCTAGGGCTCTAGAGTGTTTGTTCCAACTAGGGCTTCCAAGACTAGGCACTCAACCCATAGCTGTTGTCGAACTTCCAGAGCATTTTTCCAACCAACGCTCCCAGGAGCAGTAACTCAATCGACCAAGGGCTTCCAAAGAATTTGTCCAACCAAGTGTTCCAAGATCAATACCTCAACCCAATTTGTTACAAAGTGATGAAAAGAGATCTTGGTTATAGGCCAAAACCCCCTTTCTTAAATAAATCTCAACCCTTGACCTGTGGGTTATAGCCCACAGGCCTTATCGGAAGTGTTCTAGGCTTTGAGCCTTTTATAAACAATGGACTTACATTAAACTAGAGCCATGCCTTTATCGGAGCCTAAACACCCTTCGCAAGCATTACAATATATGTATTAAGCCTTAAAACCCCGCGGCCACACATAATACGAATACACGGGAAAACAACATAAAATCCTCCTCCGAACCCTTGGCCGGAACTCAAAATTAATACACCCGCCTTTATAAATATCGGCGGGTCCAACTATCGGCCATCGCAATAATCCCTTAACTCTCCTTCCCTTTTTCTCCGATGCGATAGTCGCAATTCGCTATCGCGAGGTCTAAAGTGTTAATGGACCCGACGCCCCTTTATGCTGCTCCCCTATAATGATATCGGGTCTGGAATATCGGTGGTGTCGTTATCGCGACCTCTCCGGTTTGCGATGCGATGGGTTCTGCGGACCCGATGGCCCTTTATACTCTGCTTTATAATGATTTCGGCTCTGGAATGTCGGAGCTTACACTTCGGCGGTTCCAAAGGCAGCCACTCCTCTACACTCCTCCGATGCAATATTTGGGTCGAACCCGATATTGCATGAATCAATTTAATAAAGTTTCAATTCCTGAACAGTGTTCCGCTAAGGAATTATCGTGAATTATCTGTGTAAACAGAGTTATTCACAGGTATTTTACGTGCACCAATATAATGAAGACGAGCTTCAGTCAAGCATCACTTTAGTACTTCCCTCCTTTAATGGATTCAAAGCTCCCGTTCGATTCTTCTGAATCGCTGCAACTCCTCCACCAAGGTTGTTCTGTCTTCCACTTGGATTCAATGTCCACAATGATTCCTCTTAATCACTTCGTTCCCTGTGTCCTGTAGAATTCTATCTGCAACCTGCAGAGCCTACGAATTCATAGCAATTTATTCACAAAATACTTCTTAAATACATTGAATCAGATAAGAAATAACTCAGAATATTTATTAATGGAAAAGTAGGGTTACATTCGAGACTCCTTGGTCTCGCTCACACGCATGCAGAGGCACACAGGCCTAAATTTCAATTATGCAAGGCCTCCCTCTCTCACAGGCCTGATTATCAACACTAGTGGCCTTCCTCCTGCCCATAGGCTTACATATGGTTATATAGAACTAGGATTGGATTACTAATCCCATCCTTTCCCTAAATCACTCAAATAAAATCTCTAAAGCTCTACATGCAATGCATACATATGACAAAAATCCTCTTGAGGCTTTATTCCATCTTTTCCCAGTTTTAAAATAGAAAAGCCTCCTTATTACTTAATGGTCCACATCCATTCCTTTTATGCCTAAAAGCTCTCCCTAGTTCCTATGTTCTCATTTATTTATTTTGAGAACATCTAATTAAATCACACTCAAAAGCCTAAATATTAAACTGACTTGGAACTTAGGAAACTAATTCCAAAAATGCATGACCCCCTATGTCTACGATTTACAATGATTTTCCTTGGGCTGAATGCTCCTGCATCACAAAGCTTCTAGAGGTTTTATCCAAACAAGGCTTCCAGGAACTAGTAAATCAACCCATAACCATAAGGAAAATGAGAGCCAAGGAGAAAACAAAAGGGAAGACACACTCAACACCATTGTTATCCAGGAAATGGAAAGGCTAGGAAAATCCACTATCACTCAAGGAAATCCTCCATGCCAATGATAGATTATAGCCAAGAAACAACATGCATGCCAAAACTAGAAAGGAAATCATACATGAAATTCGGTACCTACAATAAAAATCCATTATTGTTGTTGATCTCGATGTCCTCTTACTCTTTACTGCTCTTCTTTTTCCTTCTTGCTCCAAATCCCAAGTATGCCACACTCCTCCGAGAGTGTTCCAAGAAAACTCTAAATGTCCAAGAGTATGAGAGAGAGAGAGAGTAGAAAATGAGAGCTCCAAAACTGAACTGGCAAAAAGATACAAATTGATCCTCAGAAGCCTTTTTATTAATGAGGTTTCTATTCTGTTCATTTTACATGATTTTCCTTCATTTTCCTCTGCTTTTTTATTAATGGGGTTTATATTTTCTTCATTTTACATTATTTTTCTTCATTTTCCTCTTCACATGCAACCTATGACCTTTCACCTCCCTTTTTTCCTATTTTCCATTATTTTCATAAATAAAATGTTAATTAATGTTGTTTTTCCTTTCCAAATACTTTGCTATTGCCTTTGCCAATTTCCATAGCCATTAATTAATCACAAGTGATCCCCATCACTATGTTTTTTCCCAACATTCATATTGGAATATGTATCCCATGACTATGGTTATTAATTTTCCTTTATTAACTTTATTAGATGGATTTTTTACGAGGGCTCTTACAACCACAATGACATAGATTTCCCTGTCCATGTAGCTTATTAGCTTACAAAAAGCACCACAAGGATTCAGTCATCCACTAAGACTCGCACTGACCACATAGGCCTAGACAACATAGTTTAGTTCCTCACACACAATTCACAAAAAAATCACCCAAAGTTCACAAGGGCTTAACTCATGCATAGGACTCTATATATTAGCTTAGACATGACTTTGTCTTCTACTTGCAATGACCAGTAAATCCCATATGCACCAGTGATCAACAATGCACTCAAAAGAGATCAAAGTTCATTCCAGGAGAAATCTTCACAACTACGAGACTAATTGGCAAACCTGCACAACACAAGCTAGCCAACCAATGAACTAGAACCCCCAATTCTCTTTAGTTATGCCTTCATATGTTTTTCTGAGCATCACACTATGTTTTTGAGAGGTTGCAAGCTGATTCAGATTGAAACAGGAACGCAACAAATTACAGAGATAACCATAAACACAAAGGTGTAATGGAAATAATAATTCATTTCATTAATGTAAAATATCAAAATATGCTTACAAACAGAAATGGAAATAAACCAGCTAGGACAATGGTAGCTTATTTTTGAGAAGAGATGTGGCTACTACATGCATCTGAACTGTGTTACAATGAGGCTGGAAGGCCTATTTATAGTTGATAAATAATGGAAAACCCTAATCATCAAAAACCTAACCCTAGAAGATGAAACACTAAACTGTGGGCCCCGTTTGGGTAAATTGGTACATCAATTTCCCGGGGTCGTAACTTTCACATACGATTTCTATTTGACGCGCATAATATCTCATTAGAAAGATCTATCTGAGAACTACAACTTTGGGAAGAGAAACATTGGTTCATGGACCCACATTGCTCCTAGTTTCCCCAAAAAACATCGTTTAGGGCCTCAAAGTGGGTCCAGAAGTTCAGGACGTGAAAAACTGCTAAAAATAGTAAACTATGCTACAATTAAGGAAACTAAAAAGCTAAAAGAAAAAATGGTGGGGGTCCAAGTGGACTTGGTGGGTGGCCACCAATATTCACCTGGATCATTCCTCCCCCCTTAAGAAGAAATGGTCCCCATTGCATTGAGTTCCTCCATGAGATGAGGAAACTTCTGCCGAACTTGGTCCCTGGTGAGCCACTTGCCCTAGTGAAGGAGTTGGCCTACTTTGACAACTCGATAAAGTTGGATATTCTGCTGGAGAGTGTGCTTGATCCGTGTGTCCATTATCTGATCAATTGAAGCTTGTTCCATGCAATCTGGATTTAACTCTGTGGGTGTGAGCTGTTCTGCAATATCGGCTATGTCTAGTAATGGTGGAAAGTATGGCCGAAGGCAGTCCACATTGAACACTGGGTGCAGGCCAAGGAATGGGGGAATGCTGAGCTCAAATGCATTATCTCCCATAGCCTTGGTAATGGTGTAAGAACCATATCAGAGTGGTCTGAGTTTCCGATAGGCTTCGATAAGGCGTTCCTTTAGAAAATGTAACGAGACTTTGTCGTCCACCTGAAAGTTATGTGGCACCCGATGTTGATCATGTCGCTGCTTGTACTTGGAATTTGATTTATCCAGAATGCCATGGCCTTGCTGGAGAATATGTTGGATGTGCTCAATGAAGTTGTTTACCTTATCTGTTTCGGACTGGACATGAGCTGAATCTACGTGAGTAGCTGCAAATGGCATGGCCACATTAATGGGACATAATGGTTGGAATCCCAAGCTCGCCTGAAAAGGGTTGTGGCCAGTCGAGCTATGGAGAGCCCAGTTGTAGTTGTGCTAAACATAGGGGAGGCTCTCGTCCCATGTGCGTGGATGCTTTGAGTTGTACATGCGCAGAATGTGCATGATCATCCTGTTGACAACCTCTGTCTGGCCATCAGTTTGAGGATGGAAGCTCTGGACTTAGTGAGTTTGGTGTCCAACATTGACAAGAGACTGGACCAAAATGTACTGAGGAACCTGTTGTCCCAATCTGAGATGATATACTATGGGATCCAAAAGTGTACCCACACTTGTTCAAAGAAGAGTTTAGCAGTGGCTTCTGTTGTGATATTCTTCTTGTAGGCCACCATAATGGTCATCTTCAAGAACCTGTCGACGACCACAAAAACACAGTCATTTCCATGCTGAGTGGAAGGAAGTCCTGACATGTAATCCATGGAAATGGATTCCCAAGGTCGACTCGGGGTAGGCAGCGGGGTATAGAGGCCTTGCTTCTTGATGGTCGGTTTGGAAATGTTGTAGGCAATGCATGATCTGATGTACTTCCCGACATCTTGTCGAAGATTCGGCCAATAGAAATACTTTTGCAGTATTGCCACCATTTTCTCAACCCCGAAATGCCTAGTAGCTTGAATGTAGTGTGCTTCCCAAATCATCTTGGCACGCTCACTTGAAAGAACACAAAGGTGACCCAAGTGGCATAACAGGGCATCCTGGAGGTGAAAATATGGAATATGTTGACCCTCTAAGAGTTTCTGGTATGTGTGGCCGAATTTTGGGTCGCTTTTGTAGAGAAGTGGCTAATCAGAAGTCTTGTGCCCATAAGACTTGAACATGGTGGTTAATGCCATGATCAGTGGTCGACTGAGGCAATCTACAACATTATTGGTGTTGGCCTTCTTATGCTTGATATTCAAATGGAACTGTTGCAGGTATGTGCACCACTTCTAATGGCAATCATTCTACAATTCCCCTTGGGTCTATATGAACTGCAGGGGCCGGTTGTCTGTGTGGATGACCATTTCCTTCCACAAAATGTAATGCTTCCATTGTCAGCGGGCCTGCACAATGGAATACATCTCTTTGTCATAAGTGGGATACTTCTGGAATGTGTCTAAAAGTGTCTCACTGTGAGATGCCACTGAATGCCCATGTTGAGTAAGGACTGCCCCAATAGCATAGTTAGAGGCATCTGTCTCGACCTCAAACGGTTGTTGCAAGTCTGGTAATGTGATCACTGGTGCCGAGCAGAGGCGATCTTTCAAATCTGTGAATGCCTTCTGTTTATATTCATACCAAAAGAATTTTGCTTTCGCTCCCCCCTTGGTGACTTGACTCAAGGGCCAAGTGATATGAGAAAATCCAAACATGAACTTGCCGTAGAAGTTGGCAAGACCTGGAAAGTTGCAGAGCTTTGTCAGAGTGGTTGGAGATGGCCAATCCCAAATGACTTGGACCTTGGCTGGATCCACATGCACCCCCTGTTCATCAATAATGTATCCTAGATACTGAACCTGGGTCATGCCAAAAGTGGATTTCTCCAAATTGGCACATAACTTGTGTTGTCATAGTGTTTGGAGAACCTGTCGGATTTGGTGGAGGTGCTCTTCCCAACTCTGGCTGAAGATCAGGATGTCATCCAAGTATACCACTACGAATGAGTTGTGAAAGGTCGCAAGATGTCATCCATTAGCCTCATGAAGGTTGCAGGAGAATTAGTCTATCCAAATGGCATAACCAACCATTCGAAAAGGCCCTCCTTGGCTTTGAAGGCAATCTTCCACACATCAGAGGGTTTGATTGGTACCTGGTGATATACCAACTTCAAATCGATCTTGATGAAATATTTTGCCCCCTTCAGTTTGTCCACGAGGTCATCAATCTGTGGGATCATGTACTTATTACGGATAGTGATCTTGTTCAGCACCCGATAGTCAATACTGAGGCTCCAAGTCCCATCCTTCTTTTGTAGCAACATGATCGAGTTCCCACAGGGCAATGAACTCAGACGGATGTGACATTTCTGCAACAACTCCTAAATCTGCCTCTTGATTTCATCATTCTCCAGAATGGAGCGTCGATATATTGGCCCATTGGGCAATGGTGCCCCTGGGGTCAAATCGATGGAGTGCTTGACCTGACAGTGCAGAGGAAGCCCTGCGGGGGAGGTGAAGATGTCCTCATACTCCTTCATGACCTTGTCCATCTGTAGTTGTCGTGTGGAGGGGCCCTGTCTAGAGGTCGTGGCCACTGTCATCTTCTTTCCTTGAGGGCGTATCATCCAGAAAACAAATTTCTCGGTTTTGGAAATGATCTTACTGCATTGTTTTGCAACAACCAAAGGGATGGTGGTAGGCGGTGCTACTTCTGGTATCCTGTACAACTTATTTCCCAAAGTAACAATAACAACACGGGACCTTGATTCTTACACAGCATGTCACTTCCACAAGTATGGTTGTCCTAATAATACATCACAAAATTCAAGGGATGCAAAGTCACACAATACCTCATCCGTGAAGGGCTTGATGTTGTATGGAAGGCGACACTGCTAGCTCACGGGAAGATCCCGTCCTTGGTGAAGCCACCCGATGGTGTGCGGTTGTGGATGTGTTGTGGTCGGTAAGCCTAGCCGCTTCATGACCTCTGCTAAAATGAGGTTCTTTTGGCTCCCGTTGTTGACAATGAACTGTAGCGAGGACCCCTTTACCCACATCTGAGAGTGGAAAAGATGCTCCTCCTCCTCTGGATCTTCGGGTTCCTCCTTTTGGATCTTCGTGGTGGCAACAGTGGCGTTGGGCTCCACATCCATAATCTGCTTCCCTTTGTCATTCCCCTTGTCGGGTTTTGACTCAAAGTCGGAACATGCATCTAATTCGGAAACCTTTAGCTCAGCCACCAGTGACTGCTTGACCCGACACTCACTTGTGCTCTGAGTGGAGCCCTTATGGAACTCACACCAATTTCACGTGTCCATTTTCGGCTTCGCAGCACTGTTCCTTGCTTGCAGCATTGGCAGGTTGTCTTGGGCTCCCCCACCTTGGATTTGTCCTTTGTTCTACGATTTGGGGGCACCTTTCCCTTGCTTCGGATTCGCAGATCCAAAGTCTCGCTTCTTCGGTTTAAACTTTTACTTGACCTTGACGGCATATCAGTATCCCATGCCAAGCGAGGAGATGTTCAGGAATTCTATTTCTTCCTAGATGTACTTGTGCAGGCAGTCCTAGTATTTGAGTACCAATGCTGCTCTAAATCCTTGATACCCAATTTTGTGTGAAGGGTATGGAAAATATTGGTAAACTCTGGCACATCTTGGTCCCTTCGCTGCCACAGCATGGTCCACTTTATGTATTGATCCTCATAGCTTTGGACAGGGTAGTATTTCTCCTTGATGGCATCCAGGAATGAATTCCAAAGTGGGTGCAGCTGAAAATAGTTAGCCTGTACTTTCATCCTTTTGCTCGCAGTAGCCTTCGCACCAGTCCTTGACGTGGGGGGCTCCTTTGAGAAGAGAGAAAATAATCTTTTCCCGACTGGAAAAATCATGAACAGAAAAATAACCCTCTAGCAGATTTAACCATTTATTGACGGCATCTGCGTCTATATAACCCTTGAATATGGGGATTCCAAAATTAAATTGTACCTTAAATGGTGTGGCATTTCTAGAGTAGCTATTGGAAGCCGATGCGTCGCCCCTAGGTAGCTGCTGAAGGCTTTGGGCAAAGTTGTCCATCATCGCGTTCCTTTATTTCTCGAGGGCTTCCTCGAGCAATATTTTGATTGGATCTCCTACCCCCTCGTCTTTCGTTTCATCCGCCATGGGGTCTCATCGGGATTTGTGAGGCTAGTCTTGCAAAGGGTCGACCAGTTCAAGCCCTAACTCCTTATATCCCGACCTCGTTGGGGACATGCAAAGAAAAACAGAGAAAAAGCAGACCACTCTGATACCACCGATCCGAATTTAAACAGGAATGCAACAAATTACATAGGTAACCATAAACACAAAGGTGCAGTGGAAATAATACTTCATTTCATTAATGTAAAATACTGAAATATGTTTACAAACAGAAATGGAAATAAACCAGCTAGAGCGATGGTAGCTTATCTTTGAGAAGAGATGTGGCAGCTACATGCCTCTAAACTATGTCACAATGAGGCCCGAAGGCCTATTTATTGTTAAGAAACATTGGAAAACCCTAAACATCCAAAAACCTAACCCTAGATGATAAAACGCAAACTGTGGGCCCCAAGTTTGGGTAAATTGGTACATCAACTTCCTGGGGTCGTAACTTTGGCATACAATCTCCGTTTGACACCCACAATATCTCGTTAGAAAGATCTATCTGAGAAATACAACTTTGGGAAGAGCAACATGGGTCCATGGACGAATGTTGCTCCTAGTTTTCCCAAAAAACATCGTTTAGGGCCTCAAAATGGCTCCGAAAAGTTGCTAAAAATAGTAAACTGTGCTACAATTTAGGAAATAGAAAAGCTAAAAGAAACAATAGTGGGTGTCCAAGTGGACTTGGTGGGTGGCCACCAATATCCACTTGGATCACAAGCCTGCCTCCTCGATGTGCTAGGGGAACAAGCATCGCCTTCTCCTACATCATCTCCAATCACATCTCATAAATTTGGCTATACCATGTCTCCAAATGCTAGCTCGTTCAGTTCAACACTTAAGTTCATGTTGGTTTTGTGGCTTTCCCAACAAACAAAATTCATTGGACATTGGTATCCAAAAGGTTGTCCTCTCCTTTAGTCGACAATCATAGCATAAAATTTAAAAATACATTATATTATTCAGTCATGGCTCATTTTCCTATGTTGGCAATGTATCAGCTAGCCATGGCTCCCATATCCGTGCTGGAATTATAATCACATTACAAATTTGGGGAAAATGAATAAATTATCATAAAAAATTACTGTTGAAACGAATTTCTATTACTTAAATTGCATTTTTTAATGCATAAATCAATTCAACACTTTAAAAATTCTTTAAACTATTTGAATTATATAATTTTTACAATTAAAATCTATAATTTAAATAAATATTCTCTATTCCTAAACAAAACTAATTTTAAAAAAATTATGTTAAAAATATATATAATAATTTAAAAACATAAAAATATTTATATTATTTAAACTACGCGTTGATATAAATGTGAATGTCATTTGCAAAAGATTAAAATGTAAAGTGTACATGTTAACTCATTGTAAGATCCGTATAAATGTGAATGTCATTCGCAAAAGATTAAAATTTAAGATTAAAATTTTGGTTTAGATGTTAACTCATTGTAAGATCTGTTTGTAAGATTAGTAGGGAGATAAGAAAAAAAGCCATGGTTTCACTTATGAATATTTGTTTTTAACCAATATGTTAAATAAATTATGGATAAAAATATATGAAATTTGATATTACTTATTTTATTATGGTGTAGAGGTTTTATATAATTTTTGTTATAAAATGTATTAATATATATTTATTTTAATTTTTATTTAAGAACTGTGGAGAGGGATCAAATATTTTGAAATGTAATTTTTTTATTATTATAATGCAAAACATAATCAAAGGTATATTTAGAAATATTTGATTCCTCTTAATATTTGATAAATCTGAAGTTAAAATGAATTTATACTCATTCTTAATAATAACATTAATATTTATATAAATTTTGGATATCTATATATTGGTTAATTATTTAAAAATTTCTATGATACATATATTTACATATACATCCAACATTTTTCCTTGACATGTTTTATAATTTTTATATTTTAAGTTTTTAATGTAATATGCATAATATTGATGACATAGATAGATAGAATAATTCAAAATAAAGTTTATTATAAATATCATATTTTTGTATGATTATGAATTAAGTTTAAATAGGAAGCTCTAATGGTTAGAAATATAAATCATTATCTTAATATATATGGTCAAATATATCTTGATTTATGTTTGTTCTCTTCGGTAGTTTTATCTTCCCTCACCTGCCACAATCCATCGTTCTTCTTTCCTCCTCCTTTCTTTACTCCAAATTTCCCCTTTAATCCCTTCCTTTTCGTTTCATTTTTCCCTGTTTTTAGAGTTTTTATTTTTACTTAACTTTTTACCTTCCATTTGACCTTCCCCATTTTCCTCACTCCTTTCAATATGTCCATTTTTATGTCAATATAATTTTATTCTTTTCTTTCCTCCATTCAACCAATATTTCTTCTTCTTCTTTTTTTATGTTGTCTTATTGGAAGTAATGCTTTCATGACTTGCTAATTGTTGTGAGTTGTAATTGTGTGAGTTCCTAGGTTAATAATTGTACTAGCTATTTTTAATAATCTAGATCCACCATTATCAGATCTAGAAGTCTCATATATTCCTATATGTAATGTCTTTTAAATCAATACAAATATAGTGTAATTTTTGTTGTGTGTGCAATATCTCTAGCTCTCTTCAGATTTCTAACATGGTATCAGAGCATGTTGTGGTTTGATTCCCTTACGAGAAGGCCAAGAAGATGTGAGAGAGCCTTGAGTGTTATTTATTCCTCTGTAAATAAATTAGGATAGGAGTTTGTGGTGTGTGCACTATTTTTTGATTAAAATTATTTTTCTTGTGTAGATTTGTGGATTTGTGTTTTTAGTTATCTAGATCTACAATTCTTCATATATTTTGTATGGTATCACATGGGATTAATTGGTTTGGCGAGATCATGACAACACATAATCAAGTATCTGTATCATCTATTGAATTTTAGGAGCATAATATTCTCTAGTCCTCTCTATTTCACATAGTCGAGAGCCATGGTAGCCCCAAAAATAATCCTACTTGTGGTCTTCCTTCTTTCTTCACCCATTGTTTATGGAGATTCAACTGATTCTGAGGGGCCTGCGTTTATAGCTGAAAGAAAAAATGGTGGGGGTCCAAGTGGACTTGGTGGGTGGCCACTAATATTCACTTGGATCATTCCTCCCCCCTTAAGAGTAAATGGTCCCCATTGCGTTGAGTTCCTCCATGAGATGAGGAAACTTCTACCGAACTTGGTCCCTGGTGAGCCACTTGCCCTAGTGAAGGAGTTGGCCTACTTTGACAACTCGATAAAGTTGGATATTTTGCTGGAGAGTGTGCTTGATCTGTGTGTCCATGATCTGATCAGTTGCAGCTTGTTCCATGCAATCTGGATTTAACTCTGTGGGTGTGAGCTGTTCTGCAATATCGGATGTGTCTAGTAATGGTGGAAAGTATAGCCGAAGGTGGTCCACATTGAACACTAGGTGCAGGCCAAGGAATGGGGGAATGCTGAGCTAAAATGCATTGTCTCCCATAGCCTTGGTAATGGTGTAAGAACCATATCGGAGTGGTTTGAGTTTCCGATAGGCTTCGATAAGGCGTTCCTTTAGAAAATGTAACCAGACTTTGTCGTCCACCTGAAACTTATGTGGCACTCGATGTTGATCATGTCGCTGCTTGTACTTGGAATTTGATTTATCCAGAATGTCATGGACTTGCTGGAGAATATGTTGGATGTGCTCAATGAAGTTGTTTACCTTATCTGTTTTGGACTGGACATGAGCTAAATCTACGTGAGTGGCTGCAAATGGCATGGCCACATTAATGGGACATAATGGTTGGAATCCCAAGCCCACCTGAAAAGGGTTGTGGCTAGTCGAGCTGTGGAGAGCCCAGTTGTAGTTGTGCTAAACATAGGGGAGGCTCTCGTCCCATGTGCGTGGATGCTTTGAGTTGTACATGCGCAGAATGTGTATGATCATCCTGTTGACAACCTCTGTCTGGCCATCAGTTTGAGGATGGAAGGCTCTGGACTTAGTGAGTTTGGTGTCCAGCATTGACAAGAGACTAGACAAAAATGTACTGAGGAACCTGTTGTCCTAATCTAAGATGATAGACTATGGGATCCAAAAGTGTACCCACACTCGTTCAAAGAAGAGTTTAGCAGTGGCTTGTGCTGTGATATTCTTCTTGCAGGCCGCCATAATGGCCATCTTGAAGAACCTGTCGACGACCACAAAAACACAGTCGTTTCCATGCTGAGTGGAAGGAAGACCTGACATGTAATCCATGGAGATGGATTCCCAAGGTCGACTCGGGGTAGGTAGCGGGGTATAGAGGCCTTGCTTCTTGATGGTCGGTTTGGAAATGCTGTAGGCAGTGCATGACATGATGTACTTCCCGACATCTTGTCGAAGATTCGGCCAATAGAAATACTTTTGTAGTACTGCCACCGTTTTCTCAACCCCGAAATGCGCAGTAGCTTGACTGTAGTGTGCTTCCCAAATCATCTTGGCACGCTCACTTGAAAGAACACAAAGGTGACCCAAGTGGCATAACAGGGCATCCTGGAGGTGAAAATATGGAATATGTTGACCTTCCAAGAGTGTCTGGTATGTGTGGCCGAATTTTGGGTCACTTTTGTAGAGAAGTGGCCAATCAGAAGTCTCGTGCCCACAAGAGTTGAACATGGTGGTTAATGCCATGATCAGTGGTCGACTGAGGCAATCTACAACATTATTGGTGCTGGCCTTCTTATTCTTGATATTCAAATGGAACTGCTGCATGTATGTGGACCACTTCTAATGGCAATCTTTCTACAATTTCCCTTGGGTCTATATGAACTGCAGGGGTCGGTTGTCTATGTCGATGACCATTTCCTTCCCCAAAATGTAATGCTTCCATTGTTGGTAGGCCTGCACAATGGAATACAACTCTTTGTCATAAGTGGGATACTTTCGGAATGTGTCTAAAAGTGTCTCACTGTGATATGCCACTGGATGCCTGTGTTGAGTAAGGACTGCCCCAATAGCATAGTTAGAGGCATCTGTCTCGACCTCAAATGGTTGTTGCAAGTCTGGTAATGCGATCACTGGTGCCGAGCAGAGGCGATCTTTCAAATCTGTGAATGCCTTCTGTTGAGATTCATACCAAAAGAATTTTGCTTTCGCTCCTCCCTTGGTGACTTGACTCAAGGGCCAAGTGATATGAGAAAATCCCAACACGAACTTGCAGTAGAAGTTGGCAAGACCTAGAAAGTTGTGGAGCTCTGTCAGAGTGGTTGGAGATGGCCAATCCCAAATGACTTGGACCTTGGCTGGATCCACATGCACCCCCTGTTCATCAATAATGTATCCCAGATACTGAACCTGGGTCATGCCAAAAGTGCATTTCTCCAAATTGGAACATAACTTATGTTGTTATAGTGTTTGGAGAACCTGTCGGATGTGGTGGAGGTGCTCTTCCCAACTCTGGCTAAAGATCAGGATGTCATCCAAGTATACCACTAGGAATGAGTTGTGAATGGTTGCAAGATGTCATCCATTAGCCTCATGAAGGTTGCGAGAGGATTCATCAATCCAAATGGCATAACCAACCATTCAAAAAGGCCCTCCATGGCTTTGAAGGCAATCTTCCACACATCAGAGGGTTCGATTGGTACCTGGTGATATCCCAAATTCAAATCGATCTTGATGAAATATTTTGCCCCCTTCAGTTGGTCCAAGAGGTCATCAATTTGTGGGATGAAGTACTTATTACAGATAGTGATCTTGTTCAGCGCCCGATAGTCAATACTGAGTCTCCAAGACCCATCCTTCTTTTGTACCAACATGATCGAGCTCCCACAGGGCAATGAACTCGGACGGATGTGACCTTTCTGCAGCAGCTCCTGAATCTGCCTCTTGATTTCATCATTCTCCAGAACGGAGCGTTGATATATTGGCCCATTGGGCAGTGGTGCACCTGGGGTCAGATCGATGGAGTGCCTGATCTGACAGTGCAGAGGAAGCCCTGCGAGGGAGGTGAAGATGTCCTCATTCTCCTTCATGACCTTGTCCATCTGTAGTTTTCGTGTGGAGGGGCCCTATCTAGAGGTCGTGGCCACTGTCGTCTTCTTTCCTTGAGGGAATATCATCTGGAAAACAAATTTCCTGGTTTTGGAAATGATCTTACTGCATTGTTTTGCAACAACCAAAGAGATGGCGGTAGGCGGTGCTACTTCCGGTATCCTGTACAACTTATTTCCCAAAGTAACAATAACAGCATGGGACCTTGATTCTTACACAGCATGTTGCTTCCACAAGTATGGTTGTCCTAATAATACATCACAAACTTCAAGGGATGCAATGTCACACAATACCTCATCCATGAAGGGCTTGATGTTGTATGGAAGGCGACACTGCTGGCTCATGTGAAGATCTCGTCCCTGGTGAAGCCACCCGATGGTGTGCGATTGTGGATGTGCTATGGTCGGCAAGCCCAGCCGCTTCATGACCTCTGCTAAAATAAGGTTCTTTTGGCTCCCGTTGTTGACAATGGACTGTAGCAGGGACCCCTTTACCCACATATGAGAGTGGAAAATATGCTCCTCCTCCTCTGGATCTTCAGGTTCCTCCTTTTAGATCTTCGTGGTGGCAATGGTGGCGTTGGGCTCCACATCCATAATCTGCTTCCCTTTGTCATTCCCCTTGTCGAGTTTTGACTTAGAGTCGGAACATGCATCTGATTCTGAAACCTTTAGCTCAGCCACTAGTGACTGCTTGAGCCAACACTCACTTGTGTTCTGAGTGGAGCCCTTATGGAACTCACACTAATTTCACGTGTCCATTTTCGGCTTCGTGGCATTGTTCCTTGCTTGCAGCATTGGCGGGTTGCCTTGGGCTGCCCCACCTTGGCTTTGTCCTTTGTTCTGCGATTTGGGGGCACCTTTCCCTTGCTTCGAATTCGCAGATCCAAAGTCTCGCTTCTTCGGTTTAAACTTTTACTCGACCTTGACAGCATATCAGTATCCCGTGCCAAGTGAGGAGATGTTCAGGAATTCTATTTCTTCCTAGATGTACTTGTGCAGGCAGTCCTAGTATTTGAGTACCAATGCTGCTCTAAATCCTTGATACCCAAGTTTGTGTGAAGGGTATGGAAAATATTGGTAAACTCTGGCACATCTTGGTCCCTTCGCTGCCACAGCATGGTCCACTTTATGTATTGATCCTCATAACTTCGGACATGGTAGGATTTCTCCTTGATGGCATCCAGGAATGAATTCCAAAGTGGGTGCAGCTAAAATTAGTGGGCTTATACTTTCATCCTTTTGCTCGCAGTAGGTTTCCCACCAGTCCTTGATGTGGGGGGTTCCTTTGAGAAGAGAGAAAATAATCTTTTCCCGACTGGAAAAATCCTGAACAGAAAAATAAACCTCTAGTATATTTAACCATTTATTGACAGCATTTGCGTCTATCTGACCCTCGAATATGGGGATTCCAAAATTAAATTGTACCTTAAATGGTGTGGCATTTCTAGAGTAGATGTTGGAAGCCGATGCGTTGCCCTTGGGTAGCTGCTGAAGGCTCTGGGGAAAGTTGTCCATCATCGCGCTCCTTTATTGCTCGAGGGCTTCCTCGAACAATATTTTGATTGGATCTCCTGCCCCCTCGTCTTTCGTTTCGTCTGCCACAGGGGGTCGTCGGGATTTGCGAGGCCGGTCTTGCAAAGGGTCGACCAGTTCAAGCCCTAACTCCTTATATCCTGACCTTGTTGGGGACATGCAAAGAAAAACAAAGAGCAGACCACTCTGATACCACTGATCCGAATTTAAACATGAATGCAACAAATTACAGAGATAACCATAAACACAAAGCTACAGTGGAAATAATACTTCATTTCATTAATGTAAAATACTGAAATATGCTTACAAACAGAAATGGAAATAAACCAGCTAAAGTGATGGTAGCTTATCTCTGAGAAGAGATGTGGCGGCTACATGCCTCTAAACTATGTCACAATGAGGCCCAAAGGCCTATTTATTGTTGAGAAACATTGGAAAACCCTAAACATCCAAAAACCTAACCCTAGATGATAAAATGCAAACTATGGGCCCCAAGTTTGGGTAAATTGGTACATCAACTTCCTGGGGTCGTAACTTTGGCATACAACCTCCATTTGACCCCACAATATCTCGTTAGAAAGATCTATTTGAGAACTAAAACTTTCGGAAGAGCAACATGGGTTCATGGACTGATGTTGCTCCTAGTTTTCCCAAAAAACGTCGTTTAGCGCCTCAAAATGGCTCCGAAAAGCTGCTAAAAATAGTAAACTATGCTACAATTAAGGAAATAGAAAATCTAAAAGAAACAATGGTGGGTGTCCAAGTGGACTTGGTGGGTGGGCACAAATATCCACTTGGATCACAAGCCTGCCTCCTCGATGTGCTATGGGAACAAGCATCATCTTCTCCTACATCATCTCCAATCACATCTCATAAATTTGGCTATACCATGTCTCCAAATGCTAGCTCGTTCAGTTCAACACTTAAGTTCATGTTGGTTTTTTGGCTTTCCCAACAAACAAAATTCATTGGACATTGGTATCCAAAAGGTTGTCCTCTCCTTTAGTTGACAATCATAGCATAAAATTTAAAAACACCTTATATTATTCAGTCATGGCTCATTTTCCTATGTTGGCAATGTATCAGCTGTTATATACCTAGGGGGGATAATATGGGGTACCAAGGGAGGTACCCAAGGTAATAATGTAATAATGGGATGGGCCATAGTAATAAATAAGGTGGTTAACCCATATCATGTAAGGGACCACAAGTAGTTAGTAATAATGTAATGAGCCCATGGTATTAGTTGATGGTATGAGGGAACCATGGTAATGACCCATGGTATTGTATGTATGAGGCCTATATAGAGGCTAGAGACTCCATGTCAAGGAATAGTGAAGGATTATTGTATGAACAGGCATATGGCTTGTGGAGTGTTCTCCTTCCTTAAGGAGTGAATGTATGGTGTTGCCCTACCTTAAGGGTTTGATCAATAAAGAATCATTTCATATTATTTCTGGGTTTATTTGCATTGTCATATATTTTCATATCAGATCTATAATATTTTTGGGTTAGATCTATAACAAGTGGTATTAGAGCACTTTCTTGGGCAAAAGTGGAGAATTTTTATTTTTATTTTTATTTATTTATTTGTGTAGGATTTCGGGGGCGGCAAGTTTTTAGATCAGATCTGCATGTTTTGGTGCAATATCTACAAAATCTAATTGCAGATTTGGATTCTTTGTGAAAAAATAGCCGATTTCAAAAAAAAAAAATCGGTTGAATCGGAGTCCGGATGAAGGAGATATCGCTAATCTAAAAATCAGTAGGGTTGCAGACAATTTTTCAGGGCAGCGAGTTTGCGGCGCAGATCTTGACGCCCTGGCACATGATCTGCAAAATCTAATTGTATATCTGGATTCTATGTGAAAAAACACCCTATTTCAAAAAAAAAATCGTTCGAATCGGAGTTCGGATGAGGGAGATATCGCTGATTTAACATCAGCTATTTTTGCAGAAATTTTGGTGACGACGGGAGAGTTGCAGCACAGATCTGAAATTCCAGTGTCTGGAACATGATTTCTATCACATGGGTAGATGCAGAATGGTTGTTCCATTTCTGAAAACAGGTCATGATACGAATTCTGAGCAATATTGACGGAATTGTGACCATTTCAAATTTTCGCCAAATTTTTTTGTGATGGTGGCCCTAGGGCTGAATTTCAGGGACTTGTATGAATTTGATGGCTCTCATCCAGCCAAATGGCTAGCACAAATGGAGAAATATTTTAGATTGAACTACATCATGGATGATGAGACTCAGTTGAGTGTGGCATTACTGTACTTAGACAATGAAAGACGACAATGGTGGCAATGGCATCGATGTTGCTATTGAAGGCCCTTGACTTGGGACACATTCACAAAAGATCTTTTGGTCCACTTTGACCGTAAAACTATTCTTGTGGATAAGCTCACACACAGAGACACACAGCTTAGCAAAGATTTTATTTTTACAGAAAAGAAGGAAATCAAGGAACCTAAAGGGTTATTTTCTGCTGGTATTTCCTTATTGCAGGTTCATAGATTGATTCAGAAAGAGAAGATCATTGTTTCTATAAATCCTAGTTGCAAGCATAATTTCATCAATGTTAATTTGACAAAGAAATTGCAAGTTCCAGCAAAACAAATTGAAAATACACAGGTTGATGATGAGGATGTTCAAATTTATAAGGATTTGAAGCTTTCTATGGATAAGTATGTGTTGCATGGTGATTTTTATACTTCAGAGATGAATAATATGGATGTTGTTTTGGGATATCCTTGGATGGAATCTACGAGTACTATCAATATTAATGTGCAGAAGAAATTCCTGAAGCTCTGGTATAAAAAGAAGAAAATTACATTACAGGATATTTCCATCAATAAACAGGTAGAGTCCACGAACGTTGAAGCAGAAGATGTTCCAGGGATTGACATATCAGATGATGAGCCTTTGATGATCGACAATCAAACACAAACAGAGGCTGAAGCAGACAAGGTTACAGGTACCTCAGATGAGGGCTCAGTGGTTGAAGTCATATTGGAAAAGAAGACACCACAACAGGCACCACAGCAGGGTGAATTAAAGAAAAAGACACTGTGGGTTAAAGCTTCAACATATCATCACCCACATCACCCCGCAAGAAAACAACCAACAAGATGGCAACCAATTAGCCACAAGGAAAACAACCCCCGTATGAAGGATAGCGAGGAGCGAATATCCAACTACTACATATCAACACAGAAGAACTGCCATGGTCAACTTCCATCTCAAGCGAGCGAGGCACCAGCGAGATCGAGGGTTCACCTTTCTCTTGGATGGCTAGATGCACGTGCATGGTACCAGTGGACTAACATTTTGAGTAGATCTTATTATTTGTGTTCTTCCCATGTTTCGGGGACGAAACATGCTAAGGGGGGTGCAATGTTATATACCTAGGGGGGATAATATGGGGTATCAAGGGAGGTACACAAAGTAATAATGTAATAATGGGATGGGCCATAGTAATAAATAAGGTGGTTAATCCATATCATGTAAGGGACCACAAGTAGTTAGTAATAATGTAATGGGCCTATGGTATTAGTTGATGGTATGAGGGAACCATGGTAATGACCCATGGTATTGTATGTATGAGGCCTATATAGAGGCTGGAGACTCCACGTCAAGGCATAGTGAAGGATTATTGTATGAACAGGCATATGGCTTGTGGAGTGTTCTCCTTCCTTAAGGAGTGAATGTATGGTGTTGTCTTACCTTAAGGGTTTGATCAATAAAGAATCATTTCATATTATTTCTGGGTTTATTTGCATTTTCATATATTTTCATATCAAATCTATAATATTTTTGGGTTAGATCTATAACATCAGCTAGCCATGGCTCCCATATCCATGCTAGAATTATAATCACATTAAAAATCTAGGGAAAATGAATAAATTATCATAAAAAATTATTGTTGAAACGAATTTCTATTACTTAAATTGCATTTTTTAATGCATAAATCAATTCAACACTTTAAATTTTTTTAAATTATTTGAATTATATAATTTTTACAATTAAAATCAATAATTTTAATAAATATTCTCTATTCCTAAACAAAACTAATTTTAAAAAAATGATGTTAAAAATATATATAATAATTTAAAAACATAAAAATATTTATATTATTTAAACTACGCGTTGATATAAATGTGAATGTCATTTGCAAAAGATTAAAATGTAAAGTTTACATGTTAACTCATTGTAAGTTCCGTATAAATGTGAATGTCATTTGCAAAAGATTAAAATTTTGGTTTAGATGTTAACTCATTGTAAGATCTGTTTGTAAGATTAATAGGGAGATAAGAAAAAAAAGCCATGGTTTCACTTATGAATATTTGTTTCTAACCAATATGTTAAATAAATTATGGATAAAAATATATGAAATTTGATATTACTTATTTTATTATGGTGTAGAGGTTTTATATAATTTTTGTTATAAAATGTATTAATATATATATATTTTAATTTTTTATTTAAGAAGTGTGGAGAGGAATCAAATATTTTGAAATGTAATTTTTTTATTATTATAATGCAAAACATAATCAAAGGTATATTTAGAAATATTTGATTCCTCTTAATATTTGATAACTCTGAAGTTAAAATGAATTTATACTCATTCTTAATAATAACATTAATATTTATATAAATTTTGGATATCTATATATTGGTTAATTTTTTAAAAATGTCTATGATACATTTATTTACATATACATGCAACATTTTTCCTTGACATATTTTATAATTTTTATATAATTTTTATAGTTTAAGTTTATAATGTAATATGCATAATATTGATGACATAGATAGATAGAATAATTCAAAATAAAGTTAATTATAAATATCATATTTTTGTATGATTATGAATTAAGTTTAAATACGAAGTTCTAATTGTTAGAAATATAAATCATTATCTTAATATATATGGTCAAATATATCTTGATTTATGTTTGTTCTCTTTGGTAGTTTTATCTTCCCTCACCTGCCACAATCCATCGTTCTTCTTTTCCTCCTTTCTTTACTCCAAATTTCCCCTTTAATCCCCTCCTTTTCATTTCATTTTTCCCTCTTTTAAGAGTTTTTATTTTTACTTAATTTTTTACCTTCCGTTTGACCTTCCCCGTTTTCCTCACTCCTTTCAATATGTCCATTTTTATGTCAATATAATTTTATTCTTTTCTTTCCTCCATTCAACCACTATTTTTTTTTTTTTTTTTGATGTTGTCTTATTGGAAGTAATGCTTTCATGACTTGTTAATTGTTGTGAATTGTAATTGTGTGAGTTCCTGGGTCAATAGTTGTACTAGCTATTTTTAATAATCTAGATCCACCATTATCAGATCTAGAAGTATCATATATTCCTATATATGTAATGTCTTTAAAATCAATACAAATATAGTGTAATTTGTGTTGTGTGTGCAATATCTCTAGCTCTCTTCAGATTTCTAACATGGTATCAGAGCATGTTTTGATTTGATTCCCTTATGAGAAGGCCAGGAAAATGTGAGAGAGCCTTGAGTGTTATTTATTCCTCTGTAAATAAATTAGGATAGGTGTAAATAAATTAGGATAGGAGTTTGTGGTGTGTGCACTGTTTTTTTGAATAAAATTATTTTTCTTGTGTAGATTTGTGGATTTGTGTGTTTAATTATCTAGATTTACAATTCTTCATATATTTCGTATGGTATCGCATGAGATTAATTGGTTTGGCGAGATCATGACAACACATAATCTAAGTATCTGTATCATCTATTGAACTTTAGGAGCATAATATTCTCTAGTCCTCTCTATTTTCACATAGTCGAGAGCCATGGTAGCCCCAAAAATAATCCTGCTTGTGGTCTGCCTTCTTTCTTCAGCCATTGTTTATGGAGATTCAACTGATTCTGAGGGGACCTGCGTTTACAACGTGTACATTAGGACGGGAAAGATATGGATGGCAGGAACAGACTCCACATCAGTCTCGCTCTGGTGGATCTGCTTGGCGGAGAGGTATTCGTCGGCATGGGGTGGCCTCACAGTGCCGAGCTACGACTATTTCGAGAGGGACAACCTTGACATATTTGGCGAACATATTCTGCAACTAGAAGTTATTCACAGTCAAGGAGTGGCTCGCCACCTACATTTCACCCTACGATCTCACCATCGTTAGTGATCAGTGCCCATAAGACCACCCCTCTATCTCCCATCTCTAAAAGCTCCATGTACAACCTCTCGTTTGAGTGTTAAGGTAGACAAATAGTGAAGTGAGCATTTTTCTCTCGTCTAAGAATTTACGCCAACAATTTGTAAGTCTCTCCGTGGGATAGGAGTGACCGACGATCTGTTGTGTCCATAGGGATAATTCCTTGTCTGTGAACGTTTAGCAAGATATTTTTGGAAGGGAGTCAAAGTGTGTGGAAAATTTGCATATGCAGTTACGAGTGGCTGAGAAAAAGTTATTGAGGCGAAGTATCAAATTATCAATTTCCCATACTGTCAGCATAAAGATGGGTATCATCGTCATGGGTATGGCGCAGATCGTTTATAGCTCATACAATGCACAACAACGTTATGTCACGGGTATGGAACAATTTTTAATGGTGGGATCTGACGTGATTCCGCAAACACGGTGGCACGTGCTTCCAACAAGGTCGTAGCTTCCCTGTTGAGAGGCTCACAACCTCGCGATATATTCCTTTTGAGGTTTGTTGATAATCGAGACGATACATTCCTTCTTCTTGCTTACATGGTATTTATTAAAAAACAATAAAAAAATAAAAATTAAATGAAGTAGAACTGCAAAGAACATATCACTTATTCCACTGATTAATGTGACCCAGGCATTAGTCACGTGTAGTTTCTAATAAACTTAGGTTGGTCAAACTTAGGTTGGTGTGACCAATCGTGCTTCGAGAGCGTCAGTGCAGGTTATTTTATTCAAGGTCAAGTTATAGAATTGTGTGTTGAAGACATTTTGCATCCATAATGCTATCTTAAATAACTAATGAAGGTTGCGGAGGGTCGTGGATTCAACAGATAGGGGTTACGTAGTTCCATAGTGTCACGCCCCCAATTCTTTTTTCATAAATTGACTTTCATGCGACATCGGCTAAGTATTTAACATTTTCATTAGTTAACTTACTTTCCATACTACGCCTAACATTCATCATTTTTAACCAGTAATATTAGTGTGCAAAAATCATTAATACAACATTCAACAACAGTGAAACACATAACCGTATGCAAGATAACAATATTTTATTATAATATCAGATTTTATAAGTTCACCAGGAGACAAGCTCGACCAGCTCTTACAAAGTCTTGAACGATTGTGTCATTTGTCCGAACGGGTGCACCACCGTGTGCTGTCGACTTGCCCTACCTGGGCGCCCTCCACACATTGGTTGCACCACTCTCCAACTCACACTTCTCTGTTCGCACCGTCGGTCACTCCTACCCGTGGTCGCACCACATCGTTCAACCAGCTGTTTGGTCATTGGGCGAGCGTACACTCACCCGTGTCGCCTCGCCCGAACACTGCCTTCGTTTGAGCTTGAACACGCCCGTCGTGCAGGCTAATACCACCCACGACCTGCGCCTTTTAATCGCAGTCCACCGCAGAGGTATATCGCACTTGTTCTGCGCTGCCAAGTTCGAATGATTTCCAACTCATCACATTGTGATGTTTATATGGTCGCTCCACCGCCCATGCGTTTCGCTGACCCACCCAACGCTTTGTTGTTTGGTTTGTTTCGTTTGAACGTCGGCCCACCCGTAATGTGGGTGACCGCCCAACCATCATGACTTTCACCCATCGACTCAAGTTGGCTCATGGGATACCTCCATTCTCTATCCTGCAACTTCTGACTCTCATACGCCATCGGATGCCCATCCTGCATAAGCACTCCTCCTATGGAAAAATCTAAAGCATTTGTGTGTACCTCAAACGTCTCTCGAAGTCCGGCAACTTCAGTATCGGTGTTGTAACCATTCTCTTCTTCAAATCATCAAATTCCATCTGACATTTGTTTGTCCAACTCCATCTCTTGTCTTTCTTTAATAGGTCTGTCAGTGATGATGTCACCTTGGAGTACCCCTCTACAAACTTTCGCTGGTAGTTGGTCATGCCCAAAAACACCCTCATATCATGGACATTCTTCAGTTCAACCCAGTCCTTCATCGCCTTCCCCTTGTTCGACTCCATCCGTATGTACCCTTGACCCACTATGTGTCCAAGGAATGGAATCTCGGTTTGAGCGAACATACACTTAGACTTCTTCAAGTATAGCTGATTCTCCTTCAGCGCCTTGAACACCAATGCTAAGTACTTCTTATGATCCTCCATGTTATCGTTGTACACCACTATATCGTCCAAGTACACTACTACGAACGAATCCAAGTATGGACGTAGAATATCATTCATCAAAGTGCAAAACGTAGCAGGAGCATTGCACAACCCAAATGGCATAACAAGGAATTCAAAGCTACCATACCTTGTTACTATTGCGGTCTTCCTTTCATCTCCTTTAGCTATCTGCACCCGATAATACCCACGCCTCAAGTCCAACTTGGAAAACACTCGGGCCTTTGCAAGCTTGTTGAAGCAATCTGCAGCTAATGGCAAAGGATACCTATTTTTTATCGTCTGCTTGTTAAGAGCACGATAATCACAGCACATCCGTAGCTCATTTCTATCCTTCTTTTGCTGGAACAATACTAAAGCTCCATTGGGGGACCTTGAAGGTCTGATGAAACCTCCATCAGTTAACTCCTTTAACTATTGTTTCAACTCCTCCAACTCAAGTCCTGACAACCGATAAGGTGCTTTAGCCGAAGGTTGCTTCCCTGGCTCAAGCTTAATGCTATGGTCCACTGCACGCCTTGGTGGAAGCCTCTTCGGTAGCTCATTGGGCATCAAATCTGCACACTAAGCTAGCACCTCAAAAATCTCAGCTGGAACAGGCGTCCCCACTCCATCATCGCCTTCGACTCCTTTGAATACAGCCGCATATGTCTCCATGTCTGACTCCTGCATAGCCTTCTCCAAACTTAGTGCAGAAACATGTTGCACCTTGACTTCCTTCCTTTGCTTATGAGTAGGCAAAGTCCAAGTCTATGACTGTCCAACCAGCATCACCTCATCACAGAAGGGGACAATAATTGCCTTATTTCCCTTCAAGATATCTTGCCCCAATATCACATCAAAATCGTTCATCTCCATCACTGTGAAGTCCAACTGACCTTGCCAGTCTTTAATCTGCACAGGCACTTCGTGTGCCAAACCTGCCACTTTAGCTCTAGAGTTTACCGCCTTGACTTCCACATTTGATGGGAAAATCATTAGTCCAACTTCTCTTGCTAACTGTGTCGTCATAAAGTTATGAGTGGCCCCCATGCCTACTAGAGCTTGAATGGCCTTGCCATGAACCATCATGTCTACGAAACCCAGACTGTGAATCCATGATTTCTCCATAACTTTTCCCTGCATATTTTCCTAGTCTCTGCAATTCGTTCTGATACCACTTGTCATGCCCCCAATTCTTTTTTCATAAATTGGCTTTCGTGCGGCATTGGCTAAGTACTTAACATTTTCATTAGTTAACTTACTTTCCGAACTACGCCTAACATTCATCATTTTTAATGAGTAATATTAATGTGCGGAAACCATTAATACAACATTCAACAATAGAGAAACACATAACCGTATGCAAAATAACAACCCTTTATTATAATATCAGATTTTACAAGTTCACTAGGAGACAAGCTCGACCGGCTCTTACAAAGTCTTAAACGATCGTGTCGTTTGTCCAAACGGGCGCACCACCACGTGCTGTCGGCTCACCCTACCCAGGCACCCTCTGCACATTGGTCACACCACTCTACAACCCACACTTCTCCATTCGCAACGTCGGGCACTCCTACCTGCGGTCGCACCACATCGTTCAACCAACCGTTTGGTCGTTTGGTGAGCGCACACTCACCCGTGTCACCTTTCTCGAACACCACCTTCGTTTAAGCTTGAATGAACCCGTCGTGCGGGCTCATACCACCCACGACCTGCGCCTTTTAATCGTAGTCCACCGGAGAGGTATATTGCACTTGTTCTTCGCTCCCAAGTTCGAAAGATTTCCAAATCGTCGCATTGGAATGTTTATATGGTCGCTCCACTGCCCATGCGTTTGGCCGACCCACCCAACGCTTTGTTGTTTGGTTCGTTTCATTTGAACATCGACCCACCCGTAATGTGGGTGACCGCCCAATCATCATGACTTTTCGCCCATCGACTCAAGTCGGCTCGTGGGTTTGAGCGTTCGCTTGCCCAATATAAGTACGTGACCGCACTCCACCTCGTCCACACTTCGTGTTTCCTAACTTGCCGAGTTGACCCGCGCTCATGTCTCACCCATGTGAGCTCGCCGACTCGCCCGATTCATCATTCAGCTCGTCCGGTGGGCGCACCCACTTGTCGTAACAACCGCAGGGCATTACACATAGGATGATTTAGAAGTGTTGATTCTGCAAAGTACATCAATGATGGTCTGAAGTGGTTATGTCTTAAATGGATCAAGTGGGAAGCTCGAAAGTGTGGTGAAGAAAAAAGCAGAAATTATGAGATTTCAGAGTGGATATGAGTGCTAGTGATGACCATATTAGACAAATTTGAGAGAGATTCATTCATTTTTGTAATATCTACTTTCTTTTTTTGTCATGTAATAATTAAGGGAGGGTATTGGAGTAACACTTCCATGACTTCCAAGTTGTTGTGAGTTCTAATTGTGTGAGTTCTCAGGTTAATAGTTGTACTAGCTATTTTTAGTAATCTAGATCCACCATTCTTGGATCTAAAAGTATCATATATTCCTATATATGTAATGTTTGTGATATCAATAAAAATATAGTGTGATTTGTGTTGTGTGTACAATCTTTTTCGCTCTCTTCAAAATTCTAACATCTCTCTCATGCTTTAAATTCAAATCCCGACACTCTCTTTTAGCATCTTTAAAAATTTTCACTCATTTACATTGTTTATCTCAAAAAATAGTCAACCTTATAACTATTACATACATATTTTACATTTCTATATTTTGAAACTATTTTATTTTTTAATTATACACTAATTAAGTTATTATGTGTTTATTAATTATATATTTTGAAATATTATGATTATGAATATGAGTCATTATTATTTAAATTTATTTAATGTGATATGTTTATTATAATATTTCCTTAAAAAAAATATGTATAATATAACAAAATAAATGAAATACATTTATTATTTATATTTTTTTTATATTTTTACACTAATCACATTATTATATTGTATTATTATTAGTTCACATAATGTTTCATTTCACAAACATTTCAACATCTATTCTATATTAAATCAACATCTAATTTACACCCATTTACCAACCCTAACCTACATTTTATACTACCTCTGGAACGTGTCTATGGACAAGGACTTTCATCCAGTGGTTTAGGCAGTGAATGTTTGGATTTCAATCTCAACACTAAATTCTATGGGCTTTCATTAAAGGAGTTAGAAAAAACCGTGTTCTTGAGGAACTGTTTGAATTTTTACTACATTAAATGAAATATAGATTTTAAATAGGAAAATTATGTAATCACATTTTTATCGTGACTTAAAAAGATCCATGCGAAGTCTAAGTCGAGATGAGAGTAAGCATATTTTACAGCTTGTGTAAGGATGTTAGTTATTAAAATTGAAATTTAGTTTATATCAGTTAAAATTAAAAATTAAAAAAAATAAAATTATACCAGTTTAAATTTATTTAATTTTAGATTTACCTGAGTTGAAAGATCAAATTTTTCTATTTGCAAAATATATTTTTAAAGTAAAATTTGATAAAAAATTTAAACCTCTAAAAAAATATGATAAAAAATTTATACCTCTAAAAAAATTTGATAAAACATTTATACCTCAAAAATCTAATTCCTCATCAAAACCTAAACTTAACTAATATTATAATATTTGTTCAAACTTTTTTTTGACCTCCAAAAATTTGATTCCTCTCCTGACATCAGTATCTAGATAGGACTAATATTATAATATTTGTTTTCGTTCCGTGGAAATGGGTTGGTGTGAGTGTGGCAAGTTCGGTTTGAATGACTTCAGGGAACTGCAGTTATATACTTTGGGTATATGGGTGTTTTACGTATTGGAGTGAATGACTATTAGTTTTATACGCTCAATGAATCAATAAATCTTGCACACAAATTGGCCGCAGGGTACTTCTATATGATTCTAAACTTGTATACACTGCATGAAAGAACGAATCAATTTGGATTAAAAAACTGCTTTGTTTCTGTCACGACTAAACAAATTATTATCACACTTAAAATATGCATGATCCAACCGTATGTGCAATTGAATATAGAGGTTCGTGCTCTGTTGGGTAATAAATTAATAAATTATAGTGAATTGATCCCTTGGCATATATCATTTGAAATTATTAGAGGAACTGGCAGAATCGGTAGCAATGTGGGATTGTTTGAGTAATCCGAAAGGTATAAACATTAATTACTGTAAAATTCATATGCAAAGATTCCCTCTGACGAAAGGTGGAACTCAGAAATCTCAATCTCTTGGCTAGTAATGAAAGATGCTGGTATAAAGAAGTTAGCATTCATGAATATTAATCTTTTTAATCTATTTATTATTATTGAACTTCTTCAAAATAACAAATAGTATAGATGCTGAATTTCAATCTTCTAACTAATAAATTTTTTAATATTAACTTGGTTACTTATTTATAAATAATCTCATTATCGAATAACATAAATCATATATAAATGAGAACTTAAGTCTTATTCATTCAAGTGATAGTAACTACTCTAAATATGAAATACCTATTATCATTTAGCAACTATAAACTAATTGAGTAAGGGATATACAAGAGCCCATAACCAAGCTATTTGTTTATTTCTGTTGGAATTCCATGATTTATTTCAAGAATGTTGGTGGTGGGAGCGTTTGAATCATTGTTTTGATGGTAGAAATAGATTCAACACCATCAAAAACTCATAGGGCAACCAAAATTATGAAGCTTGATAGTTGTAACCTCCACTTCCAAAAATTTTGGTTAGATTTAGTCAAAATCATATCGGATTTTCAATTATTTTATGGGCCAAAACTTTAGCTCCTTGTACTATTAATATTACTCAATATCTCCATCAACTAGTTTATCTCAAATTAAAATAAATACTCCATCTCAAGCCAAGATAAGTTTCACATAGGTTTAATTAGTTTCACTTCTAATAGCTAGAATGCCATCATCATTGTTAAAATATGCTAAAGTATGCATTTTCTCTTAGCCATTGAAACCTTATTCAATGTTGTTGGTATCTTTGGGATGCAAAAGTAGAGTCTTCTCGTCAATAATTTGAATCTCTTTCTTCTGAACTTGACAATATTGAGACTGTGTTGATTTAATAGACTAAAAATGGAAGACAAAGTAATGGAAAGGTAAGATGCAATTCACAGGTTTGAGACAAGGCTGACATTGAAGTCTGCTCACACTTACTCTTACATTTATGAACCTATAGTCGAATAAATTTATAAAAATACAATATAGTTTAAGAGTTTAAATAAACTATTAAAGAATAAAATTTAAAACAAAATTAAGATTAATAATCTAAATGAGGCAATAACAATATATAACAAAGTCTAAAAATGCCTATATTAGAATTTTCTCCATTATTCTATTAACATCCCCTTAATAGAGAAATGTGCTCTCAACAACACTAAATTGGTTTCTAAATATTTCAAACTTTGTCTTTCTAAGTCTTTTTCAGAATGTTAGCCATATTTTCATTTGTGATACAATAAATTAGATAAATCTAGTTTGAATGCATGGGTATTGGGTTTCAATGTGCTTTGATCCAGCATGATACACTGCATTGTTAGCTATGATGATCATATTTTATAACCATTGACATTTTCTTTTCTTCTCCCACATTTTGAAGAATCCACCTGAACCAAACTACTTCACAAGTATCACTACGTAAGGCTTTCCACTCATCTTCAGTTGATGACGAAGAAATAGTTGTTTTTTTCTTATTGCTCCATTGGATGATCCCAATTCCAAGGATAAATGCACATCTTATGGTGGATTATGTCATTAATATTTTGGCCCAACCTGAATTAAAAAAACCTGCCAACTCAACATCAAATTTATCAATATATTTAATACCAAAATTAACAGTCCCTTTCATATATCAAAGGACTTTCTTCATTGCTTTCCAATATATTTCATGGGCCTTAGCCATGTATTGACTAAGGATGTTTATTGAATATGCTATGTTCAACCTAGTTGCAGTGAGATAGTTTAGACTCCCCTCAGATGACAATAAAGTGCACCATCAACCTCTTTTGTCTCATCATCAATGCAAAATTAAGATTATGTTCTAAAGGAATTGACATTACCTTTCATTGATTCATATTGAATCTTTTGAGTAGCTCTCTTGTGTATCTACTTTTTGTGACTAGTGTCTGGCCAACTTCTCTCCATAGCTCAAGACCTAAGCAATAATGCAATTCACCATGGTCTTTCACATCAAAACCATGTGACAATTACCTTTAATTTTTTCAATGAGCTTAGATCCATTCCTTGTTATATGGTAAGATCATCAACATAAAAGGAAATCAAAGAAATTTTCCCCTTTTGATTTAGCTCGATATATAAGTTACGATCACTCTTACTTTTCTTAAAACCTTTCCAAATAAAGGAATAAATTTTCACATATCAAGATCTTCGTCCCTATTTCAATATAAAAATGGCTTTCTTTGATTTACAAACAAGATGCTCTTGACCCTTCTTTACAAATCCTTCTAGATGAGCAAGATATACTTCTTCCTTTAATTCATGATTGAGAAAAACATATTTTACATCTAACTACTGTAGTTTCCAACTATTTTTTTTGTTAAAGAAATCATCAATTTAATTGTGTTTAGCTTAGATATAGGTGCAAAGGTATCTTCATAATCAATTCCCTCTTTTTGTGAATATCCCTTTGCAACCAATCTAGCTTTGGATCTATCTATAGTACCATCAATGCTAAATTTGGGTTTGAACAACCATTTACAACTTATGGGAACTTTGTTTTTAGGAATTTAGTTAATTCTAATATATTATTTTTCATCATGGACTCATATTCTTCATTTATTGCATCACTCCATTCTTTATGTTCTTTCGCTTGTTCAAAATTGAAAGGCTATATGACATTGATTACTTCAGTCATCAAGGTGTAGCCTTTATACATTACAAGAAATTGAGTTTGGCATGATGACCTCCTTGGTGCTTCACTGATATCACCTATTCTTGGTGTGCTTTATCTACTTTCAGTGTCCATGTTGTTGTATTCTTCCTCCTATTTCTATTCCGGATTATCATCTGCTACTTCTTTAACATTATCATCATAATAAGGAATATTGTATGCATCATAATTGTCCACTTTATGGCTTTCATCAAAATGCTCATGAAATAACATGTCTCTACTTGCAAACATTATTATTTGCACGGATAAAACATATTATATTCTTTGTGATCAGAACCATTTGAGCATTAAAACTATATATATATATATATATATATATATATATATATATATATATATATATATATATATATATATATATATATATATATATATATTAATTGAATGATGGTGTTTTTACAAGGACCTTGGCTTAAATAAGCCTTAGGGCACCTTTTCGAGGAGCAGCATGATCTTTGATTGTGCCCCAATTACATAATTAATTAATTATGTAACAACGATATTTTTTGGAAAAAATATTATGTCTCCTAGGAGGCTTCTTCCTCTAGTATATTCTCCACTTGATAAGTTATGCGTTTATTATTCGACATCGCAACTTCCTTTCCTGGTGGTAACAATTCCATTTGGTTCTAAGATGAACTTTCCTTCATCATCTAATATAATAAGCGTTGTATGTGCTCATTTGTGTCTCCCCAATGTTTTTTTAAGACAAGATATATGGAAAACATTGTGAAATCCACTGTTTCTAAGAAGGCTTAAGTTGTATGCAACTTGGTTGATCTTTTTGTTAATATGATGTGATCCATAAAACTTTGGCGACAATTTGTTTTTTCATTTTTTGTTTTAGGGATAATTTCTTATAACGCTAAAGTTTAACAAATACCCATTCTCCAACTTCAAATTCTCTCTTTGTTCTGTGTCGGCCAGACTACTGCTTCATGTGGTTTCTTGCAATACTTAGATTTTCTTTTAACGTTTGAAAATCTTTTTGGGTTTCTTCTAATTGCTCCTTAATTGTTGGAACTTTTGTCTTGGAAATAGCCAAATCCTTCCATTTGGGAGGTTCATATCTATACAGAGCTTGAAATGAGGTCATCTTTGCGGAAGTGTGATAAGTTGAATTGTACCACCATTCAGTAAGATGTAACCATTGAGCCCACTTAATTTTTTGGCCTGATGCATAGAAATTAAGGTAGGCTTATAAGCATTTATTCACAGTTTCTGTTGACCATCTATTTGAGGATGATATGCATAACTCATGTTGAGGTATGTTCCAATATGTTTGAAAAACCCCTTCCAAAAATTCACCTTAAATTTAAGATCTCTATCACTACTTTAGGAATCCATGTAATTTTATAGATATTCTTGGAAAATATCCTGGCAATCTATTTTTCTGAATCTTATTTCCTCATTCCTATGAAGTGTGCATATTTTGTGAGTATGTCTACTACTACAATAATTTTATCTTTCCCTTCTGACATGGGTAATCCTTCAATAGAATCCATTGATATTTCTTCCCATTTTTGGTTTAAGATGCTTAAGGGGTGGAGCAACCCTCAGGTCATAATGTTCTCACTTTTATTTCATTGAAATTGATCACATTCTGCTACATATTTTTTAATATCATTATTCATACCTCTCCAGAAGAATGATTGACATGCATTATATTAGGTTTTAAAGAATCCTATGTGTCTCGTTCACAATGAATCATGCGAATATTTGAGAATCTTGGATTTAAATTTGGAATTTGAACTGAGATACATTCTTCCCTTGTACCATGTTATAATATCGTTTTTCCATTCAAATTTTGAATTATGAGGAAGGTTATTGATTATAGCACTTGTTTCTGATTATTTTGCATATTCACTTCGAATATCATTAAGCCAATCGGGAACAACAACTGAAACTGCAAGAAATGATGGTTCTTCATCTTTCCTAGGCAAAGGATAAACTACTTAGACATTATCTTTCCCTTTGTTATGTAATATATCCATATCAAAGGCAACGATTTTTTCAATCCATTTCTGTTGTTCTGTAGATAGATTTTTTTGTTGGAGGAGATATTGAAGACTATTATGATCTGTTGATATTGAGAACTTACTTCCCAAGAGATATTGTCTCCATTTAGCTAAAGTATGCATAATAGCAAGAATATCCTTTTTGTATGTAGACTTCAGAAATTCTTTCTTATTGATCTTCCTGCTTTCAAACGTAAGTGGGTGGCCTTCCTGCATTAGTACTGCTCCTATACCAAAACATGAAGCATCACACTCAATTACAAATGATTTTGAAAAGTTCAGAGTTTCCAATACAGGGGCATTAGACACAAGTTCCTTCAAGTCTTAAAAACACTTTTCTGCTTCATCATTCCATCGAAATGAGTTCTTCTTTAGAAGGATCATTAGGGGTGCGGTTATATGGGAATATTGTTTTAAAAATCTTCGATAATATCCGGTAAATCCTAAGAATCCTCTTAGCTTGGAGCTATTACCTGGTTTAGGCCATTCCCTTATAGCCTTTACCTTATTAGGATATAATTTAACTCCTTCTTTGGATATTATATGTCTGAGATAGTCTACTTCCTCTTTCCCAAAAGTGCATTTGGACTTTTTGGCATAGAACTAATGCTCTTCTTATACATTAAGGATTTGCTCCAAATGTTGTAGGTGCTCCTTCCATCATTTACTATAAATTAGAATGTCATCAATGAACACTAATAGAGACTTCCTTAGATATGGACGGAATATGTCATTCATAGTAGCTTGGAATGTTATCAGTGCATTGGTTAAACCAAAATACATTACTTTAAACTTGTAATGACCTTCATGTGTTCAGAACACAATTTTTGTTACGTATTCCAGTCTTATTCTAATTTGGTAATACCCTGATCTTAAGTCCAATTTTGAGAAGTATTTAACTCCATGTAGTTCATCCAACATTTCATCGATAAAAGCGATTGGAAACTTGTTTTTATTTTTTATTTTGTTTAGTCCTCGATAATCAATGCATAATCTAAATGATCCATCTTTCTTTCGAACTAATAGAACTAGAGAAGCATACAAACTTCCAGTTTTTGTGATAATGCCACATTTTAAAATATCTTGGACTAATCTTTCAATTTCAGTTTTTTAATGATGTGCATATCAATAGAGCTTGATGTGATGGGATTTGATCCCAATTTTACTCCGATTGTATGCTCGATTTCTCTTTTAGGAGGAAAATTCATTGGAAGATCTTGGAATACTTTTTCATGCTTTTGAATTAGCTCTTCGACCTCCAGTGCTTCTTTATTGACCAGATTTGAAGTAAACATTTCAAATTGATGACACTGTACTAAATAAGGTAGTGCTCCTCCCTAGATCATTTTAATCCTCTTGGATGATGATACAATTTGATTCTCAAGGGGTTGAAACCCATATAGCTTATATTTCATCCCTTCCCATTTAAATTTAATAAATTTCTTTTGATGATTGGCAGAGTAAGTATCTAGTGTTTGAAGCCATTGGATACCTAGGACCACATCCACTCCTCCTAATGATACAGTGTAGAACAAAGATTCTAGATTATAGCCTTGAATTTGTATTTTGACTTTATGACATTTCCCCACCTTTCATCTTTGTTACCATAAGCTACCATAACCTTCATGTTGGGCAGGGAAAATGTGAAAATGTTGATTCTTTTCGCCATAGTTGAGTCCAAAAAATTATGGGTGCTACCAGTATCGATCAGAACCATTACATTGCTCTTCTTGATATGTCCTTTTAATTTTAATTTCTGGGGCTACGATATACCTATCATAGCCAATCATGACACTTGCGTTATATTCTCATTATCTAGTTCTGGAGAAAATTATGGAGAATATTTGGTTTCTTCTATGTCCAATTCTTCATTGTCTGAATCATTAGTTGCTTCACATTTATACAAGTTCTTGGTTTCTTTTCCTTCATCAAATCTATGTCTAGGGTCGCATTTTTCTCCACGACATCTGCAATTTCCCTCTTTCATTTTTTACATTTCCAAGTTAGTTTTTTCTCCTTCACGAAGATGCAGTGGAACATATTTTGTGTTTTCAGTGTTCACGTCTTTGAGAAAATCTTCGTCTCGAATATACTCTTTCAACCTTAGACCACTGCATATTATTAGTAGATTTTTCCTTATGTCTGGCTATCTCTACAGAAGTGATGTCGAATCTCAACCGTAACCTGGAGATGGGGTTTAATTCTCGTGGTGTATGATTGAATGAAACATGTTTATGATCATCTAGGTACTCATCTAGCTAAAGTCTCCCATTCTTTGGTGTATTAGTCCACATCTCCTTTTTTTTTTGTAGTCAAGTTAGTGTCGAGAATATCTCTTCTTCCTTGACACCTTGGAACCTTTTAAAGAATGAAATTTTGAATTTCCTCCAATTGATAGCAAGTGTCGCCTTTTTCCACCACATATACCAATTATATGATTCTTTTTCAATTTGCATGGATGTATGCCTGATCTTTTCATCATCATTGCCAATACCATAAATCTCAAAAATATTCTTCTACTTTATTAAACCATGCAACGCTGCACTTCTCATTACCATCAAATTTGGAGAGTTAAAGTTTTTCTCTTTGTTGACATGTCACAACTGTTGGAGTAAAAAGAATTTACTGATTCACAAGCTGCATATTTTGAAATTTGTGTTACTATTTTTTTGATGTTGCATGGACGATACTTTTGGAGACTCGGGTTTCTCATGTGATTATGATGATTTTGACGAATCTGGAGAATTGAGATGTTGAGTTGCTTCATCATTCTCGGGTATTTGATCGAGTGTAATCTTCAACTTGTCACAAATACAAGTCAACATCGCCATTGATTGACTATGATTTAGATTCACCGTAGTTGAAAGGATTAGATGATTTTTTTTAAACTCATTATGGTTCTGATTGAGTTGAATTTATATTCTCTTTGTTGTATTCTAGAGCTCCTCAATGTTTTCTCCATGTCCCGTCACCTTAGTCTCAAGATCTATCATTTTTTATTAAAATCAGTGATCGACATTGATGAAGACATTAATTGGGTATGAACTAGAGTATACTTATCCAGCTTAACCCTTTTTCTTATGTTGACCCTAATTTTTTTTTAAATAAATATATTAAATATATCTATCTATATATATATATATATATATATATATATATATATATATATATATATATATATATATATATAAGTATATAGTATTTATTTATTATTTAATGGCCACGATTATAAAATCAAAGTGCAGTGTTTGGTGGTTCAACAAACAACGTCGTTAATTGAGATTGGACACGGTGACAATGATGTTAACCAGAGAATTGGATGTGAGCACAGTAGGGACAATGGACAAAGGTAAAGAAGACTCAAGGATGGTGCTTGGACATATCAGAAAGGAGCAGATCCGCAATGTGGCGAGGGATGGAGTGAAAAGGAGTGGATCGACAATGCGGTGAGGGACGAAGTGGAAAAGAGAATAGAGTTGTTGGGAATGGTGGAAGAACATCGATCAATGCCATTGAACAACGAACAGGAGCAGGAGTGACTGGCTCTAATGCCACCTGGAGCATTAAAACTTCTAAATATTTGTAACATGATAAAATGCTTTACTTCTAAATATTTGTAAATGGCTTGCTAGTTTGTTTATAGCCATAAAGAGCTTTGAAAGGAGTTTTATGGTCTTAACTTTTAGTTAGACTCTTATTTTTCAAATAAACGCTAGTACTAACAACTTCAACCCAAAAATCATTGGTAGGATTTTACCTTTTGTCATGTTTCATGCAGCTTCCACTAAGGTTATATTCTTTCTTTCAATGACTTCATTTTGTTATGGAGTATGTGGAACCATGAACTAGTGCACGATTCCATAGGTTCTTCAATACTTGATGAATGCACTTGATGTATATTTCCCCCCTTGATCTAATTAGAGGATCTTGTTGTATTTACTTGTTTTCTTTTATCCATATTTTTTAAATATTTAAAGCATTTAAATACACCATGTTTCTTTCTCATAACGTAAACCCATATATATATTGTGCAATCATTAATAAAGATCAGGAAACAGTATGCTCCTACAAGTGATTTTGTCTACATAGTACAACACACATTTGTAAGGAGAAGTTCAAAAATGTCTCTTTTTATTTTATCTATATCAATCGATAACTCTTCCTCATAAAAGTTGCCTAACACACACCCTTCACATGTACTATGTTCATTTTCATGCAATGGAAGTCTCTCCATCATTCGTTTTTTTTTGTAGTAGAAATTCATGCTGGTTAAGATGACCATATCTGTTGTACCATAAATATTTTGTTGTAAAGGTTGTAGCTTCCAATGCTTGTCCTGCTCATCACATCAATCATATATAAGTTTGCAACTCATTTTCAAGTTGCAATAACATTGTAATGATCTCACATATATTTTACCACATAATGGGAATTTACAAGTTCTACCTTCAAATCTGTTGGAATATCTAATTCCTACTTGTCTCTAGTTGTGATTCTCACTAAGTAAAGGACTCTGTTCCTAGTAGTTCGGATCCATTTCCTAGTTTCGTCTGTGGTTGAGAGATTTCCTCAACCAACGGATTGTGTGTCTAAAATAATCTCTCTATCTTGAGGCAACATTCTTGTATATATGTAATTGCAATTGATTAATAAATGTAATTTGGATTCTCAGTTTTTACAACTTTTCAGGGACATGTGCACACAAAAGCACATATTTGCTCACATTGTATATCTACTCAAACACAAATCCACACAACCAACTCTGACTCAACACACACAACATCATGCCTCACACTCAATGCACCAACTCCTTCACTACTCACTAGTTGGTCACACTAGTCCTTACTTACATAGCATCTCACGCCAAGTACCCACACTAGTCTTTACACAATTGTGCCCAATAGCCACACCAATCTTGATAAATGCAACAATTTCAATACACAACATTCTTCCTTTCTGACAAGTCCACAACCCTCCAACAAGTTAAATTATGGTACCAACATACCAAGACATAAAATAGAAGACAAAATAATGAAAAATTAAGATTCTCACATTTATCAAACCACTTTAAATACATTTATAATTTAAACAAACTTAATAAAATTTAAAATTTAATTAAAACATAATTTTAACTATACCAATACATAACAAAACCTAAATAATATCAATTCTAAAATTTTCTCCATTATTCTACTAACGTGAATCTGTCCAAAACTTAACCATAACAGCAGCATATGGCATGGATGCTATCTCAAGATTGATACCCAAAGTTTTCATCGTTACGCATTCTACCTCTATTAGCACTGTAAAATGTTTACTGTTTGTCATTAACCTTTCTAACTTCTAACAAACACTAGAAAGGTTACACCCTTTGCACATAACCCAAATGAAACTGGGTTTAGACATACGGGCGTACTTACTGGAACCTTGCAAACACGAAGCAGGAAATGGTCATCAAAGAAAGATGTGAGCATGAACATTTTATGAATTTTGCACACTTCTTTTTTAGTTAAAGCTTAGTGAGCGGAAACATGAAGATAGACGTCCGTGTTTATGACTTAGTGGGTCTGCAACAATGAAAGTCAAGAAAGTAGATGGATCAGAAGTAATAAGTTATGATAGCAACTAAATTAGTTGAAATAGAGCTTCAGATAGCAACCCGGCCATTATATATATCCATATATTTCTTCATTGAAGAATTTTAAATTTATAATAAATTATTAAAATTAATATAAAAGTATTAAAAATATAATATCACTTAGATGAGAGAACTAAATAATATAATTTCACATGCTTTATTTTACTTGTTTGGTTGTCTTTCTTAATATTTATAATTGTTAGATTTTCATATACATTTTATAGGAATGGATCACGTGTCCTGGATTATTTTGAGATTCACTTTGCGACCACTCATAAAAGTAATGATAATGGTTTGAAAGTTTACTAATACCCACTGAATTATTCTGAGATTCACCCTGGGACCACTCATAAAAATAATGATAATGGTTTGGAAGTTTACTAATACCTACATTCATCCCGGGACCACTCATAAAAGTAATGATAATAGTTTAGAAGTTTACTAATACCTACATTGTCACCCTAAAACCACTCATAAAGTAATGATAATGATTTTGAAATTTACGAATACCTAAAAATTTAAAAATTAACCATAATAATAATAGTTTGAAATTTTACTAATACCTACACCCATTTTAATGCAACTAAAAACCTAACCATAATAAACAGAATTTCCTTCACACCTAAACTAATTAACCAAAACAAAAGAATTTGTTAGAAGTCATCTACTACAAAATCTGTATTTGCTTATTGCATTTTATGTTGAGTTCTTGGCTCTTCATATTAAATATGATATAAATGGTCCCTTTCAATGCTCCCGTTCCGTTCCTTTAAAAAAAATCCGAAGGAATGTCTCTATTTGCAATAACAAGAATTTCCATCGCACGTAAGCCAATTGACAAGGGCGAAGGAGTTAGTTAGAAGTCAGATGCCGCAAAATTTGAATTTGATTATTACATTCTATGGTATGTTCTTGGCTTTTCATATTACATGGGATATAAATGGTTCTTTTCCATGCTTCTTTTTACTTTAAAACAAAAATTCCGAAGGGAAGTCTTTTATAGGAATATTAAGATTTATATGAATTTGAATTTGGTTTGTCAAAGAGATCACAACTAAATCTAAATTTGAATCAAATTTCCTTTGGAAATAAACATAATGTGATTTTGAATTAAATTAGATCAAATATAACACTATGTGAATTTGAATTTAATTGGATCAAATATATAGAAAATCAAATATATAGATCAATTATCTGCAATTAAGTTAAGCTTATGAAACACACACTTGAGATCACTTCTTTTCTATGTAAAATAATTATTATCAATATGAGGATTCTTACATATTAAAAACAATTAACCTATAACTAAGTTAAACCTAGGAAAAACACACTTAATGAGAGTTTTTTTTAGAATTTTATTATCAATGTGAGGATTTCGGGAAAGGAGATGAAAATTGTTTTTTAAATTATCAATGAGTCATTTTATAAATTTATAGGTAAGATATATTTATAATATTGGTATAAAATTATTATTTTATGTAAATTTTGTTAATGTATGTAAATTGGAAAATTTATTAGGGATTAGTGGTTCATTTTTAGTATAAGATAGAAAAATAACAATATAGCTTGAAATATCTAACGCTTTTTTATCTAATCAATTATAACAAAATCAACTAAATCATTATTCAAATTTGGTCAACCAGTGAATTTACATGCTTTGACATTCTTTAACATTAACAATGCCTAAGTAATATATCTTAAACTAAAAACCAATTATTTCCAATTGTTTGGTGAATATGCCTGCTAGCTAATCTCAAGATCCACAAAATTCAAGGAAAATGTCACCATTGTTGGCAAGCTCGTGAATGAAGTGATGGCAAGTGTCAATGTGTTTGGTTTTTTGGTGAAACACATGGTTATTTGACAATGAATTGTTGAACTTTTCTACAAAAAATAGAATTTAGCTCCTTCTCAACATGTGCAATCTTTCAAGAGTCTCTTTAGACATGCTACATGAAATGATGTTATAGGAGCTGCTACATATTCTTCTTCTACACAATATATTGAGACAATGAACTATTTCTTAGATGCCCATGAGATCAATTTTGTGCCTAAATGAAAATCATATCATGAGGTGCTTTTCTTATCATTAGTTGTATCAGCAAAGTCATGTCTATGTATTGTGTAGATGTGTTTTCTTCATAAGTGATGTACCACATCCTATCATTAGTTATACCTATAATATACATTAAAAATCGTTTCCATCTTTTCAATGAAAGTCCTTGGAAGAATTTATAAATTTGGAAATGAAACTCGTTGCATACATATCATCAAGCCTACTTGTAGTAAGGAATGTGAGGTTTCTTGCAAGCCTCTTATTGAGTGTTGAATCAACTGTTGTTCCTTCATCCTAATCGTTGAATTTTGTTCCTATTGCAATATGTGTTTCTATTGGTTTTAATTTATCCTTCCTATACCTATTCAAGATATTTGTAGCATACTTTTGTTGACATTCGAAAATGCCTTAAGTAGATTGCTAAACTTCAATTCTCAAAATGTACTTCATGAAACCAAGCTTTGTCATATCAAACTCTTTTTTCATGGAAGCTTTGAAATCATATAACATATTTCTAGTATATATCATATTATCAACATAAAGACAAAATATAAGAATTTTACATTGCCAATCTCATTTTGTATAAAGGGTGGGCTCAGTACATCTACATACCACCCGACCACAAGTTGGGTTGAACCAAATCTCTCTTTCATCCAATCACCCCCATGCCATATTCCAAGCATGAATGTAGGATCTCATGGAACAAATCAAACAAAACCAATCTAGGGTTTCCAGAGGCCAACCCACCTCAACCCTCAACTAGTGATTCCACCTCACGGTCGGACATCACTAACCATCACTACACTGGTCTCTTACCCAAGTTGTTAAGGGCTCTAGAGCGTTTGTTCCAACGAGGGCTTCCAAGACTAGTAACTCAATCCACCAAGGGCTTCCAGAAAATTTTCCAACCAAGTGTTCGAGGATGTTATGCTCTTGACCTGTGAGAAGATACCAGAATACCCAATATGCGAAGAAATATACCCAGAACACAAAACAATAAGAAATAACAGCATGTATTTTATTATTCAAAAAGGAAAGCAATGTTCACTTGCCTCTTCGAGGGGGCAACCTCCAATAGAGCTGGGCTCAATTACAAAATAAGACACGACACTCCTCACGGGGAGTCTATATCCTTTATATAGGATTCATACATGCAATACCACGGGTCAGTACCATGGTTCTTATTAATACCATCTATCTAATGCCATGGCCCATTTGCAACTAATTGTGGTCCCTTCTTTAAATGTGGGTCAACCACTTACAATTATTAATATGGGCTTTATTGACTCTTTACTTAACTATAGCTATGACTTGACCATAAATAAGGGGGTTAGGGTTGGACCCTAACATGCTCTCCCCCATAAAAATAGCCTTGTCCTCAAGGCTGAAGCTGCAGAAATTGCTGAAGTACAGTGGCTAGTTCCTAGGTTGCATCTTCTAGAGAGGTTTCTTTCCACTTGACAAGGACTTCCTTGATCGTGTGGCCACGCAAGTGGCTTTCTCGCGTGTCAAGAACCTATTCAGGTTGGAGTCAAATTGAACCTTCTTCATCCAATTCCGGTATATTGGTTTGAATTCGGCAATGGTTCCCAATCACTTTCTTGAGGCATGAGACATGAAAGACTGGATGAATTTTTGCAGTGGGTGGCAAAGCTATCTTGTAGGCTACTTCTCCAATGTGTTGAAGTACTTGATACAGGCCATAGAATTTTGGAGATAATTTTTGACAACCCTTGTCTTTGAGTGATGTTTGCTTATATGGTTGCAACCTCAAAAATACCTGATCCCCTTCTTGAAATTTGCGTTCTAAACATTGTTGATCTGCCTGTTGCTTCATACGGTTTTGATCTTGATGGAGATTTTCTCTAAGGTGGGCCAACATGGTTGTGAAGTTCTATAGGAGTTGATCCACTGCTTGTACCTTTGAGCATCCCTGGATATAAGAAGTATGTGAAGGAGGGAGTTGACCATAAACTGCTTCATATGGAGACATTTTGGTGGTGGCATGATATTTAGTGTTATACCACCATTCGTCTAGAGGTAACCACTGTACCCATAGATGTTGCTTTTCTGAAGTGAAACATCTAAGGTGGGTCTCCAGACATTTTTTGACTGCTTCAGTTTGACCATCATTTTGGGGATGATAGGAAGTACTGAGTTAAAGTTGGGTACCTTGTAGCCTGAAGAGTTCCTACCAAAAGTTATTGGTGAAGATTGGGTCACGCTCAAACACAATGGAAGTGGGCATGCCATGCAATTTGAAGATCTGGTTCATGAAAGATTGAGCCACCAAAGCTCGTGTAAAAGGGTGGGGTAGGGCGCAAAAATGAGCATACTTAGAAAGTCTGTCCACAACCACCATGATGACTGACTTGTTGCCTGACTTCGGAAGACCCGTAATGAAGCCCATAGAAACCTCCATCCAGATTGAGGCTGGGATGGGAAATGGTTGTAATGTACCTAGGGATTTGACTGTTTGTCCTTCGTGGTGTTGACTTACGTCACACTCAGCTACAAAAGTAAGAATGTCCTTTTTCATGCCTGTCCAAAAGAATGAACGTCGAGTGCGAGCATAAGTCTTCTAAAAGCCTGAATGGCATGCAGTGGGAGATGAGTGCAACTCCGCCAAAATGCGACTTTTGAGGGTGGATGTTGGTGATATCATGACTTTGTCCTTGTAGCGAAGAATCTCATCCTGCCAAGAGTAGCCCGCTGTGGAATTTGGATCCACCTGCAATTTATTAATGAGTTGGGAGAGCAAAGGATGTGAAAACCATTCCTTGCGAGCCTCTTCAATCCATCCTGGAATGGGAAGGGAGATTGTGAGCAGGGTGCTTTCCTCCTCAAATTGGCGTGATAAAGAATCTGCTACAACATTTTCGCGCCCTTTCTTGTAAATTATCTCATAATCATATCCAAACATTTTGGCGAGCGATTTATTTTGTTGTGGCGAGGATAGGCATTGTTCTAAAAAATATTTAAGGCTTTGATGGTCTGTGCGGATTTGGAAACGCCGCCCCAATAAGTATGGTCGCTAGGTATCCACTTCATGTAAGATGGCCATCATCTCCTTCTCATAGGTAGATTGTCCCAGATTTGTCCCACTTAGTTGTTGGCTAGTGAAGGCCAAGGGTTGACCTTCCTGCATTAAGACCACCCCAATACCCGTACCTGAAGCATCACATTCAATCACAAAAGATTTGGTGAAGTCAGGTAGTGCTAATATGAGAGTGGAACACATGGCATGTTTGAGAGCTATAAATTCCTGTTGCGCTTCATCATTCCAGGGAAATGAATTTTTTTTTAGAAGGTGAGTCAGGGGTCTAGGAATGCGACCATAATTGCAGACAAATTTGCGATAGTAGCCCGTGAGACCCAAAAATCCTCTCAAGCTATTCAAGGTCTTTGGTTGAGGCCAATCATGCATTACCTGGATCTTTTTGGGGTCCACCCTGACACCTTCACGCCCCATAATGTGGCCCAAATATTCAACTTCTTCCATGCCAAAAGACTACTTGGACATCTTGACAAATAATTTATGCTTCCGAAGCAGTTGCAATAGCAGATCTACATGCTGAAGATGTTTGGCCCAGGTGCGGCTGTAGATGAGGATGTCATAAAAGAAAACAAGGACAAATTTTCTGAGATATGGTTTGAGTAGGTGTTTCATGAGGCTTTGAAAAGTGGATGGGGCATTACAAAGACCAAATGGCATGACCAAGAATTCATAATGGCCTTCATGAGTTCGGAAAGCAGTCTTTGGAATGTCGACTTCTTTCATGCGAATTTGGTAATAGCCCGAGTGAAGGTCGAGCTTAGTAAATAATTGAGCCCCATTTAGTTCATCTAGCAAATCATCAACAACTGGGATGGGAAATTTATCTTTGACCGTCAACTTGTTGAGGGCCCTGAAGTCTAGACACATATGCCATTCCCCATCTTTCTTGAGCACCATGACCACAAGCAATGAATAAGGACTAATGCTAGGACGAATGACGCCTGCTTCCAGGAGTTCCTTGATGATTTTTTCTATTTCATTCTTTTGGGCAAACAGATATCTATATGGGCACACATTTGATGGTTGGGCCCCTGGGACCAATGTAATGCTATGATCATGTTCCCCTCTCAATGGTGGAAGCTCATGAGGCTTTTCAAAGACCGACGGATGGTTGTTTAAGATTTGTTTCATCTCAGGTAGAATATGAAGAGAAGTGGGTTCGAAGGCCTGGATGGCATTAAATTGGGCTATAACTCCATGGTGGCCCTTTTTTTTAACAATTTTTCCATCCTATGCACGCTGATGATAGAGGGAGCACCCACCTGGAGTTCGCGGAGGGTATGTGTGTGTTTGTTCTACTTAAAGCTCATATATAACTCCTGGAAATCCATTGTGATTGGGCCGAGTGTGTGGAGCCATTCAACACCCACCCACGTGTATGGTAAACATGTGGGTCTTTAGCTGATAATCCCCCATTTGAAGTTTGACATTTTCACAATGGACTTCACATTTCATTGTCCCCCCATCAACAATTTGGACCTGGAAATTAGAGAATGCTCTGACAAAACAATTTACTGCTTCAACAACTCTTTGATGGATAAAGTTATGCGTACTTCCACTATCAATCAAGACTACTACAGGGCGTTTCTTAATAAAACCTCTTCTTTTGAGAGTTTGGGGAGAAGAAATCCCTGCCAAAGCATGAAGTGAGATAATTGGTTCGTCAGGTGTAGCTGGGGGCGCATTGTCCGACTGGTTGTCCTCATCTTCCTCCTCTAGTTCCTCAAATGGTGGGGCTTCCTCTGATGAGCTGTGATCAGTAGCATCAATTTGAAATAATTTGGGTTCCTTGCATTTATGCTGCGAGGAGTATTTATCATCACAGTAGTAACACAATCCTTGCTTTCTTCTTTCTACCATTTCTGCTGGTGACACCTTATGAACCTTAAGTGTTTGGGTAGTGCTTGGAGCCTAGGTGGGTTGACCCTTGGCTATGAAATTTGGACGAGTTGACTGGGCCACTAATGCACGTTCTACTTCACGAGCTATCTTTTAAGCATCCAGCCATGAGAATGGGTGTTGCAGTCAGACACGGGCTTGTATGGCTCCTTTGAGACCACTGACAAAACATTCCAAGTAGAATTCATCTCGTAGACCTCTTGTGCGAAAGGCTAAGGCTTCAAAGGCTGTAATATATTCTTACACTGTTCCTGTCTGTCGGAGCTTAGTAAGACGACCCAAAAAATTAGATTCATGGTCAAAGCAATTCGAAAGGGCTTTTGTGAATATCTGCCAAGTCACGGGCATTCCATAACAATGTTGATGCCACTGCCACCATTGCAATCTTTCGTGGTCCAACTACATGCTACCCACACTTAGTTGAGTCGCATCATCTCTGATGTGATTCAATGTGAGATATTGCTCCATTTGTGCTAGTCATGTGGTCGGATGAGAGCCATCAAATTTATACATGTCCAGCTTGGGTGGTTGCAGTTGGGACTGTTGGTGGTTTCCATAGAAGTGAAGAGAATGGCTGGACTCACCCTCAATGTTTTCATTAAAATCATATGCCTCTGATTGTTCCCCTGGCTTTCCCTTTATGAGAGTTTCCTGTAATTTCTAGATTTGCTTCGATAAATCCTCCAACCTATGTTCAAGGGAGTCCGTCTTCTCATTGGCCATAGCTTGAGTTCTGGTTTGTACCATGCACCAATCCGATGCACTTATCGTTACTGTGAGAAAAAATTTGGGACCACCCGATTTTTGATGCTGACAAGCGAATGGTACCGCCTTGCTCAGCTCGTTGACCTAATTCTTATGGGCTAAGTCTCCTATAAGTGTCCAGGAGCATCTCTGACTTTTTTTTTTTTACTCCACGCTTAGGAATACTGTAGTAGCAGATTCCCTGAAAAGTTGCTTTTGCCCAATGTCCTCCGAGAATCCTGCCTAGGTATAGGAGCCACACAATGGCGGATCTGACTGTTGCGACTGCTACCGAACCCAATAGTTGGATCTTAATGACGGATTTGATAGATCTGATTGGTGGATCTGATAGATCTAATTGGCAGATCTAATAGATCTGATTGGCGGATCTGATAGATCTGGTTAGCGGATCTGATAGATCTGAGTGGTGGAACTTATTGTTGCTGCGGTGATTGAACCCAACCTACTATATCTGATCGGGCAAAGATGATGTATGACCGAGAGAGAGATAAGGGAACTAGTGTCTCAGGGAGTGTCAGGTGCTACAGATCGCAATATACATAAGGATCCAACAGTAGTACTCGGCCCAATCTTTTATGGCACTAACAAAGGAGGATCAACCGTACCCTTAGCCATACAACCCGACTACCCTATCGTACACGCGAGTAATCTCCCCGAGTGTTGTTCTCAGTATATTGTAGCGGAAAGACGGTCGACGGTTTATCTATGCCGAGGTTTCAAGAGAGCCTAGGGGGCTTCCGATATACCCAGAGGGTACTTTTAAGACAGTCTGTGTGCAGTTTTATCTAATGTGCTACTACTCGAAGGGGTACTCACAGGGGTTACAAGGGAGTCCAACAAGCGTGACCACCTCTTGTATTTCCTGTGTTCATGCCTCCCCAAATCTGCAGGTTTATGCGCTCAACGACAGATCCCGTGGTTTAAAGACGCTGGAACACTTCTCTAGCTTAAAAAAGAAATTCTGCTAAAAATGGAGATCCCACTAGCCTTGGAAAGTGCTCTGATACCACTTGTTATGCTCTTGACCTGCAAGAAGATACCAGAATACCCAATATGCGAAGAAATATACCCATAACACAGAACAATAAGAAATAACAACATGTATTTATTATTCAGAAAGGAAAGCAATGTTCACTTTCCTCTTCGAGGGGGCAACCTCCAATAGAGCTGTGCCCAATTACAAAATAAGACACGACACTCCTCGAGGGAGTCTCTATCCTTTATATAGGATTCATACATTCAATACCATGGGTTAGTACCATGGTTCTTATTAATACCATCTATCTAATACCATAGCCCATTTGCAACTAACTATGGTCCCTTCTTTAAATGTTGGTCAACCACTTACAATTATTAATATGGGCTTTATTGACTGTTTACTTAACTATAACTATGACTCGACCATAAATAAGGGGGTTAGGGTTGGACCCTAACAGAGGATCAATAACTCAACCCAAGTTGCTGTAGAGTTTCCAGAGCATTTTTCTATCCAAGGCTTCCAGGAACTAGTAAATTAACCCACAACCATAAGAAACATGAGAACCAACATGAAAAAAAAGAGGAAAGACACCATCAACACCATGGTTATCTAGGACATGGCAAGGCTAAGAAAATGCACCATCACTCCAGTGAATCCTCCATGCCAATGACAGATCATAGCCAAGAAACAACATGCATGCCAAAACTAGCAAGTAAATCATACATGCAACTCAGTACCTGCAAGCAAAATCCTTTATAGTTTTTGATCATGATTTCCTCTTGCACTTTCTTGCTCTTATTTTTCCTTATTGCTCCAAATCCCAAGTATGCCACACTTCTCCAAGAGTGTTCCAAGAAAACTCTAAATTTCCAAGAGTATGAGAGAGAGAGAGAGAGAGAGAGAGAGAGAGAGAGAGTAGAAAATGAGAGCTCCAAATCTGAACTGACAAAAATCTACAAACTGATCCTTAGAAGCCTTTTTATTAATGAGGTTTCTATTTTCTTCATTTTACATTATTTTCCATCATTTTCCTCCTCACATGCAACCTGTGACCTTTCACCCCCCTTTTCTCCTATTTTCGATTATTTTCATAAATAAAATGTCAATTATTGTTGTATTACCTTTCCAAAGACTTTGCTATTGCCCTTGCCAATTTCCATAGCCATTAGTTAATCACAAGTGATCCCCATCATTATGTTTTTTTCCCACCATTCAACTTTGAATACGTGTCCCATGACCATGGTTATTATTTTTCCTTTATTAACTTTATTACATGGATTTTTTACCAGGATTCTTACAACCACAATGATTGTCCATGTGGCTTATTAGCTTACAAAAAGAACCACAAGGATCCAGTCATCCACTAAGGCTCCCACTGACCACATAGGCTTAGACAACATAGTTTAGTTCCTCACAAACAATTAATAAAAAATTCACCCAAAGTTCATGGGGCTTAACTCACACATAAGACTTTACATATTAGCTTAGACATGAATTTTTCTTCTACTTGCAATTCCGAATAAATTCTATATGCTCCAGTGATCAGAAACACACTCAAAAGAGATAAAAGTTCAGTCCAAGAGAAATCTTCGCAACTAGGAGACCAATTTGCAAGCTTGCACAACGCAAGCCAGCCAACCAGCCAATTAGAGCCCCCAATTCTCTTTAGCTGTGCCTTCATATGATTTTCCCAGCATCACACTATGTGTTTGAGAGGTTGCAAGCCCGCCTCCTTGATGTGCTACGGGAACAAGCATCATCTTCTCCTCCATCATCTCCAACCACATCTCATAAATTTGGCTTTCAGTAATTGTCTTAACCATGTCTCCAAATGCTAGCTCGTTCAGTTCAAAACTTAAGTTCATGTTGGTTTTGTGGCTTTCCCAACAAACAAAATTCATTAGACATTGGGATCCAAAAGGTTGTAATTTCCTTTACTCAACAATCATAAGCATTAAATTTAAAAATACATTATATCATTTAGCCATGGCTCATTTTCCTATGTTGGCAATGTATCAGCTAGCCATGGCTCCCATACCCATGCTGGCATTATAGTCACATTACAAAATTTGGGGCAAATGAATGGATTGTCGTAGAAATTATTGTTGAAACAAATTTCTATTACTTAAATTGCATTTTTTAATGCATAAAACAATTCAACACTTTAAAAAATATTTAAACCGTTTGAATTATATATTTTGAATAATTAAAATCTATAATTTTAATAAATATTCTAAATTTCTAAACAAAACTAATTTTAAAAAATGATGTAAAAAATATATACAATAATTTAAAAACATAAAAATATTTATATTATTTAAAATAAGCGGTGATATAAATGTGAATTTCATTTGCAAAAGATTAAAATTTAAGGTTTAGATGTTAACTCAGTGTGAGATCCATTTGTAAGATTAGTAGGGATTGAGGAAAAAAAAACCATGGTTTCACTTATGAATATTTGTTTCTAACCAACATGTTAAATAAATTATGGATAAAAATACATGAAATTTGATTCACGCATTTTATAATTTGATTCAAGCATTACAGTATGGTCTAGAGATTTTATATAATTATTGTTATAAAATATATTAATATAGATTTATTTTAATTTTCTATTTAAGATGCGTGGAGAGGGATCAAATCTTTTGAAATATAATTTTCTTTTTATGATAATGAAAAACATAATAAAAGGTACATCTAGAAATATTTGATTCCTCTTAATATTTGGTAAATCTGAAGTTAAGATTGTCAAGATTTGCACAGGGAAGACATGAAATGACAAACCAACACAAGAGGAGCTCATAGGTGTGGATCACCAGGAGCTTCTTCAAGAAAAATGCCACACTAGCTTCACATTAATCTCCAATAAGAAATAGATACAATTTGTTAGGGACAACAAATCATATCCCTGAATAATAGGAACTGAATAACTAAGAAAAGGAAAATCACAACTACGTAACCATAAGAGCCTATTCTCCATTAATTCTAACACTCTCCCTTAATGGAGAAAGGGTTCTTAAACACACCTAATATGTCCCTAAACAACTCAAACTTCAGTCTTCCGAGAGGCTTAGTAAATATATCACCCATATTATCACAAGAATTACAATATTCAACACAAATCTATTTGGACTACACCTTTTCCCTAACAAAATGAAATTGAGTGTCTATGTGCTTAGTGTTTTTATGAAACACAGGACTGTAAGCCAGTTTGATGGAACTTTGATTATTGCAATTGATAACCGTAGCTTCTGTATGTTCTTCTCCTACATCTTGAAGAAGTATGTGCAACCAAACTGCCTCACATGTTGCTGCACACATAGCTTGATATTTTGCTTCTACTGAGTATAAGGATACAATATGTTGCTTCTTGCTACACCAAGAGATGACCCTGGACCCAATGCTAAAGATGTAACCTGTAATTGATCTTTTATCATCTAAATTTCCTGCCCAATCAGAGTCTGTATAACCTGTCAAGCTAACATCAAATGAGTCGAAATACAAAATACCAAAGTTTGAAGTTCCTTGCAAATACCTCAGTACTCCTTTCGCTGCAAACTAATGGTTCTCATGAGGTTGAGTCATGAACTGACTCAAAACACTCACTACATACGCTAGATCTGGTCTCGTTGTAGTCAAATAGATAAGACTACCAACCAATTGTCTGTACAATGTTGCGTCTGCATATTTTGAACCATCATTCACCTGAAGTTTGTTGTTCTACTATACAGGCACAAATGCAGCCTTGCACTCATCCATTTTAAATTTAGTCAACAAAATCTTAGCATACTTACCTTGGGACAAGAAAGTTTGGCTTGAATCTCTCCAAACTTCTAGACCCAAACAATAATGCATTTCTCCAAAGTCCTTCATCTCAAATTTCTGTGATAACTACTCCTTGATTTCTTCAATGAGATTGTCTACACTCCCTATCATGATCAGATCATCTACATATAAAGAAATCAACACTATCTACCCTTCATCATTAAACACAGTATACAAATTAGGATCATTTTTTCTCTGTTTATAACCATGAATGAGGAAGAATGAATCGATTTTGTCGTACTAGGATCTAGAAGCCTGTTTTAAACCATATAAAGCTTTCTTTAATCTACATACTAAATGCTCTTCTCCCTTCTTAAGAAACCCCTCAGGCTGCATTAAGTATACCTCTTCTTTTAAATCACCATTTAAGAAAGCATATTTAACGTCTAATTGATGTATTTTCCAATGATTGTTAGTGGCTAAAGCAATAATCAATCTAATAGTGTTTAATTTTGCAACAGGGGCAAATGTTTCCTCAAAATCAATGCCTTCTTTCTCGGAATACCCCTTTGCAACCAAACTTGCTTTATGCTTATCAATAGACCCATTTGCTTTAAGTTTCAACTTAAATAACCATATGCAACCTATGGGTTTTTTATCATGAGGAAGCTTTACTAGATCCCAAGTATTGTTCTTAATAATAGATTCATATTCCTCCTTCATTGCTTCCTTCCATTCACAACTCTTACTAGCTTCATGAAAATTAGAAGGTTCTACAATGTTTAACATACCAATCATGAGTGCACAATCCCTATACAGAGCTGGTAACTGTTTCGGCTTGCTAGATCTCCTGAGTGGTGGGGTCTCAATTATTCTTCTCTGTTCTTTTCTTTATGGACTAAACTCAATTTCCTCCTCTTTATCCTGCTACTGCTACTGCTGTTGTTGTTGCTGTTGTTGACTGATCCCTATTTCAACATCCTCATCTGAAAGTAAGGGTACATGCCATTCTTCATTATCTTGAACAGGCTTTTCATCATCAACCTGTTCATGCAATACTACGTCTCTACTAACAAACACCTTGTGAGTAGAAGGATCAAACAACTTATAGGCCTTATACTTACTGCAATATCCAATGAAGGTACATTTAATGGCCTTTGAATCTAACTTCTTTATGTTTTCTTTGGGAACATGCGCAAAATATTTACAACCAAATAATCTAAGGTGACTTACTACAAGCTTGAAGCCAAACAACACGTCAAAAGGAGTTTTATAATCAAGACTTTTAGTGGGATTCCTATTCTTCAAATACACTGCAGTATTAACAGCTTCTGCTCAAAAAACATTAGTTAGATTCTTACCTTTCAACATACTGTGAGCACACTCCACTAGTGTTCTGTTTTTCCTCTTAGCTACTCCATTCTGATGAGGAGTGTAAGGTGTTGTAAATTGCTATTGTATCCCATGCTCTTTGCAGTATTTGTTGAATTCCGCTTTCTTGAATTCTTCGCCTTGGTCTGATCAAAGAATCCTGATGAACCTTCCTGTCCGCCTCTCGATCATGTTCCTAAACTGCTTGAAATACTCAAAGGCATGACTCTTCTGTCTAAGAAAATACACCCATGTGAATCCTGTACAATCATCAACAAAGATTATAAAATAGTAGGCTCCACCTAACGATCTTGTCTGCATAGGGCCACATAAATCAGTGTGTACAAGTTCGAGTGTATCCCTCTGTTTCCTATCTCTAAAAGCAAGAAATTCATCTCTATGCTATTTACCAAATGCACATGCTTCACAATCAATATGCAACTTTTTCAAAATAAGAAGACCATCTACCATACCTTTGTTCTGCAACAGAAGAAGGTCACTGAAATTGATGTTCCCAAGGTGCTGATGCCACAAATTTTCAGCAGACTTACCTGATGACATCAATGCTTGCTGTGGTGTACTCTTGACATCTAGTTTGTAGAGTCCTCCTATACGAATAACTGTATCAATAGGCTTCATCTAGTCTAATAAGTCTTTAATAATACAATAAGATTTAAATAATTCTACCTTGAGATCCTGATCTGTAATCTTTGATACAGAAATTAGGTTCTTCTTAATACCAGGAAAAGAACCACACATCAGATATATTCCTGATCTTTCCATTAGGCAGAGTGATAAGGACATCTCCATGTCCCTTGATCTCATACCTTCTATTATCTCCAAGGTATACTTTTACTCCAATGTTGGATTCTCTAAAATTTCTGAACCATTGCTTTTTACCTATCATATGTGAGGAGGCTCCAAAATCTACGAACCAAATATCTGATTCATCCTCCTCAGTGGCTAGTGCAGTCTCAACCATAAATAATCTGACATCCTGTTTCTGATCTGCATCAGCCACATGACCTGCATGTCTTCTCTGATTGTACCTCTGCCCATCTGCCTTTTTCTGATGGAAAAATTTAGCAACATGGCCTATCTTGCCACAATAAAAACATTTAGGAGCAGAGTCATGTTTATGCGAGGTCATACCTTGTGGTGTTATTTTTCGTGATACACTACCCTTCCTGTGATCAGCCACTGCTTTCCCTTTCGGCTTGAACTTGATCATCAATGCAAGATCTGGATTTTGAGGTTTGAGAGACAACCTCCTTTCCTCTTCTTGTAGCAAGCTCTTCAAAGCCTAGAGGCTTTTCTCTTGCATTCAATCCTGTTATAAACATCTGATAATCATCCATCATGCTGTTCATGGTAATAATCACTAGATCATCATTCGCCACAGTCTAACCAATATCAGTTAGTTTCTTTTTAACCTCCTTTATCCAGGATATGAATGAAGAAACATACTCATTCTCCTCCATCTTGATGGAGAGAATCTTCTTCCTGAGGTACAAGGTTCGACTGGTGTTCTTTATCTCGTACATTTATTTTAGCGTCGTCCATATATCATTTGTTGTCTTGCACTCCCTAATGTGAGGGATGATGCAATATTTGATTAATAACTTGAGGAGAACCTTTGCCTTCATCTCCCTTTTCTCCCAGTCTTGAATTACTGTATTCGATCCACCAGTTGCAGCAGTCGACTTGACCTCATCAGTGGTGGTAATGCCATAGGCATTCTGCCCCTCAAGCAGGGTCTGGAGCTTAAACTTCCAATTAGTGTAAATGGAACCATCATGCGTATTACTCTCATTGAGATAAGATTCAGCAATTTGATTATTGATTTTAAATGAATAAAATCTTCAATAATTTAAACAAACCTCAGATCTTCTTTAAAAAACACCCTGTGTGAATTTTCTTTAAAAAAAAAGCCTCCCTTAAATCAAATAATAATTCCTTCAAAAATAATGCAGCGCCATTTCTTTTAATTAAAGAAACTCCCCTTTTTTAATTAAAAAACTTCAATTATTGAAAAAAATGGCAGCAATGAATGAATAACTCTCTCCTGCAATCTCAGCAACATTCAACGCCCCCCTGTGATATTGAAGCCCTCTACATGCTACAAAACACAATGCTACAACAGATCTTGTTTTGTTGTGCCTGATCCCACGCAGCCCACCTAATGGCTTAATTCCACTCTGGCACAGTAAAACTGATGGCAGATGTTTAATAGTGCAGCAATTGTCAAAAAATAGCCAATCGATCTTAGGCTTCTCCGATCAGGAATCAAAATTCGGCCTGAATGCCTCCTTGCAGCCTGTTGAATGAGTATTTCACGCTGCTCCATAAAAAAAATACTGCGGTGACTCAAGCAATCACACTGCTAGCATACACCGAACAAAATCCGGCCTCCTCCTCGACGCAGGTCAAGCCTCCTCTATATTGCCAGCCCGCAGGTTCGAATCCTCACATCCACACTACTCCCTCAGTCAGACAGCGTACATGATTAAGACATGTAGCTCTGATACCATGTCAAGAGTTGCACAAGGAAGACATGAAATGACAAACCAACACAAGAGGAGCTCACATGTGCGGATCACCAGGAGCTCCTTCAAGCAAAACGTGACACTAGCTTCACATTAATCTCCAATAATAAATAGATACAATTTGTTAGGGACAACAAATCATATCTCTGAATAATAGGAACTGAATAACTAAGAAAAGGAAAATCACAACTATGTAACCATAAGAGGCTATCCTCCATTAATTCTAACAAAGATGAATTTATACTCATTCTTAATAATATTATTAATATTTGTATAAATTTTGCACATCTATACATAAAAATATTCTTATGCTTAATTTTTTTTAAATGGTTATGATACATATAGTTACATATACATGCAAAATTTTTATATTTTAAGTTTTTAATGTAATATGAATAATATCGGTGATATAGATAGATAGAATAATTCAAATTAAAGTTGATTGTAAATATCATGTTTTTGTATGATTATTAATTAAATTTAAATATGAAGTTCTAAAGGTTAGAAATATAAATCATTATCTTAATATATATGGTCAAATATATCGTGATTCATGTTTTTTCTCTTTGGTAGTTTTATCTCCCCTCACCTGCGACAATCCATCGTTCTTCTTTCCTCGTCCTTTCCACCCCTTCTCTCCTTCTTCACTCGTCGTTTACAATGTGTACATTAGGACGGGCAACATATGGATGGAAGGAACAGACTCCAACATCAGTCTCACTCTGGTGGATCCGCTTGGCGGAGAGGTGTTCATCGACAATTTGGAGGCGTGGGGTGACCTCATGGGGCCGAGCTACGACTATTTCGAGAGGGACAACCTCGACATATTTAGCGGACATCTTCTGCAACTAGAAGTTATTCACAGTCAAGCAGTGGCTGGCCACCGACATTTCACGCTACGATCTCACCACCGTCAGTGATCAGTGCTCATAAGACCACCCCTCTATCTCACTTCTCTAAAAGCTCCCTGTACAACCTCTCGTTGGGTTGTATTTCTGCAATAAGTGTTATGGTAGACAAATAGTGAAGTGAGCATTTTGCACTCGTCTAAGAATTTCTGCCAACAATTTGAAAGTCTCCCCGTGGGATAGGAGTGACCGAGGATGTGTTGTGCCCATAGGGATAATTCCTTGTCTGTGAACATTTACCAATATATTTTTAGAAGCGAGTCAAAGTGTGTAGAAAATATGCATTACGAGTGGCTGAGAAAAACTTATCTTTGCATTTAATGATGACGAAGTAAAAGATTATCAATTTCCCATACTGTCAGCATAAAGATGGGTATCATCGTTATGGGTATGGCTGTCATTTAGAGAAGATCGTTTATAACTCATACAATACCCAACAACTTTATGTCATGGGTATGGAACAATTTTTAATGGTGGGATCTGACGTGATATATTCCTTTTTGATATTTGTTGATAATCCAGACGATATATTCTTTTTTCTGGCTTACATGGTATTTATAAAAAAAAAAATCAAATGAAGTAGAACCAAAAAGAATATATCAACTATTCAATACACGAATGTGTCTAATCGTGAACATACTAACTATTCAACGAACTAGCATTAATCAAATGTAGTTCTTAATAAAGTTAAGTTGGTGTGACTTGTTGTGCTTCAGAGCATTAGTCATAGGTAGTTCTTAATAAATTCACGCTAGCGTGATCCGTCATGCTTTGGGAGCATCAATACAGGTTATTTAATTCAAGGGCAAGTTGTAGAATTGTGTGTTGAAGACATTCTGCATGCAGAATGCTATCCTAAATAACTGATGAAGGCTATGGAGGGTTGTGGATTCAACAGATGGTGGTAGTTCCATAGGATGGTTTAGTATCGAGACGGACCCGTTGTGCTCCAAGAGGTTGAGAAGTGCCAATTCTACAAAGCATGTGAACCATGGTCTGAGGTTGAGAAGCGCCAATTCTACAAAGCATGTGAACCATGGTCTGAAGCAATTATGTCTTAAATGGATCAAGTGGGAAGCTCAAAAGTGTAGTCAAGAAAAGAATGAAAACTGTGAGATTTCATAGTGCATATGAGTGCTAGTGATGACCATATCACACAAATTTGACAGAGATTCATTCATTATTGTAATGTCTACTTTCTTGTTTTGTCATATAAGCATTTAGGGAGGTTATTGGAAGTAACGGTTCCATGACTTTCAAATTTTCGTGAGTTGTAATTGTGTGAGTTCTTAGATTAATAGTTGTACTAGTTATTTTTTGTAATCTAGATCCACCATTCTCGGATCTAAAAGTATCATGTATTCCTATATATGTAATGTCCGTGAGATCAATAAAAATATAGTGTGATTTGTGTTGTGTGATCATGTATTCCTATATATGTAATGTCTGTGAAATCAATAAAAATATAATGTGATTTGTGTTGTGTGTGCAATCTCTTCGGCTCTCTTCAAGTTTCTAACATCTCTCTCATGCTTTAAATTCAAATCTCAATACTCTCTTTTAGCATCTTTAGAAATCTCCACTCATTTACATTGTTTATCTCAAAAAACAATCGACCAAAAACTATTACATATATATTTCACATTTCTATGTTTAAAACTATTTTATTTTTTAATTGTGCATTTATTAATTAAATTTATTAGGTTATTATATGTTTATTAATTATATGTTTTGAAATATTATGATTATAAATATGAATCATTATTATTTAGTTTTACTTTAATGTAATATGCTTATTATAATATTTTCTTGAAAAAAGATATTTATAATTTTACTAATAAAAATAAAATTATAATATCACAAAGTGAATTAAATATATTCATTATTTTTATCTTTTTTAACTAATCGCATTATATGGTATTATTATAATTATTATTATTATTATAATATATAATGTTTCATTTCACAAGCATTTCAACATCTATTCTATATTGGGCCTGGAGTATGCCCTAAAACTGCTTCTGCTTGGCTAAGAGCTCATCTTCCTCGGACGTAAATAAACAGGTTAACGGCCCAAGACCCAGAGGCATCTTACAGGAGTGAAAGCCTACTCCCTTACAGACCATCAGCAGATTATTCCAGGTGACGTGGTTTTCCTTGATAACAGTGATGCGTCAACCAACATTTGCGGATAGCAGCCAGAGATGGCTGTCTTCACTGTTGGTTTGGCAACTGAGTTTGATAGGTTTTTCCACCTTTTGAAAAAAAAAAAAAAACAACAAAACAAAAAAAACATCTATTCTATATTAAATCAACATCTAATTACGCCGTAAGGCGTTCCTATGTGAAAACAACTCCCTGGCTGCCCTCGTGTCCTCTGTTTGCACCGTTCGATTTCATGTTAGACGATTAGATTGTGGTAGGCCGTTGATTTGAATTGCAAACTGCTTTAACCAAGCGGCAACCGATCGTACCTTGGTTAGTGGGGCATGAATCCAACCGCCTTCATGCACAAAATTTCGTTATAGCTGGCCACAGTATTCGACAACTATTCCATTCGTTATAGCTGGCCGCACTATTCGACCACTATTCCATTCCATTCTGGTGCGACGCTGCTCACATTCCAATCTAGATGTTCACAGAGTGTGGCAGAGTGTGGAAAATGTATCAGAATGGCTCTTTTCTATGCCGAATATCAGAATCATGCACTACCTTCAGCGTTCTTCACCAGCATGGGCCAGACTCTTCTCTCACAGACATGAACAGTACTGAATTTACTTGCTCTTCCTCCTAAAACTTAACTTTGATTGTTGTTATGGTTTTTCTTGTTTGTAGTGTTGTGGTTTATATTTAAAATGTACTGTGGAAAAATGATTTGGTGTGAAAATGTGTTGCTTCTATTGAATTATACCGCTGATGAAGTGAGCATCAGGATAATGACTGCGCTAAGGGAAGCTAAAGCATTATAGTAGCAGAGAAAATGACAACCTAATGCGAGGCTAATAGTTGTGCAGGATGTTGAGCTGTACATCTACTTGGAATTCCCTTGACCTATAATGAAAACTATCAATGTTTTTGGAAATTTCCTCAAACCCAAACGTTAATGCCCAACATATTGAGAAACTCTTGATCCTGCATATTTCCGCCTGCATTTCGTTATCAATCCCATGGTTAATAAGTATCTTTGTTTTGAGCAAGTTCTAGATCCCTTTAATCCATTGTGAATTAATGATATTTGGTCCTTTCTGTCTCAATCCTCATTTAGGTGTTTGGCTTTGATTTTGGTAGACTATGCCGGTTTAAGGCGCATGTGAAACATGTTGTTGCCATATTTGAAGCGTTGATTTAACCTTGTAACATTATTTTTCCACTTTCAATACTGTAGAAGTTACACTTTTATTTCTTGTGCTATGGCAACGGATTATGTTGTGAAATTGGCTTATTGGATTATTGTCGTTATACGATGTGAATAATTTTTTATTGCCTTTGTTTTGAATTGTTCCATTCATAATAATAAGCTACATTCTCCAAAACTACTTTTGTTTTGAAGTGTTCCCTTCATAATAATAAGCTACATTCTTGAAAACTGTTTGGGATGTATTATCCTCTTTCAAGGTTTTTTTTATCTTGCGTGTTTATTGTAGAAATTTTGCGTTAACATATTTTTCTTGTCTGGTTTGTCATAAGTGCTCATGGATTTAATTCGTTATATTTGTTTTTAGATGGGAAATACGGGTTTTTTGTAGTAATTTTCCCATAATGTGCTAAATTTATTGCCTGCCTACTGATGAGTGGGCCAAAACATCACTTAGAAGAAACAATGCAGGGTGGTGGAGAATGCAAGAGTGTGATTCTACAGGCTTGATTGGTCTGGTGAGCTGTATTTATGATATCAGATGGTGAATGTTAATATTAACCTTTAATGAAATTTTCAATCAAGACATGTTTTTGGGTTTTCAGTAAGCGGTCGTTTGAGACAGTCATTTTGGCGATCAGAATATGTTCTTGTAAATCGTGTCAGAATAGCATATCACATAGCTTTCAGAGAGGGAAAAACTCGGATAAAAACATGGTGACATGAAGATTATGACACCAGAAATCTTGAAAATCTATAGTTTGGATCAGATGTGATTCCATGACAAATAAATGCCCATTATTGAGAACATGATTTCAATGACCATATCACCTAAATATTTTAGTGTCTGTCTTAATATTATAAAGTAATTGAAAAAATAAAATTATGATTAAAACATTATTCTATTATTATTTTGCATTTTAGTTATTTTTCAGATATATTTTTCACTCAATTTTGTTTTAAATTTAATAAAAATTTGTTAGAATTGCCGCCTTAATTTATATATTTATATATTTACACACTGGAGTGTTTAAAAAAATTTCAGAGTATTGAAATTTAATACAAATTGTTAGAAAAATTTCAGAGTATTGAAATTTAATACAAATTGTTAGAATTGCAAGCTTGATTTATATAGTTTACACATTTCAGAGTATTGAATCTATTGATACATTATAGCCTGCAATTCTAAAAATGAGAACAATTACACATTTGTAAAAAAAAATTGCATCTCAATAAATTAGATCTTTTCAACACTTTATAAATTCATAATTAAGTAAAATAAATCATGATTAAGTAGAAAATTAATTGTATTTACAATCTCCCAGCTTGAAACATTACAAATTTGAAAACTTTGACAGTTTTATCGTTAACTTTACAACTATTTACCAACACAAATACAAGTCATGTAAACTTTGGAGGTTTAATTGGGATTAAGCTCTGAAAGGCTAATTCCATGTTACTAATTCTAGACGATACAATTTAGTCCCACAGAAATCATTTGCTTCCTGACCCGCACATCTCAACTGCGCACTCGATCCAAAATTTTTAAAAGGGACTATATGCTAGCCCTTAAGATACACTTGTTGATCCAATTTTTTTAAAAGGGACTATAATCTAGCCCTTAATATATACTTGCAGAAGAATGAAGAAAGCCCTAATTACGCCGTAAGGAGTTCTTATGTGAAAGCAACTCCCTAGCTACCCTCGTGTCCTCTGTTTGCACCATTCGATTTCATGTTAAATGATTAGATTGTGGTAGGCTGTTGATTTGAATTGCAAACCGCTTTAACCAAGCGGCAACCGATCCGACCTTGGTTAGTGGGGCTTGAATCCAACCACCTTCATGCAAAAAAATTTGTTATAGCTAGCCGCAGTATTCGACAACTATTCCATTCTGGTGCGCCGCTGGCCACAATATTCGACAATTGTTCCATTCTGCTGCGCTGCTGTTAGCTTAAATCAAATTCTGGTGTGCCCCCATTAATTTAAATCAAATTCTAGCAGTATTCGACAACTATTCCATTTTGGTGCGCCATTGGCCACAGTATTCGACAACTGTTCCATTCTGTTGCGCCGCTGTTAGCTTAAATCAAATTCTCGTGTGCCCCGTTAATTTAAATCAAATTCTAGTGAGACGAATCCCATAACAACGGGGGATGAGACAGACGCTGCTCACTGAGCATGGTTGGTCTTTCAACACTGCAGAGTGGATGGAACCAAAGAATATATGAGGGATTTCAATTCCAATCCAGATGTTCACAGAGTGTGGCAGACTGTGGAAAATGTATCAAGAATGGCTCTTTTCTATGCCGAATATCAGAATTATGGACCAAGGGCCAAGTTCTCTCGAAAAGCTATTGGCACCCTGGGGGAAGACATTCTCTGCTCTCGTTGTACAAAGGTAGTGAGAAAAAAGGCCTATGTTTTGTTGAATATTAATAGTTATTGTCAAGTTTTTATGTTTGTCTCATTGGATAAATTACACAATTTTGGTAAAATGGCTATTTTAATTGGCTAAATTACTTTGCAACCGATGGGTATGGTTATTTATGAATTTAGTTTAACATGGTAATTGTTTGAATTCACTCGACAACTTTCATATTCTCTCTCTTTACTAGCATTGTAAACTATTTTAGCCAGAAATCATGGGCACACAAATATCCTGTTTGATTTCAAAATATACACACTATGCCATAGGCTTCATTTTCGACAACTTTCATATTCTCTCTCCTTACCAGCATTGTAAACTATTTTAGCCAGAAATCATGGGCACACAAATATCCTATTTGATTTCAAAATATACACCTATTGTTAGACTATGCCATAGACTTACGGAATATCCTATCGGCACATGAATTTTATTAAATTTAATTAAAAAATACAATGGTGAAAGCATGTCATTCATGCGTTTTAGGCATATATCCTGTCCGTCCAGCAATTTTATTAAATTTAATAAAAAATACAATGGTGAAAGCATGTCGTTTGTGTTTTAGGCATTCCTTCTTAAATTTGCTGCGCATTTTCTAAACTCCATCAATACATATATTTTAATGTCAAGAAAGTATTTACAAACGCATTCATTGAATTTTTCATTTGTGAAATTTATTAACATAAAACTTTATTAGATATTTATATATTCATTTATGTATATAGTTGGGTTGTTGCATCTGTTTATATGATTATTATTTTAGCGAAACAAATTATTGACATTCTTATACCAAAATCAGAAAGAGAATTTCACTTTCAAATGTAAATCGGGTTCAAAGATTATATCGGGTTTCACTTTCAAATGTAAATCGGGTTCAAAGATTATATCGGGTTTAAAAATGAAGGTGAAGCAGAGAAATTAGAGACCTGAAGGTTAACAATAAATCATTTAGATTGACATTTTTTCCTTATGGAAAATATATTTTGAAACTTATTTGTTGAAGGTGATGATATACCAAAATCAGAAAGAGAATTTCGCTTTCAAATGTAAATTGGGTTCAAGGATTATTTTTTCTGTGTTTCTGGTTGTCAATTTCATGTCAAAACAGAGCCGGTCACCAAGGAGTGTGGCTCATTATGCTCTCTACACTCAATGTTTGTGTCTTTAGTCATTAACTCTAGCTGAAACATTTTAGTGTCTTTAGTCATTAACTCTAGCTGAAACATTTTAGTGGAATCCAGGGCCAAGGATTTGGTTTCCATCTTTCTGTTTTTAGTGTTGAGTGATGTGTTTCAGTTTTATTCAAATACGTGAGCCCGCTTCATGTTTACATAAGTTGTTAAGTTTATAATGATGCACATTTTTTAATATTTAATCATGAGTTCAACTTGCCAGTAGAAAATGGAACAAAAAGAACAATCACATGAGATAATATCCACTATAAACTTCTTCATAAAAACTTTGTAGAATAATTACCAATTCATGGTAACTAAATATTTCATGTAGAGTTATGCATTACTTCAGTCCTTTACAAAGCAGAAATTCTAGTAACTAGTTACCGTTGATATCTCAATGCTCATGATTGCTTTTTCAAGGTCGTGATGCATATCAGTGTCAAGAAGGATACTGATTAGTAGTTGTGGAAAAATTATTATATGATTTGTCAAGGATAATGATTTGTTATTGGCTCCTATTGTTGCAATTGGGGATGATAAAAGCATTGCAAGTTTAGATATCTTAAGTAGTTGAAAAAATATTTGCTAATCTCTCCAGGAAAATAATCTCTTTTTATTCTTGTTCTTGGAAGGCAACATTTTTCGGAGTCCCACTGCAGAGGCTGTATTTCGTGATGCTGTGCAGAAAAGGGGATTGACATCAGCATTCAAAATTGACTCTGCTGGAACTATTGACTACCATGAGGTAGCTTCTAGCTTATCATGGGTCAAGGCTAATTGAATTGGTATTTTTGTCTATTATACTGCAATAAATAGGTATCACGTATTAATATGTTGAAATTATTTGAAGGGCGATCCTGCAGATCCCAAGACGAAGAATGCAGCCAAGAAACGTGGAATAGAGATAACTTCTATATCAAGGTCTATATCACCTACAAACTTTTAAGGGTTTGATCTAATACTTGCAATGGACAAGCAGAACAAAGGTAAATAAAAAGCATAAATGGCATATAAAACTCCCAAAATTTTCAGTTTCATTTGCTAAGTTGTTCCAAACAAAATCTAATAAGCCAATACTATTGTTAAATTCAGCAAAATGTACATTAAAGTATGTCTATGTTATTATTAACATATGCTTCTAATCAGTTTCTAAGTTGTGTGAAAAAATAAATTAATAACATGGGATGGATATATTTTGTAGCTGACATATTGACAATTCTCCTTCAGCGCCCCAATGCACAAGGCCTTTATTGCTTTTGCCAGGTAATTGGTTACATTTGGTATTCTTTATCGTTTCCCTGTGATACTGATACCACGGAGGAAGCCATTTTTATAGTCAGATGGAGAAAGTTGGGGGGAACAAAGTAGCTGTGAGATATCAAATGGACAATTACTGTGCCAATGGCTTGCAACCTTGGAGCTCTGAAAAGCTTCCTACAACAGTGGTACGAGAACTCAACTTTGCTCAATTATGGTGAAGTTTTAGTGTGATAGCATCTGAGATTTGTTTTGAGGTTGGTTCTCTCTTTAACTGATTTTTTGATTTTGTGTGTTGTTGGCATTACAGATGTGCTTGATACTGCACTGATATTGAGAAAGCACACCCTTCCAATGAAGCGATTTTCTTGCATGTTATTCAATGAATTAGAAATCTTCAATCCTCAGGATCAGTTGCCATTTGCATATGTAAGACACATGATGACGCCCAAAGTGAGGATTCACATGTTCGAATCAGCCATTTTTAATACAATAACAAATGAATATTGACACTCTTACAAAGTCAATCGAAGCATTTTCAAAGAGCCTCCTTTGGACCTACAAATTTCTTTGGGTTATGAATCCAGAGCCTGCAAATCGTATTTGGATAGAATGTGGGCTGCATATTCTGTTTGATTGTAGATTATAGCCTGCAAAAGCTATCAATTTTTTAAAATGTGAATGGTCATGAAATAGCAGAATATGGGAGGATCCACAACTGCAAATTGAACCAATGCATGATGTTGATGGATGCCATTGGTGTTAATTTTGTGCTAGATTGGATTAGATGATTGATTTACTTCTCAATAATTTAAGTCACTTTTACTGCCTCTGCCAACAAGAGATGATAGAGACTGTGCACCTATATCTAATATGTGTATTGCATTTAATGGAGTTGATAGGACTGAATTGTTTTTCCATGTAAATTCCATTGGTGATTCTGGTTATACCGGAAATGAAGGAAAATAGAATGAAACGTGCTCTTCTGGACAGCTGATATCCAAACTCGGTGTATGCCATGAATTTTTTTTTAACTCAAACAGAAACAAAGAATTTTTCCAGCCGGCTCTTCGTTGTCAACGCAATCCTGAACTGAAATTTGGTACAAGTTGTATAGGCTTGCATGTGCACCATCGTGACAGAGTTTTTATTAAAGGAGTTGTAATGTGGGGACAGATGTTGATTTGAGACAGTACAAATATATGAGTCTCTTTTGTGTTAGACTACATGGACGGTGGAACCCTTGCGTAGGTTCTTCAAACCCACAAGAAAATCCCAAAACACTATTTGGCTGAGGTTGCCAGGCAGGTGCTCAAGGGCTTGCATTACCTGCACCAGAACAAAATTGTTCACCGTGATATAAAGCCCTCCAATTTACTGATCAATAAGAGAAGTCAAGATTCTTGATTTCGGTGTCAGAACTATGTTGGCTCACACTTTGGCCCAGTGCAATTCCTTTGTGGGCACTTGTGCTTATATGAGTCCTGAAAGGTTCGATCATGATGGGTATTAATATACAATTTCTATTGTCTTCTGCGATGCAGTTCCTTGAATACCCTTCAGATTATGAAGCAGAGAAGTATTTTCTCAGGAAAGCTACAACCATGGTGAATCGGTCTTGCCACTTATATTCTGAGTTTTTAGGTAATCAGAGATCCTCATATTTAACAATTTGAGAGATCTATCAAGAAACATTACCTTATGGCATGCATGTCTGTTAAAGTAATAAGGCTAAAACTATGTTTCGTTGTTGATGGCAGTCTCGGCTATTGTTCATCAGATTCAGAAATAAGAGTTATTTGGTAAATCTCGGCTACCGTACATGAAAGGAACTGAAAACCCCAATTCAACTTCAGGTCCAGTGACCTTCAGTGGAAATCTGGATGTGAAGGAAAGAAAAAGGTATTTCAATTATTCTGAAGGGATTGATTTGCCTTGTGGTTTTGGCAATTACCGTAGCCGAGGGTTCCTTGTGTCTGAAGAAGACAAGAAGGTCATAGAACATTGCAAGGGGGGTGTGGTAATTTCAACTATATTTGGAGCCTATGAAATATTAATAAACCCAAGAATGTTAAGAAAATCACAATAGAAAACATTTGTTTCTTCATGTTTATGGACAATGCAACTCTCACACTTCTTGCCAGATACCAGATCAAGCCCAATGAGTCTCATAGAATTGGAATTTGGCACATTGTTTTGGTCAGGGAGTTGCCATACAAGGAATCTGTAATGAATGGCCGCATACCCAAGTATCTTTCCCACAGGCTTTTCCCAAACTGTGTTTACAACATTTGGAAGGATGCCAAGCTACAACTTGTTCTTGATCTTTTGTAAATTTTGGAAAATCTCCTTGTAACTCACAACATTGATATTGCTATCTCAAAGCATCCTTACAATACTCATACCATGGAGGAAGTCGTTTTTAAAGTCATATGGAGAAAGTGGAGCAAAGAAGTTGTGAGGTATCAAATGGACAGTTACTGTGCCAATGGCTTGCAACCTTGGAGCTTTGAAAATCTTCCCTCAAGAAGTGGTATGAGAACTCAACTTTGCTCAATTATGGTGAAGTTTTAGTGGGATAGCATCTGAGATTTGTTTTGAGGTTGGTTCTCTCTGTAACTGATTTTTTGATTTTGTGGGTTGTTGTTGGCATTACAGATGTCGCTGATACTACACTGATATTGAGAAAGCACACCCTTTCAATGAAGCTATTTTCTTGCCTGTTATTCAATGAATTAGATTTCTTCGATCCTCGGGATCAGTTGCCATTTGCATATGTAAGAGACATGATGACCCCCAAAGTGAGGATTCACATGTTCGAATCAGCCATTTTTAATGCAATAACAAATGTATATCAACATTCTTACAAAGTCAATCGAAGCATTTTCAAAGAGCCTCCTTTGGATCGGCAAATTTCTGAGCCTCCTTTGGATCGGAAAATTTCTTTGGTTTATGAATCTAGAGCCTGGAAATCGTATTTGGACAGAATGTGGGCTACATATTCTGTTTGATTGTAATAATTCATTTCAAATTTGATTGGCTGCTAATATTATTCTGTTTGATTGTTTTAATTCATTTCAAATTTGATTGGCTGCTAATATTACAATTTCCAGAAGCTATCAATTTTTTAAACTGTGAAGGGTCATGAAATAGCGGGAAATAACAGAATATGGGAGGATCCATACCTGCAAATTTAACCAATCCATGATGTTGATGGATGCCATGCGTGTTAATTTTGTGCTAGATTGGATTAGATGACTGATTTACTTCTCAGTAATTGAAATCATTTTTACTGCTTCTGCCAACATGAGATGATAGAGATTGTGCACCTATATCTAATATGTGTATTGCATTTAATGGCTTTGATAGAGACTGGATTGTTTTTCCATGTGAATTCCAGTGGTGATTCTGGTTATACTGGAAATGAAGGAAAATACAATGAAACGTGATCTTCTGGACAGCTGGTATCCAAACTGGGTGTACGCCATGAAAACATTTTTAACTCAAACAGAAACAAAGAATTTTTCTAGGTGGCTCTTCATTGTCAACGCAATCCTGAATTGAAATTTGGTACAAGTTGTATAGGCTTGCATGTGCACCATCGTGATAGAGCTTTTATTAAAGGAGGTGTGACGTGGGAACAAATGTCCCTATATGTTGATTGTTAGATTTCTGCATCTTTTTTAGATTTTCCTATCCCTATGTCGCCATTGCTATTCTATTTATGCACATTTCTGCATCTTATTTAGATTTGCATATTCCTATGTCACTATTGCTCCTCAATTTATGCACATTTTTGCACCTTATTTAGATTTTTCTATTCCTATGTCGCCATTGCTCCTTAATTTATGCCTTACGGCATTTTCTTTGCAACATTTGGTGCAAATGCTAGTTTACACCCATTTACCGGCCCTAACCTACATTTTACACTAACAGCGAATTTGTCTAAGGGCAACGAGACAAATAATTCCGTGAACAAAACTACGCAAGAACCATGATTTTCAATTATTGTAAAAAGTTGACACGCACAAGTGAGCATGAATGGGTTACGTGAAAACCCTAGTACGTCATTATTATTTGATGTCAACTTTAGTACTAATGAAGTATAATTTTAAAACTATAAAAGCTTCTACCAACATTTTTAACGTGATTGAGAAGATTCATGTCAATACATTTTAAGTCATTACAAGAGGCATTGGACAAGGACTTGCATCCAGGGGTTTAATGTGATTGAGAAGATTCATGTCAATACATTTTAAGACATTACAAGAGGCATTGGACAAGGACTTGCATCCAGGGGTTTAAGCCGTGAATGTTTAGATTTCAATCTCAACATTAAATTCTATGGGCTTTCATTAAAGGAGTTAAGAAAAAAACCATGTCCTTTAGGAACTGTTTGAATATCTACTACATTAAATGAAATATAGATTTTAAATATGAAAATCATGTACTCAAATTTTTATCGTGACTCACAAAGATCCATGCGAAGTCTAAGTCGACGTCGGGCATAACCTTGATGAAGGAATTAAGTGAAAACACTGGTTTAGACGAGCGAATGATGGGGATGAGAGACCTATTTTTGAATAACATATTTTAGAGCCTAGTATGATGCGTAATATGATATATATATATAGATGTAATTTAGTTTATGTAATTTAAAATTTTAAAAATAAAATCAATTTAGATTCACTTAATTTCAGATAAGAGATCAGTTGCAAACTTTCTTTCTGCACTGTAAAATTTGAAAAAGGAATTACGCCTCAAAAAATTTAATCTTTTTCCTAACATAATAATTTAATCACTCTCCTAATCTAAGAGAACTAGATCTAAACTGCTTTTCACCCTAACCTAATGATTATTAAAAATATTGTGGGTCTGGGTTGGTGTGAGTGTGGCGAGTCCGGTTTGAATGACTTCAGGGAAGTGCAGTTAGATACTTTGGGTATGTGGGTGTTTTACGCATTGGAGCAAATGACTATTACTATTGTTTTCTATTATTATTAATAATAATATTTTTCAGGTCCTATATTTCGATCTGGGTTGGCGCCAGAGTGGCAAGTGTAGCCTGAATTTAGGTATTTGCGGATAGATACTTGGGGACTCTGGGTGTTGCTTACCGCACAGAAACTACATTTGGGCACTCGAAAATTCAGCAAGATTCTTACGGTTTGTGGTATGTGAGTGGGCGAGCGTATCCTTGCGCAGAGGATCAGCAACTCATTGGCCTCCTTTTCTTGGAGGGGTTCCTGTGTGCCATTGATTAGGAATTCTCAGAGATAGAGTATAGAGTCCAAGAGCTTCCCGAGGTACATGAGTTTCTTAATAAGGTATGTGCCTGTAGCAGAGAGATCTAGAAAGCCAAAAGAGCAGAGACAAATTTATAGAGAGATAGGCATATGCTCTTCTCTGTTATGATGAATGTGAGTGTCGATTACAATAGAAAAATATTTCTCTCATATTAGGTTTACTGCAAATTTCTGAAGTGGTATTGTAGATTTCTGATGTGCTTACCACAGACAATGATCAGAACTTCGTACCAGTGCTGAAAACTTTAACGTATTATGTGTGTTCTCATCTGTTCTCAGTTTTTTCTGAAAGTGAAGATTACATTGCATAACAATTTATTTTGGTTTGCGTAGTTGCTCCACATTATATTGGAAGCATGATCTTTTGTCTTTGACAAAGAAAATCCCAGAAATAATGAGACTATTTAGGTTTTACCCTTAGGTTTGTTCACTAAATGCTATTGTGAGACTATTTATGTTTTACGCTTAGGTTTGTTCACTGAATGCTATTGTTTCTAAATGTGACTAAATTGTGAGACTATTTATGTTTTACACTTAGGTTTGTTCACTGAATGCTATTGTTTCTGAGCAGCTTATCTGAGCAGCTCAATAATAGCTATCTGAACAGCTCAATTAGCTATTATTGACTTTGTTACTAAGTATTGGGTAAATAATGAAATTCAAAGTTCGAATCTAAGTATTGGGTAAATAATGAAATTCAAAGTTCGAATCCAAAAAAGTACTTCTGAATAAATTTTATGATAGTTAATCTATGGTAACTTTATTCACGATTCCCTGTTATAAAGTAATATATAAACCAGGAAATTTTTCCTAATAAACTTAATTGATTATTAACTAAATCAAAGTACTTTGGCACTTCTGCTAAACAGACTGGAAGAGAAAATTTGCTACTATAAGTTTTAAATTTAAATCTATAAATGTAAATATAAATTTACTCTACAATAATGTTTGAAAGTTTAGTAATATTAATCCATGCAGATATAAGAATGTGGAAAAGTTATGTTATTTTTATATATTTTTTATTGTAACAACGACCCATTTCCATAAGGAGAAGTGGAAAATCAATATTAATAGCATTAAGCTATTAAATTGCAGCCATTCTCTGGCAGTAACAATAAAAACGTATTTATCAATCTAGAGTTACATAATGTTATTTATTAATTTAGAGTTACAGAGATTACAATAGTCTTGAGCCAGAACAGTGGTGGAAAGGATTATAAACTACTTTGGAATCATTTTGATTACACTGGCTACATTTGCTGTCTGTCGCTTACAGATAGTACTGCAATCTAGTTGCAATTTCATTTATCTTTTACCTTTTAAAAGAAGGCAAAGACCTGAAAAAACCCTAACAAATCCCAAACCGTTTTCTTAGAGCCAATTTGGATAATTAGGCTGCTAACGAGGCTTATGCTCATGTAACGTTTTTTCCCTACTCATGGTTATTTTTAGATTGATTACAGAATGGACAACATTTTTCAGGGTGAATACCAAACTATTTTCTATGTCATTAATATATAACAAATATATTTTTAGACTGATTATATAAAATAATTTACAAGCTGTAAACACATTGTTTACATTTTTCAGTATAAAAACCTAACTATTTTCATTAATAACACACGTCTTAAGCGAGAGGGTTTAATACAATTTTCGAATGTCGAATGCAAAAATGGACTCATCGAACTTCCATTTCTAATTCTGCCAGAGTCGTATGGACACCCAATTTAGACATCTCCTCATAGATTGCTCTTTTCACTTGAAGTGGATGATCACTTTGTGAAATCTTTATTTTGTCTGTTACTATAATTGTTGTAACAACAATTATAGCTACAAAATGACAAAACTTTAATATATTTCCTTGAACATTGCCTCGATATTGGTGCTAGAAATTGGGAGCCCCAAACCTCTATATAGTTCTCAGTTTTTATACGCTGAGTGAATCAATAAATTTTGCACACAAATTGGCCGCAGGGTACTTCTATATGATTCTAAACTTGTATACACTGCATGAAAGAACGAATCAATTTGGATTAAAAAGCTGCTTTGTTTCTGTCACCACTAAACAAATTATTATCACGCTTAAAATATGCATGATCCAACCGTATGTGCAATTGAATATAGAGGTTCGTGCTCTGTTGGGTAATAAATTAATAAATTATAGTGAATTGATCCCTTGGCATATATCATTGGAAATTATTAGAGTAACTGGCAGAATCGGTAGCAATGTGGGATTGTTTGAGTAATCCGCAAGGTATAAACATTAATCACTGTAAAATTCATATGCAAAGATTCCCTCTGATGAAAGGTGGAACTCAGAAAGCTCAATCTGTTGGCTAGTAATGAAAGATGCTGGTATAAAGAAGTTGGCATTCATGAATATTAACCTTTTTAATCTATTTATTATTATTGAACTTCTTCAAAATAACAAATAGTATAGATGCTGAATTTCAATCCTCTAACTAATAAATTTTTTAATATTAACTTGGTTACTTATTTATAAATAATCTCATTATCAAATAACATAAATCATATATAAATGAGAACTTAAGTCTAATTCATTCAAGTGATAGTAACTACTCTAAATATGAAATACGTATTATCATTTAGCAACTATAAACTAATTAAGGGATATACAAGAGTCCATAACCAAGCTATTTGTTTATTTTTGTTGGAATTCCAAGATTTATTTAAAGAAAGTTGGTGGTGGGAGTGTTTGAATCATTGTTTTGATGGTAGAAATAGATTCAACACCATCAAAAACTCATAGGGCACCCAAAATTATGAAGCTTGATACTTGTAACCTCCACTTCCAAAAATTTCAGTTAGATTTAGTCAAAATCATATGGGATTTTCAATTATTTTATGGGCCAAAACTTTGGCTCCTTGTACTATTAATATTACTCAATATCTCTATCAACTAATTATCTCAAATTAAAATAAATACTCCATCTCAAGCCAAGATAAGTTTCACATAGGTTTAATAAGTTTCACTTCTAATAGCTAGAATGCCATCATCATTGTTAAAATATGCTAAAGTATGCATTTTCTCTTAGCCATTGAAACCTTATTCAATGTTGTTGGTATCTTTGGGATGCACAAGTAGAGTCTTCTCCTCAATAATTTGAATCTCTTTATTCTGAACTTGACAATATTGAGACTGTGTTGATTTAATAGATGAAAAATGGAAGACAAAGAAATGGAAAGGTAAGATGCAATTCACAGGTCTGAGACAAGGCTGACATTGAAGTCTCCTCACACTTACTCTTACATTTATGAACCCATAGTCGAATAAATTTATAAAAATACAATATAGTTTAAGAGTTTAAATAAACTATTAAACAATAAAATTTAAAACAAAATTAAGATTAATAATCTAAATGAGGCAATAACAATATATAACAAAGTCTAAAAATGCCTATATTAGAATTTTCTCCATTATTCTATTAACATCTCCTTAATAGAGAAATGTGTTCTCAACAACACTAAATTGGTTTTTAAATATTTCAAACTTTGTCTTTCTAAGTCTTTTTGAAACTGTTAGCCATATTTTCATTTGTGATACAATAAATCAGATAAATCTAGTTCGAATGCATGGGTATTGGGTTTCAATGTGCTTTGATCCAGCATGATACACTGCATTGTTAGCTATGATGATCATATTTTATAACCATTGACATTTTCTTTTCTTCTCCCACATTTTGAAGAATCCACCTCAACCAAACTCCTTCACAAGTATCACTACGTAAGGCTTTTCACTCACCTTCAGTTGATGACAAAGAAATAGTTGTTTTTTTCTTATTGCTCCATTGGATGATCCCAATTCCAAGGCTAAATGCACATCTTATGGTGGATTATGTCATTAATATTTCGGCCCAATTTGAATTTAAAAAACCTACCAACTCAACATCAAATTTATCAATATATTTAATACCAGAATTAATAGTCCCTTTCATATATCAAAGGACTCTCTTCATTGCTTTCCAATATATTTCATGGGCCTTAGCCATGTATTGACTAAGGATGTTTATTGAATATGCTATGTTCAGCCTAGTTGCAATGAGATAGTTTAGACTCCCCCCAGATGACAATAAAGTGCACCATCAACCTCTTTTGTCTCATCATCAATGCAAAATTAGCATTATGTTCTAAAGGAATTGACATTACCTTTCACTGATTCATATTGAATCTTTTGAGTAGCTCTCTTGTATATTTGCTTTGTGTGACTAGTGTTTGGCCAACTTCTCTCCGTAGCTCAAGACCTAAGCAATAATGCAATTCACCATGGTCTTTCACGTCAAAACCATGTGACAATTACCTTTAATTTCTTCAACGAGCTTAGATCCATTGCTTGCTATATGATAAGATCATCAACATAAAAGGAAATCAAAGAAATTTTCCCCTTTGATCTAGCTTGATATATAAGTTACGATCACTCTTACTTTTCTTAAAACCTTTCTAAATAAAGGAACAAATCTTCACATATCAAGATCTTCGTCCCTATTGCAGTCTATAAATGGCTTTCTTTGATTTACAAACAAGATGCTCTTGACCCTTCTTTACAAATCCTTCTAGATGAGCAAGGTATACTTCTTCCTTTAATTCATGATTGAGAGAAGCATATTTGACATCTAACTACTGTAGTTTCCAGTTATTTTTTCTGTTAAAGAAATCATCAATTTAATTGTGTTTAGCTTAGATATAGGTGCAAAGGTATCTTCATAATCAATTCCCTCTTTCTGTGAATATCCCTTTGCAACCAATCTAGCTTTGGATCTATCTATAGTACCATCAATGCTAAATTTGGGTTTGAACAACCATTTACAACTTATGAGCATCACCCGATGCAATGAGTGCTAAGTGAACTATTCAAAAATCATGAGAAATTAGTCAGTTACGACTACCTCTCATGGAAATGGTCATACATTTGAATGACTTACTTAACGCAGTTGAATCCCAAAAATGATATCTAATATAATGCACTGCGTAAATCCCCCATACTTATGGGAACTTTGTTTTTAGGAATTTAGTTAATTCTAATATATTGTTTTTCATCATGGACTCATATTCTTCATTTATTGCATCACTCCATTCTTTATGTTCTTTCGCTTGTTCAAAATTGAAAGGCTATATGACATCGATTACTTCAGTCATCAAGGCATAGCCTTTATACATTACAAGCAATTGAGTTTGGCATGATGACCTCCTTGGTGCTTCACTGATATCACCTACTCTTGGTGTGCTTTATCTACTTCAGTGTCCATGTTGTTGTATTCTTCCTCCTATTACTATTCTGGATTATCATCTGCTACCTCTTTAACATTATCATCATAATAATAAGGAATATTGTATGCATCATAATTGTCCACTTTATGGTTTTCTTCAACATGCTCATGAAATAACATGTCTCCACTTGCAAATATTATTGTTTGCACGGATAAAACATATTATATGCTTCGTGATTAGAACCATTTGAGCATTAAAACTTATATATATATATATATATATATATATATATATATATATATATATATATATATATATATATATATATATATATATATATATTGATTAATTGAATGATGGTGCTTTTACAAGAAGGACCCTGGCTTAAATAAGCCTTAAGGCACCTTTTCGAGGAGTGGCATGATCTTTGATTGTGCCCCAATTACATAATTAATTAATTAATTATGTAACAACAATTGTTTTTGGAAAAAATATTATGTCTCCTAGGAGGCTTCTTCCTCTAGTAGATTCTCCACTTGATAAGGTATTCATTAATTATTCGACATCACAACTTCCTTTCCATGGTGGTAACAATTCCTTATGGTTCTAAGATGAACTTTCCTTCATCATCTAATATAAGAAGCGTTTTCTATGCTCATTTGTGTCTCCCCAATGTTTTTTTAAGACAAGATATATGGAAAACATTGTGAAATCCACTGTTTCTAAGAAGGCTTAAGTTTTATGCAACTTGGTTGATCTTTTCGTTAATCTGATGTGGTCCATAAAACTTTGGCGGCAATTTGTTTTTTCCTTTTTGTTTTAGGGATAATTTCTTATAAGGCTGAAGTTTAACAAATACCCATTCTCCAACTTCAAATTCTCTCTTTGTTCTGTGTCGGCCAGACTACTGCTTCATGTGATTTCTTGTAATACTTAGATTTTCTTTTAACGTTTGAAAATCTTTTTGGGTTTCTTCTAATTGCTCCTTAATTGTTGGAACTTTTGTCTTGGAAATAGCCAAATCCTTCCATTTGGGAGGTTCGTATCTGTATAGAGCTTGAAATGAGGTCATCTTTGCAGAAATGTGATAAGTTGAATTGTACCACCATTTAGCGAGATGTAACCATTGAGCCCACTTGATTTTTTGCCCTGATGCATAGAAATTAAGGTAGGCTTATAAGCATTTATTCACAATTTCTATTTGACCATCTATTTGAGGATGATATGCATAACTCATGTTGAGGTATGTTCCAATATGTTTGAAAAACCCCTTCCAAAAATTCACCTTAAATTTAAGATCTCTATCACTAACAATGACTTTAGGAAATCCATGAAATTTTATAGATATTCTTGGAAAATATCTTGGCGATCTATTTTTCTGAATCTAATTTCCTCATTCCTATGAAGTGTGCATATTTTGTGAGTATGTCTACTACTACAATAATTTTATCTTTCCATTCTGACATGGGTAATCCTTCAATAGAATCCATTGATATTTCTTCCCATTTTTGGTTTGAGATGCTTAAGGGGTGGAGCAACCCTCAGGTCATAATGTTCTCACTTTTATTTCATTGACATCGATCACATTCTGCTACATATCTTTTAATATCATTATTCATACCCCTCCAGAAGAATGATTGACATGCATTATAGTAGGTTTTAAAGAATCCTATGTGTCTCGTTGACAATGAATCATGCGAATCTTGGCTTTAAATTTGGAATTTGAACTGAGATACATTCTTCCCTTGTACCATGTTATCATGTCATTTTTCTATTCAAATTTTGAACTATGAGGAAGGTTATTGATTATAGCACTTGTTTCTGATTATTTTTCATATTCACTTCGAATATCATTAAGCCAATCAGGAACAACAACCAAAACTGCAAGAAATGATGGTTCTTCATCTTTCCTAGGCAAAGGATAAACTACCTAGATGTTATCTTTCCCTTTGTTATGTAATATATCCATGTCAAAGGAAATGATTTTTTCAATCCATTTCTGTTGTTCTATAGATAGATTTCTTTGTTGGAGGAGATGTTGAAGACTATTATGATCTGTTCATATTAAGAACTTACTTCCCAAGAGATATTGTCTCCATTTAGCTAAAGCATGCATAATAGCAAGAATTTCCTTTTTGTATGTAGACTTTAGATGTTCTCTCTTATTGATCTTCCTACTTTCAAACATAAGTGGGCGGCCTTCCTGCATTAGTACTGCTCCTATACCAAAACCTGAAGCATCACACTCAATTACAAATGATTTTGAAAAGTTCAGAGTTTCCAATACAGGGGCATTAGACACAAATTCCTTCAAGTCTTAAAAACACGTTTTTGCTTCATAATTCCATCGAAATGAGTTCTTCTTTAGAAGGATCGCTAGGGGTGTGGTTATATGGGCATATTGTTTTATAAATCTTCGATAATATCCGGTCAATCCTTAGAATCCTCTTAGCTTGGAGATATTACCTAGTTTAGGCCATTCCCTTATAGCCTTTACCTTATTAGGATCTAATTTAACTCCTTTGGATATTATATGTCTGAGATAGTCTACTTCCTCTTTCCCAAAAGTGCATTTGGACTTTTTGGCATAGAACTGATGCTCTTATTATACATTAAGGACTTGCTCCAAATGTTGTAGGACCTCCTTCCATCATTTACTATAAATTAGAATGCCATCAATGAACACTAACAGAGACTTCCTTAGATATGGGTGGAATATGTCATTCATAGTAGCTTGGAATGTTGTCAGTGCATTGGTTAAACCAAAATACATTACTTTAAACTTGTAATGACCTTCATGTGTTCAGAACACAGTTTTTGTTGTGTATGCCAGCCTTATTCTAATTTGGTAATACCCTGATCTTAAGTCCAATTTTGAGAAGTATTTAACTCCATGTAGTTCATCCAACATTTCATGGATAAAAGCGATTGGAAACTTGTTTTTATTTTTTATTTTGTTTAGTCCTCAATAATCGATGCATAATCTAAATGATCCATCTTTCTTCCGAACTAAAAGAACTAGAGAAGCATACAAACTTCCAGATTTTGTGATAATGCCACATTTTAAAAGATCTTGGACTAATCTTTCAATTTCATTTTTTTGATGATGTGGATATCAATAGAGCTTGATGTTGATGGGATTTGATCCTGATTTTACTCCGATTGTATGCTCGATTTCTCTTTTAGGAGGAAAATTCATTGGAAGATCTTGGAATACTTTTTCATGCTTTTGAATTAGCTGTTCGACCTCCAGTGCTTCTTCATTGACCAGATTTGAAGTAAACATTTCAAATTGATGACATTGTACTAAATAAGCTAGTGCTCCTTTCTAGATCATTTTAATCCTCTTGGATAATGACACAATATGATTCTCAAGGGGCTGAAACCCATACAGCCTATATTTCTTCCCTTCCCATTTAAATTTAATAATTTTCTTTTGATGATTGGCAGAGTAAGTACCTAGTGTTTGAAGCCATTGGATACCTAGGACCACATCCACCCCTCCTAATGATACAATGTAGAACAAAGATTCTAGATTATAGCCTTGAATCTGTATTTTGACTTTATGACATTTCCCCACCTTTCATATTTGTTACCATAAGCTACCATAACCTTCATGTTGGGCATGGAAACTGTGAAAATGTTGATTCTTTTCACCATAGTTGAGTCCAAAAAATTATGGGTGCTACCGGTATCGTCAGTACCATTACATTGCTCTTCTTGATATGTCATTTTAATTTTAATGTTTGGGGCTACGATATACCTGTCATAGCCAATCATGACACTTGTGGTATATTCTTATTATCTAGTTCTGGAGAAAATTATGGAGAACCTTTGATTTCTTCTATGTTTGATTCTTCATTGTCTGAATCATTAGTTGCTTCACATTTATAAAAGTTCTTAGTTTCTCTTCCTTCAAAAAATCTATGTTTAGGGTCCCATTTTTCTCCATGACATCTGCAATTTCCCTGTTTCATTTTTTACATTTCCAAGTTAGTTTTTTCTCCTTCATGAAGATGCAGTGGAACATATTTTGTGTTATCAGTGTTCGCATCTTGAGAAAATATTCCTCTCGAATTTACTCTTTCAACTTTAGACCACTGCATACTTTCAGTAGATTTTTCCTTATGTCTGGCTACCTATACAGAAGTGATGTCGAATCTCAACCACAACCTGGAGGTGGGGTTTAATTCTCATGGTGTATGATTGAATGAAACACGTTTCTAATAATCTAGGTACTCATGTAGCTAAAGTCTCCCATTTGTTGGCGTATTAGTCCACATCTCCTTTTTTTTGTAGTCAAGTTAGTGTTGAGAATATCTCTTCTTCCTTAACACCTTGGAACCTTTTAAAGAATGCAGTTTTGAATTTCCTCCAACTGATAGCGAGTGTCGCCTTTTTCCACCACATATACCAATTATATGCTTCTTTTTCTATTTGAATGGATGCATTCCTGATCTTTTCATCATCATTGTCAATACCATAAATCTCAAAATATTCTTCTACTTTATTAAACCATGCAATGCTGCACTTCTCATTACCATCAAATTTGGAGAGTTAAAGTTTTTCTCTTCGTTGATATGTCACAATCGTTGGAGTAAAAAGAAGTTATTGATTAGCAAGCTGCATATTTTGAAATTTGTGTTCCTATTTTTTTGATGGTGCATGGACGATACTTTTGGAGACTCAGGTTTCTCATGTGATTATGACGATTTTGACGAATCTGGAGAATTGAGATGTTGAGTTGCTTCATCATTCTGGGGTATTTGATTGAGTATAATCTTCAACTTGTCACAAATACAAGTCAGCATCGCCATTGATTGACTACGATTTAGATTCACCGTAGTTGAAAGGATTGGATGATCCTTTTTAAATTCATTATGGTTCTGATCGAGTTGACTTTCTATTCTCTTTGTTGTATTCTAGAGCTCCTGAATGTTTTCTCCATGTCCCGTCACCTTAGTCTCAAGATCTATCATTTTTTATTAAAATCAGTGATCGACATTGATGAAGACATTAATTGGGTATGAGCTAGAGTATACTTATCCAGCTTAACCCTTTTTCTTATGTTGACCCTATTTTTTTTTTTAAATAAATATATTAACTATATTAAATATATATAACTATATTTCTATACTATATAAGTATATAGTATTTATTTATTATTTAATGGCCACGATTATAAAATCAAAGTGCGGTGTTTGGTGGTTCAACAAAGAACGTCGTTAACTGAGATAGGACACGGTGACAATGATGTTAACCAGAGATTTGGATGTGAGCACAGTCGGGAAAATGGACGAAGGTAAAGAAGACTCGAGGATGGGGCTTAGATGGATCAGAAAGGAGCAGATCCACAATGCGGCGAGGGATGGAGTGAAAAGGAGTGGATCGACAATTCGGTGAGGGACGAAGTGGAAAAGAGAATAGAGTTGTTGGGAATGGTGGAAGAACATCGATCAATGCCATTGAACAACGAACAAGAGCTCCAGGAAAGACTAGCTCTGATGCCACCTGGAGCATTAAAACTTCTAAATATTTGTAACATGATAAAATGCTTTACTTCTAAATATTTGTAAATGGCTTGCTAGTTTTTTTATAGCCATAAAGAGCTTTGAAAGGAGTTTTATGGTCTTAACTTTTAGTTGGACTCTTATTTTTCAAATAAACGCTAGTACTAACAGCTTCAACCCAAAAATCATTGGTAGGATTTTACCTTTTGTCATGTTTCATGCAAATTCCACTAAAGTTTTATTCTTTCTTTCAACGACTTCATTTTGTTATGGAGTATGTGGAACCATGAACTAGTGCACAATTCCATAGGTTTTTCAATACTTGATGAATGCACTTGATGTATATTTCCCCCCTTGATCTAATTAGAGGATCTTGCTGTATTTACTTGTTTTCTTTTATCCATATTTTTAAAATATTTAAAGCATTTAAATACACCATGTTTCTTTCTCATAACGTGAACCCATATATATTTTGTGCAATCATTAATAAAAGATCAAGAAATAATATGCTCCTCCAAGTGATTTTGTCTACATAGTACAACACACATTTGTAAGGACAAGTTCAAAAATGTCTCTTTTTATTTATTTATATCAATTGAGAACTCTTCCTTATAGAAAATCCCTAACACACATGCTTCACATGTACTATATTCATTTTCATGCAATGGAAGTCTCTCCATCATTCCTTTTTTTTTTTTGTAGTAGAAATTCATTATAGTTAAGGTGACTATATCTTTTGTACCATAAATCTTTTGTTGTAAAGGTTGTAGCTTCCAGTGCTTGTCTTGCTCATCGCATCAATCATATATAAGTTTGCAACTCATTTTCAAGTTGCAATAACATTGTAATGATCTCACATATATTTTACCACATAATAGGAATTTACAAGTTCTACCTCCAAATCTTGATCTGTTATGGTAGAAACTACGATTAAGTTCTTCTTAATAATAGGCATATACATCACATTTTGAATATTTTTAATACATCCATTCAATAATGTCATCGATACATCACCATATGCTTTAATTTCACGTGAGAAATCATATCCACAATATATGTTAGCACCATTATTTGTTTCATCATAATTTTCAATCCAGTTCTCATTATAAGATATATGTATGGAGGCACCAGAATCAATAAACCATGCATTTGAGTTATCTATTCAGTGGATAAGCTGACATATGAAATAAATACTCTCAAATTATTGAAGTCATTATTCATTGTTTCTCTTTTATCAAAAAAATGATTAGTATGCCTTATGATTTTACACTACCACCCATGATACTTATTTTTAAAGCAAATCTCGCACATTGTCCAAACTTGCCACAATAAAAGCAGGCATCATTCCTTCTATCATTAGCATCAAACTTTGGTGGTGTTATACCTTATTGTGGATTTTCATATGGTGGTTTTAAATATTGTGGCTTTATATATGGTGTCTTTACATGTAGTGATTTTCCTCCCTTATTTCACTCCCTTGGTTATCGTTTAGAAGGTTGTTTCCCTTTCACCATTAATGCTAATTCTGAATTCTGATACCTACAATTAATTTTTTTCCATTGTTCTTCCTTCACAAAAGAATATGTTTGAGTTCATCAAATGTTAGAGTGGTTTCTCACGCTACAAGACCTATGATAAACCTCTAATATTTTTCTAACATACCACTCAATGTTATAGCTACTAGAGTTGTTCTAGAGACCTTTTCTCCAATATCACTTAGTTTGTCTTTCAAATCTTTAATTCTATAAATAGTATTATTTACACTCTCATTCTCCTCCATTTTCATTGAAATCAATTTACATTTTAAGAATAAAACTAAGTTCGTATTGGTTATTTCATACAAACCTTTAAAGGTATCCCAAGTCGCCTTGAACATGTTGCATACTTTGATATTAAGAATAAATTGTCCTTCTCTGAAATTCTAAGAGGCACTTTTCTTTTCTTTCAGGCCACTCCCTATCTTGAACTAGCTTTCTATTTGTAGTGGCTACAAGTTTGTTTTCTTATTGAGATACAATGGGCCAAACATTTTCCCTTTTCGGTGAGGTCTGAAGCGTGAACTTCTAATTCACATAATTTTACCCATCTAATTTGTTTGATTTATATAAATAGGATTTTGCAAAAGGATTAGCCATTTCACTACGCATCAATTTAAAATAAAATAATAAAAAAAATTCTAACACCAATAAATTACCTTCTAAAGTATCCCTAGATAGAAACTCATGGTCATTATAATACTTTCAGCTTCTATTAAGAGTGCTTTCTTGCAACCTAAGTGTACCAACATTTTTCCACACATAAAGGTTGAGCATGTCGTCATAAAAACTCTCTTCAAATAACAATTGATCCCATGCTAGTGGGGTAGTCAATGATTACCTCAACACTTGCCCATAGATTCTCCAATTCATTCTTTTCCCCGATCCCACTCACTTTTACAACACTTTTACAACTTTTCATGGACATGTGCACAGAAAAACACATATTTGTTCACATTGTATATCTACTCACACACAAATCCACACAACCAACTCTGACTCAACACACACAACATCATGCCTCACACTCAATGCACCAACTCCACTATTCACTAGTTGGTCACACTAGTCCTTACTTACATAGCATCTCACGCTAAGTACCCACACTAGTCTTTACACAATTGTGCCCAATAACCACACCAATCTTGATAAATACAACAATTTCAATACACAACATTCTTCCTTTCTCACAAGTCCACAACCCTCCAACAAGTTAAATTATGATACCAAGATACCCAAACATAAAGTAGAAGACAAAATAATGAAAAATTAAGATTCTCACATTTATCAAACCACTTTAAATACATTTATAATTTAAACAAACTTAATAAAATTTAAAATTTAATTAAAACATAATTTTAACTATACCAATACATAACAAAACCTAAATAATATCAATTCTAAAATTTTCTCCATTATTCTACTAACGTGAATCTCTCCCAAACTTAACCATAACAGCATATGGCATGGATGCTATCTCAAGATTGATACCCAAAGTTTCCTTATTACGCATTCTACCTCTATTAGCACTGTAAAATGTTTACTGTTTGTCATTAACCTTTCTAACTTCTCACAAAAACTAAAACTAAACCCAATTTTATCGATGTATAGGTTACACCCTTTGCACGTAACCCGAATATAACTGGTTTTAGACATACGGGCGTACTTACTGGAACCTTGCAAACACGAAGCAGGAAATGTTCATCAAAGAAAGATGTGAACATGAACATTTTATGAATTTTGCACACTTTTTTTTAGTTAAAGCTTAGTGAGCGGAAACATGAAGATGGACTTCCGTGTTTATGATTTAGTGGGTCTCAACAATGAAAGTCAAGAAAGTAGATGGATCAGAAGTCATAAGTTATGATAGCAACTAAATTAGTTGAAATAGAGCTTCAGATAGCAACCCGGCCATAATTTATAAATATATATATATATATTTCTTAGTTGAAGAATACTAAATTTATAATAAATTATTAAAATTAATATAAAAGTATTAAAAATATAATATCACTTAGATGAGAGAACTAAATAATATAATTTCACATGCTTTATTTTACTTGTTTGGTTGTCTTTCTTAATATTTATAATTTTTAGATTTTTATATACATTTTATAGGAATGGATCACGCGTTCCTGGATTATTTTGAGATTCACCTTGGGACCACTCATAAAAGTAATGATGATAGTTTGGAAGTTTACTAATATCTACATATTCACCCTAAAACAACTCATAAAAGTAATGATAATGATTTTGAAATTTACTAATACCTAAAAACTTAAAAATTAACCATAATAATAATTTGAAATTTTACTAATTCCTAGCCATTTTAATGCAACTAGAAACCTAACCATAATAAACCGAATTTCCATCACACCTAAACTAATTAACCAAAACAAAAGAATTTGTTAAAAGTCATCTACTACAAAATCTGTATTTGCTTATTGCATTTTATGTTGTGTTCTTGGCTCTTCATATTAAATATGATATAAATGGTCCCTTTCAATGCTCCCTTTCCGTTCCTTCAAAAAAAATCCGAAGGAATGTCTCTATTTGTAATAACAAGAATTTCCATCGCACATAAGCCAATTAGTTAGAAGTCAGATGCCACAAAATTTGAATTTGATTATTAAATTCTATGGTATGTTCTTGGCTTTTTATACCCTTGGGATATAAATGGTTCTTTTCCATGCTTCTTATTACTTTAAAACAAAAATTCCGAAGGGAAGTCTTTTATAGGAATATTAAGATTTATAAGAATTTGAATTTGGTTTGTCAAAGAGATCACAACTAAATCTAAATTTGAATCAAATTTCCACAATGTGATTTTGAATTAAATTAGATCAAATATAACACTATGTGAATTTGAATTTAATTGGATCAAATATTTCGAAAATCAAATATGTAGATCAATTATCGGCAATTAAGTTAACCCTATGAAACACACTTGAGATCACTTCTTTTCTACGTAAAATAATTATTATCAATATGAGGATTCTTATATATTAAAAACAATTAACCGATAATATAACAATTAACCTATAAGTGAGATATATTTATAATATTGGTATAAAATTATTATGTTATGTAAATTTTGTTAATGTATGCAAATTGGAAAATTTATTAGCGATTAGTGGTTCATTTTCAATATTAAATAGAAAAATATCAATATAGCTTGAAATATCTAACACTTTTTTATTTAATTAATTATAGCAAAACCAACTAAATCATTATTCAAATTTGGTCAGCTAGTGAAATTACATGCTTTGACATTTTTTAACATTGAAAATGCCTAAGTGATATATCTTAAACTAAAAACCAATTATTTCCAATTGTTTGGTGAATATGCCTGCTAGCTAATCTCAAGATCCACAAAATTCAAGGAAAATGTCACCATTATTGGCAAGCTCGTGAATGTGTTTGGTTTTTTTGGTGAAACACATGGTTATTTGACAATGAATTGTTGAACTGTTGTCAAAAAAAAAAAAATTTAGCTTCTTCTTAACATGTGCAATCTTTCAAGAGTCTCTTTAGACATACTACATGACATGATGTTATAGGAGCTACTACGTATTCTACTTCTGCATAATATATTAAGACAATGAACTGTTTCTTAGATGCCCATGAGATCAATTTTGTGCCTAAATGAAAATTATATCATGAGGCTTTTCTTATCATTAGTTGTATCAGCAAATTCATGTTTATGTATCGTGTAAATGTGTTTTCTTCATAAGTGATGTACCACATCCTATCGTTAATTATACTATAATATACATTAAAAATCATTTCCATATTTTCAATGAAAGTCCTTGGAAGAATTTATAGATTTGGAAATGTAACTCGTTGCATACATATCATGAAGCCTACTTGTAGTAAGGAATGTGAGGTTTCTTGCAAGCCTCTTATTGAGTGTTGAATCAACTGTTGTTCCTTCATCCTAATCATTGAATTTTGTTCCTATTGCAATATGTGTTTCTATTGGTTTTGATTTATCCTTCCTATACATATTCAAGATGTTTGTAGCATACTTTTGTTGACATTCGAAAATGCCTTCAGTAGATTGCTAAACTTCAATTCTCAAAAAGTACTTCATGAAACCAAGCTTTGTCATGTCAAACTATTTTTTCATGGAAGCTTTGAAATCGTATAACATATTTCTAGTATATATCATATCATCAACATAAAGACAAAATATAAGAATTTTACATTGCCAATCTCATTTTGTATAAAGGGTGGGCGCATTGCATCTACATACCACCCGACCGCAGGTTGGGCTGAACCAACAATCACCTCCATGCCGTATTCCAAGCATGAATGTAGGATCTCATCGAAAAAATCAAAGAAAACCAATCTAGGGCTTCCAGAGGCCAAACCACCTCAACCCTCAACTAGTGATTCCACCTCACAGTTGGACATCACTAAGCATCACTAGATTGGTCTCTTACCCAAGTTGTTTAGGGCTCTAGAGCGTTTGTTCCAACCAGGGCTTCTAGGACTAGTAACTCAACCCACAATCGTTACCGGACTTCCAAATCATTTTTCCAACCAAGGCTTCCAGGACTAGTAACTCAATCCACCAAGGCCTTGCAAAGAATTTTCCGACCAAGTGTTCGAGGATGTTATGCTCTTGACCTACGAGAAGATACCAGAATACCCAAGATGTGAAGAAATATACCCAGAACACACAACAATAAGAAATAACAACATGTATTTTATTATTCAGAAAGGAAAGCAATGTTCACTTACCTCTTCGAGGGGGCAACCTCCAATAGAGCTGGGCTCAATTACAAAATAAGACAGGACACTCCTCAAGGGGAGTCTCTATCCTTTATATAGGATTCATACATGCAATACCATGGGTCAGTACCATGGTTCTTATTAATACTATCTATCTAATACCATGGCCCATTTGCAACTAACTGTGGTCCCTTCTTTAAATGCAGGTCAACCACTTACAATTATTAATATGGGCTTTATTGACTCTTTACTTAACTATAAGTATGACTCAACCATAAATAAGGGAGTTAGGGTTGGACCCTAACATGCTCTCCCCCATAAAGATAGCCTTGTCCTCAAGGCTGAAGCTGCAGAAACTACTGAAATACAGTGGCTGGTTCCCACATTGCATCTTCTGGAGAGGTGTCTTTCCACTTGATGAGGACTTCCTTGATCGTGCGGCCACGCAGGCATCATTCTCACGTGTCAAGAACCTATTTAGGTTGAAGCCAGATTGAACCTTCTTCACCCAATTTTGGTAGACTAGTTTGAATTCAGCAATGGTTCCTAATCACTTTCTTGAGGCAAGAGACATGAAAGACTAGATGGATTTTTGCAGTGGGTGGCAAAGCTAGCTTGTAGGCTACTTCTCCAATGTGTTGAAGTACTTGATACGGCCGTAGAATTTTGGAGATAATTTCTGACAACCCTTGTCTTTGAGTGATGTTTGCTTATATGGTTGCAGCCTCAAAAATACCTGATCCCCTTCATGAAATTTGTGTTCTGAACGATGTTGATCTGCCTGTTGCTTCATATGGTTTTGAGCTTGATGGAGATTTTCTCTGAGGTGGGCCAGCATGGTTGTGTGGTTCTGTAGGAGTTGATCCACTGCTTGTACCTTCAATCATCCCTGGATATAAGAAGTAGGTGAAGGAGGGAGTTGACCATAAACTGCTTCATATGGAGTCATTTTGGTGGTGGCGTGATAGTTAGTGTTATACCACCATTTGGATAGAGGTAACCACTCTACCCATAGATGTTGCTTTTCTGAAGTGAAACGTCTAAGATGGGTCTCCAGACATTTGCTAACTGCTTCAGTTTGACCATCATTTTGGGGATGATAGGAAGTACTGAGTTGTAGTTGGGTACCTTGTAGCCTGAAGAGTTCCTGCCAAAAGTTACTAGTGAAGATCGAGTCATGATCAGACACAATGGAAGTGGGCATTCCATGCAATTTCAAGATCTGGTCCATGAAAGATTGAGTCACCAAAGCTGGTGTAAAGGGGTGGGGTAGGGCGCAAAAATGAGCATACTTAGAAAGTTTGTCCACAACCACCATGATGACTGACTTGTTGGTTGACTTCGGAAGACCTATAATGAAGTCCATAGAAACCTCCGTCTAGATCGAGGCCGGGATGGGAAATAGCTATAATGTGCCTGGGGATTTGACTATTTCTCCTTTTTGGTGCTGACATACGTCACACTCAGCTACAAAAGTAAGAATGTCCTTTCTCATGCCTATCCAAAAGAATGAACGCCGAGTGCGAGAATAAGTCTTCTGAAAGCCTGAATGGCCTGCAGTGGGAGATGAGTGCAACTCCACCAAAATGTGACATTTGAGGGTAGATGTTGGTTATATCATGACTCTGTCCTTGTAGCGAAGAATCTTATCTTGCCAAGAGTAGCCCGTTGTGGAATTTGAATCCACCTGTAATTTATTAATGAGTTGGGAGAGCAAAGGATGTGAAAACCATTCCTTGCGAGCCTCTTCAATCCATTCTGGAATGGAAAGGGAGATTGCAAGCAGGGTGTTTTCCTCCTCAAATTTCTACGACATTTTCGCGCCCTTTCTTGTAAATTATCTCATAATCATATCCCAACATTTTTGCGAGCCATTTATTTTGTTGTGGCGAGGATAGGCCTTGCTCCAAAAAATATTTAAGGCTTTGATGGTCTGTGAGGATTTGGAAATTCCGCCCTAATAAGTATGGTCGCTAGGTATCCACTACATGAAAGATGGCCATCATCTCCTTCTCATAGGTAGATTATCCCAGATTTGTCCCACTTAGTTGTTGGCTAGTGAAGGCCAAGGGTTGACCTTCTTGCATTAAGACCGCCCCAATACCCGTACCTGAAGCATCACATTCAATCACAAAAGATTTGGTGAAGTCGGGTAGTGCTAATATGGGAGTGGAACACATGGCATGTTTGAGAACTATAAATGCCTGTTGCGCTTCATCATTCCAGAGAAATGAATTTTTCTTGAGAAGGTGAGTGAGGGGTCTAGCAATGTGACCATAATTGCGGAAAAATTTGTGATAATAGCCTGTGAGACCCAAAAATCCTCTCAAGCTCTTCAAGGTCTTTAGTTGAGGCCAATCCTACATTTCTTGGATCTTTTTGGGTCCACCCTGACACCTTCACGCCCCACAATGTGGCCTAAATACTCAACTTCTTCCATGCCAAAAGAACACTTCAACATCTTGACAAATCATTTATGCTTCCGGAGCAGTTGCAAGAGCAGATATACATGCTGAAGATGTGTAGCCTAAGTTTGGCTGTAGATGAGGATGTCATCAAAGAAAACAAGGACAAATTTTCTGAGATATGGTTTAAGCAGGTGTTTCATGAGGCTCTGAAAAGTGGATGGAGCATTACAAGGACCAAATGGCATGACCAAGAATTCATAATGGCCTTCATGAGTTCGGAAAGCAGTCTTTGGAATGTCGACTTCTTTCATGCGAGTTTGGTCATAGCCCGAGCGAAGGTCGAGCTTAGTAAAGAATTGAGCCCCATTTAGTTCATCCAACAAATCATCAACAACCAGGATGGAAAATTTATCTTTGACCGTCAGCTTGTTGAGGGCCCTGAAGTCTGGACACATACACCATTCCCCATCTTTCTTGAGCACCATGACCACAAGCGATGAATAAGGACTAATGCTAGAATGAATTTCACCTCCTCCAAGGAGTTCCTTGATGATTTTTTCTATTTCATTCTTTTGGGCAAACAGATATCTATATGGGCACACATTTGGTGGTTGGGCCCCTGGGACCAAAGTAATGCTATGATCATGTTCCCCTCTCGATGGTGGAAGCTCACGAGGCTTGTCAAAGACTGATAGATGGTTGTTTAAGATCTATTGCATCTCAGGTAGAATATGAAGAGAAGTGGGTTCGAAGGCCTAGATCGCATTAAATTCGGCTATAGCTCCATGGTGGCCCTTTTTTAACAATTTTTCCATCCTATGCGAGCTGATGATTGAGGGAGCACCCACCTGGAGTCCGCTGAGGGTATGTGTGTGTTTGTTATGCTTAAAGCTCATATATAACTCCTGGAAATCCATTGTGATTGGGCCGAGTGTGCGGAGCCATTCAGCACCCAAGACAATGTCACACCCACCAACATGTATGGCAAACATGTGGGTCTTTAGTTGATAATCCCCCATTTGAAGTTTGACATTTTCACAGTGGCCTTCACATTTCATTGTCCCCCCATCAGCAATTTGGACCTAGAAATTAGAGAATGCTCTGACAAAACAATGCACTGCTTCAGCGACTCTTTGATGGATAAAGTTATGTGTACTGCCACTATCGATCAAGACTACTACAGGGCGATGCTTAATAAACCTCGGATATTGAGATTTTGGGGAGAAAAAATCCTTGCCAAAGCATGAAGCGAGATAATTGGTTCATCAGGTGTAGCTGGGAGTGCATTGTCCGGCTGGTTGTCCTCATCTTCCTCCTCTGGTTCCTCAAATGGTGGGGCTTCCTCCGATGAACTGTGATCAGTAGCATCAATTTGAAAGAATTTGGGTTCCTTGCATTTATGCCCTGGGGAGTTTTTCTCATCATAGTAGTAACAAAATCCTTGCTTTCTTCTTTCTGCCATTTCCGCTGGTGACACCTTTTGAACCTTAAGTGTTTGGGTAGTGCTTGGAGCCTGGGTGGGGCGACCCTTGACTATGAAATTTGGACAAATTGACTAGGCCGCTAACGCGCATTCTACTTCACGAGCTATCTTGCAAGCGTCTAGCCATGATATTGGGTGTTGCAATCAGACGTGGGCTTGTATAGCTTCTTTGAGACCACTCACAAAACATTCCAAGTAGAACTCATCTCGTAGACCTCCTGTGCGGAATGCTAAGGCTTCAAAGGCTATAATATATTCTTGCAATGTTCCTATCTGTCAGAGCTTAGTAAGATGACCCAAAAAATTAGATTCATGGTTAAAGTGATCCGAAAGGGCTTTTGTGAATATCTGCCAAGTCACGGACCTTCCATAGCAATGTTGATGCCACTGCCACCATTGGCATCTTTCGTGGTCCAAGTACATGCTACCCACACTTAGTTGAGTCGCATCATCTCTTATGTGATTCAATGTGAAATATTGCTCCATTTGTGCTAGCCATGTGCCCGGATGAGAGCCATCAAATTTATACATGTCCAACTTGGGTGATCACGGTTGGGACTGTTGTTGGTTTCCATAGAAGTGAAGAGAATTGCTAGACTTGCCCTCAATGTTTTCATTAAAATCATATGCCTTTGATTGTTCCCCCGGCTTGCTCGTTGTGAGAGTTGCCTATAAGTTCTGGATCTGCTTCGATAATTCCTCCAACCTATGTTCAAGGGAGTCCATCTTCTCATTGGCCATAGCTTGAGCTTTGGTTTGTACCATGCACCGATCTGGTGCACTTGTCGTTACTGTGAGAAAAAATTTGGGACCACCCAGTTTTTTACGCTAACAAGTGAATGGTACTGTCTTGCTCAACTTGTCGACCTGATTCTTATGGGCTAAGTCTCCTATAAGCGTCCTGGGAGTGTCTCAGATTTTTTTTTTTTTAATTATGTGCTTAGGAACACTACAATAGCAGATTCCCTGACAAGTTTCTTCTGCCTAATGTCCTCCAAGAATCCTGCCTAGGTATAGGAGCCACACAATGGTGGATCTGACTGTTGCGACTGCTACCGAACCCAACAGCTAGATCTGAATGGCAGATCTGATAGATCTGATTGGTGGATTTGATAGATCTGATAGATCTAATTTACGGATCTGATAGATCTAGTTAGCGGATCTAATAGATCTGAGTGGCAGAACTGATTGTTGCTGCGACGATCGAACCCAACCTACTAGATCTGATCGGGCTGAGATGATGCGTGATCAAGAGAGAGACAAGGGAACTAGTGTCTCACGGAGTGTCAGGTGCTACAAATCGCAATATACATAAGGATCTGACAGTAGTACTCGGCCCAATCTTTCAGGCCACTAACCAACGAGGATCAACCATGCCCTTAGCCGTACAACCCGACTACCCTATCGTACGCACGCGCGATCTCCTCGAGTGCTATTCTCAATGTACTGTAGTAGCAAGACACCCGACGGTTTATCTATGGTGAGGTTTCAAGAGAGCCTAGGGGACTTCCGATATACCTAGAGGGTACTTGGAAGACAGTCTGTGTGTGGTTCTGTCTAATGTGCTACTACTCAAAGGGGTACCCACAGGGTTTACAAGGGAGTCCAACAAGCGTGACCACCTCTTGTATTTCCTGTGTGCATGCCTCCCCAAATCTGCAAGTTTATGCACTCAATGACAAATCACGTGGTTTAAAGACACTGGAACACGTCTCTAGCCAAAAAAAAAAACTGCTAAAAATGGAGATCCCACCGGCCCTGGAAAGTGCTCTGATACCACTTGCTATGCTCTTGACCTGCGAGAAGATACCAAAATACCCAATATGCGAAGAAATATACCTAGAACATAGAACAATCAGAAATTACAACATGTATTTTATTATTCAAGAAGGAAAGCAATGTTCACTTGCCCCTTCGAGGGGGCAACCTCCAATAGAGCTGGGCTCAATTACAAAATAAGACAGGACACTCCTCGAGGGGAGTCTCTATCCTTTATATAGGATTCATACATGCAATACCATGGGTCAGTACCATGGTTCTTATTAATACCATCTATCTAATAACATGGCCCACTAACTGTGGTCCCTTCCTTAAATGCAGGTCAACCACTTACAATTATTAATATGGGCTTTATTGACTCTTTACTTAACTATAACTATGACTCGACCATAAATAAGGGGGTTAGGGTTGGACCCTAACAGAGGACCAATAACTCAACCCAAGTTGTTGTAGAGCTTCCAGAGCATTTGTCAAACCAAGGCTTCCAGGAACTAGTAAATCAACCCACAACCATAAGGAACATGAGAACCGACACGAAAAAAAAGAAGGAAAGACACCATCAACACCATGGTTATCCAAGAAATGGCAAGGCTAAGAAACTCCACCGTCACTCCAGGAAATCCTCCATGCTAATGACAGATCATAGCCAAGAAACAACATGCATGCCAAAACTAGCAAGTAAATCATACATGCAACTCGGTACCTGCAAGCAAAATCCTTTATAGTTGTTGATCTTGATTTCCTCTTGTGCTTTCTTGCTCTTATTTTTCCTTATTTCTCCAAATCCCAAGTATGCCACACTTCTCCAAGAGTGTTCCAAGAAAACTCTAAATGTCTAAGAGTATGAGAGAGAGAGTGTGTGTAGAAAATGAGAGCTCCAAATGTGAACTGACAAAAATCTACAAATTGATCCTTAGAAGCCTTTTTATTAATGAGGTTTCTATTGTCTTAATTTTACATTATTTTCCTTCATTTTCCTCCTCACATGCAACCTGTGACCTTTCACCTCCCTTTTCTCCTATTTTCCATTATTATGTCAATTAATGTTGTTTTGCCTTTCCAAAGACTTTGCTATCTCCCTTGCCAATTTCCATAGCCATTAATTAATCACAAGTGTTCCCCATCATTATATTTTTTCCCACCATTCAACTTTGAATACATGTCCCATGACCATGGTTATTATTTTTCCTTTATTAATTTTATTACATGGATTTTTTACCAGGGTTCTTACAACCACAATGACTCCCTGACCATGTGGCTTATTAGCTTACAAAAAGAACCACAAGGATTCATTCATCCACCAAGGCTCCCACTGACCACATGGGCTTAGACAACATAATTTTGTTCCTCACAAACAATTCATAAAATATTCACCCAAAGTTCACGGGGGTTAACTCACGCATAAGACTCTACATATTAGCTTAGACATGAATTTGTCTTCTACTTACAATGTCGAATAAATTTTATATGCTCCAGTGATCAGAAACACACTCAAAAGAGATAAAATTTCAGTCCAAGAGAAATCTTCACAATTAGGAGACCAATCCGCAAGCTTGCACAGCACAAGCCAGCCAACCAGCCAATTAGAGCACCCAATTCTCTTTAGCTATGCTTTCATATGATTTTCCTAGCATCACACTATGTGTTTGAGAGCTTGCAAGCCTGCCTCCTTGATGTGCTATGGGAACAAGCATTGTCTTCTCCTCCATCATCTCCAACCACATCTCATAAATTTGGCTATCAGTAATTGTCTTAACCATGTCTCCAAATGCTAGCTCGTTCAGTTCAACACTTAAGTTCATGTTGGTTTTGTGGCTTTCCCAACAAACAAAATTCATTAGACATTGGGATCCAAAAGGTTGTCATTTCCTTTAGTCAACAATCATAAGCATTAAATTTAAAAATACATTATATCATTTAGTCATGGCTCATTTTCCTATGTTGGTAATGTATCAGCTAGCCATGGCTTCCATACCCATGCTGGCATTATAGTCACATTACAAAATTTGGGGAAAATGAATGGATTGTCGTAAAAAATTATTGTTGAAACAAATTTCTATTACTTAAATTGCATTTTTGAATGCATAAACCAATTCAACACTTTAAAAAATCTTTAAACCATTTGAATTATATATTTTCAATAATTAAAGTCTATAATTTTAATAAATATTCTAAATTTCTAAACAAAACTAATTTTAAAAAATGATGTTAAAAATATATATAGTAATTTAAAAACATAAAAATATTTATATTATTTAAAATAAGTGTTGATATAAATGTGAATTTCATTTGCAAAAGATTAAAATTCAAGGTTTATATGTTAACTCAGTGTAAGATCCGTTTGTAAGATTAGTAGGGATTGAGGAAAATAAACCATGGTTTCACTTATGAATATCTATTTCTAACCAACATGTTAAATAAATTATGGATAAAAATACATGAAATTTGATTCTCACATTTTATAATTTGATTCATGCATTATATTATGGTGTAGAGATTTTATATAATTATTGTTATAAAATATATTAATATAGATTTATTTTAATTTTTTTTTTAAGATGTGCAGAGAGGGATCAAATCTTTTGAAATATAATTTTCTTTTTGTTATAATGAAAAACATAATAAAAGGTACATCTAGAAATATTTGATTCCTCTTAATATTTGGTAAATTTGAAGTTAAGATTGTCAAGAGTTGCACAAGGAAGACATGAAATGACAAACCAACACAAGAGGAGCTCACAGGTGCGGATCACCAGGAGCTCCTTCAAGAAAAATGCCACACTAGCTTCACATTAATCTCCAATAATAAATAGATACAATTTTTTAGGGACAACAAATCATATCCTTGAATAATAGGAACTGAATAACTAAGAAAAGGAAAATCACAACTACGTAACCATAAGAGCCTATTCTCCATTAATTCTAACACTCCCCCTTAATGGAGAAAGGGTTCTTAAACACACCTAATATGTCCCTAAACAACTCAAACTTCAGTCTTCCCAGAGGCTTAGTAAATATATCAGCCATATTATCACAAGAATTACAATATTCAACACAAATCTCTTTGGACTACACCTTTTCCCTAACAAAATGAAATTGAGTGTCTATGTGCTTAGTGTTTTTATGAAACATAGGATTGTAAGCCAGTTTGATGGAACTTTGATTATCACAATTGATAACCGTAGCTTCTGTCTATTCTTCTCCTACATCTTGGAGAAGTATGTGCAACCAAACTGCCTCACATGCTGCTGCACACATAGATTGATATTCTGCTTCTGCTGAGGATAAGGATACAATATGTTGCTTCTTGCTGCACCAAGAGATGACCCCGGACCCAATGCTAAAGGCATAACCTGTAATTGATCTTCTATCATCTAAATTTCCCGCCCAATCAGAGTCTGTATAACCTGTCAAGCTAACATCAAATGAGTCAGAATACAAAATACCAAAGTCTGAAGTTCCTTGCAGATACCTCAGTACTCCTTTCGCTGCAAGCTAATGGTTCTCATGAGGTTGAGTCATGAACTGACTCAAAACACTCACTGCATACGCTAGATCTAGTCTCGTTGTAGTCAAATAGATAAGACTACCAACCAATTATTTGTACAATGTTGCATCTGCATATTTCAAACAATCATTCACTTGAAGTTTCTTGTTCTACTGTAAAGGCACAAATGTAGCCTTGCACTCATCCATTTTAAATTTAGTTAACAAACTCTTAGCATACTTACCTTGGGACAAGAAAGTTTGGCTTGAATCTCTCCAAACTTCTAGACCCAAACAGTAATGCATTTCTCCAAAGTCCTTCATCTCAAATTTCTGTGATAACTGCTGCTTCATTTCTTCAATGAGATTGTCTAGACTCCCTATCGTGATCAGATCATCTACATATAAATAATCAACACTATCTACCCTTCATCATTAAACACAATATACAAATTAGGATCATCTTTGCTCTGTTTATAACCATGCATGAGGAAGAATGAATCGATTTTGTTGTACCAGGATTTAGGAGCTTGTTTTAAACCATATAAAGCTTTATTTAATCTACATACTAAATGCTCTTCTCCCTTCTTAACAAATCCCTCAGGCTGCATTAAGTATACCTCTTCTTTTAAATCACCATTTAAGAAAGCAGATTTAACGTCTAATTGATGTATTTTCCAATGATTGTTAGTGGCTAAAGCAATAATCAATCTACTAGTATTTAATTTTGCAACAGGGGCAAATGTTGCCTCAAAATCAATGCCTTCTTTCTAGGAATACCCCTTTGCAACCAACCTTGCTTTATGCTTATCAATAGACCCATTTGCTTTAAATTTCAACTTAAGTAACCATTTGCACCCTATGGGTTGTTTACCATGAGGAAACTTTACTAGATCCCAAGTATTGTTCTTAATAATAGATTCATATTCCTCCTTCATTACTTCCTTCCATTCACAACTCTTACTAGCTTCATGAAAATTAGAAGGTTCTACAATGTTTGACATACTAGTCATGAGTGCACAATCCCTATATCGAGCTGGTAACTGTTTCGACCTGCTAGATCTCCTGAGTGGTGGGGTGTCAATTATTCTTCTATGTTCTTCTCTTTGTGGATTGAAGTCAATTTCCTCCTCTTTATCCTGCTGCTACTGCTACTGTTGTTCACTGATCCCTGTTTCAAAATCATCATCTGAAAGTAAAGGTACATGCCATTCTTCATTATCTTGAATAGGCTTTCCATCATCAACTTGTTCATGGAATACTACGTCTCTACTAACAAACACCTTATGAGTAGAAGGATCAAACAACTTGTAGGCCTTATACTCACTGCAGTATCCAATGAAGGTACATTTAATGGCCTTTGAATCTAACTTCTTCCTGTTTTCTTTGGGAACATGCGCAAAAGATTTACAACCAAATAATCTAAGGTGACTTACTACGGTCTTGAAGCCAAACAATGCTTCAAAAGGAGTTTTATAATCAGGACTTTTAGTGGGATTCCTATTCTTCAAGTACACTGCAATATTAACAGCTTCTGCCCAAAAACCATTAGTTAGATTCTTACCTTTCAACATACGGTGAGCACACTCCACCAGTGTTCTGTTTTTCCTCTCAGCTACTCCATTCTGATGAGGAGTGTAAGGTGTTGTAAACTGTTGTTGTATCCCATGTTCTTTGCAGTATTTGTTGAAATCCCCTTTCTTGAATTCTCGGCCTTGATTTGATCGAAGAATCCTGATGAACCTTCCTGTCTGCCTCTCGATCATGTTCCTGAAGGCTGAACTGCTTTAAATACTCAAAGGCATGACTCTTTTGTCTAAGAAAATATGCCCATGTGAATCCTGTACAATCATCAACAAAGATTATAAAATAGTAGGCTCCACCTAACAATATTGTCTGCATAGGGCCACATAAATCAGTGTGTACAAGTTCGAGTGTATCCCCCTGTTTCCTATCCTTAATAGCAGGAAATTCATCTCTATGATATTTACCTAATGCACATGCTTCACAATAAATATGCAACTTTTTCAAAACAAGAAGACCATCTACCATACCTTTGTTCTACAACAGAAGAAGGTCACTAAAATTGATGTGCCCAAGGCGCTGATGCCACAAATTTTCAGCAGACTTATCCGATGACATGAATGCTTGTTGTGGTGTACTCTTGACATCTAGTTTGTAGAGTCCTCCTATATGAATAACTGTAGCAATAGGCTTCATCTGGTCCAATAAGTCTTTAATAATACAATAAGATTTAAAGAATTCTACCTTGAGATCCTAATATGTAATCTTTGATACAGAAATCAGGTTCTTCTTAATACTAGGAACATACCACACATCAGATATATTCCTGATCTTTCTACTAGGTAGAGTGATAAGGACATCTCCATGTCCCTTGATCTCATTCCTTCTATTATCTCCAAGGTATACTTTTACTCCAGTATTGGATTCTCTAAAATTTCTGAACCATTTCTTTTTACCTGTCATATGTGAGGAGGCTCCAAAATCTACGAACCAAATATCTGATTCATCCTCCTTAGTGGCTAGTGTAGTCTCAGCCATAAATAATCTGACATCCTGGTTCTGCTCTGCATCAGCCACATGACCTGCATGTCTTCTCTGCTTGTACCTCTCCCCATCTGCCTTTTTCTTATGGAAAAATTTAGCAATATGGCCTATCTTGCCACAATAAAAACATTTAGGAGTAGAGTCATGTTTATGCGAGGTCATACCTTCTGGTGTTCTTTTTCGTGATACGCTACCCTTCTCGTGATCAGCCACTTCCTTCCCTTTCGACTTGAACTTGGTCATCAATGTAAGATCTGGATTTTGAGGTTTGAGAGACAACCTCCTTTCCTCTTCTTGTAGCAAGCTCTTCAAAGCCTGGAGGCTTTTCTCTTGCATTCAATCCTGTTATAAACATCTGATAATCATCCGTCATGTCGTTCATGGTAATCGTCACTAGATCATCATTCACCACAGTCTGACCGATATCAGTTAGTTTATTTTTAACCTCCTTTATTTGAGATATGAATGAAGAAACAGACTCATTCTCCTCCATCTTGATGGAGAGAATCCTTTTTTTGAGGTATAAGGTTCGACTGGTGTTCTTTATCTCATACATTTATTTGAGCGTCATCCATATATCATTCGTTGCCTTGCACTCCCTAATGTGAGGGATGGTGCAATATTTGACTAATAACTTGAGGAGAACCTTTGCCTTCATCTCCATTTTCTCCCAGTCTTGAATTACTGTATTCCATCCACCAGTTGCAACAGTCGACTTGACCTCATCACCGGTGGCAATGCCATAGGCATTCTGTCCCTCAAGCAGGGTCTGGAGCTTAAACTTCCAATTAGTGTAATTGGAACCATCAAGCTTATTACTCTCACTGAGATAAGCTTCAGCAATTTGATTATTCATCTTGAATGAATAAAACCTTCAATAATTTCAACAAACCCCAAATCTTCTTTAAAAAACACCATGTGCGAATTTCCTTTAAACAAAAGCCTCCCTTAGATCAAATAAAAATTCCTTCAAAAATAATGCAGAGCCATTTAATTTAATTAAAGAAACTCTTTTTTTTTTTTTAATTAAAAAAAACTTTAATTATCGAAAAAAATGGCAACAATAAATAAATGGCGCTCTCCTACAATCGCAACAACATTCAACGCTCCCCCGACGATATTGCAGCCTTCTACATGGTTCAAAATGCAACGCCACAACATATCTTGTTTTGTTGTGCCTGATCCCACGCAGCCCACCTCATGGCTTAATTCCACTCTGGCACAGTAACATTGATGGCATATGTTTAATAGTGCAGCAATTGTCATAAAATAGTTGATCGATCTTAGGCTTCTTCGATCAACAATCAAAATTTGGCCTGAACGCCTCCTCCCTACGGCCTCTTGAATGAGTACCTCACGCTGCTCCATAACAAAAATACTGCAGTGACTCAAGCAGTCATACTGCCAACATATACCGAATAGAATCCGGCCTCCTCCTCGACGAAGGTCAAGCCTCCTCTATACTGCTAGCCCGCAAGTTAGAATCTTCACATTCACGCTACTCCCTCAATCAAACAACATACATGATTAAGACTTGTAGCTCTGATACCATGTCAAGAGTTACATAGAGAAGACATGAAATGACAAACGAACACAAGAGGAGCTCACATGTGCGGATCACCAGGAGCTCCTTCAAACAAAACACCACACTAGCCTCACATTAATCTCCAATAATAAATAGATACAATTTGTTAGGCACAACAAATCATATCCCTGAATAATAGGGACTGAATAACTAAGAAAAGGAAAATCACAACTATGTAACCATAAAAGCCTATCCTCCATTAATTCTAACAAAGAGGAATTTATACTCATTCTTAATAATATTATTAATATTTGTATAAATTTTGCACATCTATACATAAAATATGTTTATGCTTAATCTTTTTTAAATGTTTATGATACATATAGTTACATATACATGCAACATTTTTATATTTTATGTTTTTAATGTAGTATGAATAATATTGGTGATATAGATAGATAGAATAATTCAAAATAAAGTTTATTGTAAATATCATATTTTTGTATGATTATTAATTAAATTTAAATATGAAGTTCTAACAGTTAGAATTATAAATCATTATCTTAATATATATGGTCAAATATATGGTGATTTATGTTTTTTCTCTTTGGTAGTTTTATCTCCCCTCACCGGCGACAATCCATCGTTCTTCCTTCCTCGTCCTTTCCACCCCTTCTCTCCTTCTTCACTCCAAATTTCCCCTTTTAATCACTTCCTTTTCCTTTCATTTTTTTTCCCTCTTTTTAGAGTCTTTATTTTCACTTAATTTTTTACCCTCCATTTGACCTTCCCCATTTTCCTCACACTTTTCAATTTGTCCATTTTTTATGTCAACATAATTTTATTCTTTTCTTGCCTCTATTCAATGACTATTTCTTCCTTTTTTCATATTAATCCTTCCATGACTTGCAAGTTGTCAGGAGTTGTAATTGTGTGAGTTCCTAGATTAATAGTTGTATTAACTATTTTTAGTAATCTAGATCCACCATTTTCAGATCTAGAAGTAGCATGTATTCCTATATTTCTAATGTCTTTAAAATCAATAAAAATATAGTGTGATTTGTCTTGCTTTCTTCATATTTCTAACATGGTATCAAGTACTGGCTTGATTCCCTTACGAGAAAGCGAGGAAGTACTGGCTTGATTCCCTTACGAGAAAGCGAGGAAGATGTGAGAGAGCCCTGAGTGTCTTTGTAAATAAATTAGGATAGGAGTTTATGGTATGTGAAATGTTTTCCTAAATAAATTTGTTTTTCTGGTGTAGATTTGTGTGTTTAGTTATCTAGATCTATAATTCTTCATAAAGTGCTTAGGTATCGCATGGGATTAATTGGTTTGGGAAGATCATGACAACACATAATCAAGTGTCTATATCATCTTTTGAATTTTAGGAGCATAATATCCTTTGGTCCCATCTATTTTCACATAGCCGAGAGCCATGACAGCGCCAAAAATAATCCTGCTCATGCTCTGCGTTCTTTCTTCGGCCATCGTTTATGGAGTGTTGAAGTCGTAATTTCAACGCAGACGCCAGAAACCGTCCAGCAAACCCGCCGGAGAGCTCTCGGGTCCATTTTCCGGCGAAGGGAATCTCCGTACTCTTGAACCCGAGAAAATCTGGAGCTGACGCGTGGTTCACCCCTGATGTAAGCCAACGTAATTTTCTCGGGTGGTAGAGCTCTGCAACAAAGTGCCTTCCGATATCTTTCTCCACCGTCGGATCTACTCCCGTGTTTTCCGCCGTTGATCGATTGAACCTGCATCAAATTAAAACTATTGCGTGGAGTAAATTAAAAGCATGGTTGATCATACCTTTCATTAATGCATTGTCATAAACTTAGGTGAATAGTTAAGTTTTTTTTACATAGGGCACGTAATGCATTTAGTTTTATATACGGCATATATTTACTTAGTCGTTGACCATATGCATTGAAGAAACCAATAGTAGTATAATATATTTTTTTTACTAGTTAAGTCATGTGTGCTTGTTATTAGTTTGGTTGTTGCACACGGGAGGAAAATAGTAACTAGTGTTCGCAGTAGCGTGAAAGAGAACCAGAGGGAAAGAGAACCAGAGGGTGTATGCACAGCAGTGCATAAGAAATATTTGGTAATGTTTTGTTTTGACCCTTTGTAATGGAACAGTGAAAACGCAAGGTGAAATGAGAACAAAGCCCGTAATGTTTTATGTGCTGAAGGTTTTGTAAAATCCATGAGCGTATAATGAATTTGTTTTACAGCAGTAAACTTATGTAAATTTTTATTACAGCAGTAAGTTGTTTTTCACAGTAGTGAATGTAGAAAGGATTTTACAGTGGTAAATCCCTCTCAGTAAAAGAGGATGAAGTTTGTATCAGTTTTTAATGAATAGAATGTTTTTAATGGTGGTGAAATACTCTGTCTCTCAGTGAAATTTTTTTTTACCTGAGCACAAAAGATCCTGGAAAGGTAGAAACAGAGCATTGCCTCTGTGTGTTTGAATCTTGGTTTTTGGTATTTTCTCCCATTGAAAAATACCCAACAGTGGTATCAGAGCAGGCTCAGGCTCTTTAAAGAAGTTAAAGAAGCTGAAGGGAGAAGGTTGTTGCTGCAGCAAAACTTCTCAGGCAGACAGAAGACTCAGACAACGAAGGATTCAGGTATTCTTCACAGCTATCTTGTTTGTTACTAAAGAGACAGTCAGTGTTTAAAATACACAGTCAAGGAATGGCCAGCACAAGCATTGGTATGGGTATGTTTAATACCCAGCTCCCACAGTTTAATGGGAAGAACTATGACTACTGGTCAATAACTATGACAGCCCTGTTTGCTTCCCAAGACTTATGGGAAATAGTTGAAGATGGTTTTGAAGAACCAGCAGATGAAACTGAGTTCAATGCATTAACTCAGGGAGAGAGAGATCTGTTGAAGAGCAATAGGAAGAAGGATTCAAAAGCTCGTGTGTTGTTGTATCTAGCAGTAGACCAGAGTATATTTCCAAGGTTAGCAGCAGCTAAGACATCCAATGAAGCATGGGAAACCCTTAAGACAGCCTATCAAGGCATGGAGAGAGTGAAGACAGCAAAACTACAATTGCTGAGAAAGGATTTTGAGAACTTGAACATGAAGGAGTCAGATAACATTGACTCATTCTTCACTCATGTGATTGGTGTAATCACACAAATGAGAACTCATGGAGAAACCATTGAAGATAGAAGGATTGTAGAGAAAATATTGAGGGTCTTACCCTCAAGGTTCAATGCCATAGTCACCACCATTGAAGAGACAAAGGATCTCTCAAACTATTCAGTTGATGAGCTACATGCATCACTGATAACACATGAGCAGAGGTTGAGTAGGAATGAAAACTCATCTCTTGAGCAAGCCTTCAAGACCCAGATGTCCTTTGGAAGAGGAAGAGGTCAAGGCAGAGGAAACAAAAGAGGAAGAGGCAGAAGTCAGAACAGAGGTGGAAGGAACAGCCCATCAAATGCACAAGGAAGAGGCAGCAATCCAAATCAGAACCAAGGTCAAGGCAGCAGTCAACAAAGAGATCAGTATCAGGCTCAAGGACAAAGGTATGATAAATCTAATGTTCAATGCTATTATTGCAAAAAGTATGGACATTATGCTAGTGATTGTAGAAAGAAACAACATGATATGAACAACAGACAAAATGCAAATGTTACAAGAGAAAACAACAGTCAAGAAAATGTCCTGTTAGCTTGTAACATGGCTGAAACACATAGTGAGGACATATGGTTTTTAGACTCAGGTTGCAGCAACCATATGATAGGGAATATAGCCCTCTTTTCAGCCTTAAATCAGAATTTGAAATCAGAGGTCACAATAGGAACTGATTGTAAAGTGTCTGTTATGGGAAAAGGGGAGGTAAAAATATTTACAAAACAAGGAGAAAGGAAAACCATAGCAGATGTCTACTATGTCCCCGGAATGAGATGTAACCTATTGAGTGTTGGACAGCTTGTCCAAAAGGGTTAGAATGTTTACTTTGTAAATGATGTGTGCACCATCATGGACATACCACCCAGCAAAAGATGCATTGCTGAAGTGAAGATGACAAGGAACAGGATGTTCCCTCTCAGGATCAGGGCAGACTTGAAGAACAACAAGGAAATGGCAGCGGTCACCCAAGAGGCCTTCCAAAGCATGCCAAAGGATGAAAATTGGTTATGGCACTTGAGATTCGGGCATCTAAATTTTGGAGGTCTAAACTTATTGAGCAGAAAAGGAATGGTAAAGGGATTACCATTGATAGAGAAGCCGGACAGCCTTTGTGAAGGTTGCATATTAGGAAAACAACATAGAGAAAGTTTTCCATCAGGGAAAAGCATAAGGGCAAAGGCACCCTTAGAGATTATCCACTCAGATTTGTGTGGACCAATGCAAGCTCCATCATTAGCTGGCAGCCTATATTTCTTGACATTCATTGATGATTTTACAAGAAAGACTTGGATATATTTCCTCAAGAACAAAAGTGAAGTCTTTGAGAAATTCCAAAAGTTCAAAGCACTTGTGGAGAACCAAAGCGGGCTGCACATAAAAGTATTGAGAACTGATAGAGGAGGTGAGTATATCTCAAATGAATTCCTAAAGTTTTGTAGAGAAAATGGAATATATAAACAGTTTACAACTCGGTACACCCCACAGCAAAATGGAGTTGCTGAAAGGAAGAACAGGACCATCATGGATATGGCGAGGAGCATGCTGAAGGCAAAGCATTTGCCAAATGAGTATTGGGCTGAAGCTGTACATTGTGCAGTTTATATATTGAACAGATGTCCTACAAAAGCAGTCTTGAACAAAGTGCCAGAAGAGGCATGGAGTGGGAGAAAGCGAGGAGTCACCCACATGAGAGTTTTTGGGTGTGTGGCCTATGCACACATACCAGATCAGCTAAGGAGGAAGTTGGACAGCAAAGGGGAGAAATGCATCTTCATTGGATACAGTGATGAATCCAAAGCCTACAGGCTGTACATCCCATCTACCAAGAAGTTCTTTGTAAGCAGGGATGTTCAATTCATTGAAGAGGAAGCTTGGGATGGAAGCATAGAGAAAACAGTGAATGTCAAGAACTGTTTGTCTCATGATGAAGATGAAGAGGAGGTGGCTGAAATGCATCCCCAAACAGCAACGCCAACACAAGGATAGCAAGGGACACCATTGAGGATAAGTGAGAGTGCTTCTCCAAGCACACCACAAGGAGGAAATTCAAGTGCATCTTCAAGCACTTGCACACCAAGTGAAAGAGGTAAGAAGTTTAGAAATCTAAGTGAAATTTATGAAGAAGGAATGAATTCCTTATTTGCCTTGTATTGTCATGTTGATGATCCTATTCATTTCGAAGATGCAATCAAAGATAGGAAATAGATAGAAGCTATGGATGAGGAGATGAATGCCATAGAGAGAAACAAAACATGGGATTTGGTTGAGTTACCAAAAGGCAAAGAAGTCATTGGTGTGAAATGGGTCTACAAGACCAAGAGCAATGCTGAAGGCAAGATAGAAAGGCACAAGGCAAGGCTGGTTGTCAAAGGCTACAAGCAGCAGTATGGAAGAGATTATGAGGAGACTTTCACACCGGTTGCAAGAATGGAAACAGTGAGAGCAGTGCTGTCTATAGCAGCTCAAAACAAATGGAAAGTCTACCAAATGGACGTGAAGTCAGCATTCCTAAATGGAGTGTTAAAAGAAGAGGTGTACATTGAACAGCCTCTCGGCTATGAAAAGAAAGGAGAAGAGCACAAAGTGTGCAAATTGAAGAAAGCTCTTTATGGGCTGAAGCAAGTGCCAAGAGCATGGTACAACAGGATAGATTCATATCTATTGGATAATGAATTTGACAAATGTGAAGGAGAGCCCACAGTCTACATCAAGGAAAAGGATGGTAAAATTTTAATTGTTGTCTTGTATGTAGATGATGTTATTTTCACTGGAAATGATATTTATCTTATTGAGAATTTTAAATCAGTCATGAAGGATGAATTTGAAATGACTAACATGGGTTTGTTGAGATACTTCTTAGGCATAGAAGTAGATCAAAACGAAAAAGGAATTTTTATATCTCAAGCAAGATATGTAAATCAAGTTTTGGGCAGATTTAAGATGGAAGAATGCAAGGCAGCCATCACTCCCACAGTGATGGGATTAAAACTCAGCAGAGAGGACAGCAACAAGGATTTTGATCCTAGCCTGTACAAAAGCATTGTGGGCAGCCTTATGTATTTAACAGCGACTAGGCCTGATTTAATGTATGCTGTTAGTTTAATTTCCAGGTTCATGGAGAGGCCGAAGGAGGCACATTGGCAGGCAGCAAAGAGAATTTTGAGGTATGTCAAAGGTACCAAAATGTTTGGAATTTTATATCATGCCTCAGAACATTCAGATTTGGTTGGATACACTAATAGCGATTGGGCTGGAAGTGTAGATGATCGGAAGAGCACTTCCGGTTATGTATTTCATATGGGTTCAGGAGCCATTTCATGGGCTTCTAAGAAGCAATCCATTGTAGCATTATCTACAGCAGAGGCTGAATATGTGGCAGCTACAGCAGCAGCATGTCAAGCAGTTTGGATGAGAAGAATGTTGAGAAGCTTAGGCCAAGAGCAGGCAAAAGCAACAGTGATTTTTTGTGACAATAGCTCAGCTATTGCATTGTCAAAGAATTCAGTGTTTCATAAGAGAACGAAACACATTGATACAAGGTTTCACTACATCAGAGAATTGGTGAACAATGGAGAAATTGTCCTAGAACATTGCAGGACTCAAGAACAGGTTGCAGACATCTTGACAAAGCCACTTGATCAGAAAAGCTTTGAATTTTTGAGAAAGTGTCTGGGTATGACCGAATGCCCAGCTGTTGAAATTAAAGGGGAGTGTTGAAGTCGTAATTTCAACGCAGACGCCAGAAACCGTCCAGCAAACCCGCCGGAGAGCTCTCGGGTCCATTTTCCGGCGAAGGGAATCTCCGTACTCTTGAACCCGAGAAAATCTGGAGCTGACGCGTGGTTCACCCCTGACGTAAGCCAACGTAATTTTCTCGGGTGGTAAAGCTCTGCAACAAAGTGCCTTCCGATATCTTTCTCCACCGTCGGATCTACTCCAGTGTTTTCCGCCGTTGCTCGATTGAACCTGCATCAAATTAAAACTATTGCGTGGAGTAAATTAAAAGCATGGTTGACCATACCTTTCATTAATGCATTGTCATAAACTTAGGTGAATAGTTAAGTTTTTTTTACATAGGGCACGTAATGCATTTAGTTTTATATACGGCATATATTTACTTAGTCGTTGACCATATGCATTGAAGAAACCAATAGTAGTATAATATAATTTTTTTTACTAGTTAAGTCATGTGTGCTTGTTATTAGTTTGGTTGTTGCACACGGGAGGAAAATAGTAACTAGTGTTAGCAGCAGCGTGAAAGAGAACCAGAGGGAAAGAGAACCAGAGGGTGTATGCACAGCAGTGCATAAGAAATATTTGGTAATGTTTTGTTTTGACCCTTTGTAATGGAACAGTGAAAACGCAAGGTGAAATGAGAACAAAGCCCGTAATGTTTTATGTGCTGAAGGTTTTGTAAAATCCATGAGCGTATAATGAATTTGTTTTACAACAGTAAACTTATGTAAATTTTTATTACAGCAGTAAGTTGTTTTTCACAGCAGTGAATGTAGAAAGGATTTTACAGTGGTAAATCCCTCTCAGTAAAAGAGGATGAAGTTTGTATCAGTTTTTAATGAATAGAATGTTTTTAATGGTGGTGAAATACTCTGTCTCTCAGTGAATTTTTTTTTAATCTTACCTGAGCACAAAAGATCCTGGAAAGGTAGAAACAGAGCATTGCCTCTGTGTGTTTGAATCTTGGTTTTTGGTATTTTCTCCCATTGAAAAATACCCAACATGGAGATTCAACCAATTCTGAGGGGACCTGCGTTTACAACGTGTACATTAGGACGGGCAACATATGGATGGAAGGAACATACTCCAACATCAGTCTCACTCTGGTGGATCCGCTTGGCGGAGAGGTGTTCATCAACAATTTGGAGGCGTGGGGTGACCTCATGGGGCCGAGCTACGACTATTTCGAGAGGGACAACCTCGACATATTTAGCGGACATCTTCTGCAACTAGAAGTTATTCACAGTCAAGCAGTGGCTCGCCACCGACATTTCACCCTACGATCTCACCACCGTCAGTGATCAGTGCTCATAAGACCACCCCTCTATCTCCCATCTCTAAAAGCTCCGTGTACAACCTCTCGTTTGGTTGTATTTCTGCAATAACTGTTATGGTAGACAAATAGTGAAGTGAGCATTTTGCTCTCGTCTAAGAATTTCTGCCAATAATTTGAAAGTCTCCCCGTGGGATAGGAGTGACCGAGGATGTGTTGTGTCCATAGGGATAATTCCTTGTCTGTGAACATTTACCAATATATTTTTGGAAGCGAGTCAAAGCGTGTACAAAATTTGCAGCTTGTGCAGTTACAACTTACAAGTGGCTGAGAAAAAGTTATCTTTGCATTTAATGATGACGAAGTAAAAGATTATCAATTTCCAATACTGTCAGCATAAAGATGGGTATCATCGTCATGGGTATGGCTGTCATTTAGAGAAGATCGTTTATAACTCATACAATACCCCCACAACTTTATGTCATGGGTGTGGAACAATTTTTAATGGTGGGATCTGACGTGATATATTCCTTTTGATAGTTGATGATAATCCAGAGATATATTCTTTTTTCTGGCTTACATGGTATTTATAAAAAAAAAATCAAATGAAGTAGAACCCAAAAAACATATCAACTATTCAATAGAGTAATGTGTCTTATCGTTAACATACTAATTATTTAACCAATTAATGTTCCTTGTCTGGGGAGCAGTAGTCAAATGCAGTTCTTAATAAAGTCAAGTTGGTGTGATCCTTCGTGCTTCAGAGCATTAGTCACAGGTAGTTCTTAATAAATTCAAAATGGTGTGACCCATGGTGCTTTGGGAGCATCAGTATAGGTTATTTTATTCAAGGTCAAGTTGTAGAATTGTGTGTTGAAGACATTTTGCATCCAGAATACTATCCTAAATAACTGATGAAGGCTGCCGAGGGTAGTGGATTCAATAGATGGTGGTAGTTCCATAGGATGGTTTAGTATCGAGACAGACTCGTTGAGCTCTAAGAGGTTGAGAAGCGTCAATTCTGCAAAGCATGTGAACATGGTCTGAAGCGATTATGTCTTAAATGGATCAAGTGGGAAGCTCAAAAGTGTAGTCAAGAAAAGAACGAGAAGTGTGAGATTTGAGTGGATATGAGTGCTAATGATGACCATATCACACAAATTTGACAGAGATTCATTCATTGTTATAATGTCTACTTTCTTGTTTTGTCATGTAAGCATTAAGGGAGGGTATTGGAAGTAACAGTTCCATGACTTCCAAATTGTCGTGAGTTGTAATTGTGTGAGTTCCTCCATTAATAGTTGTACTAGTTATTTTTAGTAATCTAGATCCACCATTCTTGGATCTAAAAGTATCACGTATTCCTATATATGTAATGTATGTGAGATCAATTCAAATATAGTGTGATTTGTGTTGTATGATCATGTATTCCTATATATGTAATGTGTGTGAAATCAATAAAAATATAATGTGATTTGTGTTGTGTGTGCAATCTCTTTGGTTCTCTTCAAGTTTCTAACATCTCTCATGCTTTAAATTCAAATCTCAACACTCTCTTTTAGCATCTTTAGAAATCTCCACTTATTTACATTGTTTATCTCAAGAAACAATCCACCTTATAACTATTACATATATATTTCACATTTATATGTTTAAAACTAATTTATTTTTTAATTATGCATTTATTAATTAAATTTATTTGGTTATTATATGTTTATCAATTATATGTTTTAAAATATTATGATTATAAATATGAATCATTATTATTTAAATTTACTTTAATGTAATATGCTTATTATAATGTTTTCTAAAAAAATATTTATAATTTTATTAATAAAAATAAAATTATAATATAACAAAGTGAATTATATGCTTTTTTATTTTTTAACTAATAACATTATATTCTAATAATATTATTAGATATAATGTTTCATTTCACAAGCATTTCAACGTCTATTCTATATTAAATCAACATCTAATTTACACCCATTTACCGACCCTAACTTACATTTTACACTAACTGGGAATGTGTCTAAGGTCAACGAGACAAATACGGAAAAACCATGATTTTGAATTATTGTAAAAAGTTGACACGCACATGTGAACATGAATAGGTTACGTGAAAACCCTAGTACGTCATTATTATTTTATGTCAACTTCAGTACTAATGAAGTATAATTTAAAAAATATAAAAGCTTCTACCAACATTTTTAATATGATTGAGGAGATTCATGTCAATACATTTTAAGTCATTACAAAAGGCATTGGACAAGGACTTGCATCCAGGGGTTTAAGCCGTGAATGTTTAGATTTCAATCTCAACATTAAATTCTATGGGCTTTCATTAAAGGAGTTAAGAAAAAACCATGTCCTTTAGGAACTGTTTGAATTTCTACTACATTAAATGAAATATAGATTTTAAATATGAAAATTATGTACTCAAATTTTTATCGTGACTCACAAAGATCCATGCGAAGTCTAAGTCGACGTCGGGCATGAACCTTGATGAAAGAATTAAGTGAAAACACCGGTTTAGACGAGCGAATGATGGGGATGAGAGACCTATTTTATAGTTTGAATAACCTATTTTAGAGCCTAGTATGATGCGTAATATGATATATATATATATTTCATTTAGTTTATGTAATTTAAAATTTTAAAAATAAAATCAATTTAGATTCACTTAATTTCAGATAAGAGATCAGTTGCAAACTTTCTTTTTGCAATGTAAAATTTGAAAAAAGAATTACGCCTCAAAAATTTTAATCTTTTTCCTCACATAATAATTTAATCACTCTCCTAATCTAAGAGATCTAGATCTAAACTGCTTTTCACCCTAGCCTAATGATTATTAAAAATATTGTGGGTCTGGGTTGGTGTGAGTGTGGCGAGTTCGGTTTGAATGACTTCAGGGAAGTGCAGTTAGATACTTTGGATATGTGGGTGTTTTACGTATTGGAGCAAATGACTATTACTATTGTTTTCTATTATTATTAATAATAATATTTTTCAGGTCCTATATTTCGATCTGGGTTGGTGGCAGAGTGGCAAGTGTAGCCTGAATTTAGGTATTTGCGGATAGATACTTGGGACTCTGGGTGTTGCTTACCGCACAGAAACTACATTTGGGCACTCTACAAGATTCAGCAAGATTCTTACGGTTTGTGGTATGTGAGTGGGCGAGCGTATCCTTGCGCAGAGGATCAGCAACTCATTGGCCTCCTTTTCTTGGAGGGGTTCCTGTGTGCCATTGATTAGGAATTTTCAGAGATGGGCTCCTGTTGTATTAGCAGTGGAGAAAGAATTTGTAGCACTGACTGAAGATTCAACAAGATTACAGAGTTGGATCACTCACTGGCATGAGGAAAACAGGTTAGATCCCCAGTTGGGTTCGCTCTGGAAGCAAAATGAAACAATTCTGAGTGGTTTTCCTTTTGTGGTTGCAAAGCCCAGCTATCTGAGAGGAATGGAGCATTCCGAGAGCTACACTTGTGTTACATACCACGGTCCAAAATTGAGCACAAAACACATCTATACCCATTCCGGTATGGAACGTGAAACTGTGCAATACCCTGTTCAAAAACAACATCAAAGCCAAATGCGGGATGTTGCATCGCCACCCGGGAGAAATTCAAATGTTGCAGTGTTTCCTGCTACCCATTTTCTCAGCGCTTGCTATCTCTGCAAACGGCAGTTAGGCCATGGGAAGGACATCTACATGTACAGGTCTGTTATAATTATCATACCATATTGATTTAAAGTTTGGAGAATCACCTGGAAATTTGATTATAGCTTCAGGCCAATGATTCTTTTTCATTGCACATCCAAAAAGCCTGTTCAATTAATCTAGAATCTTGAGAGTGAGAGAACTCACTTAGTTAATGTGTGGTTTCAATAGCCCCTCGGATTTTTTGTGTGGTCATATGTAAAATTTGGGTTGGACATTTCTGACAACCCATGCTTCAAGAGTTAGTCTCATTCTGTGTTTGCTGATTATTGCAGAGGTGACAAAGCATTCTGCGTCTCCCAACAGATTTTGATGGATGAATGAATGGAAGCTTTTAAATCGATTGCTTCTTCTTTTGGTAGCAAACTTTTCTTTAGCGAGTTCAGCTACTCTGCTAAGACAGGAATGGGAACTGTCCGAGCAGGGAAAGGCATGTCAGTGTCTGTATTGCTCGAATCTGGAGGCTGTAGGAAAATACAGTGTGGCAGATGATATAAAAATATATGCCTGTAGCATTTTATGCTGAGGAAAAGGGATGGGGTGGGCTTCTCTTAGGCATATTGATATGGGATGAGCTATGTTGTGTGCATGTTGCCGAAAGTTTTTAGGTTCACTCTCTGTAAATTTTCAGAGGCCAGTTACAGGGATGGAGTCCAAGAGCTTCCCAAGGTAGATGAGTTTCTTAGTAAGGCATGTGCCTGTAGTAGAGAGATCTAGAAAGCCAAAAGAGCCGAGACAAATTTATAGACAGATAGGCATATGCTCTTCTCTGTTATGACGGATGTGAGTGTCGATTACAATAGAAAAAGATTTCTCTCACATTAGGTTTACTGCAAATTTCTGAAGTGGTATTGCAGATTTCTAATGTGTTTCCCACAGACAAAGATCAGAACTTCGTACAAGTGCTGAGAACTTTAACGTATTATATGTGTTCTCATTTGTTATCAGTTTTTTTTTTTCTGAAAGTCAAGATTACATTGCATAACGATTTATTCACTGAATGTTATTGCTTCTGCATGTGACTAAAGTAAAACCAGACATGTTCGACCAATATGGGTAGATAAAAGAACAGGTCTGATTGCAATACAAGATCCAGACCTATTGCATGTTTCTTAAACCTCTTAAAATGACCTTTTAACCCTGCACTCCAAAGAGATCTTTAAGGAGTCCTCTCTTTCTGCCACTAGGAACAAAAGAAAGTACTTTAATTTAGATCTGATTTAATTAAAAAAAGATTAAGTTGGTTTTGATTAAATTATATCAGTGTTGGTTTATCTGAGCAGCTCAATCAGCTATTATTGCCCTGTTACTGAGTATTATGGGTAAATAATAAGATTCAATATTCAAATAAAAACAAAATATAGTTTTGATCAATCTATGGTAGCTCAATTAACTATTTCTGGGTATAAAGTAGTTTGTAAATCATGAAATTCTGTCCAACAAACTTAATTGATTATTAACTAAATCAAAGTACTTTGTCATTTCTGCCAAACAAACGGGAAGAGAAAATTTGCTATTATACAGTTTTAAATTTGAATCTATAAATGTAAATATAGATTCTCTGCAATAATGTTTGAAAGTTTAGTAGGTTTAGTAATATTAATCTATGGAGATATAAGAATGTGGAAAAACTCCCAAATATTTGTATTGTTTTTATATATATTTTATTATAACAATCCCAAAAAGAGAAGTGGAAAATCAATATTAATAGCTTAGCAGTACCAATAAAATCTTATTTATCAATCTAGAGTTACAGAATCTTATTTATTAATTTATAAGCTTTAGTAATAGTAATCTATGCGGATATAAGAACATGGAAACACCCCTACGGCCCATTTCCAACAAGAGAATTGGAAAATCAATATGAATAGCATTAAGCTATTAAGTTGCAGCCATTCTCTGGCAGTAACAAAACTTATTTATCAAGCTAGAGTTACAGAATCTTATTTATTAATTTAGAGTCACAGAGATTACCACTAGTCTTGAGCCAGAGCAGTGGTGGCAAGGATTATAAACTCCTTCTGCATGGAAGCCTTTTGATTACACTGACTACGTTTGCTGTCTGTTACTTACAGCTATAGCTGCAACTTCTTCATTTATCTTTTACCATTTTAAAAGCACTGAAAAAACCCTAACAAATCCCAAGCCGTTTTCTTACAGCCAATTTAGGCTGCTAACGAGGCTTGAATGCTCATGTAACTTTTTTTAGATTGATTACAGAATACACAACATTTTTCAGAGTAAGTACCAAACTATTCTCTATGTCATTAACATATAACAAATATATTTTTAGATGGCTTATAGAAAATAATTTACAAGGAGTTGTAGCTGTACACACACTTTTCACTTTTCAGTGTAAAAACCAAACTATATTCATTAATAACGCACGTCTTAAGTGAGGGGGTTTAATATAATTTTCGAAAGTCGAATGCAAGAATAGACTCATCGAACTTCCATTTCCATTCCAATTGTGCCAGGGTACTATGGGACAGCCAATTTAAACATCTCCTCAGAGATTGCTTCTTGGTTTTAATTTATGAAGCTCTTTTCACTTGGAGTGAATGATCATTTTGTGAAATCTTTATTTTGTTACTGTTACTATAATTGTTGTATAGCTACAAAATAACAAAGCTGTGATATATTTCATTGAACATTGCATAGAAATGGGCAACACCAAACCTCTATATAGTTCTCAGTTTTTATACGTTAAATAAATCAATGAATCTTACACACAAATTGGCCCAGGGTACTTCTATATGATTTTTAACTTGTATACACTGCATGAAACAATGAATCAATTTGGATTAAAAATCAGGTTTGTTTCTGTCACCACTCAACAAATTATTATCACACTTAGAATATGCATGATCCAACTGTATGTGCAATTGAATTTAGAGGTTCGTGCTCTGCCGGGTAATAGATTAATAAATTATAGTGAATTGATCCCTTGGCATATATCATTTGAAATTTTTTCCACATGAAAAAAGCATTATATTCATTCATAAAAGTATTGACATTAAATTTCTTCAGATACAGTAGCTGCATAGAACTAATATAAAAGACCAATCTATCAGCAATTCAAAAAATACTGAACAATGCAAATGATTTTTTACAAATGGCCTTTTTAAAAAAAATACTTATAGTTCAGAGATTTTCTTTAGATGACTCATTTAATATAGATCTGTATCATTCTACATAGATTCAAAAAAGGAGAGTTATTAAGTGCAGCATGAATTCTACCAAAACATGTTATCTGGGAATTGGATGCATGAATTCCACCAAAACATGTTACCTGGGAATTGGATACACCCCAGCATCATGCTAGTTTTCCTGCATTTTAATGTTCACATGAAAACCATCTAGCTCCTCCCGTACTCCAAGCTTTGATAATCTGTCCACCTCCGAATTTAAATTCCTGCATATGCGCTGAATGGAGGGTTGATTGAGGGAGCTCCATATCAGCTTGATATGTTTTAGCCAGCCCTGTAGTGAGGATTTGTGGATATTGGCATGTGCTCCCACATAATCAGTAACAACCTTAGAGTCACCGAATACATGAATGTTTTGTATGTCTAGAAATTTGGTAAACCACAGTAGCCCCCACAGTTCCATAACCTTTGCCTTTGTGTTCGTTCCAAATCCAGCCCCCCAATGTACATGGTATGACAACTCTTGATGGATATATAAGGTGAAACTACATCCACATTTTTGGTCTTGAGTAGCTCCATCGAAATACCCCGTCGGATATTCAATCTCTAATGTTTTTTGTGGTCGGGAGGGCTTTTGTTTTGTAGCATTTTGTAAGACAACCTCAATCTTGTTTAGAATTTTCATCAGCACATCCGTCACTAGCTCTCTGTTGCTATTGAAAATAATTTTGTTTCACCACTTCCATATTTCCTATATGAATATAGTAGGGATGAGGCATCGCATGCCATTTTGGTTGCTCTAGCATATCAACTAGTTCTCCATATCTCCAAAGTTCAATACCAAGAAAACAATTTTGTTTTCCAAGTGTTGCCAGAGTATGGAGACCTCTGAGCATGTTATAAGGAGATGTACATTGTCTTCTGCAACATTCCCACATAAAACACAGTAACTAGGGCCAGACCAGTTCCTCTTTTGAAGATTCTCCAAGGTCAAGTTCTTGTTCTTCTATACAAGCCATAGAAAAATGGAGATTTTTATAGGGAGGTGCAAGCTCCAAAATTTAGCAAACCAGCCATCCCCTAGGTGGTTTGTTTGCAAATAGAAAAGTCTGTAGTAAGTATCAGCAACCTCAATATTATCTTCAGTTATATTACCATTCCAGGTAATCCAGTCAGATACCTCGTCACAATATATACCAGCCAGTCTCATTTGAATGTGGATGTTCTCCCAATGAGCCGCAACAATACCCATAAGATTTAATTCAGATGCTTTTTTCCAAACTGGGCAATCATTTTCCCAGGCAATAATGATTTGGTGCTAGAAGAAGATCCCATTACGGTTTAAGGTTTGAATGATGTAGTCCAGGAAAGGGTCCATGTCCATCAGACCTCGAACGTGGTCACGGCCTATAATAATATGATGCCCAGTGCTAAGTTTCGAAGCAAGCATTTCGAGAAATGTTTTCTTAATCTTAGTGAAACTACGTCATATGGTTGAGCCAGCGGATTGTGTGACGTGGCTCAATCGCAACCAAACTTTGAAATATTCTTCAAGTATTTTTGGTTAATGGCTTGGCCCCAAATGCCAATACCAAAAATCCCACGCCATATGGATTTTAGGAGGAGATTGTGCCCAAATCTTCGTAGATTGAGGATGCCCCAACCACCCATCTTCTTTGGAAGAGTGATGAGGTGCAGCTTCCATCAAGTTTCTTTATGATGGCTGAAGGCAATTGGTATAAATGTGCCCAGTAGATGCTTAGTTGCGTTACCACAGCTTGAACAAGTGTGAAATGCCCTCCCATAGATAGACACTTGTGTTCCCATCTGGAGATTTTCAAGAAATATCTGTCAACTAGCCATTGCCAGTCCATAATCCTATACTTAAGGGTTTTAAATGAAAACCAAGATATTTTATGCTAGTAGAAATACATTCAGAAGTGATACCAAACAAATTAGCAATATATTCAGTGGTGTTAGAAATCTCCAATGCATGCATTATAACCGATTTGTTTTGATTCATTTTGAGACTCATAGCATTTCCAAATCTATAAAAAATTTGAAATAAATGCAACCATGCGAACTTGTTTAGAAGCCCCATAATAAGTATGTCATCCACAAAAAATGTGAGATATCCGAAGACTTCTCCCGATCTTAAGAGGAGAGAAAAGTCCCGTGGCCACAACATCAGTGATGTGCAAGCTTAATCCATCCAATGCAAGAATGAATAAGAGGGGCGATAGTGAACATCCTTTCCGAAGACCCCTGCCCGCCCCGAAATAAGATGTCAGATATCCACTGATAATTACAATGAACTGAACGATTGTGACACAGGCCATTATCCAGTCAATGGCCGGAGGTTGTATAACAATCTTGTGGAGGACCAATCTCAGGTACCCCCAGTCCAGACAGTCAAATGCATTTTTTAGGTCAACCTTCCTAATAGCAGCTTCGATTTTCTTCGGCTGGATGGAATGTAAGCATTCCTTAGCCGTAGCTACAACATCATGTATTTGGTGATGTTTGAAGAAACCAAATTGTTGTGGAGAGATGAATTTCGACAGGATGGGCTTCAGGTGTTTAGCAATGGATTTGGAGATGATTTTGTAGACTAGATTACAGAGAGAAATCGGGTGGAAGTCGGAGAAAGAGTGGCTGATATGCTCTTTTCCGGATGAGGGGGATATAAGTGGAATTTAGATGAGGGTGGACAGTACCCAAAATTCAGGATTCTTCTACGAGGTTAACCAGGTCCGACTGAAACAGATCATAGAAATGAGTAAATATTTCAACAGTCCAACCATCTAGTCTGGGACTTTTGTCACCATGGAAAGAGTGTAGGACCTCATGTATTTCTTCAGCTGTAACAGGTTTAAAAAGGCATCTACTTGCTTCCTTGTCGAACATATTTGGATAGTGCTTTACCCCCCATAGTAAATCTTCCAGGCAGTCCTAGGGTAAATGGCCGTAGGCTTATTTGAAAAATGTCAAAGCAGCGCGACTGATTTCTTCTTATGTTTGGCATTTTGTACCATCCATGTCATAAATCTCCCATATAGATTTTTTTTATGACGGTTGTTTGCATATCGATGAAAAAAAATTGTATTGCGGTCACCCTCCTTGAGCCATGTGGCTCGACTCTTCAGCTTCCAAGTCATTTCTCTTGTAAGCAGAATTTGAGATCTTCTTTTCTCAAGAAGTTGTATGCGGGATCTAGTGTCCGGTTGAAGCGTATGCGCAGACAACAATGGGCATATAGTATCCAACTCCCATTCAATATCTGCAAGTTCTTTTCTGAGTTGTCTTTTTTTCCATCTCCCACTTCTTAGTAGCCAGTCGTAGGGTCCTTAGTTTGTAAAAAACAAACCCATATGACATGTGGAGTTATTAGACACAGAGTGCCATATATTTTTGACCAGATCGGAGTAGGATGAGTCTTCCAACCAGATCTTATTAAATTTGAATGGAAGCCCGCCCCTGAAGTCTTGATGCCTCCAGTGTAGTATGATAGGGCGATGATCGGAAATATAACAGCTGATAATGTCAAATGTAACCATCCCAAGCCTTTCAATTAGCATATCATGTAGGAGAAACCTCTCAAGCCGCTTTGCAATGTAAGAGTCCCCGTCCTGCCGTTATCCCAAGTGGGTGCGATATTTGAAGGGTAGATGTCAACCAGATTTTGGTCCATGATTATGGTCTTTAGTGAATCCGCCATAGGATCCCCGCAACAATTGCGACCCCAATATTCATGAGCCCCAATAGTGCAGTTTAAGTCCCCCGCCAGAATGAGGGATGTAAGGTTCAGGAGTTCCAACTCAACCAACATTCGCCAAAAATTCTCTTTGTCGTGAAAAGGAGCATTAATATTAAGGATGTGAATACGACCCAACAAGCTACAAATGTTCCCAGCAATTAGAATGCTGGAAAAAAAATGAGAATACCTACAGTTAGACATGGTTAGGATCCCAGATGGCAATCAGAGTCCAGACCCCCTTATGTCAATTGCCGCCATGTGCCATGCTGGAAGAATTCGGCGAAAATATCCAATTGAATGGAACGCAGGATGCATAGTTTCTTGCAAAAGTATAATGAATGGGCAGTTTATGGAGAATAATTCCTTCAGAGCCAGAAATTTGGGGGTGGACCCAAGTCCCCTCATATTCAATGAGAGGATAAAATTCATCTGTGCCATTTGGCAGGTTGTCGTGCTCCAAGGGCCCGAGATGTAGAATCAACAATGGGGATGTCTATGAGGGAGGGTGGGTCGAAATGATAGGGAGAAGGGGGTTTACATGGACGGCCACGAAAGTGTCGACTATCACATGGCTTTTTCTTCCGAATAGTAATGTTACCAGTTGATGTGGGGCTGATGTGTGGTGATGGAGGACCTGGTGGTTTGTGTATTGTGAGGGACCGAGGGTCTAGGGTTTTTTTCTGTAGAAGGAAATCCAGGTCGTTGTCCACCAAGTTTGTGGGAGATGCCATTGGAGAGGTTGGGGTGGTAGGGGTGGATTGAATAGGCAGATTAGAGATCGGTATAGGGGGGATTGCACCTGTTGGGGAGATTGCCCGGACATAGCAAATATGAGTCGCTGATAGGGGGTCATTTAGAGTAGGCTGAGGTGGAGCGTTTGGTGGTGGGGATGGGAAATATTGCTAGGGATTAGATTGTTTGATGGGAGAGGTGGCAGTGAGGGTGTCCAAGTCAACTGATGGTGGGGAGGAGGATATGTGAATGTGAGAAGATTTCAGTGGGTGTTCCATAGAGTAATGAGAAGGAAAGCCAGGTGGGGAGAGTGGAGGAATACCTGTGTGAGGTGGAGAACTTTTTCCACAAGAGGGAGTCTTAGATCCACCATGTGATGAACTATCAACACTCCAGAATATATTTCGATGCCAATTTCTCTGTTGCGACCTGTTTCATTTGTAGGTCGAGCACTCCATCATCGGGGGCAGTGTGCCAGTAGGTGATCAGTCCGGTGGAAATTCTGGCATTGGAAGGGGACACCCCAATAGTCTAGATGATGAACCAACTTTGAGTCATTCCAGCATATAGAGATGTGGTATGAAAATCCCCCATGTAGTTCTTTTCAATAAGGATCCAGGCAACTCATTTGTCGAGTGCCCCCAGACAGCGGGGATCCACATATACAAATTTTCCAATGGCATCCCCAATGTCTCGTAAAACCTTCAATGACCAAAATTCATTTGGGAGCCCTGGCAGTTTAACCCAGATAATATTATTCTGTGGAGTATCTCTTAGTGGGTTAAAACCTATATACCAGGAGTACAATGTAAGGAAACTGTGGCCTTTTACCCATGGAATGGACTTAATCTTCTCGAGGTCTTCCTGGCATAATAAGTGGAAACTGTACCAACAATTTAGCAACCTGACCACTGTTGGCATGTAGTCCAGAAGAACATGCCATTTAGAATGTAGTCAAACCCTCATGTTTGAGTCTTCCATCTCAGTGAAATGCCATTTTCCAACTAGAGCATGATTTTGTAGATTGATAACTCTATTAGATAGTTCCTCAAACCCAAAAGCCAGATTAGGTGTCGGTTCTGTTATTTTTATGGCTTGAGCAGGGTGGTGAGCACGTCGTTCATTCACCAAGTGTGGTAGAGCATGCGACGATGAAGGCGCATGAAGGCCATGTGGCGAAGTGGATGATGGGAGAGTCAGTGACCCCATGGCCTGGATAGAGGTCCCACCATATGCCTGATCAGCCACCATCGTGGCAGCAATGTGGGATTGTTTGAGTAATCTGAAAGGTATAAACTTTAATCACTGTAGAATTCATATGCAAAGATTCCCTCTAATGAAGGGTGGAACTCAAAAATCTCAATCTCATGTCTATTAATGAAATATGCTTGCATAAAGAAGTTGGAATTCATTAATATTAACCATTTTAATCTATTTATTATTATTCAACTTGTTCAAATAACAAATAGTATAGATAGTGAATTTCAATCTTCTAACTAAAATATTCTAGCTAATAAAATTTTAAATATTAACTTAGTTACTTATTTATAAATAATCTCATTATCAAATAACATAAATCATATATAAACGAGAACTTAAGTCTTATTCATTCAAGTGATAGTAACTACTATAAATATGAAATACCTATTATCATTTAGAAATTATAAAGGTAATTGAGTAAGGGATATATAAGTGTCCATAACCAAGCTACTTGTTTTATTTTGTTGGAATTCAATGATTTATTTCAATAAAGTTGATGGTGGGATGTTTGAATCATTGTTTTGATGGTAGAAATGGATTCAGCACCATCAAAAACTAGTAGGGCACCCAAAATTATGAAGCTTGATAGTTGTAACCAACACTTCCAAAAATTTATGTTGGATTTTGTCAAAATCATGTTAGATTTTCAATTATTTTATGGGCTAAAATTTTTCCTGGTACTATTATTAATATTACTTAATATCTTCATTAATTAGTTTATCTCAAATTAAAATAAATACTCCATCTAAAGCCTCGATAAGTTTCACATAGGTTTAATAAGTTTCACTTCTAATAGCTCAAATTCCATCATCATTGTTAAAATATGCTAAAGTATGTGTCTTCTCTTAGCCACTGAAACCTTATCCAATGTCGTTGGCATCTTTGGGATGCATGAATAGAGTCTCCTTGTCAATAATTTGAAACTCTTTCTTCTGACCTTGACAATATTGAGATTGTGTTCATTCAATAGATGAAAAATGGAAGACAAAGTAATGAAAAGGTAAGATGCAATTCACAGGCACTAAGACAATGTTCACATTGAAGTTTGCTCACACTTAGTCTCACATTTATGAAGCCATAGTCGAATACATTTATAAAAGCACAATATAGTTTAAGAGTTTAAATAAACTACTAAAGAATATAATTGAAAACAAAATTAACATCAATAATCTAAATGAGGAAATAACAATATATAACAGTCTAAAAAATTCCTATACTGGAATTTTCTCCATTATTCTATTAACATGCCTCCTTAATGGAGAAATGTGTTCTCAACAACACCTAACTAATTTCTAAATATTTCAAACATTGTCTTTCCAAAGGCTTTGTGAAAATGTTAGCCACATTTTCATGTGTTACAATAATTTAGATAAATCTTGTTTGAATGCATGGCTATTGGGTTTCAATGTGCTTTGACATTTTCTTTTCTTCTCCCACATCTTGAAGAATCCACCTAAACCAAACTGCTTCACAAGTAGCACTACATAATGCTTTTCACTCAGCTTCAGTTGATGACGAAGAAATAGTTGTTTGTTTCTTATAACTCCATTTCATGATCCCAATTCCAAGGCTAAATGTGCATCTTATGGTGGATTATGTCATTAATCTTTTTGGCCAATCCGAACAAAAAAACATGCCAACTCAGCATCAAATTTATAAATATATTTAATACCAAAATTAACAGTCGCTTTCATCTATCAAAGGACTCTCTTCATTACTTTCCAATAGATTTAATGGGCCTTGGTCATGTATTGACTAAGGATGTTGATTGAATATGCTATGTTCAGCCTAGTTATAGTGAGATATTTTAGACTCCCCCCCCCCCCCCCCCCCCCCACCAACTCACAATACAGGGCACCATCCACCTCTTTTGTTTAATCATCAATGCATAATTAACATTATGTTCTAAAGGAATTGGCATTACCTTTCATTGATTCATATTGAACCTTTTGAGTAGCTCCCTTGTATATTTTCTTTGTGTGACTAGTGTCTGACCGACTTCTCTCCATAGCTCAAGACCTAAGCAATAAAGAAATTCACCATGGTCTTTCACCTCAAAACCATGTGACAATTGCCTATTAATTTCTTCAACCATCTTAGATGCATTTCTTGTTATATAGTAAGATCGTCAAAATACAAGGAAATCAAAGCAATATGCCCCTTTTGATCTACCGTGATATACAAGTTAGGATCACTCTTACTTTTCTTAAAATCTTTCTAAATAAAGGAGTAAATATTTACATATCAAGATCTTGGTCCTTGTTTTAGTCTATATAAGGCTTTCTTTAATTTACAAAGAACATGATCTTGACACTTCTTTACAAATTCTTCTGGTCGAGCAAGATATACTTCTTCCTTTAATTCATGATTGATTAAAGCAAATTTGACATCTAACTAATGTAGTTTCCAATTGTTTTTTTGTAGTTAAATAAATCATTAATTTAATTGTGTTTAGCTTAGATATAGGTGCAAAGGTATCTTCATAATTAATTCCCTATTTCTGTGAATATCCCTTTGCAAGCAATCTAGCTTTGTATATATCTATAGTACCATCAACACTAAATTTGGGTTTGAACTACCATTTACAACCTATGGGAAATTTGTTTATAGGAAATTCAGTTAATTCTCATATATTAATTTTAATTATGGATGCATATTCCTCATTTATTGCATCTCTCCATTCTTTATGTTCTTTAGCTTGTTCAAAATTGAAAGGTTCTATGACATTGATTACTTCAGTCATCAAGGAGTTTGGCGTGATGACCTCCTTGGTGCTTCACTAATATCACCTACTCTTGGTGTGCATTAGCTACTTTAAGTGTCCATGTTGTTGTATTCTTCCTCCTCTTTCTATTTTGTTTTATCATCTACTAATTCCTTAACATTATTATCATAATAATAAGGAATATGTTATGCATCATAATTGTCCACTTTATGGCCTTCAACAACACGCTCATGAAATAACACGTGTATACTTGAAAACATTATTGTTTTCACATATCAAACATCTTATATGATTTGTGATCAGAACTATTGGAGCATTAAAACTCAGAAATAATTGTATATATATACTAATTGATTGAATAATGGTGTTTTTACAAGAAGGACCCTAGCTTAAATAAGCCCTAGGGCACCTTTTCGAGAAGGGGCATGATCTTTGATCGTGCCAAAATTACATAGAATTTCCTTCCTCTTGAAATTATTCTTTGTCCTCAAAGCACATGTAATGGCAGGTGTTTTTGGAAAAAAGCTTCAGTCTTTGAGGAGGCTTTTTCTTCTGGTAGATTCTTCCACTTGATAAGGTATTCTTTAACTACTCGAGATTGAAACTTCCTTTCCTTGGTGGTAGCAATTCCTTCAGGTTCTAAGATGACCTTTTCTTCATCATCTAATATCAGAAGCGTTGTCTATGTTGATTGGTGTCTTCCCATTGCTTTTTTCAAACAAGATACATGGAAAACATTGTGAACTCAACTATTCCTCGGAAGGCTTAAGCTGTATGCTACTTGGATGATCTTTTTGTTAATCTGATATGGTCCATAAAATTTTGGCGCCAATTTGTTTCTTCCTTTTTGTTTTAGGGATAATTTCTTGTAAGGCTGAAGTTTAACAAATACCCATTCTCCAACTTCAAATTCTCTCTCTGTTCTGTGTCGGTCAACCTGCTTCTTCATGTGATTTCTTCCAATACTTATATTTTCTTTTAACGTTTGAAAAACTTTTTGGGTTTCTTATAATTTCTCCTTAACTACTGGAACTTTTGTCTCAGAAATGGAAAAATCCTTCCATTTGGGAGGTTCATATCCGTACAGAGCTTGAAATAGGTTCATATTTGCAGAAGTGCGATAAGTTGAATTGTACTACCCTTCAACGAGATGTAACCATTTATCCCACTTTTTTTGTTTGTCTGTTTCACAACGAAGGTAGGCTTCTAAGCATTTATTGATAGTTTCTGTTTGACGGTCTATTTGAGGATGATATGCAGAACTCATGTTGAGGTATGTTCCAATATGTTTGAAAAACTCCTTCCAAAAATTCCCTTTAAACTTAGGATCTCTATCACTAACAATGACTTTAGGAAATCCATGTAATTTTGTAGACATTCTTGGAAAATATTTTGGCGATCTCTTTCGCTGAATCTGATTTCTTCATTCCTATGAAGTGTGCATATTTTGTGAGTCTATCTACTACTACAAGAATTTTATCTTTCTCGTCTGACATGGGTAATATTTCAATAAAATCCATTGATATCTCTTTCCAGTTTTTGTTTGGGATATTTAAGGGGTGGAGCAACCCTGGGGTCATAATGTTCTCACTTTTATTTCGCTGACATTGATCACTATTTGCTACATATTTTTTAATGTCATTATTCATACCCCTCTAGAAGAATGATTGATGTGCATTATAGTAGGTTTTAAATAATCCTACATGTCTGGATAACAATGAATCATGCGACTCTTTGAGAATCTTGGCTTTACATTATGAATTTGAACTCAGATACATTATTCCCTTGTACCATAGAATATCGGTTTTCCATTCAAATTTTGAATCTGAGGAAGGTTATTGATTATAGCACTTGTTTATGGATATTTGTTGCATATTCACTTTGAATCTCATTAAGCCAATTGGGAACAACAACTGAAACTGCAAGTAATGATGGTTCTTCGTATTTCCTAGATAGAGGATCAACTACTATGCTATATTTCCCTTTCTTATGTAATATATCGATTTCAAAGGCAAGGATTTTTTCAATCCATTTTTGTTGTTCTGTAGATAGCATTTTCCGCTGGAAGAGATGCTGAAGACTATTATGATCTGCTCATATTAAGAACTTACTTCCCAAGAGATATTGTCTGCATTTGGCTAATGTGTGCATAATAGAAAGCATTTTCTTGTTGTATGTAGACTTGAGACGTTCTTTCTTATTGAGCTTCCTTCTTTCAAACATGATTGGGTGGCCATCCCTCATTAGTACTTCTCATATACCAAAACTTGAAGCATCACACTCAATGACAAATAATTTTGAGAAGTCTGGAGTTCCCAATATAGGGGCATTAGACACAAGTTCCTTCAAGTCTTCAAAACACTTTTATGCTTCATCATTCCATCAAAATTAGTTCTTCTTTAGAAGGTTCGTTAGGGGTGAGGTTATATGGGCATGTTTTTTATAAATCTTCGATAATATCCGGTAAATCCTAAGAATCCTCTTAGCTTGGAGATAGTAACTGGTTTGAGCCATTCCCTTATAGCCTTGATCTTATTAGGATATACTTTAATTCCTTTTTTAGATATTATATGTCCTAGATACTTGTTGTAGCAGCTACAACCACCCTCCAAAAATTTTCCTTAGCTTTGTTTTGGAGCCTCCCTACCAACATTTCACAGTAGTATGTCTTCCCTTGTCAAGTACACAAGCTTCAGTGGTTTTCTTGCTGAATGAAAGCCTATCCATCAAAGCTTGTTGCATCCCCCTCATTGGATGTTTCACCGGACTTAGTCCAGCTGCAGGCTGAGAAGCTCCCTCAAGAAATTGTGCAATTATGGAGGGAAACCAACCTTCCCTCAAGAAATTGCGCAATTTTGTTTGGAAACCTGTTGGGCTCCACAATTGCGCAAATCTGCGTGTCACTGTTCACTGAGAAAATTGCACAATTCCTCCCAACAAGACTGCTCAGCCCAGAAATTGCGCAATTTTGGGCAGGAGTCAGTTTCTCTACCTAGAAATTGCACAATCCCTCTAGGCAGCTAACCCAGCTCCCTCCTAGAAATGCACATTCTTTCCCCTCAACTGAGTAGACTATTGAATGTGCAGTTGGTTTGACTGGTTCCCTCCGAGGCCGAGAAAAACTGATTTTCATGCATGAACTGCTTCTCCCAAGGCAGCATGCAAAGGCATCCCTTGATCTAGGGATCTATTTTAGCAGCTAGAGGTTACATGCAAGGATCATTTCTGAAGCCTTCCACCAAGTGTTGCTTTTCCTAGATTTGTGGCATGTGCGTTGCAACCTCGATTTTATCAAAACTCATCAACCGAACACTGCAGAGCTCATTCCTCACATCGATCTTACATCTCTGGCATCCCACATTGCATCTAGGAGTAGTCGGCACATTCAACTCAGTTGTTTTTGGGTAAGCCCGCTTTTCATGTCTCGTGTTGCGTTTCTGTCGCTTTTTTTGTTCCGCTTCGTGTGAGTGTTGTCTGCCTGATTTCAGTGAGCACTTGCCGTCGTTTTGATGTATGTTAGATTGTAGAAGCACCATTTCAATTTTCGTTCACATCTCACTACTATCGCATGAATGACATTGTTTTAGCACGGACAATCGTCGTCGTGGCGACTCGCTTCACACACATGCATGCTTTCCCATTTTCTGAATCCTGCACTTGTTGTTTTCATGAATGCTCATTCACTCTTGTTTTCACTCATTTCACCATGCATCCAAACTTCTCATGATTTCAGTCGCCCATCAACCGGTCTGGACTAACTTGGCCCGAACTGTGCCCTGCCCGACTAGCACTACAGATTTTTGGAAGTGAAGGCTCTGCCTTGCCTCTAGAAATTTTGCAATTTTGGCCTAGCACTGACCTCCATGCTTGCATTGCGCAATTCTTGGAGGCAGTGTCCTACTAGCCCTAGAAACTGCGTATCGCATTTAGTTCGTTGCATATCACTATTGATTGAAATTGCACATTGCAAGGTTTCAGTCCTCAGAAAGCTAGGCTAGACTGTACATTGTGCAGTTCCAGCAGTCAGTCATCCTCCTCACATCCCGGATTGTGCCTTGCGCAGTTTTGGCAGTCAGTGTCCTGACCTCCTGGTGGAAATTGCGCAACCTTCATGATCAATCACACAGGTATGTTGCAAGTGAGTCCTCAAGTTTGTTTTGGTTTCCAACTGATAGATTGCGTGCCATGAGTGTTGCTATGTCTCCAGGTATCACAGGTGTTCGTCTATCTCTCAACAACACAAGTACAATGGCCTTCGAGAGAGCAGAGTCAAAGGACATCGCTATGAGCGCAACTAGGGATGTAGTCGGCCAAGTGTCTAAGAACTTGCTTATCCATGAAGACATCAGGTTGTGCATGCATGTGATCCCACCCATTTGGCACACTCACCTAGGCGAAGACAAGAAGAAAGTCCAACTGGAGCGGAACATGTATTTTGACAAGTTGATGTGCACGACCACTAGTACAGGCTTGGAGATTAGCACAGACGCTATGTATCAACATGTTGCCAGTCTGGTCACACCTAGGATAACCATGCGCATCCTATCAGATGAGTTGTACGAAGAAGCCATATAAGTGTACCCGGATGCAACAGAGGCAAGAGTTTGCTTCAGCAAGATGTCACCATTAAGCGACGAACACCATCACGAATGACCAAGCTTGGCATCAGTTTGGCACCATCGACCATCACAAGGATGTCAAACAGTTGGTCTCACCACAACAGTCTGATTGTTAGTGATGTTTTGCATGGCTTTCTCAAGCCATTTTTTCTAACATGGTTACATGTGCATTGTAATGTAACGTCTTGTCAAGTGAAAGTTCAAGTGTCGATAGTCGGATGTAACAGTCACAAAGTAGATGAACAGTCATGATGGTAGATGAACTGTCACAAAGGGGAATGTCAAGGGCCACCCCACCAATTGCTAGAAATAGTCCCTCATAACTCATTGTAGAGGCTTTTGGTCAGCCAAGCTTCTGATAATACTATCTTAGTGAGATCTTGGATAGTATTGTAACGCGCCTTGTCTTCTCCACTAGGCAGAGCTAGTATATCTCTTTGGAGGAGCAGGTAGTTGTGGCTATAACATTCTGCTATCAGAACTAGTTGTTCGACATGGATGTATTGTATGATTGGAACTTACACTTCTTAATATAACAGAGCCAACACGTTTCATGCATATGTCATATTGGATTCCAGCTATCTTGTTTACTCTAAATGGTATATGTATATGTTTTCTTACACATGCATGTATGGACTATTCTGTATAAGTATGCATGAATCTTACATAAATGTGTTCATTGGTTTTTAACCATCACTTTGGATTGTTAGCTAACTTTCTTTCTAGTTTGTGATGCATCTTCACTCGTGTGTTCCCTTCCAAGTTGCATGCTATCACTGGTTTCCGAGGGGCATGCTCGCCCCACTCTTTATGTGTTAGAACCATTCATGCGCCTTCCTTGTCTCACCAGAGTTGTCACACCCTTGTGACCAACAGAGACATATTACTTGCCTCTATGCGAAATCACAATCAAGGCATTACCATATGACCCACTGGTGCGACTCCTACACTAAAGGGTATGAGGTCTAATTGGGACTTCTTACCGGGGAGCTCCCCCGACATGTTGGCAGGTCCAACACCGTCAACATTTACGGCGCTAGAAGGAGGCCCATATGACAAGCTGTGTCCTCTCATCCTGTTTTGAACCTTTTCATATCAATCATGGAGTCTTGCACTCTACTCTCTCCACAATGTTTTTCGCATGCCAAATATGTCACCATCATGAGGGAGTTCCTTGATCTCTTGTTCTTTGGTCTCTTGTCCACATACACGTATGATGGTGAAGGCGAAGTGGCCTGGCCTGAGTTCTTAAATGACTTCCTTGCCTTGCTTCACAAGGATGATGAATTTTCTGATGAACAGCCCAGTCTGCTGCTGCATACACACTTCGTGAATCTCCACATCAGTGGTTGTGCAACTTACTGGCTGATAGCTTGCACTCACTTCAGTAATTTTGTGATCTCATTGAAGATACTTTCTATCATTTTGATCCAGAATATCTTGAACAAAAACTATTACAACAACGGAAGGCTCTGCATGAATCGCCTATGGATTTTTGCCAGCACTTCTGTGATTTGCGGTTTCAAGCTCCAAAGAGCCAGATGAAATTTCCTTATCTTTGGGATAGATTCGAGTACTCCCTTAACAAGTCAATCCATCCAAAGAAGAAGTTCAAGCTCAAACCCCACTCAGCATACTTCGGTGATGGAGTTGCACAATCACAGATGGATATGGTCACTGTGACAAGTGATTGTCTGTCATCCCCTCGTCAAACATCTCCACCATCACCGCGTGATGTCGGAGGGAATGGACACACATTTTTTGAACCATCACGACATTCCAAGATCGCTCCTTTTGATTTTCGCACAAACTTGGTTGTGAGTCCGATACCTCATCACATGTATTTTGTACCTCAACCTCTGTCTTCATATTATGATCATCCTCCAGATGAAATTGTGTTGTGTTCTTCCATTCTGGACTCTACACTTGTTTTGAAAGAGGATCGATCTATCGACAGAGTTTGTGTTACACAACCAACATGCACTGACATTCATGAAGCGCACGACGGGGAGCTTGAACATCCACTGGTAGCAGGGGACCATCCCTGTTTGTCCATACCTCCTCCGTTTTTTCCTGTCATCCTTGATGATCTTGCCATCCCTGATTTTTCATGTGCATCTCCATCCCCAGATGCACCCATTGTTGATCATTCGGAAGACACACTAGATATCAGTCCATCACCTGACAACAAAGAGGACCAATCATTCATTGAAAATTCGCTTGATCTTTCATCTGCTTTTTTTGGAAACGCGGAGGGTGAACATCCTTTCTTCTCATCTACCCCTCTGTGTGATTCATCAAATCATGAGGATGTCGAACACCATCCTGAGATTTCTAATCTTGGTTGTCGTGATCTCTTTACCTCATCATCTGATCACAATGTTGATTCATTCATTGTTAATCCATCTAAGCCACTGGTCAACGATGATCTATCTATCGATGAAGTCGAAACCCCCCAGACTGTTGAGGCACTTCAACCCGAGTTGATGTTTATGTTAGGCCCTCGCTGTCTTGTGGTTGGTATCACTTCCGATTAGGAATTTTTCAAACACCCGAGGCACCTCATCATTGAAGAATAATCCAACACTTAGATTTTACTTCCTCCACTCGAACTACACGATCCCATCGCTCATCCATTGGAGTTATATTACATAGCAAACACACTTGTGCAACATAAGTGGTCTACCTTTCTCACTTTTTCTTGCATGCTACGGTCAAGGGATGCATACACTCAACATCTACACACAGTGTAGCACAACACCATGGAAAGTCCACATAGTACATGTCATGCACTTTCACTCATTTTTGTTCTCTGGACGCTTGTAAGCTCGAAGTGTGTATGTCTTCATTGTTGTATCTTTCACATATGCTGGCTCGCACAACTGTGTTTTTCACGGACCATGCCTTCACCAACATGGGTCAACCAATGAGCCGGTGACTACATTGGAAGTATCATCATGTGATATGACCCCCCGCACTGTAAACTCAGGAGTAGGAGAAGTGTTTTCTTTTAGTTTGTTTGTTTACATGCTTGTTTGCTTACTCGCTTTGCTTTCATTTCTTCTTCTGCTTCTGCTTTGCATTGTTGTTTGTTTTCTTGTTTTGTTCATAGGTTAGTTTCACATGAAACCTTGCACGAGTCTTGGAGCAAGGTAGGTAAAGTACAAGAGGACTTGTACAACTATCAACATTTGGTTATTTGTTTTCTTCTCTCTTATGTAAGAACTTGTTGTCTTCAATCCATGATACATCAATGGAAAATACGTATCATTCGAAGTGAACCTTGGTGATCCAAATTGGATCCTTAAACATTTTCATGACTATTTCAAATTATGTCAGGCTTCAAAATCTTATGAATAACAGGATTATCAGAAATGACCTCTGGACAATGGCAATTGTGGCTAGAATGAAAAAACGAGGACCCTTGGTCAAAGCGCGCTAACCGTTGGCCCATGGAGACCGTGCATGGACGCAAATTGGCAATCGAAAGCCCAGATCCAGAAACAGAGGTAGTTTCTGATATGTGCTTAGTGCAAAGTGCAAAGCGCTAATCGCGTATCGCAGGAAAAAACCCTCAGAGAAGGAAAGACCCGAGTGCTCGGTCACGAGGAAAACAGGGAAACCGTGCGGAAAATGCCATAGGGCGAGTCCCGCGCCCAAAACCGGTAGGATATCACGTGCACTTCGAGCGGTAAGCAGGTTCAGCCGAGTCTAGCATGATGCCATACACCGGGCGACGCGTGTCCAGCAGATGAGAGAGAAAACCGCTTACATCACGTGAGTAACGGTCGAGCAACTTACCCGCGTGATATAAACGGAGACTGTAGGATCCGGAGGCTCGAGATCAGCGGCGGAGAATTAACCCGATAGATGACCAGATTGACGAGGGAATAGAGTGAGGCACATAAAGATTTGAGGTTCAGCATGACCAATGAGCTGGCAGAAGAATCAGTTTCACAGGCAAATCCTGGAGTAACAGAAATAACGACTGTTCAAAAGAAAAATGACACTCAGTCCGTAAGGCGAAAAGTGGCCACCTCTCTATGCAGCGTTACACAACGATGACGACGCAGAGCAGGCGAATTCTAGCGGACAGAGGCAGGCGATCCAGAAAGTCGGGAAGAGGAAACGAATAGTCAGGGAGAAGATTGGCTTTAAGCCACGAATAGACAAAGAACAGCGGGGAACAAAAGTAGAGAAGGAAGTGAATTGCAGAGAATAGAGAAACCGAGATGACCTGAAGAGCAAAGGTAGCATCGAGAAGACAGAACAGAGAGAGTCCGAGAATCTGTGAACTCAAGTGAAGACTTGAGAGGTTCAAGCAACTCCTTTGTGTAGACCTGTCAGGTATTGAGTACCAAATTGGACTCATACCAGTGAGACCAGTCAAGGTCGAGATTCAGTGAGGGGGAGTCTGTGTACTCTAGAGGCTTGGGGGATCCAAGTACCGCCCTACTGATTATCATCTATTAAGTGAGACTCAAATTGAGCTCCTTATTGTAAAATCTCTGCTTTAAGACACAATAGAGAAGACCACCACTAAAGCTGGACTAGAAGACGTAGCCCAGGAGGATTGGGTGAACTCCTTATTAAATTTGTTTTGTTCTGTGTTTCTCTTATTGTTTCAAGTGTTTGTGTATTTCGCAATCTTATCGATCTATTTCTTAAAATAACATAGACACACCCCAGCACATAAGTCTGTAATACCTTCATTAATTAACTAAGATCATTCACGGGTGATTTTCAGATCAAGTGGTATTAGAGCTCCTAGGTCGTTTAAGGTTGGACAAGCTTGTGCTGGATTTTGCTGTTGAATTCTAACTAGATCAAATCTTAAATTAGGAGAAGGAGAGCTGGTCAAAACTAACCCGAAGATTGGAAGAGTCTGTCTTCAGAAGAAAATGTCAGAAGAAGGTCTCTTGGGGCCAGACCCTCAATTTATAGATAGTTTCTTGGCCATGAGGTCCATGGTAGAGGAAATGTATAAGGACTTTAGGAAACATAAAGATGAGGATTCATCAGGCTCCAAACAAGATAAAGGAGAATAAGAATCTCTCCTCCATGACCACTCAAAAGGCAAAGGGAAAGAAGAAAGCTTTCTCACACCTCCTAATATCCCTGAACATAAAAAGAAGGCATCTTTGATTAAATTAGATGTTAAATTTGATTTACCAATATATGATGGAGAGCTGAATGTAGAGTAGTTGGATAATTGGATCAGACAAATTGATGTGTATTGTAGAGTGCAGAGCATCGACTCAGACAAGAGTAAGATTCAGCTGGCCAGCCTACGCCTTGGAGGCACTGCCTTGGTATGGTGGGAAAGTAGGACACAAGCTAACATGAAGAAACATGGTAAGATTCTTTCTACCTGGAGTGAATTTGTTTCTGCAATCAAAAAACAATTCTTTCCACTAGCTTACATGAAGCAAGCCATGATGAGCTGGCAAACTCTTCGCCAATTGAAAGGAAATGTGTATAAGTTTACACTCAAGAATTCAGGAAGAGAGCTTTGATTCTAGGAATTTCATTAGACTCACCTTAGACTCTGTTGAAGTACATAGGGGGTCTACATAGCTACATGAGGCACACTATCCTCATGTTTAATCCCACTAGTATATATGAGGTATCTGTTCAAGCTACACATCTAGAAGCTAGAGGAAAGAATGGGAACCCAGAAGTTGGGGGATCATCCAAACCCATTGCAAGTAAGAATAAGGAGAAAAGAAAACATAAATGGAAATAAAGGAAGGCCAATATTGCAAAAAAGACAAAGTCTTCATGCACTCACTGTAAAAAGGATGGGCATGATGATGATCACTGTTGCATTCTGCATCCAGCGCTGAGACCTAAGAAGTTCGAGGGCAAGAAGAAGAAGATTGTTGTAGCTATTCAAAAAGATTTGGGGTCGGACTCAGGAGATGAAACAACCATTGTAGCCACGGGTATAAAAGGTAAATACTCTGAAGCATCTCTAGTAATTCTGCACAATCTATTAATGATGAAGAAAATGAGAGAAAAAGACATGAGCTTTTCCATATTCGAGTTGTTTCCAAACATCAAAAGATTGATACTTTGTTTGATAGTGGTTCACAAGTAAATTTAATTTCTGAAGCAATTGTAAAGAAGTTGGGATTACTAACTACACCTCACAAGAAACCATACCCATTAGGTTGGTTAAGTGATAAAGCACAACTACAAGTGACTAGACAATGTAAACTTAAGTTTTCTTTTGGGTCTGCATTTGTAGATGAGGTTGAGTTAGATATAATTCCTCTAGATATATGTGGAATTGTTTTAGGAAGTCCTTACTTGTATGATAGAAAAGCTATTTTCTATAGAGCTGAGAACAAGTATCTACTCATTAAAGATGGAATCGAATACTTTGAAAGAGATCATAAGCTCAAGAATAATTATACTCTCATAAACTCAGGGTAGATGAAACGAATTGTAAATTCATGCAAATAATTTTTACTGATGGTTGTAAAGGAAAAGAAACCTGATAAAACCAATGTATTTGAGGGCTGTGATGCTAAACAACAAGCTGATTTAGAAAAAGTTGTTTTAGAGTATGATATCTTGTTTCAAGAACCTAAAGGTCTGCCACCCAAAAAGGAAATAGTGCATGATATTAATTTGCGGCAAGATGCTCCATTGCCTAACATTGGGATGTACAGGTTTTCCACTGTAGAGAATGCAGAAATCAAGAAGCAGGTGCAGGAGTTGCTCGAGAAGGGGTTCATCAGACCTAGCACATCACCATGTGGGTCACTAATCGTTTTGGTGAGAAAGAAAGATGGCTCGTGGAGAATGTGCATTGACTACCGAGCACTGAATAAAATAAAGATAAAAAATCGTTATCCCCTTCCTCGCATAGATGATCTACTAGATCAGTTAAAGGAAGCTGTTTATTTTCCCAAGTTAGACTTGCATAGTGGATATCATCAGGTCAGAGTTGCAGAACAAGATGCAAGGAAGACTACTTTCAAAACAAAGCATGGATTGTATGAGTGGTTCATTATGCCTTTTGGCTTAACTAATGCTCCTGCTAAATTCATGAGAATAATGAATGATGTACTCAGAACTTTTCTTGATGATTTTGTTATTGTATATCTGGATGACATTCTTATATATTAGAAAAACGTGGGAAGAACATTTAAAGCATGTTAAGCAAACACTAGATGTTTTGAAAAGAGAAAAACTTTATGTTAAACTCTCAAAATGTGAATTTGGCAAAACATCTTTGAATTATTTGGGACATATAGTAGGGGGTGGTGAATTGAAGATAAATCCCTCTAAAGTTGCAGTCATTATAAACTGGCCTAAACCCAAATCTGCTACAGAAGTGAGAAGCTTCTTAGGAGAAGCACAATATTGAAGAAAGTTCATTTCTAACTTTTCCTTAATTGCAGCTCCCTTACATGCTTTGACAGGATTGAACAAGGTGTTTCAGTGGGGAGGCAAATAGTAGAAAGCCTTCGACACCTTGAAAGAAAAGATTAGTATAGCACCAGTACTAGCACTGCCCGATCTTCAAAGACCATTTGAGATCCAAACAGATGCCAATGACTATGCTATGGGAGCAGTGTTGATACAGCACGATAAACCCATATGTTATCATTCTGAGACATTTAATTCTGCAGTAGTTAACTATCCATCATATGATAAAGAATTGTATGCATTAGTATAGAGTGTGAAAAAGTGGAAACATTACTTAATGGGAAAAGAGATAGTCATAAATACTGATCATCAACCACTTCAATATCTACACTCCCAAACTATGTTGCAGCAATCAAGGCACTATAGGTGGATGGGTTTTCTACTACGGTTTCATTTAGTCATTAGATATAAAAAGGGCATACACAATAAAGTTGCAGATATGTTGTCTATACCTATTATAAATGCATCCACTATACTTAAGCATAATTCAGTATTGCATGAGAGCTACATTGAACAATATGCTCAAGATATAGATTTCAAAGATGTATATGCAACTTTAAGTCAAGGCAAACGAGTAGAAGAATTGGATTATCACATTAAGGACCAACTCTTGTATCATTGTGGGAAGCTATGCATTCCGCAAACTGAAAGAGCAAAGATAATTCGAGAAGCACACACTTCTGTAATATCAGGTCACTTTGGAGTAAGTAAAACGGTTGCACAGCTGCAAAGATTTTGTTATTGGCCAAAAATGAATGAGACAGTTTCTAGATATGTAAGAGGGTGTACCATGTGTGCTAAAAGCAAACCTAGCAATAGAAAACTAGGCTTGTACACTCCACTGCCAGTTCCTTCTCATCCTTAGGAAAGTATTTCCATGGACTTTCTTGGAGGACTACCTAAATCTAGGAAAGGTCATGATTTATATGTTGTTGTGGATAGGTTCAGCAAAATGTGTATTTTGATACCTTGTAATAAACAGATTACAGCTGAACAAACTACAAAGTTGTTCCTTCAGCATGTATGGGTTCATTTTGGATTACCCACTTCCATTGTATCTGATCGAGACACCCGATTTCTTGGGAAGTTTTGGTCGAGTCTATGGGAACTGATGGACACCAGTCTGAAGAAAAGCACAACCTTTCATCAACAGACAGATGTCCAGACAGAAGTGGTCAACAGGACAGTGATCCAATTGCTCAAAGGCTATTGCAGCAAGCATCCCAAACTTTGGGATGAACATTTGTGTTATGTGCAATATGCTTACAATTGAACAAAACATTCTTCTACACAAAGATATCCTTTTGAGACCTGTTTTGGTTTCACACCAAGGTCTCCCTTGGATTTTGTCTTTGGCAAAGACATAGCAGTTGATGGACACAATGATGTGGACAAGGCAACCAAGTTCATTGAACAAATCCAAGAGATTCACCAGGAAGTACAGGAATAGCTGGAAAAGAGCCAAGCCAAATACAAGGCAAGGCATGACAAGCATCGGATGGAGCATAGTTTCCAAGTTGGTGATCAAGTCTGGCTGTATATTAGCAAAGACAGAATGCAAGGTGAAGGTAAAAAGCTAAAGCCAATAAGGTATGGACCTTTCAAGATACTTGAGAAAATTGGTGAGAATGCTTTTCGCCTTGATTTACCAGCTTACATGCACATCTACTCAGTCGTTAATGCAGACAGCTTGAGACTATTTGAACCTTCATTAATTGAAGATCCCGAAGAGCAAAGTTAGTTGCCTTCTATTGATGACCTGTTACCTGAATATCTCAATGAATTGCAGGAAGACACAGTTCTGGACAAGAAGGTGAGGACGACGCGCAGGGGAGATGTTGAGTACCTCAGGATTGGACTCAAGGGTTCAAAGCCAAGCAATGCAAAATGGATAGAGATTGGACAAGTGAGACAGTTATACCCTCACTTAGTCGATGCTTGAAAACCAACTTTTGGTGGTCCAAAAGCTTTTTCAGTGGGAAGGTCGTGATCCAAATTGGATCCTTAAACATTTTCATGACTGTTTCAAATTATGCCAGGCTTCAAAATCTTATGAATAACAAGCTTATCAGAAATGACCTCTGGACAATGGAAATTGTGGCCAGAATGGAACAACGAGGACCCTCAGTTAAAGCGCGTTGACCGTTGGCCCATGGAGACCACGCATGGACACAAATTGGCAATCAGAAGCCCAGATCTAGAAATAGAGGCAGTTTTTGATACGCGATTATCGCAAAGCGCTAATCGCGTATCGCAGGGAAAAACCCTCAGAGAAGGAAAGCCCTGAGTGCTCGGTCATGAGGAAAATAGGGAAATCGTGCAGAAAACATCAGAAGGCGAGTCCCATGCCCAAAACCGGCAGGATATCGCATGCACTTCAAGCGGTAAGCAGGTTTGGCCGAGTTCAACGTGATGCCATACACTGGGCAATGTGTGTCCAGCGGATGAGAGAGAAAACCACTTACATCGCATGAGTAATGATCGAGCAACTTACTCGCGCGATATAAACGGAGACCGTAGGATCCGAAGGCTCCAGATCAACGGCGGAGAATTAACCCGATGGATGACTGGATTCGACGGGGGAATAGACTGAGGCACATAAATATTTTAGGTTCAGCATGATCGATGATCTGGCAGAAGAATCAGTTTCGTGAGCAAATCCTGGAGTAATGAAAATAACGACTGTTCAAAATAAAACTGACACTCAGTCCGTAAGGCGAAAAGTGGCCACCTCTCTGTGCAGTGTTACACAACGATGACGATGCAGAGCAGGCAAATTCCAGCGGACAGAGGCAGGCGATCCAGAGAGTCGGGAAGAGGAAATGAACAGTCAAGGAGAAGATTGGCTTTAAGCCACGAACAAACAAAGAACATGGGGGAACAAAAGTACAGAAGGAAGTGAATTGCAGAGAAGAGAGAAGTCGAGCTGACCTACAGAGCAAAGGCAGCATCAAGTAGACAGAACAGAGAGAGTCCGAGAGTCTGTGAACTCCAGTGAAGGCTTGAGAGGTTCAAGCAACTCCTCTATGTAGACCTGTCAGGTATTGAGTACCAAATTGGACTCATACCACTGAGACCAGTCAAGGTCGAGATTCAGTGAGGGGGAGTCTGTGTACTCTAGAGGCTTGGGGGATCCAAGTACCACCCTACTGATCATCATCTGTTAAGTGAGACTCAAATTGAGCTCCTTATTGTAAAATCTATGCTTTAAGACACAATAGAAAAGACCACCACTGAAGTTGGACCAGGAGACATAGCCCGGGAGGATTGGGTGAACTCCTTATTAAATTTGTTGTGTTCTGTGTTTCTCTAATTGTTTCAAGTGTCTGTGTATTTTGCAATCTTATCAGTCTGTTGCTTAAAATAACATAGACACACCCCAGCACATGAGTCTGTAATACCTTCATAATTAACTGAGATCATTCATGAGTGATTTTTAGATCACTTGGTGAAAACACATTGCTTGCGCGCCAACTAATGTCACCTACTCTAGTTAGTTGTTTTTGGGTTAACCCTTGGCAGCTCAGTCAAGTAGAGTAAGGTGAGGGGGAAAACCTTAACAAGCACGTCAGAGGTATATAATAAACTACTTCTCTAAAGGAACAACCTCTTCTGCTCTCAATAAGTCGGGATCCCTCTTCCGCCTCTGAAATGAATAAGTGCTATGCACAGTTATATGAAAAGAATGAAAAGTGAAAATTTTCAAAAAATGAAAAATGAATAAGGTGAAAGAAGAGAAATTATTCCTGTGCAGAGAGGTGATGCAAGTAACTCTACCAGGGTATTGAATAGGCTCGCTGGCAAAGGAGCAATCCTTGTGTTCTTGCGTGACTCTTTCGGGGTACTGTCCAGGCCTGCTGGCAGCGAGCAAGACCAGAGATGAAACTTAGACTATGACGACTATACCTCTTGTGCACCAATATGCCCCTCAACCCAAATCAAAACAAATGTGTTTAGTTGGCTTGGAATGTGTATTAATCGACCAAGATCTTGGAAGACGCTACATCTTACAATTAAGCTAGTGTAGAAACCAAGGCGAACTGAGAACTGAACAATACTTCTCGAGGTGTTAGACTTGCTTTTCATGAACAAGGTACATTAAGAGAGATGGAGTTCTACTAGTGTGTCGCCAAGTGTTGTAGCGGCTACAACCACACTTCAAAATTTTTCCTTAGCTTCGTTTTGGAGTATCCTTACCAACCTTTCACAACAACATGTATTCACTTGTCAAGTACACAAGCTTCAGTGATTTTCTTGCAGAATGATAACCTATCCATCAAAGCTTTTTGCATCCCTCTAACAATTCGTTTCACCGAACTTGGTCCAGCTCTAGGTTGAGCAACTCCCACAAGAAATTGCGCAATTCTAGAGGGAAACCAACCTTTCCTCCATAAATTGCGCAATTCTATCTGAGAGCCTGCTGGGCTCCAGAATTGTGAAAATCTGCATGTCACTGTTGACTGAGAAAATTGCACAATTCCTCCCAGCAGGATTGCACAACCCAGAAATTGCGCAATTCTGGGCAGCAATGAGCTACTCTACCCAGAAATTGCGCAATCCCTCTGGGAAGGCAACCCAAATCCCTCCCAGAAAAGCACATTTTTCCCCTAAGCTAAGCAGACTATTGAATTTTCAGTTGGGTTGATCGGTTCCCTCCGGGCCGAGCAAAATTGATTTGCATGCATGGACTGCTTCTCCCAAGGTAGCATGGAAAGGCATCCCTTGATTCAAGGATCTATTTTAACAGCTGGAGGTTACATGCAAGGATCATTTCAGAAGCTTCCCACCAAGTGTTAATTTTCCTAGATTTGTGGAATGCACATCGCAACCTCGATTTTATCAAAACTCATCAATCAGACACTGCAGAGCTCATTCCTCACATCGATCTTGTAGCTATGGCATCCCACATTGCATCTAGGAGTCGTCGACACATTCAACTCAGCTGTTTTGGGGTAAGCCTACTTTTCATGTCTCGCGTTGTGTTTCTGTCGCGTTTTGTGTCCCGCTTCGCATGAGTGTTGTCTGCCTAATTTTAGTGAGCTATTGTTGTCATTTTGATGTATGTTAGCTTGTAGAAGCACCGTTTCAGTTTTTGTTCACATCTCACTGTTGTCACATGCATGACATTGTCTTAGCATGAAGGGTCATCATCGTGGCGACTCGCTTCACATACATGCATGCTTTCCCTTTTCTGAATCATGCACTTACTGTTTGCATGAATGATCATTAACTCCTGTTTCCACTCATCTCACCATGCATCCAGACTTCTCATGTTTTTAGTCGCTCGTCGACCGGTTTGGGCTGCCTTGGCCCAGACTGTGCCTTGCCTGGCTAGCACTATGCATTTCCGGAAGCGAAGGCTTTGCCTTCCCTCCAAAAATTGCGCAATTCTAGTCCAACACTGACTTCTAGGCTTGCATTATGAAATTCTTGGAGGCAGTGTCCGGCTGGCCTGAAAACCTACACAATGTAGGTTACTGGTTACATGTCACAGCTGACTTAAATTGTGAATTTTACAGTTTCAGTCCTTAGCAGGCTAGATTGGACTATGCATTGTCTAGTTTCAGTAGTCAGTAAGCCTACTAATAGCTCGGACTGTGCCTTGTGCAGTTTTGACAGTCAGTCTCCCGACCTCCCGGTGGAAATTCCGCAACCTTCACGATCAATCACACAGGTATGTTGCAAGTCAGTCCTCAAGTTATTTTTGGTTTTTGACTGACAAATTTCTTGCCATGAGTGTTGCTATGTCTCCAAGCATCACAGGTGTTCGTCTGTCTCTCAGCAGCACAACTACAATGGCGTTCAGGACAACATAATCAAAGGACATCATTAAGAGAACAATTAGGGATGCAGTCAGCCAAGTGTCTATGGACTTGCTTGTCCACGAAGACATCACGTTGTTCATGGACAAGGATATCAAGATCAATGGCAATGAAATCAAAATGAACAACACCATCAGCAGCAAGAGAAGGTGGCACACCTGCACATGACGAATGCAAGAGGAAGGTTTTTGACACCATAGAGGCAGATCAAAGATGCAAGTTTAAAGCAGATCCACTCATGAGGAATGAAGCTTTCGAGATTGAGGATATGAGGTGACAGCGCAACATGAAGATCACGCGGAGGCAGAGAACGAAACATATAAGGAGTTTCATGTGTTGAAGCAACAACTCAAGGAAGAACAGGAGCTGCATAGATGAGAGAATGAGTTGCAGCAGGAACAGGTACAATAGGGGGCGCAACATGCATAGATGGATGAAACTGTGCCCGTACAAGTTATGCATCCATCCCAGCAACTGGCACAGAGCAGACAAGGTGAGAAGTGTTGTTGATCGCATGCAAGGGAATTCAGTAGCATGCATGTCATTATGCAAACACATGTGATCCCGCCCATTTTGGCACACTTACCTAAGTGAAGACAAGAAGCAAGTTCGACTGGAGCTGAACATGTATTTTGACAAGTTGATGTGCACAACCATTAGCACATCCCTGGAGATCAGTGCAAACACTATGCATCAAAATGTTGCTGGTCCGGTCGCACCCAAGACGACCACATGCATGCTATGAAACGAGTTGGACACAGGAGCCATATTAGTGTACTAAGATGAAATAGAGGCAAGAGTTCACTTTAGCAAGATGTCACCATTGAGCGCATGGACGACCAAGCTTGGCATCAATTCGCTACCATCGACCATCACAAGGATGTCACAGAGTTGGTCTCACCACAACGGTCTGAGTGTTAGTGATGTTTTGCATGGCCTGCTCAAGCCATTTTGTCTCACATGGGTACATGTGCATTGTAATGTGACGTCTTGTCAAGTGCATGTTCAAGTGTAATTAGTTGGATGTAACAGTCATAAAGTAGATGAAGGGCCATGAGGGTAGATGAACTCTCACAAAGGGGAATGTCAAGGGCCACCCCACCCTTTGCTATAAATAGTACCTCATAGCTCATTATAGAGGCTTTTGGTCAGCCAAGCTTCTGATAAGACTATCTTAGAGAGATCTTGGATAGTATTGTAACATGCCTTGACTTCTCCACTGCGCAGAGCTAGTATATCTCTTTGGAGGAGCAGGCAGTTGTGGCTGTAACGTTCCGCTATCGAAACTAGTGGTTGGACATGGATGTATTGTATGAATCGAAATTACACTTATGTTGACGGTGTGATGCAGGAGCATCCAACACCCTTAGTCAAAGGGAGGAATCCAAAGCGGAGCGAAGAGGAGGACGTGGACCAGTGGATCAAAACAGGGAAAAATCTATTTTAAAATAGATTTAAAGATGGAATGGATAAAGTCTCTCAAATACTTTATTAAATGTAACACTGTCACATATGCATGCATTATGGAGCTTTAGGGCTTTTGTTGAGAAAATCATGGAGAAATATGATCGGATCCTTTCAGTGATCCGATCTAATAATCCAATGTTCCTTATATATATGAACTTGTGTGTTCAACGGAGGGATATAGTGAGTGATATAGATATAACTGGTGTAAACAAAGTGTTGAAATGTAGTCAGTAGGAGACTCTTTTCTAAGGCTGAAATGCCTTAGTTGTAATCGTGCTATGTTAATATAATACATGTGTGTTTGTGGGTTTTCGTGTGCCTGGATATTTCTGTTATGTTGTATATATTCGTGAATGATTTAAATCAGTTTACATGTTGATTGATCATCGACCAATGAAAGGGTCGATGGAAATCCAAATTATCATGGTTAATTGTTGTCCAAGTGTTGTACGCGTCGTAACAAAGAATGACTGAGAATGTGGTAGATCCATGTTTTTAACGTAGAGATCCATTAATAGGAGTGAAGGGATGAAGTGTTGAGGCATAGGATCCGTTGGATCTTTATGATCAATGGATAGGATCAAGTCTGCAGAACAGAGTTATCACATCGGCAAAACTCGTTTCCAAAGGGCCAAACCCCAGACTTCAAGGAGTGCTGATGAGCGACCACCAATGAAACAAGGATTGTTGGATTGAAAGAGGATCAATGACAGAGGTGTGATCGACGATCACATTCGACGGAGGTCAAGGGATGGCGGAGTTGAATAGCCGATAAGAGATATGCTGACAACGATATCACTGATAGGCGACATGCAATGAGCGATGCAGCGACAACGCCGATGGACCGATCGACGATCAGAGGTGTCGAAAGTCGGAGGTCAGGCAAACGAAACAGCGTTGGTGAAATTGGAAGATGGACCCGACGATAATGGTTTTGGTGGGTATATAGAATTTTAAGATCTGCCTATATGTTCGGGAGCGGAATTTTCCCGTGTTCTTGTGTGTTTTTGTATTATGTGTGGTTGAGGGGTTTAAGGCCTAAAAGCATAACTTAAGCTCCCGATATGGTATAAAATCCGATAATGTTATATGGTTCCGGGTCTAGTGTAAGTCCATGGTTTAAAGGCTTAATGCCTAAAGAAACACTTACGATAGGCTTAGTGGGCCATAACCCACAGGCCTCAAGATTGATTATTTAAAGGAAAGAGATTTTGGTTAAACCCAGAATTTCTCTTTTCATCAAGTGGTATCAGAGAAGAAGAAGATTCTGCGTGCAAAGGAATATTAGAGAAGGATTCCAGAGAGAAATCAGAGGAGAAGGAGGTACAGTTGATAGAGCTAAAGAGTTATGGTCTTACTATCGCATATAGAACGACAGCCATAGGTGAGAAGATTGCAACAAACCTAGAGCATAGAGTTCTCATATGGTTTCAGAGGAGAGAACCTGAAGGGTGCCAAAAGCCTGAGTGAGGAGAGCTTGGTGAGGTATCATGTAGTAGAAGGAGACTGTTACTGCAGAGGTTTGGTTGCAGCTCACAGAAGACCATGAAGGCAGTTCAACTGAAGAAGTGAAGTGGGTTGAATTGCTAAGGACAAGGAGAAGCATATGACTAGAAGGTCATAAAATTTTGTGCCTTGGGAGTCTGATGTAGGAGCATCCGGCACCCTTAGTCAAAGGGAGGAGTCCAAAGCAGAGTGAAGAGGGGGACATGGACCAGGGGAGCAAAACAGGGAAAAATTTGTTTTAAAACAGATTGAAAGATGGAATGGATAAAGTCTCTCGAAGAATTTATTAAATGTAATACTGCCACATATGCATGCCTTATGGAGCTTTAGGGCTTTTGTTGAGAAAATCATGGAGAAATATGATCAGATCCTTTCAGTGATTCGATCCAATAATCCAATGTTCCTTATATATATGAACCTGTGCGTTCAATAGAGGGATATAGTGAGTGATATAGATAGAACTAGTGTAAATAGAGTGTTGAAATGTAGTTGATAGGAGACTATGTTTTAAGGCTGAAATGCCTAGCTATAATCATGATGTGTTAATAAATACATGTGTGTTTGTGGGTTTCCGCGTGCCTGTATATTTCTGTTATGTTGTATATATCCGTGAATGATTTAAATCTATTTACAAGTATGTTGATTGATCATCAACCAATGAAAGGGTCAATGGCAACCCAAATTATCATGGTTAATTGTTGTCCAAGTGTTGTGCGCGTTGTAACAGAGAATGGCTGAGAATATGGCAGATCCATGTTTTTAACATAGAGAATCCATTAATAGGAGCGAAGGGATGAAGTGTTGAGGCACATGATCCATTGGATCTTTGTGATCAACGGATAGTATCAAGTCTGCAGAATAGAGTTATCACATCGGCAGAACTCGTTCCCAAAGGGCCGGACCCAGACTTCAAGGAGTGCTGATGAGCGACCACCGATGAAACAAGGACCATTGGATCGAAATAGGATCGACGGTGGAGGTGTGATCAGTGATCGCATTCAATGGAGGTCAAGGGATGGCGCAGTTGAATAGCTGATAAGTGATATGCCGACAGCGATATCGCCGATAGGCAACATGCGATGAGCGATGCAGCGACAACATCGATAGACCGATCAATGATCAAAGGTGTCGGAATTCAGAGGTCGGGCAAGCAAAACAACGCTGGTGAAATCAGAAGACGGACCCGACGATAATGGTTTTGGCGAGTATATATAATTTTAAGATCCACTTATATGTTCGGAAGCAGAATTTTCCTGTGTTCCTGTGTATTTTTGTATTATGTGTGGTCGAGGGGTTTAAGGCCTAAAAGCATAACTTAAGCTCCCGATATGGTATAAAAGTCAATAATGTTATATGGTTTCAGGTCTAGTGTAAGTCCACAGTTTAAAGGCTTAATGCCTAAAGAAATGCTTCTGATAGGCTTAGTGGGCCATAACCCACAGGGCTCAAGATTGATTATTTAAAGGAAAGAGATTTTGGTTAAACCCCCAATTTCTCTTTTCATACAGTGCTGGACCCACCAACATGTTAGGGGATCTCCTTGATAAGAAGTCCCAATTAGACCTCAAATCGTTTGGTGTAGGAGTCCTAGTTGTGGATAGTATAGTAATGCCTTGACTATGATTTCACACAGAGACAAGTAAGAAACCTCTGTTGGTAGCAAGGGTGTGAAAATTGCAGTGAGCCAAGGAAGGTGCATGAGAGGTTCTAAGATGTGGGTTAAGATGAGTGTGGCCCTTGGAAACCTATGATTGCATGGAGTTAAGAAGGGAACACACGAGCGAAGATGCATTAAAACATGGAAGGCAAGTTAGCTATCAATCCAAAGTGATGCTTAAACCAACAGTACATTTCAGAAAGATTCATACATATATACAAAGATATTTATACATGCATGCATAAGTGAACATATACATATATCATTTAGAGTAAACAGATAGCTGAAATACAATACAACATATGCATGAAACATGTTGGCTCTTATTATATTAAGAAGTGTAAGTTCTAGTCATACAATACATCCATGTCCAACCACTAGTTCCAACAACGGAACATTATAGCCACAACTGCTTGCTCCTCCAAAGAGATGTACTATCTCTGCACAGTGGAGAAGCCAAGGCTCATTACAATATTGTCCAAGATCTCTCTAAGATAGTCTTATCAGAAGCTTGGCTGACCAAAATCCTTTACAATGAGTTATGAGGGACTATTTATAGCAAAGGGTGGGGTGACCCTTGACATTCTCCTTTGTGACAGTTCATCTACCCTCATGACTCTTCATCTACTCTATGACTCTTACATCCAACTATCGACACTTGACTTAAAATTGACATGAAGTTACATTACAATGCACATGTACCCATGTGAGAGAAAATGGCTTGAGCAAGCCATGCTATACATCTCTATGACTCAAACAACTGTTGGAAGACCAAGACTTCGACATCTTCATTGTGGTTGACAGTAGCGAACTGATGCCAAGATCGGTAGTCTGTGATGGTGTCCTTGTGCTCCAAGGTGACATCTTTCTGGAACCTGACTCTTGTGTCCATTGCATTTGGGTACATTGCTCAGTCTCCTCTGCCAACTCGTCTGAAAGCATGTGCATCATTGTCTTCAATGTGGCTGGACTAGCAACATACTTGCGCATGATGTCTGCACTGATTGGCAAGTCTGGGGTAGTGGCTATGTGCATCAACTTGTCAAAGTACGAGTCAAGCTCTAGTTGGACCTGTGCCTTTGTCTTTGCCTGGGTGAGAGTCCCAAAAGATGGGATCGCATGTGCATGCACCACAACATCCATACTCTTGGATACACGTGCATGGGAAGCCTGTAGACTAGTGATGAGCTACGGGAGCTCTTTATAGTTCCGAATCTGACTCGGGATGCATGCCTTTAGCGTGACTGCTCTAGGATTCATGATCTTAGGCAAGTGAAGTGGGGATCCCTTGTATCTCATTGTCCATATTTGGATGTAATCAACAACAACATGCACGTTCGACAAGATACATGCTCTTCTAACACATCGTTGTTGCCATCCGTTGAGATGCATGAATGCCTTATGAATGGTACCAAACTTGGAATACAATGCCCACATAACTATGTTAAGGGAAAATACTTCATCTAGTATTGCCTTCTTCAGTTCCGCTTAGGTGATTGTTGTAACCAACTCTCCTCCTTGCTTGGTCGTCTGAAGCTCCTTTGCCATTTTCTCATTCTTAGCTATCATAAAGCGAACACTTGAGCTAGTGGCTTCGACATATGCTTTGGTAGGATCCGCCAAGGCTGTTGGATGTTTGTGCACGTCAGACAGAACCACCGGTTCCTCAATTTTCGCAGGAGATGTATGATCATCCGGAGTCGACACTCTGCGATACTACACAACTCTATGTTGAGACTCGTCGAATGAGATGTTGTGCATCTCTCCTTCCGGCTGATCTCCAAGGATCTTAGTGCCTCCTTGGTCGCTTGAGACTTGCTCATATTCTGGATGTGTTGAAGTGGGTAAGTCGACCTCTTGGTGATGAGGCATGAGGTCGATGTCTTGTTCCCATTTCTGTTGCTCCATATCTGTATCCAACTGTTGAAATGCTTGCTCTATCTCATGATCAAAGTTCTTCTCCTGCGATGGTTCACCCTGTCTGCCTGAGGCCAACTGTGCTGATGAATCCACTACCTGTACGGGTGTTGTTTCATCTATCTACACATGTTGCACACCTTGTTGTACCTATTTCTACTACACTTCCCTCAACTGTTTGTGCAACTATTGTTCCTTCTGGAGTTTCTCCTTCAACTCATGCAACTGCTTCTCTCTTTCGTCCATCCTTCGTTTCTCCTTCTGTCTTTGTGCGATTCTCTTATCGTGCCGTTGCCTCTTCGCCTCTATAGCCATAAATGCTTTCTCCACAACTGGATCTACTCAAAACTTGTAGATATGCTCTTCCTCCATGTGATTGAAAATCTTCCTCTTGCCCTTGTCATGCATTGGTATGCTTACTTTTGTGGTTGTTGCTGCTTCTGGTGCTCCTCGGGATGTTGCTTCATGATTCTTCGCCAACCACTCCATAGCAAAGCCAACCTATTCATTGGGTCTGGAGAAATTGTAGAAATATCTCCATGAGTCCTCCTCCGCCTAATGAAATGCCTCATGGATCTAGTTGAACTGTACTCTCTCGCAATGATCTTTCATAAGAAAATGTGCCTTCTTCTTCCGATGTAGTCTAGCCATCAATCCTGCTGAGATGTGATATGATACTTCTTGCATGACGAGTATGTCCAAGGAAAATTTCAGTAGAACATGCGGAGGCTTCTCCGCGGTGTATATTCATATGAATGTACCAGATGGTGAGGCGTACCAATCAACAATGTCTATCAGTGACTCCATTTTTTCCTTCGACATGTAGGGTGGATCATATTTGAATATCATCTTGTAAAATCGGGTGACAAAATGCTCAGAAAACTGTGTGATAACTCCTCTGAACCTGCATTCGGAAAACAAATTACAATAGGTGTTCAGAACAGTCTCCGCCAGTGACCATGCCCACATCAAGCCCGGGAACTCCTGTCGAGCACAGATTGCATCCAAGAAGAAGGTGGACATGTATATGCTAGGTCCCCATACTACTAGTGTAACCCCTTATTGTTATTAACAACCCCCTTATTATATTGTTGTGCCCATGTAGTCCCCATATTGTTATTATTGTGCCCCATAGAAGCCAACTATTGTTATTATTGTGCCCTTACATTATTATTGTTATGTCGGCTCTGATTAGATTATGACCCCTTAGACTCCTATATATAGAAAGGAGGTCTTGTCATTTGTATCATCCAAGAATTGTTCATTTGTGTAATGTAAAGGAGGTTTCCCCCTCAAAGAGGCTGATTTATAGGGCATTGATCTTTCTTTTCTATCTTTCTGTGAGCTGGTTTCATAACAATATATTTCTTCTTGCATACCTTCAGGTGACTGTCGAGCCCTTGTTACCTGTTCCATCAGTTGATTAGCAAACATGCCAGACCAGTTACATGGCTTTCCTTCTCAGTCCAGTTGGTCCAGTGCAATCACCCAACTCTGTGGGAAGGTTTCCTTGCTTTCTTGGCCATACAATCGACATGCAAAGGTGACGAAGTATTGATACGCCTTCCACAGTATCTTCGTCTTGTAGATCTAGTTGGGTGTCATCCTAAACCTAGCCAACTCCTTCACCCAGTTCTTCAAGATTTCTCTAGACTTATCATTGCTCCTCGGTAAGCTTAAGGGAGTCTCCATGAGAGTCACAAGCTCCAACATCTGATACATCCCATCATAATCCTGTGCCCTGAAGGTTGCAATCTTTGTCCCACGGATACTGCTCAAATTCATTGTCTTAGGATCTGTGTGCGAGACTATCCAGTGTATCATGTCCACGCATGCGAATGTGGGGTACCTGCATGCAATCTGGTACAAGGCGTACTTGTGAATGTTCACATATACCTGGCAGTCTTCGAGGTATTCCCCAAATGTGCCTGCAAATGCATCATTGACCTTTTGTTATTTCAGCTTGATGTCCTTGTCTAGAAACAACTTGGTATCTTCATAGATCGGTAGAATTGAGGACACTTTCTTGACCGCTGCTCCAGTTGCACTTTCGTGAGTGTCCTTTGATCCTGCTCTCTTGGCGGCCATTGATCTTGTACTGCTGAGAGGTGGATGAACACCTGAAAGATCTGGAGACCAAGCAACATGCATGGCAAGAAATCTGTCAGCGAAAACCAAAGCAAATGTGGGAATGACATAACACATACCTGGGGATTGATAGGTAGGGGTTGCACAATTTCATCTGGGAGGTTGGGAGGCTAGCTGCCATACTTGTGCAAAAAGCAGTTTGGGCTACTTGGGGAGGCTAAATGACCATTGGAATTGCGCAATGCACAATTTCAGCTGGCAATGACTGCAGGCTTAGTGATTTCATTGCGTAATTGTCTGGGCCAGTAGTCAGTGTCCCTCATAATTGTGCAAACCAAGACTAGAGGACAGCTCTTAGGTAGAAATGTGGATTTATGGAGAAGAAGACAGATCCTTCCTTCTCTGGATTGCGCAATGCTGTCTGGGTGAGGCAGAGTCCGGGCCAAGGCTGCCCAAACCTACCGATGGGCAACTGAAAGAAAATGTGAAAGTGAATGCATGGAGACACTGAGCGAAAGCATAAGTGGTTTATCATGTGTGCAAAAGTTGAATGAAAAATTCAGAAAACAGAACAACATGCATGTGGGTGAAGAGAATCGCCGAATCGGCGACCATTCGTGTAAAATAATTTCATGCATGCGACAGCAGTGAGATAGCAACGAAAACTAAAAAAATGCTAGTACAAGCTAGTATGCATGTAAACAACAGCAAGCATTCAAAGAAATCAAGTAAACAACACTCACACAAGAGAAAACACAAAAAATGACAGAAATGATGAAAAAGACAAGTTGAGACCACTTAGTCATGAATAGCTAAGCCAGATGTGTTGAAGAGTCTTGGATGTGCTGTGGGATGTCAGAGCTCGAAGGTTGATGTGAAAGAATGAGCTTTGATGTGTCGAATAAATAAGTTTGGGCTCATGACACAGATGCCACAAATCTAGGAAAAAGTGACACTTGGAGGAAAGATTCTAAAACGATCTTTGAGTGTAACCTCCAGCTGCTAAAAATAGATCCTTGAATCAAGGGATGTGTTTTGCATGTTTCCTTTTGCTATTTCGGGAAAAAGCAAGTCGTGCATGAAAGTCAACTTTCCTTGGTCCTGGGTGGAGCTCGTCAACCCAACTATACATGCAAGAGCTCTCTCAACTGCTAGGAGAAAATGTGTATTTCTGGAAGGGAGTTGTTTTGGCTCCCCAGAAGATTTGCACAATTTATGGGCAAAGAAGCTTACTGCTACCTAGGATTGCACAAATTTTGGCCTGAGTAGCCCTACTAGGAAGAATTGCGTAATTTTCTGGATGAAGCTTGACTAGCAGAAATGTGCAATTTTGGAGCCCAGCAGGTTGCTAGACAGAATTGCGCAATTTCTGGAGGGAAAGTTGGTTTCCCTCCAGAATTGCACAATTTCAGGAGTGAGCTTCTTATACTACAGTTGGACCAAGTCTATGAGAAAAACCTGTGAGGGGAGTGCAACAAGCTCTGATGAACAGGTCGTCTTTCTGCAAGAAAAACAATGAAGCTTGTGTACTTGACGAATCAAGATATGGTGCTGTGAAAGGTTAGTAGGGAGGCTCCAAAATGAAGCTAAGGAAAAATTTCGCAGGGTGGTTGTAGCCGCTACAACAACTTCTTAATATAACAGATCCAACACATTTCATGCATATGTCATATTGTATTCCAACTATCTTGTTTACTCTAAATGGTATATGTATCTGTTTTCTTACGCATGCATGTATGGACTATTCTGTATAAGTATGTATGAATCTTACTAAAATGTGTTGATTGGTTTAACCATCACTTTGGATAGTTAGCTAACTTCCTTACTAGTTTGTGATGCATCTTCGCTCGTGTGTCCCCTTCCAAGCCACGTGTTATCACATGTTTCCAAGGGGCACACTCACCCCACTCTCCATGTGTTAGAACCGTTCATGCACCTTCCTTGTCTCGCCGCAGTTGTTACACCCTTGCAACCAACAAGGACATCTTACTTGCCTCAGTGTGAAATCACAGTCAAGGCATTACCGTACAACCCACTACTAGGACTCCTAAACCAAACGGTCTGAGGTATAATTGGGACTTCTTACTGGGGAGATCCCCTGACATGTTGACTGGTCCAACACCATCAACAATACTCTACTTCTTCTTTCCCAAAAGTGCATTTGGAATTTTTGGTAAAAAACCAATGCTCTTCTAATAGAGAAAGTTCTTGCTCCAAATGTTATAGGTGCTCCTTTCATGTTTTATTATAAATTAGAATTTCATTAAAGAACGCTAACACAAACTTCCTTAGATATGGATGGAATAACTCGTTCATAGTAGCTTGGAATGTTGTTAGTGCATTGGTTAAACCAAAAGACATTACTTTAAACTCGTAATTACCTTCATGTGTTAAGAACGCAATTTTTGCTATGTATTCCAGCCTTATTCTGATTTGGTAATACCCTAATCTTAAGTCCAATTTTGAGAAGTATTTAGCTCCATGTAGTTCATCCAACATTTCATCGATAAAAGGGATTGGAAACTTGTTTTTAATTTATAGTTTGTTTAGTCCTCGATAATCGACGCATAATCTGAACGATTCATCCTTCTTTCAAACTAATACAACTCGAGTAGCATGCTGACTTATAGTTTTTTTGATAATGAAACATTTTCAAAGATCCTAAACTAATGTTTCAATTTCAATTTTTTGATGATGTGGATATCGATACGGCTTGATGTTGATGGGATTTGATCCTAGTTTGACTTTGATTGTATGCTAGATTTCTCTTTTAGGAGGCAACTTCATTGGAAGATCTTGGAATGCTTTTTCATTCTTTTGAATTAGCTCTTGGACCTCTGGTGCTTCTTCGTTGACCAGATTTGAATTTAACATTTGTAATTAATGACATTGTACTAAATAAGCTTCTTCTCCATTCCGAATAATTTTCATCCTCTGGGATGATGATAAAATTTGATTCTCAGGGGGCTGGGACCCATATAGCTTATATTTCTTCCCTTCCCATTTAAATTTAATAAATCTGTTTTGATGGTTGGCAGAGTAAGTACCTAGTGTTTGAAGTCATTGGATACCCAGGACCACATCCACTCCTCCTAATGATGCACTGTAGAACAGATATTCTAGATTATAGTCTTGAATATGTAATTTGACTTTATGGCATTTCCCTACATTTTCATTGTTCTTACCATCAGCTACCATAACCTTCATGTTGGGCATGGGAAATGTGAAAATATTGAGTCTTTTCACCATAGTTGAGTCCAAAAAATTTTGGGTGCTACCGCTATCGATCAAAACCATTGCATTACTATTCTTGTTATATCCTTTTAATATTAATGTTTGGGGCTGTGATATACATTTCATAGCCAATAATGACACATGCGGAATATTCTCGTTATCTAGTTCTGGAGAAAAATCTAGAGAACCCTTGATTTTTTCTTCGTCTGATTCTTCACTGTCTGAATCATTAGTTGCTTCACATTTATACAAGTTCTTGGTTTCTTTTCCTTTAGCACATCTAGTTCTACGGTACCATTTTTCTCCACAACATCTACGCTTGCCCTCTTTCATTCTTTGCATTTCCAAGTTAGTTTTTACTCCTTCACAAAGATGATGTGGAACATATTTTTTGTTATCCGTGTTCGCAGCTTGAGAAAATCTTCATCTCGAATATACTCTTTCAACTTTTGACCAATACATCTTTTCATACTTCTTATCGTTAGCTTGTTCCTTTTGTGTGGTTACCTCTATAGAGGTGATGTCATGAACCTCAATCTCAACCTAAAGATGGGGTTTAAGTCTCATGGTGTATGATTGAATGAGACGAGTTTCTGATAATCTAGGTATTCATGTAGCTAAAGTATCCCATTATCGGGTGTATTCTTCCACATCTCTTTTTTGTTGCAGTCTGGTGAGTGCCGAGAATAACTCTTCTTCCTTGACACCTTGGAACCTTTTAAAGAATGCATTTTTTAAATTCCTCCAATTGATAGCAAGTGTCATCTTTTTCCACCACATATACCAATTATATGCTTCGCCTTCCATTTGCATGGATGCATGCCTGATCTTTTCATCATCATTGTCAATACCGTAAATCTCAAAATATTCTTTTGCTTTATTGAACCATGAAACGCTGCACTTCTCGTTACCATCAAATTTGGAGAGCTAAACTTTTTCTCTTCATCGATATGTCACAATTGTTGGAGTAAAGAGAAGGTATTGATTCGCAAGCTACATATTTGAGAACTGATTCCAGAGTTGCATAGTTTGAAAAATTGTCTTACTATTTTGTTGATGGGGTATGGACGATGCTTTTCGAGACTCGGGTTTCTCATGTGATTCTGGCGATTTTGATGAATTTGGAGAATTTAGATGTTGAGTTGCTTCATTATTCTGGGGTATTTGATTGGGTGTAATCTTCAACTTGTCATAAATACAAGTCAACATCACCATGGATTAACTATAATTTAGATTCACCATATTTGAAAGGATTGAATGATGATCTTTAATTTCGTTATTGTTATGCTGGAGCTGACTTTCTATTCTCTTTTTTGTATTCTCGAGCTCCTCGATGTTTTTGCCATGTCCTGTCACCTTAGTCTCAAGATCTATCATTTTTTAATTAAAATTAGCCATCAACATTGATGAAGACATTGATCAGGTATGAGGTGGAGTATACTTATCCAACTTAACCCTTTTTCTTATCTTGACCCTCATATATATATATATATATATATATATATATATATATATATATATATATATATATATATATATATATTTATTATTTAATGATCATGATTATAAAATCAAAGTGCGGCGTTTGGTGGCTCAACAAACAACATTGTTAAATGAGATTGGACGTGGTGGCAATGTAATTAACTGGAGATTTGGACATGGGTATAGTAAGGACGATAGACGTTGATGTAGAAGACCGGAGGACGGGTTTTGGACGGAGTAGAAAGGAGTGGATTGACAATATGTCGAGGAACAGAGCAGAACAGATAAGGACCAAGCAAAAATGAGTAGATCTACAATGCGGTTAAGGACAAAGCATAACGAAGATGACATTTCTTGGGAATGGTGGCAAAACATTGACCAATGGCATTGAACAATGAATAGGAGCTACAACAGTGGTTGGCCTTGATACCACTTGTTGGAATTTCTAAGTCTATTCATTAGAAACCCTTCATGTACTTTTTGATTTATTCCTACCTACTTGTTCTATTAATTAACAAGTTATTTACCATGTAAATACTGGAAATAAATACAAATACATGCTCAACACATTACAAATCATCAACTGAAGGAAATAGAAACAAGCACACAAGTGACACCTTTGTTTTTAGACTAATGTCCCTGGAAAAACCAAATGCGGGAAAACTAGTGCAACTATCTGAGGATTTGATTTATTAAGCAATTTCATAATACAATTTGGGTGCCCAATCCGGCTCACCCAACAGAGAAAAATCTCAGCAGTAGTACCTCTCTACTCGGAAGCAGATATTCCAGGCTGAAACCCTAGATAAACACTCGGGCAACTTCACAACTCCAATTTGCCCCACGAAACCCCAGCATCACCCTCTAGGGACTACGTCAACCTCTATCTAGCCCAATGTCACTCTGGCTTGGCCTGCGCCAACCTTTGGAGGCACTGCGTCAACCCTCTGGCTCTCCGTGTCATCCACGTTGGCCCTCTGAGGCACTGCGAAGCTCCTGGTTGTCTCTGCATGAGCCATGGATGGTTCTAAGTGAACCCTTGGCTACTTTTGTGTCCCTCTCTCCTGCTACTTCGTTGATCCTCCTAGTGCTATCTCTGCCTCTCTTCTTCTATATTCATTGCACATCAATTGCAACTCTGATCACTCTCTCAACTTTCTCAGCAAACCCATCCCTAGAAAGTCGAAGTCTTGATCTCTTGGTGTGTTCTCCAAGTGACCCTCAAGCCTCCTCTTATACTTTTCTCGTTGACAATTCAATGACCAAGATTAAGTCCCTAATCAATGGCTAAGATTACATCTAGCTTGATCCATGACTTTTGGACCATTCTAACACAATTTTATATTAATTTACATTAATATTTTATTTTCACTAAGTTTAGACTTAGGGACTTCATTAAAAATATTAATTATTTTAATATCTCCCAAACTGTTTACAATATTCCCAAACCCTTTCTGGGTATTGGAGATCTCATGTGCCTTAGCCTCTCCACCAATTTTTGTGGCTAGAGCACATATGATGCTACCCCAAATCAACATTCCCTCTTAGTGAGGTCTATGCTTTAGTAATACTCCTCACTTAGTATCACCCTGGTCATTCAAAATTGGTCCCTATGCTTATGCTAGGCATGTTGCCCATCATCTGCAGTATTGCATCCTGTACTACTACCCATAGCCCTGCCACTGCCACTGTTGCATCCATACTCCAACTCCCTCCTGCATCTGTGCTATTGCCCATGGCCTTGCCACTGCCACTGCTGCATTTGCACTGCAACCCCTCTCATCATGTTGCATCGTGCTACCCATAACACTACCATTGCTAACTACTACATTGCAACTCAGTTAGTGAGAAGTAAGTAACTGATCTCCCAACTCTGACATATATGTCAGGTTAGAAACTCTCCTCATGTTGAAGCTCCCTCTGTCACTAAGAAGTGCTCTGTCTAATGACCTCTACGCTACTGCAACAACTCCATGCATCTCGCACAATTGCCTCATGCTGTCCCGGGACTCCTGCACTGTAGCACACTCTATCACTCCATCTGCATCTATCTCTACTGACTTTTTCCAGTCCTGTTACTTCTCTTCAAGGCTCCTATAGCAAGGTATAATCCAAGAGTTTGGGTACCTCAAGGATCCTGCCCCTCATCGCCTATAGTACATCTGACTACAACTCGATCTCTCCCCACTTCCTCTCAAGTGGCACATGAGCATTCATGGCACAATCATCATTAGTCTCCACTTCTTTCTCCGCCCTTGCTAGTGCTACCTTGGTCTCAAAAGCCTCTCCCTTGCTTTTCTTCCTCGGACATTGGTTCGCATAGTGACCCAGTTCCCCACAGTGGAAGCATTTGACCTTGGAGAGGTCCTTCTTCTCCCATTTCTCCTGCTTTCCCACAGATGTCAGGGAAGCATCCTCCTCTTCCTCCTTTTTTATTCTTACCCCCTTTCCGCTGCTTCCCGCCTTGATCAACCTTATGATCTCTTATTTACAAAGAGACGCCAACAGTTCCTCCCAATCCGGAAGGCTCGCCCTGCCTAGTAAGCTCTCGACAAATACCTCCCAATCCTCTGAGACCACGTTTAGTGCGGTCCTCACCATCATATCCTCATCTGGCGTGGCCCCTATGGAAGTCAGTTGATCACAGATCACCATCAATCTCTCGAGGAAGATATCTATCAGCTCGCCCCTCAGCATCTGGTATGACCACAACTGATTTTCTAGAAGCATATTCCTCTACACGGAAGTATGCTGATACAACTTTTTCAGGGCATCCCACATCTCATTTTTTGTGCCCTTCTCAGCAATATGTGGTACCACATGATCCTTGACCCCATCAAGAATGATGCACTTAGCCCTGGCCATTGCCTCCTCGTACTTCTCATTTTCATCCAGATCAACAGGGATCGCTATCATTTTCAAGGTGAAGTGTTTGATGTGATACCTGTCTAGAATGAACAAGATCCTGGCCTTCCAAACTACGAAGTTTGAAGCTCCATCCAGTCTATCTTGATCTCTTAGCCCATTCAGTGCCATTCCGCTGCTCCTCTACTTCCCTCCTGGAAGTTCTTGGTGTGACTCCCTCTGAGCCTCCATTGCCCTCCTAGAAACCCTTATGCCAATGTTGAGATGTCCCCAACTCGAATTGTTAGTGTAATTGCACCATTGATCCAGATTTTTCAGCTATAAACCCTCGGTAGAAACTCCCTCCTCCTTAGCTTTTCCATGTTAGGTATTTTTCTGACTACAGTACCCCACCGGCTCCACTCTGCAACTTACCTACAGCCTCCTAAACCCCAACAAAATAAAGGTTAGAACTCCTAGGCTTTATGCAATCCTAGCACCAGTAATTGAGCTTCCTAAACCAACTGCGTTAGCTCTCCTGGCCTCTACGTGGATTTGCATGAACCTGTCTTTTCCTCCCTCAGCCTCTGCGCTGCCTCTTCCTGGCTCAATCTTGATGACATAGGCACTCCATCACCCCTTCCTTGCTGCTACTCTACTAGGAACAACTTTTGTCACTCGGGAGAATTGTTTTCTGTTGTTGCTGTTCTACTCGGCTGATGTCCTCAATTATCCTGTGATCTACAACCACCCTCTGATACGATGTTGGAATTTCTAAGTCTATCCGTTAGAAACCCTTCATGTACTTTCTGATTTATTTCTACCTACTTGTTCTATTAATTAACAAGTTATTTACCATTTATATACTAGAAATAAATACAAGTACATGCTCAACACATTATAGATCATCAAATGAAGGAAATAGAAACAAGCACACAAGCCACACCATTGTTTTTGGACTAATGTCCCCGGAAAAACCCAATGTGGCAAAACCGGTGCAACTATCTAAGGGTTTGATTTAAATAGTAGTTTCAGAATACAATCTGGGTGCCAAATCCGGCTCACCAAATAGAGAAAAATCTTGACAGTAGTACCTCTCTACTCTGAAGCAGATATTTCGGCTAAAACGAAAAATCTCGGCAGTAGTACCTCTCTACTCGGAAGTAGATATTCCGACTGAAACCCCGGATAAGCACTCCGGCAGCTTCACAGCTCTAATCTGCCCCACAAAACACAAGCGTAAGCCTCTGGGGACTGCATCAGCTTCTCTCTGGCCCAGCGTTATCCCAGCGTCACTCTAGCTCGGTCTACATCATCCTCTGGAAGCACTGCATCAACCCTCTGGCCCTCTGCGTCACCCACACTGGCCCTCTGAGGCACTGTGCAACTCTTGGCTGCCTCTGCGTGAACCCTTGGCTGCTTTTGTGTCCCTTTCTCCGGCTACTGCATTGATCCTCCCGGTGCTACCTCTGTCTCTCTGCTTCTATATTCACTACCCCTCAGCTGCAACTCTGATCACACTCTCAACATTCTCAGCAAACCCAACCCCAGAAAGTCGAAATCTTGATCTCTTGGTCTGTTCTCCAAGTGACCCTCCAGCCTCCTCTTATACTTTTCTCGTTGACAATTCAACGACATTGATTATGTCCCTAATCAATGGATAAGATTAGATCTGGCTTGATCCATGACTTTTGGACCATTCTAACATAGTTTTATATTAATTTACATTAATATTTTATCTTCCCTAAGTTTAAATTTAGGGACTTCGTTAAAAATATTAATTATTTTGATATCTCCCAAACTATTTAGAATTTTCCCAAACCCTTTCTGGGTATTGGATATCTCATGTGCCTTAGCCTCTCCACCAGTTTTTGTGTCTAGAGCGCATCCGATGCTACCCAAAATTAACACCACTTGGGGCATTAAAACTCAGATATATATATCTATATCTATATATATATATATATATAGAATGATGTTATTCGTACAAGGACAATGGCTTAAATAAACCCATGGGCACCTTTTCAAGAAGGGGCATAATCTTTGATCGTGCCCCAACTACATAATTAATTAATTACATAAAAACAATAACCAATACAATTCCATGGAATTTCTTTTGCATCAAGTATTCTCCTATATTTTTTGGGAACATGAGAAAATGCTTTACTTCTAAATATTCTTAAATGGCTTGCTGGCTTGTTTATAGCCATAAAGATATTTAAAAGGAGTTTTATGGTCTTAAATTTTAGTTGGACTCTTATTTTTCAAATAAACACTAGTACTAACATCTTCAACCCAAAAATCATTGGTAGGATTTTTACCTTTTATCATGTTTCATGTAGATTCCACTAAGGTTCTACTCTTTATTTCAACGACTTCATTTTGTTATGGAGTATGTACCACCATGAACTATTGCATGATTGCATTAGTTTTTCAATAGTTTATGAATGCATTTGATGTATATTCCCCCCTTGATCTAATTAGAGGATGTCATTGTATTTACTTGTTTGCTTCTTATCCATATTTTTAAAATCTTTAAAGTATTTAAATACATCAATTTTCTTTCTCATAAAATAAACCCATATATATTTTTTGCAATCATTAATAACTATTAAGAAATAGTATGCTCCTCTAAGTGATTTTGTCAGCATAGTACCACAAACATTTGTAAGGACAAGTTCAAAAATATCTCTATTTCTTTTATCTATATCAATAAATAGTTCTTGCTTATACAAGTTCCCTAACACGTACCCTTCACATGCATTAGGTTCATTTTCAAGCAATGGAAGTCTCTCCATCATTCCCTAGTTTTGAAGTAGTAGAAAATCATGATAGTTAAGGTGACCACACCTTCGGTGCCATAAATGTTTTGTTGTAAAGAATGTAGCTTCCAACGCTTGTCTTGCTCATCACATCAATCATGTATAAGTCTCCAACTCATTTTCAAGTTGGAATAACATTATAATTATCTCACATATATTTTACCACATAATGTGAAGTTACAAGTTCTGCCTTCAAATCTTGATCTGTTATGGAAGAAACTACGATTAAGTTCTTCTTAATACTAGGCATATACATCACATTTTGAATATGTTTAGTACATCCATTAAGTAATGTCATTGATACTTCACCATATCCTTTAATTTGATGTGAGCAATCATATCCACAATATATGTTAGCACCATTATTTTTTCATGATAATTTTCAAACCAGTTCTTATAACAAGATATATGTATGGAGGTACCAAAATCAATAAACCATGCATTTGAGTCATCTATTTTAGTGGATAAGGTGACATATGAAATAAATACTTTGAGATTATTGAAGTCATCATTCATTGTTTCTCCTTTATCAACAAAATGACTAGTATTCCTTATGATTTTACACTCGCACCCATGATACTTCTTTTTAAAGAAAACTCTAACACATTGTCCAAACTTGCCACAGTGAAAGCATGCATCATTCCTTCTATCATTAGCATCAAACTTTTGTGTGTGTTATGCCTTGATGTGGCTTTGCATATGGTGGTTTTAAATATTGTGGCTTTATATATGGTGGATTTACATGTAGTGGTTTTCCTCCCTTATTTCATTCCCATGGTTATCCTTTGGAAGGTTGTTTCCCTTTCACCATCAATGCCAAGTTTGAATTCCAATACCTGCAATTAAGTTTTTTCCATTGTTCTTCCTTTGCAAAAGAATACGTTTGAGTTCATCAAATGATAGAGTTGTTTCTCAGGCTACAAGACCTATGGAAAAACTCTAATATTTTTCTAACATACAACTCAATGTTATAGTTACTAGAGTTGTGCTAGAGACCTTTTCACCAATATCAACTAGTTTGTCTTTCAAATCTATAATTCTAGAAATAGTATTATTTACACTCTCATTTTCCTCCATTTTCTTTGAAATCAATTTACATTTTAAGAATACAAATAAATCTGTATTGGTTATTTCATATGAACCTTACTAGGGAACCAACTTATCCATGAACATGTTGCATTCTTTGATATGCAGAATAATATTGTCCTTCTCTAAAATTCTAAGAGGCACTTTTCTTTTTTTTCAGACCACTCCCTATATTGAACTGGGTTTCCAGTGGCTACAAGTCTGTTTTCTTATCGAGATACAATGGGTCGAACATTTTCCCTTTCCGGTGAGATCTGAAGCTTGAAATTCTAATTCACATAATTTTACCCATCTAACTTGTTTCATTTATTTAAGTAGGATTTTGTAAAAGGATTAGCCATTTTACTATGCATCAATTTAAAATAAAATAATAAAAATTTCTCTTACACCAATAGATTACCTTCTAAAGTATCCATAGGTAGAAACCCATGGTCATTATAATACTTTCAGCTTCGATTAACAATGCTTTCCTACAACCTAAGTGTACCAACATTTTTCCACACATAAAGGTTGATGAAGCATGTCATCATAAAAAATGTCTTCAAAAAAGAACTCATCCCATGCTAGTGGGATAGTCATTGATTACCTTAACACTTGCCCATAGATGCTCCCATTCATTCTTTTTCCCGACCACCCTCTCTTTTACAACTTTTCAGGGACTTGTGCACACAAAAACACATATTTGTTTGCATTGTATATCTACTCACACACAACTCCATAGAACCAACTCTTACTCAACACACACAACAATCATGCCTCACACTCAATGCACCAACTCCTTCACTGTTCACTACTTGGTCACACTAGTCCTTACTTACAGAGTATCTCTCGTCGAGCACCCACACTAGTCTTTACACAATTGCACCCGCCAATCTTGATAAATACAACAATTTCAATACACAACATTCTTTCTTTCTCACAAGTCCACAACCCTCCAACAAGTTAACACTCCACTGCATCGAACTCTAAAATTATGATACCAAAACATAAAATAAAAAACAAAGTAATGAAAAAATAAAATTCTCACATTTATCGAACCACATTAAAATACATTTATAAAAATACAATATAATTCAGGAATTTAAACCAACTCGAATAAAATTTAAGATTTATTTAAAACATAATTTTAACTATAACAATACATAACAAAACCTAAATAATATCAATTCTAATTTTTTCTCCATTATTCTACTAACGTGAATCTCTCCAAAACTTAACCATAACAGCATAGGGCATGGATGCTATCTCAAGATTGATACCTATTACCCAAAGTTTCCATCATTACACATTCTACCTCTCTTAGCACTGTAAAATATTTACGGTTTGTCATTAACCTTTCTAACTTCTCACAAACACTAGAAACTAAACCCAGTTTGATCCATCTATAGGTTACACCCTTTGCATGTAACCCAAATATAACTGGTTTTAGACATACGGGAGTACTTACTAGAACCTTGCAAACACGAAGCAGGAAATGGTCATCAAAGAAAGATGTGATCATGAACATTTTATGAATTTTGCACATTTCTTTTTTAGTTAAAGCTTAGTGAGCGGAAACATGGAAATGGAAAGTCAAGAAAGTAGATGGATCAGAAGTGATAAGTTATGATGGCAACTAAAATGGTTGAAATAGAGCATCAGATAGCAACCCGGCTATAAATTTATATATATATATATAGATATTCATTAGAATATTTTTAAATATAATATAAAAATTATATATCTATATATATATAAATATAATATTACACGACACTGAGAAAACTAAATAATATAATTTCACCTATTTTATTTTATGAGTTTGGCTGTATTTCATAATATTTATACTCTGTTGATATATGAAGATTTTTGGAAGAAATCACACTGGCTGGTTCCAAATGGGTCAACCAAATATTTTCAATGTGATTTATTCTGAAAATCTTCATATATCAACAAGTTATGGATCACATAAGCTTGAATTCGAATATTTATAATTGTTAGATTTTCACATTTATTTTATTGAGAATAGATTTTCAGAATAAATTTCCAAATTATTAATGTTGTATTTCATAATACTTATAATGATTAGATTTCACATTCATTTTATTGAGAATCAATCACATATTTCAGAGTAAATTTCTAGATTATTCTGAAATTCATTCCAGAACTACTAATAAAAGCAATAATAATAATTTAGAAATTTACTAATACTTCCGGATTTTAGTGTAACAAAAAATTAACAATAATAACCGGAAATTTTTCTATCACAGATAAACTAATTAACAAAAAAAAAAAGAAATCTGTTAAAAATCATCTATAATAAAATATGTATTTGATTATTGCATTTTATGTTGTGTTCTTGGCTCTTCATATTACATATCATATGCTCCAACATGCCTCTGCATTCCATCTTGGTGTCCATTTCGGGATTTATGCCCTCTTCGGCGTAGCTCTTTCTTCTTATCAGGCTGGCACCTTCTACATTTTGCTATACTTACGGCTCATATGTGTTTTCCAAATATGGTTTTCAATTCGGCATATATATCTCTCCTCATTAGATTGATGTTGCTAACTGCAGGCCAAATATATGTTTTTCTCTGTCCAGGATCTTCTCTGTTATGAGGAAAATAGCATACAATCAGTAACATGTCTCCACGGAGACAACTGTAATGACGATCAATTATATCATCTTAATATAATTACATTCTGATTTTTTCTTTTGAAAAAAAAAAAAAATATTACATATCATATAAATGGTCCCTTCCGAAGGAATATCTCTATTTGTAAATATTTGTAATAACAAGATTTTCCATCACACATAATATGCCGTCAAAAGGACTTAGTTAACAGTCAGATGCCGCAAAATTTGAATATGCTTATTACATTCTATGGCTCTTCATATTACATGTGATATAAATGTTTCCTTTCAATTCTTCCGTACCTTTAAAATCCGAAGGGATGTTTTTTAGGAATATTTTGAAAAAATTGAATTGAATAAAAATTCATATGAATTTGAATTTGGTTTGGTCAAAGTTTTCAAAACTAAATCTAAATTTGAATCAAATTTCTTTTACCAATAAACACTATGTGAATTTGAATTTAATTGGATCAAATCAAATATATAGATCAATTATCTCTTCGCAATTAAGTTAATTCTAGGAAACACACTTGAGTTCACTTCTTTTCTACGTAAAAGAATTATTATTAATATGAGGATTTTGAAAAAGAGATGAGATTTATTCGTACATATTAAAAGCAATTAACCTATATTTAGGTTAAACATAGGAAAAGCACACTTACATATTAAAAGCAATTAACCTATATTTAAGTTAAACATAGGGAAAACACACTTAATGACATTTTTCTTTAGAATTATTTATTTATTTTAATTTAATTTTTTTTAAGGAAAAAGTATAATTTATTATAATATGGGATCAAAATATAGATATAAACATCATTCATCTTTATCTATTTACAACATACAATCCATTTAGGAAAGCATATCATGTTTCCCAATGCGAAAAACCATATAAACACTAAATACATCATATGAACAATCAAATGTCTCAGAATTGTTCAGAAGTTTTGTAGAAGATAGACAAAAGTAAATCAATCAACAATATAGCCAATGAGAATATATATGGCTATCAAAAAACATCCTCATATCCATCCATCCAGTCTAGGACGCCAACAAATTTAGAAATGTAAACATACACAAAATTATACAAAAAAAGAAGAGGGGAAGTAGAAATTATCCAGGGAAAGGAAATTCCCCAACATCTAGAATATTGTGACCCAAAATGATCAATGTGCATATTACCAATATTACCTTGTAGGCCCCTCTTTTGAAAGATCATAAGATACTTTGTTATGTTCTTTGCCTATGTGCATGATTGTTGAGTTATTAAACGATTCCATAGATGGTAAATCCTCCCTAACCATCCAAGGAGCAATGGATTGTTGATATTTACACAACCATTTACCTGATCACTGATAATCTTAGAATCCCCAAAAATATGTATATCAGGAATATTAAGGAAGTTTGTGAACCATAAAATACCCCACAAGGCCATTGCTTCTGCCCTGGTATTTGTGTCACTTCCCGCATTCCAGTAAATCCCGTATTCGAATTCTTTTGATATGGCTCTCCAAAATCCACATTGACAAATATTCCTTTGTGCAACACCATCAAAGAAGCCCACTAGATACTCCATCTGGGGCTCAGTTCACTTGTGTTGTGTTTTTATATTGCAAGAGTCAAGAGAAGTGATCATAGAGAGATTAGATATTGTGCGCTCATATACCAATATGAAGTCATCAGTGGAATTATGAAAAATGCATTTCTTCCTCCATTTTCATATAGCCCAGAATAGAAAAAGTGGAATGATCTTCCATGTTAACTTCTGTGTACTCCACCACGTCATACAATACATAATGCATTCATATTGGATATAAGCAAAATCGATTAGAGATAGTTTTTTCCATACCTGAACCGTGCGATGGCAGTTGAGAAACATATGATTGTTATTTTCCACATCCATTTTACATATTGTACAAATGCTAGGACCATGCCACTATCTCTTTTGCAGATTTTCCCAAGAGAGATTTTTGTTTTGATTAAACATACAGGAGAATATGATAATTTTGATAGGAATTTTGGTCCTCTAAAGGGTGTATAATACAAGATTTGCCCCATGTTGAGCCTCCCTATGACATAGAGTATCATAAATATCACCAACTATGATATTCCCCGCCTTCATCTTCCCTATCCATACAAGATTGTCATATTTCCCCTCTCGACATATAACAAGAAGTTTCATGCCAACAACAATCCGATTCCACTCCATCTCCATTTGCCCCACCAGTCCCATCTCATGTGCGCTTTTCCAGAAAGGACAAGGACCCCACCAATATGATATAACTTGACTCCAGAAATATATACCGTGTCTATTTAAACAATGGATGAGCACCATAGAGATGTTTCATTTAATACCAGCACCCAAAATATGGTCAACACCAATGAGGATTCTGTGGCCTGACCCCATAGACCATGTAAGATGTTGTGGAAAAGTTTTACCAATTTTATGGAAGCTAAGCCAGATTGCCAATCCATTCGGGGAACCAATTGTGCATTTCCGATACCAAAATAGAGAGTCTTGTTCCTTTAGATATTTGTGGTTGATCACCCTATTCCAAGTACCAGCCCCAAATATACATGTCCATAAGGATTTGATTAGTAAATACCATCCAAAACATCAAAGATTCATAATCCCCCATCCACCCATGGGCTTTGGAAAGGTAATGTGGGACATCTTAACCAAATGAAATTTATTTTGACCATCACTGCCCCCACATATGAAGTTTTCCATGATTCGATTAAGACTGCTAATAATTGTGATAGGGATATGAAAAAGGTGTGCCCAATATACCCCCAGTTGCGTGAGAACAACTTGAGTAAGTATGACGCGACCTCCCATTGACAAACATCTATATTCCCATCCAGATATCCTTTCGTAAAAATGGTTCACGAGCCATTGCCAATCGACAATCCTGTAACTGCATGGTTTGATATGATACCTAAGGTACTTCATACCATTTTTCATCATCTCCGCCTCTATAACAAATAGGATTTTTATGTATGCAATAGTCTCCATATCGCACAATCCACGATAAATAATAGACTTTTGAATATTCATATGCAAATCAGTGGCATTAGAATTTTTTTTGAAAGTATGAAAAAGATTTAGCCATGCAAATCTATTTAACATACCCATGATAAGTAAATCATCGACGAAAAAACCATTTGAAATTTTGATGTTGTTTCCCATGTGCAAATCCTGGAACTGATCATTCACTACTGCATTTTTGATATGCAGACTCAGCCCATCCATCGCCAAAATAAATAAGAGTGGGGAAGTGAACACCCTTGACGAAGTCCCCGACTAGCCCTGAAGAAATGTGTAGGATATCCGTTGATAATCACCGTATAATTTACATTTGTAACACATGCCATAATCCAAGCTATGCATCTGGGTTGTAAACCAATCTTATGAAGAACCAGCCGGAGGTATCCCTACTCCAGACAGTCGTATGCCTTCTATAAATCCACCTTCACAATGGCGGTATTTTGATGCTTTGTATGAATCGCATGCATACAGTCTTGCACAATAACGATTGCATCATGTATTTGTCTGTCATTAAGGAAGCCATACTGTTCTGGTGAGATATAGCGAGATAATGTACTCCTCATACGACTTGCAATAGTTTTTTATATGACTTTGTAGATGAGATTACAAAGTGATATAGGCCTATAATCTGAGAAATAAGAAGATGGACGATGCTTCGGGATAAGAGAAATATAAGTGGAGTTTATGTGCTGGTGAATGGCCCCCGTGACCCTAAACTCCTCCACCATGTCCAACAGGTCACATTTAAAAAGATCAAAGAAGTGTGTAAATAGTTCCACCCTCCACCCGTCCAACCCAGACTTTTATCGCCTTTAAAGGCTTTAAGAACCTCATGTAGCTCATCTTCAGTCACCATATTATACAGTGAAGCATTTGATTCATCATCATACATTGAGGGATATGGATCAACCCCCATATAATATCCTCCACTTCAATCCCCTCATTACGGCCATAGGCCCTCTGGAAATGGGAGACAACAGCTTTACAAATATCCTCCCACAAATGAATACAATGACCATCAACATCCTTTATTTCCTAGATATAATTTATTTTGCGCCTGTGATTTGCATACCGATGATTTCTTTTTGTGTTTTGGTCCCCTTCATTGATCCATAAAGCCTTACTCTTCAAGAACCAGGTGGCTTCTTCAATAGAAATAAACTGTTTCTTCTTGAGCTTTAATGCCTGAATGCGATTTTGGGTTGATTCAAGTAGACAACTAGAAGTCATTTGAGAACATAGAACATCTAGTTGGTGTTGTATTTCATTTAATTCCTTATGTAAAGTCTCATACTTTTGCTTCTGCCATGTTTTAACCTCCCCATGAAGAATATTCAGCTTGTCAAGGATGCGAACCATAGGAGATGGCCCTTGGTCATAGTCACAGTTCCATATAGAATGCACCAATGGGTTGAAATCTTGGTCATCCAACCAAGTCCGGTTGAATTTAAAAGGCATGCCATGTCTAAAATCTCCCTCCTCCAGTGTAATGTAATGGGTCAATGATCAGACAGAAATTTATTGATAACCCCAGCATGAACTTCACCAAGATGCTCCACCATCTGCTCATGCATTAAGAACCGATCCAGCCGCTTTGCTATATATGCCATCCCAACTCTACCATTATCCCATGTAGGAGCCATTTTTGTTGGACATATATCAACAAAATTGTGGTCCATTATCGCGTCACGTATCTTCCCTACCAATGGGTCAATTTTCCTGGACCAGCCCCAAACTTCATCTAGTCCAATAGTGCAGTTTAAGTCCCCCGTAATGATGAGAGAAACCAACTCCATAATCCGAGATGAGATTAGATTGTCCCAAAATACAACCCTATCCCTATAGGGGGCATACATATTCGGGATATGAACACGACCTCCGAGTCCATAGATATTTCCTTTGAGTAGAATCCCAACAAAACATTTGAAGGCCTTGACCTTAACTCACCGAGGGTCCCATAAGGGCATGAAACCAACAGATAGACCAGCAATAGCTGTGGCAGCAATATGCTAGTCCGGGAAAATTTTCCGGAAGTATTGAATAACATGAGGAACATAATGCATGGTTTCCTAAAGGAGAATAACATAAGGATGTACAAAGAGGAAGAGCCGCTTGAGAGCCAAAAATTTCGGGGTAGCCCCCAAACCCCTAATATTGAGAGAGATAATAAAAGTCATGATAAACCCTGTTCGGGCATCCGTGCTCCAAGGGCCCGTGAGGAAGGAATATCAGCAATAGGTACGTCAACTAGAAAGTGATCAATAGGAGAGTTAAGAGGGATAGGTCTGGGTCTTCCCCAGAAATGATGAGTACCATGGTTTTGTTTACGTTGGACAGTAATATTTCCAGCGGAGGTAGGGCTTATGTGGGGAGATGAGGAGCCATATGGCTTATCGATAGTGAGAATGCATAAGTCCAAAGTCTTCCTTTGAAGAAGGAAATCCAGGTCACTGTCGACAGAGTTTGTGGGGGAAGCAAGTGGCAAATCTGGCAAAATAATGTTGTTTCTAGACCCCTTAGCCCAATTAATAAAACATTAGAGTGACAAAGAAGGTACATAGGTAATATGAGATGTGGAGGGAGCATAATCAGACATAAAAGGTGTCAGGATGTCATGATGGGGATGAGAGGATATCGGGGGGGGGGGACTTTCGGATATGCTCGTTAGGACAAGTTGAGACAGGAATGTATGACTTTGCAGAGGACAAAGGGGATGATGGAACAGTGATGGGCGAGGAGCCATATTTCGAGAAACCATTAACACGGGGACAAAAATAATATTGGCCATGAACAATACTTGTGTTATGCTGAGCAGCAATGCCATGATTTTGGGCTGCCCTAAGTTGACCACCGCCATATTGAGATTTCAACAATGCGCCAAAATAGTTCCATCCGTGTAAACGACCACCCGATTGACAAGGGAAATGAGCCAAGAGGTGCCCAGTATGATGACAACTTGAGCATCTGAATGGCATGCCCCAGAAATCTAGACACTGAGATAATTCAGTCTCCCCCCAGTGTAATTCAATGTTATCCGAAAAGCCACCCCGGTACTCCTTCACAATCAAAATCCAAGCGACTCTCTTATTTGGTGCCCCCAAACACCGTGGATCAACATAAATGAACTTTCCAATGGAATTTCCTATGTCCATAAGAACCTTCTTTTTCTAAAGTTCAATAGGGAACCCAGCCAATTTCACCCAAATAAACTTGTTCTCAATGCGAGGATTTCGCGAAAGGAGATGAAAATTGTTTTTTAAATTATCAATGAGTCATACTTTGTTTTTTTTTATAAGTAAGATATATTTATAATATTGGTATAAAACTATTATTTTTTGTAAATTTTGTTATTTTATAAGCAAAAGCATGTATGTAAATTGGAAAATTTATTAGGGATTAGTTGTTCTTTTTCAACATAAAATAGGAAAATAACAACGTAGTTTGAAATTTCTAACACTTTTATATCTAATTAATTATAGCAAAACTAACTAAATCATTACTCAAATTTGGTCAATAAGAGAAATTACATACTTCAACACTCCTCTTAATCTCAATAGTTACATTCTTTAACATTGACAATGCCTAAGTCATATATCTAAAACTAAAAAGTAAAATCCAATTGTTTGGTGAATATGCCTACTAGCTAATCTCAAGATCCAAAAAATTTGAGGAAAATGTCACCACTATTGGCAAGCTCGTGAATGAAGTGATGGAAAGTGTCAATGTGTTTAGTTTTTTGGTGAAACACATGGTTCTTTGACAATGAATTGTTGAACTGTTGTCACAAAAATAATAAATTAGTTCCTTCTCCACATGTGCAATATTTCAAGAGTCTCTTTAGTCATACTACATGACATGATATTGTAGGAGCTACTACATATTTTGCTTCTACAGAAGATATTGAGACAATGAACTATTTCTTAGATGCCCATGAGATCAATTTTGTGACTAAATGAAAATAATATCATGAGGTGCTTTTCTTATCATTAGTTGTATGAACAAAATCATGTCTATGTATCCTGTAAATGTGTTGTCTTCATAAGTTATGTACCACATCCCATTGTTAGTTATACATGTAATATACATTAAAATTCGTTTCCATCTTTTCAATGAAAGTCCTTGGAAGAATCCATAAATTTGCAAATGAAATTCGTGGCATACATAACATCAAGCCTACTTGTAGTAAGGAACATGATGTTTCTTGCAAGCCTCTTATTGAGTATTGAATCAACTATTGGTCCTTCATCCTAATTGCTTAATTTTGTTCCTATTGCAATAGGTATTTCTATTGGTTTTAATTTACCCTTCCTAAAACTATTTAAGATATTTGTAGCATACTTTTGTTGACATTTGAAAATTCTTTGAGTAAATTGCTAAACTTTAATTCTCAAAAAGTACATCATGAAACCAAGTTTTCTCATCTCAAACTCTTTTTTCATGGAAGCTTTGTTTCTAGTACATATCATATCATCAACATAAAGACAAACTATAATAATTTTACATTTCCAATCTCATTTTGTATAAAGAGTGGGCTCATTGCAACTACATACCACTGGACCACAGATTGGGCGGAACCAAATCTCCCTTTGATCCAACCACCCCCATGCCATATTCCAAGCATGAATGTGGGATCTCATGAAATAAAAAAAACCAATCTAGGGCTTCCAAAGACCAAACCACCTCAACCCTCAACTAGTGATTCCACCTAACGGTCGGACATCACTAACCATCACCAGACTAGTCTCTACCCAAGTTGTTGAGGGCTCTAGAGTGTTTGTTCCAACCAGGGTTTCCAGAACTAGTAACTCAACCCACAACTGTGGGTGGGCTTCCAGAGCATTTTTCCAACCAAGGCATCCAGGATTAGTAACTCAAGCCACAAAAGGAATTTGAAAGTATTTATCGAACCAAGGCTTCTAGGACTAGTAACTCAACCCACCAAGGGCTTCTAGAGTGTCTTTCCGACCAAGGCTTCGAAGACCAGTAACTAAACCCAAGCTGTTACAGGGCTTCCAAAGCGTTTGTACAACCAAGGGTTCCAGGAACTACTAACTCAACCCACATCCATAAGGAACATGAGAACCAACCAAAAAAGAAAAGGAAAGACACCCACAACACCATCGCTATCCAAGAAATGGAAAGGCTAGGCAAATCCATTGTCACTCCAGGAAATCCTCCATGTCAATGAAAGATCATAGCCAAGAAACCACATGCATACCAAAACTAGCAAGGAAATCATACGTGTAACTTGGTACCTGCGAGAAAAAACCGTTATAGTCATTGATCACGATGTCCTCTTGCACTTTTCAGATCTTCTTTTTCCTTCTTGATCCAAATCCCAATCATGCCACACTCCTCCAAGAGTGTTCCAAGAAAACTATAAATGTCCAAGAGTATGAGAGAGAGAGAGAAAGAGAGTAGAAAATGAGAGCTCCAAAAATGAACTGACAAAAATCTACAAATTGATCCTCAGAAACCTTTTTATTAATGAGGCTTCTATTTTATTCATTTAACATTATTTTCCTTCATTTTCTTCCTCACATGCAACCTGTGACCTTTCACCTCCCATTTCTCCTATTTTCCATTATTTTCATAAATAAAATGTCTATTAATGTTGTTTTTCCTTTCCAAAGCCTTTGCTGTTGTCTTTTCCAATTTCCATAGCCATTAATTAATCATAAGTGATCCCCTTCACTATGTTCTTTCCCAACATTCAGCTTGGAATACATGTTCCATGACTATGGTTATTATTTTTCCTTTATTAACTTTATTACATGGATTTTTCACCAGGCCTATTACAACTGCAATGATATAGATTTCCTTGTCCATGTGGCTTATTAGCTTACAAAAAACACAAGGATTCAGTCATCCATGAAAGTTCCAACTGACCACATAGGCTTAGGCAACACAATTTAGCTCCTCACACACAATTCATAAGAAAATCACCCAAATTTCAAACGGTTTAACTCATGCATAGGAATTTACATATTAGCTTAGACTTTGTCTTCTACTTGCAATGCCCAATAAATCCCATATGCTACAATGATCAGCATTGCACTCAAAAGAGATAAAAGTTCGGTTCATGAGAAATATTCACATCTAGGAGACCAATCCGCGAGCCTGCACAGTGTAAGCTAGCCAACCAACCAACTAAAGCCCCCAATTCTCTTTATTTATGCCTCCATATGTTTTTCCCAGCAGCACACTATGTGTTTGAGAGGTTGCAAGCCCGCCTCCTCGATGTGCTATGGGAACGAACAACATCTTCTCCTCCATCGCCTCCAATCACATCTCATAAATTTGGCTATTAGCAATTGGCGTCACCATGTCTCCAAATGCTAGCCCATTCAATTCAACACTTAAGTTGAAGTTGGTTTGTGGCTTTCCCAATAAACTAAATGCATTAGACATTGGGATCCAAAAGGTTGTCCCCTCCTTTAGTCGACAATCATAATCATCAAATTTACAAATACATTATATCATTCAGTCATGGGTCATTTTCCTATGTTCGCAATGTATTAGCTAGCCATCACTCCCATGCCCATGCTGGCATTATAGTCACATTACAAAAATTGGGGCAAATGAATGGATTGTCATAAAAAATTATTGTTGAAACAAATTTCTATTACTTAAATTGCACTTTCGAATGCATAAATCAATTCAACACTTTAAAAAATATTTAAACCATTTGAATTATATAATTTTCGCGATTAAAATCTATAATTTTAATAAGTCTTCTAAATTTCTAAACAATTTTATTTTAAAAAAATGATGATAAAAATATATATAATAATTTACAACATAAAAATATTTATATTATTTAACCCACGAGTTAATATAAATGTGAATGTCATTTGCAAAATATTAAAATGTTAAGGTTTAGATGTTAACTCGTTGTAATATCCGTTTGTAAGATTAGTAGGGAGAGAGGAAAAAAGAACCATGGTTTCACTTATGAATATTTGTTTTTAACCCACATGTTAAAATAAATTGTGGATAAAAATACATGAAATTTGATGTGAGATATTTCATATTTTATTATGGTGTAGAGGTTTTATATAATTGTTGTTATAGAATATATTAATATAGATTTATCATAATTTTTGATCTAAGAAAGTGTGGAGATCAAATCTTTTGATATGTAATTTTCTTTATAAGTACAAAACATAATAAAATGTACATCTAAAAATATTCGATTCCTCTTAATATTTGGTAAATCTTAAGTTAAGATGAATTTATACAGATTTTTAATAATATTATTAATATTTATATAATGTTAGGTCCTTTAGTGTAACCCTTTATTGTTATTAGCGCAACCTCCTTATTGTATTATTGTGCCCATATAGTCCCCATGTTGTTATTATTATGCTCCATAGAAGCCCACAATTGTTATTGTTGTGCCCCTACAATATTATTGTCATGTAGGCTCTGATTGTATTGGGACCCCTTAGACTCCTATATATAGAAAGGAGGTTTTGTCATTTGTATCATCTAAAAATTGTTCATCTGTGTAATGTAAAGGAGGTTTCCCCCTAGAAGAGGCTGATTTTGAAGTCGTTGATCTATCTTTTCTATCTTTTTGTGAGCTGGTTTCATAACATTTGGTATCAAAGCCTTTGGATTTTAGGGTTTCATCGCTCCAAACAGGTCATCGTGACCTTTTCTCTATAACTTTTTTCTATGAAGTTTCAGAAGCTAACAAAAAACCCCATTTGAGCAGCAATCGTTCTGAACCTTGGGTCTGAATTTCTGATCTTGTCTTGTTATATTTTCAGCGATCTATCTAAGGAGGTTAGGGTTTTTCCAAGCTCCAGAATTCCATCTCAAACAAGTCATCGTGAAATTTTCGCTATAATTATTTTTCTACGAAGATTCAGATAATGAAATTAAAATCCATTTGAGCTGAAATCTTGATGAAGCTCGGGCCCAAAATTCAGATCTTGTTTCACTATATGTTCGGAGATATGGTTCAAGACATGTAGGGTTTTTGCAGGTTCCTGAATTACATCCCAAATATATAACCCTGGGAAAATCGTCATAACTTTCTCTCTGAGCATTAGTTTGAAATTTTGTGAATATTACAGAAAGAGGATGGCCTGTAGTTTTCTATTTATTTGTTTCAGGTACTAAAGTCGAAATAGTGACACGTGGCACTTCATAGAAGTTCGCTCTATGAAACGAGTCTATAATCAGGTCATCGTGGGAGATTTGGCATAATGCTTCTTTGGAGAATCCAATATTGATCAAAACTGCAGAGTTGGAAAGAGGAGTCAAAGAGCTACCACAGGACGCAATTAAATACTTTGGAGATACGAAATTACAGAGATACAATAGATTCAATATCAAGCTCCTACAAAGTGAAAAAAATGTGTATTTTTTTTTAAATTTTCCATAAGTTTGGTTTGAAAAAATAGTTTGAAGGATTTCAAAGGACATAGTGAAGCATAATTATAATTAATTAATTCCCTGCAGAAATATAATGGAAACGCCTAGTAAGCAACCTGAAAGCTCTAGCATGACTCATGAAGAAGAGTAAGAAATGCGACATGATATATCAAAATTACGAGACCAAGTGCAACAAAATTCACTCTCACAAAAGGTAACATAAGCTAATATGGATGGTTTAAAGAAAGGCGTGGAAGCTAAGATGGATAGTGTGGAAACCAAGATGGATGGTTTAAAGAAAGGCGTGGAAGCTAAGATGGATAGTGTGGAAACTGAGATGGATGGTTTAAAGAAAGACGTGGAAGTTAAAATGGATGGTATAGAAGAAAAACTTAAAGGCAACATTGGAGATTTGAAGACAGATTTGACAAAGTCGCTACAAGAAATGCTTACTAATGGCGAAAGGGTAGTAAAGGAAGCTCATGATAGAATAAATGTTAATCATGATTTCATAGACTCTAACATTGGATTGAAGACCCACCATGTTCCAAAGATCGATATGAGGATGTTTGATGGCAAGGATCCTGTAACATGGATACTATAGATGGAGCAATATTGTGATCTCCATAATGTGCATAACACACAAAAGGTACGCATGCAACTTTATATTTTGAACCAAATCAATTTGTATGGTATCGATGCCTTTTCTCTCGTAAAAAAATTGTCACTTGGGAAATTTTTACAGAAGAAATGATAGCACATTACGAGGATACACAAAGAAACACATTTTTTAGCCAATTGATAAATCTCAAACAAAAGGGTTCAATGATGGAGCATATTGAGGATTTCAAAAAATTGAATATAAGGGTAAAATATATTCCAGAGGAGCATAGGATTGATGTGTTCATAGGGACTTTAAAGGATAACATCCAACATGAGGTTCGCCTTTGGAAACCTGATTCATTGGAGAAGGAATACAGGTTGGCAAGCAAAATGGAAAGCAAAATTATGGAAACAAGGAAGCCTACCACTCACAACTATAAAGATGGAAGTGTTGTTTCCCCTAGCCTTCCACAACCTACAAGGTTGACACCACAACAATTGGAAGAAAAAAGAGAAAAATAGCTTTGTTACAATTGTGATAGCAAATACACTAAAGGTCATAAGCGTGCTGAGAAGCAATCATTTTACATAGATTGTGAAGAGGAGGAAGAAAAAGAACAAGAAACGTCAAAAGAAGAGGATATACACCAGGAACAAATCTTAGAGAGAAGATATGAATCTATCCATATCTTGTAATGCATTGGCCGGAATTACCACTCCTCAAAGTATCAAGATAGAAGGACATATCAGGAAGAAAAAGGTAATTGTGTTGATTGATTCGGGTAGTACCCATAATTTTATTCATTGTAAGATAGCCAAGGAATTTAATTGCTTCATATATCCAACACCAGAGTGTCAAGTGATGGTTGCAAGTGGAGGAACCATAAATTTCTTTGGAAAGTGCCATACTATCAAATTATCTATGGTAGAATATGTATTGAATAGACCAATGCTTTCCATTCCAATGGGTGGTGCTGATGTTGTACTAGGAGTCCAAGGGCTAAAATCCTTGGGTACAATAGCTTTTAATTTTCAAGAAATTTTCATGAACTTTTTTGGAAGGGCATGAAGTTGAATTAAGGGGTATCACAGGGAAACCGGGAAAGATAATCAGCTTTAACAAAATGACAAAGCTTCTAAAGAAAGAACAACGAGGTGTAACTGCACAATTATGTTTGCTAGAGGTTCCCACATCGAAATCATCTATTTCTCCAGATCTCCAAAAAGTCTTGGACAATCATTCCAAGGTATTTGAGACTCCCAAAGGCCTCCCACCTATTCATGATCATGATCATGTTATTCATTTGATTCTAGTGGTACACAAGAAGAATGGATCATGTCACATGTGGCCGGATTATAGGGAGCTCAACAAGCTCACTATTAAAGATAAATTTCCGATTCATATCATTGATGAATTATTGGATGAATTGCATGGATCAATTTACTTCACCAAGTTGGATCTCTGTTCATGATATTATCAATTCATAATGAAGACTGAATACACTCCGAAAACAACACTTAGAACTCAGGAGGGTCATTATGAATTTTTGGTCATGCCTTTTGGCCTTACCAATGCACCTTATAGATTTCAAAGTTTGATGAGTTCCATTTTCAAACCCTTATAAATTTGTTGTTAGTTTTTTTTGATGATATACTAATCTACAACAAGTCTTAGAAGGATGATGTTCAACATGTTGACAGGGTGCTCAAACTATTGGAGGAGAAACAATTATATGCAAAAAGCTCCAAATGTTTCTTTGGAGTACAAGAGGTGGAATATTTTGGTACTGAGTTAGCTCATATCTCATCTTATGATCCTCAATATGATGGGCAAACAGAGATAGTGAATAAATGTTTGGAAGGACATCTTCGTTGATTTGTATCTGTTAAACAAACACAATGTGTGAAGTGGTTTCTTTTGGCTGAATGGTGGTATACCACTTCCTTCCATACTGTAGCAAAAATGATCCCATTTACGGCACTTTATGGATATCATCCACCATCCATCACATCATCTTTAATAGAAAATTCCAAGGTTCAAGAAGTGGAAGATCACATCGAGCATCAATAGAAAGTTCTCAAGTTCTTGAAGGATAACCTCACTTTGGCGCAAAATAGAATGAAACAACAAGCAGATCAACATCACAACAAAAGAAGTTTTGATGTAGGTGATTGGGTATTTCTACGACTACAACCACACAAACAAATGTCCCTCATGCAAGCTAAGAAGGATAATAAATTATCACCAAAGTATTATGGTCTATACAAGGTGTTACAAAATATTAGTACTATAGCATACAAATTGGAGCTTCCTACATCTTCCCGAGTTCACCCAGTTTTCATGTTTCATGCTTAAAGAAGGTTATAGGTGAGAAGATCCCAATTCAAACAATATTGTCAGAATTTGAAGAGAAGGGAAAAAATCATATTGGAACTGGAAGCAATCACAAAAACAAGAAATCGATAGCTATAAAATAGATAAATTTTTGAGTATCTCATCAAGTGGAAGAACTATTGAAGATTCCACATGGGTGGATGAAAATTTTATACAGAAGCAACCAGAACTACTCAAGCGTTGAGGATAACACTTTTTGAAGTTGAAGGTCATGTTAGGTCCCTATACTACTAATGTAACCCCTTATTGTTATTAGTGCAACTCCCTTATTGTATTATTGTGCCCATATAGTCCCCATGTTGTTATTATGATGCCCCATAGAAGCCCACTATTGTTATTGTTGTGCCCCTACAATATTATTGTTATGCAGGCTCTGATTGTATTGGGACACCTTAGACTCCTATATATAGAAAGGAGGTCTTGTCATTTGTATCATCCAAGAATTGTTCATTTGTGTAATGTATTGGAGGTTGCCCCCTCGAAGAGGCTCATTTCGACGCTGTTGATCTATCTTTTCTATCTATTTTTGAGCTGGTTTCATAACATATAAATTTCGCACATCTATACATAAAAATATTCTTATGCTTAATTTTATTAAAATATCTATGATACATATAGTTACATATACATGAAACATTTTTCCTTGACATGTTTTGTAATTTTTATATTTTATGGTTTTAATGTAATATACATAATATTAATGACTTTAGATACATAGAATAATTCAAAATAAAGTTTGTTGTAAATATCATATTTATGTATGATTGTTAATTAAATTTAAATATGAAGTTCTAATGGTTAGAAATATAACCTTAATATATATTGTCAAATATATCTTGATTTATGTTTCTTCTCTTTGGTAGTTTTATCTTCCCTCATATGCCACAGTCCATCTTCTTCTTTCCTCCTCCTTTCCAACCCTTCTCTCCTTCTTCAATCCAAATTTCCCCTTTTAATCCCTTCCTTTTCCTTTCATTTTTTCCCTTTTTACCCTCCATTTGACCTTCCCCATTTTCCTCACTCATTTCAATTTGTCCATTTTTTATGTCAATATAATTTTATTCCTTTCTTGCCTCCATTCAACGACTATTTCTTCCTTTTTTCATCTTATCCCGTATTGGAAGTAATGCTTCCATGAATTCCAAATTGTAATGAGTTGTAATTGTGTGAGTTCCTAGGTTATTAGTTGTACTAACTATTTATAATAATCTAGATCCACCATTCTCAAATCTAAAAGTATCATGTATTCCTATATATGTAATACCTGTGAGATCAATAAAAATATCATGTGATTTTTGTTGTATGTGCAATATCTCTAGCTCTCTTCATATTTCTAACACAGTATCAGAGCAGGTACTGGCTTGATTCCCTTACGGAAAGGCCAAGAAGATATGACAGGGCCCTTAGTGTTATTGAACCTTAAGATAGGAGTTTGTGTCAAATGTTTTTCTAAATAAATTTGTTTTTCTTGTGTAGATCTGTGGATGTGTGTTTAGTTATCTAGATCTACAATTCTTCATAAATTGCTTATGTATCACATGGAATTAATTGGTTTGGAGAGATCATGACAACACAAAGTCAAGTGTGTGTATCATCTGTTGAATTTTAGGAGCATAATATCCTCTCACCCCATCTATTTTCACATCACCAAGAGCCATGGCAACCGAAAAAATAATCCTGCTCATGCTCTCCCTTCTTTCTTCAGCCATTTCTTATGGAGTTTCAACCTATTTTGAGGGGAACTGCGTTTAAAACGTGTACACTACGATATGCAACATATGGATGGCAAGAACATACTCCAACATCAGTCTCGCTCTGGTGGATTCGCTTGGCAGAGAGGTGTTCATCGATAATTTGGAGGCGTGGGGCGGCCTCATGGGGTTGAGCTACGACTATTTCGAGAGGGACAACCTTGACATATTTAGCGGATATCTTCTGCAACTAGAGGTTCTTCACAGTCAAGAAGTGGGTCGACACCGAAATTTCACCCTGCAATCTCACCACAATCAGTGATCAGTGCTCATAACACCACCCCTCTATCTCCCAGCTCTGAAAGCTGCATGTACAACCTCTCGTTTGGTTGTCTTTATGCAATCAGTGTTACGCTAGACAAATAGTGAAGTGAGCATCCAACAATTTGTAAGTCTCCCTGTGGGATAGGAGTGACAGAGGATTTGTTGCATCCATAGGGATAATTCCTTGTCTGTGAACATTTAGCAAGGTATTTTTAAAAGGGAGTCAAAGCGTCTAGAAAATTTGTAGCATATGCAGTTACGACTAACTGAGAAAAAGTTATCTTTGCATTTAATGATGGGGAAGTATCATATTATCAATTTCCCATACTGTCAACATAAAGATGGGTATCGGTGTCATGGGTATGGCCGTCATTTAGAGCAGATCGTTGATAGCTCATACAGTGCACAACCACTTTATGTCACGGGTATGGAACAATTTTTAATGGTGGGATCTGACATGATTCGGCAAACACGACGGCACGTTCTTCCAACGAGGTTGTCGCTTGCTTGAGAGGCTCACAACCTCGTGATACCTTTTGAGCTTTGTTCATACTCCATACGATATATTCCTTCTTCACTTACATGGTATTTATAAAGAAAATAAAAATAAAAAATTCAAACGAAGTAGAACCACATGGAACACTCTAACTATTCAACAGAAAATTGTGACCCCTCGTATTCCGGGAGCATTATGCACACGTAGTTCTTAATAAAGTCAGGCTGGTATGACTTTCATGCTCGAGGAGCATTAGTTACATGTAGTTCTTAATAAAGTCAAGTTGGTGTGACCCTTTGTGTTCTAGGAGTGTTCAAGTTGTACAATTGTGTGCTGAAAACATTCTGCATCAAGAATGTTATCCAAGATAACTGATGAAGGTTGCTGAGGGTCGTGGATGCAACAAATGGTGGTAGTTCCATAAGATGGTTTAGTATGACACTGACCTGTTGAGAAGGGTCATTTCTGCAAAGCACGTCAACGATGGTCTGAAGAAGTTATGTCTTAAATGGATCAAGTGGGAAGCTTGAAACTATGGTGAGGAAAAGAGTGGAAACCGTGAGATTTCAGAGTGGATATGAGTGCTAGTGATGACCATATAATTGTTGTAATGTCTAATTTCTTGTCTTGTCATGTAAGCATTAAGGGAGGGTATTGGAAGTAATGCTTCCATGACTTCCAAGTTGTTTCGAGTTGCAATTGTCTGAGTTCCTAGGTTAATAATTGTACTGGCTATTTTTACTAGTCTAGATCCACCATTTTCAGATCTAGAAGTATCATGTATTCCAGTGTGATTGCGCAATCTCTTTAGCTCTTTTCAGATTTCTAATATCTCTCTCATGCTTTAAATTCAAATCTCAACATTTCTCTGTTAGAATCTTTAGAAATTTCACTTATTTACATTGTTTATCTCAAGCAACAATCGACTGTATAACTCTTACATATATATTTCACATTTCTATATTTAAATTATCTTATTTTTTAATTATGCATTTCTTAATTAAATTTATTAAGTTGTTATATGTTTATTAATTATATGTTTTATGGGAAGAATCGGCTCTGAAGCAGGAATAGCTAGGGTTTACATGGAAGCCACCGTCACAGTGCGCTGCGAAGAGGCAGAGTTAACGAAGAACCCCTGGAGACTGAACGCCGATCCAATCGAACTGTATTCGCTGCGCTGGATCGGGTATTGCAGAGAACAAGAACACAAAGCCCCTGCAACAAAACGAGCCTCGGTTGAAGAACGGACGGCTCACAGGTCATGGTCGTTTTCTCTTCTACTGATTAAGGGTTATTTTCACGGTAAAACTCCTGCCCTTACTGTAACAGGTCACGGCCAGGATGAAATAGACCGCCAATGTTCAGATCCGCTTTTGATAGTGCAACCCCACCTGGATCCGCACCCCCTGAGTGCGTTTAAGGGTAGGTATGGAGCGCTGTGGGCAGAGTTTCGCCAATATTCAAATCTACCAATGATAACGCAAACCCACCTTGATTCGCACCCACTGAACGCGTTTAAGGGTAGTGGAGCACCTGCGCAGAGATGGAGACGGCTTCGAGGCGGGCCAAAAAACAAATCCTTCAGGGCAGACGGACTCCTGACGATAGATCAGCCTTCTTACAGGGGTTTCAACTCGCCCCCAATCAGATCTGCACAAGACAAAGCGCCCAGATTGGGAACGGATGCTCCAAAAAATGCCGCATAGAATGACACGCCTCACAACCGACCAGACCTTGCAAAGACAGGGTTCCACAGGAGCGATCCACTACGTAGGGGTACAGATCTGGCTCAACAAAGGCTCCACAGTACCGATCTAACCCATACAGATGCAGATCTGGTTCAGATATTCATCAAATTGCTGGAAGGAAAACACTACTGCATGCGGCTCAGGAAGGCAACAAGCATCCAGGAGTTAAAAAAGGAAATACAGGGCCGCCATGGAATCCCAGAACGATTACAAAACCTCATTTATTCAGGGTTCAATCTGCAAGACAACAAAACCCTGCAGCATTATGGCATAGCAAATGATTCAACCATTAATCTAACCCTCCGACTGCGTGGCGGAAGCTCTGGAACCAGCTCTAAAAATACAGGTTCCTTTCGGGATGCAGTAAAAGGAAAGGAAGAAAAAATGGGAAACAAAGCAGCACCAACAACAGAATTGCCAGGACCCTACATCGTCGAACAAAAGCCAGAATCACCAACTCTTCAGGTATCTATGCCAGAGGTAATTAACCTATACACTGATTTATCAAATACTACAGTCATATGTAGATTCAATGGCTTCTGGCCAAAAGCAGATGCCCTGCATCAATGGATCTACTCAACATGGACATCTAACTGCGAAATTTACCTCTGCCCTAAAGTGTTTTTTATAGTTAGCTTTGATACAGAACAGGAAAGAGACAGTATTATTAAACAGGGGCCTTGGTTTTGGGGCAGTGCTGGCCTCTTCACAACCCCCTGGTTCTCGGGATTTGATGCTACTACAATGATAGTCTCAACCATGCCTGTATGGGTGAGGCTTCACGGGCTCCCACTGCATTTTTGGCATCATAAAGTGCTAACCGCCATTGGGAATTCTCTAGGGAAATTCCTAAAAATGGATGAAGACAGAGCAGTTAGGGGTATCTTTACATTCGCCAGAATATGCGTAGAAGTGGATTTGAGTCAGGGGCTACCAGACCACATCAAGATAAACTTCAACAATACCCAATGGATACAACAGCTTGACTACGAAAACACAACATTCCGGTGCAGGAACTGTTTGCAGACAGGGCATCTCCAAAATGATTGTCCATCAGCTGGAAAGGACCCTAGGAAAACCAAGAAACAACAAAAAAAGCACAAAGGCTGGCAACACACAGAGCCATTGGAAGAAGAGGACATCAAGGAGGACCCTCCAGAGAACCACATGGAACCAGAACCTCAAATGGGACAGAAACAAACTCAGGAAGCAAAAAACCTTTCTACTCATACGGGGCTGATCATTACAGATCTACATCAGGAGTTGCAAATGGAAGTAAGTGGCATAAAGAGAACCCATAGCTCGGAGGGCTCAGAATCAGACAAAGAACAACAAATGATCACCATGGGGAACCAGCTAGTTACAACTACACCCACAGTTGACTCGGGAGGATGGCGCCGGGTGGAGAAGAAGAAGGGAAGAAAAGAATAGGCTTGCTGGAACTTTTTTTATTTTACTTTTTCTGCTACTCTGTTGGATCCTGTCCTTACAGGAATTATTCATCTGCTAATCAGTGTTATTTTCTTTGTTCTGCTGACTGTTATTACAGGATCAGCCATCTGCATATGCCTATGGCATCTACAAAATGTAATTTTATCAATTATGAATAAAATTACGATTTTTTCCTAGGGGAAAAAAATATTATATGTTTTATGATTATGAATATAAATCATTACTATTTAAATTTACTTTAATGTGATATGTTTATTATAATATTTTATTGAAAAAAATTGTTTATAATTTTATTAATAAAAATAAAATTATATTTATAATATAACAAAATAAATTGAATCCATTTATTATTTATATTTTTTATCTTTTAAACCAGTCACACTCCACCGTATTAGTCACACTCCACTGTATTATATGAGTTACAACTTCTATTCTCTATTAAACTAACATCTAGTGTACACCCCTTTACCAACACTAACAAAACTACGCAAAAACCATGATTTTGAATTATTGTATTTGACTAAGATTAGGCATAAGTGAAAAAGTTGACACCCACATGTGCGCATGAATGGATTACGTGAAAACCCTAGTACGTCATTATTATTTGATGTCAACCTCAGTACTGAATAATTTAAAATATAAAAGCTTCTACCTACATTTTTAATGTGATTGAGAAGATTCATGTCAATACATTTTAAGTCATTACAAAAGGCATTGGACAAGGACTTTCATCCAGGGGTTTAGGTAGTGAATGTTTGGATTTCAATCTCACATTAAATTCTATGGCCTTTCATTAAAGGAGTTGAGTAAAAACCATGTCCGAAGTCTAAGTCGACATCGCGCATGAACATTGATAAATGAATTAAGTAAAAAATGAGGTTTAGATGAATGAATGTTTGATTGAGTTAAGTTGAGAGTAGGTATAGGTATATAATGTGTAAGGATGTTAGTTGGTTATTAAAATTGAAATTTAATTTATTTCATTAAAAAGAAATATACGAGTTTAAATCTATCTCACACCAAATCTGTTATATACGGAGAGAAATCAAATTCCTTTACTTGCAAATTTTCTATGTGAAATGTAAAATTTGATAAAAATTTACCCCTCAAAATATTTAATTCCTCTAGGGACATGAGGATCTAGACTAGGCTAATATTATAATATTTGTTTTCGTTTTGTGGAAATGGGTTGGTGTGAGTGTGGCAAGTTCTGTTTGAATGACTTCCCCCTCAAAATATTTAATTCCTCTAGGGACATGAGGATCTAGACTGGGCTAATATTATAATATTTGTTTTCGTTTTGTGGAAATGGGTTGGTGTGAGTGTGGCAAGTTCTGTTTGAATGACTTCAGGGGAGTGCAGTTATATACTTGGGGTATATCGGTGTTTTACGTATGGGAGCAAATGACTATTACTGTTGTTTTCTATTATTATTAATATTAATATTTTTCATGTCCTATTCGATCTGAGTTGGTGCCAGAGTGGCAAGTGTAGCCTGAATAATTTAGGTATTTGCGGATAGATACTTGGGACTCTGGGTGTTGCTTACAACACAGAAACTACATTTGGGCACTTCAAGATTCAGCCAGATTCTTAAGGTTTGTGGTATGTGAGTGGACGAGTGTACCCTTGCGCAGAGGATCAGCAACTCATTCGCCTCCCTTTCTAGGAGGGGTTCCTGTGTGCCATTGATTAGGAATTCTCAGAGATGGGTTCCTGCTGTATTAGCAGTGGACAAAGAGTTTGTATCACTGACTGAAGATTCAACAAGATTACAGAGGTGGATCACTCGTTGGCATGAGGAAAACAGGTTAGATCCCCAGTTGGGTTCGCTCAGGAAGCAAAATGAAACCATTCTGATTGGCTTTCCTTTTGTAGTCTCAGAGCCCAGCTATCAGAGAGGAATGGAGCATTCAGAGAGCTATACTTGTGTTACATCCCACGGTCCAAAATTGAGCACAAAACACATCTATACCCATACCAGTATGGAACGTGAAACTGTGCAATACCCTGTTCAAAAACAACATCAAAGCCAAATGCGGGATGTTGCATCGCGTCCTGTTGCTTATTTTCTCAGCGCTTGCTATCTCTGCAAACGGCAGTTGAGCCATGGGAAGGACATCTACATGTACAGGTCTCTTATAATTATCATACCATTGTTTTTCTGTTAGAGATTGATTTAAAGTTTGGAGAATCGCATGGAAATTTGATTATAGTTTCAGGCCAATGACTTTTGTTCATTTTTGCAATGTTGTATCCCAAAATCCTATTCAATTAATCTAGAATCTCGATAATCAGAGCACTCGCTTAGTTGATGGAATGTGGGTTCAACAGCCCCTCTCGATTTTGTGTCCCCATATCTAAAATTTGGGTTGGAGATTGCTGAGAACCCATGGTTCGAGAGTTAGTCTCATTCTGTGTTTGCTGATTATTGCAGAGGTGACAAAGCATTCTGCAGCATGGAATGCCGCTCCCAACAGATTTTGATGGATGAATGAATAGAAGCTTTTTCATGGAATGCTTCTTCTTTGGGTGGAAAAATTTTCTTTAGCGAGTACAGCTACTGCTGCATAAGAAGGAATGGAAACTGTCCGGGCAAAAAAGGCATTTCAGTGCCTGTATTACTCTGATCTGGAGGCTGTAGGAAAATACAGTGTGGCAGATGATATAAAAATATATGCCTGTAGTATTTATGCTGAAGGAAAGGGATGGGGTGGGCTTCTCTTAGGCATATTGATATGGGATGAACTATGTTGTGTACATGTCGACGAAAGTTTTTAGGTTAAACCCTTCTGTAAATTTTCAGAGGCCATTTACAGAGATGGAGTCCAAGAGCTTCCTAATCTACATGAGTTTTTAAATAAGGTATGTGCCTGTAGCAGAGAGATCTAGAAGGCCAAAAGATCCTAGACAGATTTATAGAGAGGTAGGCATATGCTCTTTTCTGTTATGATGGATGTGAGTGTCGATTATAATAGAAAAAAAATTCTCATATTTTGTTTATTGCAAATTTCTGATGTGGCATTGCAGATTTCTGATGTGTTTCCCACAGACAAAGATCACAACTTCGTACCAAGTGCTGAGAACTTTAACTTATTATGTGTGTTCTCATCTATTTTCGGGGTTTTTTTTTTTTCTTCTGAAAGTCGATTATATTGCATAACGATTTATTTTGGTTTACCTAGTTGCTGCACATTATATTGGAAGAATGATCTTTTTTGTTTGACAAAGAAAACACCGGAAATGATGAGACTTTTTATGTTTTAGGGTTAGGTTGTTTCACTTAATGCTATTGCTTTTAAATGTGACCAAAGTAAAACCAGACATGTTCGACCAGTATTGGCAGATACTTTTAAATGTGACTAAAGTAAAACCAGACATGTTCGACCAGTATTGGCAGATAAAAGGACAGGTCTGATTGCAGTACAAGATCCAGACCTATTGCAAGTTTCTTAAACCTCTTAAAATGACCTTGTAACCCTACACTCCAAAGATATCTTTAAGGAGTCCTCCCTTTCTGCCACTAAGGACAAAAGAAGTACTTTAATTTAGATTTGATTTACTTTAAAAAAGATTAAGTTTTTTTATAAAATTATGTATGAGTGTTAGTTTATGTGAGCAGTTGAATCAGCTATTGCTCTGTTACTAAGTATTAGGTAAATAATGAGATTAAAAAGTCAATTCTAAAAAAAATAAATTAAATTAGTTTTGATTAAATTTATGTGTTAATCTATATCAGCTAAATTAAGGATTCCTTGTTATAAAGTAATATGGAAACCATAAAATTCTGTTCAATAAATTTAATTGATTATTAATTAAATCAAAGTACTTTAGCACTTCTGCCAAAACAAACTAAAGGAGAAAATTTGCTATTATAAACTTTTAAATTTAAATCTATAAATGTAAATATAGATTTAAAAGGTGGAAAATCAATATTAATAGCATTAAGATATTAATTTGCAGCCATTCTCTGGCAGTAACAATAAAAACTTATTTATCAATAGAGAATTACAGAATCTTATTTATTAATTTAAAGTCAGAGATTACAACTAGTCTTGAGCCAGAACAGAGATGGCAAGGATTATAAACTACTTTGTGCATGGAATCCTTTTGATTACACTGACTATGTTTGTTGTCTGTCCCTTACAGCTAGTATTGCAATTTAGCTGCAACTTCTTCATTTATTCTTTTACGTTTTTAAAGAAGGCAAATAACTTAAAAAAACCCTAATAACCCGTCCCCGCCGCAGCCCCCGTCCCCGCCCCCCAAAAACCCAAAAAAAAAAAAAAAAAACCCCTAGCCCCGCCGCCCCCAAAAAAACCCTAATAACCGCAAACCGGTTTTTTACAGCCAATTTGGATAATTAAGCTGGCTCACGTAACTTTTTCTCCCTTTTCACGTATATTTTTAGATTGATTACAAAATACACAACATTTTTCAGGTTAAGTGCCAGACTATTTTCTATGTGATTAATATAACAAATATATTTTTCGATTGACTATAAAAAATAATTTACAAAGAGTTATAGCTGTACACATATTTTTCAGTATAAAAACGAAACTATTTTCATTAAGAATAAAATTATCGAACTTCGATATCCAATTCTGCCAGAGTACTACTGGACACCCAATTTAAACATCTCCTCGAGATTCCTTCTTGGTTTGAATTTATGAAGCTCTTTTCATTTGGAGTGGATGATCACTTTGTGAAATCTTTATTTTGTTACTGTTACTATAATTGTTGTATAGTAACAACAATTATAGCTACAAAATGACAAAGCTTTAATATATTTCCTTGAACATTGTATATAAATTGGTAGTACCAAACCTCTATATATATAGTTCTCAGTTTATCTTGAACAATAATTCGCCGCAGGGTACTTCTATACGGTTCTAAACTTGTATACACGGCATGAAACAATGAATCAATTTGCATTAAAAAATTGCTTTGTGTCCGTAACCACTCGACAAATTATTATCGTGTAAAAAATTTCCTTTAACAGCCCAAGATTATCAATACCGAATATTTCACAACCAGAACTTAATATGATAGATGACATACCTTGATCAACAACGGAAGATGTAATGGCTGCCATCTACTTTGATCTGACTCCTGACTGTTCCTCTTCTTCAGAATCCGGTTTCTCTCCTCTTGCCCTCACTTCCTTTATGTGCTTCTTGATGGAGAAGAATGCAGCTCTTGTGGGGAGAGAGAGGACCCAATCCTTTATATATATCATTTAACTCTTAATCTGGTACGTCCATCATATACCAATTCAATGCTTTAATGCTTTAATGCATGCTTTAATGCTTTAATGCTTTTAACGCTTTAATGCTTCAATTATAGAATGATTTGTTCATGACTTAATTAATCGGGTCACATTAAGATTTAGAAACTGCAGATTTCTAACATTCTCCCACTTGACCCGACTATTCATAATATTAAGCGTTGAACATCATACTATGATAAATTGCTGAGAGTTATGGCGGTTGTGCACTATTAATTCAATGCATTCCCTTCCATATACTACAATACCAGCAATCCATCAATTCATACTCATAATTTATATAAAACAACATAATGGTCCACATAATGTCTTATATCATAATGATTAAACATAATATCTTTATAAGACTCTTTCTTGTTTAAAATTACATAAAATACGTACTACTACATTAAAACAAGAGACACATAATTGTATATCAGAAACACATAAAAGAGCTCAGAATGTCACACATCAATTACTATTAATACAACCAAGACCCATTCTTTGAACATGTTCCTTAAATTGTCTTGGTTGTAACCCTTTCGTCAAAGGGTCTGTAATCATAAGTTCTGTCCTGATGTGCATGATTGACATTCTTTGTTTCTGAACCTCATCTTTCACAACAAGATACTTCAGTACTATATGTTTGGCACCTTTAGAGTACTTGTCGTTCTTTGAGAAAATACTGCTGCAGAGTTATCACAATAAACTTTCAGCGGCTTGCTAATGGTGTTGACAACCGCAAGTCCTGAAATAAAGTTCCGCAACCATAATGCATGAATTGTGGCTTCAAAACATGCCACAAATTCTGCCTCCATAGTGGATGATGAAGCAACGATAGTCTGTTTCGCACTTTTCCATGATTAAGAGTTAAATGATATATATAAAGGATTGGGTCCTCTCTCTCCCCACAAGAGCTGCATTCTTCTCCATCAAGAAGCACATAAAGGAAGTGAGGGCAAGAGGAGAGAAACCGGATTCTGAAGAAGAGGAACAGTCAGGAGTCAGATCAAAGTAGATGGCAGCCATTACATCTTCCGCTGTTGATCAAGGTATGTCATCTATCATATTAAGTTCTGGTTGTGAAATATTCGGTATTGATAATCTTGGGCTGTTAAAGGAAATTTTACATGTGGTATCAGAGCCACAATCAGTAACTGAATATTTCCTATGATTGCAATTGATTTGTTCTGTGCTTTACCCATTTGATCAAGCTTTCGGGAAATTGTGTGGGTTTCATGAAAACGATCGAAGCGCCCTCTCAATTTAATAGTCTCTCCGACTTCACCTAATCACCCACAGACCACTAGTCGAAGAAACACGTGCTTGTGTGACGCTGGGATTCGAACCTGGCTCTCTCGCACTCGCCCTCTTCACATGGTAAAGCTGAGGAAATTCCTGTGTGTGAATGCCCCGCTGTTCATGTCTCGGCTTTAATACATATGCTGGTCTCCTGCAAGGACTGTATTAACATCAGAGTCCACTGGCTCACCTTGGTGTTCACTGATATATGTAGGCTTCTCACTGCAGAGATTACAGGTGTAATTTTTCTCTGGTAAATCCCACTCTGGGGTTGGTTTTTCCTAAACAACCTCTGCACTTGAAGCATGATGACGGATTAACACGTCGCAAATCAAAGGCCGATGGAGCCTTCTGCTAGTTTTCAATTTATAACAAGCGAGACCGTAATGGTGGTGTAAAAGCAAACCTAAGGTCGAAACTCGCCCCGATGAATACATGACCAATCGCATTTAATATGATTGTTACATGGGTTTAGATTTTATGACGAAATCTCTAACATAGAAATAATGACTTTATAATAGCATTTGTGGACGGCTATTGAAGGTCTCCCATTCGTAGCGGTCGCCGTAAAGCTTGTTGGGGATATAGGCGTGCTTATCTTAGGCGTCTCCCTTTCATTTTAATTTTGGCAATGGCCGTGCGAAGGCTCTGCCTGTGAGGGCTGTAGTCGTGGAGCGAAGGTCAATATGTATAACGCCAAGTGAACTGTATTGTGCCCAAATATTCACCTTATTTTGTAGCTTGCGCATCAGGAAGAATTGGGGCACAGTATTTTTGAACTCATTAAGGCCATCCTTGAGTGCACCTTTTGTTTCATGATCTGGAAATCAAAGTCTGACTATCAACAAAATTTTAAGTATGTCAACGATGAATCAGAAACTTTGTTGATTGGTTTTTTGTATTCAACTATTTGTTACAATCTTATCGGATCATGAAAACTCTCCATTGGTTTTTTTTTAGCATATCGAAGCATCATTTCTCAAGGTATCTGTGGAACATTGGAGGATTACGAATCCTGTTGCAAACGCAAATCAGAACTGCAACTTTTGAAGCTTTTGTTCAGTCAAGTTCACCTGACAAAGCATCTATAAGAGAACAACGAAAACTTGAAATGTGTCCATATAACAATGATATGACTTTATATGAGTATCTAGGATCGTGATGTATAAAGAAGAATCTGGTAACAATTACCAGGAGAATTCTTGACCTGCAAAGATTTATGTGTTAACTGACAAATGTTTGATGGCTCCAAAGGAGGCAGATAGCAACTATGCTTTGTGTGTTCGATTGACGTTTGAAACTTGGGCATAAAAGTAATTGCTCTATGAATGATTGTTTTGCATACATTAATGATTGTTTATGCACATGAGATTTATGATTTTGTTAATCACCAAAGTGGTCAAAATCAGAATAATCATTTAGTGCATAAGTGACATAATGATTATTGATGGAAATTGCCAGTTATAATAATACCAATTAAGAACTGGCATCACTAATGATAGAACCTGAGAACTTACCCAAAGGAAAGTCTTGTTCTATAACTAGTTGACATGATGAGGTTTAATAGATATTTTGATTAAATAAATATTGATCATCCAAAGATGTCAGTTCTATTTAATTGAACATATTTGTTACCTACTTATGTTTTGGTATTTAATTATGTTAAGTATAGGATAGTATCTACCCAAAGGAGTGCTATTTTATACTATTATGTCTACATCTGAATCACGTTAGTTATGAGCTTATAATTTTTATTTGCAGGAGTTACCATGAATACACATGCTTCATCTGTTACATTGTTCACTGGTGTTAATTTTTCTGAATGGAAACAACAAGTCAATTTCCATTTAGGTATACAGGATCTTGACTTGGCACTCCTTGTGGATAAGCCTGCTGCTCTTACCAGAGATAGTACTGAGGCAGAAAAATCACACCATAAAGCATGGGAATGCAGTAACAGATTGAGCCTTATGTTTATTAAGATGACTGTTGCTAACAACATCAACGCAACAATTCCACAAACAGAAAGTGCTAAGGAATATATGCAGTCTGTGGAAGAGCGTTTTCGTTCAGCTGATAAGTCACTCGCTGGTACTCTTGTGGCAGAACTCACGACCATGAAGTTTGATGGGTCGCGAACTATGCAAGAGCACATTATAGAGATGACTAATATTGCAGCAAGGTTAAACTCCCTGGGACTTACAGTAGAGGATTCTTTTCTTGTCCAGTTCATCCTGAACTCGCTACCTTCTGAATATGGACCTTTTCAGATTAACTATAACACTATAAAGGATAAGTGGAATGTTAATGAATTGGCCAGTAGACTTGTTCAGGAAGAAGGACGTTTGAAAAATCAAGTGAATCACTCAGTAAGTTTTGTGAGTAATAAAGCTGGTAAAGAAAAGAAAGGAAAATCAAGTCATTCCAAGAAGGAAGAAGCACCTGCTAAGAATGGGCAGGATGACGAAAAGAAGGAACTAAAGAGGGTTCAATGTCGTATCTGTAAAAAGAGACTTATCGTCTAATTCTAGAAAGTGGATATGTGTTAAACTTATACAGTACCCTTTATGTACCTTCATTATCTAGAAACCTTATTTCCGCAAGTAAATTGGATATTTCTGGTTTTAGATGTATGATTGGATCTGGTATTCTAATTGATGGTTTATATAAATTGAAACTGAATGACACTTGTGCGAATTCCTTGTTGAATGTAGTAAATAATGTTGGATGTAAACGTAGCATGGTGAATGAAAATTCTGCTTTCTTGTGGCATAAAAGACTAGGTCATATATCCAAAGAAAGAATGATGAGACTAGTAAATAATGAAATTTTGTCAAATTTGGACTTTAGCGATCTAGAATTATGTGTGGATTGTATTAAAGGTAAACAAACCAAACATAACAACATAATAAGAAAGGAGCCACTAGAAGCAGCCAGCTTCTTGAACTAATACACAATAATATTTGCGGACCTATGGACACTCCAGCCTTTAATGGAGAAAAGTATTTCATCACTTTTATTGATGATTTTCCCGTTATGGTTATGTCTATTTGCTTCATGAAAAATCTCAATCTGTGAATGTCCTTGAGACATTTGTAAATGAAGTTGAGAGGCAATGAGAAACTGGTAATGCAAGATTCATTGAGAATGGTGAAGTCAGTGGGAGTACTAGAAGAGAAATAGTAGAAATAAAGAAACAAGGGTAAATGTTACATTACATAGAATAGTTCCTCCATCTACTATTACTCCAAATGTTGTTCCAGCTGTTGTATAACAGCATGATGATAATGAACAACATATAAATGAAGAAGTACTTCCTGAAGGAAATGACTTACATAATGCTGATATGCATGAACCACAACAAGTAGCATTAAGAAGACCTCAAAGAAATCGTAGGTCAGCTAATTCTAATCATTATGTGGTTTATATGCAAGAATCAGATTATGATATTGGAATCAATAAGGATCCAGTTTCGTTTTCACATGCTGTAGATAGTAAAGAACAATTGATGTGTAAACTTAAGAAGTCAATATATGGACTTAAACAAGCATCCCGGCAGTGGTATATTAAGTTCAATACCATTATTACATCTTTTGGTTTTAAGGAAAATACGGTTGATCACTGTATATACCGAAAGATCAGTGGGAGCAAGTTTATTTATCTGGTCCTTTATGTTGATGACGTCTTGCTTGCTGCAAATAATTTAAGTATATTGCATGAGACTAAGGAATTTCTCTCAACGAAAGATTACATGCTCATCCAATGAATCGGAAGTGATTGGATATAGCGATTCAGATTTTGCTGGATGCATCGATACTAGAAAATCGACTTTTGGTTACCTGTTTATGTTTGCTCAAGGTGCCATATCATGGAAAAGTGCGAAACAGACTATCGTTGCTTCATCATCCACTATGGAGGCAGAATTTGTGGCATGTTTTGAAGCCACAATTCATGCATTATGGTTGCGGAACTTTATTTCAGGACTTGCGGTTGTCGACACCATTAGCAAGCCGCTGAAAATTTATTGTGATAACTCTGCAGCAGTATTTTCTCAAAGAACGACAAGTACTCTAAAGGTGCCAAACATATAGTACTGAAGTATCTTGTTGTTCTTTGAGAAAATACTGCTGCAGAGTTATCACAATAAACTTTCAGCGGCTTGCTAATGGTGTCGACAACCGCAAGTCCTGAAATAAAGTTCCGCAACCATAATGCATGAATTGTGGCTTCAAAACATGCCACAAATTCTGCCTCCATAGTGGATGATGAAGCAACGATAGTCTGTTTCGCAGTTTTCCATGATAGATGACATACCTTGATCAACAGCGGAAGATGTAATGGCTGCCATCTACTTTGATCTGACTCCTGACTGTTCCTCTTCTTCAGAATCCGGTTTCTCTCCTCTTGCCCTCACTTCCTTTATGTGCTTCTTGATGGAGAAGAATGCAGCTCTTGTGGGGAGAGAGAGGACCCAATCCTTTATATATATCATTTAACTCTTAATCTGGTACGTCCATCATATACCAATTCAACGCTTTAATGCTTTAATGCTTTTAACGCTTTAATGCTTCAATTATAGAATGATTTATTCATGACTTAATTAATCGGGTCACATTAAGATTTAGAAACTGCAAATTTCTAACATATCGCACTTAAAATATGCGTGATCCAACCGTATGTGCAATTGAATTTGGAGGTTCGTGCTCTGTTGGGTAATAAATTAATAATTATACTGAATTGATCCCATGGTTTATATCATTTGAAATTATTAGAGTAACCGGGAGAATCTGCAGCATGGTATATATCATTTGAAATTATTAGAGTAACCGGGAGAATCTGCAACAATGTGGGATCGTTTGAGTAATCTGGAAGGTATAAACACTAGCATAGACCAGCGCGTGAGCGCATGACGCGACGGTCGGGGCGGTTTGTTTGCATGTCCTTGACTGCGATCGAGTCCTGCAGAGTTGCGGCTGCAGCATATTATGCTCCATGGAGATCTCGATGCTGGAATCTGATATTTGGTTTGATGTGATCGTTGTCAGCATGTTCTGACAGGTATTTGTATTAATATGTAAAAAAAGAGGGCGCATAATGCTTCTATAGGGAACTAGTACCTCCCATTCAAAAAAACAACACTAGCATAGACCTCATATCTAACATGAGTGAAGACAGATTCAATTTTTTTTATGAATGACATTATTTAAATTATTTAAATATTTTATATAGTTATTTATTTATTTATTTTAAATTTATATTTGGGTTTATGTTAGCAAATTGTATTTTTGACGAGGGATAGACAAAGTTACACATCACATTGGGCTGTAGAATGAGTCTCTCAACTCACTTTGATGAGGGATAGACAGAGTTACACATCACACTGGGCTGTAGAATGAACCTCTCAACTCAATGGGTCTCTCCACTCAATAATCACTATAAAATTCATTTGCAAAAATTTCCTATATAATAACAAGTGGAAGGATAAGAATAATTTCTTTATACTCCGAAATCGTGGCTAACAAAAAAAGACACTGGCATAAGCATATTTTGGTGGGTAAGTAATGAATGCCAAGATTAACAGATTTTCCAATATTAACCTTTTTTACTCTATTTATTATTATTAAACTTATTTAATTCTCGAGTTTGCTTAATATCAATATAAATTATTATATTGATTATGACATAACAAATAGTACAGATAATGAAGTTCAATCTAATAAAATAGAAATAATATAAAATCTTCTTACTGATAGAATTTTCAATATTAACTTAATTACTTATTTATAGAATAATCTCGTTATCAAATAACATAAATTATATATAAATAAAAAGTTAAATCTTATTAATTCAAGTGATAGTAAGTATTCTGACTATGAAATAGCTGTTATCATTTATCAACTATATCAACTATAAAGGTAATCCATAACCAAGCTACTTGTTTATATACCTTCCCATAGTGACATTACCTATGACCGAGAAGAAGAAAGAAGCAATTAAAACTGATTTGAAATTCTAGTTTTACATATAATATTATATTAATATTAATATGGTGTTGTTTAATATATCTTTAGGATGTTTTTTTGAATTTGAAGAATTATTTTTAATAAATTTAATGGTAGGAGTGCTTGAATTATTGTTGTGATAGTGGAAATAGATTCCATAATTAAAAATTTATAGAGCACTCAAAATTATGAAGTTTGACAGTTATAATCAAGACTTCCAAAAATTTCTGTTGGATTTCATCAAAATCATATAAGATTTATAATTATTTTATGGGTAAAAGCTTTGCCTCCTTGTACTATTATTAATATTACTCAATATCTCTATCAATTAATTTATTTGAAATTAAAATAAATACTCCATCTCAAGCGTGGATAAGTTTCAAGTAGGTTTAATAAGTTTCACTTCTAATAGCTCGAATATCATCATCATTGTTAAAGTATTCTAAAGTATGCTTCTACTCTTAGCCACTTAAGCCTTATTCAACGTTGTTGGCATCTTTGAGATGCACGAGTAGAGTCTCCTTGTGAATAATTTGAAACTCTTTCTTCTGAACTTGACAATATCGAGACTTTGTTGATTTATAAGGAAAAAAATGGAAGACAAAGTAATGGGAAGGTAAGATGTAATTTATAGGTGGGACAAAACTTAAATGGAAGACTATTGAGATTGACTCTCACTTTTATGAAGCCATAGTCGAATATATTTATAAAAATACAATATAGTTAAGAGTTTAAATAGACTAGTAAAGAATAGAATCTAAAATAGAATTAATAAAAATAATTTAAATGAGGCAATAACAATACATAACAAAGTCTAAATAATGTCTATTTTAGAATTTTCTCCATAATTCTATTAACACCCCCCTTAATGGAGAAATATGTTCTCAACAACACCTAGTTGTTTTCTAAATATTTCAAAATTTGTCTTTCCAAAGGCTTTGTGAAGATGTTAGCCATATTTTCATTTGTTACAATAAATTAGGTCAATCTCCTTTGACTGCATGGCTATTGGGTTCAATGTGCTTTGATCTAACATGATACACTGGATTATTAGCTAGTTCGATGGAGCTACGATGATCATATTTGATAACCATTGACATTGTATTTTCTTCTCCCACATCTTGAAGAATCCACCTCAACCAAAATGCTTCACAAGTAGCACTACATAAGGAATTGCATTCAGCTTCATTTGATGATGAAGAAATAGTTGTTTGTTTCTTATTTCTCTATTATATGATCCCAAATCTAAGGCTAAATGCACATCTTGTGGTTGATTTTTTTTCATTAGGATTTCCGGCCCAATGTGAATAAAAATAACCTGCTAAATCAACATCAAATTTATCAATATATTCTATACCAGAATTAAAAGTCCCTTTCATATATCAAAGGACTCTCTTCATTTATTTCATGGGTATTGGCCATGCACTACCTAAGGATGTTGACTAAATATGCTCTGTTCATCTTAGTTGTAGTGAGATAGTTTAGACTTCCCACCAATGGACAATATAATGTACCATCCACCGCTTTTGTCCCATCATCACTTTAGAATTAATATTGTGTTCCAAAGGAATTGGCATTACCTTAAATTGATGCATATTGAAACTTTTGAGTAACTTCCTTATATATTTGCTTTGTGTGACTAGTGCGAGACTAGCTTCTCTTCATATTTCAAGACCGAAGCAATAATTTAGTTCACCATGGTCTTCGATCTCGAAAACATGTGAAAATTGTCTTTTAATTTCTTCAATTAGCTTAGATGCATTTTTTGTTATAATAAGATCATCAACATACAAGGAAATCAAAGCAATATGCCCCTTTTGATGTGCATTCATATACAAGTTAGGATCACTCTCACTTTTCTTAAAACCTTTCTAATGAAAGAAGGAATCAATATTTACATATAAAAATCTTGGTCCTTGTTTGAGTCCATATAAGGCTTTCTTTAATTTAAAAACAAGATGCTCATGACCCTTGTTTGCAAATCCTTCTAGCTTAGCAAGATATATGCTTCTTCCTTTAATTCATGATTCAGAAAACTAGATTTGACATCTAACTAATGTAGTTTCCACTTGTGTTTTTAAGTTAAAACGATCTTTAATTTAATTGTGTTTAGCTTAGCTACAAGTGAAAAGTTATCTTCATAATGAGTTCCCTCTTTTTATGAATATCTCTTTGCAAACAGTCTAACTTTGTATCTATATATACTACCATCAACATTAAATTTGGGTTTGAACAACCATTTGCAACCTATGGGAACTTTATTTTTAGAAATATATAATTTTTCAGTATGGACTCATATTCCTCATTTATTGCATCTCTCCATTCTTTATGTTTTTTAGCTTGTTCAAAATTCAAAGGTTCTATGACATTGATTACTTCAGTCATCAAGGCATAATATTCATACATTACAAGAAGTTGAGTTTGGTGTGATGATGTCCTTGGTGCTTCACTAATATCACCTCCTGTTGGTGTGCTTTGGTTGCTTTAAGTTCCCATGTTGTTGTATTCTTCCTCCTATTTATGATTTTGTTTATTATTTGCTACTTCTTTAACATTAGCATCATAATGATAAGGAATATGCAATGCATCTTAATTGTCCACTTCATGGCCTTCATCAACATGCTCATGAAATAACATGTATCTACTTGCAAAAAATTGTCTTTTCAATGATCAAACATCTTATATGCTTTGCGATCAGAACAATACCCAATAAAAATCCATGGGATTGCTTTTGCATCAAGTTTTATCCTATATTTTTTAAGAACATGAGAAAATGATTTACTTTTAAATATTCTTAAATGAATTACTATTTGGTTTATAGCCACAAATAGCTTTAAATGGAGTTTTATGGTCTTAACTTTTAGTTGGAATCCTAATTTTCAAATAAACAATAGTACTAATAACTTCAACCCAAAAATCATTGGTAGGATTTTTACCTTTAATGATGCTTCGTGTGGATTCCACTAAGGTTATATTTTTTCTTTCAACAACTTTATTCTATTGTGAAGTATGTGACACCATGAACTATTGCGTAGTATTTATATTATCTCCCTTGATATAATCAAAGGATCTTGATGTATTTACATGTTTTCTTCTTATCCATATTTTTGATTCTTTAAAGTATTCAAATACATAACTTTTCATTCTCATAAAATAAACCCATATATATTTTGTGCAATCATGAATAAATATCAAGAAATAGTATGCTCCTCCAATGGATTTTGTTTGCATAGGACCACACACATATGTATGGACACATTCAAGAATGTCTATTTTTAATCATTGGTAGGATTTTTACCTTTAATGATGCTTCATGTGGATTCCACTAAGGTTATGTTTTTTCTTTCAACAACTTTATTCTATTGTGAAGTATGAGGCACCATGAACTATTGAACAGTTCCATAGGTTTTGCAATGATTGATAAATGCACTTGATGTATATTATCTCCCTTGATCTAATCAGAGGATCTTGATGTATTTACATGTTTTCTTCTTATCCATATTTTTAATTATGTATTTACATGTTTTCTTCTTATCCATATTTTTAATTCTTTTAAGTATTCAAATACATAACTTTTCTTTCTCATAAAATAAACCCATACATATTTTGTGCAGTCATGAATAAATATCAATAAATAGTATGCTCCTCCAATGGATTTTGTTTGCATAGGACCCCACACATATGTATGGACACGTTCAAGAATGTCTATTTTTATTTTATCTATATAAATTGATAATTCTTCCTTATACGACTTCCCTAACACACACTCTTCACATGTAGTACGTTCATTTTCAAGCAATGGAAGACCCTCCACCATTCCTTGTTTTTCAAGTAGTAGAAGATCATGATAGTTAAGGTAACCAGACCTTTGGTGCCATAGATCTTTTGTTGTCAAGGTTGTAGCTTCTAACACTTATCCTACTCATCACATCAATTATATATAAGTATCCAAATCAGTCTCATGTTGCAATAACATTGTAAAGATCATGCATATATTTTACCACACAATGTGAATTTCCAAATTCTACCTTCAAATCTTGAGTTGTTATGGTAGAAAGTAAGATTAGGTTCTTCTTAATAGTAGGAATATATATCACATTTTGAATATGTTTAATACATCCATTAAGTATTGTCATGGATACATCACCATATCCTTTAATTCCCTCTGATTAATCATCTCCATGATATATGTCAGCACCATTATTTGTTTCATGATAATTTCAAATCAGTTCTTGTTACAAGACATGTGTATGGACGCACCGAAATCAATAAACCATGCATTTGAGTCATATATTTTATGGATAAGGTGACATATGAAATAAATAATTTGAGATTATTGAAGTCATCATTCATTGTTTCTCCTCTATCAACAAAATGAAAAATATGCCTTATGACTTTACATTGGCGCCCATGATACTTCCTTTTAACATAAACTTTAGCACAATCTCCAAAGTTACCATAGTAAGAACATGCATCATTCCTTCTATCATTAGCATCAAACTTTGGTGGTGTTATACCTTGATGTGGCTTTGCATATGGTGGTTTTAAATAGTGACTTTATATATGGTGGCTTTACATGTAGTTGCTATTTGCCCTTATTTCATTCCATGAATATCCTCTAGGAGGTTGTTTCCCTTTTTCCATCAACGACAAGTCTGGATTCTAATACCCCCAATTAAGTTTTTTCCATTGTTCTTCCTCTTGAAGATAATATGTGTGAGTTCAACAACTGTAGGAGTTGTTTCTCGAGCTGCAAGACCTATGATAAACCTCAAATATTTTTCTAAAATACCACTCAATGTTATTGTTACTAGATTTGTGCTAGAGACCTTTTCACCAATATCACCTAGTTTGCCTTTCAAATCCTTAATTCTAGAAATACAATTATTTACGCTCTCATTCTCCTCCGTTTTCATTGAAATCAATTTATATTTTAACAACAAAACTCAATTTGTATTGGGTATTTGATACAAACCTTTAAAGGTATCTCAAGTATCATTGAACATCTTCCATTCTGTGATATCCAAAATAATATTGTCCTTCATTGAAATTTTGAGAGGCACTTTTCTTTTCTTTCACACCACTCCCTATCCTAAACTTGATTTGCAATGGCTACAAGGTTGTCTTCTTATCGAGATACAATGGACCAAACATTTTCCCTTTTCAGTAAGGTGTAAAGCTTGAATTTCCAATTCACATAATTTGGCTAGTCAAACTTGTTTGATTTATTTAAATATGATGTTGTAAACAAATTTAAATCCAATTTACTAAGAACAAATTAAAAAAAAAAAAAAACAAGACTTTCTCTTACACTAGCAAATTACCTTTTCAGGTATCTCTTGATAGAAACTCTATTAATAATTATTTCCTGCAACCTATGTGTACCAACATTTTGCCACACACAAATGTTGACGAAGCATGTGGTCATAAAAGCTCTCTTCAAATAACAACTCATCCCATGCCGGTGGGGTAGCCAACAATTACCTTAGCACTTGGCCGCAGATGCTCCCAATCATTGTTTTCCCCGATCTCCCTCACTTTTACAGTTTTTAAGGAACTTGTGCACACAAAAACACATATTTGTCCACATTGCAAATCTACTCATACAGAACTCCACATAGTCAACTTTGACTTAACACTCAACACATACAACAATCATGCCTCACACTCAACACATCAACTCCTTCACTATTCACTAGTTGGTCACACCATTCTTTACATAGCAGCTCACACCCAACAACCATACTAGTCTTTACAAAATTGCACCCAATAACCACATCAATCTTGATGAATGTAACAATTTGAATAAATACCATTCTTCTTCTCTCACGAGTTCACAACCCTCCAACAAGTTAACACTCAACTACCTCAAGTCTCCTTGAACATCTTGCACTCTGTGATATCCAAAATAATATTGTCCTTCATTGAAATTTTGAGAGGCACTTTTCTTTGCTTTCACACCACTCCCTATTCTAAACTCGATTTGCAATGGCTACAAGTTTGTCTTCTTATCTAGATACAATGGACAAAACATTTTCCCTTTTCGGTAAGGTGTAAAGCTTGAATTTCCAATTCACATAATTTGGAGAGTCAAACTTGTTTGATTTATTTAAATATGATGTTGTAAACAAATTTAAAGCCACTTTACTAAGAACCAATTAAAAAAAAAAAACTTTCTCTTACTCTAGCAAATTACCTTTTCAGCTATCTCTTGATAGAAACTCTATTAATAATTATTTCATGCAACCTATGTGTACCAACATTTTGCCACACGCAAAGGTTGATGAAGCAGGTGGTCATAAAATCTCTCTTCCAATAACAACCCATCCCATGCTAGTGGGGTAGCCAACAATTACCTCAACACTTGGCTGCACATGCTCCCATTCATTGTTTTCCCCGATCTCCCTCACTTTTACAATGTTTAAGGAACTTGTGCACACAAAAACACATATTTGTCCACATTGCGAATCTACTCATATAGAACTCCACATAGTCAACTTTGACTTAACACTCAACACCTCAACTCCTTCACTATTCACTAATTGGTCACACCATTCTTTATATAGCGGCTCATACCCAACAACCACACTAGTCTTTACAAAATTGCGCCCAATAACCACATCAATCTTGATGAATGCAACAATTTCAATACACAATATTCTTCTTTTGTCACGAGTCCACCACCCTCCAACAAGTTAACACTCAACTACCTCAAGCTATAACCTAACTTCTTCTACCAAGACATCAAATGGAAAACAAAGTAATGAAAAAGCAAGATGCAACTCATAAGTAAGATAACGCTTACACTACTCCCACTTATTCTCACATTTATCAAACCATATTTAAATACATTTATAAAGATAAAATATAGTTTAACAGTTTAAACAAACTAGATTAAGATATAAAACCTAATTAAGACAAATAATTGTGACACTAAAAATACATAACAAATTCTAAATAATATCTATTCTAAAAATTTGCCCCTTATTCTACTCACATGAAGACATGGCATGGATGCTTTCTTAAGATTGATACCCAAAGGTTTCCATCATTACACATTCTACCTGTCTTAGCACTGTAAAATATTTAGTTTTTTGTCGTTAACCTTTCTAACTTCTCACGAAAACTAAAAACAGCTAAACCCAATTTTATCCAACTATAGGTTACACCCTTTGCACATAATCGGAATATAACTGGGTTTAGACATACGGGCGTACTTAATAAAGCAGTAAATGGTCATGAAAGAACATTAAAGCTTAGTGCGCGAAAACATCAAGATGGACATCCGTGTCTATGATTTAGTGGGTCTGCAACAATGAAAGTCAACAAAGTAGATGGATCAGAAGTATTAAGTTATGATAGCAACTAAATTAGTTGAAATAGAGTATCAAATAGCAGCCCGGCCACAACATAAGTATATTTATTTTTATTTTTTTATTCAGAGGAATTTTAAATTTATTATAAATTATTACAATATATTATTAAAGATATGACATTTCAGCTGATGAACGATATATATATATATATGAAATTAAAGACATAATATTATTCAGATATACACTGAGAGAACCCAATAATATAATTGAGTTTGGATACATTTCATAATATTTATAATAGTTGGATTTTCACATTTATTTTATTGGGAATGGATCAGATGGATTAACTATGGATTTTCTGGACTAATCACCATTTTGAGATTTACTTTGGGATCACTCATAAAAGTAAAAATAATTGCCACTCTGAGACTACTCATAAAAATAATAATAATTTAAAAATAAGTATTAAATCTTAATGTAACTAAAAAGCTAACAATAATAATAAAAATCTCCATACCACCTAAACCAATTAACAAAAACAGAAGAAAAAAATTGTTAAAAGTCATCTACTACACAACCTGTATTTGATTATTGAATTCTAGGTTGTGTTCTTGGCTCTTCATATTACATATGATATAAATGGTTTCTTTCAATACTCCCGTCCCGGTCCTTCAAAAAAATAATTGAAGGAATGCCTCTATTTGTAAATATTTGTAATAACAAGAATTTCCATCGCACATAAGCCAATTGAGAAGGGCGAAGGAGTTAGTTAGATGTCAGATGCAGCAAAATTTGAATTTGATTATTACATTCTATGGTGTGTTCTTGGCTCTTCATGTTACATATGATTCTATGCTGTGTTCTTGGCTCTTCATTTATATCATATATAAATGGTTCTTTTCAATGCTCTCGTTTATAAAAAAAATCCAAAAGATATTTTTTATAAAAATATTTTGAAAATAATAAATTAATAAAAATTTATATGAATTTAAATTTGGTTAAGTCAAAAATATAAAAAATTTAATTTTAAATTTGAATTTTTTTTTTATGAATTTAAATTTAATTCGATCAAATTTAAAATTCAAATTAACTTTAGTTTTCAAATTAAATAAAATCCAAGCACAGTAAAAGATCAATTATCTCTCGGCAATTAAGTTAAGCCTAGGAAACGCACACTTGAGTTCACTTATTTTCTACGTACAAAAATTATTATCAATATGAGGATTTTTGAAAAGCAGATGAGATTTATTCTTACCTATTAAAAGAAATTAACCCCTAATACATCAAAACATTAATTATTTTTTAGTAATTAAGTTAAACCTAGGAAACACACTTAATGAGAGTTCTTTTAGGAATTTATTATCAATTTTAAATTATTAATAAGTCATTTTATATATTTTTATTTTTATAGGTAAGATATATTTATAATATTTGTATAAATTATTATTTTGTGTAAATTTTGTTAATTATAAGGAAAGATCTGTATGTAAATTAGAAAATTTATTAGGGATTAGTTGTTCCTTTTTATTATTAAATATAAAAGTAATAACATAGTTTGAATTTTCTAATATTTTTCTATCTAATTAATTATAATAAAACTAACTAAATCATTATTTAAATTTGGTCAATAAGAGAAATTATGTGCTTCAACATTCCCTTTTAATTTTAATAGTTACATTCTTTAACATGTTGAAAATGCCTAAGTGCTATATCTAAAGCTAAAAATCAATTACTTCCAATTGCTTGGTGAATATGTTTGCTAGCTAATCTCAAGATCCACAAAATTCCAGGAAAATGTCACCACTGTTGGCAAGCTTGTGAATGAAGTGATGACAAGTGTCAATGTGTTTGTTTTTTGGTGAACCACATGGTTCTTTGATAAATAATTGTTTAACTATTGTCATAAAAAATAGAAGCTAGTTCCTTCTCCACATGTACAATCTTTCAAGAGTCTCCTTAGTCATACTACATGACATGATGTTCTAGGAGCTACTACATATTCTGCTTCTAAAAAGGATATTGAGACAATGAACTATTTCTTAGATTCCCATGAGATCAATTTTGTGTCTAAATGAAAAGCATATCATGAGGTGCTTTTTCTTATCATTAGTTGAATCAACAAAGTCATGTCTATGTGTCCTATAACTTTGTTGTCTTCATACGTTAAGTACCACATACCATAGTTAACTATACCTATAATATACATTAAAATTATTTTCCATCTTTTCAATGAAAGTCCTTGGAAGAATCCATAAAATTTGGAAACTAAACTCATTGCATACATAACATCAAGCCTACTTGTAGTAAGGAATATGAGGTTTCTTGCAAGTCTCTTATTGAGTGTTGAATCAACTGTTGGTCCTTCATCCGAGTTGCTGAATTTTGTTCCTATTGCAAGATGTGTTTCTATTGGTTTTAATTTGTCCTTCCTAAACCTATTTAAGATATTTGTAGAATACTTTCGTTGACATTTGAAAATGCCTTGACTAGATTGCTAAACTTCAATTCTCAAAAATTGCTTCACGAAACCAAAATTTCTCATCACAAACTCTTTTTTCATGGAAGCTTTGAAATCATATAACATATTTCTAGTACATATCATATCATCAACGTAAACAAAAACTATAAGAATTTTACATTGTCAATCTCATTTTGTATAAAGAGTGACCTCATTGCATCTCTTGTTGAACACCTTTTTGAACAAATAACAGTCAATTTAATTGTATCAAGCTCTTGGAACTTGCTGCAAGGCATATAAAGATGTTTTCAACTTGTACACTTTGCACTCTTAGCCCTTTACTTCAAATACTAGTGATTAATCTACATACACCTCTTCTTTTAAATTTCCATTCAAAAAGGTTGATTACACATCAATCTAAAAAAATTACCAGGGTTGTTATGACTAAGACAACTCTAATAGTATCCAACCTTGCTAGTGGAGAAAATATCTCACAATAGTTAATACCAGGATGTTGAGAAAACCTTTTGGAAACTTTCCTTTCGTTATATTTCTTTATCTTTCCTTTCTCATTCAATTTTTTCTTGTAAACCCACTTAACACTAATGTTGGCTTTATCTATTGGGAGATCAATAAGATTCCATGTCTCTTTCATTTCACTTGCTTCAATTTATTTGTTCATAACCTATACCCAATGATCTTCTCTAATTATCTCTTTGCAATAAGCACCTTGATAGGATAATAAGGAAAAATGAGCTTGTTGATTTGTGTCATCGAATTTCTCATAGAGTCCCCTAAAACTCCTTGTTTTCTCATTTCTCACCAAAGCTACCAACTCATTGTTGGAAGAAGAACTATATATCTGATTTCTTACTAAGAGTACTAGCTCACTATTGGAAGAAGAAAAATTTTGAGTATGTTATTATCATCTTTGCGCTTGTAACCTTGGTAGTGTTAGTGGAGGTACTTGTTATCCTAAACATTCCATTTGTTCATCTATTGGCAAAAATGGATTTTAGTTATTTATTGTTTCATTTTGATGGTCACTCCAAGATTTTTTCTCTAAGAAAGTTTACATATCCATTCACCACAAATTTCTTGGTGACTATATTATACAAATTATATTACCCAATGAGGATGCATTTTTCACTTCTTTTATCAAGTTTTCTTTTTAGATCTTCTCAAATATGTGCATAAGAAACACAACCAAAATTTCTAAAGTCAGAGACACTTGAATCTGTGCCACCCCATGCTCCTTTAGGAAATTTACCTTTCGCACTTCTTATTGGAGATTCATATAGTATGTAGGCTAAATAAGTAATATGATTTGTCCTAGTAATGAAATGAAAGGTAGGAAAGGAAATGAAACACACAAAAGGAAATATGATAGAAAGGATGGTGGTATGGTTAAAACCCAACTTCTATTAATAAATGAAATAATTGAATACTATTGTACATCAAAAATTAACTAGAATCGTTGTAGCTATCTCTAAACAAAGAGAGATAACAATAACACACATTGAAAAAAGAAATTACAAGAGGCTGAAAAATGGAACTTTAACATAAGAAAAGAACCATATAGGTCCAAAACCATAACCCTAGAATATGAAATGCCAAAATGTATGCAAGCCTCAATGTAGTTAGTTGGTACATCAACATCCCAAGGGAACAACGTTTGCATAGAACATCCTTATGGGGCGTACAATATCTCATTGGAAACAACTATATGAGGGCTACAATTTTTGATGGGGGTCAAGGCATGTCATGGAAAGCTATCATCCTTCATATTTACAAAAAAACATCATTAGGGCCTCAAAACTACCCAAGAAGTTTAGGACCCAAAAATTATAGAACATTTTCCAAGAAGATTGAGAGTTAATGAGACAATGGAAGAGGTTAGTGGCCACCAATGTCCACCCAGATCACATTATCTTCATTCCAAAATTCATTGGACATATTTTTATCTTTGAATGTGCTCAATTTCATGCTCATGATGGTTTGATTCTTCCTTTAATCCACTTCATTTTTCTATGGAGTATATTTGGAGATGAACTTCCTTTTAATTCCAAGTTGTCTAAAAAATTTGCAAAATCCTTTGAGTCAAACTCTCCTCCATCTGATCTAATCGCTTTGACATATTTTCCACTTTGTTTTTATTCTATAGCCTTACATTGTTTTAACTTCTTGAATGTTCCATATTTGGTTTTGAGAAAATATACCAAATTTTTCTTGATAAAACGATAAATAAATGTTAAAAAATGAAAACTTCCACCAATTGAATAAGTTTACATGGGCCCACATAGATTTTTGTGAACTAGTTGTAGATGCTCTTTGGCTTTCTAGATGGTAGTTGGAAAGCTATCTCTTTGATGTTCTCAAAGGATGTAACTTTCACAAGGGTTGGTTTGTTCATTCAATATAATAATTGTTAGGTTATGGTATGTTCTATGCTTATATGTTATGCTCTTAACCTGCAAAAAGATACCCAAATACAGAATATGTGAAGAAAGATACCGAGAACATAGAACAGTGAGAGACAACAACAAATATTTTATTATTCAGAAAGAAATGTTCACTGGCCTCTTCAAGGGGGTAACCTCCAATAGAGCAGAGCTCGATACAAAAATAAGACACGATGGTCCTCGCAGGTAGTCTCTATCCTTTATATATGACTCATACATGCAATACCATGGATCAATACCATGGGTTTTATTAATACCATCTATCTAATAGGATGGCCCATTTGCAACTAACTATGGTCCCGTCATTAATTGCAGGTTAACCACTTACAATTATTAATGTGGGCTTTATTGACTCTTTTCTATGACTCGATCCCACTACATAAATAAGGGGGTTAGGGTGGGACCCTAACATGCCGTCCCCCTTAAGAATAGCCTTGTCCTCAAGGCTGAAGCTGCGGAAACTGCTTAAGAATAGTGGCTGGTTCCCAAGTTGCATCTTCCGGAGAGGTTTCTTTCCACTTGACGACAACTTCCTTAATCATGCGGCCACGCAGGTGCCTTTCTCGTGTGTCTAGGACCTGTTCAGGTTGGAGCCAGATTGACCCTTCCTCATCCAATTCAGGTAGACTAGTTTGAATTTTGAAATTGTTCCCAATCACTTTCTGGAGGCACGAGACATGGAAAACTGGATGGATTTTTGCTGTAGGCGGCAAAGCCAGTTTTAGGCTACTTCTCCAATGCGCTGAAGTACTTGATATGGTCTGTAGAATTTTGGAGATAGTTTTTGACAACCCTTGTCTTTGAGTGATGTTTGCTTATATTATTGCAGCCTCAAAAAGACCTGATCCCCTTCTTTAAATTGGCACTCTGAGCGATGCTGGTCTACCTGTTGCTTCATGTGGTTTTGAGCTTGATGAAGATTCTCTCTAAGATGGGTGAGCATGGTTGCACGGTTTTGTAGGAGTTGATCCACTGCTTGTACCTTTGAGCACCCCTTGATATAAGAAGTAGGAGAAGGAGGGAGTTGACCATATATTGCTTCATAGGGATTCATTTTGGTGGTGGCATGATAGTTGGTGTTATACCACCATTCAGCCAGAGGTAACCACTGTACCCAAAGATGTTGCTTTTCTGAAGTGAAACACCTAAGGTAGGTTTCTAGACATTTGTTGACTGCTTCAGTTTGACCATTTGTTTGTGGATGATAAGAAGTATTGAGTTTTAGTTGGGTGCCTTGTAGCCTGAAGAGTTCCTGCCAAAAATTACTAGTGAAGATCGGGTCGCGATCGGACACAATAGAAGTGGGCATGCCATGCAATTTGAAGATCTGATCCATGAAATATTGAGCAACCAAAGTCGGTGTAAACAGGTGGGGTAGGGCGAAGAAATGAGCATACTTCGAAAGTCTATCCACAACCACCATGATGTCTGACTTGTTTCCTGACTTTGGAAGACCTGTAATGAAATCCATAGAAACCTCTATCCATATTGCTGCCGGGATGGGCAACGGTTGTAATGTGCCTGGTGCTTTGACGGTCTCCCCTTTGTGGCATTGACAGACATCTCATTCTGCTACAAAAGTAAGGATGTCCTTTTTCATGCCTGTCCAAAAGAATGATCTTCTGGTGCGAGCATACGTCTTCTGAAATCCTGAATGTCCTGCAATGGGGGATGAGTGCAATTCTGCCAAAATACGACTTTTGAGGGTGGATGTTGGTGATATTATGACTCTGTCCCTCTAGCGAATAATCTCATCCTGCCACAAGTAGTCCTTGGTGGAATTTGGATCTGCCTGCAATTGAGAAATGAGTTGGGAGAGCCCAGGATGTGAAAACCATTCCCTGCGAGCCTCTTCAATCCATTTTGGGATGGGAAGGGAAATTGCTAACAGGGTACTTCCCTCCTCAAATTGGTGAGATAATGCATCTGCTACACTATTTTCTTGCCCTTTCTTGTAAATCATCTCATAATCATATCCCAGAATTTTGGTGAGCCATTTATTTTGTTGTGGGGATGATAGGCATTGCTCCAAAAAATATTTAAGACTGTGATGGTCAGTGCGGATTTGGAAACGTCGCCCCAATAAGTAAGGTCGCCAGGTCTCTACTGCATGTAAAATGGCCATCATTACCTTATCATAGGTAGATTGGCCCAGATTCTTCCCACTTAGTTGTTGGCTTGTGAAGGCCAAAGGTCTCCCTTCCTGCATTAAGACCGCCCCAATACCTGTACCTGAAGCATCACATTCAATGACAAAAGATTTGGTGAAGTCAGAGAGTGCTAAGACTGGAGTGGAACACATGGCATTTTGAGAGCTGTAAATGCCTGTTCTGCGTCCTCATTCCAGAAGAATGAATTTTTCTTCAGGAGTTGAGTGAGGGGCTTCGCTATGCGACCATAACTGCAGACAAATTTGCGATAATAGCCTATGAGACCCAAAAATCCTCTCAGGCTCTTCAAGGTCTTAGGTTGAGGCCAATCCTGCATTGCCTGGATCTTTTTGGGGTCCACCTTGACACCTTCATGCCCCACAATGTGGCCCAAATACTCAAATTCTTCCATGCCAAACGAACACTTGGACATCTTAACAAATAATTTATGCTTGCGGAGCAATTGCAAGAGTGGATCTACATGCTAAAGATGTGCGGTCCAAGTGCAACTATAGATGAGGATGTCATCGAAGAAGACAAGGATAAATTTCTTGAGATATGGTTTGAGAAGGTGGTTCATAAGGCTCTGAAAAGTAGATGGGGCATTACAAATACCGAATGGCATGACCAGGAACTCATAATGGCTTTCATGAGTTTGGAAAGCAGTCTTTGGAATGTCGACTTCCTTCATGCGAATTTGGTGGTAGCCTGAGGGAAGATCCAACTTAGTGAAGAATTGAGCCCCATTGAGTTCATCCAGCAAATCATCAACCACCGGGATGGGAAATTTATCTTTGACTGTCAACTTATTGAGGGCCCTAAAGTGTGGACACATCCGCCACTCCCCATCTTTCTTGAGCACCATGACCACCGGTGATGAATAAGGACTAATGCTGGGACAAATGGCACCTGCTTCCAAAAGTTCCTTGATTATTTTTTCTATTTCATTCTTTTGGGTGAGCGGATATCTGTATGGGCGCACATTTGGGGGTTGGGCCCCTGGAACCAAGGTGATGCTATGATCATGTTCCCCTCTCGAGGGTGGAAGCTCATGAGGCTTGTCAAAGATTGGTAGATGGTTATTTAAAATCTGTTGCATCTCAAGATGAATCGGCAGAGACTTGGTTTCGACTGCCTAGATGGCATTAAATTGAGCTATAAATCCATGATGGCCCTTTTTTAGCAATTTTTCCATCCTATGCGAGCTGATGATAGAGGGATCTCCTGCCTGGAGTCCACAAAGGGTATGTGTGGAGTTGTTCTGCTTAAAACTCATATATAACTCCTAGAAATCCATTGTGATTGGCCCAAGGGTGCGAAGCCATTCAGCACCGAGGACAATGTCGCACCCTCCCATGTGTATGGCAAACATTTGGGTCTTCAACTAATAATCCCCCATTTGAAGTTTGACATTTTCACCGCGGCCTTCACATTTCATTGTGCCCCCATCCGCAATTTGGACTTGGAAGTTAGAAACTACTCGTACAAAACAATGCACTGCTTCCGCGACTTTTTGATCGATGAAATTATGTGTACTTCCACTATCAATCAAGACTACTACTGGGCGATGTTTAATAAAACCTCTGATTTTGAGAGTTTGAGGTGAAGAAATCCCTGCCAAAGCATGCAGCGAAATAACTGGTTCGTCAAGGACATTGTCCTTTTGGTTGTCCTCTTCTACCGCCTCCTGTTTCTCTAGTGGTGGATCTTCCTCCGGTGAGCTATAATCAGTGGCATCAATTTGAAAAAATTTGGGCTCCTTGCATTTATGACCTGGGGAGTATTTTTCATCACAGTAGTAACATAATCCTTGCTTTCTTCTTTCGACCATTTCTGCAAGTGACACCTTTTGAACCTTAAGTGTTTGAGTCGTGCTGTGAGCCTGTGGGGGGCGACCCTTAGCGGTGAAATTTGGGCGATTGTACTGGGTTGCTAACGCACGTTCCACGTTACGAGCTACCTTGCAAGCCTTCGTCCATGTGGGAGGGTGGTGCAGTAGGATGTGGGCTTTTATGGCTTCTTTAAGGCCACTGATAAAACATTCCATGTAGAACACATCTGAGAGACCCCTAGTGCGGAAGGCTAAGGCTTCAAAGGCTGTAACATATTCATCCACTGTGCCAGTCTGTCGGAGCTTAGTAAGACGACCCAAAAAAGAAGATTCCTGGTCAAAGCGTTCTGTAAGTGCTTTTTTGAAGGAGGTCCAAGTCACAAAAGTTCCATTGCAACGTTGATGCCATTCCCACCATTGCCACCTTTTACTGTCCAAGTACATGCTCCCCACCATAAGCTGAGTCTCATTATCTAAGATGTTATTCAGATTGAAATACTACTCCATTTGTGCTATCCCTATTGCTGGGTGAGAACCATCAAATTTATGCATATCCAAATTGGGAGGTCGCGGACGGGATTGTTAGTGGCGGCCTCAGAGGTGAAGAGAGTGGCTAGACTCACCCTCACTGTGTCCAGTGCCAATATGCGCCTCCTCGTGGGCTTCCTCCTTGCCCTTCAGGATTATGCTAGTTAGTCTGCCAAGCTGAATTTGGAGGGATTGCAAGGTTTGTTCAAGTTTGTCCATCCTCTCATTGGCCATAGCTTGAGCTCTAGTTTCTACCATGCACCAACCTGATGTTCTTGAAATTTGGGACTGCCCAAAAAAAAAAATTTCACTAAGAATTGAATGGTACCACCGTGCTCATCTCGTCGTCTCGATCTGATGGGCTAGATCACCAATAAGTGCCCCGGGAGATCTCAGACCTCTTTTTTTCTGAAAACTCCTAACGGAGTTTTACTCCTTCCTTAGGAATACTGCAGTAACCGAATCCTCAAAATGTCAATGCTGCCAAAAGTCCTGCGAAAATCATGCCCCGGTATAGGAACCCCACACAACTACTCAGATTCGGTGGATCTGAGAGATCTGAGTGGCGGAACAGATTGTTGCTGCGGATCTGATGGATCTAATAGATCGGAATGGCTCGTCGGAGCTGTGGGACTGATGTCTGCTGCTGTTGCACCCCTTTCCACGAGTGGATCAAGCAGAGATGATGTGTGATCCCAAGATATAAAAGGGAACTATGGTCTCAAGGAGTGTCAGGTGCTATAGATCGCAATATACATAAGGGTATGACAGTAGTACTCAGCCCAATGTTTCAGGGCTCTAACTAAGGAGCATCAACCGTACCCTTAGCCGTACAACCCGACTACCCTATCGTACGGGCGAGTAATCTCTCCGAGTGTTGTTCTCGGTGTACTGTAGCAGCAAGACGGCTGACGGTTTATCTATGGCGAGGTTGCAGAGGAGCTAAGGGGCTTCCGATATACCCAGAAGGTACTTGGAAGACAGTCCATACGCGGTTCTGTCTAATGCGCTACTACTCGAAGGGGTACCCACAGGGGTTACAAGGGGGTCCAACAAGCGTGACCACCTCTTGTATTTCCTGCATGCATGCCTTCCCAAATCCGCAGGTTATGCACTCAATGACAGATCTCGTGGTTTAAAGACGCTGGAACATGTCTCTAGCCAAAAAAAAAAAATTTGCTAAGAAATGGCAATCCCATCGGCCCTGGAAAGTGCTCTGATACCACTTGTTATGCTCTTAACCTGCAAAAAGATACCCAAATACAGAATATTCAAAGAAAGATACCTAGAACATAGAACAGTGAGAGACAACAACAAATATTTTATTATTCAGAAAGCAATGTTCACTGGCCTCTTCGAGGGGGCAACCTCCAATAGAGCAGAGCTCGATACAAAAATAAGACACGATGGTCCTCGCAGGGAGTCTCTATCCTTTATATATGACTCATACATGCAATACCATGGATCAATACCATGGGTTTTATTAATACCATCTATCTAATACCATGGCCCATTTGCAACTAACTGTGGTCCCGTCATTAATTGCGGGTTAACCACTTACAATTATTAATATGGGCTTTATTGACTCTTTACTATGACTCGATCCCACTACATAATTAAGGGGGTTAGGGTGGGACCCTAACATTATAACAGTTTACTTCTTTTCCTTATTATATTCCACAGATTAGCAATCACATGTACATAAAGTAAAGTGCAGATAGAACATTAAACGATTGACAGAAAACAAGCCAAGACAAGAGACACAAGATGTGGCGGCTAGCTAGAGACAAACCCCACAATGTGTGGGGAAACCCTTTGATCAAATCTTCTTTTATCTTCAATAATTCAGAAAAGAGAAATAGTACAATAAATCTGATTCATATTAGCAGTAGCAAACCCTAGATCAGCAGCATCAGCATTAGTGGCTTCATTATCAAACTAGGGCAGACGATATCTCACAAACCGACCGTCGGATTGACTTCATTCCACCACCAAAAGTTTCGGCTTCCAAAGGTGGTTTAGATGAACCTACAGTGCAATTCAAATGAGGAGATCTTCTAGGCCACGTAGGTCGATCTTTACTTCTGCAGTTGCAGCTTCAGTTTCAGCAGTTTCCGGCTTCAAACTAGGGCAGTCGATATCTTGCAAACCGTTCGTCGGATTGACTTCATTCCACCACCAAACATTGCGGCTTTCAGAGGAGGTTCAGATGAACCTACAATGTAGTTCCAAAGAGGATATCTTCTAGGCCACGCAGGTCAATCTTTACTTCTGCAGTTGTAGCTTCAGTTTCAGCAGTTTCCGGCTTCAAACGTGTGAGGGAGAGACCCATTTCTGCGTAGTAGAGAAGAGACTCATTTTTGCGCAGTAGAGAGAGAGAGAGAGATGTGATGAGAAGAGTGAGTCCAAATGAGGAAAAGTCCTCTTATATTTATACACAACGTTGGTGGGTGAATAGATGCGACTGTTGGGCTTCTGAGCCTACATGAGTTGTAGGTCGGCTTGATAATATTTCCATAATCAAAATAAATTCATATCTCCATGAATACTTATCGGAATCGGATGATCTTTATATTGATCGTACACCTCTCGATGAGAGGAATCTAATAAAAATATTATCAGCCATGAATAAGATGACCCACATGAAGTTTTTCCCTGGTTTCCAATTTTAACACTCCCTCTCAACTAGGGAGAACTTCATCTGCAATCTGTCTATCGGTCATTACTATTCATCCATCAAATGCACTGCCCTGTATAGCCTGAGCCTTGCCCTATTCTGCTCTATTCTGCTTGTTCTGATTGTCTTACTCTGCCCTGTACTGATCGGTATTGTTTTGCTCTATTCTGCTCTACTCTTGCATTGTTCTATTCTGCTATGCTTTTGTCCGAATTATGAAGAAGAAGAAATGATCGAGGATGTATCATACTGACTCAAAGTCAGTCTCAGAGTATGTACCACTCGTCCCAGACCAGTCTCAACCAACCTGAAGTCAGCGTCATAGTGAGTACAACTCCACTGGTCCTAAACCAGTATCATCCTCCACTGACTCAAAGTCAGTCTCAGAGTGCGTACCACTTGTCCTAGACCAGTCTCATCCGACCCGAAGTCAGCTTCATAGTAAGTACCACTCCTACCACTGGTCCTAGACTAGTATCAGAGTCTCAGAGAGTGTACCACTGGTCCTAGACCAGTCTCAACCGACCCTAAGTCACCGTCATAGTATGTACCACTCTCACTGGTCCTAGACCAGTACTGCACTGACACGAAGTCAGTATCGAAGTATGTACCACTGGTCCCAGACCAGTCTCAACCGACCCGAAGTCAGCGTCATAGTATGGTACAACTCCTACCAGTGGTCCCAGACCAGTAACATTAATCCCAGATCAATGGAGGTCATCCTAGCATAGGGATTATGGTAGATACAACGATGCATCCATCGGTACTACTATGGTCCCTAACTTCATTTCCCTGCTCATTGATCAGATGAGAGGTACTTCCCATGAGTCCCAGACTGCATGGGTAGGAAGCCTCGACAGGAGAACTAATCAATCCTATACTCACAGGAGAACACATCAATCCTGCTACAATCGCCATGGAAAACACATCAATCCAGGCCTCCATGGAGAACACATCAATCCAGGCCTCACAGGAGAACACATCAATCCTGCTACAATTTACTTGGAGAACGCATCAATCCATGCCTCACAGGAGAAATAATCATCCTGCTACACAGGAGAGCGAATCTTCCTGTTCCACAAGAGAGCGAATCATCTTGTCCCACAAGAGAGCGAATCATCTTGTTCCAGTGCGCACCACCAGGGGAGGGTGAGTCACCTTGTGGTCGTATGTTGTTCCAATAAGAACCGCAAGCCCTCAGAGCTCCCAGAGCTCAATTTATGCAACATGCAGGAACCTTGTACAAGGGTTTCTTGCCGACTCCAAGTCGTTTGGGAAAATCATAGATTAGATCTTTCCTTGGGGCTTTGACAAGGTTTATAAAATTTTACATCATCTTAATGCGATGGAGCCTCCTTTCTCTTCAACTTACCATATCCCAGATGATGTCTATCTGCTGGAGCAATCGACAAATACGGGATTCCTCAATAATTGAATCCCACCTCTGGTTGTTATACAGAATCACAGTGGTATCTAATGTAAATCCAAACAGCTCACTGAAGAGCTTTCGCAACCAGACTGCCTCACACGAGGTCATGCTAGCAACAATATATCCTGCTTCGGTGGTGCTCAAAGCCACCGACTTCTGCTTCATGTCATCCAGGATATCGAAGTATATCCCAAGGAGAAACAACACCCAAAAGTGCTCTTATGGTCCACCACACTGCCTGCCCAATCAACATCAGTATATCCAAGTAGTCTCACATCTCCGACAGTGTATCTTAATCCATGACAGATTGTGTCCTGAAGACATATCAGAAGATTCCTGGCATCAATGCAGTGAGGCTCAACCAATATGAGCTCACAGTGCTAACTGCAAAACATATGTTCGGACGGAGGTTCACCAAGAACATCAATGCGAATGAGTTTTTGAAACTTAGAGGCATTTCCCAAGTCTGGTCCGACATCACTACCATATAACTTCTAAAAGTTAAGATCCTCGAGGTAGTCACAGGTTTGCAGTCCATCATACCAAATCTTTCCAATATGTTTACCACATATTTTCCTTGAGATAGGAAAATTTCCCTTGGCTTCTGCCATACTTCAAGTCCTTGGTCGTTCATTTCAAATTCAGAAGCCAACTCCCTCTTACATTTGTGAATGAGAGGGTCTGCACCTGTTAGAAAGAGGTCATCCACATACAACACCAGTATGAGAAGCTTGTCATCTTCAACCTTAAAGTAAAGGTTAGGATCAGCTTCACTCCTAGTGAATCCCATCTTCATCAAGTAGCTATCGATCCTCTCATACCATGCTCAGGGTGCTTGCTTAAGCCCATAGAGAGCCTTCTTCAACCTGCATACATGAGATTTTCAATCATAAATCTCAAATCCTTCAGGTTGCTTCACGTAGACCTCTTCTTTGATAGAACCATGCAAGAACGCGGTCTTGACATCCATCTAATGTAGGTTCCATCCTTGTGAAGCCACAAGGGCTATGATCAAGTGGATGGTTGTATATATGGCAACAGGTGCAAATGTCATAGTATATACCTTCCTTCTGGGATAAACCACGAGCAACAGAATGAACTTTATACTTTTCCATTTTCCATTTGCTGCATGCTTTATCTTGTAAAGCCATTTTGAAGTAACAATTATCTTGTCCAGGGTCTAGGAACTACTTCCCAGACATCATTCTCCATAATAGACTCATATTCTATGGTCATAGCATCCTTCCATAGTTAATGCTTGACGACATCTGAGAATGATGAAGGCTCATTTTGTATGATCGTGCTCATGATGGTCAGGTAGCCCTGATACCTGTTAAGTTTCTTACTTTGATGGAAGGTTCCTGAGGGTGCAGCATGTCCTTCAGCATCATCAAGTATCCCCCTAAGCCATGAAGGCCTCTTCCTAGAAGAGGAAGGCTCATGTGGATGAGGATTAATCGGATCCATGGGTTCTACATCAGGCATTCATTCATCATCCTTTTCTTTCGGTTCCCTGGTGTCAGCTTCTTAAGAGCTACTCAAAGTCAGCAGATTGTCCACCTTGCTGAGAGCCATATCTTTGTCAAAGGTGACATCCTGACTAATCACGACTTCCCTTTGACCGGTGGTGAACATTTCTTCAGGATTTTAGGAACCCAATGCTTGATGAGGGCATCGATTTTGTACATATACGGCGGTGATTGTAGTTTCAGCCCACAGAAACTTCGGAAGTCTTTGATCATGTAGCATGGCCCGGATAGCTTCCATCATCATGCAGTTCTTCCTTCCCACCACACCATTCTGCTCAGGAGTATGTGGTGTAGTAGTCTCCCTCTTAATGCCAACCTCAGGTATGCCTGAGTGAACCAATTGTAATATATCGGAGGTCTTGCTTTGGCTTGAGGGGAATGGTCCCCTTTTGAGATTTCCTTCGGCACATCCTGGACATACATCTTCTTTCTCTACTCAGAATTCGGGCATCCCTGTCACCATTTGTCTTACACCGAGTATAGCTTTATAATGAACGGGGGAAAACCTCTAATGCCAAAGTTCAGACTGAAGAGATGTGTCATAAAACATGACACCTAGCAGACTTCCATCGACCTGATATGATGAATCAACACTAAGCCCAAGAGTAAAGGCATCTTTCACATTATTTTTCCATATACATACATTGCCATTGCTGAAGGTTACCTTGTAACCTTTGTCTTCCATTGCCGAGATGGACACTAGGTTCTTTTTGAGGTCAGGTACATCCAGACTTTCTAGCCTTCTTGAATGGTTGTCCTCTTCCTCGATCCCTAGCTCTCCTCCTGCCTTTTTTGTTGAATTTGTCATTCCTTTGATTTGCCATCAGAGGGATTTTGATCACCGTCCTGGTGTGAGTCCTTTCTATAAGGGCACTCCCTTGTATAGTGACCTGCTTTATCGTAGATGTAACATCATCCTTTTCTTCCACCCTTAGGTCTAGCCTTTTCTTTTGATTGAGAAGAAAAGGCAGCAGGAGGACCTTTAGGCATGGGAATTTCTTGCTCTTCTTCCCTTGTTTCTTCTTGAATGCATCTAGCCATTAATTCCTCGAAACTAGGAATTACATTATAGTTCAGAAGAGTAATCGTGAACACGTACCATTCGGATGGTAATCCTCCAAGATTTGTGAGTGCCATTTCCCAGTCTATCGTATATTTCCTTGGAGATGTCCAGTTCAGAGATGTAGGCCACCAAGTGCTTGTCAATAGAGTCTCGGATGATCTTCTATTTTGACTTCTTCGATTTTCCATTTGTTCCATGCAACAGCGGATGCATTTGATGTAGGCTCAACAATATTGCCTCTTACATGGTCCAGCACTCTTGGATCTTCTAGGGTTAGATTGATAGATATCTTCCATGCGTGATAGTCATCTTTCTCACGGAGCTTGTCTTTGGCAGGAAAGAGTGTTGAGGACCCCATAGTTCTTTTAGGATAGCCTTGTCAATCTTCTCTTCGGTGATTGCTCTTGCTCTTGCTCGAGCTTTGTCTTTACCTCAGCTCTGATACCACGTTAAGTTATGGTATGTTCTATGCTTATAACAGTTTACTTCTTTTCCTTATTATATTCCACAGATTAGCAATCACATGTACATAAAGTAAAGTGCAGATAGAACATTAAACGATCGACAAAAAACAAGCCAAGACAAGAGACACAAGATGTGGCGGCTAGCCGGGGACAAACCCCACAATGTGTGGGGAAACCCTTTGATCAAATCTTCTTTTATCTTCAATAATTTAGCAGAGAGAAATAGTACAATAAATCTGATTCATATCAGTGGTAGAAAACCCTAGATCAGCGGCATCAGCATTAGCGACTTCGTTATCGAACTAGGGCAGACGATATCTCACAAACCGACTGTCGGATTGACTTCATTCCACCACCAAAAGTTTCGGCTTTTAGAGGAGGTTCAGATGAACCTACAGCGCAGTTCAGATGAGGAGATCTTCTAGGCCACGCAGGTCAATCTTTACTTCTGCAGTTGCAGCTTTAGTTTTAGCAGTTTCCGGCTTCAAACTAGGGCAGTCGATATCTTGCAAACCGTTCGTCGAATTGACTTCATTCCACCACCAAAAGTTGCGGCTTTCAAAGGAGGTTCAGATAAACCTACAGTATACTTCCAAAGAGGATATCTTCTAGGCCACGCAGGTCAATCTTTACTTCTGCAGTTGCAGCTTCAGTTTCAGCAGTTTTCGGCTTCAAACGTGTGAGAGAGAGACCCATTTCTGCGCAGTAGAGAAGAGACTCATTTTTGTGCAGTAGAGAGAGAGAGATGTGATGAGAAGAGTGAGTCCAAATGAGGAAAAGTCCTCTTATATTTATACACAACGTTGGTGGGTGAATAGATGCGATTGTTGGGCTTCTGAGCCTACATGAGTTGTAGGTCGGCTTGATAATAATTCCATAATCAAAATAAATTCATATCTCCATGAATACTTATCGGAATCGGATGATCTTTATATTGATCGTACACCTCTCGACAAGAGGAATCTAATAAAAATATTATCAGCCATGAATAAGATGACCCACATGAAGTTTTGCCTTGGTTGCCAATTTTAACAATAACTCGCTTAACCATTGATTATTGTTGTAAGAGAATATGGCTCCTAAAAGGTGAATGAAAATACCTAATAAGCCACAACCAAGTCCCATATATGTTTAATAGATTTTGTGCAGATGACTATGAGAGATCTACAAATCTCACATTCAATGAGAAGATTCTATTCTTAGTCATTTGAACATTTTCAGTAAGTTGTATGCTAGGTGGTTTATCTAAGATTATGCATGTGGAGTCCTTGAATCTCATAATATAACAATTTTGATTCAATTGTCCTATACCTATTAGGTTATGTCTAATATTAGGCACAAAGAAGACATTTAAAATGCATTTCTCCTTATCTTGTTTGGTTAAGACAAATAAAAAACCTTTATATATTGCCTTAACTTGATAATAATATCTTAAAATAATTTCATATTTAATAGAGTTATCAATACTAGAAAGCAGTCCTTTTTTACCTATCATATGATTACTACAACCACTATCTAGCAACCAAAGATTGTTGTTGTGATATTATTTAGTGATTTTCCATGAAATGAACATTTTATTAGATGCTCCTTCTTTTCCATTTGAGACATCAGATCTTCCCTTGTTCAGATCTAAATATTTATTTTTGTATTCAATTTCATAGTGACCATAATTTTTGTAGTAGTAAAATTGAAATTTGGATTTTTCTTACCATTTTCTACCTTTACCACTATAATTCTGAGAGCATTTAGGTTGATTTGATTATCCTGACTATTTTTATTTTGCTCTTTATTTCTTGATGAGTACTTGCACTTCTATTTCCTCTACCTTTTCCTGTAACAATGAATGTCTAAATCTTGAAGGCAAGTTCTAAGGATTCCTCTTCCGCGTTGATTCTTGATTCATAGGACAAAACATAACCCATCAATTCTATACTAGATAGGTCTTTCGACTCTTATATGGAACTGAAAACCATTTCAAAATTCATAGGTAGGATTTTGAGAAAATTTCGAACAATTTTTTGATATTCAAGCTTCTCTCCATGAATCTTGAGTTGATTCACAACTCCCATCACTTTGGTCATGATCTAATCGACGGTGTTTGCTTCTTCATCTTCAAAGTTTCAAACTCTCTCCTTAGGGTTAAAGATTCATTTTCTTCACTTTTTCATTAACTTAATATAATAACTCCAATATATCCTAGGCTTTCTTTTCACTAGATTCTCTTGTTTTGTCGAGAAAACCAAATCATTAACTGAACTCTGGATCTAATAATTGGACTTGTTCTACTGTTTCCTTAGTTTTACAAGTTCAATTCTTTGGACATCAATCATGGATTGCAAATTTTCCTGATCATGCTTTAAGAAACCATTATCCAATAGTTTATAACATTCTTGGGCTTTGAAGAAGGTATCCTCAAAGATCATAACTCATAGTACTCTCCAACAAGAACTAGTCCCTATGTTTTCCTTAGATTACTTGTATAAGCCATATAACACAAAAAATCAACCATTCCAACAAAATAGTTAATTTCTACTAAAAGGAATCAGCCATTATCAAAGAAAATCCAAATTTAATAGAAAAATAATTAATGTGTGAGTCCTCTAATACCAACTACAACAATATAATATGTAGAAAATATCTTTTTATTTTGAAACATACTTCTAAATTTGATAATTTAATTTTTAACCCTAAATGGCCTTACTTTTATGTAGAACTATAGAAACAAATAAACCCTAAGACAAAAGGGTTCATAACTATATGAAGCTTCATTAACCACAAGTTCAACTTGACACAATGGTGATTCACCTAGCCAAAATCCATGTGTCGTCATCTCTAGCTCTCGACAATGTTTTGATCCTAGAATAATCAACCTCTCTAACAAGATATTTTCCAAGGCACTAGAGCTCCCCTACAAATCCATAAGTAGGCCTGTGGTACAATTAAGGAAAATGTTAGGGCCTAACATTCACAGGTTGGCTAATTTTCCATGTTTTTTCTTAAAAAGGATTTACTAATTTCCATTTTTTCTAAAGATTATTCGCTCAAATTTTATAGTACAAAATTATTATACCTTAAGAACTCCCAAAATTTTCTAAAGAATATATATAAAAACATTAGAAATTTGAATACTTCTAAAAAGATATCAACATATTTTACAATTTTCATATGAGGGACTACTGATATTCACCAAATTTTCTAAACTTTAAGATAAATTTCCATCCTTAAAGCTCCCCTAGATACACCTACACACTTGCATAATCTGATAAGCAATTACCAATTCAATGCACCTTATTTGTTTTAGGGTTTTCATGTGCAGGAACACCAAAATAATCCTAGCATTGATATATTTATGGCTTTGGAATTGATGAGTTTCACCTCCTCACAAGGATTCTGAATGAACATTCAGCCAAAAGATTAGATCAATCTCTCTCTCTCTCTCTCTCTCTCTCTCTCTAAGGCTTAACTCACCCTTCTCATCATTAAAAAGAAAAAGAAAAATGAGTTTGATCTTTTCAAACACTAAAAACAATCTAAGTAATTTATAACAACTTTCTATCTAACCGTTATTAGCAAAAAGAACTAACTAATCACCTAGATTTGGTCAATAGGAGAGATTACATGATTTAAAAATTTTATGTCATTCCTATGGTTTCTGTATAGTTTGGAAATGGAAAATATTGACATGTTGGTAACATTTTGGTTGCATTCATCACATGTTCATATATAATGTGTGGGTTATGGTGACCGCTCATTACATTTGGGAATGTTTTATTTTGTTATTTATATGTTAGTTGGTTTGGTGATAATTGCAGGGCTATGGATTAGTTTCTCATGAAGGGTGGGCCTCTCCCTTTCCCATAGCACTAATTCTTGTTGATTTTATTATGTTTGGTTTTGTTTTTTAGTTTTTCGTGTCTTATTATGTAGATCAATTAGGGTGGTGGAAGCTATAAAATATCTTGAGGAGAGTTGGTCTCTTCTAGACTAACAAGGGCTTTTAAATGTGGTTTTATGATAAAACTATATCCAAAAAAATGAATGGTTGCAAACTGAATTCCTACAAACATAATTCGGTAATTAATTAAGGTTAAATAAACTATATTGAATAGTGTTGGTGTAAAAAAGGAAAAAAAATAAAATTAGAGAAAGAGAGGAAACAAAGAACTAAAGTAAATAAAAATAGAAAGATGAAAATATGAGAGAAAAAGAGAGAGATAAATGTGAACTAAAAGTCTAGTATCTTGACCTTCCCATTACCCTTAGCTCTCCAATATTTCATTTTTACTTGACTCTCAAATGGTCTTCTAGCCAAAGAGGGGAGGATCCATAGAGAGCTAGAGTTGCATTATAACCAAAAATTTCCAAAATAAGTGATCCATGTGGCTATTGGTGGCCACCAACCTATTCCACTTGGACCCCCAACAATTTTTTCTATCAATTTCCTGTTTTTTCAACACACTTTCCTATTTTGATAGTTTTATATTTTTGGTAATTTTCGAGTCTTGAACTTCTGGAGCCGTTTTGAGGCCCTAAATAAATTTTTTTGGGGAAATGGGAAAAAATTGTATTTAAAGTTGTTATCCTCACATATTCCTTTAGAATGGGCTATTGTGTGTGCCAAACAAATATCATATGCCAAAGTTATGAACCCGGAAAGTTGACATTCCAACTAACCCCATTAAGGCCCATACCTTTTAGCACTTCATCTCCTAGGGTTAGGTTTTTTATGGTTTTGGGTTTATCATTGTTTCTTCATGATGAAAAGGCCACCAAGCCTCATTGTAACACAATTTAGAGGGCATGTAGCCATCACATCGCTTCTTAGAGACAAGCTACCGTCGCTTGAGCTAGTTTTGCTTTCATTCTGCATGCAAACAGTTTTCAACATTTTATATTTATTAATTGAAGTTTGGTTTCACTATGTCTCTATATTTCTATTTTAAATATATATTTAATTTCATTGCTTCATAAATATAGATCAATAAGAACCAGGAAAGCATTTGAATGTTAATTTTCTTTTCCATTGGTTTTCCCATTTTGGTTTCTTAGGTAAAATCTTTATATTTATGGTGTGTTTGATTCTTCTTTCGTGCAAACTATGCCTGCGAAATATTATGTTCTCATTTTTACTTAAAGTGTTTCTTTGAATGTGTTAATGGTGTTAATTGATACAACAAGGAGAAAATTCTATGTATGATTTATTATTAATATTAACCATGCTTACCATGCTACTTATAGTTAAATTGACGGATAAAATGAAGAATAAACCATATTAATAGTTGATTGTGAATAATTTCTACATTTTCAGTATTTTTTCACTTTCTTTGACTTGAAAATGAAGTCGAACCAATTCCATATGTGCAAGCTAAATATTTCTCAAGAGGATTTCCCCCTTTTTGCGTGTACTTCAATTCAGTGATGATACTCACTTTTTCAACCATTTTTCTACTACTGCATACTGGTTCTTGATTATTTCCTAGCACATTATGACTCTCTTATCTTTCCTCTGTAATTGTTGTGAAAAATATCTCATATTTAAGACCACCTAGATGTGAGATAAAAAGGCCTTCTAGATCAAAGCATAGTCGGGCTTCGACTTATTTTAAATTATAACAATGTAAATACTTCACAAGTCCTAGAAGCTGACTTTCATTCTTGACGATTACTTGTCCAACAATAAATGGAAAGGAAATAAATTGCTTTTTCTTTTTTGTTCAGATATTAGCAGGTAATTGTAGTAAGTGTTTGCAGACTTCAACTAAAGTATACTTGTCTAAAACAATTCTTGGAAGCAACAGTGGATTACCTAGAAAACTATAAAACCAAATAAACATATTATGTTATTTTTCTTAATGTTTTCCTTGTAGGGGGAACTTACATGATATTATAAATCTTGATCTCATTTTCCCACCCAAAATAATCCTTTTATGGTGAATTCATTGCTTTTAATGTGATCTGACAGAGACCATGGCCTTTGATAGTATGAATTGGCTTGAATTCAAGATCATATTATTGCAAGCATGTTATCTATTTCGCCCTCCTCTCACCGAGCTCTTGTTGTACAAAGAGCGTTCTAGCTGTTGGACAAGGCATATATATAATAATGTGAAGTTTTAGGAGGTATCGTAAAAAATGCTTGACTGCCTCGTATACTATGTATTCTTGCTTATCAATTGTGGGATAATTCAGTTCTAGTCCTTGTAAACCAATTCTTATGAAAGATATAGACCGTTCATTTCCTCGATTGTATTTCTATGTTAACATGACTGCAATACACATGTCAGAAGCGAAACTGTATAAAGGAAATATTTGTCAAAATCTGGATTGTATAGAGCTAGGGCATCAACAATAGCTTACTTGATTCATGAAAAGTAATTTTTCTCTATCTTGTGCCAGTTATATATCACATCCTTATTTATCATCTCTTGTAGTGGTTTAACAATCTGTGTGTAATCGAAGATGAATTTTCGTAGAAAATTGATCTTCCCCAAGAAGGATTTCATCACTTTCTTATTCAAGGGAAAAGGGATTTGAGCAATAGTCGTGACCCTCTATGCGGAAACCTTGATTCCACTCTTAGCGGTAATGTGTCCTAGGAGGTTACCTTCAAACACATAGAAGATTCTCTTTCTCAGATTTAATTGTATCCCATTTTTGTGACACCAATCGAAAATATGGTTTACATGGTCGATATGATTATATTTTTTCTTGGAAAACTTTATTACATCATCTAAGTATATGACCAAACTCTAGTTGATCAATCCAAGAAATGTGATGTCCATAGCCCATTGAAATGTAGCACCAACATTAATGACCCCAAATGGCATGCACTTGAAAGAAAAATTCCCCCACTTATTCGTAAAGGTGTGTTTGAATCTATTTAGCTCTTGTACTAGCACTTGATTATATCTAAAGAATCCATCCAATAGCGAGAACCTTTCTGACCTAGATATCATCTAGAGAATCTGCTCCATAGATGGCATGGGGTAGTTATCTATAACTGAAGCCTGGTTGAGGTTGCGGAAATCAACACATAGCTGTATCTCATCGGACTTTTTCCTGATAAGAACCACGTTGGAAAACCATGTGGAATGACAAAGTTTGAAGATGATCTAAGCATCCAACAACTTCCTTTATTCCATTTGAATTATGGGTTTGAGCATTGGATACACTTTCCTTAGTTTTTATTGAAATGACTTCACCCCTTCTTTGATAGGAATTATATTATGGATGATATGTGTATCATATGTCTTTAGATCATTGTAATTCCATGCAAATACATACTAATAATTTTTTAAAATATGAATGAAATCATCTCATTCTTGATGAGAACAACATGTACCAAGATTCACATATTTTCGATCTTCTTTAGTTCCCAAATCAACTTGTTTGTGTGACAATGTTGATCTTTGGGTCTTTGTATTCACTAGCCCTCTGAAACAATTTTGTAGGTAATATATTTTTTCAAGAGATACCATGCCTTTGGGAATAGGATTCCCTTTTGATTCTTATGCCACTTCCTGCAAAGCTCGTTCATGCTCATGTTCTTCAATGGCCGCATCTCTGAAAACATCTACATTGGCCATAAAATGTAATATCTAATGGTTGTCATTAAATACACGAAAGCATTATCGAGCACAGATGGATTATAAATGATTTCTATATAAAATCCATTTTTTAATGGTGGCATTATAGTAGATGCATTGGCTAATATATCTATGGAAACGTTAGGAACTCTAGGAACAGAGATAAAATTAAATGCTTTAAAGAATGAAATGAGTCGCCATACCTCTTGTTGATAGTTTTTAAAATTAGGTGAAACATAGTGAATGGTATTTTCTAATTGACAGGTAATAATCTCTGAATCACTGATTACCTTGAGTACTTCTACCTTAAGGTCTATGACCTTCTTTAATCCCAGTATAAGTGCTTCATTTTCAATGGTGTTTTTCATGCACTTGAACTCCAAGCAGAATGATAAGATATACCTCTTATTCTGAGGGTCAATAAGAATACACCTAGCTCTAGAACTATCCTAAGTTTTAGAATCATCAAAATATAGAATCCATATGTCAATACCTACTGTGTTAGTTCCTACTCTATTATTATCTACATATATATGTCATTAAAACTAGTTGGATTGCAAGGAAGGAGATCCAACTATGTATCTAATGGTACATGGGATGTGTGAGCTTGGTAACATTCGTGATCGACCTTTAGAAAACAATTTCCAAAAATGACACGTGCAAAGTTAAATTTCACATTGTGTCCCTCAGGCATTGTCACAATATGTCTCATGAAAGGCTCACTTTCTACTCGAATCTGATTATTTTTTCCCATATAAGGAAGTCATAAATGTGTCCAGTTTATAGAAAAGTATCCTTGGAGGTTTTTGGACCAATCTCTCCTGATAAGAAAACCATAGGCTTCAAGAATTTCCACAATAACAATATTGATGCATTGGTGAACTCTATCATCTGATGATAAACATATGATAACATTACCGAGTTCACCAATTGCATGGACCAAAAAATAGTTCAATTGTATGATTTGGGCATCAGTATTTTCCCATTTGGAATTAATTTTCTTGGTAACAGATAAAGGCACGACATTTAAAGATGCACCAAAATCTTTGTGACAATTATGGACATTATAGTTAAAGGTTTCAAATGTTAAAAGAAAAGGGGGGAGATAGTATGAGCATTCAAATTAGCATCATTAACCAAAAACTCAATAATTTCACGAGTCTTATCGAACATAAATTGATAAGAAAAAACTTCTTTACTTGATGGAGGTTGTGATGCAAATGCTTGGATGACTACTTTGTGCTAGCCTATTATTTTTGCGAGCTCATAGATTGAAATATTTGCACAGGCCCTTTTCATATCCTCAATAATATTATAATCAATATATTCCTCCTTAACATGACGTGTTGAAGTGTTTAGTGGTGTAACTTTGTTAGATTCCTCAATAGTGATTAACTAAAGCGTATTGCTTAGAGACATGTTGTTAGATGGTGGACCACTTCCAGACTTATTTTTTATATTCTGAGCAGGATTGGTGGGTCTTATAATCTTAACAATTTTCTTTTGAGATATTTCCCATAATCGATCCCTTTGTCATCAAATTATATAGTTGAGTTTTTTGTTGTGGAGGAGCTTTACTCATTGGGGGTTAATTAACACTTTTTATTTTAGTATTAAATATAATATTGAATGCACTAGTTGAGTGACCAACATCTAAAATTTCCTCTATCACGGTTGATTCACTTGCTTCTTCAATCTACTCAGATTTCTCCTCTGCTAATAAAGTATCTATGAAATGGGACGCCATAACTAGTATCTTGACCTTCCCATTACCCTTAGCTCTCCTATATTTCATTTTTACTTGACTCTCAAATGATCTTCTAGCCAAAGAGGGGAGGATCCATAGAGAGCTAGAGTTGCATTATAACTATAAATTTCCAAAATAAGTGATCCAAGTGGCTATTGGTGGCCACCAACCTATTCCACTTGGACCCCCAACAATTTTTCTATCAATTTCCTATTTTTTCAACACACTTTCCTATTTTGATAGTTTTATATTTTTGGTAATTTTTGAGTCTTGAACTTTTGGAGCCGTTTTGAGGCCCTAAATAGCATTTTTTGGGGAAATGGGAAAAAAATTGTATTTAAAGTTGTTATCCTCACATATTCCTTTAGAATGGGCTATTGTGTGTGCCAAACAAATATCATATGCCAAAGTTATGAAGCCGGGAAGTTGACATTCCAACTAACCCCATTAAGGCCCATACCTTTTGGCACTTCATCTCCTAGGGTTAGGTTTTTTATGGTTTTGGCTTTATCATTGTTTCTTCATGATAAAAAGGCCACCAAGCCTCATTGTAACACAATTTAGAGGGCATGTAGACATCACATCACTTCTTAGAGACAATCTACCGTCGCTTGAGCTAGTTTTGCTTTCATTCTGCATGCAAATAGTTTTCAACATTTTATATTTATTAATTGAAGTTTGGTTTCACTGTATCTCTATATTTCTATTTTAAATATATATTTAATTTCATTCCTTCATAAATCTAGATCAATAAGAACCAGGAAAGCATTTGAATGTTAATTTTCTTTTCCATTGGTTTTCCCATTTTGGTTTCTTAGGTAAAATCTTTATATTTATGGTGTGTTTGATTTTTCTTTCCTGCAAACTATGCCTGTGAAATATTATGTTCTCATTTTTACTTAAAGTGTTTCTTTGAATGTGTTAATGGTGATAATTGATACAACAAGGAGAAAATTCTATGTATGATTTATTATTATTATTAACCATGCTTACCATGATACTTATTGTTAAATTGATGGATAAAATGAAGAATAAACAATATTAATAGTTGATTGTGAATAATTTCTACACTTTCAGTATTTTTTCACTTTCTTTGACTTGAAAATGAAGTCGAACCAGTTCTGGATGTGCAAGCTAAAGATTTCTCAAGAGGATTTCCCCCTTTTTGCGTGTACCTCAATTCAGTGATGATACTCACTTTTTCAACCATTTTTCTACTACTACTTACTGGTTCTTGATTATTTCCTAGAACATTATGACTCTCTTATCTTTCCTCTATAATTGTTGTGAACAAGCTCTCATATTTAAGACTACCTAGATGTGAGATAAAAAGGCCTTCTAGATCAAAACATAGTCGGGCTTCGATTTATTTTAAATTATAACAATGTAAATACTTCACAAGTCTTGGAAGCTGACTTTCATTCTTGACAGTTACTTGTCAAACAACAAATGGAAAGGAAATAAATTGCTTTTTCTTTTTTGTTCAGATATTAGTAGGCAATTGTAGTAAGTGTTTGCTGACTTCGGCTAAAATATACTTGTCTAAAACAATTCTTGGAAGCAACAGTGGATTACCTAGAAAACTATAAAACCAAATAACCATATTATGTTCTTTTTCTTAATGTTTTCCTTGTAGGGGGAACTTACATGATATTATAAATCTCGATCTCATGTTCCCACCCAGAATAATCCTTTTATGGTGAATTCATTTCCTTTAATGTGATCTGACAGAGACCATGGCCTTTGATAGTATGAATTGGCTTGAATTCAAGATCATATTATTGCAAGCACGTTATCTAGTTCGCCCTCCTCTCACCGAGCTCTTGTTGTACAAAGAGTGTTCTAACTATTGGACAAGGCATATATATAATAATGTGAAGTTTTATGAGGTATCATAAAAAATGCTTGAGTGCCTCGTATACTATGTATTCTTGCTTATCAATTGTGGGATAATTCAGTTCTGGTCCTTGTAAACCAATTCTTATGAAAGATATAGACCGTTGATTTCCTCAATTGTATTTCTATGTTAACATGACTGCAATACACATGTCAGAAGAGAAAGTGTATAAAGGAAATATTTATCAAAATCTGGATTGTATAGAGCTAGGGCATCAACAATAGCTTACTTGATTCGTGAAAAGTAATTTTTCTCTATCTTGTGCCAATTATATATCACATCCTTATTTATCATCTCTTGTAGTGGTTTAACAATCTGTGTGTAATCAAAGATGAATTTTCGTAGAAAAGTGATCTTCCCCAAGACGGATTGCATCACTTTCTTATTCAAGGGAAATGGCATTTGAGCAATAGTCGTGACCCTCTATGCATAAACCTTGATTCTACTCTTAGCAGTAATGTGTCCTAGGAGGTTACCTTCAAACACGTAGAAGATTCTCTTTCTCTTATTTAATTGTATCCCATTTTTGCGACACCACTCAAAAATATGCTTTACATGGTCGATATGATTAGATTTTTTCTTGGAAAACTTTATTATGTCATCTAAGTATATGACCACACTCTAGTTGATCAATCCGAGAAATTTGATGTCCATAGCCCATTGAAATGTAGCACCAACATTAATGACCCCAAATGGCATGCACTTGAAAGAAAAATTCGCCCACTTATTCGTAAAGGTGGTTTTGAATCTATTTAGCTCTTGTACTAGCACTTGATTATATCTAAAGAATCCATCCAATAGCGAGAACATTTCTGACCTAGATATCATCTAGAGAATTTGCTCCATAGATGGCATGGGGTAGTTATCTTTAACTGAAGCCTGGTTGAGGTTGCGGAAATCAACACATAGGTGTATCTCATCGGAATTTTTCCTGATAAGAACCAGGTTGGAAAACCATGTGGAATGAAAAAGTTTGAAGATGATCTAAGCATCCAAAAACTTCCTTTATTCCATTTGAATTAGGGGTTTGAGCACTGGATACACTTTCCTTAGTTTTTATTGAAATGACTTCACCCCTTCTTTGATAGGAATTATATTATGGATGATATGTGTATCATATGTCTTTAGATCATTGTAATTCCATGCAAATAAATACTAATAATTTTTTAAAATATGAATGAAATCATCTCATTCTTGATGAGAACAACATGTACCAACATTCACATATTTTCGATCTTATTTAGTTCCCAAATCGACTTGTTTGTGTGACAATGTTGATCTTTGGGTCTTTGTATTCACTAGCCGTCTGAAACAATTTTGTAGGTAATATAATTTTTCAAGAAATACCATGCCTTTGGGAATAGGATTCCATTTGGATTCTTGTGTCACTTCCTGCAAAGCTCGTTCATGCTCATGTTCTTCAATGGCCGCATCCTTGAAAACATCTGCATTGGCCATAAAATGCAATATCTAATGGTTTTCATTAAATACACGAAAACATTATCGAGCACAGATGGATTATAAATGATTTCTATATAAAATCAATTTTTTAATGGTGGCATTATAGCAGCTGCATTGGCTAATATATCTATGGAAACGTTAGGAACTCTAGGAACAGAGATAAAATTAAATGCTTTAAGGAATGAAATGAGTCGCCATACCTTGTTGGTAGTTTTTAAAATTAGGTGAAACATAGTGAATGGTATTTTGTACCTGACAGGTAATAATCTCTGAATCACCGATTACCTTGAGTACTTCTACCTTAAGGTCTATGACCTTCTTTAATCCCAGTATGAGTGCTTCATTTTCAATGGTGTTTTTCGTGCACTTGAACTCCAAGTAGAATGATAAGATATACCTCTTATTTTGAGGGTCAATAAGAATACGCCTAGCTCTAGAACTATCCTAAGTTTTAGAATCATCAAAATATAGAATCCATATGTCAATACCTACTGTGTTAGTTCCTACTCTATTATTATGTACATATATATGTCATTAGAACTAGTTGGATTGCAAGGAAGGAGATCCAACTATGTATCTAATGGTACATGGGATGTGTGAGCTTGGTAACATTCGTGATCGACCTCTAGAAAACAATTTCCAAAATGACACGTGCAAAGTTGAGTTGTGCATTGTGTCCCTCAGGCATTGTCACAGTATGTTTCATGAAAGGATCACTTTCTACTCGAATTTGATTATTTTTTCCCATATAAGGAATTCATAAATGTGTCCAGTTTATAGAAAAGTATCCTTGGAGTTTGTTGGACCAATCTCTCCTGATAAGAAAACCATAGGCTTCAAGAATTTACACAATAACAATATTGATACATTGGTGAACTCTATCATCTGATGATAAACATATGATAACATTACTGAGTTCACCAATTGCATGGACCAAAAAATAGTCCAATTGTATGATTTGGGCATCATTATTTTCCCATTTGGAATTAATTTTATTGGTGACAGAAAAAGGCATGACATTTAAAGATGCACCAGAATCATTGTGACAATTATGGACATTATAGTTAAAGGTTTCAAATGTTAAAAGAAAAGGGGGAGAGATAGTATGAGCATTCAAATTAGCATCATTAACCAAAAACTCAATAACTTCACGAGTCTTATTGAACATAAATTGATAAGAAAAAACTTCTTTACTTGATGGAGGTTGTGATGCAAATGCTTGGATGACTAGTTTGTGCTGACCTATTATTTTTGCGAGCTCATAGATTGAAATGTTGGCACAGGCCCTTTTCATATCCTCAATAATATTATAATCAATATATTCCTCCTTAACATGACGTGTTGAAGTGTTTAGTGGTGTAACTTTGTTAGATTCCCAATAGTGATTAACTAAAGCATATTGCTTACAGACATGTTGTTAGATGGTGGACCACTTCCAGACTTATTTTGTACATTCTGAGCAGGATTGGTGGGTCTTGTAATCTCTCTCAACAATTTTCTTTTGAGATATTTCCAATAAATCGATCCCTTTGTCATCAAATTATACAGTTGAGTTTTTTGTTGTGGAGGAGCTTTACTCATTGGGGGTTAGTTAACACTTTTTATTTTAGTATTAAATATAATATTGAATGCACTAGTTGAGTGACCAACATCTAAAATCTCCTCTATCATGGTTGATTCACTTTCTTCTTCAATCTACTCAAATTTATCCTCTGCTAATAAAGTATCTATGAAATGGGACGTCATAACATTCATGTTTTGGTTCCATTGTGGACATCATTTCTCTGAATTCCTCTCTTGATGGAAAGTAAACAAGTTATCCATGCCTAAGATTTCAACATTGTACACAACATTAGATCTTTGCACAGACTTAGCTTGTTTATTATTCTTCTTCTTAATGAAAGATGGCTTGAAAGACTTACTACCCGTAGTTGCCTCACTTGAACTTCGCTTTAATTTGAATACTTCATTATTGAGAAACTTCAGAGATTTAGATAAGCTTTCCATATCTAAAGAATCTTTCTCCTTGGTTTTAATGGAAGAGGCTTGAGACTTCTTACTAGTGTCCTAGGAGTCTTTATAATCTTCTTGATCATTAATAGCTCCAATAGAATGGAAGTATTTCTCAATAGTAATTTCTTCTGCAAAGTTTAAAGCTAATGTTTTCTTTTAATCTCTTTTAAAAAACACCGAAATGTTAGTGGGAAAGGAAATAATATAATAATCTTTGGTAATACAATCATGTAGTTGGACATCAATGAGGAACTTATTAAACAAACATGTAAATCTATGATTAAAATCCTTTACATTTTCTTTTTCCCCCATATTAAGATTTCTGAGTTCCTTGAGTAACATGGTGGGAGTTTTATCATCAACAAAATTATCTAAGGACAACTTCTTGAACTCCCTCTAACTATGGACTAAATTAGGTGGAATAGTATGGTACCAAAATTGATGATCTACCTTCCACAGTGTACAGGAAAATTCTACAAGTGACATCATCATAATGTACATCTAAAATTCATAGATACATGTTGATCTAAAAATAGAAATCAATCATCCTCTGACATTTTGAAAGTTTTGATAAATTTTGGGTCTTGAAATGGTAACTCTGAATAGTTATGTTTAAAATGAACTTAAAGATGAAACAAAATCATGTGAAACTCAACATGATGAAAATGAAGAAGAGAAAAACCATGTGATAACAGAGTTCACCCCTCCTAAGTTGTAAGGTCTAAGAGCCCTACTTCAATGGCTAGGCCAATTTATTGATCTTAGCAACAAAAAGAGTACATTAAACATCTTTGACTCATAGAGTAATGCTCTTTCTAGAGTGGCACTCAGTTTCTCCTTCAAAGAAACGTCCTCCTTCAAAGAACTCCCACTCACAAGTTGACTTCCTTTTACAAAGAAATTATGGCACCAAAAGGAAAAGGTCTCTCACTGAATGTGGCAATAGATCCTTGTACCGATTTTGAGTTCAAAAGCACAAATCCAACTGCTTCATAATGAGGTGTTGAAATGGTCTTTTCCCATAATCATATTGAGAATATAATAAACATGGATTCTCTCAAGAAGAAACAATTGCTTCATATGCATCTGAAAGGCTTGGAAACCCTTTTCTAAGCTCTCTCCATACCCAAAAAGGTCTCCAAATGATCTCAAAATAGTTTTTTTCTGCAACACAAAATGACTTGTCTCTACAAATTGTCCAACATACAATGCTAAAATCACAAAAATAATGCTACCATTATGTTGAGAACACCTAAAAAACCCTCTAAACACTCTTCTTAGGCTCAAAAAGATCGAAAAATGACCAAGTTAGGCCTCCTGGGACATTTCTCTGCTATCTATCCTGCAAAATGGCAGAATTGTCTAACCAGGCAACATATTCAGCCTTTCGACAAACCATTGAGTGATAAATGAGCATGAGAATGAAAATAATTATGCCAAAAAACGTGCAATTTTTGCCTCTTTAATTGCACCAATAAGGCCTTGGTGTCAATTTTCCAGCTCCCAAGTTGGTCTCATGGTGGCCATGTGACCCGGGCTCAGGTGCCATGTGTCGAGCCCTCCTCCGTAACACTCTCCGATGGTCATATCGTGTGTTGTATGGCAAGGTCCGGTGCAACACATAATTTCCTTATGGGTGTGGTCACTTTAGCTCTATATGTGGCGAAGGGTTGGGCCATGGGCTTGCCCCCTGCTCTGCCTTTTTAGTCATTGGTTCCGAGCAGTTAGATGTGACAATGAGTCAGGGCCTAAACTCTCTCCCACCAATTCCAATTATGTCAGGTCACATGGTAGTTGAATGGAACTAGGGGCCAGGGCCTATCCTCCAACTCCCTATGCTATATCTACACCACCATGGTTGTATGATACTCCATAAAACCGAGGCCAAGAGGGGTCCGTAGAGCCTACCCTCCCCCCAACTCTACCGATGTTGTAATTCAAATATAATTGGCGACCACAACATATTAAGAACTTCGACTGTGGTGTGGTGATAAAAAATTGGACTATTGTGTGGGAGGTTGAGGGGTCGAACCCCGTGGGGTCAATCAACTAGCCCAATAAAATTTTCTAAAAAAATTGAGGGCCACGTAGTGCCATCCCATTAGGCCATGTGGCACCTCATAATTGGTCCACCCAATCAACTAACAACCAATGAAATTATGACACTTTGCTCTGTATGACCATGCCACATGTTAGCACATTATCAGCCCACCTATTTTTCATACAACCCAATCACCTACAGATGTCAATGCCACGTCACCTGTATGACCTGCCCTATCAGTAACCTAGTCAACACAGGAAGTTGACTTTTTAGTTGTTTGCCAAAAACTTCAAAACACGATAAATTTCATATACGGTGTCAAATTGAGATAATTCAAGAGTTGTTGGAATCAAAACGATGAGATCTATGTTATGGTACTCATTTTGGGAAATTTTGATCACGTTTATTTTTTAGCATATTTTGAGTCCCCTACATCATACCTCTCCACTCGGAACATTTGGACCACCAAAAGTTTTTTTTACTTAGCAAGTAAGGGGGAGTCCAAATCCCTCACTTTCCCAATATCAATCAACTTTTATTTACTTGCATTGGTACTCTTGAGCCCCACTCAAAGATAGTCCACATTTCCTATGCGTGAAGTCCTACTTCTCCTGTCAAGAATTGAGTCTTCCTACAACTCATCTAAATATTGAGGATAAAAATATTTAATAGATGGAATCTGATCATTCTCTTCATGACCATATTTCCTTGGTGGCTCATAAAATCTTCACCTTGAAGTCTATCCTTGCTGATATACAACCGAAATTGCTCTTCCACTTTAAAATCATGATCTACTCGATGCTTGTCATGCCTCATTTTTCACTTCAATTTTGTTTTCTCAAGTTTCTCTTGTACTCCTTGCTGCACTAGCAACATTTATTCCATTAAATGCTTGAATTTGTTCACATCACTATGTCCATATACTGTAGAATCTTTACAAAAGATGAAATACAAAAGAAACTTTGGCAAATAACCCAAACACACTTCAAATGGAAATAATTGCATAGATGAGTTCTTGGAATGACTGTAAACATGTTGGATGTAATGAAAATGATCATTCCAAAGTTTAGGATGCTTACCACAATATCCACCAATGAAATGCACTTTTTACAACATGTAATAAATTTGACTCTCAAATTCACATACAAATGGACTCACCAAAAAACCAAAATAGCATAAAATGGTAAAGAAAACATTGTTTCATGTAAGTGATTTATTCATAACATCACTTTTACAAAATACCCAACTATGGGGACATGCAACGTGTGGAATAGAAAATAAATGTAGTATTTAACTAGATAAATAATCCAATCATTTCTTACCTATCCAAGCTAGGGAGTTTTAATTTTTGCATTTCACTTTATTCTGGAGTTGCCGCTTAGAGATGGGTACATCATGCCTACCACTAGCATCAGAATTTTCTTCCTCAGGTGATTTCATGACCCATTTTTCCTTCTTTGGATGAATATGTGCATGCAGCTTATAACATTTCTTGATCCAATTCCCACTTATATTGCAATGAGTACAAAAGTTTTTGTGAGCATTTCTTGGAAAAAATGTCTTTGAACTTGGAAGAGGATTGTCCTTGCTGGTCTCACTTCTAATAAACATATTCATTTTCTTGACTAATGTTTTTCTTTTTTGGCACTTGGCTACACAATGGTTAGGTGCACAAAAAAATGTGAAAGGAAACACATTCCACAACATTATATTCAAATCATCATGCTGCATATAGTCATAGAAATAATTTGAATAACCTGGGCGTTTATACCTTTTATGTTTGTCCTTTGGATTATGATTTAGACAAGGAGAACTTGATTGACAAGGAGAACTTGACTTACTTCTTACTTTGAACCAATCATCTTTCTTTGGGGATATTTTTTCATCAATGTCATCATCATGATATGATACTCCTTCAACCTACAATTCTTCTTTCTTCATGAATTTCACAGTTGAATAATTCCTTGAATTTGCAATTTTGGAGCATTCTCCAACTTCTTCTTGAACATAGCCCAAACCTTCATTCTGAGGTTGTCATCTCACCTCAATAGGATTAATAATTCCATGAATATGGATTCTAAGGCCCTTACCATTGTACCCGATTTTGGTCAACAATTTCAAATTTTCAAACCAATACCCTTGGTATGTTTCTCAATGATGCAAAAGAAGCAATATCATTGTCAAGAGAATGAATTGAACACGAAGTATATTTTACCTCCTTTTCTGCTTGTGACTCTTGATCCTATTCCTGAAGCTTAGCCATATCCTCCTTCTCTTTTGTAGATGAAGTGGTAGACGAAGATTCAAGAAAACCACTCTTGTGATTTAACATTTTTTTTTTCCACTGGAAAAATCCGTAATATTTCATTAATATGAAAAATTACATATGTAGATGCTTATCGCATATGCCATGATCACTGTATATCTGTACATTTTACAAAAAATTGCATGATTGTGTTGTTCGGTTATACCGCACAGAGTATTGCTATTTAGGTTGTTAATAGATTTAATGCCTTTCGGCATGCTTCAGTCTGTTACAAAAAAGAACTATACAAAAGAACTGTCATATATAGTGCTGCTGCCATATTCCTGTATAATTAAGTAGGATGTAGACCCGCTGTAGGGTATCCGGGGTCTATATAAGGGCGATGATAAAATTTTTGTTCCTGTTGGTCCAGCATCTTGGTGATCTCCCAAAATCCTTGTTCCATCAGCGCGGCCTCCTTGGATAGTTTATCAGCTTCCTTGTTATGTTCCCTGTAGATGTGTGAGACAGTGATATGGTTAAATGCCTCTTTGAGCTGAAGAACTTTATCAAGAATGATTCTGAGTGTGTGCATGTGACATATAGATATAGCATTGAACCAATTTATGATAATCTGTGAATTCCCGTATATGTTTATGCTAGTGCAATGATGGCTTAATGCAAAGTGTAGAAGGTGTCGCAATGTAATAAGCTCAGCGAAGTTGTTTGTTCCAGCACCCAGTCCCGCTTTTATATTGTAGGAGTGTTTATCAGTTAAGTTTAGAATGAAACCACACCCACAGCTTTGTACATTTGCGGCTCCATCAAAATAATCCCAAGGGGTACCCTGATCAATGATGGGGGGTGGATTTGGCCGTCGGCTTTTTGGGGGAGGCGGATCCGGTAGTTCTTTGAACGCAGAGATAATTCCAGCCTCGATAAGAGGCCATTGGATGACCTTGTCTTCGAAGATCATACGATTCCTAGCTTTCCAAATGGACCAGTTTACTATAATGGGCAAATTTTCAGCCTTCGAGCCCTTGTGTCTTTTATCCCATTCTATCCAAGCGCTGATTGGATCAGTACCACTCCATTCCCCAGAATAGTGTATAAAAGGTTTTATATTTTTCCACACGAGCTGTACAGTACTACATCGCAGGAATAGGTGCTCTGTAGATTCGGTATCAGCTTTGCATAGTGCACATCTCGTCGGTCCATGTTGAGCTCGGCGCATAAGATGTTCTCCCGTGGGGATTCTGTTCCTGAGGACGCACCAGGTAAAGAGCTTAGATCGAGGCGAGGCTGAAAGTTTCCAAATATTCTGCCACCAACTGTCTAATACTTCAGGTTTCTTCTGTTTGATTAACTGAATGTAGCCTTCCTTAGGTGTGTATATCCCGCTATCCGCCTGGTGCCAGACAAGTTCATCTGATCCCTCAGTGATTCTAATGTGGGATTCCATCAAGGCAGCACAATATTCACGCCAAGCTGTGTGCCATCTCTGCGGGAGGTTTAGATGGGTAGCTGTCTTCCAAGCCTGGTGAAAAATGTCTGATTGCTCTTGATCCGCTATCTGTGCAATCACCTTGATGCCATGTGCTGTAAGGAATTCCACCAGAGCTCGTGGGAGCAAATGTCTCCCACCACTGCCACTCCAAGGGTCTATTCCAATTCGTGCTCTGTCACCTCTCTTAATTCTCCAAACTAAGTTGTTCCTGATAAGCGGCAGAGAGTGTAGGAGAGCTTTCCAAATAGAGGATATGCCAGATTTGTTCCATGATGGGAGTCTGACCCATTCCATAATGTTGAGGGGCCAAATATATTTGTGGTAGGTGATGTTAGTCCATAAGCTATGGGATGTCAGGCAAACCCAGCCCATTTTGGCTGCCAGAGCACATGCAAAGGTGGGGAGATCCTTTAATCCCCAGCCACCCCATTTCTTGGGCAGGGCAATCTTGTTCCACCCAATCCAGGCGAAGGTGCGCTTTTCTTGTTTACCAGCCCATAGGTATCTGTTACAAATTTGCTGTAGCTTTGATAGGATATTTCGAGGGATCTAGGCGAGCGCCATCCAGAAGACCGGCGTTGCTTCCAGAACAGATTTGATCAAGGTTAATCTTCCTGCCCTGGATAGATATCTAAAACTCCAGCAAGTTATCCTTTTTTCTACTTTTGTAACCAGCCATACCCAGTCCACAATCTTTTGGGTAGTAGGTTTTAACCAGTAACCAAGGTATTTTAGCCCCCTGTCCAGGGGTTGTGTGGTATATGGGAAGGCTTGACTTGCTGTGTAGGACTCATTGACTGAGGTGCCAACCAAAGTAATAGTAGATTTCGTCCGATTGACCACCATCCATGTGGCATGAGAGAATAGCTTTAAGATCCTGTTGAAGGTAGAGGTATCCTGAATGCTGCCATCTAGAAGGATAAGAACATCATCTACGAACAGGAGATGAGTAAGGAAGCACTCATCTGTAATTTTAAGGACCCTGATAGTTCCATCTCTTTTTGCAGAGATAATCAATCGGCTTAAAGCTTCCATCACCAAGAGAAATAAGAGAGGTGATAGAGGGCAGCCTTGTCGCAGCCCTCTCTCTGAGTGGAAGAAATGAGAGGCTGCTCCATTGATCAGAATGCTATAGGTGGGGGATGTAATGCATGCCATAATCCAATTGATGAGAGGGAGGGGAAAGCCCAAATGGATGAGGATCATCTTAATAAAGAGCCAACTAACTCGGTCAAAAGCCTTAGATAGGTCGATCTTGAGGAGGATACATTTGAGGCGCTTGGTCCATATGGAGTGTATAGCTTCCTGGGCAGATCCAATGGCTTCATGGATCTTTCTGTCTTCCAAGAAAGCAAATTGCTGAGGAGCAATATGCTTAGACAGAATGGGCCTGATCCGGTTGGCAATGATTTTAGAGATGATTTTGTAGAGGACATTACACAATGAGATAGGGTGGAAATCGTCAAAGGATGATGGGGAGTCCGATTTGGGAATGAGGGCAATGAAGGTGGAGTTTATAGCATGATAGAGCTGGCCCGATATTCTACTCTCCTCAACCACCTTCAGGATATCTCCTCCAATGATGTCAAAGAAGGCAATATAAAACTCAATGGTCCATCCGTCAGGGCCAGGGCTCTTTTCCTTCTGAAACCACTTGATAGTGCTTTCCAATTCTTCCATAGTGACAGGGTCTGTGAGAGCACCAATGTCCTCATCATTTACAAATCTGGGGAAGTGAGAGGCCACGTTGATGATTTCAGCCAGATTTGTTCCAGCAGGACTTTTGAATAGCCCTCTGAAATGAGTCGTGCCGAGTTGTGAGAGTTTGTTAAAGGTGTCCGCCAATCCTCCTCCCGGAAGGGGGAGGTTCCAAATGGTATTTGCCACTCTCCTTCCTTTAGCGAAATTATGGAAGAATCTTGTATTCTCATCCCCAGCTTTAAGCCATATTGCCCTACTCCGCAGTCTGAGCGATTCCTCCCTGAGCTTGAGAATATTAAGCTTTTGATTCTCTAAATCTACCAGGTGGGCCTTTTCCTCCATGGATCTGAATCCCAGATTTCTCTCATCCAAAAGGGTTTTAAGTTCTTCTTCCACCCTATTGAGCTGTTCATCCTCTCTTATCTTCTTTGCTTTGGCCCACTCGATCACAATGTGTTTGAGCTCAGTCAAATTTTTGACAAAACCCCTTGCCATCGAGGATTCTCCATCGATGGGATGAGCTTTCCAGAAGTCTGTGACTAATTTGGGGAAGCTTTGATCCAGAAGCCAGAGGTGATTAAACTTGAAAGGGGCTTTTGGCTTTGGAAGAGGGCCCATGATTTCCATTAAGATTGGGGAATGATCCGATATGCCCCCGGATCCTACCCATTGTTTGTAATGGTGTAGCTGATGGATCAGAGGACCTTTCATCAGGAATCGATCAAGTCTGCGAGCCAGTGCCGCTGTCCCAACCCTTCTATTTCTCCACGTTGGTAGGGGATTCTGCATAGGGATGTCAATGAAATCATATTGCTCCAAAATGTTTCTCATGAAGTCTGTGATGGGGTCTACCTGCGCCATAGAGCCCCATGACTCCCGGAACCCCAAAGAAAAATTTAGGTCTCCCCCCAGAATGATGCGATCCAGAGACATCAGGCTTCTGCTGAGGAGCTGTCTCCAAAATTTTTCCCTCTGTTGGCATGGACCATATGTGTTGACGATGCGGAGAGTAAGACCCAGATCCATTGAGAAGATGTCAACCCCCATAAAACCAAGTCCTCCCCAGGAAGAGTCCAATCTGATGGTTTTTGGGTTGAATCCAATCGCCAATCCACCCGATCTACCATTGGCATCCATGGCTATGAAATTCCATCTAGACGATATGTTGCTAAGGGAAAGGGAGATGGACTCAGCAGAGCCTAGGGTTTCTTGTAGGAGAATGATATCAGGGAATTCGACCTCAAAAAGTCGTTTGAGAGCTAGTTTTTTGGGGGGACTAGCCAGACCCCTGCAATTAAAGGAGAGGCACTTCATGGGGGACCCTGCTTTAGGGGTTTTGTTGCTCTAAGGACCCCGTCTATGGTGGATTGTCGCCCAGATGCGACTTCAGCTCCAGCGCGTCTGATAGCTTTATTGAGATCAGATTTCCTTCCCCTAGTGGATAATGATCCCGCACCCGAAGGGACAATACCCAACCCTATCTGAGGTTCAGAATATTCCGCTTGAGAGGTCCGAGGGCGAAGGGAATATGGGTGGGGGGGAATTTTCCTGGAGGATGAATCGGAGGCGGGCGACGGAGAGAGAGACAAAGTGGGTGGAGCAGTGGAAGGAATCAAAGGAGGCGGGGGGATAATGCAATGCGCCATGGAACATGTCAATGAATTAACAAATTCAGATGATTCAATAGAGATAGGGGAAGAGATAAGATTAGTACCCGAGGCCTGTGCGGCTGCTGCAGCTGCCCGAGCCCGAGTCATAGGAGGCGAGGGCGTGTCCATCTTGTTCTGCTCTGGTCTCTTTGGGACGCCTTGAGGTACCGCGAATCCATGCGTCGGTTGAGGAATGTATGGAGAGGTCCCTCTGGATGCTATGGGGGAGATCTTTGGCGAGCTATCCGGACATTTGATCAATGGGCACTCCTTGTAGAGGTGTCCCACTTGGTGGCACCGATTACAACGAAAGGGGACTCCTTCGTAATCCAGAATCTGTATTCGCCTGTGCTTTCCCCATTGCAATGTGATTTTTTCCTCCAGTCCCTCTCTAGTATCCAGGTGCACCAGTATTCGGGCCACCGTTCTCTTCCTAGTATCGATATAGGATCGATCTTGATCCAAATATGTCCCCAATGCATTTCCGATTCTAGTGAAAGCTTCTTTGCTCCAGTATTGTAATGGAAGCCCTGGCAGACACACCCACAGAGGCCCTGCTACGATTTGTTCGCATTCAGGATCAAATAGCGGGCTCCATCGCTTCAATAACATAGGTGCCGTTTCAATATGCCAATATCTTTCAAGTACTGCATCCGTGTGCCCTTCATTTGCAAAGTGGAGGGAGAACCACCCTCGTGGGAGAACCTGGACCTCCGGCATCTGTGAGAGCAAGCCTCCCCAGATTTCTTTCACCCAGCGCATCAGTCTTTCCGCCGTGAAGGTACGCCCCCGCACATGTCCAACCAGAACTGTATGAGCTATAGCCATAGTTTCTTCAAAATCCGAAGGGTTTCTGAAAGTTACGGTGATGTCTTTCGTTGTTGCCCTGACACACTTCGATTTCCGCTTCTTTGTGCGAGGCGCCGACGGATGATCAACAAGCGGATTTGAAGCCCCAGACTGTGGCAAGGGTTTTGAGGGTTTAACGTTTATAACCCGAGTGCCGAAGCATCCTGATGGTTTTGCCCCATTTTCCGGGAGAGGTTTAGGCGCATTCTCCCTCAGATCCGCTTGAGCAGTAGGTGGATCGGGCAGCGGTGATGTGTTGGCATTATGTTTCTGGTATGGCTATATGTTACAGATGTTGTACTTGATGGCAACTCCCATGACAGGGCTCTCAATTTATTGAAAAATTAAGAAGGACGCAGGAAGTCAGTTCAAAAGGTGCGTACCCGTAGGTACATCATGTAGGGACCGCGTCCAGAGACGCAGGCCAGCCGTTCAGGAGGTGCGTCCACCCAGTGCACACTTTTCAAGACAGAGAAAAGCACACGTGGGGGTTTCTTGTGATTTACTCTTGGTATCTAGCCGACGGTATTGTGTTATTAAGGTGTCGGCTCGTGGTATTGTTCCATGATTTGAGGAGGAGCTTGCCTATATAAAGCAAAGGAGATCATTTGGCTTAGATGTGTCTTTGGTTGAATATCTTATGGGGCTAGATCTGGTCTAGATCTAAAGAAGGAAAATCTTCTGAAAGACTGAGATCTCTTTGGCGCATGATCAGATCTGTAGATCTGACTGGTTGGGTTACACTTAAAGTCTTGAAATAATTCATACCCGAAGGTACGCAGGTACAGTGAAGGGCAAGTGCGCCGGGACGCAGCGCAGTAGGAAGAGACCTGCGTGGGGACGCAGGGAAGAATAAGATTCAGGTGCGTCCGAGACGCAGTACAGTAATAGGCGCACTGTGTGGGGATGCAGAACATAATAAGGATCAGGTGCGTCTCTGAGCAAAAAGACGCGGCGCGATAGTATCTCTGGGTGCGTCTTTGCAGCAGAAGGACGTGGCGCGATAGTGTTCTTGGGTGCGTCCCTGCAGCAAAAGGACGCAGTACAGTTGAAGGAACAGTGCGTGGGCACGCAGTACAGCAAAAGGATACCTGCGGGTGTACGCAGGAAAGTAGAAGGTGAATTGCGTCGCGACACAGGCCACAGAAGGGAACACTGCGTCTCTGTCTTAAGATGTTCTGTTGATTGAATTTCTCTGTTGATAAGATGTTCTGGGTTAGTTCTGTGATTGTTGATCTGATAACTGTAGTGGACTATAACTGTTATATACTTGATGATCATATGATGCTTTATGAAAAGAATTAGGGGGTTGTAGCTCCCTTCCAGGAGAAGACTGGAAAACGAGAGAGAGTTGTAGCTCTCTGCAGGTTGCAGCCTGCGTACTGGTAAAGGACTGCACCAGTACAAAATCATTGTAAAAGGAGTTTCTAATTTGAAAGAAGATAGAGACATATTGCAGCAGGTGGTTTTCACCCACATTGGGTTTCCACCTTACATCTTGTGTTCTTTGGTGTGACTATCTGTTTTCTTTGTTCATGCTCATTATTTTATGGAACTGACATGCAAAAATAATTCAAAGATCAAATAAGGAAGATTTATTAAATTACTAGATAATACTGATTCACCCCCCCTCTCAGTATTATTTCCAACAATTGGTATCAGAGCAGGTCCTTCAGAGAAGCTTTATCGCTTGAAGGTAGATCGTTCATCATGAGCAACTACGAGAGAGAAGCATCAATCAGGCCACCGGTTTTTGATGGGACAAACTTCAATTATTGGAAGGTAAGAGTTACTGCATATCTTCAATCTCTTGGTACAGAAGTTTGGGACATTGTAGAAACAGGCTACGCTTTTCCTTCAGCTACTCCTACAGATCCAGCTGAGAAAAAGAAGTATGAAACAAATGCAAAAGCAGTCAGTACTCTGTTAGGATGTATATCCCAAACGAAATTCATGAAGGTAATGCACTACAAATCCGCAAAAGAGATATGGGACAAAATTGTCACAAGCTATGAAGGAGATGAACAGGTAAAGCGTGCTAAACTTCAAACTCTGAGGATTCAGTATGAGACTCTCAAGATGTATAATGATGAAAGTGTGGCTAACTATTTTCTTCGGGTAGATGAGATTGTTAATTGTATGAAAAATTTGGGTGAAGAAATAAGAGAGGCTATAGTGGTTGAAAAGTTTCTAAGATCATTGTCCCCCAAGTTTGAATCTAAAGTATCTGCTATAGAAGAAAAGGAAAATCTACGAATTCTCACTATGTCTCAGCTACATGGAATTCTAACTGCTTATGAAATGAGAAAGGGAGGTCCATCAGACAGAAGAGAAGCTGCTTTCAAGGCATTAGGTAAAGAAGATTATTATGGAGCAAGCCACGTCCCAGAAGAAGAGGAAGAAGAATCAAATTTTGTTAGAAATCTTCAAAGAGGTTCTGGAAGGTTCAGAGGTAAGTTACCTTTTAAATGCTTTGCTTGTGGAAGAGTAGGTCATTATGCTGCAAAATGTCCTTATAAGGATAAAGGAAAGGAACCTGCTAGATGGAACAAGAAACAAAGTGCAAATAAGAAAAGCTACTACACCCATGAAGATAGTGATGGTCTATCGAACAGTGATGAAGATGAACGAGGTAATGAATATAAGTTGTTAATGGCATTTGAAGATGATGATTATATGGATGCTATAGATGTGGATAACCTTTATGATGAAATTACTAGACTCAAGAGATGTATAGAAGAAAAGAATGTGATCATTGATACTCTACAATTTCAAATTGATGAAAAGGAAAAACATCTTGAAAAACTAGAAGGAGAAATTGTTGGTCTTAGAAAAGAGATTGAGAAAACAAAAGCTATTAATCTTAAGTTTGTCAAAGGATCTGAAACTTTGGATAAGATTATCAATGTGCAGTGGTCTCCTCTAAACAAGACAGGTCTGGGCTACAATGGAGAAACCTCTCAAGCATCCACCTCAAAGAGTTATCTTGATGCAGCAAGAAGAAATGAGCAAAAGAACAATGAAGATCATCAGGTAAAGCAGGGATGAATTACAAACAGAAACTATCAGGGGCAATCCATCTTAAGGGTGAACCAGCCACAGGTAAAATCTTCTCAATTTGGTTCAAGAATAGATGAAAATAGAAATTACAATCAGTTGGCTGGTAGATTCGATAACCGCAGAAGTTTCTTCAATGGACAATGCTTTTCTTGTCATAACTTTGGTCACAAAGCAGCTCAATGTGTTGCATATAAAACAATCATGACTAGGGAAGCTCAAAAACAAAGAAGTATGACAGGGATTACAAAAAGGACCTATAACAACTTTTCGGTTCTTGAAAATGAAGTCGAATGTTCTATTTGCAATAACTTTGGTCATGAAGAATCTGAATGCAGGAGCAGGTTTCAGCAGAAAAAGGAACAAGCCTCAAGCACCAAAACATGGAGAATAAAGGAACCTCAAACAGAAAGATGTGGGATAGCATTTTATGCAGAGGGACAGGAAAATCTATGGTACATTGACAGTGGATGTTCGAAGCATATGACAGGTGATAAAGAAAAACTTGAATCTTATTCTGCTCTAGAAAAGGGAAAGAAAGTCTCTTTTGGAAATGATACTCCTGCAACTATAAAAGGAAAGGGCATTGCTCAGTTAAAAGAAAAGGTCAAGGCTGGAGATGTTTTGTATGTTGATGGATTGAAGAATAATCTTCTAAGTGTCAGCCAGATGTGTGATCAAAGAACCGAGGTTATATTCAGATCAAATGGATGTCTTGTTCGTGATCTTGATACAGGTAAAACAGTGATCAAAGGCAAAAGAACTCCAAATAATCTGTACATATTTGAAGAAGGACAACAACAATGCTATCTGAGCAAGGATGATGAGCACTGGTTATGGCATCGGAGGTTGGGGCATCTAAGCTTTTCACAAATAAGGAAAGCATGCAAATATCAGGCAGTTCGCGATCTTCCAGATATCAAAATTCCTGACAACACCATATGCAAATCATGTCAGTTTGGAAAACAAACCAGAACTAACTTTCCAGAGAATGAAGGATCAGCTAGCATGCCTCTCGAGCTAGTACATACAGATACATGCGGTCCATTCAGGAAAAGAACACCTAGAGGAGAAGAATACTTGATATTATTTATTGACGATTTCTCCAGGTTTTTCTGGTTAGGACTTATGAAGCACAAAGATGAAGCATTCGAAAAATTCAAATCCTTCAAAGCCTTGGTTGAAAATGAATCAGGTCACAAAATTAAGTGCCTCAGATCCGACAGAGGTGGGGAATTTACTTCAAATGAATTTTTCGATTTCTGTGATGAACATGGGATAAGGAGAGAATTCTCTACAGCTAGAACTCCTCAGCAAAATTGAGTTGTTGAAAGAATGAACAGAACAATCCAACAAATGGCTCGTGCTATGCTTGATGAATCAGGAACTCCCGCAACTTTCTGGGGTGAAGCTGCACATGCTGCGGTTGTTATTCTCAACAAAACAAATGTCTGGGTGAACAGCACTCAAACTCCTCATGAGCTTTGGAGTGGCAGGACTCCTTCGGTAAAGCACTTCAAAATCTTTGGGAGCAAATGCTATATCAAGAATACTGATGAACAGCTTGGCAAACTTGAACCTAGGGCAGATGAAGGCATTCTTCTTGGTTACTCTCCATATAGCAAAGCATACAAGTGCTACAATAAAAGACTTGGCAGAATTGTTGACAGCATTGATGTAGTGGTTGATGAGAAGGGATACATTCCTAACCAAGTCCATCATGAAGACATCGAAGAAGATGAAGGCTACCCTCAAAGACAGAATGATGAAGAAGAAGAACCTCAAGAAGAACCTCAAGAAGAGCCAGAGGAGCAAACAAGAATAGAAGAAAAGACTCCATCCAGATATGTTCAGAAGAATCATCCAGAATCTCAGATTATGGGGCAGAAAGAAGCAGGTGTACAAACTAGAAGAACAGTTGCAGAAGCTTCAAGCTATTTGGCATTACTCTCCTCAACTGAACCACAAAATGTGAAAGAGGCATGCAAAGATGAATGTTGGGTGAAAGCAATGGATGAAGAACTTGAGCAGATCGAAAAGAACAACACTTGGGAGCTGGTTCCTAGACCAAAAGATAAGAATGTTATCGGGACAAAATGGGTCTTCAAAAACAAATTGAATGAAAATGGAGAAGTAATTAGAAACAAAGCCAGACTTGTTTGTAAAGGGTATGCGCAGCAAGAAGGAATAGACTTTGAAGAAACCTTTGCTCCTGTTGCAAGACTTGAGGCCATCCGAATGTTCCTTGCTCTCTCAAGTTTTCAAAATTTCAAAGTATTTCAAATGGACGTGAAATCAGCCTTTCTGAATGGAGACTTAGAAGAAGAAGTGTACATTGAACAGCCAGATGGGTTCATTCTTGGAAATGATCCAAATCTTGTATGCAGATTGAAAAAGGCTCTCTATGGTCTCAAACAAGCTCCAAGGGCTTGGTACTACCGTTTGGACAAATATCTTCATCAACAAGGTTTCTCAAAAGGATCAGCAGATAGCAATCTTTACATAAAAGCTGAAAATGACAAATTGCTAATACTTGTTGTGTATGTAGATGACATTATTTCTAGCAGCAATGAAGAAGCTATGAGTCAAAGCTTTGCCTCGGTCATGCAGAAAGAATTTGAAATGTCTTTGCTAGGAGAACTGACATATTTCCTTGGTTTGCAAATCCAACAAAAAGAAGGAGGAATCTTTTTATCTCAAACCAAGTATCTCAAACAGATTTTGAAGAAATATGGTATGGAAGATGCAAAACCAGTATGTACACCCATGGTCACAGGATGTAGCCTCAGTGCAAATGATGAATCTGCAGCCGTACATCAACCAACCTACAGATCTATGATTGGAAGTTTACTTTATTTGACAGGTACCTGACCGGATATCATGCATGTAGTTGGAATAGTTGGAAGATTTCAGGCAAATCCGAAGGAGACTCATCTTCAGGCAGTGAAGAGAATTTTCAAATATCTTCAAGGGACTCAAAATTATGGCTTATGGTATCCTAGAGATACAGATCTTACACTTCATGCTTATACAGATGCAGATTGGGCCGGAAGCGTGGATGACAGGAAAAGCACAAGTGGTGGTGCATTCTTTATGGGTTCCAGACTGGTATCTTGGTTCAGCAAGAAACAAAGTTCGATTGCCTTGTCTACAGCTGAAGCGGAATATGTTGCTGCTGCATCTTGTTGCACCCAACTCCTTTGGATGATGCAGACTTTGCAGGATTTTCAAATCACTTGTACACCACCTATATCCATCTTATGTGATAACACAAGTGTAATCAGCATCTCAAAGAATCCTGTTATGCATTCAAAAACCAAGCACATACCAATCAAGTACCATTTTCTACGGGAACAAGTACTTGAACAGAAGGTCAAGTTGGAGTATGTTCCTTCTAAGGAACAAGTTGCGGATATTCTCACCAAACCATTGCCCAGGGACACTTTTGAATACCTCAGGCAAAAGCTGGGGGTTGTTGATGCATCATCTTATTGTTGAACCTTTTGATGGTACAGGTTCAGGGGGAGCACATAATGCATTGTTGGCATTATGGAGGATGGTCAGAAGGAGATCTTGGAAATAGCTGCAATATGTCTCTATCTCTTTCATGGTGGATTATGGTTCCTTGTTGCAGAACTGGTTCTTTTTCAGGGGGAGCATGATCTTAGGGGGAGCCTACCCCTTTGCCCTTGATGTCAAAGGGGGAGAATGAAGCTGAAGTTTGTGAGGTTGCCATCAAGTCCAAAGGGGGAGATTGTTGGCATTATGTTTCTGGTATGGCTATATGTTACAGATGTTGTACTTGATGGCAACTCCCATGACAGGGCTCTCAATTTATTGAAAAATTAAGAAGGACGCAGGAAATCAGTTCAGAAGGTGCATACCCGCAGGTACATCATGCAGGGACCGCGTCCAGAGACGCAGGCCAGCCGTTCAGGAGGTGCGTCCACCCAGTGCACACTTTTCAAGATAGAGAAAAGCACACGTGGGGGTTTCTTGTGATTTACTCTTGGTATCTAGCCGACGGTATTGTGTTATTAAGGTGTCGGCTCGTGGTATTGTTCCATGACTTGAGGAGGAACTTGCCTATATAAAGCAAATGAGATCATTTGGCTTAGATGTGTCTTTGGTTGAATATCTTATGGGGCTAGATCTGGTCTAGATCTAAAGAAGGCGAATCTTCTGAAAGACTGAGATCTCTTTGGCACATGATCAGATCTATAGATCTGACTGGTTGGGTTACACTTAAAGTCTTGAAATCATTCATACCCGAAGGTACGCAGGTATAGTGAAGGGCAAGTGCGCTGGGACGCAGCGCAGTAGGAAGAGACCTGCGTGGGGATGCAGGGAAGAATAAGATTCAGGTGCGTCCGAGACGCAGTACAGTAACAGGCGCACTGCGTGGGGACGCAGAACATAATAAGGATCAGGTGCGTCTCTGAGCAAAAAGACGCGGCGCGATAGTATCTCTGGGTGCGTCTTTGCAGCAACAGGACGCGGCGCGATAGTGTTCTTGGGTGCGTCCCTGCAGCAAAAGGACGCAGTACAGTTGAAGGAACAGTGCGTGGGCACGCAGTACAACAGAAGGATACCTGCGGGTGTATGCAGGAAAGCAGAAGGTGAATTGCGTCGCGACGCAGGCCACAGAAGGGAAAACTGCGTCTCTGTCTTAAGATGTTCTGTTGATTGAATTTCTCTGTTGATAAGATGTTCTGGGTTAGTTCTATGATTGTTGATCTGATAACTGTAGTGGACTGTAACTGTTATATACTTGATGATCATAAGATGCTTTATGAAAAGAATTAGGGGGTTGTAGCTCCCTTCCAGGAGAAGACTGGAAAACGAGAGAGAGTTGTAGCTCTCTGCAGGTTGCAGCCTGCGTACTGGTAAAGGACTGCACCAGTACAAAATCATTGTAAAAGGAGTTTCTAATTTGAAAGAAGATAGAGACATATTGCAGCAGGTGGTTTTCACCCACATTGGGTTTCCACCTTACATCTTGTGTTCTTTGGTGTGACTATCTGTTTTCTTTGTTCATGCTCATTATTTTATGGAACTGACATGCAAAAATAATTCAAAGATCAAATAAGGAAGATTTATTAAATTACTAGATAATACTGATTCACCCCCCCTCTCAGTATTATTTCCAACATGATGATATCGGATCGAAGGCCAAGGTATCAGGCGATAGAGAGGTGAGGAGTAAAGCAGTGCTAGGTGAGAGAGGCGGTGCCTCCAAGCCGATAGATGAAGAAGAAGGATCCAGCAAAGTGACCACCGACGAGCAATCCTATGCGCGAGGTGCTTCAGATGTCGGTGGAACAAAACCCGGGGTTGCTAAATTAGGGTTATGGAAAATTAACTGTCCTTCTAACGGATCCTCGGAATAATCCATGAGGTCTGTTTCCCGTTGACGCTCCATACCGGTCAGAGACTGCATCCTTCCGTCGTCGAGGTCGATGTGTCAGCAGATCTGAACCCTATCTTCCGGTTCCCGCTCCAACCTGTGGTCCTGCAGCTGCGGTCTGCGGCTACCCGAAACCCTCGCGGTCGCGATTAGAGAACGTCGTCAGAGCCATCCTTCCCTCTAAGAAACACTCTTGTGATTTAACATATAAGTAGTGTTATTCAACTAAAAGAGGGTACAAACATCATTCATTCCATGACCACAAAATTTTCAAGTCTTGGGGGAAGCTTTGGTAGCTTAACATTCCCCCTTTTTCTCTTCAATGACATTTTGCAACATCAGGCGCAACTTGTTCTTTTCATCCTCGGCTTCTTCGAGAAATCTTCGTAGTTCCATGTTATCTACTTGGAGAGAAGAATTAATTTCTTCCAATTCTAGGAGCCTTGATCGCTCAAAATTGTCAACCATGCTTATGATATGGTTGGAACCTACTCTAATACAAGTGATATGAATATTAAAATCGATCATCCTTCGACACTTTGCAAGTTTTGATCATTTTTGGGTCTTCGAATGGTCACTTATAATAGTCAAGTTTTAAATGAACTTAGAGATGAAAAATAATCATGTGAAACTGAACATAATGAAAATGAAGAAGAGAACAACCATGAGATAATGGAGTTCACCCCCCCGGGCTACATCTCTAGGCCCTGTTTCAATGGCTAGACTGCTTTATTGATCTCAACAACAAAATAGCCACATTACAATCTTTGACTCATAGAGTAAACTTCTTTCTAGAGTGTAACTTGTTTCTCCTTCAAAGAAACATTCTCCTTCAGAGAAATCACACTCACAAGTTGACTCCCTTTTACAAAGAAATGATGGCACCAAAATAAAACGAACACTCTCACTTAATGTGGTAATAGGTCCTTGTATTCATTCTAAGATAAAAAAAAAAGTGCAAATACAATTGCTTCATAATGAATTATTGAAATGGTCTTTTCCCATAATCATACAGAGAATAGACTGAAAATGGTTGTTCTAAAGAAGAAACAATGGCCTCATATGCATCCAGAAAGCTTGAAAACCCCCATCTATTCTCTGTATGTGCCCAAAAATGTCTCTAAATGGCCTCAAAATAGCCTCGTTCTACAACATAAAAGGATTTAGATCTACAAATTTTCTAACATACAATGCTCTAATCACAAAACTGATGTTTCCATTGTGTTTAGGACACTGAAAAATGCATGTTTAGGCTCTTCTTGGGCTCAAAAAGACTGAAAAATGACCAAGTTAGGCGTCCTGGAACATTTATTTGCTATTTGTCCTGCAAAAAGGAAAAAGTTTCTAACCAAGCAATGTATTCGGCCTTTTAGTAGACTGTCGAGAAACAAATTGATGCGGTAATGATGAAATTCTCGTAGAAGTCATAAATGTGGTCCTCAACTTTCATCTTCTAATGAGATCAAACTTTGAGAGTAGCTTTTCTAGGTGCTTAGGCATATGGTGAATATTTCCTAGAAAAGAAAACGACCCTCGGGCCATTCAATCCAATTTTTCATGAACCATTTTTTTCTTCTTCCTCCTTCTCGCTCTCTGATTCTAAAGAGCCTTCTCCTTCATCGTTCAATTCTTCATTGTAACTAGGATTTTCTTTTTCTCTTGGTTATTCTTTATTAGAAATGAAAAATCTCTCTGTCTTTGTCTAGATTTTCCTCAATAAGTGGAAGGTCCCCTTGATGATGTGTCCTTTAAGTAGGATCAACTTAATAGTCAAGGGTTGAAATAACCAAATCTTCCACTAAATAAACCAATATACCATGAAGAGTTGTTTCATTCTTTATTGGCTTATGAGGAAGGATAACAATAACAAAAAGAAATCCAAGAGTTATTGTAAACTGACAAGTAATAGGTAGGATTGTCCACATTTGATCGTAGGTGACTTCAAAAGCACGTTCAAGACCTAGATGAGAGGACTATCCTCTCTTAGGAGTGTGAGTTGGAGTTGAACTTAGACCGTTACTGCATTACATGGAAGGTTCTTTGTTAGAATGTGGTGAGTTTTCATCCATAAAAGAGTTTCCCTCCTTCTAGTTCCAAAATGTTGATGATGCTAAAAATCGCCACACATAGGGGGTCTCCACAATATTAAGTACCAATTATACCTCACACTATTTGGTGTAGGAGCCCCATGTGGAATATGGCCCGATTGCCATAATCTTAAATATTTTCCTTATCTGTAATAGTTAGCATAAGAGAGCAACACACATGTACTTTTGAATAAGAAAGTAAGCATTGTGAAATGTTCAATTGCAAAATGTATCAATGTTCTTTCACTAGAAAGGAAGAGAAAGTGAATATTTAGAAGAAAAGTAGTAGTACTATCCTAATAAATATGCACACACATACATATGAAAGAGTCGTTAATCATATAGAGAAATAGTTCACATAGACATAACGATCATTATAAAAGAAAATAAAAAACAAATCTAACAAGATGAGCACCAAATCCAGTGAAGTATCTGAATTTATTTAGTACATGAGAGCATAGACACATATTGAAAAGATTTAAAGAATAGGCTTACAACATTTATGACATATGCATGAAAGTGTGTTGGCTCAATGAGCTTATGTTATTACGTGAAAGTTGCAAGATACAAGGTCACAATGAGACACCACTAGATCCAATAGTGGAGCATTACGCCACTACTTGCTCCCCAAAAGAAAAATATTATCTCTAATTCCTATTCTGAGAAGCCAAGGTGAAAAGTCCTTTGCTTGAGTAATTAGGCTTCTTTTATAACAAGATGAATGACGTTTCACATCCTCATGATTCTTGGACTTCGAATATGACCTTTGGAATTTTACAAGACTTTTGGAATTTCCCAAAGTGACTCTTTTGTACATATGTGACTCATTCACTTCCACATATTTACATTCACAATATTTTCCGAAATTACATCATCATGTGACAACAACAAGACAAGTCATTGACATTGACGACTTGGACCCTGGTGACTTGTAGCATGGTGTCCTTTGAGAATTGAAGACACTTACATTATGTTTTCAATACTTGTAAAAAATATTACATTGTAGTTTCCTTATACCCTCCAAATTATCTAGAGAGACTATGAAGTATTCATTGGTCACTTTGATCGTCATAATCCAACATTCCTTCAACTATCGCAACATGTTTTCTTTGCACCTTTGTATTCAAAACACCTCCTTGGATAAATTATCTTGATATATCTCCTCAAACGTCTATTTCCATGCTTACTAAGAACACCTGCAAGTATGATCACTCATAGAAAGAAAACATCAGTCCAGAAATATCCTACTTTATGATGATTCATGCAATGTACCAACTACGAATCAATAGTGCACATGGAGGAGAGAGGAACCATTCTGGGTGTAGAGCAAAGTTACAGGATACAAGAAAGTAGGGATTACTCACTAAGACTGCACCATGCATAACACTGGAAGAGGAGGAGGTAAGGTGATTCCATGACGCAGTTCGAAGATGCAAGGTTGCAAGGACCATTCCCTAGGGCTGCACCATGCACTAGGGAGGAAGGCCAGGGCCACAATGAGGGCACAAGGCATTGTTATAAGGCACAAGGAGGGGAATCACTACCAACTAGAAGCGTACAATGCACAAGATTGGGCAAACAAGGGTAGGGCTAACATAGAAAGGAAGAGTAAGAAGCAAGGATAGGGGTCCTGCTGAATAGTATTGCGTAGTGTGTAGGAGAGAAATGGAAGTCTTAGCATGGTGCAAGGTGCATTTCTATCTTACAAGAAGGGTATTTTATAGGCTCTAGAAGTGTGTAGTTTGCTCTTCCTGGCCTAGAGGAGAATTTGCAAGGTCGAAAAAAAGACTAAGTATGGGAGAGTGAAACATGGAAAAACATAATGAGTTAGGGGTATGATCAAGTGTTACTCATCTCAACTATTCAATATAACTCAAACCAGATCCAATAACAAGAAATATACATCAAATCACCAGTTCACAAACAATCTCGACGTGCAACAAGCAGAGCATGAGTAATTGTGACACATAAGTGTTTTTTTGTAACTAGACAGTGTTATGACTCAAAAGTGTACTATATTTACTCATAGTGATAAAAAAAAACTTAGGAAGGGACATGGGCCCTTGAAACATACGTAAAAACTTAAAACGACACTTGAAAACCAAAATTAACACTTCCTATGATAAGAGGTAGGCTCCAAAATTCAAATATAGCAAAATTTTGGAGGGTGTTGTAGCAATGACAACACCATGTCAATTACGTATTCTAGAAAGAAAAAAACACAAATAATAATTCCATCTACGTTAAAAATCAAATTAACTACTATTTTAAACCAACATTCATATAACATATTCATTTCCTCAGCCATGTAAATTTAAATTCTACTCTTTGTGTGTGAGCTCCTTTAAGTTTAGTGTTGAACGTATGCTCTAATACCGTTCTATATCACCTGCGATCCCTTAAACCATATTAGGTTGTGGGAATGTTACTCTTTTTGAATTTATCACCAAGTTTTGTTATGAAGACAAGGTTACAATTAGTTTTTCGCAAAGTCTTCAAATTCTAAAACTAATGCCACAATCTGTTCAACTCATTGGCAACTTTTCAATGATATAAATTTTACCTGAATCTGAGTCCCACGTAGAAGGTTTTGCTTCTTATAATTCTATATTGTTAAAGAGGTCATGCCATCAAGAGGAATCTATTTGGCACCCACATGGCCATGGCTGGCCCACATGGTGTGACACCACAGCCACGTGGGGGTCAACATGGCAAACTTGTTCTAACCAATTGGGCTTCTCAACTTCGGGTAATTTGTTGGTGTGTATTATGTCATTTGGTTGAGGACGAGTATTGGCTTAGACAATCATTAGCCTATCGACATCAGACCTCCCAATATGACTATCCACTTAAACGTTTCCAAAGGTATAGCGGCCTAATGGCTCAACAACACAGTTCCATAGTTATAATAGAGTAGAGTTCCACAATGGGATCCTCTCCATGTCAAGCTATATTCTGGAGCTAACAGGCCAAGCTCCACATGACACACACGTCATATTAAATACTGATCATTCTATGAAATGATTTATTAACAAATCTCTTTGTATCTTGTCTCATGCTAATCAACTGAGATGAGTACTAATCACAATTCTCAATCTAATTTATTATTATCAGTGCTTGGGATTAATAAAGTGATTTTATGTGAAAATCCTTTTTACTACTTTCAAGAAATTTTCCCAATTTTATGTCACACTAGTACTGAATCATACTTCTAATATTTTAGTTCCCCGGTATCTAAATTCTATGTACTACGTTCCCCCGAGACATCTTCCCCCGGTGCCATGCTGTTAGGTCCCATGCATTCCCTTACTTTTATTGTCATTGTACCCATTATTATTATTGTTGTGCCCACGTTGTCCCCATATTTTTTTTATTGTGCCCCATAGAAGCCCACTATTGTTATTGTTATGCCCTTACATTACTATTGTTATGTCGGCTCTAATTATATTGTGACCCCTTAAACTCCTAATATAGAAGGGAGGTCCTTTCATTTGTATCATCCAAGAATTATTCATTTTATGTAATGTAAAGGAGGTTTCCCCCTCGAAGAGGCTACTATTGAAGTCGTTTATTTATCTCTTTCTTCAATTTTGTGAGATGGTTGCATAACAATTGGAATCAAAGCTTTGGATTCTAGGGTTTCACTTCTTCAAACTGGCCATCGTGGAATTTTAGCTATAAAGTTTTTTCTATGAAGCTTCATATGTTGAAATTTAAATCTATTTGATCTGAAAGCATGATGAACATCATGACCAAATTTCATATCTTGTCTTGCTATAGTTTCGAAGATATGAAGTGAGGAAGTTAGGGTTTGTGTAGGCTCCCGAATTCGATCTCAAATAGGTCACCTTGGAAAGATCGTCATAAATTTCTCTCTGAGCATCATATTAAAATTTTGTAAAATAGGACAGAAATAGGATGAAATGTAGCTTGTTGGGTATCATTTTCAGAGCCGAAGGTTGAAACAAGGACACGTGGTATGTCATACAAGTTTTCTCTACTAAACCAGTCTATAATTAGGTCATCGTGGGAGATTAGGAATAACTCTTTATTGGAGAATCCAATTGTGATCAAACCTATGGGGTTGGGAATAGAACTCCGAGGGATATCATAGACCAAAATTTCAGAGCTTGTAGACCGGAAATTACAGAGTTACAGTCGTTTCCAGATCGAGATCATACAAAGCAGAAAAAAAAGGTGTGTAGTTTTTAAAAGTTTGCATAAGTTTTGTTTGAGAAAGTAGTTTGAAGTGATTAAAAGGGAATTGTGAAGCATAATTATAATTCATTTATGACCCGAAGAAATAAAATGGAAACACCTAGTAAGAAACCTGAAATCTCTACTATGACACATGAGGAAGAGGAAGAAATGCAACATGATATATCAAAATCATGAGACCAAGTGCAACAAATTCCGCTCTCACAAAAAGTAACTGAAGCTAATATGGATGGTTTAAAGGATGTAATGGAAGCTAAAATGGATGGCATGGAAGGTAATATGGATGGTACAGAAGCAAAACTTAAAGGCAACATGGAAGCTTTGAAGATAGATTTGACAAAGTTGCTACAAGAAATGCTTACTAATGGAGAAAGGGTAGTAAAAGAAACTCATGATGAGAACAAAAGAAATGTTAATCATGATTTCATAGACCCTAACGTTGGATTGAAGACCCACCATGTTCCAAATATCGATATGAGGAAGTTTGATGGCAAGGATCCTATAACATGGATACTAGAGATGGAGCAATATTTCGATCTCCATAACGTGCAAAACTCTCAAAAGGTAGGCATTGCAACTTTATATTTGGAACCCAATTAGTTTATATGGTATCGATGGATTTTCTCTCATAAACAACTTGTCACTTGGGAAATTTTTACGGAATAAATGATAGCACATTATGAGGATACAAAAAGAAACACCTTTTTTATCCAATTGATAAATCTCAAAGAAAAAGGTTCAATGGTGGAGCACATTGAGGACTTCCAAAAATTAAATATAAGGGTAAAATATATTCCAAAGGAGCATAGGATTGATGTGTTCATAGGTAATTTAAAGGATAACATCCAACATGAGGTTCGCCTTCGGGAACTTGATTCATTGGAGAAGGCATTTAGGTTGGCAAGAAAAATTAAAAGCAAAATTATGACAACAAGGAAGCCTAGCACTCACAACTATAAAGATAGAAGTGTTGTTGCCCCTAGCCTTCCACAACCTACAATGTTGAAACCACAACAATTGGAAGAAAAAAGAGAAAAAGGGATTTGTTATAGTTGTGATAGAAAATACACTAAAGGTCACAAGTGTGCTGAGAAGAAATTTATTTACATAGATTGTGAAGAGGAGGAAGAAAAGGAATAAGAAACATCAAAAGAAGAGGATACACACCAGGAACAAACCCTATAGAAACTAGGAATGAATTTGATCATATCTTGTAATGCACTGGCTAGAATTACCACTCCTCAAACTATCAAGATAAAAGGACATATCAAGAATAAAAAAGTAATAGTGTTGATTGACTCAGGCAGTACCCATAATTTTATTCATTGTAAGATAGCCAAGAAATTTAATTGCTTCTTATATCCAGCACCAGAGTATCAAGTGATGGTTTCAAATGGAGGAACCATAAATTGCTCTAGAAAGTGCCCTAATATTAAGCTCTCCATGGGATAATATGTGCTGAATAGTCCAATGCTTTCCATTTCAATGGGTGGTGTTGACGTTATACTAGGAGTCCAATGGCTACAATCTTTGGGTACGATAGCTTTTAATTTTCAAGAAATTTTCTTGAAATTTTTTTCAGAAGGAAAGGAAGTTGAATTAAGGGGTATCACAGGGAAACCAGGAAAGGTAATCAACTCTAATGACATGACAAAGCTTCTAAAGAAAGAGAAACAAGGCATAATTTCAATTTAGGTAACCAACCTATCAATTGCAAATAAATTTAGTTCAGGTATAGGGCCTTCTCGAGAGCTCATTAACTCCGAAGTCGAGGTCGAGAAAATACCTGTAAGACCATGAAGAAAAAAAATAATTAGAGGTAGTCTTAGGAAGAGTACCTGCAGATAATGCTTAAATGTAACTATGTTCGCTAGAGGTTCCCACATTGGAATCATCTATTTCTCTAGATCTCCAAAGAGACTTGGACAATCATTCCAGGGTATTTGAGACTCCCAAAGGCCTCCCACCTATTCATGATCATGATCATGCTATTCATTTGATTCCAGGAAGTGTTCCTCCAAACATCAGGCCTTACAGATATCCATATGCCCAAAAGAGTGAAATTGAACATATGGTTGCAGAAATGCTAGAGGTTGGTATAATTCAACCTAGTCAAAGTTATTTCTTTGCTCCAGTAGTATTGGTGCACAAGAAGGACAGATCATGGTGCATGTGTCCTGATTATAGGGAGCTCAACAAGCTCACTATTAAAGATAAATTTCCTTGTCATTGATGAATTACTGGATGAATTACATGGAGCAATTTACTTCACCAAGTTGGACCTTCATTCAAGATATTATCATAGGGAGCTAAACAAGCTCACTACTAAAGATAAATTTCTCATTCCTGTCATTGATGAATTATTGGATGAATTTCATGGAGCAATTTACTAAACCAAGTTGGACCTTCATTCAAGATATCATCAAATCATAATGAAGACTGACGACATTCTGAAAACAATATTTAGAACTCATGAGGGTCATTATGAATTTTTGGTCATGCCTTTTGGTCTTACCAATGCACCATCTACATTTCAAGGTTCGATGAATTCCATTTTCAAACCCTTCCTTAGAAAATGCGTGTTAGTATTTTTTGATGATATACTAATCTACAACAAGTCTTGGAAGGATCATGTTCAACATGTTGACGGAGTGCTCAAACTATTGGGGGAGAAACAATTATATGCAAAAACCTCCAAATGTTTTTTTGGAGTACAAGAGGTGGAATATTTGGGTCATATTGTATCTCATGAAGGTGTTAAGGTAGACGCTAACAAAATTAAAGCCATTAAGGAATGGGAAATCCCCACATCCATAAAGAATCTGCGAGGATTTCACGGGTTTATAGGGTATTATCGCAAGTTTGTTAAGAATTATGGGAGAATAGCAACACCTCTAACATCATTACTAAATAAATATGCATTTTCTTGGACTTTGGAAGCAAAAAAGGTCTTTGAACATCTTAAACAGGTAATGTGCCAAGCACAGGTCTTAGCTACCCCAAACTTCCCAAAAACCTTTATTGTGGAATGCAATGCCTCAGGAAATGGAATTGGTGTTGTTTTAACGAAAGAAGAAAGACCCATTTCATTCGAAAGTCATCTAATCAAAGGAAAATATTTACACAAAGCTATTTATGAGAAGGAAATGTTGGAAATACTACATTACCTTACCTAATGCGAAGACACTTGAAGGTAAAAATAGATCATGATAGTCTTAAATACTAATTAGAGCAAAGATTATCTTCAAAAGAGCAGCAAAAATGGGTCACAAAGATGGTGGGTTATGAATTTGAAATCATCTACAAAAAATGGAAGAAAAATGTTGTTGCAGATGCACTATCAAGAAAGGATGAAGATGTGGAAGCATTGCTTTGTGCCATTTCTATTATCCAGCTAGATTGGATAAACGGAGTAAAGGATGAATGGAAGAATGACAAAGAAGTGTGGGCACTCATTTAAAAGTTGCAGCAACATCCCAATACATCTGATACATTTAGCTGGAAAAAATATTCGTTATGGTACAAAGATTGCTTATACCTCTGTAAGAATTCCCAACTCAAAAAAAAATTCTTTTGGAATTGCACACCTCTCCCTTAGGAGGGCATTCAAGATTTTTAAAAACATACCATAGGGTTAAGAAGGAATTTTTTGGGATGGCCTTAAATCGGATATTCAAAAGTTTAAGGCAGAATGTTTGGTTTGCTAACAAAATAAAGTTGAGATAATTAAGACCCCAGGTCTATTGCAACCTTTATCCATTCCAAGTCAAAGTTGGGAGGAGATTTCAATGGATTTTATCATAGGTTTACCCAAGTCTGAAGGAAAGAGTGTCATCATGGTGGTAGTTGATAGACTTACCAAGTATGCACACTTTTGTGCATTATCTCTTCCATTTAAAGCTAGTACATTTGCTACTGCGTTTATGGAAACAATTCAAAAGCTACATGGAAACCTAAAGATTATTGTAAGTGACAGAGATACTATTTTCAATGGAAATTTTTGGACAAAATTATTTTCTTATCTGGGTACTCAGTTAACTCATATCTCATCTTATCATCCTCAATCTAATGGGAAAATTGAGATATTGAACAAATTTTTGGAAGGATATCTTCATTGCTTTGTATCTAATAAGTAGACATAATGAGTCAAATGGTTGCCTCTATCTGAATGGTGGTATAGCACTTCCTTCCATACTGCAGCAAAAATGACCCCATTTATGGCACTTTATGGATATCAACCACCGTCCATCACATCATATTTAAGAGAAAATTCTAAGGTTCAAGTAGTGGAAGATCACATCGTGCATAAAAAAAAATTCTCCAGCTCTTAAAGGATAACCTCACCTTGATGCAGAATAGAATGAAACAACAGGCATAAATTAACATCACAGTGAAAGAAGTTTTGTTGTAGGTGACTCGGTATTTCTACGACTACAACCATACAAATAAATGTACCTCAAGCAAGCTAAGAAGGATAATAAATTTTCACCAAAGTATTATGGTTCGTACAAGGTGTTGCAAAAGATTGGTACTATGGCATACAAATTGAACCTTCTTGCGTCTTCCCAAGTGTACCAAGTTTTCCATGTTTCATGCTTAAATAAGGTTATAGGTGACAAGATCTCAATTCAAAAAATATTTCTAGAACTTGACGAGGAAGGGAAAATAATTTGGAACCTAAAACAGTGATAGAAACAAGAACTCGACAGCTATGAAATCGGTCAATTTTATAGTATCTCATCAAGCGGAACAACTTACGCACTGAAGATTCCACATGGGAGGATGAGAATTTTATACAGAAGCATCCAGAACTACTCAAGCATTGAGGGAAACACTTTTTTGAAGGAGAGGGGCATGTTAGGTCCCTATAATACTAGTGTGTTCCCTTATTGTCATTGTACCCCTTATTACCATTGTTGTGCCCATGTTGTCCCTATATTGTTATTATTATGCCCCAAAGAAGCCCACTATTGTTATTGTTTTGCCCTTGCATTATTATTGTTATGTCGGCTCCAATTATATTGTGACCCCTTAGACTCCTATATATAGAAGGGAGATCTTGACATTTGTATCATCCAAGAATTATTCATTTTATTTAATGTAAAGGAAGTTTCCCCCTCGAAGAGGCTACTTTTGAAGTTTTTTATCTATCTATTTCTTCTATTTTGTGAGCTAGTTGCATAACACATGCTTCCATGATACCATACCTGCTTGGAAATCTTGCCTTGGTACCATGCTCCTTGGGATGTTTTTTCTGGCCATGTATTCTTGAAACATTGATTAATCTTTAATCAGAAGGGATTATTATTTAATCCCATGTATTCATTCACCAAATTTTACATAGAAACATGCTATGTTAAAGTCACTAGTTATTTCAAGTGTTCAATGAAACATTTAATAAACTACCAGTACATCCCTACATGACTTGCAATCTAGTTAAAATTTTTCAGAGGGCGATCAATAACAATTAAGTAAGCATGAACACACTGATTTTCATAAATATATAAACATATTTGTAGATCATCTATAAAACATTACTAATCCTCTAGGAAAATGAGCTGAAATATTTAGAAGTCATTTCTATCAACCAAGAGAGCATAAACACATCATTTCTCACATCAATTGTGAACATAATGTTAAAAAATATAGTCAATAAATGCATTAAAATCATGGACACACAATATTCCGCACCAATCATAAACATAACATTGAACATCACAATTCATGATTCAAATTCACAAATGTAAAATACTTATTTGTGTGTCTTAAATGGGCTAGAAACTAAAGGAGGGACTTCCACTCTCCACCCAACCATAGGGGAGCTACACAATAGCTTTTCCTATAGCTGATCACCCCCAAGCAAATCCAATGTTTGAGGAAATACTTTCTCAAGGAATTCACAATCAAGGCTTGGTTTAACATTCAGTGTATGGAGAACACTATATAGGTGGTTTATTAACTGCCTTCCAACAAGAAACACCAAGTTGTTTTATCAATTGTTCCTAGCAGCAAGCATCACAATGACTCACTCTTTCTTCTTAGTTCATTCATAGGGATTCACACAAGGTTAAAATGGTGTGTTACTTAGTCTTAGAAGTTGCAACCCACTGTCCAAGTGGTTTATTAATTGTCTTTTCATAACAAGCACCACAAATGTTTTATGTCCACTCCCTAGGTGGTTTATTAGCTACACAACAAGCACTACACTGACATATATTTCCCTATCCATGTGGCTTATTATCTTACAAAAAGCACCACAAGGATCCAGTCATCCACAAAGGTTCCCACTAACCACATAGGCTTATACAACATAGTTTAGTGCCTCACATACAATTCATTAAAAATTCACCCAAAGTTCATAGGGGCTTAACTCATGCATATGACTCTACATATTATCTTAGACATGACTCTGTCTTCTACTTGCAATGCCCAATAACTCCCATATGCTCCAGTGATCAGCAACACACCCAAAATAGATAAAATTTCAATCCAAGAGAAACCTTTAGAGCTAGGAGACCAATCTGTGAGCCTTAAGAGTGCAAGCCAACCAACCAACCAACTAGAGCCCCCAATTCTCTTTAGTTATTCCTTCATAACCAACCAACCAACCAACCAACTAGAGCCCCCAATTCACTTTAGTTATGCCTTCATATATTTTTTCCCAACATCGCACTATGTGTTTGAGAGGTTCCAAGTGTGCCTCCTCGATGTGTTAGGGGAACGGGCATCATCTTCTTCTCCATCACCTCCAATCACATCTCATAAATTTGACTATTAGTAAGTGGCTTAACCATGTCTCCAAATGCTAGCTCATTAAGCTGAGATGCTCACTCTAAAGCCCAGTATGAGGGGACGTGTCCGTCTGTCCATGCCCCTTTAAAATAAAAATAAAAAAATAAAAATTATGTTCTAAATAGAAAAATAGTGTCGACTATAATTAAAAAACGAATAGGCTTTAAAGTAATTATAAGTAAAAAAAAAGTGTGAATCAAATGTTTAAATCTTATAATTTTCAAAAATATTTCAACAAGAGATTTAAATAAACTATTTGAAAATCTATGTTAACTAATTTATGTCAATATCAACTTCATATATCTATATATAGAAAAAAATTAAGTTTTATGGTTATAATTTTTATTTGGTCCTATATATACTCTATTTAGCACTCATAAATACAATTTAAACAATGAAAAATAACACATTATATTTTTCACTCTAAAAAACTTTGCATGTGAAGAAATTTGATCCCTCTCGGCTAATGTTATATTGTACTTACGATGGATGTGATGTTAGATTGTACTTAAGATGGATCTACGCTGGTTTAGTTCAACACTTAAGTTCATGATGGTTTTGTGGCTTTCCCAACAAACAAAATTCATTAGACATTGGGATCCAAAAGTTTGTCCTCTCCTTTAGTTGACAACCATAAGCATTAAATTTAAAAATACATTATATCATCCAGTCATGGCTTATTTTCCTACAATCCAAAAATACATTATATCATTCAGTGATGGTTCATTTTCCTATGTTGGCAATGGTTTAGTTCAAGACTTAAATTCATGTTGGTTTTGTGGCTTTCCCAACAAATAAAATTCATTAGACATTAGGATCCAAAAGGTTGTCCTCTCCTTTAGTTGACAATCATAAGCATTAAATTTAAAAACATTTTCCTATATTCCTACATTTTCCTATGTTGGCAATGGTTTAGTTCAACACTTAACCTCATGTTGGTTTTGTGGCTTTTCCCAACAAATAAAATTCATTAGAGATTGGGATCCAAGGTTGTTATCTCTTTTAGTTGACAATCATAAGCATTAAATTTAAAAATACATTATAGCATTCAGTCATGGCTCATTTTCCTACATTTTCCTTACATTTTCCTATGCTAGCAATGTATGAGCTAGCCATGGCTCCCATGCCAGAGGCACTATAGACACATTACAAAAGTAATAGGTATTAGCTAGCCATGGCTCCCATACCCAAGCACATTACAAAAATTGAGACAAATGAATAGATTATCCTAAATTATTAATGTTGAAATAACAAATTTTTATTACTTAAATTACATTTTTAAATGTATAAATCAATTCAACTCCTCAAAAGTTTTTTAAAACATTTAAATTATATAATTTCAACCATTGAAATCCATAATTTTATAATTTTAATAAATCTTCTAACTCTCTCAACAAAACTAATTCTAGAAAAATGATGTTAAAAATATATAACATAAAAATAGCTATATTATTCTTACGCGTTGATATAAAAGTGAATGTCATTTGCAAAAGACTAAAAGTTACGGTTTAGATGTTAACTCACTGTAAGATCCGTTTGTAAGATTCGTATGGAGACAGGAAAAAAAACCATGGTTTCACTTACGAACATTGGTTTTAACCAACGTATTAAATAAATTATGGATAAGAATACATGAAATTTGATATTACATATTTTATTATGATGTAGAGGTTTTATAATTGTTTTTATGAAATATATTAATTAGAGTTATTTTAATTTTTGATCTACCAAAAGGGATTTTGAAATGTATTTTTTTAAATGTAAAACATATTAAATTTTTATATTTGAAAAATGCTTGATTCCTTTCAATATTCAATAAATCTGAAATTAAGATAAAATTATACCAGTTCTTAATATTATTATTAACCTTTCTATAAATTCCACACATTTATACATTAAAAAAAAAATTGTATTTAATTTTATTAAAATGTATATAATATATATAGTTACATATACATGCAATATTTTTCCTTGACATATTTTATAATTTTTATATTGTAAGTGTTTAATGTGATATGCATAATATTGATGATATAGATAGATAGAATAATTCAAAATAAAGTTTATGTAAATATCATTTTCTTGTATGATTATTAATTAAATTTAAATATGAAGTTCTAATAGTTAGAAATATAAATCATTGTCTTAATTTATATGGACAAATATATCTCAAATATATCTTGATTTATATTTTTTCACTTTGGTAGTTTTATCTTTAATGAGGTGAGACAATCTATTTTTCTTCTTTCCTTCTCCTTTTCCACCCTTTTCCTCCTTCTTCACTCCAAATTTTCCCTTTTAATCCCTTCTTTTTCTTTTATTTTCCCATTTTTAGAGTTTTTATTTTTACTTAATTTTTACCCTCCATTTGACCTTTCCCATTTTCCTCACTCCTTTCAATTGGTTCATTTTTTATGTCAATATAATTTTATATTTTTCTTACCTCCATTCAACATCTATTTCTTATATATTTTCATCTTATCTCTCTTATGCTTTAAATTCAAATCCTTACATTTTCTTTTAGCATCTTTAGAAATTTCCACTCCTTTACATTGTTTATCTCAAGAAACAACCTACCTTATAACTATTACATATATATTTCACATTTCTATATTTAAAACTATTTTATTTTTTAATTATGCATTTATTAATTAAAATTATGTTTCCAAATTTATAATTAGAAATATAAACCATTATTATTTAAATTTACTTTAATATGATAAGCTTATTATAATATTTTCCTATGAAAATTTATTTGTATTATTTGATATAATACTTCATTTCACACGAATTACTAACATCTATTCTTCCATACAAACAAATTTAAGATGATTTAGCCGGGAAAACCAAGCAAGCTCCCATATTCATCTAGTAACCAACAAACCGCCATTTAGTAGGAGGGCCGCACTCTCTTCACATACCCCCATTTGAAGGATGATGGCATCTTCGGACATGTATGCTACCGCAAGCCAGACCTCAAAACCAATGTGGAAAAGCACTGTAAAACCTCGATTTCCGACGGTTCAAACCCCTCCAAGATTCTAGAGGAATTTGCCTCGACTTCTTCGAATCTATCGACAACGTCCAATAGCGTCTTTGAAATGTTCAACAGCATCTTCGAAATGCTTGAAGAACAGAGTACAACAGACATAATTTATATATTTTTTTGGCAGAATTTGACTTCAACCTCAATTATGTTCCTCGCTGTGTTCCATGCACTCAGACGCCGGCAGGAGTTTTGGATTTCCATTCTTGCAATTCCTAGATTACTCCCTCGTTGTAACTCTGGGCGTCCCCATTCCTATCTTATGCAGCCCAAAAGACGTCACCTCAAATAACAGAAGGTCAGGGAAAATAAATCTGAAATCCTAACTGGCAGAATATTTTGCCAAAAGAAAACTCCCTTAAATAGCAGATAGAGGCTAGATGGTAAATAAGTCAGTGCATGATATGCAGTGTAACGACATGGAACACAATTACAAGGAGACTTTGACAGAAGACCAAATTATCAGTTCCTCACAGGCTTTCTATCAGAAATGAACTGGATTTCTTCTTTGGACATGAACAATGAATATGAGAAACCTCTAATACGAATAAATATTGTCATTGATAACGCTGAAGGTTGTCTATCAAGTAGAACTACAATACCTCTTTCAATTTTCTGCTTGTAGAACCCCAAATGCAAATACAGATTTTGGAACTATCGTTTTTAAGTCACCCCTTGTCGTTTCTTTTGGAAACGTTACATTAAAAATTTGAAGCATCCTATTACCAAATCAACAACAGTAGCAAGTTACCTGCTCACATTCTTGCAATGGCAACGCGCTCAAGAAGGTGACTTTCTCCTGGTGGCTTGAGACACGGTCCACCCGAAGTAATAACTGTGCAATCCTTTAAATTCTGCCAGCATAGGAAAACAAAATAATGTCTTCACAATTGTCATTGAAGACCGTTCGATATCAACCACCTCTCGTGAAAACCTTTATTTCATTCATATTCCATGCAGCAGTTGCATCATTGCATTAGTAAAACGAATACCATTCCAACGCCTCCAAGTAGGTTTTCAAACAACTCTTCTGTAAGAATAATTATTTCACATCTGCCATCATCGTCACTGCCACCGCCTTCGCTCTTCAAACTTCCAGAAGTCACCATCGCCTCACCGCCTACAAAAACGAAAGGGCAGCATTGTCTAAAATATATTTGTTTAATTTATGTAACCGACATAAACATTGGCTATAAATAGAAGGATCACGGAGAGGCGGAGATCATCCACTCCCAGTTTTTTCTTGTTGGTGTAATTAAGCAACAGTAGCTGCAGTTCTCTGTGTTTTTTTTCCTGATCTCCTCTGTATTTCTGTTTTTTCCATCTGGTATCAGAGCCAGTGTGGAGTTGAAGTTCGTTGGAAGTCTTTATTCCCTGAGATGCAGTGAGAAGCCATTGTTATGTCCCTGAAATTCGTTGGTGTTTGAGGATAAACAGAACTGTCGTGTAGGGCACTTGTGACCAAAATAGTTGGTGTTGTTAAGGGATTGTTGCAGAGTGGAGTTGGAGTTGTTTAATGCTGCATTGAAACCATAATTGTGCTGGAGTGTGAAAGACTGACGAGTTTGGTGGAAGAGTTCAGCGGAACTGCAAAGGTGTTTCAAGCAGTTATGTGGTGTGGCATACCAGACTAACGAACTTGGACAATTCTGTATGAAATTTGGTGAAGTGGAGCCGCAATTTGCATTCTACCAACGAATGAGGTAAACCTGCACTGTGTACACATCTTTCAACCATGTGGATAATTGTTTTTTTTCAAAGCCCTTTGCAAAGTTTGAGAGACAATATCATTTGAAGTCACATTGAAGTTGGTTTTTAAAAAAGAAATGATTTATATGTTGTATTAAGGTACTTAAAAGGGTGTTCTAAAGTATTTTTCATAGAAGGTTTATTAAGGAAGTTGAAAAGGGCGTTTAAATTTTTTTTTTTTAAAAGAGGATGTCCATACTTTGGAAGGGTATTGGAAAGGAATTGAAAGTATTATAGTGTGAGAGTTTTTTTAAATTTTATTTGAGGATTTCAATTATTTGTGAGAGATGGCATCCAATACTAATACTGTTCAGACAATTCTTATTTTAACCGAGGAAAGTTATGATTCTTGTTTTATCCAAATGAGAACATTGTTACGTTCTCATGATATTTGAGGATTTGTTACTGATGGGTATCCCGAGCTTGCTAATGAGGTGGCAGAGATGGCTCTTGCAAATGTTGAACAAACATTGTTGAGAGATAACAAAACTAAGGGCAATAAATCTCTTGGCCTTATTCAACAAGGCTTAGATGACGTGATACTTTCAAAAGTATCAATTGCAGAGTCTTCGAAGAAGACGTAGGACATCCTTGAATCCTATTATAAGGGTGTAGCGAAATTAAAGAATGCAAGTTACAGAATTTGAGAAGATATTTCGAGAATCTGAAAATGAAAGACAGTGAAACTGTTGATGCTTTTATGGCTCAAGTCATGAGTGTTGTTAATCAATTGCAACAATATGGAGAAGACCTCTCAAACAAGAGGATGATCGAGAAAGTCCTTCGAAGTTTTCCAAAGAAATTTGAAGCTATTGTTGTATCCATAGAAGAGTTCAAGGACACAAGTCAAATGCAAATTGAAGATTTTACTGGTTCGTTGATTGCACATGAATATAGGATGTCAAGATATGAAGATAGTACGTTGGAGAATGCCTTCAAAACTCAGCTTCATTTTCATAAAGGAAGAGGTAGAGGAAGATTGAGTAAAAGAGGACGAGGGGGCGGAGTAGCTGATCAAAGATGTCCACGAGATAATTATGATCGTGAAGAGAAATCTTGGCAACGTCCTCCTAATTTAAGGGGGAGTTACAATAGAACGTGGCAGGAAATCAAAGGTATGATATGTCTAAAGTTCAATGTTCTTATTATAAAAGATATGGCCATTTTGCTACTAAGTGTTTGAAGAGGCAGGCAGATGTTGGTAAGCAATCTGCACACATCTCAGAAGAATTTGAAGATAATCAGAAGCCAGTGTTTATGACTTGTAACGTAAGTCAAGAATGTTCGAATGATATTTTGTTTTTACATAGCGGCTGCAGCAATCACATGACTGGAAACAAAGATTTTCCAATCTAGACACTAGTATTCAGTCTGAAGTTAAGTTGGGTAATGATATTAAGGTATGTGTTAAAGGAAAAGGAATGATTGTTGTTTATATTAGAGATGGTGATAGAAGTACAATTGATGATGTTTATTATATACCTAGCTTTAAATGAAATTTATTGAGCATTGGACAATTGATAGAGAAAAAGTAAAGTGTTCTTCAAGAATAATGTGTGTACTATCATTGAGAAATATCCAAGTAAGCAGCTGATAGCAAGAGTAGAAATGACAAAAGATAGGATGTTTCCGCTTAGAATGAGAAATGAATTGACTCCCTCCTTGAATGCTTACAAAACTAAGAATTTTGACGAGTCATGGTTATGGAATTTAAGATATTGTCATTTATATTTTGGTGGTCTAGATTTGCTACAGAAGAAACAGATGGTGAAAGGGTTACCCAGTATTCAAAAACCAACGAGCTCATGTGAAAGTTGTATACTTGCAAAACATCACAGACAAAAATTTGTATCTGGAGTTTCGTACATGGCGAGAGCTTCATTGGAGATTGTTCACACATATTTATGTGGACCAATGCAAACACCTCCTTTGGCTGGTAATGTTTACTTTTTTACTTTTATTGATGACTATAGTCGAAAAACATGGGTTTATCTTCTGAAACATAAATCTAAAGCATTTTCTGTATTTAAAAGATTTAAAGCTATGGATGAAAAGGAAAGTGAAAATCATATTAAAATTTTGAGATTAGATAGAGGTGGTGAATATATGCTAACGGATTTCATTGAGTTTTGTCAATCACATGGAATCAAGAGGCAGTTTACTTCACATTATACTCCACAGAAATAAGGAATAGCTGAAAGGAAGAATCAAACTATTATGAATATGGCTCGAAGTATGTTGAAGGAGAAGAATCTATCAAATGAATATTGGGGAGAAGAAGTAACTTGTGTTGTTTAAATTTTTAATAGAAGTTTGACTAGAGCGTGAAGGATCGAGTTCCTGAAGAAGAATGGAATGGTAAGAGTTGTCATATATCTCATTTAAGAATTTTTGGTTTCGTTTCTTATGCACGTTTTACTAAATAATTGAGAAAGAAGTTAGATGATAGAAGTTAGAATTGTATCTTTATTGGATGTAGTGACGAGTCTAAATCATATAGACTTTATAATCCCATCACCAAGAAATATATTATCAGTAGAGATGTTGAGTTCAAGGAAGAAGAAGCTTGGGATGGAAGCATAGATAAATTTGTTGCAAAGACAATTGTATTATCTCATGGAGATGATAATGAATATGAGAAAAAAACACAAGGTGGACAACCAATTCCATATACACCTATTGCAAGCACGCTAGTAAGCTAATCAGCAAGAGTTTGTCCATTACAATTCAGAACACCGAGAAATCATGAGCATGGAAAACCATCAGGTTATGGTGGACAACAAACAACAGGATCAGAGGTAAGTAATGATTATAATCCTACAATAGCTACATTGAAGAATAGAATTAAAGGTCAGAAGACTAGAAGCTTAAAGGAATTGTATGAGCAGAATGATGAAATAGATCAAGTTTCAAATTTTGCATTACTTGCATATGATCCAGTAAATTTTGATGAAGTTGTGAAAGAAAAAGTTTGGATAAAAGCCATGGATGAAGAAATTGATGCTATAGAAAGAAATAATACTTGGGAACTTGTAAATTTGCCTGAAGGTAAAAATACTATAGGTGTTAAATGGATTTACAAAACTAAAGTGAATGTTGAAGGTGAAATTGAAAAGCATAAAGCAAGACTTGTAGCTCAGGGGTTCAGTCAACAACTTGGTATTGATTATAATGAAACTTTTGCACCTGTAGCTAGACTTGACACAGTAAGAATGGTATTAGCTATTGCTGCACAAAATAAATGGAAAATATATCAGATGGATGTTAAGTCTGCATTTTTAAATGGTTTTCTGGAAGAAGAGGTTTATGTGAAACAACCTCGTGGATATGAAATTGATGGTCAAGAAGATAAAGTTTACAAATTAAAGAAAGCATTATATGGATTGAAATAAGCACCCCGAGTATGGTATAGTAGAATTGATGAATATCTGAATAACAATGGATTCATCAGGAGTCCAAGTGAGCCAAATTTGTATACAAAAGTAAACGAGGATGGTAAAATTTTGATTGTGTGCTTGTATGTTGATGATTTGATTTTCACTAGAGATCTCTCAATAGATGATTTTAAGACAAGCATGAAAAGATAATTTGATATGATTGATTTAGGCCTAATGAAATATTTTCTTGGTATTGAAGTAACTCAATCTGAAGATGGTATTTTCATTTTTCAATCTAAGTATGCAAAGGATATATTGAAAAGGTTTAGGATGGAAAATTGCAAGCCAATTGTAACCCCAATTGCAATTGGTACAAAACTCAGTAAGGATGATCATGGTTCAGATATTGATCCAACCTTGTTTAAACAATTGGTTGGAAGTCTTATGTATTTGACTGCAACAAGGCCCGATATAATGTTTGGTGTAAGTTTAATTTCTAGATTCATGGAGTCTCTGAAGAGTACCCATTGGCTAGTTGGAAAAAGGATTTTAAGATATGTTTCTGGAACAAGAAATTATGGTATCCTATATGCATATGATTTAGATTTTAAACTAACTGGATATACAGATAGTGATTTTGCAGGTAATATTAATGACAAGAGGAGCATATGTGGGTATGTGTTCAGTTTTGTTTTAGGTGCAGTTTCATGGGAATCAGTGAAGAAATCCATTGTGACTCTATCATCAACTGAAGTAGAGTATGTTGCAGCCACAACAACAACATGTCAAACTGTGTGGATGAGAAGAATTTTGAAAGAGTTGTTGCATGAACATAAAGAACCCACTCATATTTTCTGTGACAACAAATTTGCTATTGCATTATCAATAAATCATGTTATAAATAAGAAGAACAAACATATTGATATGAGGTATCATTTCATTCGAGAATTAGTAAGCAATAATGAAATATGTATGGAGTTCTATAGATCAGAAGATCAGTTTGCAGATATATTTACAAAACCGTTGGGAAAAGAACATAGGGGTATGCATGATGTAATGAAATTTTGATGTAGTAGCAAAGTTTTGTTCTTTTTTGTGAAATAATTAAGGGGGAGAATGTAAGAATAATCTCACAGGGAGAACATAGGGGTATGCATGATGTAATGAAATTTTGATGTAGTAGCAAAGTTTTGTTCTTTTTGTGAAATAATTAAGGGGGAGAATGTAAGAATAATTATTTCACATCTGCCATCACCGCCACCGCCTTGTCTCTTCAAACTTCCAGAAGTCACCACCGCCTCACCGCCTACAAAAATGAAAGGGAAACACCGCCTAAAATATATTTGTTTAATTGATGTAACCAACATAAAAATCTTCTATAAATAGAAGGATCACAGAGAGGCGGAGATCATCCACTCCCGGTTTTTTATTGTTGGTGTAATTAAGCAGTTGTAGTTGCGGTTCTCTGTGTTTTTCCTGATCTCCTCTGTATTTTTGTTTCTTTCAGCTTCCAAGAAACAACTTCTTCAACTAGGAAGCACTCAACTCTAATGGCAGTCCACCAAGAAAGAGGAGCGTTGAAGAAGGTCATAAACAAGTGATTACTCAACAGGGTGGATGAACTACCCACTATAATATCACTAAGATAATCAAATTGGAAACCAAATAAACTGTATATTAATGATTATCTCAATTAATAATGTACAATGTGTAACAGGAAACATTTGAATTAGTTTCCAAGTCTTCTTGAACTCGAATAACTAGTCAAACTGACCCAAGCTTAATCCTGAAAATTAAATGTCTAACCGTCACAAGCCTTCCTTCATTCTTATTCCCTAAAGAGCATACTATCACTCTAATCCCGCTTGATGTAGTTGTTCTGGCTACTCAGGAAAATCTCTAGTGTTGCTTATTAACCCTGAAGGTTATGTGGGGAAATTCCACAATCTTTATGAAAGACTATAGATTGGTCATATTAACTATGGTTGGAACTATATGAAATCCTCAAATAAAACCCCTTTCTCTACCTACATATAGGATTCTCATGCAATAATCCTCTTTATAACCCTTAGCACCTCGATGTTTAACTCATAATACACACACCTCGTGTTTAATCCTCTATCAACAAGCTCGGCTCTGAAGGCACCTGGGCTTCACTTGACTTTCCAAAGAACTATCGACTTATGGCTAGACGCTCTGCTTAAAAAGATCTTAATAAAACTCATGTTTACATATGGAATATGTTTCAAGCCAATTTCGTCATTCGGGATTTGGATTAGTCTAGATCTACCACTCTTCGTTGTACTTGGATGTCATATGGCTTGGATATACTTTCAAACTATTATATATGAGGGTCACGGCCTGGATGTCATGCACAAAACATTTTAGTGCTTAGATGCCCATATTTCATAAGCCATGTGTAGCCAAACTTCAATAAAAGAAAGAAATGTGACCTCTCTTGCATGTGGGGTCCATAGGGTGGTCGTTTTGGATGTATCCCTCCCAGCTGGGATAGTTGCTCGATTTGGGAATCTCGTTGGCTTTCCTATGTAGATAGGAGTTGTCTTTAGTGCGATTTTTTGTATTTTGTTATTTAAATTGGTTTTTTGACCGTATATATGGATTCAGCACCCTGAAAACCCCTAAGGAACTTCGAATGTGCAGTTATTACCCATCAAACTTAGGACTTCAATAAATTATTGCTAGATTTTAGAGAAATTAGAGTGGAAAAACCCACCAGAAAAACTTCCAAAAAGTCACACTACAAACAACTCGATATAGATATGTTATGAATATCAGATGCACATAGCTATAAGTTTTGGGCTTGCCAGTGTATACTTTGGTCCTTTCCATTAATCCTTCAACCTCTTAAACTATGCATTAATTTCACTCATGGGGCTTTTGACCTAGGTTAGTCTTTGTTTGTCGTCCTCAAGTTATTATGAATCTTGAATTTCTCAAGTTGAACCATGAATTGCACTGGTCTAGTGCTCACTAGAACTCCACTCAATCTTCGAATAAGTCTTCTGACCCTTTAACTGAGGTTTGACTTTGTCACATAACTCTATGTATTCTCATCCAATTATAGGAAAATTTGAACACAATAAATGTTCGCCTCCCTTTAACAAATGGTATCATTCCATACTTATAGACAAAGGAATTAAACATAGGAATTACCTGAAAATCATGTTCTAATAAATTCATAAAGACATATTCACAGAGGATTGGTAAAACTTTTTTTTTTCACTATTGAACTCTCCTGCTCCTCCTTGAGCTATTTTGGCTCTACTCTTGAGAATCCTTTTCAATTACTTGAACTCTATTGGCCTTGTAATTGTACACACATGTATAAAATTTTCTATTAATTATAAAATATCTTAATAAAACAAAGGATATTTGGATCTCTGTCCCAAAACCTCAATTTTAAAATTGTCAATTTTACTAAGGCCCACTTGGCCCAAAACACGGGTGCATCAAAATAAACCTTAATTTTAAAATTGTCAATTTTACGAAGGCCCACTTGGCCCAAAACATGGGCACATCAAAATAAATTTCTAGCCCAATAGTCCCAGATTAGTATAGAATTAAGACACATGTATTTATATCAAAAGCCTCTATATTTCTAATTTATACAAATTATATTTGAGGGAAATAAAATTCCTTTCGGAAATTTCATGACCCCATTGGGATCTAGAAAAAAAAATGAGTTGCCTAGGACTTATTCTCCTGTACCAATAATGGGTGATCACTAATTGAGCTACCCTTGTGGAATTTTTTTTTTAGAGGAAAACAACTTTGGATTTATATTAAAAGGATAAATCTAGTACATTGTTCAAGATGTATGATACATCTATAATTTTATTGTGGATAATACTTAGAAATGGACCAAAAAGTGTCTACATACAAAATATATGTGCCCAAGCAAGTTCTCAGACTTCTTATCATATATTTTGGAGAGTAAACCAAAAACAAGATTTAGGATATTTCTTACATAGATCAAAGCATAGTTTTAAAGCCACACTAAAAAAAATAGAAGATATAAAAAAGTAAAGCATATGATGCTAAGGGAGATTAAGTAGGCCCTCATCCCGGGTGGCATTCTCTTCGACATATATGTACCTCATAACACCATATGCCCCTCTGAGACCTTCCTTTGATAGATTATCCACCTCCATATTGGCTTCCCTATATATATAATTAATAGAGATGATGGTTAGGATACCCATAATATGTTTGATCCTGTCAATCCATCCAAATACTGAAGGAGGATAAAAAACAATATGTCCATGTATACCTTCTATGAGAGTTATTGTATCACCATATACATGGAGATTGTTTACATGTTTATCTTTTGCTAGCGAGAGTAATCCCCATAATGCTAATATTTTAGCCCTTGTATTGGTGCCTAGTCCTCCATTCCAAGAAATTTTATAATGTAATCTTTCATTTATCTTGAGTACAACTCCACATCCACATATGCCAAGTTGTGTCACTCGATCAAAAAAACTTGTAGGTAAGCTAAGAACAGGAGGACAAAGGAGATATGATAAATATTTTTGTGTGTCAGTATCTCGGGAGAAATATGACATCCAAATTATGATCCTATAGCCTATTCAGTTTGTGTTAATCAACTTCCCTTCAAATAAACAATGATTGTGAGCATTCCAAATCTCCCAAATTATGTAGATTGGAATCTCCTTATATTTTATGTCACCTATAGTCCAATATGTGATGCATTGTTCTAAATTGTGAGCCCATCTGATGGGAAGTTTTAGATAGCATGATATATGACTCCATACTAGTATGGTATTGGGGCATAGAAAGAAGATATGAGCACAATATTCTAAGTCATTTCTGTAGAAAATATAGTATCCGGGTCCCGAGAAACAAGATTCAAGAGATAATCCCATGTAAGAGTTTTATTCCTGTACATGAGCCAGGTAAACAATATGACTTTGAGGGGGATTCGCCATTTCCAGATTTTATGGAACCAGGATGGGGTATGTAGGTCATACATTTGCTTCATGTAAAACTGATATGACTCTGCCACAATAGTCGACTGATTGTGAATTCTCCCACCCCAAGTAATACAATCCCCATGTTCATTGAAATAAAGGCCAACCATTCGAAGTTGTTTAATATATCCATATCATTCCTCAACTCATTTCCCCTCTAGGCTCAGTTCTACCGCCCCTTTCCAAATTTGGCAACTCGCTTGCCACTGTTTGATGACTTGGTATAGAAAACATTATCCTCTTGAGTGTATAGTGTCTAATGTATGCCCTGTAATATCATATCACCATTAGTTCCTTTGATGATGTCTGTCCCAATCAAAATCTTATGCCTGTTTCCAAATGCCCATGTCATCCTCATACGCCACCAGTGGAAAATTTTTATGAAACTCTGCCATATCTAATATCCCTTTGTTCTGGTGGGTTTGAGATCTCTATACAGGGTGTTTATGTCAATACCCCTCAAATACTTGTCGTGTTTGATGCCCTACCAGACCCCTTGTCCATTTAGAGCCCTCCAAAGGATTTGATCAGCAAAGAGTATCCAAAAACTCTTGCATCCAAAAATCCCCATCCACTGTATTCCTTTGGCTTAGTCAAGATGCCTTGCGTGCACAGATGAAATTTAGAGGTCGCCCCTGTCCTGGACCAGAGGAATCTAGATATGATAGTTCTAATCTTTGAAGAGATGGTAGAAGGAATCATAAATAAATGTTCCCAATATACAAAAATATGTTGTAGAACGACTTGAATAAGTATATATCTTCCTCCCATAGTGAGCCATTTGTGTGACTAAGTTTTTAGTTTCCACTTGTATTTATTCACCATCCATTTCTAGTCATTATTCTTATAGTTGTTGGGCTTGAGTCTAAATCCTAGGTAGGTGAGGCTGACATCAAGGGGGGAACTCAAACTCTGAGAATGCCTGCAATGAAATCTATATACAACCTACCATTAGAAGAGTAATAAAGAATACATTTGTTGTCATTTGTTAGAAGCCCATAGGATGCACCATATCAAAGAAATATATAGTGTAAAGCAGACCACTGTGATCTAGAAATGATACCAAAGGTAAGGATATCATCAACAAACAAAAGAATGAGTGATATTCACACACTTAGATATGGATAAGACCTGAAAAGGACCTCCTGACTATGCCTCTCTAATTCTCATACTAAGATCATCCACAACAAGGATAAATATTAATGGGGAAAGTGAACACCCATGTTGAGCTCGTGTACCTGCACGGAAGAAAGGAGTGGGGAATTATTTGATCAAGACTACATAACAAACGGAAGATATACAAGCCATGATCCACTCCACATTATGTGACTGAAGGCCAAACTTATTGAGAATGATTTGGATGTATGACCAGTCCACATAGTCATAAGCCTTATGAAAGTCAACTTTCATAACAATTTCCTCCTTCTTTTTGGTATGAATAGCGTGGATACATTATTGTGAAATTGTAATGCCGTCGTGAATCTGATGGTTGTGTAAAAAACCAAACTGTTCTCGAAAGATATGTATAGATAAGACAGTTGTGATTATCCTCACAATCACTTTTGATATTAGCTTGTAGAGGATGTTACAGAGGGAGATAGATCTGAAATCCCTGAAGTTTTGTGGAGAAAAGGATTTCAAAATGAGTGGTATGAAGGTAGAATTTTATAGCACCAATAATATTTCCCCGAGTTCTGGACTCTTCCATAATATCTAATAGACTCGATCCCATCAACTCAAAAAAATGTAGAAAAAACTCCACAGTCCAACTGTCTGGTCCTGGGCATTTGTCTCTAGCGAAAGAATTAAGAACTTGTAATATTTCCTCTAATTCTATTGGGCGGTAGAGGGTTTCATTTTATGTTTCATCAAACATGACTGGATAAATATCTGAAGCCCATATCTGTTCCATATAATCCAAATCCTCTCTGGTCTTATAAAAATGTTGAAAACATTTAACCACCTCTTTTTGTATCTCAAGACTAGAGTGCTTGGTCTCCCTGTCAAATGATTCAATGTGCCAAATGTTGTTGGTATGCTTCCTGTGATTTGCATAATGATGGAAGAACTTGTGTTACAGTCACTGTCACATAAGCATATCTCTCTGCTTTTGAGCCTCGAGGTTTCTCCTATATTTTTAGAATTTCATTCTTCCTATCTTCCATTGATTTCAAATATTCCAATTCCCGTGGAGTCGTATTTTTCAATTCCATGCCTCTGCCAAAAACGAGATGTCACTAGTGAGCTTCTGTAATTCCAAGATCATCTGTTTTTTTTTTCTCTCCCATATTCTAGACATTATTTTAATGATATTGAGTTTATAAGTAAGGGCCCTCATCACAGAGTCTTCCAATCTTTCGATGGTCTCGACCCATGTGGAAGTAACCAGTTCATTATAATCTTTATCCTCCAACCATACCCTGTTAAATTTGAAAGGTATCCCCTCACGGATATTTTCCATCCTCCACTGTAGTAAAATGGGAAGGTGATCAGATAAATATGTCTTATGTACACAAGACTTCATGTTTTCAAGGATATCCACAAGATTTTCATGTACCGAGAATCTATCTAATCACTTATGGATATAATCTTCACGCACTCTACAATTATTCCAAGTGGGGGAAAGGGGACAATGACATATGTCCACCAAATTATTTTTTGCAAAGAGACTGTGTAATCTATCAGCGAAAGGATCTTGTTGACATAGAAATCCACAAGACTCCTCTCCTGAAAGAGTAGCATTAAAATCACCGTCCATGATAACTCTAAATCTTGAGAACATTACTTTGTTGTATACAATCCTAGAAAGTAGTGTGATTTCTATAGGGTACGCATAGGTTGAGATGTACGTGGTAGGGTAATCCCATGAATTGACTAGTCATGAGAATGCCCACAAAAAGACTATAAGCATGCAAGTCCGCCCACTCAAGATCCCACATTGAAATAAGACCGCACAATGAACCAGAAGAGCTCACACCAATAATTTTCCATGTTGGACAAATAGAACAAAAGTATGAGATAGCTCGAGAAGAATACACAAAGGTTTCTTGAATGACAATGATGAAGGGGAGAATATTCCTAATCAAGTGGCGAGGACCCAATTGTTTGGAGTGGAGTGAAATAATCTTAATCATGGAGCCCCTTAAGCCAGATTCAATTCCCTAAGGGTCTGAGAGTTAGAAGAAGCAATGATAGGAAGATTCGTTAATCTAGAAGAGTCACAAAAAAGTAGTCTGAGAAGCAAGACGACCACGGAAAATGTCGATTGCCTTTTCTCACGGTCTTACATATGAGGATATTAATAAGGGAACCAGGAATAATGTAAGGAGAAGAGGGGTGAGCACAACCCTTGTGTATAGTCAAGGCTTTCAGATCCATGACAGAGTTGAGTAATAGGAGTAGAGTATGTTGGGTTGTGTTATATTTTTTCCACGACTAGCCGACGTAGTTAACAGGGGGTTAGAAGGGGGGTGGAGACCCCGCTTTGTTTTGCCGATTGCGTAGAGGGGGGGTCACAAGGAGTTTGAGGGGTGCAAGTAACCCCACTCTATGGGGTCTGGGGCAGCGCCCCAGAAAATTTTGTTTTTGGACCCTACATTAGGTTGGGCGGACCTACCTATGGTTTTGTGCACGATTTTTCACTCATGGTTTTGGACGCGATGGTTTTTGGTCCATCATTTTGGACGCGATGGTTTTTGGTCCATCATTTTGGACGCGATGGTTTTCGATCCATCGTATTAGATGCTTTGGCATGTATAAATGTGTATTGTAACATTGAAAGGAACATAATGAAAAATCAAGCTAGTAGTCTCGGTTTTGGGATCCAGGGGAAAATCTCTATGTATATGTGTTTTATGTTTTATGCTCGCATTGTTTATTTTTTGTGTTTTAGAATTCATATGCAGGTAATTTCTGTACCGGCTTAAAACCTAAATTTGGTATTAGAGCTGTTTTGGGTTCAAGGGGATGCCTTTGTTTCTAAAGGGTTTCGCTCGGGCCTGTGGGAGACCCTGTTCAGTGGGAGATCTGCGAGATCGATTCTAGTGGTAAAAGAAGATGGCGAGCAGTGGAAAGATAGAGATCGATAAATTTAGTGGTCATAGTTTTGAGTTGTGGAAACTGAAGATGGAGGATATGTTGGTGGATAAAGATCAGTGGATCATGGTAGATTCGAGTACTAAACCACCAGGACTGTCTGATGAAGAATGGAAGAAGTTGGATCGGAACGCAAAGACCACAATACGAGTGTGTGTCTCAGATTTAGTATTGTTGAATGTATCAGGGGAAGCTATGGTGAAGGCTTTTTGGGACAAGTTAGGGACTTTGTACCAATCTAAGTCTCTCGTGAATAAAATGTTCCTACGGAAAAAGCTGTATAACCTGAGGATGAAAGATGGAGACTCAGCGACAGAGCATCTGAACGCATTTAATATTGTGTTAAGTTAGTTATTATCTATTGATATTAAAATTTCAGATGAATATAAGTGCATCAGTTTGTTTTGTTCTCTACCAGATTCATGGGATAGTCTGGTTATTGTAATAGGTAGCAATGCAACTGCCTTGCAATTTGATGAAATAGTCTCATCCTTGCTGATGAAGGAAATGAGACAAAAAAAATATGGAGAGACAAAATGGTGATGCATTTTCTGTATGAGGACGGTCCCAGAACAGAAATAAAAATAATTCATCGAGTGGGAGATCTAAATCTTCAGGAAAACCTTTAAAGGTGGTGTGCTAGAAATGTGGAAAGGAAGGGCACTACAAAAGGGACTGTAAATCTAAAGCTCCTTATAAAGGAAAGGGATCTGATTATGCTCCTTCTACAGAGGTGAAAACCATCTCAAATGAAGGTGGGGATGTGTACTTGGCTTCTTCAAGTACACAAGTAGATCATGAGGCATGGTTGATTGACTCAGGTGCATCCTTTCAATTCACTCCCCATAGAGAGTGGTTCTGCGAGTATGGGAAATACGATGGTGGTGATGTCTTCTTAGGGGATGATAGGAAGGCTAGAATCATTGGTCATGGAAAAGTAAAGTTGAAGTTGCAAGGTGGAAGGGTTAGAACACTTCTGGGTGTTCTGCATATTCTTGCATTAGCCAGAAATCGATTTCTGTAAGCAAGCTAGATGATGCAGGTGTAAAAATAGTATTCGAGAAGGATGCCTAAAAGATGGTTTAGGGAGCAATGGTATTGATGCGGGGAGTTCAGATTGGAACTATGTACAAGCTGCAAGGTAGCATTGTTTTTGATGGGTGCAACAGTTACGTGGTTCCTGAAAGTGGAGCAGAAAATCTAGTGGTTTCTAGAGAGAAGACCATGTTGTGGCATCAAAGGCTTGGACATGTTGGAGAGAAGGTCCTTCGAATACTTCATGGTATAGGTATGGTAGAAGTTATGAGTAATAGCTCTCTGGATTTTGATTTCTGTGAAAATTGGGTATATGGGAAGCAGAATCGGGTGAGTTTCCCCTCTGGTGGTAAGAGGACGAAACAGATATTAGAGCTTGTGCACAATGATGTGTTTGGACTTGTGAAGGTTCCATCACTAGATAAGTCTATATACTATGTATCATTTATAGATGACTTCTCAAGGAATACATGAATATATTTCCTTAAGAAAAAATCTGAAGTCTTTGATAGGTTTAAAGAATTTAAGGCTTTGGTGGAAAACCAGGCAGAGAAGAAGATAAATGTTCTAAGGACGATAACGATGGAGAGTTTTGCAGTAAGGAATTTGAATAATTCTGTAAGAAGTGTGGTATAGCATGGAAGAAGACTACTCCATATACACCTCAACAAAATGGAGTTGCAGAAAGAATGAATAGGACATTGATGGAAAGGGAAAGAATCATGCTGAGTGGTGCTAGGTTAGGATAAGAATTCTAGGCAAAGGTGGTGGATACTGCATGTTACCTAGTCAACAGATCACCTTCATCAACGTTGGAGGATAAGACTCCACAAGAGGTATGGACTGGTAAGAAACTCTCTCTTTCACATCTGAGGGTATTTGGATGTGATGCATATGTACATGTTCCAAAAGAGAAAAGAAAAAAGTTGGATAGTAAATCTGAAATGTGCATCTTTATTGGATATAAGGATGGTTTAAAGGGTTATAAGCTTTGGAACCCAGTAACAAGGAAGGTGTTATGCTCTTAACCTGCAAAGTAATACCCAGATACAGAATATGCAAAGAAAAGATACCCAGAACACAGAATATGTGAAGAAAAGATACCCAGAACACATAATAGCAATGATTTTATTATTCAAAGAGCAATGTTCACATGCCTCTTCGAGGGGGCAACCTCCAATAGAGCAGAGCTCGATTACAAAATAAGACATGATGCTCCTCGCAGGGAGTCTCTATCCTTTATATATGACTCATACATGCAATACCACAGGCCAATACCGTGGGTTTTATTAATACCATCTATCTAATACTACCGCCCATTTACAACTAACTGTGATCCCGTCATTAATTGCGGGTTAACCACTTACAAATATTAATATGGGCTTTATTGACTCTTGACTATGACGTGATCCCATGACATAAATAAGGGGGTTAGGGTGGGACCCTAACAGAAGGTTGTGTACAGCTAAGAGGTGGTGTTAAGAGAGGTGAAAGATGTTATTAAACATGAAGTCCAACCAAAAGAACCTGAGAAGATAAAGTTTGAGCTTAAGGAGGAAGATTCAGACTCTACAATAGAGGGGGAATCAGAAGATGAAGAGCCACAAACTTTGGGTCTAAGAAGATCAGTTCGAGAAAGAAGGCAGCCAAAAAAGTGTAGTCCATCTGCTTTCTATTCAAATTTTGCTTTATTTATTACTGATGATGATCCCATAACTGTGAAGGAAGTAGTAGATTCATAGGATGGAAAACTCTAGAAAGAGCCTGGCATGGTTGATGAAATGGCGTCTTTGCACAAAAATGAGGCATGGGATCTGATGGAGTTGCCGGCTAGAAGGAAACCCATTGGCAACAAATGGGTGTTCAAGAAGAAGACAAATGCAGAAGGAAAGGTGGAGAAATACAAAGCTCGGTTGGTAGCAAAAAGGTTATTTCCAAATGCCAAGAATTAATTTTGGTGATATTTTTTCTCCTATTGGCAAGGTAGCTTCTATTAGATTACTTATATCTGTTGTTTTTGCTTTTGATTTTGAGGTAGAACATATGGATGTGAAGACAACATTTCTTCACGGGGATCTGGAAGAGGAGATCTACATGAAGCAACCTGAAGGTTTTGCAGTGAAGGGTAAGAAATAATTGGTATGCAAGTTAAAGAAGTCTATGTATGGGTTAAAACAGTCACCAAGGATGTGGTATCAGAAATTTGACACATTTATACGGGGACTTGGATTCATCAGAAGAAAAGCAGATCAATGTGTGTATTTTAAATTAATTGGTGAATGTGTTATTTATCTGATCTTGTATGTGGATGATATGTTGCTGGTTGGAAATGAAAAAAAATTACCCAGGATTTGAAGACCTATTTTTCCTTCAAATTCAACATGAAAGATCTTGGTGCTACAAACTATATTTTGGGCATGGAAATTAAAAGAGATCGAACAAAGAGAAAGCTCTAGTTAAATTAGAGGAAGTATGTCGAGACAATATTGCAGAGGTTTAATATGCAGGATAGTAAACTGGTGAAGGTTCCTATTCCTGTAGGTGTAAATGTATCTGCTGAACAGTGTCCCAAGACACAAGAATAGGAAGAGGACATGCCCCATGTTCCATATGCAAGTGTAGTCGGTAGCCTGATGTATGCGATGGTATGTACTAGACCAAACATTGCACATGCAGTGGGAGTATTGAGCAGGTTTATGTCAAAACCAGGGAAGGATCACTGGATAGCAGTGAAGCGAGTTTTCAGGTATTTGCGTGGCATTAGTGGTTATGGTTTGTGCTACCAAGGAAGACCAGGATTGGATAGAGCATTGGATATTCGTGGCTTTGTTGATGCATATTAGGCTAGAGATATGAATCAGAGAAGATCTAAGTGTGGGTATGTGTTTAACTATTTGGAGGTGCATTCAGTTGGATGAGTAAGAAACAATCTGTAGTGGCACTATCAACAACAGAGGCAGAATACATGGCAGCCACTCATGCAAGCAAGGAAGTAGTTTGGTTGCAGAGATTGTGTTCAAGTATGGGGTTAGTACAGTGAGCTATAAGGATACACTGTTGGTGAGCTCCAGTATTGCAGCATACTCTTGGGACTCCCTACTTTACTTTTATCAACCCGGTAGTTCGTAAAAAACTTGGAAGCAACGATGTTGTATGCACAAGTACTAGTTCTTACTGCAAGTCGTCACTTGATTAGCTGGCACAAGTTTGCTAGGAGCTCAAGCCAACTTCTATGAGTTCTCAGAAGAAGATTTTAACTATGATGGAAGGAAGCTAACTCAAAAGAGGCTATTCTATTTGCAGAAAGAAGATGAAAACTGAAAGGAAACACAAACTCTAGCAAACCCTAGTTTTACCTACTAACCCTACTTTTGCAAGAAAAGAGATGGAAACTACTGAAATGGATTTCATTGACTTCTAAAAAGCTAAAATGCATGTGTTCAAGCTACTTCTGAAGGAAAATATGGAAAAATCATATTTTTGTACTTTTGAGCAATCTTATGCAGAATTATTATGCTTGTGCTTTAACTATTTGTCACTATGCAGAGTTTTAGTGGTGAAAGGAAATTGGAATGGGCATTTACAGGAGGTCGGGAAGGTGTGGAGAGGACCCAAGGAGTTCCTAGTACCCTTCTAGAGATTTCCACTACGATTAGACTTCGAAAAATTGCTCGCATTAACTTCTACAGGAGGCTGGAGGGGATCTACAAGAAGAGGCTGAAAGTGGTTTTTGGAGGTTTGAAGGTGGAAAAACAGTGGGAAAAGGGAAATGGAGGCTGAATAGGGATTTTAAGGGGTCTAGGACCTTGTAAATGAAGATTAGGAGTGAAGGAGATGGTTGATTTATTCAAAGGTCAAGGAAACAATTTTGCACAAGAACGTAGAAATTAGGGCAGTTTGGGAAAGTATAGCGAATGAGGGGAGGAAATATTGAGAGATGGACTGGAGCAGGTTGTGTGATAGAATAATGATAAGCTGGAGTGTCTTATAGGTGAGTTGCACACTTCTTTTCAAAACTGACCCAAGCAAGAAATAAGAAAACAAAGTTTTACCTATTTTCTACCTATTTCTGACCTAAAAACCAAAAAAGTGTTGAACAGAACTTTATGGATAGGAAGTTATGCAAGAAAGCTATGGAAACTAAATAAGAAAAAATCTAAGCATATAAACACAACTGATATCAACTTCTCCAACTCGAAATCTAACACTAGCAATTGCATTGGAAAGCAAAAACATTGTTTTGGTGGCAACAAGAGTGCCTTGGTCTCAATTCATGGTCCCAAGGAGGGAGAAAGGAGATCAAGGCCTGCTTGGTAGCCTTTTTGTGGATCTTTTTTTGTTATCAAACTATCCAATCAACCTGAAGCAATAACAACTATTTTAATCATAAAAAACAACCTAAGTAACAAAGCAAGATTTAACCTAAATAACAGAAATTATTTCATGAATGAAAGAAAACACGTATAAATACACAAAGGAGGTGTTGGGCACTTGGGTTGGGCCCAACCCCAAGAGATACAGTCCCCTAGGAAAGATCAGTGCTGGTTAAAAGCTGGATTCATCTTCATTGATAAAAAAAATAATAGTTACATCACAAAACTGTCTTCAAAAAGAGCTCGAAAATGAGTCGAGTACAATGTTGCACTAAAGTGCAAAAATAGACTATCAAATGGCTAACCTACTAAGGCTTGAAGCCTTCTTATTTATATAAGTGAGGACTCCCAACAGTCCTCCTAAACTTTAGAAGCTCGGCTGCCTAAAACTGCAGATAACAACCACTTCACTAGACCTGCTCGGCTGCCCCTTGAAATCATCTTTTGTGGGTTGTTTGAACTCCAAGATGTTAATGGTGAACTCAAGGAAGGGGTCATTTAATGCAGGAGACACCCCTCCTACAAGTCCTCCGCCTTGTTTCTTCGAATTTGGTTGCCAATTTGCTCATAAATGCCTGGTCTTGGTCCAAAAATGTCCAAAAATCTGCAATAAACACTCATTAGACTTTGTGGTAAAGTGACTATCCCCATTCACTCAATTAATGTAAATATATACAAAAACATGCACAAAACTATGGAGAATGGTGGATTAAATGAAAATAATAGGCAGAATGAGCCCATATAGTTACCCATTTCTGGGGCTCATCATCACCCCCCTGCTGAATGTGTTGCTCATCCTCTGAGCAACTAATCTAGTTCTTCATATTTGATAGCTTTAACAGCCTCCCTGACATCCCAGGCCTTTGATGTGATATCCTCTTCTATGTCATGAAAGCCTGCCTTTCTGTCCACTTCCTCCCATTGTTTCTATTCCTCCTCTTCTTTAACCCCTTCCAATTGTCCTAGCAGTAGTGGGGGACTGAACTTAAGACCAATCCAGTTGGCTTTCAAGTTTTCAATTGATTTTTTGTATAGGGGTACTCTCCTCATAGCTTCTCTCATTCTGGTTGGGGAGTGATACTCCCTTATCTTTAGGCTATGGGACAATGTATTCCATCTTCTTGTGCAAGCATGAAGACAATTATCACCAAACAATCTCTCCATATCTTCAAAGTGAGCAATAGCATGTGCTTGCCTTTCAACATAGTCAGGTGCAATCTGAGGGTTGTCTGCAAGGTGCTGGTGGGCATATATGAGAGTTGAGGGATCTTCTAGTTCTACCCTTATCATGAGGGGCTCACTTAGCTCCCTGGTCATAATCTTCTGAATTTCTACTACCCTCTTTTCCTCATGGCTCAACCAAGAAGCCATAGCCATGAGTTGTAGGTCTCCTAATGCAGCGTTTGGATCCCATAGATTCATGTTAGGAAGTGCCAGGTTATGTAAATAGAATTTTGCTAACTTGGCCTTATCTTCAGCTGAGCTACTATCACACAAATGCACAAACTGATTATAATTCTGGAATGGGATTGTGCCCCTTTGGGCCAATGTTTCAATTTGGAATTGAAGCCATTGGTATTTAATATACGATGCATAGGATCTAGTTGGTTGTCTACATTGCAAGGCTTCCATTACCTAGCTGGCCATGCAGGCCATTTGGGCTTCTTTTTCCTGCAACTGCTTTTTTAAAATCTGCACTTCATTTGCTACCTGAGACTCTTTTTCTTGTAGCAGTTTCATTAGCATTTCAACATCAGCTTGTGGCTCTCCCTCTTGCTATTGTTTCTCTATTGCTTCGTTGTGAATTAGGGGACCTTCTTGCTATTGCTACCCTCCCAAAATGGACAGCTTATCTCCCTTGTGAATTTCCTGTTGCTGTAACTGCTTTTTCAGCAGTTCATTTTCTTCCTGTAGATGTGCTCTTTTACTACTCTCTATGTGCCTTACCATGGCCAACTCCCCTCTTAATTCCTTTAGCTTGTCCTCCATGTGCCCTATGTCTTCAACTCCTTTAGATTTAGCAATTTGCATCCATGTGTGGGTTCTGACCCTTTCTTTTTCTAATTCAAAGAATAGAGGCACAACGAATTTTTGTGGGATGATCTTCCCACCCTCTAGCAGATTGTAATAGGAGCCTAAATTAGGCTGAGGGCTTGGTTCAGGTATTTCTTTGGCCTTGCCTTCCCCTTGTGACTATTCTGCTGCCTTCTCCTCCAATTTTTCAGTTTCTTTCAGCTTGGCTAGTGTTTCCTGTAGAGATGTTTCAGCTTCTTGTAGAACTGCCTTTGAGTCCATCAACTTGATTCTTTCCTTCCAGGTGGAGGTTTTGGGACTTCCTCTCTCATAGGTGATAGAGATCTTGGAGGGAGATTCTACCTTCTTTTCAGTGGGTGTATCCTCAATGACAATTGGTTCCTTTGATGGTGGTTGGGGTTTTCCCACTTTGATCCTTGTGCTTCTTCTGGCATTAAAATACATAGAGGTTTGCCTTTTTCTTTTTCCTTTTTGTTTTGGTGGTGTGCTTAATGCAGAAAGCACAGCTCCTGCTTCCCTTGCCAATGTTTCAGGGGATGTTTTTTTTCTGCTGTTATTTTCCTTCATTTCCTACAACCTTTTCTATGTCTATTGTTTCTGCTTGTGTCTCTGCTATCTCTAGTGGTGTCTTTTCTTTTTCTTGTTGGGTCCGTGCCTTGCCTGAAGCAGTCTTCTTTTAGGCTTTTTTGGCTTTTTTCTTCTCAACCTTTGTTCTTTTTCTCTTCTCATTTTTTCTGCCTTAGGCTCAGCAGTAGTTGTGTCAACATTATCCTCTTCTTCCTGTTTCTCCTCCGTTTTTCCTTCTGTTTGAATGTCTGGTGCTTCCTCATTACTATTCTTCTCAAGTTCTTCGATTTTCTCCTCCTCTTCACTACTGGATGGGTTAATGTCCTCGGTCAAAGTTTTGATGTCATCATCCTTGGACATATTTCTGAAAATTTCCCAAGCTATGGGAATAGTATATGTGTGTAAGGCATATTCTACCGACAGTTTGATTAGCCCATGGTGGGCTAGCTGGTCTGGGACCCCTGCATTTAGTTTGGTGCCACATTCTATTAAAGATTGGAGGAGGAAATATGGGAGACTCAGTTTTCTAGCTGGAGGAAGGTCCATCCCATATCTCAATTCATGCAACAACCTGAAGTGATAACCATAAATTATGTTAATCCTCCCTTCACATGTGATATACTTCATTATTTGGTAGCTGAATTCACTCCATAGAGGAGGCAAGCTTGTCCTTCTGACCCCATTTTTATCCTCTACAGGATGCTCCTCAGGTTGAAAAACTGTCTTCTTAGCAACCTGTCCCAACGATTCTCCTCCTTGCTCCAAGGGAGCCCAAGTGGAAGACCTATGATTCTACTGATGAATCAGGTGTAAGCTCTAGGGTCAGACCCCTAAAACTAACTGTAGCATGTGTTTTCGAATGGGGTCTTATGGACATCAAAAATTCTTCAGTCACCTTGATCCGGATTTAAACAGGAACGCAATAGATTACAGAGATAACCATAAATACAGAGATGCAATAACCATAAACACATAGATGCAGCGGAAATAATGCCTCATTTCATTAATGGAAAATACTGAAATATGCTTACAACCAGAAATGGGAATAAACCAGCTAGGGCGATGGTAGCTTATCTCTGAGAAGAGATGTGCGGCTACATGCCTCTGAACTGTTCCGAACTGTGTTACAATGAGGCTCGAAGGCCTATTTATTGTTGAGAAACAATGGAAAACCCTTCACATCCCGAAACCTAACCCTTGGAAGATGAAACGCCAAATTGTGGGCCCCGTTTGGGTAAATTGGTACATCAATTTCCCGGGGTCGTAACTTTGGCATATGATCTCCGTTTGACGCGCACGATAGCTCGTTAGAAATATCTATCCGAGTACTACCACTTTGGGAGGCAACATCAGTCCATGGACTCATGTTGCCCCAAATTCCCAAAAAAACGTCGTTTAGGGCCTCAAAACGGCTCCGGAAGTTCAGGACCCGAAAAACTGCTAAAAATAGTAAATTGTGCTACAATTTAGGAAACTGAAAAGACTGAAAGAGACAGTTGTGAGGGTCCAAATGGGTTGGTGGGTGGCCACCAACATCCACCTGGATCATTCCTCCCCCCTTAGGAAGCAATGGTCCCCATTGCGTTGAGTTCCTCCATCTGCTGAACTTGTCCTGCAATCTCTGATGTGTCCAGTGATGGTGGGAAGCATGGTCGACGATGGTCCACATTGAACACTCGGTGCAAGCGAAGGAATGGAGGAATGTTGTGCTCCAAAGCATTGTTCCCCATAGCCTTGGTACTGCTGTAATGACCATGTCGGAGTGATTTGAGCTTCTGATGGGTTCTGGTAAGGCGTTCTTTCTGTCGATGCAACCAGACTTTGTTGCCCACCTGAAACTTGTGTGGTACCCATGTGGGTGAGGAGAAGTTGTTCCTGTGTTTTGTCATGACCGTATCCCTTTGCTGCTGCTGCTGCATGAAGGAACCCTTTACAGGGGTCATGGATGTAACAACAATCTTCCCCTTATTTTGGGAGTGAACCAGACAAATTAATTTCCTGGTCTGCGATATGAGCTTGCTGCCTTTCTTAGCAGTGATCAAAGATGTGGCAGTAGGTGGAGCTACCTCTGGTATCCGGTATAATGAATCACCCAAAGAAATAATGACAGCGCGAGGCCTTGACTCATACACAGCATGTCGCCTCCACAAGTATGGCTGGCCTAATAATACATCACAAACATCCAGAGGTGTAACATCACACAATACCTCGTCTGTGAAGGGCTTGATGCTGTATGGAAGGCGGCACTGCTGGCGAACTTTCAGATCTCGTCCTTCATGAAGCCACCCGATACTGTACGGCTGCGGGTGTGGTGTAGTCGGTAGGCCCAACCGCTTCACGACCTCTGCTGAAACCAGGTTCTTTTGGCTACCACTGTCGACAATGAATCGCAGCGGTGAACCCTTCACCCACATCTGTGAGTGGAAAAGACGCTCCCCTTCCTCTGGATCTGCAAGTTCATTCTTCTGTATCTTGGCAGTGGCAACAGTGGCGCTGGGATCCGCATCAATGATCTGCTTCCCTTTGCCATTCCCCTTGTCGGGTTCTGGCTCAGGGTCGGAACATGCATCTGATTCGGAAGCCTTCAACTCAGCCACCAGCGACTGCTTGGTCCGACACTCACTGGTGTTATGAGTGGGACTCTTGTGGAACTCACACCACTTCCCTGTGTCCTTCTTCGGCTTCATGGTGTTGTTCTTTTCTTGCGGCTTCGACGGGTTGTCTTGGGTCACCCCGCCTTGGCTTTGTCCTTTGGGCTTCGGATTTGCAGATCCAAAGTCTCGCTTCTTCTGTTTGAACTTTTGCTCGATTTTGACAGCATATCGGTATGCTGTGCCGAGTGAGGAGATGTTCAAGAACACCATCTCTTCCTGGATGTATTTGTGTAGGCAGCCACGGTATTTGAGTACCAGATGCAGCTCAGAATCTTTGATACCCAACTGTGTGCGAAGGGTGTGAAAAATGTTTGTGAACTCTGGCACATCTTGGTCTCGTCCCTGCCGCAGTGTGGTCCATTTGATGTATTTGTCCTCATAGCTTCCGACAGGGTAGTACTGCTCCTTGATGGCATCCCGGAAGTCATTCCAAGTGGGTGCGGCTGAAAATAGTGAGCCTGTACTTTCATCCTTCTGCTCGCAGTAGGTTTCCCACCAGTCCTTGACGTGGGGGGCTGCTTTGAGAAGAGCGAAAACAATCTTTTCCCGACTTGAAAATTCATGAACAGAAAAATACCCATCTAGCAGATTTAACCATTTATCTACGGCATCTGCGTCTATTTTACCCTCGAATATGGGGATTTCAAAATTCACTTGTACCTTAAACGGTGTGGCATTTTTAGAGTCGCTGTTGGAAGCCGATGCGTCGCCTCTGGGTAGCCGCTGAAGGATCTGCGCAAAGCTATCCATCATCGCGTTCCTTTGCCGCTCGAGTGCTTCTTCGAGCAAGATTTTGATAGGATCTCCTGCCCCCTCGTCTTTCTTCTCATCCGCCATGGGAGGCCGTCGGGATTTTCGAGGCTGGTCTTGCAAAGGTTCGACCAGTTCAAGCCCTAACTCCTTATATCCTGACCTCGTTGGGGACATGCAAAGAAAAACAGAGAAAAAGCAGACCGCTCTGATACCACTGATCCGGATTTAAACAGGAACGCAATAGATTACAGAGATAACCATAAATACAGAGATGCAATAACCATAAACACATAGATGCAGCGGAAATAATGCCTCATTTCATTAATGGAAAATACTGAAATATGCTTACAACCAGAAATGGGAATAAACCAGCTAGGGCGATGGTAGCTTATCTCTGAGAAGAGATGTGCGGCTACATGCCTCTGAACTGTTCCGAACTGTGTTACAATGAGGCTCGAAGGCCTATTTATTGTTGAGAAACAATGGAAAACCCTTCACATCCCGAAACCTAACCCTTGGAAGATGAAACGCCAAATTGTGGGCCCCGTTTGGGTAAATTGGTACATCAATTTCCCGGGGTCGTAACTTTGGCATATGATCTCCGTTTGACGCGCACGATAGCTCGTTAGAAAGATCTATCCGAGTACTACCACTTTGGGAGGCAACATCAGTCCATGGACTCATGTTGCCCCAAATTCCCAAAAAAACGTCGTTTAGGGCCTCAAAACGGCTCCGGAAGTTCAGGACCCGAAAAACTGCTAAAAATAGTAAATTGTGCTACAATTTAGGAAACTGAAAAGACTGAAAGAGACAGTTGTGAGGGTCCAAATGGGTTGGTGGGTGGCCACCAACATCCACCTGGATCACACCTCCTCATCATATCCCTGAATTCTTTCAAAGAAGGCTATCCAGTTTTCCCTGGTGAAGAGTGCCACCACCTCAAGGTGCTCATGCAATTTGCTAGAGTTTAAAGGTTCTTTTCTCATGAATCCTCCTGGCATGGTGTTGAGTGCTTCTTCTTTTTATAAAAATGCTTAGGTGAGAAAGCAGGCAAAACTGAAATAGAGGATAGCTGAATTTTGTCTTTTCTTGAAACCAAATAAGGAATTTCTTGTGTGCTTCTCCTTACAACATCAAATTGCAATATTTCCCCTGTTTTAAACTGCTTTTATCCTGAATTTGACTCTCTGCTTTTGAAAAGATTTTTTTTTTGACAGAACAGAGGATAAATACATAGGTTCTTTTCAGAGAGTAGACAGATATGCAAATTCATTTTTTTTTTCACACAGGCTGGTTTCTATGGTTGCATGTATTTTCCTTACAGTAGAATTTGAGAAAGAAGGAGACAGATTTCGAATGCAGAGAAGAAAACAGAGAACTGTGTAGAACTCAGGGAAAATATGCAGGCAGAATTTTAAGCTTCACTCTCTTTTTCAATCCAATGCCATCTTTTTAATCCACCACCTTATTCAAACAGGTCATATGTAGAGAGATTTCCCGAGCCTACCTCGTTTCAAGCTCGAATTTTGATGAAAATCTCGAGTTTTCCTTCTGCAGAGCTATTCTCTGCCTTTCCTGTAGAAATCTTCCGGCTCCTGTAGAATGCAGTAGTACTCCTGAAGATCCCGATAGGCGGTAGGGTTTTTTTTTAAAACTGGTAGAAAACTGGCGAAGGACGACTGGTTGGTTGCTCTGGAAGTGGTAGGTGAGTACTGCAGTCGAGAAGGTTGTGAATGAAAAAAGAAACAAAGGGTGGCGAAGGCTTCGACTGCGTTGTCCTTTAACTGTTGGTGTAATCCGTGGTGAGGAGATGAGGTGGCCGGATTGGTACGTTATCCCCATCCAGACCGTTGGTCCTACATCACGGTCATAATGGTTCTACAAGCCACCTGAACGCCATCACCTCCCTTACTCCCATTATACGCCACCACCACTACCAGTGCCGAATGTTTTTTCCCGAATTGACATACCACATGTGTTGGCAGCGTGTCTGATCGGCAGTTTGAATTTGACGGGGCTTATTTGAATTCCACGAGGGTGTGTAATTGAACGAGGGTGGCTAGTTAGCTAGCCACCGATTCCATTCAATCATGACCATTCCCACAATTCATGCAGTTTTGAAATATTTTTCATGTAAACGAGGAATAGGTTTAGGCACTTACCTTCTCAGTCGCTGCTGTGTTATGCATATTTCGGACTTTGGCACTCCATTTATTCATTGTTGTTGTTGCTTGCTCTTTGCATGCTTGGCCTCGGGCTTTTGAATATGATCTCATGTTCAAACATTGCTCCTTGCATGTTTCATATGTCCTACTACGCTGACCCTGTCTCTGGAGTATGTTTTTCAAAGGGATCAGCTCCTACAGGAATCCTGTAGGATTTCTTGTAGCTGCTTCTCCTTCTGAAATTCAAGCTAATATTTGAGTAGGGCTACAACTGCTGAAGAAGGTCTCAACTGAAAAAAAATCATAGCTGGAAGGTATTAGGTAGGAATGAGTAAAAATGCTACTGCTTTTATTTGTCATCACTTTTTTTTTTTGGTTTGCAGAATGAAGGAAACAGAATTTCTGTGTGGCTGTGCAGGGACACAATAACGAGTGAAATGTAGGTGCACAAGGATGGAATTGCCAAATAGGGAAATGGATGGTGGCAGGGAGGTTCACAGGCCTCATAGACAAATTTCCAACCCTCGGGTCCTGCTCTGAGATTGATTTTTGCCTTTCTATAGTTTCTACAGGATCCTCCTGTAGAATATACAGAGTTTCCTGTAGGATGCGAAATTTCAGAACAAATGAGACCAAAACTTGGGAAAGGATAACGGTGATGGGGGGATGGACTGTGAAGGGTGCATGTAGCCTGGCCATGTCTTTTTTCCTCTTTGTGCGACCCTCCTACAACCTGCAATGATCTTCCTGCGACTTGCAATTTATTCAAAAGAAGTTAGGTTTTTCTTTTTTCCTCTTTTTTTCTCTTTTTTTTTTTTTAGTTTGAGACAGTTGGGGCGCCTCTAGGAGGTTTTCACCCTCACTGCCTACCCTGGGCACCTCCAAGAGGTTTTCACCCAGGGATCTTTTATTCCATTTTTCTTTTTTCTGTGTTTTTTATTTTTCTGTGTTTTTTCTTTTTTCTATTTTTTTTTTTTTTTTGCTCAGGGTGTAGCTAGAGTGGAGACAAGGACCTGCTCCACTACCAACACTGATTTACCCAAAGTCTCAATGAACTACTGCTTGGAAAGGGGCTTCCTGTAGATCTTCAATCTATGCCCATTGACAAGCATGGGGATGGCTTCTTCATCAATGGTCCGAATAAGCACTGAACCATTGTCATTGCATTTTTCTACTATATATGGTCCCAACCATCTTGTCCTCAGCTTTCCGTTGAAATCCTTGTATCTTGAATCATACAAAAGCGCCCAATCTCCTGGCTGAAATTGTTTTTCTTTGAGGTGTCAGTCATGCCATATTTTCCTTTGAAGTTGGACTACCTCCGAGTGGAGAAGGGCCTGCATTCTCTGTTCATCTAATCCATTTAGCTGAAGCAATATTTCTTGTTGTGCATGGCTAAGATCTAGGTCCAGCTGAGCTGCCATCCTTAATGTGTTATATTCAAATTCTATGGACAGCAAAGCCTTCCTCCCATAGACCAACTCATAGGCTGTGAAACCTGTGGTGGTTTTCCAAGTAGTGTTATAGGCCCAGGTGGCCTCAACCAATTGATGTGCCCAATATTTTCTACTGTTGCTCACTACCTTAGTCAAAATCCCTTCCAAAGCTCTGTTAGTGATTTCCACTTGTCCATTTGCTTGCGGATCATAAGGGGTGGAAGTTTTGTGCTTAATCTTGTGATGTCTGAGCAGGTCTTCAATCAGATTGGAGGTAAACTGACTTCCTTGATCTGTGACTAACTCTCTTGGGTAGCCAAACTTGTAGAAGATATTTTTCCTCAAAAACTTAGCTACTTTTTCTTCTGTTGCTGCTTTGATTGCCTTTGTTTCTGCCCACTTGGTCAGGTGATCCGTGCACACAATGATGTAAGACTTCTATTTTGAAGGAGGGTTGATAGGACCTAAAAAGTCCATGCCCCACTTCTCAAATGGCTTGAAAGTCACTTGAAGCTGCAAGGGCATCTCATCCTTTGGAGTAGGTTTCCCCATCCTTTGACATCAGTCACATTGGTTGATGTATCTCCTAACATCTTGATGAAGAGTGGGCCAATAGTACCCTGCCTGCAGAATTTTGAAGGCAGTTCTCTTTGCTGCAAAATCTGATCTGGGTTAAGTTTAAAAAGATTGCCCCCAATCCAAGTGAATGGGGCACTTTTCCTCACGATCTTGATCTTCTCTTTTGAGAATAGGTGTGGCGGAAAATGTGCTGAAACCAAATAATTTTCTATATCAGCAAACCATGGAGAGAGTACTGAAATAGAAAATAGGTGTTCATCTAGCATTTGATCATCCACCATTCCTTATTCACCTGCAGGAAGATCTAGTCTAGACAGAAAATCAGCAACAACATTTTCCTTACTTGGCTTATCAACAATGGTCAAATCAAATTGCTGCAATAAAAGTAACCATCTAATGATACGAGAATTTACATTAGGTTTATTCATCAAATACCTAATTGCAGCATGATCAGTATGTACGAATGTTTGATAGTCATTGATGTAGTGTTTGAACTTGTTTATGGAAGGACTACAACCAGGAGCTTTTTTTCGGTTACAGTGTAGTTTAATTCTGCCTTGGATAGGTCTTTACTGACAAAATATATGGCATACGTTAGCTTCTCATCAACTTGTCCTAAGGCTGCTCCTATAGATTTGTTTGAGGCATCTGTGTGAATGCGGAAAGGTAGGGCCCAATTTGGACCTCTCAAGATTGGGGCAGTTATTAGCTTACCTTTCAAGGCATCTAGAGCCTCTTGACAGTTGTCAGTCCATATGAACTCAACATCTTTTCCTGAAAGACCAAACAATGGAGAGGCTAGCTTACTAAAATCTTTAATGAATCTTCTATAATACCCTGCTAAGCCCAGAATACTCCAAACATCTCTTACCTTTTGAGGAGGCGGGACCCTTTGGATGATAGCAATATTGTTGGGATCCACCTGTAAACCTTGCTAAGAAATTGTATGACCTAGCACGGTCCCTTCAGTCATTAGGAATTCACATTTATCAGGACTAAGGGACAGGTTCATTTCAATGCACTTGGCTAAAACTTTCCTTAGGTTAGTCAAAGCTTCTTGGAAGTTAGAACCATAAGGGGTAAAGTCATCCATATATAATTCCACTGAATCATGAACTAGCTCAGCGAATATGCTCAGTGTTGCTCTCTGGAAAGTGGCAGGAGCATTGCACAACCTAAAGGGAAGGACCTGGTAGGCAAAGGTACCCCATGGACAAGTGAAAGTGGTCTTATATTGATCTTCCGGGCTAATTTGGATTTGGTTGTACCCGCTCAACCCGTCTAGGAAGGAAAAGAACTTCTTCCCTGCCAAGCCATCTAACACTTGATCTATGAAAGGCAAAGGGAAATGGTGCTTCTTGGTGGCTTTGTTAAGTTCTTGATAATCTACACAAATTTTCCACTTCCCGTTTTTCTTTGGTACCAACACCAAAGGAGAAACCCATTCGTTGTCAGAGATGGGGTAGATGAATCCTGCATCCAGCAACTTTTGCAGTTCTTATTTGATAATGTCCTTAAGGGCTGGATTCATCCTCCTTTAAGGTTGCCTGACTGGTTTACAATCCTCTTTAATGTAAATGTGATGAGTACAGACTCAAGGGTGGACTCCCTTCATCTCCTTATAGCTCCAAGCAAAAGCATCCAAATGGTCGTTCAATAAGCTACACAGCTCTTTCTCCTGAGAGGTGGATAGGGATGAGTTGATCTTCAAGGTTATTTCTGGGCCAAATTCCACATTCTTAACTCAGAGAGAGGTCGAATCAGCCACACAGAGATCAACTAAAGCATTGGCTTGGGTTTCTTCCACCAACTCTTCTAATGGCAACACACCTGGGGGTGGATTTTGAATCAAATTCTCAATAAGATCATCCTCAGTTTGAGGACCCCCCTTGGTAGCTTCCACTGTGCACAATGGTGCAGAGTAGACTTCATCCTCATCTTCCTCCTCCAACCAGAGAGGTAATTCATGTTCTAGCAGAGGTTGGGTAGGAGGATATAGGACTAGCTGTTTGGACATATGCCCATTCTTGATGGTCATGCTCCCAGCTCGACAATTGATGTAAGCATCTACAGTAGCTAACCAAGGCCTTCCCAAGATGAAAGGATACCCAGTGAGCTTTGCCTTTGATGAAGAACCAAGAAGTTAGCAAGGTACTCCCAGGAATCATTGGAGACCATGACATCTTCCATAATCCTCTCAGGAGTCACAATGCAGTGGTATTCCAACTACAGTACTGTTGAGGTCTTTCTTAGGGACCTTAAAGGTTGAGTTTGAGCATAGTGTCCCTGGTCATTATGTTAATGGCAGCCCCTAGGTCAATCAAGATGTGGGGGATTATGGTGCCACTGATGTGGACATAAACTACATGACTCCTAGGGTCCAGATATTTTGGACAGATTACCTGTCCCAACATCAGGTCAGACAGTTGTCCTATGACATTGATAGTTGGGGCATCTCTCTTACTCCTGCCTGGGTGGCTAAAACACTTCTCTTTGATCAACTTGTTGTAGATTGGTACATCTTTTATGGCCTGGAGAAGTAGTATTTTTACACATAATTGTTTTAGTTCTCCCAGAAGTTCAATTTCTTCTGGGGTCGGTTGTGTAGTTCCAGTTAGTCTCTCAGGAAAGGGTGGAATGGCTTTTGGTTCACTTTCCTGTTTCTCTTCCTCATCCTCCTTAGGAGGAGGTTGGCTATCTGGGAGGACCTTCCCAGATCGTAGGTTGATCTCCTGAATCTCCACAACATAGGTAGGGCATGTTGTTTCTCCAGTATATACCTGTTGGGCCTGTCTGTTATTGGGGTTCGGGTTCGGTTGAGCAGGTATCTGGGGTTGTCTTGGAGGAGCAGGAGGTAATGGTTGTGGTTGAGTAGGTGGTGGAGGAAAAAGAGTGGGAGGAGAGTTGTATTGGGGCCTCCACCCCTAATGAGGTGCATTCCACTGAGGTTGTGGCTGAGCGTGAGAATGAAACGAATGAGCAGCTAGTTGAGTATGGTATTGAGATGGATACGACCAAGGATGGGGTGTGGGCCAGGAAGGATGAGTAGGACGACCCCAAGAAGGCATGGAAGTCGCTTGATTGGGATTGTAATAAGTCTGGTATGTCCCTTGCATTCCCTGCTGGTAAGGTCTGGGTCCATGTGGCCACCTTTGGTTCATGAAGTAGAGTGGTTTAGTGGATCCTTCAGCCCCTTCGTACATAGATTTAAATCCAAGCAAGGAAGGGCACTAATTGGTAGGATGGTCTTCTTCACAGACAAAACACACTTCTACGGAGTGCAATGGACATTCGTTCCTAGGATGCTTTCTAGTGCACCTGGGAAAAAAGATGGCTAAAGCCCTCTCGGCTTCCTCTTACTTCTTTTGGATTCACAAGGTATCCATTTGCATGGCGATGGTCTGTCTCATCCTGCTTTTGAAATATTCCATCTGATTTGAAAAATTGTTTTTAAGGAATGAACTAGATAAGAGGGTAATAGCTAAAATTTAACTTTCCCTACCTCTTTTTCTGGCTGCCCCAGAATGCTTTCTAAACACAGTCTTTATGTCATCATAAGGTAGCTAGTAGATGTCTCCCATAGCTAGCAAATGGAGGGTATGTAGAAGGTATTAAGGGACTCCTCTAGGCAGAACCAACTTCAAAGATTTATGGTCAAGTGTGCACCTGACCCGTTTATAACTAAGTTGAAACCTCTCTTCATAGTCTTCTAAAGATTCATCACTTCCCATGGTCATTTGAAAGATTTCTTCCTTTGTATCCTTTGACCTACAGTAGTCCCAATATTTGTTATTAAAGACTTGCTGCATCTGAGCCCAAGTTGTGATACTGTTTCCAGGCAACCCCATGAACCAGCGTAGCACTGCATCCTTGAGGGTAGAGGGAAAGAGCTTCAACTTTTGCTCATCTTCTACATAGTCATAGGTTCGACAAAGGACACGCAAACTCAAACAAGAAGGTATCAGGGTCTTCAATAGTCAATCCATGGAAGTGAGGTAAGGCTGAGGGACTTATGTTTTTCATCTTTGTGTCCCCATTGGTCTCTCGGATGAGAAAGACACCTTCTATTCTCCCCCCATTTCCTCTACCATTTATGTTTTCAGCCATGGTCTCAGGAGGAATGGTTTCTTGCTCTTCTTCTGTTATAGGATCTTCGTATATCTTTGGAGGTTCACCTATATGTTCTTCTAGATCACTGCCACCAAAGAAGAGAGAAGGGTGACTTAGTGATGTGGTGGGGGTGTTCGGTAGGAATTTTCCTGAATTGTCTCTGTTCCTACGAGGCATGAAAGGAAATCTCTTTTTTTTGGGTGATTTTTGTTTCTTTTTTTTGTTTGTACCTGCAAAAACTGAAATAGATTGAACAAACTGCAACTAACTAAAATATATCTTGCTGAAATGAGAATACTGAATTGAAATGAAAGCAGGAAAGGACTAATCTATTTTGCTGAAATAAAATTGCAGAATTGAAATGAAAGCAGAAAATAGCTAATCTACTCTTGTTGAAATGAAATTGTGGAATCGAAATGAAAGTAGGAAATGTCTAATCTACGCTTTCTGAAATGAAATTGTGGAATCGAAATGAAAGTAGGAAATGTCTAATCTACGCTTTCTGAAATGAAATTGTGGAAATGAAATGAAACAACTACTCTACTCTTGCTGAAATAAACTACTTAGCAGAAGCTTGCAGTAGAAAATAGAAGAAAAGTAGTAATCACAAAATACTTTGACACTTCCCCGGCAACGGTGCCAAAATAATGGTGAGCTCCAGTATTGCAGCAATGATGTTGCAACTCCTGGGACTCCCTAATTTACTTTTATCAACCCGGTAGTTCGTAACAAACTTGGAAGCGACGGTGTTGTATGCACAAGTACTAGCTCTTACTACAGGCTGTCACTTGATCAGCTAGCACAAGTTCGCTAGGAGCTCAAGCCAACTTCTATGAGTTCTCAGAAGAAGCTTTTAACTGTGATGGAAGGAAGCTAACTCAAAAGAGGCTATTCTATTTGCAGAAAGAAGATGAAAACTGAAAGGAAACGCAAACTCTAGCAAACCCTAGTTTTACCCACTAACCCTACTTTTTCAAGAAAAGAGATGGAAACTACTGAAATTGATGCCATTGACTACTGAAAGGGTAAAATGCATGTGTTCAAGCTAATTCTGAAGGAAAATATGGAAAAATCATCTTTTTGTACTTTTGAGCAATCTTATGCAGAATTATTATGCTTGTGCTTTAACTATTTGTGAATGTGCAGAGTTTTAGTGGCGAAAGGAAATGGAGTGGGCATTTTCAGGAGGTTGGGAAGGTGTGGAAAGGACCTAAGGAGTCCTTAGTAACCTTCTAGATATTTCCACTACGATCAGACGTCGGAAAAATTCTCACATGAACTTCTATAGGAGGCTGCAGGGGATCAAGAGGAAGTTCTATAGGAGGTTCTACAAGAAAAGGCCGAAAGTGGTTTTTGGAGGTTTGAAGGTGGAAAAGTGGTGGGAAAAGGGAAATGAAGGATGAATAGGGATGTTAAGGGGTCTAGGACCTTGTAAATGAATATCAGGAGTGAAGGAGATGGTTGGATTTGTTCAAAGGTCAAGGAAGCAATTTTGCACAAGAACGTAGAAATTAAGGTAGTTTGGGAAAGTATGGCGAATGAGGGGAGGAAATATTGAGAGATGGACTAGAGAAGGTTATGTGATGGAAGAATAATAAGCTATAGTGTCTTACAAGTGAGATACACGCTTCTTTTCAAAATTGACCCAAGCAAGAACTAAGAAAACAGAGCTTTACCTATTTTTTACCTAATTCTGACATAAAAACCAGAAAAGTGTTGAACAGAACTTTATGGACAGGAAGTTATGCAAAAAATCTAGGGAAACTGAACAAGAACAGATCTAAGCATGGAAAGACAACTGATATCAACTTCTCCAACTCGAAGTCTAACACTAACAATTGCATTGGAAAGCAAAAATAGTGTTTTGGTGGCAGCAAGAGTGCCTTGGTCTCAATTCATGGTCCCAAGGAGGGAAAAAGGAGATCAAGGCCTGCTTGGTAGCCTTTTTATGGATCTTTTTCTATTATCAAACTATCTAATGAACCTGAAGCAAGAACAACTATTCTAATCATCAAAAATAACCTAGTAACAAAGCAACATTTAACTTAAATAATAGAAATTATTTCATGAATGCAAGAAAACACATATAAATACACAAAGGAGGTGTTGAGAACTTGGTTTGGGCCCAATGCCAAGAGCTACAGCCCCCTTGGAAAGTTCAGTGCTGGTTCAAAGCTGGATTCATCTTCATTGATAAAAAAAAATAATAGTTACATCACAAAACTGTCTGCAAAAAGAGCTCGAAAATGAGCTGAGTACAAGGCTGCACTAAAGTGCAAAAATAGACTATCAAATGGCTAACCTACTAAGGCTTGAAGCCTTCTTATTTATACAAGTGAGGACTCCCAACAGTCCTCCTAAACTTTAGGAACTCGACTGCCTAAAACTGTAGATAATAACCACTTCACTAGACCTGCTCAGCTACCCCTTGAAATCATCTTTTATGGTCTGTTTGAACTCTGAACTATTGATGGAGAACTCGAGGAAGGGGTCATTTAATTCAGGAGACACCCCTCCTACAAGTCCTTAGCCTTGTTTCTTCAAATTTGACTGCTAATCTGCTCACAAATGCTTGGTATTGGTCCAAAAATGTCCAAAAATCTGCAATAAACACTCATTAGACTTTGTGGTAAAGTGACTATCCCCATTCACTCAATTAAAATAAAAATATTCAAAAACATGCACAAAACCATGGAGAATGGTGGATTAAATGAAAATAATAGGCAGAATGAGCCCATATAGTTACCCATTTCTTGGGCTCATCAACAGTGACAACCAAAGTGCAATTTTCTTAGAAAAGAACCCTACATACCATTCAAAGACAAAGCACATTGATGTTCAGTATCACTTTTTGAGGGATATGATAGAAGAAAAAAAGGTGTTGCTGGTAAAGGTGAACACTTTGAAGAATATTATAGATGTATTGACAAAATCTGTGAGCTCCGAGAATTTCTCTTGGTGTAGAGAAACGATGGGCGTTGCAAGGCTAGATAAATGACTAAGCTCTCCTCCGGCCCCCTATGGAAAGAAAATAACAAGTGGGAGAATTTTGGGTTGTGTTATATTCTTTCCACGACTAGCCAACGTAGTTAAGCGGGGGGTTAGAAGGGGGGTGGAGTCCCCCCTTTGTTTAGCCAATTGCGTAGTGGGGGGGGTCATAAGGGGTTTGAGGGGTGCAGGTAACCCCACTCTATAGGGTCTTGGGCAGCGCCCCGGAAAATTTTGTTTTTGGACCCTATATTAGGTTGGGAAGACCTACCTATGGTTTTTTCCATGAATTTTCGCACATGGTTTTGGACGCGATGGTTTTTGGTCCATGGTTTTGGACGCAATGGTTTTTGGTCCATCGTTTTGGACGCGATGGTTTTCAGTCCATGGTATTTGATGCTTCGGCATGTATAAATATGTATTGTAACATTAAAAGGAACATAATGAAAAATCAAGCTGGTAGTCCAGGTTTTGGGATCCAGCGGAAAATCTTTGTGTATATGTGTTTTATGTGTTATGCTCTCGCATTGTTTATTTTTTGTGTTTTAGAATTTGTATGCAGGTAATTTCTGTATGGGGTTAAAACCTATAGAGTAAAGTTGAGTAATAGGAGTAATAGAGTTGAGTAAAGTTGAGTAATAGGAATTATGAGGGGAAGAAACAAGATCCTGATCATTAGAAGGAAGAGAGGGTGGGGAAATGGCAGATTCCAAAGAGGGCTCATTAGGAGAAATGACAGGTTTGGGAGAAGTCATAGGGGGGAGAAAATGGGGGATTCTGTGGTATAAATGCATTTAGAGGGAGATTTACAGGAGAGGTAGGGTGTTCCAGAGGGAGAAGGGGATTCAACCTTGAAACAATAGGACCAAATGATAAGTCAACTAATTTAGAAGGAGGAGGATGTAAATCCATGTCAAAAATGGCATTTGAACCCAATGGGGAGGAAGAAGGGGATGTATATTGCAGAGAGGAGGAAGTAACATAAAATAGAGATGAATCAATTTGACCAGAATAGGTACCTCTGTGAGATGTGTCGATTCCCTTTGCAGCATGTTGGCGAGACCTCCCAGAATGTCCATAACATCCCTGTGGGGTAGCGAGATAAGCCATCTTCCTGCTAGGACACCGGTTAAGCAGATCCCCGATGTGGTGACAAAAGAGGGATCTGAAGGGGATGCCCCAGTAATCAAGTCTTTGTCGAATCCCAAGTAGTCCCCATTCCAGGTTTAAATTTTCTAGGAGACCTACAAAATAACTGAGCCTAAACCAATATCCAGGCCACCCATTTATCCAAATATCCAATAACCCATAGATCCAAATAAATGAACCGAGCGATGGAATTTCCAATCTTTTTCAAAGCACGTCGGGTCTAGAATTCCATTGGCAGACCTAACAATTTAACCCACACAATATCATTCTTAGGTGTGCCATGTAAATGATTAAATCTAATGTACCACTTATGCAGTTCCTGGAAGCTACTTCCTCACACCCACAGAGCCTTAAGAATCCACTCAGCGTCATCCAGATGTAGAAAATGAAAACTATACCGAGAATTCATTAAAATACTCACCTTGGGTGTATAGCCTAGTATTAGAGCCCAAATCTTCTTCACCCAACCCTGTATGTCCATCTATAAAATATCAGAGAAAATCCATCTACCGCCTAGAGCGTGCTTTTGCAGGCTAGTGACTTGATCCCATAGGACTTCATATCTGAATCTTAGGAGCTTGGTATCAAAATTAGGCATGATAACCTTAACATCATTCCTACACAATATTTTATGTCGAGAAAGAGAAATTTTAAGGCCATAGATAGTGGTGATGTTATGTGTCACGGAACCAATGTTGTTCATAGCCAACCATCCATGTAGGAACGAGACGTCCGATGGACCCTTGGGGTGGGATTTTGAGGCAAGTGCCCACTCAACCTCCATCGTGGCATGTATGAAGTCCTCGTGGGCCACCACATTATCATCCAGTAAATCCAAACAATAGTCCATAATGTATAAAAAGATGCCAGTAGAAGACGATATAGTTGTGTGATGACACCCCACCAACTCCGATCACCACCCAAGAGAATATAGATGGTAATGGAATGCCCCAGCAGGTATCTCAACAGAGAATTTCGAAAGAGCATATGAGAATTTCTCGAGAAAGTGAAAGAGACTATCTCCCTACCAAATCCAAACCACGCCCAAGAGTAAATATTAAATGAGAGAGAGGACCTAAATAAAATGACGACACAAAATATTGAAATGCCCGATGAGAGAATATCAATCACCCGCTAGAAAATCCAGTGCCAAATGTTTGACAAGATGTGAGAATATAGTAACAGTCACAAACCATAAATGTCGACATCACACCAAAGGAGGGTAGAAATGATACAGAATCCCAATAAGGAAAGATCCTAGAAAATGCTAATATGTCCATAATGATCTCCTCAAAAGATGTGAACGATATAATGAGTACCGCTAGAGAGCAATCACTGGAGGCTACAATAAGGGGGAAAGTATTGCAAGAAAATCCCACCAACTTAGCATTAAGGGAGCCAAGGAAAAGCATAAGGAGGAATCATAGAGGTACCACAATCAAAATATCTTGATGCATAGGTGTATACAAAACAAACACGAAACTAACATAAAATACAACTCCACCAACAAACATCCCTAGGGCCACCCTAAACTATTGTCGTCTCAACACCTCAGTATTAGAAACAATTGACACCAAGAAACACTAGTACACCCCTTAAATTTGAAAATATAAGGACCTTTCATGACACAACAGAACCAACATAAACAACAATGTCACCAACACCAACCACAGGGCCACCCTAAACTACTGTAATCTGCAACACCTAAAAATTTATGACATTACAATCGTTGAGAGAAATAGTTCCTTAAGAGCAATAGGTGCATACACTACAAACATGGAACCACCATAAACTACAACACCACCAAAAACGTTAAAATGACCACGCTAAATTGTCTTCACTGCAACACCTCAATATCTTAAGCTTTTGACACCAAGAGGCACCAGTACACCCCTTACAGTCGACCATACAAGGACACTTCACACCACAATTTCCCAGAGAAGAGTTGTTAGAGAAGTGTGGAATACATGGGGGTACTATGGACACAACATTCATGGAAGAGGAAAAATCGAAGCAGCAGGGGAAGACAAACATGTTCATATAAAAAAATACCCCCTCTAGAGTATATGATCATATAAGAATGAGTGACACCATCTTAAATGTTAGAAGGATGGCCAAAGAAAATAGTACAAAGATATGGAAAAGAACAATGGAAAACTCATCCTCCCTGGAAGAGGATGTCATTACCCGACACACAAAAATTGATTGAACCTCCCTTTTAACTCTGTTAGTGTCAATCAGTCCTGCGTATCACCAATGATCAAATATGCTCTTACAAGGTTCGTTAGTGGTCTCAAAGTCAAATTTTATCATTTCACTAGGTTTTGAAAATAAAATTTGGTCACTAGCTAGTGTGTGTTGCTCCGTCAAAATTTTCATGTTCCAGTCACCGCCATTACTCAATTGGATGTGCCATCACTGAAAAATAATCATCATCATCTCGGTCACACAATCATGGTCCTCATTCAACTCAGTGCCACCATTAGGTCATTATGGTCATAGTCATCAAAATATGTCATTTCACTCATAAATCTGGCAAATAAAGGAGTAGTAATAGGGAATTTGTCAAAAATGTTTTATTTCAAAGTGAAAATTGTTTCAAATATGATGTAATAAGCTCTAATGCTCCAAAATTGCATTGAATGTTCCTAAGCTACATAGTTTCCAAAGGAACAGTGAAAAAGACATAGTGTGGGCCACCCCACTACTATGAAAGGAAATTGACTTATACAAGCTATAAAAGGCCATCATAACTCATTTCCTCACTCATTTCAATTCTAAAGAGATCTCATTCATCATCAACCACTTCCTCAACATTATAATTTCCAAAGACATTCCAAAACATTGGTCTCAAGCAACCTCACTACATTTTCTGTGGGAAGCCCTCCTTTTCATGTTTGAAAGCCTACAAACCCTATTCCTATACAATTTATCCTCCCTCACACTCAAACGAACTCCATAAAACCCTCACACCCCATCACCCTCATTCCTAAAACCTCTTATACATAAAACCTCCTATACCTGAAGCCTAGCCCTACATTGTGTTTTTGGCGGCCTTCATAGATGGAAGTGTGTATAAATTCCCTAGCTCTATTCCCTCACTCTTTTCACTTCCCTCCACTTCCCTAAGTTCCCTACCATCCCTCCCCATCTCATAATTTTTTCCTAGACCCATTCCTACTCTCTAACCCCTTCATCCTATTCCCTCATTCCCTTCCCCTATTTTGCCCTCTAGGGTTTACACACACAAGTTTACTATGGAGAAGGAAAGGAGGCCTTATAACAAGGGTGGGAAAATGGAAAGGTATGAACCCATCAATACATAGGATTTGATGTCCTCACCACTCTCCAAGTAATGTTTTCAGCATGTAAAGTGTCTTGAGTTTTCTGAGCATGTTGAAAAAATTAAAATGTCATGCTAGGTTGACTAGTTTGTTTGCCATAGATCTTAAGAAGGATCAAGTCACAATTGTAGGGGTGACATTCACTATATCAGCTCACATCATAGAAGTAGTCACAGGGATACTGAATATTGGTGAGAAATGGTTCAAACCTCAAGAGTTGGATGCCCAATTCTACCAACCCTACATCAAAACTCATTGATAGGGAAATCAATGAAGACAAGGAATATTCGCTAGGAAAAGTCAATGATAATTTGGAGAAGCTTCTCAAGAGGGAAAATAGGGATAAGAGGCTACAAAAACACATGGCTGCCCATTACTACACAAGGAGCTTGATTGTGAGAGCAAAGGTCAAACAAATGAAAGCAAGGCTAGGCAAAACCCTAATCAATCAAAAGGAGAAGGGTAAGCTTGATTTGCTCATTGATGCATCTATGATAGTGTAGTACAGAATATTAGGACCTTATACGCAAATTTTCAGAATTTTTGGTGAAAATTCTGGTCATTTACAAATTTTTGGTCAAATTTGGCAATTTTTGGCGCAATCACCCTACCAAAAGCGTAGCGTGGGACACACTACGCTTTTTCTGGATAGCTCCAAATGGAAAAAATCTACATGGTTGGATATATTTTGACACCTACATCAATTTTGGACACATGGCAGCCCAAGTCATCAAATTTTACACGGTGAAAATGGCAAAAAACCACCTAAAAAACACCTTTCTGCCCTATTTTTTGGAGGCCACACTACACTTTTTTACCAGTCTTGGTAGAAGTCACATTTGGGGAGCTATAATTCATCATTTTCACTGCTTGAGGGCTCTACGGATAACTAGACAGAGATATATTTCCAATGAGTTATCATGCACTCAATTTAGAGCTCAGGAAGGCCCCTAAAAGTGGCATACAATCTCACGTTGCACTTTTCCTCAACCATGCTACGCTTTTTCCAAGAGGCTAATTTTCTTCATCAGTTTGACGTAGTTTAAATTTTTACCTATGTAAATGATGTAATGGAGCACATAATTATGAAATTAAGGTGTAATTATGCTAGATGAATTTCAAATTAGGCAGAGACATACAAATTTCACTTTTTTTGGGTCAAATGAAACAGTTTCTCAAATTGAGGGAGAGTTTGTTAACCTTCCTAGTCATTAGGGTTTTTGTTGAAACCTATGGAGAATAGATCCACAAGTCATGGATTCAACCCCTGAGAGTGGGGATATGTTGTTTTTGTCTTTATGTCTTATTTTCTCAGTCATAGAATAGGTTTGACATCGGAGGAGAGAACTATTGTAGCTTGTACTTGGACATTTTCTGGAAATCAATGGATACAATTTGCAACTATTATCTAGGAACTCAAGTGCAATAAGCTTGTGATGCTTTTTTTTATCTGTTATAGCTTTATATGAGAGATATTCATCTTCTCTTTCCATTCATTAAATTTTCAGTGGTTTTCCTTAAAGTTTATAAACATAATTCTTTGCATAAAGCTATGTTTTTATGGGAATATCATTATGTGTTAATTTCCTTCATAATTAATGAATTCATGTGCTCATTCTCATTAAGATCCTTTTGCATCTTCCAAAAAATACACTACACCGACAAACCCTAAATCCATCATATAATTATTTCTACCTTTCTCCTCCATATCTTTGTTGTTGTAACCCTTTGATCCTTTGACCTAGCTACCTAGTTTTTCTCCCTTATCCAACATCAAAACCTAAAAAATTTCAAACCCTATCTGAGCCTAGTATACCTAGCCTAAAATCTATTCCTTTTCCAGTTAATTCATTGGTTATGATCATAGAGAGAGCCCTCTCTGGATTGGTAGGGCTATCTACCAAACTGAAATCTTGGTCTTTGGTTACCTCCGTCGATCTCCTTTTAGCATGGGACATTTTGGAGGATAAAATTTTGGTGTCGTTGCCGGGGAACGTAATATCATATCTTCCTTGGGAAAGAATGACAAGGATCAGATCTGATTTGTTGATGGTGGACAATGATCAGACACATATGAAGGCTGAAATCATTCACCTGGCGACTCCAAATCAATTTCAAATCTAATTCAAAGACTCCACTAGAGGATGAACCTTACCAACAAAAACATGCAATGACAATATCAGAAGATCAGGTATTCAAATTGGAATTTCATCCAAGATAAAATATGCTTTATTGTAAATTATTTCTCCTCTTTTCTCAAGAATGTCAAGAAGGTTTTACAAAGTATACAATATTTGAGAAAGTATCCCAGGCCCGCATTTTATTCCATTCCTTTGAAGATTATGAATACAAATTTTGATTTTGCTCAAGACCCTTCTTCTGAATCTTATGTTGACCATCTTGAACTTGATGAGCCTCAAGACACCAAGACTAATCCTATAGCTTTTGTACATACTCCTATACCTTGTAAAATTCCAGATAGATACAAGCCACTCATCTTACCTGTTATACTCCATGATTTCCTTGAAAGTTGTTACAAATACCTTCCCAGGTTTGATGGAGAATATAGGAACATCATTGCTGAAAAACACATTCAAATTTTTGAAAATTTTCTCGAACTTTTTGAAGTTGAGGAAGATGATGTAAGTATTAGGATTTTTTCTTTATCTTTGTAAGGAAAAGCCAAGAAAGGTTTAAGAACTTACCAGCTGTAAGCATTTTCTATTTCCATCAGTTTGTGAAAGTATTCCTTGATATATGGGTGATTAAGAGGAATCCTTTTCTGATTTTAGAAGAATATAATAATTTGGAAAGACAAACTGGGGAAATAGTGAAACACATTTCAGCGAGGTTCAATCAAGTATACCATTCAATGCCTGCTGATATAAAACCACCTCCCGGTTTAGCTCTCTTACACTACCCAAATTCCTTTGACCTAGAAATGGAATTTCAATTGAAAGAAAGGGATCCTACCACACTCGAAGAAATGTAGGACAATTAAATAGTTGTGGAAGCTAATTTGATGATCAAAAGATCAAAGTTGAAAGAAGAAGTGAGGGAGAACATAAAGATGAAACACTTGACATCTTCAGAAGTGAAGCTCAACATTTTGGTAAGAACAACAGAAGAAATTATGCAAAATATCATCATGAGAGATAAACTCGTTGTTCAAAAACAACATGTCCCACTTATTGTAGAAGAAGAAGAGGTTTTTGACCTTAATCATGTTGTTGCTAATTTTAGTTACCATAGATCAAAAAGTGATTATTTTATGTATTCATTTATGGACGGTCATTAAGATGGATTTGTAGATCAACCCATGGAGGATCAAACTCCTAATTTAATGTGTGTGTTTGATGTCATTCTTTATAATGATGAGTTACCCAAGTATGATCAATATGATGATGATTATGTTGTTGAAATAGAGGCTGACTGTACAAGGAAATCAGCAACATGTTTTTGGGAGGAAGAAGCCTCATTATAGCAGCTCAGATGCAGAACTCAGTCTATGCATATCAATCATGACAGCGATGAAGAGAAGCCAGAAAATTTCAAATCAGGTGAAAGGTATTTTCCTTTATGTTTTACTTCATTTCAATTAATGAGAGAAAACTTTCTAAGATTAGAAATCAATAGTCTTTCAATTTTGATGTTGAGCACGGAGAAGACCATGAAATTCTTGACCAGGGCTCCTTAACTTTTTGTTTATCTTCTTTCAAAATAATAAGAGAAAACTATAAGGTTACCAAGGAAGAAAATAAGCAAGTTAATAGTAGTTGGAAACCTTCTCCTGAAGTTGTTGAGAATGTTGTTTGTAATATAGAACCTTTTTTCAATCCACAATCACCGTTACCAAGCAATTCAGTTTGAAAATGAAGCCGAAAGTGTGGAGCATGAAGAGTTTATAGAAAATCATGTAGCCTCATTGGAACCAATGTATGACAAGTTGTAGTAGTCCTCTCAAGTTCTCCTTGATCCAATAGATGATTTTGTGGATGATATTTGTAGTCAAAGTCCTTCTCCATTAGTTACCTATGAGATTCAAAACAAGGATGACACGAATTTGATCAGGCAGTTGGCTTCATTGTATTTTTCAATAGGAGTCTCGTTACAAAGTTCATCCAAAAATGTGCATCTATTTCGCTTGAGAATGGCAAACTTCATTTTATAAAACAACTAATGTCTAAAAAGGAAGAATATTCTTGTCTCATTATTGATCATCAGGGAAAGGTAGTCATTCATGAGTTTCACGATCCTTTTGTTAAGTTCATGCAGTCATCAAGGGAGATAACTTTTATTATATTTATGGACCATGTACACATGTTCAGTGGACACTTGGAGTGGCCTAGCTTTTGTTTTTTCTGCCTGCTCAAGGAAAGTACGAGAAAAATTCAAATAAGTAGCCATTTGCTGGATTGGTTACACTAGAGGGATCATTACACATTATTGTAGATACATCTTCAGCAGGTTGGTAGTTATCCTCAGAAGTTTGAAGCCCGAGGAGAAGGCCATAAGGCTTCTATGATCAGCTGTTTTTTTTTTTTTAAGTTGTAAAGTCAGTCTTTCAGTGAGTATGTTTTTTATAGTCAAGTCAATCATTTTGTCAGTCTGTTTCCAGTTTGAGTTTTGTCTTTGCATTTTGATTCCATGCCCAATGAATAAGGCCACCTGGTCTACGGTGTTCTTGACACCCCCAAGGAGTTTCCATCCCCAGCTAGAGCCAATATTAGTGTTAGTAAGTTCTACCTGTCACCAGTGATCAAATATGATCTTACAAATTTTGTTAGGGGTCTCAAAGTAAAATTTTATCATTTCACTAGGTTTTCAAAATAAAATTTGGTCACTGGGTAGTGTGTCTAGGTCTATTACTACTCCTTCAAAATTTTCATGGCCCAGTCACCACCATCACTCAGTTGGATGTGCCATCACTGAAAACTCATCATCATCATCTCGGTCACACCATCATGGTCCTCATTCAGATTAGTGCCACCATTAGGTCATTAGCGTCATAGTCATCAAAATATGTCATTTCATCATAAATCTCGCAAATAAAGGAGTAGTAATAGGGAATTTGTCAAAAATGTTTTTTTGTCAAAGTGAAAATAATTTAAAATACGATGTAATAAGCTCTAATGCTCCAAAACTGCATTGAATGTTCCTAAGCTACATAGTTTCCAAAGGAAAAGTAAAAAATACATAGTGTGGGCCACCCCACTACTATGAAAAGAAATTGACTTCTACAAGATGCAAAAGACCATCATAACTCATTTCCTCATGCATTTCATTGCTAAAGAGATCTCATTCATCGCGAACCACTTCCTCAACATTATTATGGCAAAAGACATTCCAAAACATTGGTCTCAATCTACCTTGCAGTGTTTTCTATGGGAAGCCATCCTTTTCATGTTTGCAAGCCTATAAACCCTATTCCTATACATTTTATCCTCCCTCACAGTATAACACACTCCCTAAAAGCCTCACACCCCCTCACACTCATTCCTAAAACCTCCTATGCCTAAAACCTAGCCCTACGCTGTGTTTTTGGAAGCCTACATAGATGGGAATGTGTATAAACCTAGCTCTATTCCCTCACTCTTTTCACTTCCCTGACATCCCTCCCCATCTCATAAATTTTTCCTACACCCATTCCTACTCCCTAACCGCTTCATCCTATTCCCTTATTCCCTTCCCTTGTTTTTCCCTCTAGGGTTTGCACTCACAAGTTTACTATGGAGAAGGAAAGGAGGCCTTGTAACAAGGGTGGGAAAATGGCAAGGTATGAACCCCTCAATACAGAAGAGTTGATGTCCTCACCACTCTCCAAGCAATGTTTTCAGCATGTAGGGTGCCTTGAGTTTTGTGAGCAAGTTGAAAAAATTCAAATGTCATGCTAGGTTGACTAGTTTGTTTTCCACACATCTTAAGAAGGATCAAGTCACAATTGCAAGGGTGACATTCACTATATCAACTCACATCATAGCAGCAGCCATAGGGATACCGAATATTGGTGAGAAATGGTTCAAAACTCAAGAGTTGGATGCCCAATTCTACCAACCCTACAACAAAATTCATTGATAGGGAAATCAATGAAGACAAGGAATATTGGCTAGAAAAAGTCAATGATCATTTGGAGAAGCTTCTCAAGAGGGAAAACAGGGACAAGAGTCTACAAAAACACATAGCTTCCCATTATTACACAAGGAACTTGATTTTCAGAGCAAAGGTCAAACAAATGAAAGTAAGGCTAAGCAAAACCCTAATCAGTCAAAAGGAGAAGGGTGGGATTGATTTGTTTGTTGATGAATCTATGATAGAGTAGTACAACATATTAGGACCTTATATGAAAATTTTGAGAATTTTTGGTGAACATTTTGGTCATTTGCAAATTTTTGGTCAAATTTGGCAATTTTTGGCACAATCACCCTGCCAAAAGTGTAGCGTGGATCACACTGTGCTTTTTTTTGGAGAGCTCCAAATGGAAAAAAAGCAACATAGTTGGATATCTTTTGACCACTACATCAACTTTGGACACTTGGAAGTAATCAACTTTTACAGGGTTAAAATGGCAAAAAACCACCTAAAAAACACCTTTCTGCCCTGTTTTTGAAGGCCATGCTATGCGTTTTGAGCAGCCTTGGGAGACATCACATTTGAGGTGCTATAATTCATCATTTTCAGTTCTTGAGGGCTCTACAGATAACTAGATAAAAAGGTATTTCCAATGGGCTATGATGAGCTCAATTTGGAGTTCAGGAAGGCCTCCAAAATTGGCTTGCAAGCTCACGTTGCGCTTTTCCTCATCCATGCTGCACTTTTTCTAGGAGTTGATTTTTTCATTAGTTTGACCTAGTTTGACTTTTTACCTATTTAAATGATGTAATTGAGCACGTAATGATGTAATTGAGGTGTAATTATTCTAGATGAATTTAAAATTAGGTATATCCATGCAAATTTCACTTTTTTTGGGTCAAATGAAACAGTTTCTCAAATTGAGGGAGAGTTTGTTAACCTCCCTAGTCATGAAGGGTTTGGTTGAGACCTTTGGGGAACATCTCCACAAGTCATGGATTAGACCCCCTGAGAGTGGGGAGATGTTGGTTTGGTATTTATGTATCATTTTCTCGGTGTAGGTTTTAACCCTGTATAGAAATTACTTGCATATGAATTCTAAAAACATAAAATAAATGATAGCAAGAGCATAACACATAAAACAAATATACACAAAGATTTTCACCTGGATCCAAAAACTAGGCCTACCAGATTGATTTTTCATTATGCTCTCGCTATTGTTTGTTTTCTATTTTTAGAATTCATATGTAGGTAATTTCTGTATGGGGTTAAAGCCTACATTTGGTATCAGAGTTGTTTTGGCTTCAAGGTGATGCCTTTGTTGCTGATGGGTTTCGCTCGAGCCTGTGGTAGACCCTGTTTAGTGGGAGATCTGCGGGATCGATTTAGGTGGTGAAAGAAGATGGCGAGTAGTGGAAAGATAGAGATTGAGAAATTTAATGGTAAGAGTTTTGAGCTATGGAAACTCAAGATGGAGGATCTGTTGGTGGATAAAGATCAATGGATCATAGTAGATCTGGGTACTAAACCAACGAGAGTTTCTGATGAAGAATGGAAGAAATTGGATCGTAAGGCAAAGAGCATAATACAGTTGTGTGTTTCAAATTCAGTATTGCTTAATGTATTAGGGGAAGCTACGACGAAGGCTTTGTGGGATAAGTTAGGGACTTTGTACTAATCTAAGTCTTTGGTGAATAAATGTTCCTATGGAAAAAGCTGTATAACCTGAGGATGAAAGATGGAGACCCAGTGACAAAGCATATGAACACATTTAATATTGTGTTAAGTCAGTTATTATCTGTTGATATTAAAATTTCAGATGAAGATAAGTGCACCAGTTTGTTGTGTTCTCTACCAGATTCATGGGATAGTCTGGTTATTACAATAGGTAGCATTGCAACTACCTTGCAGTTTGATGAAATAGTCTCATCCTTACTGACGAAGGAGATGAGATGGAAAAATATGGAGAGCTAGAATGGTGATTCCTTGTCTATACGAGGACGGTCCCAGAACAGAAACAGACATAAGTCATCGAGTGGGAGATCTAAATCTCCAGGAAAACCTGTAAAGGTGTGCTCAAAATGCAGAAAGGAAGGGAACTACAACATGGACTATAAATCTAAAGATCTTGACAAAGGAAAGGGATATGATGATGCTCCTTATGCAAAAGTGAAAACCACCTCAGATGAAGGGGGGGATGTGTACTTGGCTTCTTCTTCAAGTACACATGTAGATCACGAGGCATAGTTGATGGACTCAGGTGCATCCTTTCACTTCACTCCCAATAGAGAGTGGTTCTGCGAGTATGAAAAATATGATGGTGGTGATGTCTTCTTAGGGGATGATAGGAAGACTAGAATCGTTGGTCATGGAAAAATAAAGTTGAAGTTACAAGGTGGAAGGATTAGAACACTTCCGTGTGTTCTGCATATTCCTGCATTGGCCAGAAATCTAATATCTCTAAGCAAGTTGGATGATGTAGGTGTAAAAACAGTGTTGAAGAAAGATACCTGCAAGATGGTTTGGGGAGCACTGGTATTGATGCAAGGAGTTTGGATTGGAACTTTGTACAAGCTGCAAGGCAACACTATTATTGATGGGTGCAACAATTCCGTGGTTCCTGAAAGTGGAGTAGAAAATCTAGTGGTCTTTGGAGAAAAGACCATGCTATGGCATCAAAGGCTTGGACATATTGGAGAGAAGGGCCTTCGAATACTTCATGGTAAAGGTATGGTAGATGATGTGACCAATAGCTATGTTTATTTTTATTTATGTGAAAATTATGTATATGGGAAGCAGAATTGGGTGAGTTGCCCCTCTAGTGGTAAGAGGGTGAAACAGATATTAGAGCTTCTTCACAGTGATGTGTTTGGGCCTCTGAGGGTTCCATCACTGGGTAATTTTGTGTACTATGTATCATTTATAGATAACTTCTCAAGGAATACATGGATATGTTTCCTCAAGAAGAAATCTGAAGTCTTTGACAGGTTTAAATAATTTAAGGCTCTGGTGGAAAACTAGACAAGGAAGAACATAAAGGTGTTGAGGATAGACAATGGTGGAGAATTATGCAAGAAGGAATTTGAAGAGTTCTGCAAGAAGTGTGGTATATCATGACAGAAGACTACTCAATACACACCTCAGCAAAATGGAATTGCAGAAAGAATGAACAAGACCTTTGATGGAAAGGGCAATAAGCATGCTCAGTGGTGTCTGGTTAGGACAAGAATTCTAGGCAGAGGCGGTGGAGACTGCATGTTACCTGGTCAACAGATCACCTTCATCAGTGTTGGAGGATAAGACTCCACAAGAGGTATGGACTGGTAAGAAACCCACTCTTTCACATCTGAGGGTATTTGGATGTGATGCATATGTACATGTTCCAAAGGAGAAAAGAACAAAGTTGGGTTGTAAATCTAAAAAGTGCATCTTTATTAGGTATAAGGATGGTTTAAAGGATTATAATCTTTGGAACCCAGTAATAAGGAAGGTTGTGTACAACCGAGATGTGGTGTTCAGAGAGGTGAAAGATGTTATTAAACATGAAGTCCAACCAAAGGCACATGAGAATATAGAGTTTGAGCTTAAGGAGTGTTATGCTCCTATACCAATAGGTGTCATATTTCATGATTGACTGATGAAATGCCAAATATGTTCATCCATTCCATGCTGCAAAGGTTCCATATTTTGAAAAAAATTAAAAAATGAAAAGAGGGTATGCCCTAAAAGAAAGATCAAAGGGAAAAAAGAATGAAATGGTCAAAAAGAAAAGAAATGAACCCCAAAGAAGACCAGGAAAGTGTGCTAGTCCAAAATGCCACTACTATTCTATTTTTTCAAAGAATTTGGTTCTGTTCAATTAGTTGACTCTGGCCATAGTCGATGGATGGCCAAACAACTTAATCTTGGCCAGTTGATGTTTAAATTTCTTGTTTTAGAGATAGAGAATAAAATCTGTCCAAACTGTTTAAACTTGGCAGATAAGTAGATAGGTAGAGAAGCAAAGGAGCTCAACCGTTTAATCCTGAGCCCTTGGAAGAAATAAGTGCAGACTTAGGTAAGCTTACAATGAAAAGAAAAGAAAATTTGATAAGGGTTTGCTAGTCTAAGTGCACCCAAGCAAAGAGGAGAAAAAATTCTAGGCAAAGTAGGCAGGGTAGGAAGTTTTGATGTTGCAGAATGAGACTTGTGATAAATTTTGTCTCTCAAAGTGTTAAATTTACTTCTATCGCAAGTGCAAAGCAGATTCCCTTGGAGCAGCTCAAGCAAGGCATGTCTAACTCCCCTTCACACTTCTCCCCTAATCATTTACTAATTTCCCCTAGTAATATTAAGATCTGCTTAATATCACTAAGCCACCCATTCCATTTCCTCGATTGCCTAAGTAAAATCCCAAATTTTGTTGGCCATCTTTCTTGTATAAACGACTATTTCTCCTTTTCTAGCCTAAGTTTTTTTAAACATCATAGCTTAGCACTTTCCATTTCTTCGAAAAAATCCATACTAACTTTTAACTTTATTATATAAATCCCGCTTTATACCCCTCCCGTATTTAGGTATAAAAAGCCCCAATATTTAATATATCCCCGCCCCGGTTGAAATATAACCATAAACATGTTTTGTCGGGAATTAATAAGTTTACTTGAAACTTATTAAGAACCCCCCTCCCCATGCCCAAAGGAATTAATCAACATCTGGTTGATTAATAACCAAACCCCGAGCTCTTAACCCATAAAACCGCGCCTATTCGACCTTCCGCGATGTGATCTAATTGCAAAGTGCAAATCGCACTTTTGCCCCGCCACCTCCGTTTTTCCCTTTAAACTTTCACAATGCGATTCCGCGATTGCATATCGCATATCGCATGTATTTAAACCCTCGCCCCTTACCTTCCGCTATCCATTCCGCGATGCGATCTGATCGCAAATCGCAAAATCGCATATCGCATATCACATATATATATAAAGACTCCAAACCCCTTGCCTTCCGTTGGTGCGATATTGTGATCTCTCCTCAACCGTCTAATCCACCCGTATGTGATCCAACGACCCTCATCCATCCATTTTATCCAACGGTGATCGCTCCCGATCAAATCGAAAATTGCCGCCAAAACTTCATTTTGTCAAAAAAAGGGTAAAAATATCATTTTTCCTATGTTTTTTCATATATCGCGCTCCAAATGTAAAAGAAACCAAATTAAAATGTCCCTAGTGACCAGAGAGGGCTATACCAACAGGGTCATGGCCATTCAAAACTACAGTCTGTACTATTCCTCTGAAAACACAGGTACCAAATCGGCTATCAGTGCATCATTCACCGTGGTTTCTTAGGAAATCTCCACTGCAACATGACACACCAGCCAAGGAGATATCCATAGCTGTGCTGTTGTCCTTGGAAAAGGGGAAAATTTTGGGCAAAATATCAAGCAACGGTGAGCAAGGTCGGTTCAGCATTAAAGAGTATCAAATCAAAGTCACAGACATATCAGATCAACCATAAAGAGTATCAGCGCAAATTAAAAACAAATCAAGTTAGCATTAAAGAAAGCAGATCAACATTAAAGACTGGCAGATGCACACAGTTATTGCAAAGGACACCTGCGAGCCGAACCCTAAAAGAGCCAACCTCCAACACTGCATAAGTTAGTCGCTTCTATGTTCCTTGTAAATTACGTTAGGTTAAAATCTAGATATTATCTCACAACCTTTATGAGATATTTGTTGTACATATTTTTGTTGTATAAATTCCCCCTTCATCAGAGTTTTCAAGACGTTGGGTATGTGTAGATTTCTCTAGACTTTGTTGTAATACTAAACTTTGGAATAAAAAGCTGTTGGAACCAATTATTGTCTAGCCGACTGGATGAAGAATCGATGCAGAGGACTATGTTACAGAATTCCTGAATCATTTTATGGATCAATAAGTCTCTCTTACTTCTATTTTCAATTTCTTTGTTTACTATATCATATATGTTTCATGATCTGAATAACAGGGAAAAATAATAATCTAGAACTTGCTTGATTGCACTCTGTGTTCAATCTCTGCTATTTTTTATGTTTTCTTCAGAATTAGCATAAGCAGCAATTCTTAATTGCTCCTGTTTCCCCTGGATCTTACATCTTGAATATAGCTAAGGAATTCTTAACTACTCCCTAGCAATAATCGTCCACTTTCCCTCTGTCTGCATGATGAAGGATTCTTAATTGCCCTTCACCCACAGACTCCAGTCCATCTGATTTCAGCCTTTAAATTGTTCCATGTTTGATTACCTTGCTCTGTAGTACCTCCTCTGTTAGAAATCGAATCTAGGAAGCCCGTTTCTTTTGACTCCATCATGCCTAATGGACTGAACTCTTCAGTTTTACATCTCTGTTCTATTGAATCTCACCACCCAGACTCAAAACTAAACCCTTGAACTTCATACCTAGCCTAATACCTTTCAAAACAAAGCTAAATTATAAAGAGAGAGCCCTCTCTGGATGCAGATGGGCTAGAATCTGTGTTTAAAATATTGGTTTGTGGTTACCTCAGCCGTATTCCCTTTTCTACAACTTTTGGGGAACAACCTGAGTGATAACAAGGAGGAAGAATCAGACTCTACAGTAGAAGAGGAATCAGAAGATGAAGAACCACAAACTCTGGTTGTGAGAGGATCAGTTCAAGAAAGAAGGCAACCAGGAAGGTATAGTCCATCTGATTTATGTTCAAATTTTTCTTTATCTATTACTGATGATGATCCCATAACTATGAAGGAAGCAGTAAACTCAGATGATGGCAAACTTTGGAAAGAGGCCATGGTTAATGAAATGGCGTATTTGCACAAAAATGAGGCTTGAGATATGGTGGAGTTGTCAGCTGGAAAGAAACCCATTAGGAGCAAATGGATGTTCAAGAAGAAGATGAATGTAGAAGGAAAGGTGGAGAAATACAAAGCTCGGTTGGTAGCAAAAGGTTATTCCCAGGTGCCGACAATTGATTTTGGTGATATTTTTTCTCATGTTGCCAAGGTAGCTTCTATTAGATTACTTTTATCTGTTGCTGCTGATTTTGATTTTGAGATAGAACAGATGGATGTGAAGACAACCTTTCTTCACAAGGATCTGGAAGAAGAGTTCTACATGAAGCAACCTGAAGGCTTTGTAGTGAACGGTAAGAAAGAACTGGTATGCAAGTTAAAAAATTCTTTGTATGGGTTAAAATAGTCACCAAGAATGTGGTATCAGAAATTTGATACATTTATACGGGGACTTGGCTTCACCAAAGAAAAGTAGATCACTATGTGTATTTTAAACTAATTAGTGATCGTGTTATTTATCTGGTCTTGTATGTGGATGATATTTTGATGGTTGGAAATGAAAAAAAAAATTATCTAGGATATGAAGACCCAATTGTCCTCCAAATTTGACATGAAAGATCTTGGTGCTGCAAACTATATTTTGGGCATGGAAATTAAAAGAGATCGGGCAAAGAGGAAGCTCTAGTTAAACCAAAGGAAGTATGTCGAGACAATACTGCATAGGTTTAATATGCAGGATAGTAAACCATTGAATGCTCCTATTCTTGTAGGTGTAAAGTTATATGCTAAATAGTGTCCCAAGATAGAAGAAGAGGAAGAGGACATATCTCATATTCCATATGCAAGTGCACTCGGTAGCTTGATGTATGCGATGGTTTGTACTAGACCAGATATTGCTCATGTAGTGGGATTATTGAGCAAGTTTATTTCAAAACCAGGGAAGGTGCACTAGACAACAGTGAACCGGGTTTTCAAGTATTTGCATGGCACTGGTGATTATGGTTTGTGCTACCAAGGAAGTCCAGGATTGGACAGAGTTTTCGATATCCATGGCTTTGTTGACGCAAACTGGGCTGGAGATCTGGTTGAGAGAAGAACTACATGTGCGTATGTGTTTAACCTATTTGGAGGTGCAATTAGTTGGATGAGTAAGAAACAATATGTAGTGGCACTATCAACAACAGAGGCATAATACATGGCAGCCACTCATGCAAGCAAGGAAGCAGTTTGGTTGCAAAGATTGTGTTCAGGTATGGGGTTAGTACAGGGAGCTATAAGGATAGACAGTGACAACCAAAGTGAAATTTTCTTGGCAAAGAATCTTGCTTATCATTCAAAGACAAAGCACATTGATGTTCAGTATCACTTTGTGAGGGATATGATAGAAGACAAAAAGGTGTTGCAGGTAAAGGTGGACAATTTAAAGAATACTGCAGATGCATTGACAAAATCTATGAGCTCTGAGAAGTTCTTTTGGTGTAGAGAAAAAATGGGCGTTGCAGGGCTGGATAAATGACTAAGTTGTCCTGTGGCCTCCTATGGAAAGAAATCAATAAGTGGGAGAATTTTGGGTTGTGTTATATTTTTTCTACGACTATCCCCCCAGCTAAACCGGGGGGTTAGAGGGTGGCGGAGCCCCCCCTTCGTTGCGCCAATGCGTAGTGGGGGGATCGCAGGGGGGGCGGCAGCCCCACCTATACAGAGGGTTTGAGGGGCGTGGTTAGCCCCCCTCTACGGGGTCTGGGGCAGCGCCCCGAGGTTGAAACCTACATTCAGTCATAGAACAGGTAGGACATCAAAGGAGAGAAATATTATAGCTTGTACTTGGACATTTTCTAGAAATCAAAGGATACCGTTTGTAGCTATTATTTAGGAATTCATGTGCAGTAAGTCTATGATGTCTTTTTTTCTCTTTTACAGCTTTATATGAAAGGTATTCATCTTCTCTTTCCATTCATCAGTTTTTGAGTGGTTTTCCTTAAAATGTATAAACATAATTCTTTGCATAAAACTCTGTTTTTATGGGAATATCATTATCTGTTAATTTCCTTCCTGTTTAATGAATTCATGTTCTCATGCTCATTAAGACCCTTTTGCATCTTCCAAACACTACACTACACCAACAAACCATAAATCCATCACAAAATTATTGCTACCTTGCTCCCCCATATCTTTGCTAGTATAACCCTTTGATCCTTTGACCTAGCTACCTGGATTTTCTCACTTATCTAGCATCAAACCCTAAAAACTTTCAAACCCTATCAGAGCCTAGTATACCTAGCCTAAAATCTATTACATTTCCAGACAATTCAATGCCTATGATCATAGAGAGAGCCCTCTATGATTTGGTAGGGCTAGCTACCAAACTGAAGGCTTGGTCTGTGGTTACCTCCGTCGATCTCCTCTCAGCCTAAGACACTGTGGAGGATAACATTTTGGTGCCATTTCCGGGGAACATAAGATCATGTCTTCCCTGGGAAAGAATGACAAGGATCAAATCCGATTTGCTAATGGTGGACAACAATCATACACATATGAAGGCTGCAATCATTCTGTAGGTTTTAACACCGTACAGAAATTACCTACATACAAATTCTAAAACACAAAAAATAAACAATGCGAGAGCATAACACATAAAACCCATATACACATTGATTTTCCCTTGGATCCCAAAACTAGGACTACCAGCTTGATTTTTCATTGTGTTCCTTTCAATGTTATAATACATATTTATACATGTCGAAGCATCCAATACCATGGACCAAAAACCATCGTGTCCAAAACCATGGACTGAAAACCATTGCATCCAAAAACATGTGCGAAAATCATGCACAAAACCATAGGTGGGTCCGCCCAACCTAACATAGGTTCCAAAACCAAAATTTTCCATGGCGTTGCCCTAGACCCCATAGAGTGGGGTTATCTGCACCCCTCAAACCCCCTGTGACCCCCCCACTATGTAATTGGCACAACGAAGGGGGGGCTTCGCCCCTCCCTCTAACCCACTAGTTAACTACGTGGGATAGTCGTGGAAAGAATATAACATAGCCCAACACATTCACCTGGTGACTCCAAATTAATTTCAAATTTAATTCAAAGACTCCACTAGAGGATGAACCTTACCAACAAAAACATGCAAGGACAATACCAGAAGATCAGATATTCAAATTGGAATTTCATCCAAGATACATTATGATTTATTTTAAATTATTTCTTCTCTTTTCTCGAGAATATCAAGAAGGTTTTACAAAGTATACAATATTTGAGAAAATATCTCAGACCCGCATTTGATTCCATTCCTTTGAAGATTGTGAATACAAATTTTGATTTTGGTCAATACCCTTCTTCCGAATCTTATGTTGACCATCTTCAACTTGATGAGCCTGAGGACATCAAGACTAATCCTATAGCTTATGTACATACTCCTATACCTTGCAAAATTTGAGATAGATACAAGCCACTCATCTTACCTCTTATACTCCATGCTTTCCCTAAAAATTATTAAAAATATCTTCCCAGGTTTGATGGAGAACATGGTAACATCACTGCTAAAAAACACATTCAAAACTTTGAAAAAATTCTCGATCTTTTTGAAGTTGAAGAAGATGATATCACTGCTAGGATTTTTGCTTTATCTTTTTAAGACGAAGCCAAGAAATGGTTTAAGAACTTACCAGTTGCAAACATTTTCGATTTCCATTAGTTTGTGAAAGTCTTCCTTGATAGATGGGTGATCAAGAAGAATCATTTTCTAATTTTAAAAGAATATAATTAGTTGGAAAGACAACCAGGAGAAACAGTGCAACACTTTTCAATGAGGTTCAATCAAGTATACCATTCAATGCCTGGTGATATAAAACCGCCTCCCGGTTTAGGTATCTTACACTACCCTGATTCCTTTGACCCAAAAATGACATTTCAATTGAGAGAAAGGGATCCTACCACACTCGAAGAAATGCAAGATAGTTCAATAGCTATGGAAGCTAATTTGCTGATCAAAATATCAAAGTTGAAAGAAGAAGTGAGGGAGAAAATAGAGATGAAACACCTGACATCTTAAGAAGTGAAGCTCGGCATTTTTGTAAGCACAATGGAACAAATGATGCAAAAGATCATCATGAGAGATAAACTTGCTATTCAAAAACACCATGTCCCACTTATTGCAGAGGAAGAAGAGGTTGTTGACCTTAATCATTTTGCTGTTAATTTTAGTTACCATAGTCACCGCCATCACTTAGTTGGATGTGCTATCACTGAAAAAGAATCATCATCATCTCGGTTACACCATCATGGTCCTCATTCATCTCAGTGCCACCATTATGTCATTAGGGTCATAATCATCAAAATCTATCATTTCACTCATAAATCTAGCAAATAAAGGAGAAATAATAGGGGATTTGTCAAAAATGTTTTATTTCAAAGTGAAAATCATTTAAAATATGATGTAATAAGCTCTAATTCTCCTAAACTACATTGAATGTTCATAAGATATATAGTCTCCAAAGAAAAAGTGAAAAAGACATAGTGTGGGCCACCCAACTACTATGAAAAGAAACTGACTTCTACAAGTTGTAAAAGACCATCATAACTCATTTCCTCACTCATTTCATTGCTAAAGAGATCTCATTCATCACCAACCACTTCCTCATAATTATTATGGCCAAAGACATTCCAAAACATTGGTCTCAAGCTACCTCCTTACGTTTTCTATGGGAATCCATCCTTTTCATGTTTTCAAGCCTAAAAACCCTACATTTTATCCTCCCTCACACTCAAATACACTCCTAAAACCCTCACACCCCCTCACTCTCATTCCTAAAACCTCATATACCTAAAACATAGCCCTACGCTGCGTTTTGCACAGCCTTCATAGATGGGACTGTGTATAAATTCCCTAGCTCTATTCCCTCACTCTTTTCACTTCCCTCCACTTCCCTAAGTTCCCTAACATCCCTCCCCATCTCATAAATTTTTCCTACACCCATTCCCACTCCCTAACCCCTTCATCCTATTCCCTCATTCCCTTCCCTTGTTTTTCCCTCTAGGGTTTTCCCTCACAAGTTTACTATGGAGAAGGAAAGGAGGCCTTATAACAAGGGTGGGAAAATGGCATGGTATGAACCCTTCAATACACAAGAGTTGATGTCCTCACCACTCTCTAAGAAATTTTTTCAGCTTGTAGGGTGTCTTGAGTTTTGTGAGCAAGTTGAAAAAAGTCAAATGTCATGCTAGGTTGATTAGTTTGTTTTCCACACACCTTAAGAAGGATCAAGTCACAATTGCAGGGGTTCCATTCACTATATCATCTCACATCATAGCAGTAGCCACTGGGATACCAAATATTTATGAGAAATGGTTCAAAACTCAAGAGTTGGATGCCCAATTCTACCAACCCTACATCAAAGCTCATTGACATGGAAATCAATGAAGACAAGGAATATTGGCTAGGCAAAGTCAATGATCATTTGGAGAAGCATCTCAAGAGGTCAAACATGGATAAGAGGCTACAGAAATAGATGGCTACCTATTATTACACAAGGAACTTGATTTTGAGAGGAAAGGTCCAACAAGTGTAAGCTTGATTTGTTGGTTGATGCATCTATGATAGTGTAATACAACATATTAGGACTTTATATGCAAATTTTGAGAAGTTTTGGCAAAAATTTTGGTCATTTACAAATTTTTGGTCAAATATGGCAATTTTTGGCACAGTCACCCTGCCAAAATCGTAGGGTGGGCCACGCTGCGATTTTTCTCGAGGGCTCCAAATGGCAAAAACTCTACATGGTTGGATATATTTTGACCCCTACATCAAATTTGGACACTTGGAAGCCCAAGTCATCAACTTTTACAAGGTGAAAATGGTCAAAAACCACCTTAAAAACACCTTTTTGTCCTGTTTTTGGAGGCCACGCTCTGCTTTTTGACCTGTCTTACGAAAAGTCATTTTTGAGGAGCTATACTTCACCATTTTCAGTGCTTGAGGGCTCTACAGATAACTAGACAGAGAGATATTTCAAATGAGCCATGATTAGCTCAATTTGGAGTTCAAGAAGGCTCCAAAAGTGGCTTGCAATCTCACTCTGCCTTTTTCTTCAGCCACGCTATGCTTTTTCTAGATTCACTATGCTTTTTCCAGGAGGTTGATTTTCTTCATCATTTTGACCTAGTTTAACTTTTTACCTATGTAGATGATGTAATTGAGCATGCAATGATCTAATTGAGGTGTAATTATTCTATATGAATTTCAAATTAGGTAGATACATGCAAATTTCACTTGTTTTGGGTAAAAGGAAACAATTTCTCAACTTAAGGGAGAGTTTGTTAACCTCCCTAGTTATTAGGGTTTTGGTTGAGACCTTTAGGGAACAGCTCGACAAGTCATGGATTTGACCCCTGAGATTGGGGATATGTTGTTTTGGTCTTTATGTATCAGTTTATCAGTCATAGAACAAGTTGGACATCAGAGGAGAGAACTATTCTAGCTTGTACTTGGACATTTTCTGGAAATCAAAGGATATAGTTTGCAACTATTATCTAGGAATTCATGTGCAGTAAGTTTGTGATGTAGTTTTTTCTCTGTTATAGCTTTATATGAAATATATTCATCTTCTCTTTCCATTCATCAGTTTTTTCAGTGGTTTTCCTTAAAGTTTATAAACAAAATTCTTTGCATAAAGCTCTGTTTTTATGGGAATATCATTTTGTGTTAATTCCCTTCCTGTTTAATGAATTCATGTGCTCATGCTCATTAAGACCCTTTTGCATATTCCAAACACTACACTACATCGACAAACCCTAAATCCATCACAAAGTTATTGCTACCTTGCTCCTCCATTTCTTTACTGTTGTAACCCTTTGATCCTTTGACTTAGCTACTTGGTTTTTCTCCCTTATCCAGCATCAAACCCTAAAAAATTTCAGACCCTATATGAGCCTAGTATACCTAGCCTAAAATCTATTCCTTTTCCAGTCAATTCATTGGTTATGATCATAGAGAAAGCCCTCTTTGGTTTGGTAGGGCTAGCTACCAAATTGAAAGCTTGGTTTGTGGTTGTTGTGTTGTGTTATATTCTTTCCACGACTAACCCACGTAGTTAACCGGGGGGTTAAAAGGGGGCGAATCCCTCCCTTCATTGCACCGATTGCATAGAAAGGGGGAGTCACAATGGGTTTGAGGGGTGCAGGTAACCCCATTCTATGGGTCTAGGGCAGCGCCCCAGAAAATTTTGTTTTTGGACCCTATATTAGGTTGGGTGGACCTACTTATGGTTTTGTGCATAATTTTTCGCATATGGTTTTGGACGCGATGGTTTTTCGGTCCATGGTATTCAATGCTTCAGCATGTATAAATATGTATTGTAACATTGAAAGGAACATAATGAAAAATCAAGCGGATAGTCTCGGTTTTGGGATTCAGGGAAAAATCTTTGAGCTTATGTGTTATGCTCTCGCATTGTTTATTTTCTGTGTTTTAGAATTTGTATGCAGGTAATTTCTGTACGGGGTTAAAACCGACAGTGGTTACTTTTTTCGATCTCCTCTTAGCATGGGACATTGTGGAGAATAACACACTCCTCAAACTACCTTGTAAACTTATAATAGTTTTAATTAAAATTATATATATATATATATATATATATGACATTGATTTTCTATTTAATGAATATCATTTTCTTTTAATTTAAAGTTTATATGTGCCAATTCCAAATTGAGTATGGAAAGAATTTCGTGTAAACTTAACTAATAAAATTATAATTAAATTCACTTTGAAATTTCTTTAGAAAATTAATTTTTTATTAAAAACCATATAAACTTAGATAAAGACTTGCATTTTTACTAAAAATGCTAATACACCCCCAAAAAAACCAACTATTTCTCGACAATCATAAAAATTGTGCCTAGAAAGTACACACAAGAAGAGATAATTCAACTTCTTTGACTTAGCATTTTAATTTAGAAACTAGTAAGGAATGTGAGGAATTAGTAAAATGAACTAAGTTTGTATTTTTAATTATTATTTATAATTATCAATTACTTATTTTATATTTTCTTAGTACACCCTCAAAAATCAACTATTTCTTGTTAATTATCAACTTCTTTGGTTTAGCATTTTAATTTAGAAACTAATAAAGAGTGTGAGGAATTAGTAAAGGGAACTAGGTTTGATTTTTTAATTATTATTTATAATTATCAATTACTTATTTTATATTTTCTGAGTACACCCTCAAAAATCAATTATTTTTTGATAATTATAAAAATTAAGTCTAGAAAGTATACACTAGGAGAGATAATTCAACTTCCACTTCCTTGGTTTAGCATTTTAATTGCGAAACTAAGGAACTAAGTTTGTTTTTTAAATTATTATTTGTAATTTTTTAATAATTTACTTTATATTATTTAATATTTTATTTCTTATGTTCATGTAGTCATATAAAATTATATAAAATTTATTATTTTGTGTAATTGATTTTTAATTTGTATGGTTTCTAGTTTTGGAGATGGCAATGCTTTGGTTGCATTTGTTAAATATTTATATATAATGTGCGGGGAATGATAATATTCATTATATTTCTTAATGTTTTATTTAATTTTTTATATGTTGATTAGTTGATAATAATTACAGGGTTATTGTTTAGTTTGTCATGAAGGGTAGATTTCTTTTTTGTTAATTGTTCTAATTTTCGTTGATTTTGTGTGTTTGGGTTCTCTTGTTATTTTTAGGCCTTATTGGAGCACTAGAAGATGTATCTCAATTTATGAGAAGTTGGTCTCTCCCATTCTAACTATCATTTTTAAGTTTGGTTTTATGATCCAAAATGGATTTGAACAAATGAATGTTTGTCAGACTCAATACCTACAAATGTATTCAATTAAGGTTAGATAAATTATAAAAGACAATGCAAATGTAAAAAGGAAAAAAAATTAAATAAGACAAAGAGAGGGAAAAAGGAATTAAATAAAATAGATAAATGAAAATAATAGAGGAAAAGGGAGAGAGACAAATGGGAACTAAAAGGTCAGTCTCTTGGTCTCTTCATTACACTTGATGAAGGTTGAGAGATGCTAGCACACCAATCTCCTTGTTCTAGGTTGCTTGATTATGTTTTCTACATTCTATAGGCTTAGAGGTTGGGGAGGTTGGCAACATAATGAATTCTACATTTTCATGTATTATAGAGAAACATAAATAGGAATACGAAAATTGATCTTTTCTTGATCATGTCAACATATTCAAAGATTGAACACTTTTTACCATGTTTATAAAATTAGAGATCTCTAATTGTGTTAAGAGAGAAGAGATTTTTTTTTAATATTAATAATACTATTATTATTTATTATGACTAGTTCAATCTTAGGTAGCTTTCTCTAATTGTGCTTCTCCTCTTAAGCTACATATTTATGTAGCAAGTTGCAATCCATATCAGGACCTCGAATCGACATCACCGTCCTCGGTTGAGATGGGCGCCCCTCACGGGTGCACATAGGAAAAATGCGACATAGGCGCGATCGAGCGACCCATGTGTGATGGGCGGATGGGCGGCTGCAACTCGCCTACGATGGACAGTCGTGCGACGGGTGGGCATGACCAAGAGACCCAACACGGGCGTTCGGGCGGGTGCGCGCCCGAGCGAGTCAATATGAGCACGGTGACTTGGCTACGCAATTGGGAAGTGTGACCGGGTGCACACTCGACACACACATATCCGAGCGTGGGCGAGCAAGAGAAAATGCGACCAAGCGTTGAAGTGAGATGCGTGAAGAAGTGTGGTGGCAGAGGGCGAACTTATACGTGTGAGTCAGCGTATGGGCACACTTGGAAAACACAATGGCTCGACTTGGTGGGCCAACACCACCAAGGGTCGCAACCCTTCATTACTCCGACCAACCGAGAGCATATATATGAGAGTTGGGCAAGTTGGAGGAGAGGCATTGAACTTGCCAACCACTGTTTGCAGTGCGAATGTGTTGGAGAGTTCAGGTGAAGTGAAACAATGCGAAGGGACTATAGATGAGTACGTAGGGCGAGCGGGCCAAGTGACAACTGTTGTTCGATGTTACCACAAATGGGTCGGGTGGAGTCCACAGGGCAAGGGGACCACAGATCCAACTTTGGCAATGTATTACGATAGAGCAGTGTGACGTGTTACAACGGTTAGGTACGATGGAGTGTCGTGGTTGTGCGATAGAACGTGTTACAACGGGTGGGCATGGTGGAGTGTCGCAACTGTGCGACAGAACGTGAAGTCGATTAGGGTGTGACCGCCAAGCCTAGACACGGTTAAGTCATGTGGACTGTTGAGTCTTGAAAATGTCATTCATTTCCATTACACTTTCACTATTATGTCCATTATATCACCTCCATTTCACCTCCATTTCACTACTATGTCACCACATTCATCCCACTTTCATAATCATTGGGCCACATTTATGTTTTTCCATTTATTAATTCTAAGCCTTTTAAGTGAATTTGTGGTTAAAAATTAGAAAATAATGTGCATATGCTTACACCTAACAAATGGGTTGAGATTGTTGACATGTGTAGGTTGAAAGGAGGTTTCTAGAAGACCCTTATGTGGTGCTCTAAGGCCAAATTCGAATTTGAGTGAAAAGAATCATGAGATCATGAGGATATGTGTCACATCTCCTAATTATATTGTAACTCTAAGAAGACATGTGTCTTATCAGTTCCTATTTTGATTAGGACTCTAGAGGTAGAGGGAGAGATTCATGGACTCTCATAATGAGATGGCTTCTCATCTTTTTGTATAAATAGGAGATCTCTCTCCTTCATTTGTTAGTTCTTAAGTCTTTTTTTAGCTTGTGAGTTCTTTAGCTTGGAGTATGTAGTTCTTCCTTGATGGCTTTTGAAAGCTTTGGAGAACTTTGTTGTACTTTGTAATTTTGAGGAATTTGAATAAAGCTTTGATATTCTCAACATGGAAGGAGATGTGAAGTAGATGTCATGGAGCATATTAGAATGTAAGGTAGAGTAGATTTCATTTTGTAAATTTTGCTTTGATTTCATTATGTCATTTGATTGCTTTCAAGTTTGATAGATTAGATTTTTCATTCATGCAATTTTAATTCATGCAAGTGTGTTCAACCGGTTGATTGTAGATTAGTAATGCACATAGCTTTTTAATGACTAATGACATGATGGAATCATCTTTTCCTTCTGCTAATTTATTTTCTGAGTTCTACTTCCAGCATTGTTATTTCTTTGAGTTTTGTTTTTTTCATTTACTTTTCTGCAAGATAGATATTAGACTGCTCATGTCATTTTCAGTTACCTCCTATAGCCAGAGCGACTCAAATGGTAAGGGATTGAAGTATGAATGCGTAGTTTGATATTGGTTTATTTTTCTGCAAGTTAGTTATTGAATTACTCATGTCATTTTCAGTTACCTCCTATAGCCAGAGCGAGTCGAATGGTGAGGGATTGAAGTATGAATGCGTAGTTTGATATTAGTTTATTTTTCTACAAGTTAGTTATTGAATTTCTCATGTCATTTTCAGTTACCTCCTATAGCCAGAGCGAGTCAAATGGTGAGGGATTGAAGTATGAATGTGTAGTTTAATATTAGTTTCATTTTATGCAAATTAGATATCAGATTGCTCAATTTGTTTATGATTACCTCCTATAGCCAGAGCGATTCGAATGGTGAGGGGTCAGAATATGAGTTGATGTAATATGATTTAGTTTACTTTGCTTACAGTTTTTGAATTGCTTTAAGTTCATTTTTCTTTTTATACAACAGCAAGGATACTGGGTTTCATAGTCACTAGCTCATTGATTGGTTGTTCCATTCCATTTTGATTGAAGTAGCTGCATATTACACTTTTGTTTAAATACTAATTCCATCAATAACATGTTTTGAGATCTTTTGAAGTGTTAAATTTTGGAAGTTACCATTAGGGACATAGGCCTTGTCTTGAAATCTCTATCCATACTTGTCCTTTAAAAGTATTCTTAAGACCTTAGAATATGATTTCCATTTGCATTAGACTCTTTAGAAAACCAACAAAAACAAAACCCAAAAAAAAAAAATCTATAAAACAACGAAGTAAGAAAAAGGTTAACTAAGCACATATGGTGCACCACACTTCATCAGTTTACGATACTCGGATTGATAATTTATGTAGAGCAATTTAATACATTAAATTGACTAGACATGGACAATATTGCATTGAGCAGAACACCGAGTTGTGTAATGAAATGGGTAGAGGCCAAGTTCGATGAACCGATCTCCCTATGAAACTTTGTCAATTGTACTATGGAATTTTATAAATGAAATTATAAAATTGTCTATCTTGTTTTGGTATTGTTGAGAATTGTTGGTACTATTGTATGTTATGATTATTTCGCACATAACTAGTAATGGAGAAAAGTGAAGGTAATGATGTTTGTAGGTGTAGTCCTGAAAACATGAAGGAAAAAACTAATTTGCAGATGGTATCAGAGCCAGTACAACATGATGTTGTAGAGACCGGAGATATATGAAGACTAAAGTTCTTGAGAAAAAGAAAAATTGGCTGCATAGTTTGGGGTTCATTGACTTGGAGATTCATGGAAGAACCATGCAATTTTTGGTGGACACGGGTGCCACACACAACTTTATGACGACAGGGCTAGAGAAGGAAGTTGGGATGCAGATTGTCTTGACTAATGTGGAGGTCAAGGCAATCAAATCGAAGGCTGAAGTGTTAGGATTGGCAGATGAAGTGCCAGTTCGAATCGCAGATTGGAAGGGTTGTTTGGACTTGACGGTGATGAATATTAACGACTTTGACATGATATTGGGGTAGGTTGTTAGAGACACACAGATGTGGGTTTTACCTACTCACTAGCAGAGAAGGGAAGTGAAGGTGCAACATGTGTCTGCACTAAGTATGAGTAGGGCGATGCAGGATTCATATGTTGAGACATATGTGACAATCATCAGGGAGGTTGAGGATGGTAATGGAGTGAGGATGCTTATTCCATTCAAGATTTCCAATGTATTTGACAAATATGCATATTTGATGCCTGATGAGTTGCCAAAAGTACTTCCACCGAGACGTGCAATGGACCATAACATTGAGCTAGAGTTAGGAAAGAAACCTCCGACAAAAGCTCCTTATCATTTGTCAGGACCGGAGTTGGAGGAGTTGAAATGACAGTTGAAGGATTTGGCTGATGCAGGTTTCATACAACCTTCAAGGTCCCCATATGGTGCTCTAGTATTGTTCCAGAGGAAGAAAGATATGAATGAGTTGAGGATGTAGTATGATTATCGTGCTCTTAGCAAGCAAACAATAAAGAATAGGTATCCTTTGAGACTTGCTTCGGATTGCTTCGACAAGCTTGAGAAAGCCCAAGCATTTTCTAAGATTGACTTGAGGCATGGGTATTATCAGGTGCAGATAACATATGGGGATAAGAAGAAGATTGCGATTGTGACAAGGTATGGGAGTTTTGAGTTCCTTGTCATGCCATTCAGGTTGTGAAATGCTCCTGCTATGTTTTGCACTTTGATGAATGATGTTTATCATCCATATTTTGATTCATTCGTAGTATTATACTTGGATGATATCGCAATATTTAGTGATAACATGGAGGATCATAAGAAGCATTTGGCTTTGGTGTTTGAGGCACTAAAGAAAAATCAATTGTACTTAAAGAAGTCAAAGTGTATGTTTGCTGAGATCGAGATTCTGTTCCTTGGACACATAGTGGGTCAAGGTCACATACGGATGGAGCTGAGTAGGATAAAGGCAATTGAGGATTGGGCTAAACCAAATAATGTCCATGATATGAGGGTGTTCTTGGGGATGACCAACTACTAGCAGAAGTTTGTAGAGGGGTACTCCAAGGTGACTACACCACTGACAGACCTTCTGAAGAAGGATAAGCAATGGAATTGGATGGAGAAGTGTCAAGCAACACTTGAAGATTTGAAGAAGAGGATGGTTATAGCACCGATACTGAGGCTACCTAATTTCGAGAGATCGTTTGAGGTGCACACAGATGCTTCAGATTTTGCGATAGGGGGAGTACTCTTACTGGATGGGCATCCGATGGCATATGAGAGTCTGAAGTTGCAGGCTAGAATGTGATGGTATATGGTTCATGAGAAGGAGATGACTTTGATCATCCACTATTTATAGTTTTGGAGTCATTACTTGATTGGGAAGCCTTTTGTTTTCAAGACTAACAATGTTGCAGCGAGTTATTTTGCATCCCAACCAAAGTTGTCAACAAAGAAGGCTCGTTGGCAGGACTTCTTAGCAGAGTTTGACATAACTATTGACTATAGAACGAGGAGACTTAATGCAGTTACATATGCCCTTAGAAAGAAGGGACATTTAGCTACATTTGAGGAGGGAGAGGACCAGGCTGAGCGTAGTGGGAGTTGAGTACAAATAACCGATGAAATGCAGAGTAGACTTCAAGCTAGTGTGGAGGTCGATATTTAAGCGAAAAGAATTCTGAAGTGAGTGAAGGAGGGGAAGACTCAGAAGTTTTTCCTACGAGATGGACTCTTGTTATGTGGGAATTGGATTTACATTACAAAGTCATATGGACTCAAGAGGCATCTTTTGAAGGAGTGTCATGATTCTCCATGGACTTGCCACCCAAGGCAGCATCATTCTTTGGCATTGTTGGAGAGGGAGTACTTTTGGGAGAAGATGAGGGAGGATGTGGAGGAGTATGTACATACGTGCATCATCTGTCAATAGGAAAAATTGGATAACCAAAGACAGGGAGGATTTTTGCAGACTTTACCGATTCCAGAGAGACTGTGGATAAGTATTTCAATGGACTTGATCACTCAGTTACCACATGTGCAGGGGTATAACATGATTATGGTCGTTGTTGATCATTTTTCCAAGTATGTCGTCTTCATTTTGATGAAGATACCATGTGGGGCCGAGAATAGTGCTGAGATATTCTTCAAGAACGTTGTGAATTATTGGGGAATTCCATTGAGTATTGTCTTTGACCGAGATCCATGATTTACAAGCAGATTTTGGACCAATTTGTTCAAGTTGGTCAGGATAGAGTTACTGCAGAGTTTGAGTTACCATCCGCTTAAATATGGGAAGACTGAATGGATCAATGCATTACTAGAGGAATACTTGAGACATTATGTGAGGGTTGATCAAAAGAATTGGCCTGAACTCTTGGATGTGGCTTAGTTTAGCTACAATATGCAGAAGAGTTTCGCAACCGGGTATAGTCCATTTGAGTTGGTCAATGGACAGATGCCAATTGTTCCACACATTGTGCTATCGAGAGGATTTTTGAAGAGTCCACATGCAAAGAGATTATTAACAGCATGGGAGGAGTCCTTGGAGTTAGTACGGGTTCACATGCATGATGTTGTAGGGAGAATGAAGAAATGGGCAGATAAGGATAGACGGGACACACACTTCGATGTTGGGGATATGGTTTTTCTGAGGATCACCAAAGATCAGTTTCAGCCACCAAAAGGGACTGCGAGATCTTTGACGAGGAAGTATGAAGGACCATTACAGGTGAAGAAGTGAGTTGGGGAAGTTGCTTATGAGTTGGAGCTTCCGAACCACATGCATTCAAAACATCTTGTGTTCCATATGAGTTAGCTCAAGAGATGTAGACTTGATGCACATCATCCTGAGAGGACAACACCACTAGGACGACCAACCATGATTGTGGACAAGCCACAATTGATTTTTGATAAGATCTTGGATCTTAGGACTACAGGTGTTGGGAGTTTTGAATAGAGGGAGTTTTTCATTCAATGGAAGGATGCACTGGAGGAGAGTGGTTGGGAAACAAAGGATTCGTTGTGGAGATGGAAGAAAGAGATTGTTGAGTTTAACGATGGGTTGATGTGAGCGATAGGATTGTCAAGGACGACAGTGACTCGTGGTGGGGGAGGATGTGAGGACCCGGAGCCGACATGACCGCCCTCGGGTGAGTCGAGTGCCCGTCATGGGCACACGTAGGAAAAACGTGACACGGGTGTGACCGGAGGACCCATGTGTGACATGCATTTGTACAATGGGTGCTCGCAACTCGGATGCGATGGGCAAGGGTGACCGGGAGATCCAACTCGAGCGTTTGGGCATGCGCAGGAAGGTCAATTGCGTGACACAATTGGGAAGTGCGACATGAGTGCACACCCAACAAGCACATAATCATGCGTGGGAAAGCAAGAGCAAATGCGAGTAAGTGTTGAAGTGCAACGTGTGAAGAAGTGTGATTGTAGAAGGCGAACTTATATGTGTGAGCCGACCTATGGGCGCACTTGGCAAACATGATGGGTCGGTTTGGTGGGATGACACCACCAAGGGTCGCAACCCTTCATTACTTCGACTGGCCGAGAGCATATGTATGAGAGTTGGGTGAGTTGGAGGAGAGGCATTGAACTTGCCAACCACAGTTCGCAGTGCGAAGGTGTTGGAGAGTTTGGGTGAAGCAAAACAATGCGAAGGGACTGCGGATGAGCCCGCACGGTGGGTGACAAGTGTTGTTTTGTGTTACCATAAGCATGTAAGGTGGAGGCCATAGGGCGGGCTGACCACAGACCCGACTTTGCCAGCGTATTACAATGTAGTAGTGCGATGTGTTATAGCGGGTGGGCACGGTGGAGTGCCGCAGTTGTGTTATAGAGACGTTCAAAAAGTCCCTCATTTTAGCAAGTGAAAATAAGAGTTCCTTAATTTGGTGTCAAACAGATTTAGGTTTTTCCAAAAATTTAGTTCATTTTGATTAAATTTTGAAATAAAGTAGAATTTTATTATAATTTAAATTTTATGTATGTTAAATTTTGTACAGCTTTAATGGATTTAATCGTTAAGAAATATGTATTTTTAGTATAGTTTTATTTTTTTAAATTTAGAAGTGTAGAGTATAAATTTTAGTAATAAAATTTTCAAAATAACAATATTTACTTCCACTAGTCCTAAGCCCTAACAGTGGCTGCAAGGATTATAAACTACTTGTGTATGGAGTCCTTTTGATTACACTGACTTCGTTTGTTGACTGCCACTTGCAGCTGGGATTGCGATGTGCTATCTGCAACCCCTTTCATCTATATATTTCCTATTAAAGAAGGCAAAGAACAAGGAACTCAAGAAACCCTAATAACCCCAAACCGTTTCCAGACAACAATTTTGGATACTTCAACTGCTAATGTGGAATGAATGGTCAAGTATTTTATACCCATTTTCATGGTTATTTTTAGATTGATTACTAATAAGAATTTACAACGAGTTCGAACTGTACACACTATTTTCAATGTAAGAACCAAACTATTTTCTGTATAAAAAATTGCACACCTCTTAGTAAAGGGCAGCACAAATAGTCTGCCTTCAGAGTAAAGCGAGAGGGTTTGGTACAATGATTTAACGTTGAATATGCAAAAATAGAGTCGTTGAATTTCCATTTGCAATTCTTCCGGAGGAGAATCGGACACCCAATTTAAACGTTTTCTTACACTATTTGTGAAGTTCTTTACACTTGAGTGAATTCCTGTTCTTTTCATTGTCACTTCAGGTAACAACTACTATAACTACAAAATTGCAAAGCTTTAATATATCTCCCTGAATTTTACATTACTGCTCGAAATTCTATATGGTTCTCAACTTTTAGACACTGAATCATTGCAAAGCTTTAATATATCTCCCTGAATTTTACATTACTGCTCTAAATTCTATATGGTTCTCACCTTTTATACACTGCATGAATCAATTTGGATGAAAAAATTGCGTTGTTTCTGTTGGCCCTCAGCAATTTATTATTAAAGAGATAAATGTGCATTTCCTACATAACCGTAGTATAAGTGATCTCTGCCATGCTGGCATAGTTACTGCAATACGTAAGGGTCATGGCAATGGAGGGAACATGAACGTTTTATGAGTTTTTCACAGTTGGTTTTGGACATGAAGTTGGACGTCCGGTGTCTATGCTCGACTAGATAAAGTTGTGATGTTCAATGTTTTAGACGAAAATGAAATAAAATGGTTGAAAGGCTGAAATGGAAAGATTTGGTAACGTTTAGATCTATCATAACAAGAGTCATAATTTAAATATATCTATCATTTCATGCAGGACATTTTATATTTATTATAGATATAAAGTAAACATAATTATGCATAATATTTTATATGATTGATTGTTAGAGAATTTAGTCAATTATGTATATTTTAGGCGCGTTTTATAACTCAGTGTGAGTGTGAGGGAGGTGTAGAGTTCTTTTCATGTTCAATCATTTTGAATTTTTACATTACAAAAAAGATTTATAATTTAAAAAAATTATATTTTCAATATTTTATAAATTTAAATTAAAATAAGTTGAAAAAAATTAATATTATTTTGTATTAGTGGAGAAAATGGTTACATAGTTGTAACGTTCTCCCTAGTTTAGGATTAGTTCCTAGAGTTTAGGGGTTTGGTTGCAACTTCCTAATTCCTAGTGCTGTACTTAAATGATGTAATCTTTCATTGATGAATAATAGAGTGTACGAAAGTGATCTCTTTGTTCTGAGTGTAGTCTCCAGGTGCAGGCCTCACCTGTGAGCTACATCTCCTTCTTTTTCAATTCTGTTCACATTTTATCTTGGTATCAGAGCTCATATTGGGTGAGCCTGATCTTGTATCACCTCTTGTGACTGAAGTGCTTTTGTGGCCAGCTTGCCCTTGTGGCAGAATTGCCTGTGTGGTGTGAGGTGCCTTTGTGGCCGCGTGTACACAAGGAGCTTTGTGCTCAATTGAGCAGGTGGACTACAGAACACCTGGCTCGGACTGGATGTTTTTTTAATTTTCTGAATAGAAGGGAATTGGCGCGCTTTTCGCGCTGACAGTAGCGCCAGGAAGTGGAATTGGTGCGACTGTTCGACTGTTAATCGTGCCAGAGCGCCAAATTACCCGATTGGCGCGGAAAATCACGTAAAAATCAAGCGGATTTTTCGCTCGGGAATATGCCAATACACTCGGGGACGCGCCAATCCACCTTCAAGGATATCTGCGGGAAGCCTCATCTTTGTTTGGCGATTTGCGAAGCGAGAAGATCGGAGAAGTTGCAGATCTATTAGGGAGAGGCAAATTGGATCAGTTTTTTATCAGATCAATTTTTTAGCTGTATTGAAAAACAACGAATTTTCTCATCAGAGCGGGATTGATCTTGCTGAGCTGTCAGATATTGTCGGATCTGAATTAGTGAGTAGATCATGAGATCAGCAGATCGGTGACAGATCGATTTGAAAGGTATCGATTTTTTGTTACTGTTGGGTAGATTCATTTCTTAAATCTGATCAGAATGAGTAATATGATGGAATCTTACCTCCACGAGTCTGGAAAACTCGATGAATCTAACTTCATGAACTGGAAGTTTAAGATCTAGACCTTACTTGAAGGTGAAAATGCTTGGTCCATAGTTACAGGTGATGAGCAGAGGGTGAATGCGGGGGCGCAGGAGCAAGACTGGGATAAGTGAGAGAACAAGGCGAAAGTTTTGCTGAAAATGTCTGTGAAGGACAACGTTATTCTACACATCAGAGATTGTAAAATGTCCGCGGAGATCTGGACGACCATTAAAAATCTGTATCAGACCCAGAACACAAGTCGAGTTATGGCACTTAAAAGCAAGCTGTTTTCGATGAGGATGAATGAAAATGAGACTGCTGCTGCATTTGTTGCGCGAATCAAAGATGTGAAAGATGCATTGGAGAACATCGGAGAGGCAGTGTCTGACTCTGATCTTGTCTCAGTCACACTGAACGAGATGTGAGATGAATTTCAAATGTTCAACATTGGATTGGCGGCAAGGGAGAAAGCACCCACATTTGATGATCTGACAGGGATCTTGTTGCAAGAGGAGGAGCAGCGGTAGAACTTGAACCCCCAGAGTGATGATCTTGCGCTGATGGCGAAACGACGATCATTCAGAAGGAAGCAATCACAGCAGAAAGGAGGAACATCGCAGAAGCGTTCACATAAAGGTATGATTGCAAATGATTCCGTAAAGAAATGTTATTATTATGGAAATAAGGGCCATATACAGAGTGTATACTTTAAGAAGCAGGCTGATGATGCAAAGAGGAAGCAGGCAAAGCACAGAGGATACTTTGTTGAAGATGATGTTGAAGAAGATAAAGATTTCAGTCATGAATTTCGATTGTTCATAGTCGACCATGCCCTTTCAGCATCTTATGAGGACGATATATGGTATGTTGATTCCGGAGCATCCTCTCACATGACAGGTAAAAAGGAATTTTTTGATAGTCTTGAAGAAAGTACATACGGATCAAAAATCTATTTAGGAGATGATAGTGGATATGAGATTAAAGGTTATGGGATTATTCCAGTCAAGTTACCAAATGGAAAAATTAGTCATCTTCAGAATGTTTTATATGTACCTGGAATTAAGAAAAATCTGATATCTATATCCATGATAACTGATCAAGATATGCAAGTCGAGTTCTTCAAGACTCATTGTGTGATAAAGGATTGCAGGAAAGAAATAGTTTCAACAGGCGTGCGTGTTGGAAGCCTATATAGACTAGATGTGAAGAGTATATCAAAGCGAGCCATGGTTGTAGGAGGATCGACAGCCGAGCAACTCTGGCATTAGAGATTCGGTCACTTGAATTTGCAGGACCTCATGCTATTGCAGAGAAAAGGTATGGTTGAGGGGCTCCCTATCTTTCGTAATATTCAGTTAAATTGTGATGGATGTGCCTTAGGTAAAATGCATAGAGAACAGTTTCCTATGAATTATAGGAGGAAGGAAACATATATTTTAGAACTAGTGCGCACTGATATATGCAGACCTATGCAGACAAGGTCGCTAGGTGGAGCATATTATTTTTTGCGATTTACTGATGACTGCACTAGATACTCATGGGTTTATTTTTTGAGTAAGAAAAGTCAGACTTTCCAGTGCTTTAGAGAATTTAAAACCTTGGTGGAAAAACAATTTGGTAAGAGTATAAAAATTCTCCGATCTGATCAAGGGGTAGAATACAAGCTAGGGGAATTCATGAAATTTTGCAAATCTCACGAGATTGTTTAGCATTTTACAGTGCCACACACACCACAACAGAATGGAGTTTCAGAACGCAAAAACAGAACCTTAGTGGAGTGCGCAAGGAGCATGTTATAAGGTAAGGATCTATCTAAAATTTTTTGGGCTGAGGCTATTAACACTGTTGTATATTTGAAGAACATAAGTCCTACCAAGTATCTTAGCTTCAAAACCCCTTTTGAAGCTCTATATGGATTCAAACCAGCAGTAAATCATCTGAGTATTTGGGTCAAAAGCATTTTCCGATATACCCAAAGCTGATAGGAAGAAATTAAATCCCAAAGAAGTTAAATGCATCTTTGTTGGTTATGACACAGGATTTAAAGCATATAAATTGTTCAATCTTGAGACTCATAAGATATTTGCAAGTAGGGATGTAGTGTTTCATGAACAGGTACAGGAAGGGAAAGATGACATTGGTGATGATTGGCACATTCCATTGTTGATGGATGAAAGTAGCGAGGATGAAAGAGAGCAAGAGCAGAAAGAAGAACAGGAAAAAGGTGATAAAGCAAGCCCATTTAGAGCTGAACAATTTGAGGTAAGTCCCCTACCAAGGAGATCTGGTAGGAAGACTCAAAAACCATTAAAATTGAGAGACTATGCTTTGATGTCAAATGTTTTGAACATTGTAGAGCCCACTAATTACAAAGAAGCTAGTCAATTTAAGGAGTGGAGAGCTGCAATGAATGAAGAGATGGAATCAATTCTTAGAAATGACACTTGGGATTTAGTTGAACTGCCTAAGAATAAAACACCCATAGGATGTAAATGGTTGTTTAAACCAAAAATGAATGCAGATGGAAGTATAGAGAAATTAAAAGCTAGGCTGGTTGCAAAAGGATATTCACAGCAGGAAGGTATAGATTTTGATGATACTTTTGCACCTGTAGCAAAGTTAAATACAATCAGAATGCTTATTGCTTTAGCTACTAAATATAATTTGGAGCTACACCAGCTTGATGTCAAATCTGCATTTTTAAATGGTGAGTTAAAAGAGGAAATTTACTTAGTACAGCCAGAAGGGTTTGTAAAGCAGGGGCAGGAACATCTTGTTTGCAGATTGAAAAAGGCTTTATATGGTTTAAAACAAGCACCCAGGTCTTGGTATGAAAAGGTTGATTCTTTCTTTTTAGAGTATGACTTTCATAGAAGTTTGAATGACCCAAATTTGTATACCAAGTACAATAAGCAGCCTGGGTAGATTATTCTGATTTATTTGTATGTAGATGACATTATTATAACAGGAGATGCAGATGATTTAACCAGAGGAATCAAAAGGCTTATGGCACATGTTTTTGAGATGAAATATCTTGGAAGACTTCATTATTGTCTGGGATTAGACGTATGTAGAGATACTGGGCAAACTTTTCTTACCCAAGGGAAGTATGCCAGAAATTGTTAGAAAAGTTGAGTATGGATCAATGTAGATCAGCAGCGACACCTTTGTAGCAGAATTTGAAGTTGAGCAGTGACGATGGCACTAAAGAAGTTGATGCTACAATGTATAGATAGCTGGTTGGCAGCTTGATATATCTTACAACAACCAGACCTGACTTAGCATACTCTGTTAGTGTGTTGAGCCAATTCATGTCAAAACCGCTTGAAATTCACTGGGTAGCAGCAAAAAGTGTGTTGAGGTATCTTTGTGGTACTGTTAATTATGGCATTTTATGCACTGATGCATCTCATGTTATTCTAGCAGGTTTTTCAGATTCATATTGGGCAGGTAACTTGGATGATCGAAGATCCATCATAGGTTACACATTCAGCGTAGGATCCGGGGTCACAGCATGGAGCAGCAAGAAGCAGAGTACTATAGCTTTGTCTTCGTGTGAAGCTAAGTATCAAGCATTGTGTGCACCGACGTGTGACACGATCTGGTTGAGAAGGCTTCTCAATGATGCAGGAAAAGAACAGAAGAATTCTACTTCCTTTAAAAGCGACAACCAGAGCACCATTAAATTGGCATACAATCCAGTGTTTCACAAAAACACCAAACATATAGACACTTAGTTCCATTTTGTTAGAGAGAAGATACAGTCAAAAGAAATTACTATTGAATATTGTAAAACTTGTGACAATATGGTTGATATTTTTACAAAGCCACTTGCACTGTGAAGTTTGAATTGTTTAGAAGGATGCTAGGAGTCCAGGAGAACCCTTTCTCCATTAAGGGGGGGAGTTGAAAATAATTAATATTATTTTGTATTAATGGAGAAAATGGTTACATAGTTGTAACGTTCTCCATAGTTTAGGATTAGTTCCTAGAGTTTAGGGGTTTGGTTGCAACTTCCTAATTCCTAGTGTTGTACTTAAATGATGTAATCTTTCATTGACGAATAATAGAGTGTACGAGAGTGATCTCTCCGTTCTGAGTGTAGTCTCCAGGTGCAGGCCTCACCTGTGAGCTGCATCTCCTTCTTTTTCAATTATGTTCACATTTTATCTAAACAAATTTAGACTAACTTGAACAAGTGCAAAAGTGTCGAGTTAAAAGTTTTATAGCCACAAAAATCTTGTGAGGTAATATTATATTTAAATATAATAGAGTAATACTTAGATTAACAAGGTTAAAAACATTTATAACAAAATTTTTTTATTAATGTGAGACCTAAATAAAGTATTTCAATTTTACATTAAATTGATAAAAATAAAATAAATTGTTTTATTTTTTAGTTTCAGAAAAATATTTAATTACTTCACTATTTAATATAGAGTTTGATAATTGGCATATAGTATTGATTATGCATGATGTGTAATTTATTATATGTTTTGTTGACATGTAATATTTAAAACATATGTTAATAACAAACAAATATTTTACTATCCGGTAAAAATATTAAATATTTTCTTATATTTTCAATTTTTGTGATGTGTAATATTTTCTTATATTTGTAAGGTGGAGTTCATATATCTTCTAAGATCTAACATTAAAATATATTAATAAGAAAAAAAAAGTTTAATGCCAGTTATAAATCAAATAATTCGTCCCATATTTAAAATGGAGTTTACATGTAACATTTAAAAAATTATTAATAACAAACTTGATTAAATGTATGTGTGTATGTAAAGATAGAGACATGTAACATTTAAAAAAATATTAATAGCCAAAATAATTCTATATATTATACAAAAACAAGTGAAAATTAAGAATTTCTTATATTTCAAACATTTTATTAGTTTGTTGTTCAAAACTACCATAGGTCCATATTACTTCTAGATCTACCAAGAGAAAAGAGGAATCTCTCAAAGTGCAAATATTTCCTCAAGTTTTGCACTCGAAAAGAGGTTTTCATATTGATCTAGAATTAAAATTACAGATCAAATTTATACAAATTACATTCAAATCTTTCCTCAAGTTTTGCACTCAAAATGATGCTTTCATATTGATCCATAATTAAAACTATGGATCAAATTTATACAAATTGCATTTGACGGAAAATAAAATTCTCTTTAGAAATTTCATGACACCCTTGGGGTGTAGACAAAAATGAGTTGCTTAGGAATTATGCCCTTGAATCAATAACACTTCATAACAAGGCAACCACCAATATGAGTAGGCTTCTAATAATTTTAATTTTAATTTTAATTATATGTGTGTGTGTGTTTGCTTTCAATGATACCTAACATTATGCTTTCTATTTAATGTATATTGTCTTTTTAATTTAAAGTGTATATGTGAACTCCAAGTTGATCCCCCGAGGAATTCCACATATTCCCTATTGTGGATTGTGAAAGACCTTCTCTACATAATAACTTGATGAAAAGTTGGTATTTGCATTATAATAGATTTTTTTTTTTTTTTAAATAAAGATTTTTTATATGAAAACTTTGAAAATAATTTTATTTGAGCGAAGAATTCCTATGAACTTAATATGTGTTCTTTCAATTATACAAAATTATTTTTCTATTTAACGAATATTGTTTTTTTTAATTTAAAGTATATATGTGTAAACTCCAAGTTGAGCCTGCATGGAATTCCACATATTCCTTATTGTGGATGCACTTCTCGACACAATAACTTGATGAAAGGTTGGTGTTTTCATTCTAGAAAATACACCTTATTTAGTCAATTGATAAATCTCAAACAAAGGGGTTCAATGGTGGAGCACATTGAAGACTTCGAAAAATTGAATATAAGGGTAAATGATATTCCAGAGGAGCATATGATTGATGTTTTGATAGGAACTTTAAAGGATAACATCCAGCATGATGTCCTTCTTTGGGAACCTGATTCATTGGAGAAGACATTCAGGTTGGCAAGAAAAATTATGGTAACAAGGAAGCCTGCCATTCACAACTATAAAGATGGAAGTGTTGCTGCTCCTAGCCTTCCACAACCTACAAGGTTGAAACCACAACAATTGGAAGAAAAAAGATAAAAAGAACTTTGTTACAGTTGTGATAGAAAATAGACTAAAGGTCATAAGTGTGCTGAGAAGAAATTAATTTACATAGATTAGGAAGAGGAGGAAGAAAATGAACAAGAATCTTCAAGGGATCATGGTATTAATACTAAAACCCCAAGGTATTATAAACCCAAGGGACCAATATTATTAAACCCAAGGGACTAATATTATGAATCCAAGGTATATAAATCCTTAGTTGACCATGATTTATATTGAAATTAATATTATAAACCTATGAATAATATTATACCCTAGGAATATGAACACTTAGGTTATTATACCCAAGGGATTGATATTGTAAACCCAAGGAAATAATAAGCCCAAGGATTAATACTATAAACCCAAGGGAATATAAACCCTAAGGTTTTCAGTCATACTTCGTTGGCTTAATATTATTCCCTTGGGTTTATAATCCTTGGGGTTTTAGTATTACCCCATTGTGTTTATTATTCTCTTGGATTTATAATATTAATTCATAAAGTTTATTAGTCTAAAGGTTCATATTTATATTACATAATTTCAAATTAAATAATAATAAATAATTATTATTAATTAAAATGATAATAATAATATTTTTATTGTAATAATATTATTTTGGTAGATACAAATGGTATATTTCTTAATACTAGATATTTTGGTAGATAAAAGTAGTTATTTATCAATAATAAATATAAATGAAATCTTTCACTTATATCAATCACATTAATACTTTCAATATAGTTATGCTAATTGTAAAAAAAAAATATAGAACAAATTTTCATTAAAACTATATTCTATATCATTAGTGTTTGATATTCAACTTCAATATAAACTTTTATACCCACATTTTTAATGTGTTGACTTTACAGGTCATTAGAAAAGGCATGTAATAAGTACATTCACTAAAGGGGTCACCTAAAACCCATAATTTCAAATTCTATGGACATTTATGAAAGAGGTTAAACTAGCAATTGTCCCAAAAGGTACAAAGAGAGGCCGATAGGATTAGTAGAAGGAGGAAACCTATATAGATAGGCAAGCATATATAAAGCTCAGTAGTGACGAAGGCGCTAAACACGATGAGCAGCGTGTACCAGCGGAAATGTAAATTACAGTGTTTTACATGGTAATTGAAAAGCGGGGAATTAGATTTGCAAATATTAAAACAAATCACTTACATTGGTGGTTCACACTATAACTAAAATTGGATGAGAAAGCGTTCATAGAAGTCTTTTTAAAGAGAGCAAAATAACGGACAAAAAGCCCACTCATTTGATTCCAAAATCCCAACAAAAAAACGTAACAAAAACATAAGAAATAAACCCAATCAACTCGAAAAATGTGAATTTGCAGTCCTGCATCTCAAAATTGCAAGGCAGACGTTTACTTAAAGAAATACAACTGCTGATATTTACATGAACAGAGTAACAACCGCCCTTCACAAATAACTTAATAAGTTAATGGAACATTACTTAATATATACATTAAATTTGTTGACTATATAGTGTATACACAATGAATACTTAAGAAAGCACACTACAAGACTGATTCCCATTCATTGTTTACTCAACAGTATCACAGTATTTCATTTGTTCTCCATAATTTATCTTATGACCATCAGAAAGAACAGGGAAATGCACAAACTGACTACTGATACACTCCTAGATTGACAATAGTATTAGCAGAACAATAATCAACCAACATATACAAAAAAACCAGGAAAGGGAGTGTGGCCAGTACTCTACAAAGCTTTTCTCTATGTTTCAAATCTGGGTCATAACCAACTCATCGCTAAACAATATTTCTTCAGGATTAAAAATGTTAGTTACGAGTAAGGATGAAAATGAACTGTATCTCCAATGCAGTAAGCCCAAATCATTGTATGAAGAGGCAAAAAGAAACACTTAGATTTAGCTTCAATGACAAAAAATCCAATTCCTTCTACTGTTCTCAACGTAGGCAAGAATCTTACAAGGAATAAGTCTAGACACATTATCAGAAGTGCAATCATCATTCTGTTGGATTACCCAATGTTATATCAACAAAAATTTCAAAACCTTCAGCATAAATGCCAAAAAAAGAAGCTTTGCTTTGAGTTTCCCTTGTCCATTACATTCTCTTCATCACTCCAAAAACATTAAATGATTAATGCAAGCAAGAATCGAACCAAAGTTTAACTACAAAGAAAGTTTAAAACTGGCATGAACCAAAACCCATGAATCCTCGAAAAAGACAACAGAAACTGGCTTAAAACAAACATTTATTCGAAGTACCATCAGAATGATAACTGAAAGATTCACACCTTAGCCAATAATTAAAATATCAGTACTTGTCATGTAAACAGGAAAAGCTTGACAATGCAAAAAGTTCAAATTAATTTCAGCATGACCACCCAAATGTAATATCGAATTGAATGTATATCAGAAGATGTACTATTTAGCTCAACAATTAGCATGCATGTCATTTATTCTCAATCCTAACTCAAAATTGATTCAACCAAAGGAGTTGAAAAGTTGCACTTCCAAAACAGTAATGAGTTGTGATCTATTAATGTTGTCATTATTACATCAAAGTCATCTTCTGTCATTATTTTGACAGCAGAATGTGCAACCCAGCATGCGAAGCAGAAAATACCAGAGGTAGTTCATCCATCCGAGATAGCAAATACCAAAATAGACTTCATAGCCTTTCGATCATGAGTAATGGCCCATGATCTAAAATTATTAAGAACTTTCTTCCAAAAATGCAAATTAAGGTCTTTGCAGGTGAACTGTTAAGTTCCCAACTCTTTGCCAAACTGAAGATCACTGTAAGAAGTTTTTATGATGTTTCATTCCACATTTTGTCATGTCCCAATATATGAAATCGAAACCTTCCAGCACTCAGTTTTGTTGGAACACCACCAGATTCTTTTCATTCAGCAACCCTATAATGTACAGAAAAAAATAGTGCTTAAAAATGCAGTTCATACTGTCTCATTTATCCTGATATCAAGAATACCGTTAATGATATCCCCTTCAGGAAAAGTTCTCTTAGATATTCCATGATCTCAAGTTCTCTCCAATTCAGATGAAACTCCACTTGGAACTCCATTTTCTGTTAAGGGAGATCCAATAAGATGCCTTGACGAAACACTTGTTTGCCCCTCCAATTTAGCATCATTTTCAACATTGCCTGTATTAACATTTATACAGGTGTCTTGTGGTTGAGTCCTTGACGTAGATTTGATAACTCCAGCAGGTAAGAACCACTTTGACCAGTCACCACGCCTCCTTATCTTGTCAGCCTGTCACAAAAGACTGCTGAACAGAAACCAGATAATCTCCTTTATGTAAACCAGAAAAGATATGAACTTATTGGGATATCAATTGTAGATAGTAGTAGGCTTTAAAAGACATTGAATAATAACAGATGAACACTTATCCAATATCTCACCAGATTAAAACCTGCAATCAATGAAATAGGCACCCAACCCTGCCCATCCATATTCATACGCAAAAAGGGATCTTTACATAAATTTACAACACTGCAGACAACAAATAAATCGTAAAGAATGTACAACACAATGGGGGTAAGAACAAACTAATTGTAAGCAGATAGAAAGTTCAAGTAAAGAGGCTTTTTATAATTAGTAATAAGTAAACATATCAATTGTTAGTCTGCATAATGTATATATTGGATAATGAGAATATAAGTTCTTTTTATGAGGGAAAAAAACATATCAATTATGCTAATGGAACAGCAATAATCAGAATAATCAGACCCCTGCGCAGGAAAACCTGGAATGGTACTCGATTGACTGTGATGGCAGTAAGCGTGAGCTATTTGTCATAGAATTAAAAAATCAAAAGAATCACATTTTGATGAATTACAAGCATACTAATTGTTTTGGTTCATGAAAATAGGCCACAAGTAATAAAAGTGTATGTCTCAGCAAACCTGAAGTAGTAGTCAATCTGTTTGACTATGCTAGCACACAACTGAGGATCAGGTGCAGAAACGAAAAATTATGTCGGAATAAATTAACTTTCAGCTAAATAAAAAGGCAAGAACCAGAATGGTTGCTTACCATTGGCTTCTTCCATATCAATGATCCAGGTGACCAGGAAATCAAATTGAACTATAGATTCCAGACAAAATAAAAACTGGGTCGCTAGATTATCAATGCAGGAAGCCCAAAAAGCTATACTGCAACAACGCTTTAGTCTTCCACATTTACCCAAATCTGCACACTCACAGACACCCGTTCTTCTCTGCCCATGGCTCCAGCCCTCCAATAACGCTGACCAAATACACTTTCCCATTGCTTTCTGGTTTCTGCAAATGCTTCTCTATGCCTTGTGTGAGAATCAGTGTGAATATGTTGGTCATGTTGCAGAAATTTTCCAAGGAGCTCAACTGTGTCCTTCCTATAAGCCACTGGATTCAACTGGTGAGAGCGCCACATTAATTCTATGTCGTAGGTCGGCACATAACCAGACTCAGCCGAAATTGATTTCTTGATTAGGTACATATATCCTCTGTATCTTTCTTCTGCTAGAAGCCTTTCATCTGCCATATGTGGCAATGATACCTGCCATCCAAAGCCAAAACAAAAAGAATTTAGATACTGCAACAAGCATTACATATATCTAAATTTCTGAAATTAAGCTAAGCTTTTGTGATTAGAATTAATTTCAAATTCATTTTCCGGATTAATTACATTAAGATTATTATGGTCTGAGTTTCGAATTATCAATTGTGATCGATTTTCTGGATAAATTGATGATAAACCATAGTGTGTGATTGATCTTCTCGACAAATTGATAATAAACCACACTTGATAATTCCAAAGATCAGCAACAATAATCTCAATATATCAAATCTAGTAGATAATTCTATACCAGTACTTAAATCAATGATAATGAAAACTAACCTGCTGCCAAAAGGATCGCTGCCTTCTCATAGCCCTGGCCAAATTATATTGGATTTTGCTGTTGCTCATATGGTGATGATGTAGGGTATAATTAGACTTTGCAGAGCAGAATACATCCAAATCCAAAGCAAATGGTTCGTTAGCATATGCATCTTCCCACAGTTTAGCTGTCACATCCAGGGCAGAATTCCTCTCAGCAGGGGGCAGAGCATTAGTAACTAATACTTTTCCATGTAAACGTTGACAGTCCTCTGCATACTGCAGCGGATTAAGCCTGTGGCAGTGCCACACCTATTCACAGTCAAAAGGAGGAACCAATGTGGTCTCAACTTTGGCCCCGGCTAGCAAAGGAAGCCAGCAATTCTCATACCTGCAGGCAATGCAGGAAAATAGTTAATAGTTGAAATTTCTTAGTATTACAAATTCAACTATCACGAATTAAGAAAGCCTTTTTTTGGGCATCTTTATTTATATTACAGATTCCAGAATATTTATAAATTTTCTTAGTATTACAAATTCCACTATCACGAATTAAGAAAGATTTTTATATTGGGCATCCTTATTTTTGTTACAGATTTCAGAATATTTATAAAATCTGACCCACAGTAGCAAAGACCCTGTTTGATTTCACTATTAATGGCTGATAACAAGTTCAAAACACAAAGATGTACAGCACATGACATGTGCAACAACACCCTCAGTGAGAATTCCTATGGCTAAATACCAACTGTGTTTGCAATTGTAGCAAATGACAAGCCATTTGATTAAAGACTGCCCTCTTGAATATCTTGCACTGTAGAGGAAACAAAAAAACCCAGCCTGTGTCATCTTCGTCAAGTATATTTGAGGCCCAGGACCTCACACAAACATCTATGTTTAACGCAGAATACTAATGTAAGATTTGGTAATAATAAGAAATGTCAACAATCAGACTTGTGATTCTCTTATTTCTTTATTATATATTCATCTATTCGAGAAAACAGAGATAGAGAGCGTGAGATGTGCAATAAAACCCTAAGAGGGAATGGAGATGGCTAAATACTGGCTGTGTTTGCAATGTACATAAACCACCAAGAACAAACTTCATTAATTCTGAAATAAATATAGACCCAATTTAACAATAGTATATAACAATTTGTTTTGAACAACACCAATTGGTATTGAGGCACCATTAATCTCCCATTCTCTGTTAAAAAGCTATTAGATCATATTTGAAGAGCATGATCGTGAGGAAGAATCATACAAAATGCACATAAACTGTAGCTTCTGCAAGAGGTATTGACCAGGCAATTTCTTTGTAGCATACAGCTTACAAAATAATGTTACAGAAAATCACCTTGTTGAGATTCAAGCCTGAATCTGCTTAAAATTGAACAATCTGGTTCTAGTCACGAATATCTTTGCTCCTGATGCGCCATGATACATAACCAATCTGCTACCATACCACGAGTTGAAGGCCCAGATACCGAATGACAGTCCCCCGCTTCCTATTGCCAAGCCTTTGACAAGACCTTGTTTAAGCCCAAGCTCTACAGTTCCATTAAGTGCATTGGAGAACTTGGCCATTGTTCTTTCCTCTCCAACGAAAGAAAAGACCGTTCGAATCGATGACAGAACTTGCTCTGCGATATTCCTAGCTACATTATAGGCTGCATTAAGCTTCTTAGAAGTCTCCCCCAGAATCCGCCCATACAAAATTCCTGGAACCATCAGCAAGATAATGAAAGGGAATGACACTGTTGCGAGTCTCCATGTCAAGTAGAATGCCACAAAATAACTGCCGACGAACAGAGACATATTCATGATGAAGCTGGGTAGCTGAAGATGGACAATATTAGCATCAGAATTGGAAAACTCAACGAAGATTCGGAGCAATGTTAAATTAGATGAGAGGATAGAGTAATCAAGATCATACCTTTTCAGCGAAAACGTCCTGTATAATGAGAGTATCATTAGAAACGCTGGTAACCACTTCTGATGTGGTAGTTCCTTCAGTGTCAAAGAATCCTTCGTCTTGCCTCAATACCGCTTTCAAATACTTTATACGCATCCTAGATGCTTGCCTTTCACCGGTTCTCGCCCAGCAGAACGCCTCTGATTATACAAAGCAAAGCAACATCATTTAAACAAGAACCCTTGAATTCATAAAGACTCTGGAATGGACGAAAGGGCGAAAGCAAAAAGCAGCAGTTATACCCACCAAGAAACACAGCGACCATCACACCGATCGATAAATACACTAGACGCAAAGTATACTGCACAATTTAACAACACCCAGTCATTAATCACTATACAAGATCCTGGCTTTTATAGCGTTTCAGAGGGTTGGAGGATACGAGAATTACCGTGCTGATCATATGAGTGAAATTAATGCCCGATGGACCCTTTCCTATTGCGTCAATCAAACTGCTCATGATAACCATCGTCGCAGGCGTGGCAACTCCATCTGCAATGGTTCCTATGGTTCCGAGTACCATAAGCCACTTATCTGTTAAATCGGCATACTTGAAAAGGTTGAACAATGGGATATCTGGATTCTTAGAGGCACCAGCTTTCTGGCGCGCAGTGAATAACAGAACAGATAAGACAGCAAAACCTGGACAGATAACACATTAAAAACTGCAGTGAGTGGAATTGAAACTTGTCGTTGAACGCGGTGTTTTTTGTTCCGCCGGGCGCGGGCGCAACGTCCAGCTATGCCAAGGCTCAGTCAGTGAGGCGGCATCCATGAATACCTCCGCCCCTGAGGCCGATATGCAGGTAATGGTGTCGTGAATACCTCCGCCCCTGAGGCCGATATGCGAGTAATGGTGTCGTAAAAACCCTAAGTCGTTTCCTGCCCACTCCGCCAGGTGTCAGATGTGCATCAAACCTGAACGAAGACGAAGCTAATTGTCAGTTCGCCAAGTGTCAGCGTCAGAATGAGTAGGACGACGAAAGGTCCCTTTCAAAGGAAGGCCTATCGGCCTAATAAAACCCATGGTATTTTTCATGCGTTCGATTTTTCAATTCAATAAAAATCAAGCAGTAACATTTTTATTGTTATTTGAGGTATCCATGCTAATTCCAAATGCAGGAGATATCCATGCTAATTCTAAATTCATATGTGGCATGAACCTTCAAAAACGAGCTATGTAAAACCCATGGGTTATCTGCACAGAGGTCTGGTTTTCAACCTAAATATTAAAAATATGTGCGTATTAAAGTGGCAAGCTGGAATTGCAGATATATACTTAGCTATATGGGTATTGCTCACACTTCGTTGAGTACATTTGGGCACCTCAAGATTCAGCAAGTTTCTTGTGATATGTGAGTGGGCGAGTGTACCCTTGCAGAGAGGAGCAGAAATTCATTCATCTGCTTTTCTACAAGGGCTTCATGTGGGGCATTGATCATGAAATGATGGGTTCCTCCTGTAATTACCAGTGGGGAAAGAGTTTGTAGGAGTGGCTAAAGGTTCAACAAAATTATAGAGCTGGATCATTCACTGGCATGAGAAATACAGGTTAGATCCCTAATTGAGTTCTCACAGGAAGCAAAATGAGACAACACTGATTGGTTCTCCGTTTGTATTTGCAAATCCCGCCTCGCAGAGTGGAATGGAGCATTCAGAGAGCCCCTCGGATATTTTATGTGCCTATATGTAAAATTTGGGTTGGAGATTTCTGAGAACCCATGCTTCAAGAATTAGTCTGATTCTCTATTTGCTGATTATTGCAGCGGTGACAAAGCATTCTGCAGCCTCGAATGCCGCTCTCAACAGATTTTAATGGATGAATGAATGGAAGCGTTTTCTTAGAGTGCCTCTTCTTGTGGCGCCGAACTTTTCTTAACCAGTACAGCTGCTGCGAAAGAAAGGAACCAGAACTGTTTGAGCGAATTATACAATTCAACTTTTATGTAGGTTAAAATTTGTATGGATTTAATCATTAAAAAATATGTATTTTTTTAGTATAATTTTAAAGTTCAAATTTAGAGGTGTACAATATAAACTTTGGTAATCAAATTTCAAAATAGGAATATTTATTTCCACTAGTCCTAAGCCCGAAGGTTGCAAGGATTATAAACTACTCGTGTATGGAGTCCTTTTGATTACAGTGACTTCGTTTGCTGCAAGGAATATAAACTATTTGTGTATGGAGTCCTTTTGATTACACTTACTTCGTTTGCTGACTGCCATTTGCATGTTAGGAAAAATGAATTTACCCGGAGAGGCAGAGGGGAGAAGCAGAGAGTTTAGAGAGTTTTGTGAAGAGTTCAATTTAGGATTAAATTTTAATTCATGAAAAGTAAAATAGAGTAAGCCTCTAGCAACATAATAAAACTTAGGATTAAATTCTAATTCATGAAAATACATTAATATGAGACTCAACTCATTCACCAACTAAAGACAAAGGTTTACAGTGATTTACACTTCACGAGGGGTTTCAGAGTAACACACAGTCAAACACAGTGATTGTTGCTTTCATGCGCCCACCAAAATTTGCTCCACAATTTTTTCATCCCTACCTCACACAATCTCTCTACTACAAAATGACTTTTACATTCATATTTATCTCAACATACAATTTGACATTAATACATGATAGAGAAAAATAATTAATATGTAGTTGTTGTTGAGTGTGGATAATAATCGCGCAGGTGTTTGTGGAGTGTGGGCAATAGTCGTGCAATAAATGCTTGCCCATATTTACCAAACTTCATTAAATGCCTTAATTTCTTTGATGTGTTACGGAATGGTCCGCACGGTACTTCTGTTCTGGCTTCAGTCCTTCCATCTTCAAACAAAGACACAACCTGCAAAAAAATACCTCTGACAAGTATGGCTACTGTTAGGGTTTCCAACACCCCCCCTTAAGCACAATTTCCACCATTGACAATTCCCAAATAGTTTTTAAGATAAACAAAACTTTCACATGTCAATGGCTTTGTGAAAATATCAGCAAATTGTTCCTGTGACCTGCAGTGTTGCAACACAATCTCATCATTGTTAATCAACTCTCTGATAAAATGATATTTAGCATCAATATGCTTGGTCCTCTTGTGAAAGACAGAATTCTTTGATAATGCAATTGTTGAGGTGTGGTCGCAGAAAATAGTTGTTGTTTCCTCTTGGTCATGATAAAGATCCCTCAACATCCTTCTCATCCAATGTGCCTGACACACTGATGTTGTTGCTACAACATATTCAGCTTCTGCTCTTGAAAGTGACACTATTGGCTGCTTCTTAGAGGCCTATGAAATGGCTTGGGAGCCCAAATGAAAAACATATCCTGACGTGATCGTGCTGTCATCGATACTTCCTGCGCAATCGCTGTCAGTGTAACCAACTAGCCTGAAATCATCTGTTGTGGTGTACAAAACACCATACTGTTTTGTCCCATTGACATACCTTAGAATCCTTTCCGTTGCTTGCCAATGTGTTTCCTTGGGTGTCTCCATGAACCTCGACACTAAGCTTACTACATACATTATATCTGGCCTTGTGGCGGTCAAATACATCAAGCTGCCTATCATGCTTTTGTATAATGTCGAATTGACATTGTTGTTGTAGTCTTCTTTGCTCAACTTCAACCCCATCATAGTTGGAGTTGGTGCGGACTTGTTGTTCTGCATTTTAAAGCTCTTCAAAATTTCTGCCACTTACTTTGTTTGAGAGATAAAAATTCCATTTTTTGTTTACTTCACTTCTATGCCCAAAAATATCTTAACAGTCCCAAGTCAATCATTTCAAATTCACTCTTCATGACTTGTTTGAAATCAGTGATGAGGAAATCATCACTGCCTGTATAAATCAAATCATCTACATATAAGACAACAATAAGAATCTTACCATTATTCTCTTTGATGTAGAGAGTAGGCTCACTTTCACATTTGTCGAAACCATTGTCCAACGAGTGGGCATATATCCTGATATACCATGCATGCAGTGCTTGCTTAAGCCCATAAATAGTTTTCCTCAATTGACACACTTTGTCTTCTTGGCCTTCTACCTCATAACCAGGTGGTTGCACAACATACACTTCCTCTTTCAACACTCCATGAAGAACGCAAATTTTACGCCCATTTGATACACTTTTCATTTATGTTGCGTGGCAATCACCACAACTGCATGCACTATCTCCATCCTTGCGATTGGCGCAAACATCTCTACGTAATATCTTCCATGTTGTTGCTTGTATCCTTTGACGACTAGCCTTGCTTTGTGCCTTTCAATCTTTCCCTCAATGTTTCTTTTGGTCTTATAGACGCACTTCACTCCAATGACGTGTTTTCCTTTCGGAAGGTTCACTAACTCCCATGTGGCATTCCTTTCTATTGTTTCTATTTCTTCCTCCATTGCCGCAACCCATTTTTATTCTTTCACTGCATCCTCAAAATGGATTGGGTCATGTACATGACAAAACAAGGTAAATAAAGAATTCAGACCAACGCTGCTATCAATTTCATCTTGCTCATAAATTTCATTTAAATTTCTGAATTTTGGTCTTCTTGTGCTTGTTTAAGATGGGCTTGACATGTCACTTGGTGTTGCGCTTTGCGGCATGCTTGGAGAAGCACTTGCTTGGCTGCGCGAAACTATCATATTATTTGTTCATGGTGTTTCTTGGTGCCTAATTTGTTGCACTTGAATAGGAGTAGAGGGAGTCACTGTTGAGGAATTACTTGTTGTTAATTCTTCTTTTTCCTCATGTGGTATACATGCTTTGATATTGAATGTCTTTTCTAAAATTCCATCCCATGCTTCCTCTTTTATAAATTGCATATTTCTGCTGATTATGACCTTCTATGTTAATGGATTGTAGAGTTTGTATGCCTTGGATTCATCAATGTATCCAAAAGATATACATTCCTCCCCCTTGTTGTCCAACTTCTTCCTCAAATCATTCGGGATGTGCATACGCCACACATCCAAAAACTCTTATGTGAGTGACACTATGCTTTCTTCCACTCCATGCCTCTTTAGGAACTATGTTCTAGATTCTTTTAGTTGGATATCTATTCAAGATATATGTTGCACAAGCAATAATGTTAGCTCAATAATCATTTGGCAAATGCTTTGCCTTCATTATACTCTTTGCCATTTCCATAATGGTCCTATTCTTCCTTTATGCCACACCATTTTGCTGAAGCGTATATCTTGTTGTAAATTGCAAATGGTTTGCCTTCATTATACTCCTTGCCATTTCCATAATGGTCCTATTCTTCCTTTATGCCACACCATTTTGCTGAAGTGTATATCTTGTTGTAAATTGCTTGTGAATTCCATGCTCCTTGCAAAATCGAAGGAAGTCATTTGAGACTTATTTGCCACTTCTGTTAGTGCTAAGGACTTTGATGTAGTGTTCGCTTTGCTTCTCAACAAGAGCTTTGTATTGGCAAAAGTGCTCAAACACTTCACTTTTATGTTTTAGTAAATAGACCCATGTCTTCCTTGTGTAGTCATCTATGAAGGTCAATAAATAGTGCCAATGACTAATTGATGGTGTCCGCATTGGTCCACATAAATCTGAGTGGACAATCTCCAAAAGTGCCTTCTCCCTTACTGACTTTTCTGTTGAAAATGTCTCTCTATGTTGCTTGCCCAAGATACATCCTTCACATAGGCTGTTCGGTTTTTCTATGAGTGGTAGTCCCTTCACCGTGCCTTTTCTATGCAGCAAATTCAAACCTTCAAAGTTGAGATGTCCAAATCTCAAATGCCATAACCAATTTTCATTCTTAACCTATGCTTGAAAGTTTACTTGTATAACAGTTGCATTTTTTCTTTCATCCTCTTGTGAGTTCATTGAGATTTGTCCTTATGCACCTTCTCTCTACAAATCTGATCTTATTTTTAGGGGAAACATTCTATCGTTTATCATCTGAACCTTTACAATGAACTGTCTTCTTAGAGGTCTATCCAAAATTGTGCACACATCATTTTTGAAAAAGACATTATAGCCCTTTTGTATGAGCTGTCCAATGCTTATGAGGTTATGGTTCAGACCGAGGACAAAGTAAACATGTGAGATGTACTTCTTCTCCCCTTCTTTGTTAGGATATTAACTCTTCCTTTACCTGTGACAGAGACTTTGCTATCAGTCCCTAATTTCACTTCAGATTTCACACTTTCATGTAGATTGGAAAACATTTCTATGTTTCCTGACATGTGGTTGCTACACCTTGAATCTAGATCCCATACATCACTTTGTTTTTCTTGTGCTACATTACAAGCTAAAACCATGTTATCATGGTTTTGACTTTCTTTTGTGAAATTTACACTTGGTTTGTTACTAATGTTATATTGTTTCTTTCTACATTCATTTGCATAATGACCATACTTCTTACAGTAATGACATTGAACTTGAGATTTATCATACCTCTGACCTTGTGCTTGATTTTGGCTTGGGCCTTGACTTGGATTTTGATTGCTGCCTCTTTCATTTGAGCTTGAAGGACTGCTTCTTCCACCTCTGTGTGGGCTTCTTCCTCTTTCTCTAGCATATGATCTTCCTCTGCCTCGACCTTAACCAAATGATACTTGTGTCTTGAACGCATGCTCCAATGAGGAGCTTGTTGCTCTACTCAGTCTATGTTCATGAGAAATCAGTGGTGCATTAAGCTCATCCACTAAGAACTGTGAGAAATCATTTGTCTATTCTATGGGCACAACAATGGCATGAAGCCTTGCTGGCAAACTTCTCAAAACATTCTCAACTATTCTTCTTTCCTCAAGTGTCTCACCATGAGACCTGATTTGAGTAACCAGCCCAATTACATGTGAAAAAAACGAATCTACATTCTCAGACTCTTTCATACAAAGTGTTTCAAAGTCTCTTCTCAACATTTGCAGCTTTGTTGTCTTGAATTTTGCCATGCTTTGGTAGGCTGTCTTAGGGTATCCCATGCTTGCTTGGACTTCATTGCTGCTGCAACCCTTGGGAAAACACTTTCATGAAATGCTTGAAAAATGTAGAAGAGGGCTTTTGCATCATTCTTCATGTTGTCTCTTAACAAATCTCTTTCTGGTTGAGACAGGACATTGTATGCTGCTGCATCTGCGGGTTCTTGAAAATTATTTTCCACCAAATCTCAAACATCTTGAGAAGAAAACATGGCCTTCATTGTAATAGCCCAATAATCATAATTTTTGCCATTAAACTGAGGTATTTTCTTGATGTTGTCATTTCTGATGCAAGAAAAAAAATTCTACACGCTTGATAAATATGTCCAAAATAGTCAGCCCTCAAAATAATTTTAACTACTAGTAAAAACATTTGTTTTTACACTAACAGAGTTTAACCCGCTCTCATACCATGTTATAAAAAACGAATTTACACGGAGAGGCACAGGGGAGAAGCAGAGTAAAGGAGTTTTGCTAAGAATTCAACTGTGTTAAGGATTTTCATGCAGCTCTACAAGGAGAAGCGGAGTAAAGGAGTTTCACGAAGAGTTCAACTGCGTCACAGGCAGAGTAAAGGAGTTTCGCGAAGATTTCACCTGCCTCAAGAGTTTCGCGAAGAGTTCAGCTGCGTCAAGGATTTTTGCATAGCTATATCAAGATTTTGCGCAGCTATACAGAGCTTTAATAAAACACAAAATTCACTCACCACAAAATAAAACAAAGTAAGCTTGGAGCAACACAATAAAACTTAGGATTAAATTCTAATTCAGGAAAATACATTCATATGAGACTGTGCCACATTCACCAAGTAAAAACAAAGGTTTACAGTGATTTACACTTCACTAGGGGTTTTAGAGTAATACACCATAAAACACAATAATTGTTGTTTTCAGGGGCTCACCAAAATTTGCTCCACAATGTTCTCCTCCCTACCTTAAAAACTCTCTCTACTACAAAATGACTTTTACATTCATATTTATCTCAACATACAATTTGACATTAATACATGATAGAGCAAAATAATTAATACACAGTTGTTGTGGAGTGTGGGCAATAGTGGCGCAGTAAATGCTTGCCCATATGTACCAAACTTCATTAAATGTCTTAACTTCTTTGATGCATTGCAGAATACTTCCATTCTGGCTTCAATCCTTTCATCTTCAAAGAAAGACGCAACATGCAAAAAATACGTCTAACAAGTATGGTCGCTGTTAAGGTGTTTAAAGTGGTGGTTGAGATTAATATTTCCAAAGATGTTTAAAGTGATGGTTGAGGTTAATATTTCCAACTTTACCGCGGGTATTGGGATGTGTTATCTACAATTCCTTTCATCTATATTTTTCCCTTTAAAAAAGGCAAAGAACTCAAGAAACCCTAAGAACCCCAAACCGTTTCGAGACAACAATTTTGGATGCTCATGGATGCTCAAGTAAATGTTTTACCCATTTTCGTGGTTATTTTTAGATTGATTACTAATAATAATTTACAACGAGTTCGAACCGTACACACTATTTTCAGTGTAAGAATCAAACTTTTTTCTATATCGTTAATAGCATACCTCTTATTAAAGAGCGGCACAAATAGTCTGCCTTTGAAGTAAAGCGAGAGGGTTTGGTACAATGTTTTAAAGTTGAATATGCAAAAATATAGTCGTTGAATTTCCATTTGCAATTCTTCCGGAGGAGTAACGGACACCCAATTTAAACATCTCCTCCCAGTATTTGTGAAGTTCTTTTCACTTGAAGTGGATGCTCTTTTTGTGAACTCTTGATCTTGTCATTATTGTTACTTGAGGCAACAACTACCCTAACTACAAAATTGCATCGAAACTTCTATATTGTTTTCAACTTTTATGGTGCATGAAGCAATGAATCAATTTGGATGGAAAAAACTGCGTTGTTTCTGTTGGCCCTCAGCAAATTATTCTTAGAGATAAATATGCATTTCCTACATAAATAAAGCTCTGCCATGCTGGCATAGTTAGTGCAAGTATTTATTTTGGCAAATCACAAAGCACGTAAGGGTCATGGCAATGGAGGTAGACATATGCGCATGTGAACATGAACGTTTTATGAGTTTTTCACAATTGGTTTTTGTGAAAGCGTGGTGTTCTGAAACATGAAGTTGGATGTCCGGTGTCTATGCTTGACTTGATGGAACAATGAAGGTAAAGAATTGTACTCAGAATTAAAATACATGGATATAAGTAAATAAAGTTGCGCTATTCAATGTTTTACAACGAAAATGAAATAAAATGATTGAAAGGCTGAAAGAGAAAGATTGGGTAACTTTTTTGACATAACATAACACGAGTCTCGTAATTAAATATATTTATATTTTTCGTGCAAAGCATTATAGATATAAAGTAAATATAAGATATTTTATATGATTGGTTGTTAGAGGATTTAGACAATTATGTATATTTTAAGTTTAGTTGTTTTTAGTGAGATTTTTTGTAAGTTTTTTTGGAGTTTAATTTCTCTATAATCCAGCAATATTTTATCGAAATTACAAGTTTGATGGGTAACCCGTGCACAATCGAAGTGCCCATTCCCTTTTAGGGTGCCAAATCCATTGGAGTTTAAATAACAAAAATCAAGATTTGACCTCAAATTTTTATTATAAAAAGATTTACAATTTTAAAAGTTTGATTTTATCAATATTTCATAAATTTAAATTTAAATAAACTTATACTAATATTTAAATTTAACGAGTGTAAAAGAGTTAGTTAAGTAAGAATACAATAAGATTTGAAATTAATTGTTTTAGTACGTGAACCAAGAAGATGTTGTGAGTAACATTATATTTAAAAATAATAAAGTAATATTTACATTAACAAAGTAAAAAATACCAAAAAAATTATTAATGTGAGCCATAGATAAAATACTTAAATTATCACCTTAATTTTACATCAAACTGATAAAAAAATAAATAAAAATAAAAATAAATTAATTTACTTTTTAGACTAGGGAAATTTATAATTACTTACTATTTAATATGGAGTCTATTGATAATGCATTATGTCTAATTCATTATGACATGTAACCTTTAAAACAAAATTATATTAATAACAAACAAATATTTTACTATTAGCTACAAATAACATAGTTTTATATGAACTTTATATAAAGAAAAATAAAATAATTAAAGTTTAATATTTTCTTATATTTCCACTTTTCTTATTCCATTTTGAAGGTGAAATTCATATATAATATTTAAATAATAATAATAATAATAATAAAAGTTTAATGCCGGTTATAAATCAAATAATTCCTTCCATATTTCATATGGAGTTCACATGTAACATTTTAAAAAGTATTAATAACAAATTTGATTCAATGTATGTGTCTATGTAAAGAGAGACATGTAATATTTAAAAAAAATATTAGTAGCCGAAAAAATTCTATATATTATACAAAACCAAGTCAAAATTAAAAAATTCTTATAATTCAAACATTTTATTAGTGTGTTGTTCAAAACTACCAAAATTACATCAAATACATCACTATAATATAAAAGATTACTTTAAATGTTTAACAACTATTATAACTTAGTAGAAGGTTATAGGGGATCTTTTCAAATAAAAGTTTTTTTATAAATAAAAAATGGAAGGAAAAGTGAAGATTTCCTATAAATTTGGATTTGGTTTGGTCAATTAATTAAATTTCAATTTCAATTAAATTTACTTTGTAATTTATTTTAAAATTTGGATTTTCATTAAAATCCATATGAACTTAGATTTTGTTTCGGTAAATTTATTAAATTCCGTCTTAAATTTAAATTAAATTTACTTTATAATTTATTTTAAATTTAGATTTTTCCTTTAATGGAGTGAATTTCAAGAACATAAATAGGTTAGGGAGTGTGCACACAGCCCTAATAAAACACCAGGAGTTATTAGGGGGGTGTTGTGGCTGCTCCATTGAATTCATTTACATCGAAGTAGGATATATGAAATATGTAATGAATTTTGAAATGATGCAGGTTTTGAGTGATAGTGCTTGTGTTTTGGGAAACATCTAAAGGCCCAAAACTAACCCCCCACTTCTAGAGTGAAGGTCGGTAGGTAAGTCTAATGGGAATTGTTCAAAGGCAACCTTGGCTCTGTCTAGATGAAGGAGATGGATGATATTTCCTATTACAAGAAATGTTAGTTTCTTTATCATGGATTTTCGAAGCATTGCATGTTTGGTAGAACAGATCGACTGGGGAGGGGAAGGAAATGGTCGAACAATTTGTAACTCTATAATCATCGCTCCTTGCTTACTTGAATAAGCGAACATTGGAGGGGATTCCACAAATTTAATTGCAAATTTCCTTCTGGCCATCATAATAGGGGTAATTTTCTACCCTGTAATCTTTGTACTCCTCTTTGTAGCTTTTTTCCTGAAATTTTTTTAGTTTGATATTATATGGGTTGGGATTTGTCTCTGCGATTTCGTATGTTCTCTGTGTGTTTTGTTCTAGATCTAATTCATAATCTAGAAGGTGACCCACAATTAAGTATTATTATTATCCCTTTGTGGAGGCACTTTTTTGTTTACAGTCAATTTGTACAGGATCATAACTATTACTCTTGTCACCTTCTTCGTCACTTGGGACTATCGGTTGTTTGGGTGTCAAGTTGTTAAGGGTTTACTTGTGGAAGCACACCTGAGTAGTTATTATTAACCAACCATGCTCGGTGTAACCTTCAAAGTGTGGCCTCTCTATCAAAACTCTATGGTTCCTTTCTTGTGTCATGGCTCTATCATTCAATTGTTATCTTGTCCTTGGGAACCTATGCTTTGATTGAGGTGGGGTTTGTAGTTTTTTTGGGTTGGGACAGTACCTATTGAGTTAAAACCCCAGGTGTTACTTTTACCAACTAAACATGCAACAACAATGCATGCATAGTAGGTGTGGAGGGGAGGACGCAGTCCTTAGGGACACAATCAAAGTCAATAGAAAGTATATACCCTTGTTAATACTTACCATGTCTTTGTTCCACCCATGACTCATAGTGAAATTCACTGGTTGGAGACACTTTCTTTTAGTGAAAGACAAGCTCTATCAAATTTGGAAATCGTGGAGGCAATATCTCCATGGATTCCTGACCCGAGGACCACCCGAGGAAGAAATAAACATTATTTCTCAACCGTGTCTTTATACTGGCGTATGAAGACCCTATTGGGAAGGGTGCTGAAGAATAAGCATGCAAAAAATCATAATGTTTTTGCTAGCTTGGTGTATGTCATAAAAGTCCATCATAACTAGTAGGTTTGTTTAGAGAGAATTGATGTGAGGTTGACACACATTAAGCTCCATTTTCAGTGTGAACCTACACCGCATGTCCCTCCAAGTTCTAGTGTAGGAGATCCAACTCTTGTTACTTGTTTAGATTCCTAAGATTGAATGTCCTTGTTAAGTTTTTGTTTTTACAATTTTTTTGTAGACATTTGAGGAATGCTAGAACTATTGATACATTTTTAATTTTGGGGCAATTAATCTATTTGTAGGTGGTCAAAAACATCTGCTTTCACACTAGGAAAATTGAGACCAGCTACCTAGTGACACGTTTGATGATGAAGCTTGTCGGATATATGTGCTTTTACGATCTTCTGAGGTAATATAATCTTTAGCTTAGACAAAAATTATATTTTTTAAAAACCTTACTACAATCAAAGAAAATGATGAAATAATAGAAAGAAAAAAACAAAAACAATCATTTCTTGATAATTATAAAGGTTAAGCCTAGGATAATTATAAGTGGGATATACCCCCAATCAGGGTGTGATGGGAGAGGGGATTTGGAATTGGATCGTTGACATGATAGAAGGAAAAATGGATAAGGTACGTGGGAAGCCCATTGAAGGATCCCACAGGAGCGCGACAGGAGGTACCAAGAGGGATAAGCAGGTGGAGGCTGCCTCAGGAAAAATAAAGGGTAGATTGGCAAGTATTCAAGGTGGAAAGGTGGTGAAGGTGGTCATTGCATGCATGCAAGGCTGGAGGAGGAAACAAGCAGTAGATGACAAAATCAGAAGCCGAGGGGAGAACCAGGCCTACAGGAGAAGGGATTGACGTTTGCACCTAGAAATCTCCTTCAACGACTTGGAAGGAGACTGGTATGTAATTCCGGCATACCTTAGTCTTGATGCGGAATCAATGCTGCAAGAATGGAGGCTGGTCAGCCATCGAATGGTGGTGGTTTCAAATGTTTCGAGTGAAATCTGGTTCAGTCTTGTGCTATTGATGTCTGGTTTTTTACTTTCTGCAATATATGGAAGGTTGTGGGGGGATAGGGGGATCCACGAAGGGTTAGGAGTGATGTTCGGCTCCTGGGTAGTGAAATTGGCAATGAAAATTGTGGAAACCTGTAGACTGGGATATAGAAGGGGTTGAGGCTCCCCTGAGGGTCTGCATCTATCTCGTAGTCTCAAGAACTAGAGAGGGGTGTGAACGGGGTATGGGAAGTGCGATGCATACTTGTCCTCCTAGGCAGATTTAGTCTGGTTAGTGAGAGACATGCAACCCCAGGGGGTAGGAAAGGGGTTATGGGTACCTCAATTTCGGTAAGCTTGGCCAACTGGTGACAGCTTGGCTCCTGGGTAATTTGGAGAAGTAGAGGGGAAATAATATGAAGGTGGGGGAAGGGAACCCCAGTGTGGCTAGGAATTCTTCGATTACGAATACAATCTGGTGGAAGTGGCCATATGGCTGGGTAGAGGCCCATAAGACCGACCTAGGGGAGGTAGCTCCGGGTATGTTCTTTACATTTCTCTCAGTCATTATGGTTCATGTTAGACTGTAGGGTAGCTTCAATATCCTCACGGGTGGGAGGGAGGACCAAGGGACTTCATATTTCAGTGGGCTTGCAATTTTCACTAGAACCAAGCCAAACTCCTACATTTCTTGTTTTGGTTGTCCCAAACATTGCTTTTCTACAAACTAGGGTGTTGTTTAACCCCAGCCTGGAATCGAGTCGACTAACTTCTCCAAGGGGGTAATTAAGTGGTGGAGGGAAGAGTACATCTTACAGTTGCGCGTAGTGAGGATGAAGGAAAGATGGGAAGGAATAGGAGTAGGAAAGAGCTAGAGAGGGGTGGAGGCTAGAAGAATTTCAAAAGGCAAAAAAATGGTGAAGGTGGAAGTGAGGTCGAGAAGAAAAGAGGGTCATAGTGCCGACAAACAGACATAAAAGAAAAATAAACCATGGGTGGCTTCGACTAGCATGACCCAGTGAAAGAGGGGAAGGAAAACTCGAGAGGAAATCATGTAGAACCTAATTCATGCATACCATGGAGTAACTCCAACAAAGGTTAAAGCCATAATTTCAACATGGGAGGCAGAGCTAAACACTAAGGCAGTGAGATAATCACTTCCAACCGGGGAATGGGATCACGTGCTCATAGATCTAGGACACACCAGAGGTCGGAAAATGTTGTTTAGACAGACATTCCAGCTTTACTGTGTAATGAAGAACCTACTGGCGAGGGCCATGAAAGCACACAGGAATATGGAAGAACCAATGGAAGCACGACAAGAGGAGCCAAGCCTAAAGGACATCTAAAGGGAGATTCAGGCGGTGCAGGCACAATAATATCATCAGAATGTTCATTTTGTCCGAATCAAAAAACAAATTCAAATCTTCTTGCAGAATGAAGTGCCTGGGTCAAGTGCTAAGGACCTGTCCCCTATTGAGTCATCTAATGACTGAAGTAGAGTAGAAAAAAATAGTTTTTGGTTTTATGTTGATCTGATCATATAAAATTTACTTTGAAAGTTGAAGGATTAAGCATACAGTAGATACAATAGTATATTTAGCATGGATGGATATTTTCAAACTGTTTAAATTTTGGACGGCATATGATGTTGATCGGTGGCCAAGAGACATGGTTTCCTCGGGAAGGTTGAGGCCACCACAAATATGTTTTGTTATCTACCTATATATGATTAATAGAAAAAGGAAGTACTACCAAGCTATATATATATATATATATATATATATATATATATATATATATATATATAGATATCACAAATCAACACTTAGAAGAAGTGGCAATTAGATTAGTTGGAACATGAAGAACAATATCAACAAACCTATATCAAAAAATTCATCCCTTATTTGTCATTACTACAAGAAGAAGTATCATCAGATTGGAATTTGCTGGTACTCAGAGGTTATGCTTATGCTATGGGAAGAAAGGGCATCATGTGGTATCTTGTTGGGAGAAGTAAGGTATCTTAATCCTTAAGGAAGAATGTCATGAAGAATTCCCAAAACCAATAATGAATGCAGAGGAAATGGGAGAAAAGGAGTATGTCAAGCAGTCCATACAAGAAAATCAAGAACCTTTTCCACCACTGCAAGTTGATTGGACATTAAGAACAAAGACTTTAAATGGCGCTTCAAAAGAGGAATCATATAGCCAAGGAAAGAGTGTCGAAAGTAAAGCTTAGTGACGGTAGAGAAATCATTACATTTCCAACCCAAGGAACAAAATCTATCTAAGGAGTTATATAGAAGAGGTATGTATCACCATAAAGAGGACATCAAGATGATGCCAACAACCAAAGAAAGCTCATTCTATTTGTTACTTGCAATCTTTCATAAGAAGTTTCCTTTCTTCAAAATGTATTGGAGATTGGTGCATGGAGTTCAATGACAGTGCCTTGTGCTTTGACCATCCAAATATTGAGGAACAATTGAATGGTTGCAAGACACAATACCTACAAATGTATTCAAAAATTAATGAAAGTTAGATAAATTATAAAAGAAAATGCAAGTGTAAAAAAAAAAAATTAAGACATAGAGAGGGAAAAAGGAATTAAATAAAATAGAAAAATGAAAATAATAGAGGAAAAGAGAGAGAGACAAATGAGAACTAAAAGGTTAATCTCTTAATCTCTACTTTAAAAAATGGATAGCACTTGATGAAGGTTGAGTGACCCTAGCACACCAATCTCCTTTTTATAGGTTGCTTGATTATGTTTTATGCATTGTATAGGTCTAGAGGTTCGGGAGGTTGTGAACATGACGAATTCCCCATTTTCATGTATCATATAGAGACATAAATATGAATACGAACATTGATATTTGCTTTACCATGTCAACATAGTCAAAGATTGAACACCTTTTACCATGCTGATGGATTTAGATATTAAACATTTGTGATTGTACCAAGAGAGAAAAGATTTTATTTTATTATTAACAGTATTGATTTTATTCATTTATGACTAAATCAATCTCATGTAGCTTTCTAGAATTTTGCTTCTCTTCTTAAACTACATATTTGTCTACTACAAATAATAAAACCAACAAAAAAATCTTAATCATTTATCAAACTTTCTTTCATTATTCATTATCTTCATTTTTCTTTACCATTGTAATAAGTAAAACCTGTTTTCTTATATCTCACATTTTAAAATATTATTTTATTTTTTATTAATTAATATAATATATATTGATATAATTTTTTAATATAAATTTAACTTATTTATCTTTATTTTGTATTTCATAAAAAAAATACAAAATAAATATAACATGGATAAGAAACTTCTAGCTAAACAATAAAATACATATCTTACCACGTTAAAATAAAATATAATATTACATATAACATCCTACAAAACGAAAAAAAAACTATTAAAAATGAATTTGCAATATTAGGAAGACTTTAACTTAAAATAATTCCCTTTATGATACTCACATACCTTATCTAGCCATGGTTTCTGGTATAAATGTGCGTGTGCTTTTAAAAAATTGTAAGTTAAACTGCAATCATTAACTCATTATGAGATCCATGTAGTTAACCCATTATGAGATCCGTGTAGTTAACCTTCTACTGACAAAGTAGAAGGCTTTTGTTTCTCTTATGAGTATTGATTTCTAACCAATATATTAATATATTATGGGTAAAACAATATTAAATTTGATATTCCCATTTCGTTATGGGCTACGGATTTTATGTTGAGCAATACTCCATTATGAAAAATATAAGATAAAGACTTCCATTAACAAGGTGGTGCTAAAAACCTAAAACAAGGGCCGAATACATCAAGCAGATGAAAAAGCAATCTGTCCCATAGGCTATCTTTAGCCTCGTGGACGTTAAAATAATTTCTTCTTCTCTTCTTCTTCATTATTTTGAGTTGTGAGTCGCTATCTTCGATTTAAACATTGGACGAAGTCGAGGCATGCGCATGAGCGTAAAAGTTGAAACTTACATTTTGATGGTGAGCGTAAAGTGGATTCTGATTGTGAGTGTGGAAACGGATTAAATTTTAAAAAAGATTTATATGTAAAGAGATTTAATTTATTTTAATGTTTGGTAAATATGTGATTAAGATAAATTTATAATGGTAAGTTTTAGTTGTTTATATTGTATTTTTGAATATTTTATCATTATTAATATTTTATATTAAAAATTGAATAAGTTACACATTTTTCTTTTATTAACAAGTAACTACATTATTTTATCTTCAATTACTTTTTATTGAAATATTTTACTAAAGTAAACATTAATGCATACATAATAGAAATAGAGTTTATAATGAAATATATTAGTTAATATGAATATTCAAACAATTTATTTAAGTTTTATATTGAGATATTTATAAGAGAAATAGAATTTTTTTTATTACTTTATCTCTAGAAAGTAATATAAAATTATATTATTTAAGATAGACATGGAAATATTTTATTTATTATTTGAATAGTGAAAGTGAAATATCAAAGAACTAAATAAAATGAAAGTGAAATATCAACAAATAAATTAATTGTTGTGTTGATGGATTTTTAATTGTTTATTTATATAGTTATTTATTTTTTTTGTTTGGCTGACATAAAGTAAAATTATTTTTATTATTCTTTTGAGATGACATATTGACACATGCCTCTCACACTGAATTATAAAATAAGCCTCTCTACTCAATAAAAAAATATAAAATAAACTTTCATTAAAACAGGTATTCTTATCTCGTGAATGTTTGATTTTCAACTTCAATATAAACATTTATACCCAAATTTTTATTGTGTTGTCTTTAGGTAATTAGAAAAGTCATGTAATAAGTACATTCACCAGAGGGGTTACGTAAAACATTTATACCCAAATTTTTATTGTCTTGTCTTTAGGTAATTAGAAAAGGCATGTAATAAGTACATTCACCAGAGGGGTTACGTAAAACCCATAATTTCAAATTCTATGGGCTTTAATTAAAGAGGTTAAATAAAGCCCATGGTCTGTTTCATGTGTTCGATTGTTCACTTGAATAAAAATCAGGCAGTAACATTTTTATTGTTATTTGATATATCCATGCTAATTCTAAATGAATATGTGGCATGAGATATCCATGCTAATTCTAAATGCATATGTGGCATGATATATCCAAATGCATGAGATATCCATGATAATTCTAAATGCATATGTGGCATCAACCTTCAAAAACGAGTTATGTAAAACCCATGGGTTATATGCACAGAGGTCTGATTTTCAACCTGAATATTAAAAATATGGGCGTATTAAAGTGGTATTAAAGTGGCAAGTTGGAATTGCAGATATATGGTTGGCTATATGGGTATTGCTCACACCTCGTTGAGTACATTTGGGCACCTCAAGATTCAGCAAGGTTCTTGTGATATGTGAGTGGGCGAGTGTACCCTTGCAGAGAGGAGCAGAAATTCAATCATCTGCTTTTCTACGAGGGGTTCATGTGAGGCATTGATCAGGAAATGATGGGTTCCTCCTGTAATTACCAGTGGGGAAAGAGTTTGTAGGAGTTGTTGAAGGTTCAACAAAATTATAGAGCTGGATCACTCACTGGCATGAGAAATACAGGTTAGATCCCTAATTGAGTTCTCACAGGAAGCAAAATGAGACAATACTGATTGGTTCTCCATTTGTAGTTGCAAAGCCCAGCTATCAGAGTGGAATGGAGCATTCAGAGAGCTATACTTGTGTTACATCCCACGGTCCAAAATTGAGCACAAAACACATATATACCCATTCCGGTATGAAAAGTGAAACTATACAAAGCCCTGTTGGAGAACAACATCAACGCCAAATACGGGATGTTGCATCGCCACCTGGGAGCGATTCAAATGTTGCAGTGTTTCCCGTTGGCCATTTTCTCAGCGCTTGCCATCTCTGCAAACGGAAGTTGAGCCATGGGAAGGACATCTACATGTACAGGTCTGTTATCAGTATCATACCATGGCTTTTCTGTTGGAGATTGACTTAAAGTTTGGAGAATGACATGGAAATTTGATTATAGTTTCAGGCCAGTGATTATTTTTCATTTTTGCACATCCAAAAAGCCTATTCAATTAATCTAGAATCTTCAGAGTGAGAGCACGCACTTCGTTAAAATTTGGTTTCAATAGCCCCTCGGATTTTTTATGTGCCCATATGTAAAATTTGGGTTGAGATTTCTGAGAACCCATGCTTCAAGAATTAGTCTGATTCTCTGTTTGCTGATTACTGCAGAGGTGACAAAGCATTCTGCAGCCTCGAATGCCGCTCTCAACAGATATTAATGGATGAATGAATGGAAGCGTTTTCATAGAGTGCCTCTTCTTATGGCGCCGAACTTTTCTTAACCAGTACAGCTGCTGCTGCGAAAGAGAGGAATCAGAACTGTTTGAGCGAATTTAATTATGTATGTTAAAATTTGTATGGTTTTGATTGTTAAAAAATATGTATTTTTTAGTATAATTTTACAAGCTCAAATTTAGAAGTGTATAGTATAAACTTCAGTAATCAAATTTCAAAATAGCAATATTTACTTCCACTAGTCCTAAGCCCTAACAGTGGCTGCAAGCATTATAAACTACTTGTGCATGGAGTCCTTTTGATTACACTGATTTCGTTTGCTGACTGACACTTGAAGCTGGTATTGCGATGTGTTATCTGCAACTCTTTTGATCTATATTTTTCCTTTTAAGAAGGCAAAGAACTCCAGAAACTCTAATAACCCCAAACCGTTTCCAGACAACAATCTATAGTTTTTCTTGTCATTATTGTTACTTGAGGCAACAACTACTATAACTACAAAATTGCATTGCCGCTCGAAATTCTATATGGTTCTCAACTTTTATAGAGTGCATGAATCAATGAATCAATTTGGATGAAAAAAGCTGCGTTGTTTCTCTTGGGCCTCAGCAAATTATTATTAGAGAGATAAATATGCATTTCCTACATAACCGTAGTATGAGTGAGCTCTACCATGCTGGCATAGTTACTGCAATTATTTATTTTGGCAAACCACAAAGCACGTAAGGGTGATGGCAATGGAGGTAGACAGATGCAGTACATGTGAACATGAACGTTTTATGAGTTTTCCACAGTTGGTTTTTGTGAAAGCGTAGTGCTGTGAAACATGAAGTTGGATGTCCGGTGCCTGTGCTTGACTTGATGTAACAATGAAGGTAAATAATTGTACTCAGAATTACAATACATATTCAATAAGATTTGTACGAAGTAAACAAAGTTGTCATATTCAATGTTTTAGGCTGAAATCGAAAGATTGGCTAACTTTTTGACATGAGATAACACGAGTCTCATGATTTAAATATATTTATCATTTTCATGCATGGCATTTTATATTTATTATGGATATAAAGTAAACATGATTATGTATGGTATTTTATATGATTGATTGTTAGAGAAGTTAGTCAATTACTTATATTTTAGGTAAATTTTATAACTCAGTGTGAGAGAGGTGTATAGTTCTTTTGATGTTCCATTATTTTAAATTTTTATATTATATAAAAACTTATAATTTTAAAAATATGATTTTTTCAATATTTTATAAATTCAAATTTAAATAAATTTACAGTTAGTTAAAAGTCTTCTAAATTTAAATATAACATTTAGAAAAATATTAATAGCCAAAATAATTCTATATATTATACAAAGATAAGTGAAAATAAAAAATTTCTTATAATTCAAACATTTCATTATTATGTTGTTTAAAACTACCATAGGTCCATATTAATTCTATATCTACTAAGGGCAAAGAGGAATCAAATTTCTCAAGATGAAAACATTTCCTCAACTTTTGCACTCAAAAAGAGATTTGTTTATTGATCTGAATTAAACTAGATCTATGTTGGTTCTAACTTATGGATCTATGTTGGTTCTAACTTGTATTCTTAGCTCTTCAAATTACATAAAATACATTACCTATAATATAAATGCTTACTTTAAGTGTTTAAATTATTATAACTTAGTAGAAGGTTAGTGTTTGAATTATAATAGGGGGGTTTTATCAAATAAAAGGTTTTTTTATAAAAAATAAAAATAAAAAATTAAAGGAAATTTATCAAGTGAAGATTTCCTATAAATTTGGCTTTGATTAACTAATTAAATTTCAATTTCAATTAAATTAAATTTGCAATTTATTTTAAAATTTGGGTTTTCATTAAAACCCATATGAACTTACATTTGGTTTGGTAAATTTATTAAATTGAGACTTAAATTTAAATTAAATTTACTTTAAAATTTATTTTAAATTCAGATTTTTCCTCTGATGGGGTGAATTTCAAGAACAGAAATAGGTTGGGGGAGCGAGTTCACAACCCTAATACAACGCCACGAGCTATTAGGGGGGTGGTGTGGCTACTCCGTTGAATGCATTTACCTCTCAGTAGGAGATATGAAAGAGTTAATGAATTTTGAAATGATGTGGGTTTTGACTGATAATGCTTGTATTTTGGGAAACATCTAGAGTCCCAATCCTAACCCTCCACTTCTAGAGTGAAGGTCGGTAGGTAATTCTGGTGGGAGTTGTTTAAAGACAACCTTGCCTCTTTGAAGATGAAGGATATGGATGATAATTCCTATTACAAGAAATGTTAATTGGTTTATCATGGATTTTTGAAGCACTGCATGTCTGGTAGAACTAATTGACTGGGGAGGGGAAGGAGATTGTTGAAGAATTTGTAGCTCTATAATCATCGCTCCTTGCTTACTTAACTCAGTGAACATTGGCGGGGATTAAACAAAATTAATTGCAAAGTTCCTTTTGGCCATCAGAATAGGGGAACTTTTCTACCCTATAATATATATACTCCTCTTTCTGGCTTTTTTCCTGAGATTTTTCTAGTTTTATATTGTATGGGTTGGGATTTGTTTATGTAGTTTCGTATGTTCTCTCTGTGTTTTGATTATATATCTAATTCATAATCTAGGAGGTGTCCTTGGTTTAATTATTATTATTATCCCTTTGTGGAGGCACTTTTTTGTTTACAGTCAATTTGCACAACCTCATAACTATTACTTTGGTAACCTTCTTCCTCGCTTGGGACTATGGGTTGTTTGGGTGTCGAGTGGTTAAGGGTTTACTTATGGAAGCACACCTTGGTAGTTATTATTAACCAACCATGCTTGGTGCAACCTTCCAAGTGCGACCTCTTTAGTGAAACTTTGTGATCCCTTTCTTGTGTCATGGCTTTATCATTCACTTGTTATTTTCTCCTGAGGAACCTATGCTTCTGCTGAGGTGGGGTTTGTAGTTTTTTTGGGTTGGGACTGTATCCATTGAGTTAAAATCCTAGGTGTTATTTTTACTAGCAAAACATGCATCAACAATGCATGCATAGTAGGTGTGGGGGGGAGGATGCGATCCCTATGGCCACAATCAAAGTCAATAGAAGGCATAGGCCCTTTTTGATACTTACCATGCATTTGTTCCTCCCGATACTCACAGTGAAATTCACCGGTTGGAGACACTTGCTTTTAGAGAAAGACGAGCTCTATCAAATTTTGAAATCATGGAAGACATATCTCCATGGATTCCTACCCAGAGGACCACCTGAGGAAGAAATAAACATTATTTCTCAATTGTGGCCTTATAATAGCATACGAAGACCTTGTTAGGAAGGGTACTAAAGAAAAACCATGCAAAAAATCATAATGTTTTTGCTAGCTTGGCGTATGTCATAAAATTCCAACTTAACTAGTAGGTATGTTTAAAGAGGATTGATGTGAGGTTGGCACACATTGAGCTCCATTTTTAGTGTGAACCTCCACCACACATCCCTCCAATTTCTAGTGCAGGAGAACCAACTCCTGTTACTTCTTTAGATTCCCAAGATTGAATTTTCTTATTAAGGATTTTTCTTTAAGTAGACACTTGAGGAACGCTAGAACTATTGATACATTTTTAATTTTGGGCCAATTACTCTATTGTTAGGTGGTAAAAAATATTTGCTTTCCCACTAGACAGGTTGAGACCACCTACCCAGTGACATGTTTGATGATGAATCTTGTTGGATATATGTGTGCTTATGATATATTTAGGTAATATAATCTTTAACTTACAAAAAAAATATCTTTGTTAAAAACATTACTACAATAAGAGAAAATGATAAAAGAATAATTAAAAAAAAGACAATCATTTCTTGATAATTATAAAGGTTAAGCCTGGTATAATTATAAGTGGGATATAAGTCCATTTTTTATGGATCATATGGTATAAAAGTAGTTGAATCCTATATTTTAACAAAAGTATTAGAAATTTGAAGACAAAAAATTGTCAATATGGGTAAAGAAAACAAAAAAGGTAGGAAGACCTACATGCCATCAATACTCTTCTACAAGACAAGAATAGGTGTTGAAGGAGAAGATCTATATGTATGACTTGAGGATAGTAAAACAAAATAAACTTGACACCTTTTCCAAACTATTTTTGGTGATAAGTAGGTGACTTGATGAACATAAATAGTCCATCACTATGGTTATGGAATATTTGGACAACAAAAAAGTTTAACTTTCTCAATTATAAGAGAAGGTCATCTAAATGGATAGCTTATATGACGACAAGATTGATGATGGATCAATTATAGCTAGAGTTGGTAAAGAACGAAGAAGCATTGGTAAGGCTACAAGCAATCTTTAAGGAGACACAACAAGATCCTTTCATTGCTACTATGCAATCTGGATCCATTATTGAGGCAACTCTAATAAGAACACCTATAGAAACTTCTCAAGAAACTTTTGGCAAATTCTAAGAGAATGCAAAAGGCATTGGTTTCGAGAAACTAAGGTAAATGGCATACAATGGAAAAGGGTTATGTACCTATGCCCCATTGTAGTTGAACTAAGGGATAATATTGAATACCTGGTTTACAATGGAGGAAAGGAAAAGGCCAAGAAAAATAACGCCACATTAGTGAAGGAAGAGGATATGGAAAAATTGGCATGCTCATTAGGATAAAGAGAAACAAAAAATGAAGTCGAAAACACACTTTTAGTCCATTCTTTTCATGACCAATTCTAAAAGGGGAATGATGAGGAGAGTGCAAAGACTTAATTTCTACCAACACTTAGAAGAAGTGGCAAGATGATTAGTTGGAACATGAAGAATAATATCAAGAGACGTATATCAAAAATTTCATCCCTTATTTCTCATTACTACAAGAAGACGTGTCATCAGGTTGTCATTTGTTGGTACTCAAAGGTATGCTCATGCTATGTGAAGAAAGGGCATCATGTGGTATCTTGTTGGGAGAAGTAAGGTAGATTGATTCTAAAGGAAGAATATCATGAAGAATTCTGAAAACCAATAATGAATTCAGAGGAAATGGGAGAGAAGCAGTATGTCAAGCAATCCATACAACATGTTGAAGCGGCTACAATGCCCTCCAAATTTTGGCCTACACTCAAATTTTGGAGCCTACTGTGGATCTTGTGATAGGTCATTCTTTAGTCACTTATTGGACATTTGATGATTTTAGGCTCCCTTATTATATCCTAAGAGTTAGATACACTTTTATCTTTATATAGCAAGTGTCATCTTCGGGCATGGGAATTATTGCTTGTCGTGTAAAGGGGAGTTTTGGTTTTCTTCAAGGGGAAATCTTTGTGAAAATGAGTTGTTCTCATCATATAGACATGTTTCGCACTCATTTCCAAAGTTTCACGCACTATTACAGAAGTGTTGTCATTATCCTTACAAAGTTTATCGTCGGAGCCACACTTGTTGTAAGTTGCCAGAAAGGTTGTTGCATTAAGCTAAGTATGTTTTCATATGTTTTAGATGATATATGTTGTATCACTAAGTGTCCAAGTGTGTGGTCATAGTCAAGTTCTATCACTATTCACATTGGTTCTACTGATTCCACACTTAGCCAAATTCTGGAGGATTCCTTACAACCTAGCCTCATCTAGCCTTCCTAAACTATGCACTTCGCATCTGTAAACCTCAAGATTTTTTCTTGCATGCTGGGATTGTGCAATGTGCAGAAATATCAGCCTCCCTTAGCATTGAAAACTACAGAGATTCTTCCTCCAATGTCCTTCCCTCAGCTCAAACTCACTATCTACAGAAACCGTGTAGTTCTATCCCTCAAGCCTCTCAGCTCCCCAATCCCCCCTGCCTCCTGAAACTGCACAATTTTTCCTCCCATAGCCACACCCCGTAGTAGTCACTACTTGCTTGAAATGTGCAATTTTGTCCCTGAGTGGGCACTGTTCAAAAATTTCCCTCAGTTTGGCCTGAGTTGTGCACTGCATAATCTCAGTGATCATGATTGACCCTTGGCTACTTGAACTGCACAATCGTGCAGCCACTAGGACTTCTCCTCTGACTTATCCCTTAGTCCCGACCCAATCCATGAATCTAAGTGCTCTTTCTTATGTTAGGGGCTTCATACTAATGTCGTCTCATCATGAGTGAGTTGCAGATGAAGGTAATATCTTACACTATGGAGAGATGATAAATAAGGAGATGAAGAAGGAGGAAATATTAGATGGCACTCAAGGAGTTGAGGAGAAAGGATAATCATTAGATAAGAATATCATGGAACCCTAAGGTATGATAGAAGATCGGGATGGCATGACGACTCCATCTAATTCAAAACCCTTTGGAGGGTAGGTATGAAAAACAAAGCACATCTTTCATGAAGTTGAAATACACCTCTTAGAATAGTATGAAGGACAACTTACAGTTGCCATATCATTATGTGTTCAATGACATGTATGGTCGCAAACACTAAAATTCATTCCATGTGTTTTTGCTAAGTGTTTCGTTCCCTTTTGCATGTTGGGCTAACTATCGTCTTTTGGCATGTTTGACTGATATGTAATGTTACTTTTTTTTGTGGTTTCAAAGGTTGCTCTTTGTGTATACGAGTTTTCCTAGTCATTTAAACACTTTTTGCAGTCATACACAAAGCCTTAAGCATTGTCCCACAAGTGTCGTCACAGTCATCCTAAAGCCTATCTCAAGTGTGGCACTTGTCGCTTCTTGTCATGAGACAGTCACATAGAGGGTAATTTTTTGTCTAATACTCTGGTGGTCTATGTTGTCGTTTTGTCGAATTATGCTAAGTGTGTGGTCACAAGTTGAGGTTCATCACAAATATATCTTCCTCCTGCACTTAGCCATTTTCGAAAAGCCTTCCTGAACAGGCAACTCAGCTTCACCGAGCCCCGACTGAACTGTGCATCATGCAGTCTCAACCCACATTGATGTGACCTTGCTACCTAGAACTATGGAGTGCCCATTCACTTTCCTCCAAGGTAGTTGTACTGCACAATTGCGAAGCCCAACAATGTTCCTTGACCCCAATAATTGTGTAGTTGTTCCCCCAGCCTGACTTGAACTGTACACTTCACACTTTCATTCCTCAAGCATTTCCCTTGCTTGCTAGAACCCCACAATGCGCAGAGAGCCCAACCTCCCTTGGCCTCAATAACTACATATATTTTTTCTCCAATGTCCTTCCCTCAGTTAAAGCTCACTGACCTACAGAAATGCGCATATTTGTCCTCCAGGCCCTCTGCTGCCCAGTCCCCCTTACTTATGAAAATCATGCAGAACTGACCTCTCAGGGTCTCATCCTGCATCAACCACTACTGCCTTGAATTTCGCAATCCTGACTCCCAGCGACCATTGCACAATTTCTCTCCTAGTGGGGACTATGCTGAGAAGTTCATCAGTCAAGCCTGAGTTGTGATTTGCACAGTCTTAGTGATCAATCTCTCTCCTTGTCACCTGGAACTGCACAATGCATAATTACTTGGCGCTTTCTCTCATCCTGTCACTTTTCATGGGCTTAGTTCATGGATAATAATGCATCATCTTAGGACATGCAGTTTTCATATTGTTGTTATCCCGTCATGAGTGAATTGCAGGAACATGTACACTATCAAGTCACAGCAAGATGATGAAGAAGAAGAATAAGGAGGAAAGAATGCCTAAAGACTCACTTGTAGCTGAACAGATGAGTGGAACTACCAAGAGCAAGACAAAGGAACAAGTGTGCAACCACCTTCCAAGGCCAAAGATCATTGACAACCTCGCATCATCAAGCTATCCGGAGGAGAAGAGAAAGCATATCCAAGAACACATCTATTACTCAACAGTAATAGCAGCTTGACATTGCCACATCATCAATCGATTCCATGTCAGTAGTGTCATGTCAAGTAGTGTCATGGGTTGTCATATGTCACATCACTATTGTGGCCCATGTATATTGTAAATAATATGTATTGTAAAGTGGAAGTCAAATGGACACATGTTAATATGAGGAGTCATGTAAGTGGAAAATTCATAGGAAGTTTAATAGTCATGAGGTTAGTCAAAGATTCACAAGGGGTAAGCATCAACCCTTTGTTATATATACCCCCTCATTGTATGAGCAATGAAATTTTTCACCTTGGCTCCTCTCGCAAGTCATTAGAGAGACTCGTTAGTTCTTTGAGGAGCAAGGAGTGGTTCTAATGTCCCACTATTGGGGCTAGTGATGTACAATGTAAATACATGTCTTGGAACTTCTTCTTCATAACAGAATCCTTTTAAGGCTAACACATTCTTTATGCATAACTTATGAATATTTTTAAGGCTATTCTGTGGACATTTGTATTTCATGTTTGCCTTCACTTGTACTAATATAGTTGAAATATTTTAGTTATTTTAGTGCTTATGTTGTTGAGAATGTGTTGTAATAGTTGTTATTGTTGTCCCATCCTTGTCGACTATTCCATGAGATACTAGACAGATCTTTCTTTACTTATTGGTTATAACGATTGTCACATCCGCCGTGAGCTATTCTGCTGGATGTTAGATGGACATTCCCTTGTTTTTCGGCTATAACGATTGTCGTGTTCGTTGTAGACTATTTCGTTGGATTCTAGACAGGTCCTTCTTGTTTATGTGTGTCTCTTCTTGGGTGGTACTATTACCTCTCACTTAGAGGCTCACTTTTCTCACCCTTTTACAGTAAGAGAACCTAAACACAGTTGCACTACACACTCACCTTAGTTTTCAAAGATACCATTGCATCAGTTTCTGGTGCTAACAGCTAGAGTCATGGAAAATATTTAAGGAGTTGGCAACCAGGCATTTTTACCGAATGGGACTCCTACACCAAATGGTGTGAGGTTTAATTGGGACTTCTATTGGGCATGGGATCCCCCAAGGATAGTTTTGAGGCTAAAAACCCAGCTTTTTGGTTAATTTTGTAATAATGTAGTAAAGTCTTTACATTTTGTGGTCACGGAGCGTGAAGGTGTCATGAGTCATAAAGAGTTGTCCGCCCTTATTTTGTAAAGTGTAAGGTTGGTTGTAAATATTGTAAAAAGAGCTAAGTAAGTAAGCTCTAAGTAGTCTGAAAGGAGAAGAGTCTTGAGGAAAGAAATGAAGAGTCATAGAGAGAAGCTCTAAGTATTTTTGGGCCTTAGCGTAGGTAGAGGCTCTACAGCTAAGTGCGCAGAGGCATAGGGTGGAAGTTTTCCACTGAGTGCGCGGACCCCTGCAGTTGTGTGCGCGGGGCAAATAGAGTCTATAATAGTCTGAAGATATCAATAAAGAGAAGTATTCTACAATTTATGCGTCTTTATTTCCTGTTAATGCATCTGATTATACTGTGTTTGGGCTTAATTTATTATGTTGATGAAATGCGTGAATATGTGAGATTATATGGGTTAATTGAATGCAAGTAATAATATAAGTTTACACAGTGCTAACTGTTACTGTTTAGAAAGATAATTAAAACACTTAAGATAACTTGGGAAGCTCGACGATACACTATCATCGCAGTGGGAAAGTACCTGAGCTACAAGTTAGGGCTGCGCGAAGGTCAATCATACACATTTGTGGAGGTACTAAAGGGTGGAATAGAGGGCTAGACTAACAAAGCCCTAGATGTTAGTGACCTGCACAAAAGCAGGGATAGAGGGTAGAAACCAACATCACGACCATCTCAGGGTATAGAAACTTGGTTCTAGCATCCCATGGGGGCTTCACTCAATGAACCTCTACATAGCACGTGTGTTCATGGAATACTAAACAATACACTTAATTTGGCTACATATTGGAAAATACCTCTAAAAATCACTTTATTTGACCCCCTACCAATATTAACCCAATACACCTTCCCAATTTAAAAGCCCCTACTTTCACTAGATATTGTAGGTATTCATTTTTTCATAAACATTTTTTATATCCGTTTATTTTCATTAACAATGGTAAGCAGATTTTACACCTAAAAAGAATGACCTAAATACTAGGTCGCTGAAAACTTGACAGTTTTAATAAAAAAAGGCAGATATAAGTTGGTTGATTTACAAATACATATTGTGGAAAATTTGAATGGAAAATACATAGATTTGAACTCTCAATTACATCTAACTTCTATTGAATACTAAAAAAGATACACTACAACAATTCAAAATAAAACCTCAATATCAAAAACAATGTCGTGGCTTTCATCTTTCTTATAGAATAGGAAGAGGAGGGAAAGTACAATGGACATGGACACATGAAAAATCCTATTTTGTTGGACTTTGTCAAATCATAGCCCTAACCTGATCACCCAGTACACCATAGTTGCATGCTAAGAGTGCCAAGTAAGTGTGTCTCCATAAAAAATGAAACGGAGCATGCAATCATGCATCCCTTCCTTGCGATTTGTGTCCTCTACCTAATATGGGAATATCTCATCCATAATTATTCTAATTAACCAAGGATCTGCAGCCTCTTAGTAAGAATATATCATGCATGATAAAAATAACAAAATAAAAGTTATAATAATAGAAAAACTCTATCCAAAATTGAAATTGTTAAATTTGAAACAACATCTAAACTAGAACTAATTGAACGTGGGACATGTGTGTCCTCAGCATGCATGCACTCTCTTCCAAACAATAGTCTATTTCACTATCACATATGGAATGCATGTGCCATCTACTAATCAATAGTTCATATCATTGTCTCCTTCACTTTCATTCAACCTATTCATCACTAATGTAAGGAAAGGGTTAAGGTGCCATATTTTTTGTCTTCTCTACTTCCCCATCATTGGGAGGATCAGTAGCATAGAAACAGGTAAAAAATCTTAACAAACAGATTAGACATAGATTATAGAGGTATTAGTAATGTGATGCATGTATGTTCTACAACAAGGCTTCTTGGGAGCGGGGGCAAAAGAAGGAAGCGAGAGTTGAAGCAGGAAGTGGGAATGGAAGCAAGAGCGAGGAGTGAAAGTTTCAAAAGCTCCCAGGTTGGGAGCGATTTTTGGAGTGAATTTTATATAATATATATTTTTATATATTTTGATGCATATATGTCAACAAAAGCTTGTAGAATGATGAATTTGCGATAAAAACATGGATTAAACCATATAACATCATTCATCTAGTAGTTATAACCTTCATCAACCATAGGTCCACAAATTACAAGTTCTAAATTATATAGCATGTAAGGGTGCACATAACCAAAATAAAATCAAGTGTAATCCATCTCTTAACCGAAAATACATCAACAAATAGGCTCTGGATGGCCTCTAACATCCAAAAAACCATGCTACAATAAATACCTACATATCATCAAAATCATTTCCTATCTTGGGATATGTGTCATTAATATCGCCCTCTAAGCATTTACATAAGAGAGAAAAAATGCAGCATGTTAAGTCAATAATTCATTTGAGTGATAGGTACATTTTTAGTAGGGTTGTCATAGAGGAGTTTGAAAATCAATGTCACTATCATCAAGGCACATAGAGGGCTTGGTTCTCTTGATTAAATATAAGTTTCATACCCTAGTACATGACAAAATCCAATGGAAACATTATGATGCCCCCAATCCTGAAATCCTGAAAAACTAATAAGTCTGCTGGATTTTAAGTGAGATCTAAAATTCTACTTTCTCCATATGAAATCTAATGAGGTCATAACCACTCTCAAACATCCTGAGTCATTTCATGGTAATGTTAAAAGTTTAAGTAAAATGATGAAAATGAAAGATAAAGGAGAATGTCACTTTTACTTATTTAACATTACCATGAATCGCATGTCAATACTAGGGCCATAGATTTGAATGTTAGGCTATTGTGGACCTAATATTACCATAGATTTTTTTTTCTCCCTCCCATAATACTCTTAAACCTCTATTTCTCCATCCCACTTGTTTTTGGCCTCCACATGGCCAATGTATTGTATAAACAATACCTTATAATACACATATTGCTATACAACATATAGAATCCCTTTACCCCCTATTATATGCTCAATATATTATTTCAATTTTTCCTCATTTTTTATACCACAATATGAATGCATGTGATATGGTATTGTTTTTTCAGTGAAGCCCCCGTGCAGCATCCCCCCATACTGCTTCGGGTGAGACTTTGGTCTGCTCTCTGCGTGCTGACGCTAAAAGGGCCAGTAGTGTAGGGATTTGTTTGGCTAACTAATGCTGAACTTGGGTCAGGTCCCACGGAGCCAACAAATGGTTTCATTGTCAGGACTAGGATCTGCATGAGACATGTGTGATGTCGTTTCGCTAGAATCCAACTAAGAAAGAGATAGAAGACTAGTTGGATAGAAAGATCCATGAATTTGCGGTGCAAGAGAACAGAAGTCCACGACTGACAAAGGAACAGTGGTTGGATAGGTACTTATATACAGAAATCCATGAGATCTCTTTTTGCTCCTTCCCAATCGAGTTATATGAGTGGATCGCAAAGCTAGCGGATAGCCAAGGAAGGTGGAGGCACGACGGTCCTATTGTCTGGACCTCGGAGTTAGTACGAGGATTGGAAGTTTTTGGGGATAAGATCGCCTGCGTTGTCGATCATTTGCTCGATACTATCCTAGGAGGGTTTGTGACTGAATTCATGGTCGACACCTCACTCAGTTATAGCGAGGCATAGTGATGCTCCTTCAAGGGTCCACGAGGTAAGTACTTGAAGTCTTTAAATACTTGGATTAAGATGTTGTTGTGCAAAAAGAGGGTTATGCAGTTACCTTGATGTTGGGAGCTACACGAAGCAGAAAAACCTACAGGAACAAAGGAAGAAGGGGCCTTGAATACAACCCGCTAATTTCACCTCCTCTGAGTGAAGATGAAGGAGTAGCATAGGCTTCTCCACGAAGTGCAGTCCAATTAATCAAACAGGGGTTCCCGCGAATACATCCTCCACCTACACCACCTCCGCCCTCACCAGCATTGCCTTCAACTTCACCCACATCACCACTGCCTCCACCACCATTTAGGATGGCACATTCAGTGAAGCTACCTTTATTTAAGGGACTGGGGAATGAGGACCCAGACCAATTTTGGTTCGTCATAAAAGTTGTATGGGAAGCTCAGGGTGTTACAAATGACCACATGAAGAAGGCGACGCTGGTTAGTGCTCTACAGGATTGCATGCTAACCTGGTATATCAAGTACTCTAGTGATAACCCAAATGCGGGAGTGGTAGACATCCAGACCACATTGAATAAAGAATTTAGTAGGCCTAAATCTGAGGCATAGTCGATTGTGGGATTTAAGGACAGTGTGATGAAACTAGGCAAGACACCTTGGGAGTTGGATCAAAGGTTGAAGTGTCAAATTGGCAAAGCTAATATGAACTTAACAGATGGACAACACCGCAAATGGTTTGTGGCTTTGCTCCTACCACACCTAAGGGTTACACTCTCGCTACAGAAAATTTCAACTCAAGTAGAGGCATTGTAGATTGCAATGAGGTTGCATGAAACACCGATGCAAGATCTAAATCTTGGGGTTCAGCAGATCCATGCGAAATTGAAACATCTTTGCCTCGAAATCCAAAGTCTGAAGCAGGAAAGAACAAGTCGACCTGAGGTGCGTGAGGAGATATGGTTCCTGAAATGTAAAGGTCAGGGGCATGACAAAGACCACTGCCTAGTCTTTGAGAACTATATTGCAGGAGGAGGATCGATGTCGCTAAGCCCAGAAGCCCAAGCAGGACCAAGCGTGAGGCCTGTGTTATGGTGCACTATATATCAAGTAGCAGGGAAACATGCAATTGATATTTGTCATCTGCTACAAAAGTTTGTACGAACACCGTAACAACTGTTCTGCAACTTCTGTAAATTAGTTGGGCATGATGAGCACAACTATAGAAGTTATGAATTGATGATGGATAGAACACTCGCCTATAGAGTTTAGGCAGAAACGCAGCCCCCTGAATAGGGCACGGGGATGGTGTGGATAGGCTTTTAGGGGCGCAGACGAGGTCGAGGCAGAGGAGGACCTGGCAGAGGTAAGGGACAGCTGATTTGTTATAATTGTGGGGGACTAGGACACTATGCTCATGATTGCACCAACCCAATGTGTCCATCATGTAAATATTGCACTCTGTTTAATCATGAAACAGAGGATTTTCCTTCGCTGACAGCGAGGATACGTGAAAAGGGGGCGCTACCACCTCAGCCGACTCAAAACCTGTAGATGATGAGGTTGGAGCCTCATGAAGAGGATCCGAATGTGAATATAGTGCTTCAAAGTGGAATTACAACGGGTAACGATAAAGGGAAACAACTTGAGGACAACGTGTGGGTCCGCAAAGCTCTAGAGAAGGAGGTTGAATTTAGTTTGGAGAGGGCGCATGAAACATTCATGAAAGAAAAGAAGAGCTTCTCTGAGGCCTCCACCTCAGGAAGCAAAGATAAGCCTGATTAGGAGTTGGACCCCTCTATGCTTACGACTTTTCTAGAAACCTGTATGAAGTTGCTACGCAATAGCAAGGCTATGAAGGGATTGCAAGAACTCATAAATAGATGAGAAGGAAACACATCATGTGAACCATGTGTGGTACGAAATATTGGTAAGCATATAGCCAGGATAGGATGAGAGATGAGACTAACCGCACAGATAGGAGAATATGAAATGGATCAGGTTATTTTTTATCTCGGGTCCGACGCGAACATTCTACCAAAGCAGACTTGGGAGTGGATGGGAAGAACCGTGTTGCAGTGGTCTCCGATTCAGCTACGGATGGTAAATCAATAGAAGATCATCCCCATGGGATGGTTGCAAGGAGTGATGGTAGATATTGAAGGCACAAGTGCATTCGCGGACTTTGAAGTAATAGAAATTGTGGATGACAACAACCCCTACCCTATGCTCCTTGGCATTGATTGGGCTACTGACATGAATGGGGTGATCAACCTAAATAAGCAAAAGATGATATTTGAGAATAAATCGCTCCGCATTATAGTATCCCTAGATCTAGCGGAAGGATCGCACTATACTGAACCAATTCGTGACTACGAGAGCGATGACGAACTGGACTACATCTATAAGATAACATTGGAAGACTAAGATTGGGTGAATCCGACAGCTGATGGACGAACTACATGGGATTGTGAGAGTTCCTACACCTCAGACTCTGATGAATAACTAGAGCGTTGGCATAATTGGTTGCATGAAGTAACCATGCTGAGTTGTAACATGATGACCAAGTCGCTACGTTGTGTGTCATCGGAAATGAGAAATTTGCCTATTTATGATAGGTTGACTGATGTGGATGTTCTTCTAGATACATTTGAGAGGGAAGTGCCAGAAAAGTAGCGCTTCCATGCTTTGGACTGGGCACTGCGCTACGCCCATGAGATGGTGGGGTACGCACAAAGGTAGTTTTGATTACTATCGTGACTATAGTAGGATGATGAGAACACGCTTTGGGAAGCCAAAGGTACAAATGACAAAAAAGTACGATAGGAGGAATGATCCATGTGAACACTTGGCCAAATGGGCTCAGGCTTATGGAGCGAAGCCCCAGCCAGAATGGGTACACTTGCTCTATCACACCTTGGATGTCATCTTGATGAACTGGTACTTGGAAACTGAGCTTTGCCATGGTACAAGTGAATGGGATGTTCTGTGCGAGGGATTCATAATAACATTCATCTTTGAAGACGGGTTTAATTGTATTGACGAAGCGCTACAGGAAGTGAAAGCAACAATCTTTAGGATACCAAAAGATCCCTTGGACCTAATTCAACCCGATTGGACTACTCAGTTGGGCCATGCGATGGAATGCTATAACGTGACCACTGAAGAAGAAGATGAGGATCTGCGAAAGGTTAACATCACTGAAACAGAGGGACACCACAAGGTTGAGGGATCGCAGATTGAGAATTGTGATATAACTACGCCATTGGAAATAAAACAAGTAAATATTGGTATGGAGGCGAAGCCCAAATTTGCAAAGATTAGAGATTACTGGGATGGCGTGACGGTGGATAAGGTCGTTGAATTACTCCGCGAATACTAGGATTTGTTCCCTACCAATTTTACTGAGCTAAAATGGATAATAGGAGACCTAGGTGTTATGAAGATCACGTTGAAACCCAATGCAAATCCGATTAAGAAAAGGCCTTACCATCTCAATCTGAAGTATAAGGAGAAGGTCCACTTAGAGATAGACAAGATGCTCGCAATAGGCATCATTGAGCCCGTAGAAGAGTCTGATTGGGTAAGCCCAATGGTTGTACAGGAAAAGAAGCAGAAGGATGAAATAAGGATATGCGTAGATCTCAAGAAGTTGAACGACGCCTGCATACATGATCCCTTTCCAACTTCGTTCACTGATGAAGTGTTGGACAATGTAGGTGGCCAGGAAGTGTACTCCTTTACTAATGGGTTCTCTAGCTACCATCAGATCAAAATCGCGTCGGAGGATAGAAGCAAGATGACCTTCACAACTGAGTGGGGATGTTTTCAGTATACTGTAGTGCCATTCAGATTGAAGAATGCACCTGCGATTTTTTCGCGCGTTGTCATTGATGCGTTCAAGAAATTTATTCATAAGTTTCTGGAGGTATACTTTGATGACTAGACTATGTTTGGATTGGTGAAACATCATGTGGCGAGTTTGCGCCTGATGCTGGATACTTGTCGAAGGTACCAGATCGCGCTCAATTAAAAGAAATTCCTGTTTTTTGTTCCTTCTGGGACCCTGCTGGGTCATGTGGTTTGTAGGCATGGACTGATGGTAGATCTTGTGAAGATCACAGTGATACTTAACTTGGAGGCTCCAAGGAGTGTGAAACAACTGCGTGCAACCTTAGGACATACTGGGTATTCCAGGAAGCTTATCAACGACTATGCCTAGATCACTGCGCCTATAGAAAAGTTATTGAGAAAGGATGTCACGTTCTGCTGGAACAAGGACTATAAGAAAAGATTGGATGTATTAAAAGAAAATATGGTCACCGTGCCAATTTTAGTCTTCCTGGATTGGAAGAAGGAGTTTCATGTACACGTCGACGCGTCATGTATAGTGCTGGGAGCCATACTGACACAGGCTAGCAAAGGAGAATTGGACCATCCTATAGCGTTCGTAACCAAAAAGCTATCAAAGGCTGAGAAGAACTATTCCACCACTGAGCGCGAAGGGTTAGCCATGGTATATGTGCTCCAAAAGTTCAGACACTATTTGATGGGTGGGCATTTTAAGATATATACGGATCATTCTGCGCTGAAATACCTGGTCAATAAAACTGTGTTGGGGGGGAGAATCTGCAGATGGTTCTTATTGTTCCAGGAGTATGACTTTGAAGTTATAGTGAAGCTTGAATGACTGAACATGAGACTAGACCATCTGTTGCACATCAAAACAAGGGAATAACCCACTAATTGCGAGGAGGGATTGCTCGACGCGCAACTATTTGTAGTTCATGTCGCGGATGGTGATTTTGAAGACATCATACACTTCCTAATGACAGGAACTGCCCCGAAAGGATACACCGTCCAGCAGAAGAAGGAAATAGTGGTGCACGTAGCCGACTTTTCTGTCATTGCCAGGCACCTGTACAAAATGGGGTCTGATGAAGTATTGTGGTGATATGTACCGGGGTTTGAAAGAAGCAGTATCTTCATGGATGCTCATGCGGGTGCCGCGAGAGGTCATTATGCAGGAAGAGCGACCACGCAGAAGATTCTACACGTAGGGTTGTGGTGGCCAACCCTCCATCAGGATTCAAAAGCTTATTGCAAATCATGCGATGTATGTCAAAGGACTAGCAAGCCTTTGCAAAGAGATGAGCTACATATGAACCCACAGATGACGTTACAACCATTCAAGAAATGGGCAATAGATTTTGTGGAACCCATTCAGCCTCAAGGGAAGAAGACAAGTGCGTGATACATTATCACCATGACTGAGTATTTGACTCGATGGGTGGAGGCACAGCCTATGAAGGACTGCACAGGCGTGACCGCTACGAAGTTCCTCTTCGAGTATGTACTGACGCGATTTGGCTGTCTGAAGATTTTGATGAGTGATAGCAGTATGCACTTTTTGAACGCGACGATCAATACACTGTCGGAATAATTTCAAGTATATCACCAAAAACGTATGCCTTACCACCCACAGCGTAATGGGGCAGTGGAAGCATTCAATAAGGTACTAGAGAATGCACTGACCAAGGTCTGTAACACTCAGTGAAATGATTGGCACTTGCACATACCCATAGTACTATGGGCCCATCAGACGACATGCAAGAAGTTGACTGGCTAGACACCCTTTCGGCTTGTTTATGGTGTGGAAGCAATAATTCCCATCGAATACATTGTGCCTAGTCTGCGCATAGCGGCTGCACGGCACAGATGGGAATGATGGATCGCAGAGTCATGGAAGAAAGGCTCACAACGTGATGAGCTTGAGGAAGACAGGCTGCTAGCTAGATTCCACCAACAGGTGCAAAAGCAGTGTGAAAAAGCATGGCATGATCGATACATTAAACTATGCACCTTCAAGGTAAATGATCTGGTTATGTTATACAACAGCAAGTTTGATAAATTTCCAGGGAAATTTAGGATGCACTGGCTGGGGCCCTATGTCATCAAAGAAATTACTGATGGTGGACCAGTTCAATTGGTTAAATTGAATGGAGATCGCTTCCTAGGAAAGGTGAATGGAAGCCGATTGAAGCCATACACCAGTGGTCCGGCCATGTGACTATATGAGGGTAACACAGTCTTAGCGCTCGAGGTAGCTGAAAAGAGGAACGGGACTATAAACTACATTGCCTGGGTGGAGAAGCTGTGCGATTGGAGGCTTGTGTGAAGCAAGGAATTGTCACAGGGTTCACGACAGTGCAAAGGGAGCTGCGCTACCAAGGAAGAAATCCCGCAGGTCAGCCAAAAAGTGACCGTTAAAGTCACTATTCATGATTTGATGGTAGAAATGTGACCAAATGGAGTGGGTGGCTGGCATTTAAGATGAAATTAATGGGTCCTATCTTTGGAAATCTGCCTCCAATTTTGCATTAATGGACCGAATGTGGGGGGAACTTTCATATTTGAATTCAAAATGCCCTATAAATTACAAGTGGTTTCCCTGCGAAAAACACTTGGCATTTTGAGAATTGAGTTGTTGAGCTCTTAGGTGCACATGAACCGTGCATTCTTCGAGGATCTCATAGTGAGTCCAGCGTTTGAACAACTATCCAAGGAGACACAAAAATTGGTTCATAGTTTCATGTCAACACCCACCGAAGCAATGGACACCGAGGAAGTGGCAGCTGAGGAGACTATGCAGGAAATAGATATGGGGGCCGAGGAAGTTGCTCCAGAGGTTGCCGAAGTCTTGGTGGAAGTGCCCAAATCACCATAGATGCCGAGACTGAAGCCTACCTCAACAAAGGAGAGTGCGAAGGATAAAAATGGAAAGCAGCCTGTTGCGCTGGTGCACGCGTCGCCAAGAAGGAACCCGTCGAAGATTGTGCCCACTGCACAACAGAAGGGCAAAGCCCTTAACCTCGAGCCAGAGGAGGATGAATTTGACGACATCCTTATGGATGATGAGGAATTGGGGATCGATGTGGAGGAAGTTGAAGTCCGGGGTGCTGACCCTATCACTGAGTTGCCTAAGTACGTCCCTTCGTACAGGGGAAAGACGAAGGTGCCGAAGGACATTGATAAGAGCAATGTCCCCTTGCGAACCCCTCTACTGCCGGATGAGATTGTCTTTGAAGGACCATGCTTAAGGCGGGTTCCTTTGTCAAAATTGGAATACTGGGACTTGGCTAAGCACGAGAAGTTCCTGCACTTGGCGACCAAGCAACTGATGCACCAAATTATTGACACAACCTCTAGGAAGACCATATTGGAACCGTAGAAGTGGCTCAGAGAGTAGACAAGGCAAGTCTGCTCAACCTACTATGGGTGCCGCACTACAACCACACCCTAATTACAATATTCGTCATCAAGCAGTTGCTATACTTCGTGCATGATGGGTGTCTATGGCTGGGGGAGCCAATACCCATCACCGATAGATTGATCCATAGGAAGACGTGACTGCGCTACTCAGGAGAGAATCTGGCCATGATATTTGGCGGTAAAGGTGGCGACAATGCCCTAGCAGAGGATATGAAGACAAAATTTAAGCTTGTGAAGAAGTCGCAGGGCTATGCCATCTCAAGTATCAGTGAACCGATAGTCAAGGTGGCCACACAGATTTTGGCCGGAAAGGTGATGAGAAAGTGTTGCGTAAATGAGGTTCCTGCACCTGTCATCGCGCTAGTAGTCCAATGCGCTGAAGGAGTCCAGTTCGATTGGGTGCACTAACTCTGTGGTGATTTCCTTGTGAAGTGCCGCGAGGCACAGAAGCTTAGCAAGATGGTCCACTACGGGTGGCTCTTACTGTTGATTGTGCAGGTAGCATGGGAGCTGCTAGAAGACAGTCAATTCCCCTCGGTCGCACCGGACCTACCAGAGGCAGCGAAGTGCGCTTTGCTGTGGGTGACCAAGGATGTGAAGCGTATCAAGGACGACAAGATTTTCTGGATTTTAATGGAAATGAACATCCGCATGGCCATCAATCGCAAACCATGGTTGTCGCCTACTGTGTATGCCAGCCTGCAGGGGTACGCGAAGTTTAAGGTGGATTTTCATCATTTTCATCAGGGTGCGGAAGGACCCTTCATAGACATGGTATGAATTGCCTTACTTAGCAATGTACGACGCAATTGTTGTAGTACTTAAGCATTGGTCGGCAGATTGGCACACTACATTAGATTCGGCGGTGGGAGCAAGCAAGTTTGTCGTGCAGCGCAAGAAGGAGGATACCAAGCTCAATATGGCACAACTAGTCAAGAAGAAGAATAAGGAGGCTGCTACCAAGGCCCAAGTGGAGTGCGATTTTGCTCAGCAAGTGGAGCATGAAACAGGTGGAACATAGCGGAGCTCTGACGAAGGCGTGAGGTCACCTTTGGCTATGACAGAGGAAGAAACGGAAGAGAAAACAGAGTAGCACGGCATGGACCCACAGGCGACATAGGCCCGCATTAAGCGCCCAAGGCAACAAGAGAAAGGAGGGTCGAGGAAGAATTCCAAAGCTACTAAGACATCACTGGACCCCATCACCCTCACACAAGGCGACTTGTACGACATTGCAGGCACGGTGCGCGATGTCACCACAGAGGCCTTATAGCAGTTTGAGAAGAAGCAGCAACTAGTATTGGGGCCCATCCAGATTGGTCTGCGGGACCTACAGACCTGCGCAACATAGGCTGGCATAGTGTCCACCAGCCTTGCTAATAACACTTCAGAGGCTGCCGAAATGTTGTGCACGAAGGTCTCCAGTGTGATAGCATTGCCCGATGGAGCACTGACCATGGAGAAAGTGGCTGATAGGTCCACTGTTAGAGCCCTCAAGGGAGTAGGGTTGAACTTGACGGTGCTCCCTGGCGAGGTGCTCCGCCTACTGTAGGATGGAGTGATCGCAGAATTGAGGGCCTACGAGAACTGCACCCTACAGGTGATCAGCGAACAGAGGATTAATAACAAATAGATGAACCTACAGCGAGACTCTGTCATCACCGATGCGACCAAGGTAACTGAACAGAACAAACGTATGCTTCAGGTCATGGAGGAGGCATGCCGAATGGTCCCGGAGTTGGCCATTCCTGAGAAGGAACCAGTCGAGGTTTGCATCCGTAAGCTGGCTATAGTGGTGTATGACGCTTGCACATAAATGGTTAGGGTTCAGCTAGACTTGAACCTACAGATTGCAGAATTACAGTTGAAGGCCCAACCTTTGACTTCGCTAGAAGTAAACAAGCAGCGTGCAACTGCTGTCACAGAAGCAATAGCGGCGGTTGACAGTGCAGCAGCATACTACACACAACTTTTTGAGCAGACGTTCGAGGTCCTAACGAGCCTCTATGACGACCCTAACGTACAGCAGCTAGAAACAAAATCACGAGAACTACAACAATACTATGATGAGGTAAAAGGAACAACACGAACCATCGCTCTCACATAGAGACTGGCTAAGCTACAAGAGGCCAAGCAGTTGAAGGAATAGGTAGATGCAACACATCATAAGGAGGCAGTGTTGGAGGCACGACTGAAGCCCTGGTTGGATGAGGCCTACACGGTCACCATCTCTATTGAAGGAAAGCTTGCAACCTTGCAAGCAACTCAGCAAAAGCTTCAGGCCGATAGTTCAGGAGCAGTGACGGAGTAGACAGTTGAAGAAGCGAAGCAGACGGCCGCACAATGTACTGTCGAGGTTGTGGTCATACAGGTTGGGCTGGGAGGTCTTCGCGCCCGCAGAGTGACTCGAGGGCGAGTCACCATGTTTGTGTTGGGACCCTATTGGGCATGGGATCCCCCAAGGACAGTTTTGGGGCTAAAAGCCTAGATTTTGGGTTAATTTTGTAATAAAGTAGTAAAGTCTCCACATTTTGTGGATGCGGAGCATGAAAGTGTCATGAGTCATAAAGGGTTGTCCGCCCTTATTTTATAAATTGTAAGGTCGGTTGTAAAGATCCACCCATGGTCCACGAACCATGGGATTGTATAAAAAGAGCTAAGTAAGTAAGCTCTAAGTAGTCTGAAAGGAGAAGACTCTTGAGGAAAGAATTGAAAAGTCATAGAGAGAAGCTCTAAGTATTTTCAGGTCTATCGTAGGTAGAGGCTTTGCAGATGAGTGCGCAGAGGCCTAGGGTGGATGTCCGCAGCTAAGTGTGCAGACCACTGTAGCTGTGTGCGCGGGGTAGATAGAGTCTTTAATAGTCTGAAGATATCAATAAAGAGAAGTATTCTACAATTTCTACATTTATTTCCTGTTAATGCATCTGATTATACTGTGTTTGGGTTTAATTTAATATGTTGATGAAATGCGTGAATATATGAGATTATATGCGTTAATTGAGCACAAGTAATAATATCAGTTTACACAATGCTAACTGTTACTATTTATCAAGATAAGTAAAACACTTAAGGTAACTTGGGAAGCTCGACGATACACTGTCATCACAGCGCAAAAGTACCTGAGCCACAGCTTAGGGCTGCGCGAAGCTGGATTAGACACATTTGCGGAGGTACTAAAGGGCGGAATACAGGGCTAGACTGACAGAGCCCTAGACGTTAGTGACTTGTGTGAAAGTAGGGACAGAGGGTAGAAACTGACATCATGACCATATCACGGTGTGGAAACTTGGTTCCAACATCCCCCCATACTTCTTCGGGTGAGACTTCGATCCACACTCCACGGGCTGATGCCAAAAGGGCCAATAGTGTAAGGATTTGTTTGGCTAACTAACGTTGAGCCTGGGTCAGGCCCCATGCAACCAACAACTTCATATTTGGGAGATCCCCTTGATTGATGTATTTCCAGCATTGTCAACACAAAATAAATGGTGCTTCAGATTAGGAATCACATAGCCAAGAAAAGAGTGTGGAAAGTAAATCTTAATGGACATAGAGAACTTATTACATTTCCAACCCAAGGAGGAAAAATTATCGAAGGAGTTATATAGAAGAGGTATGTATCACCATAAAGAGGACATAGAGATTATGCCAACAACCAAGGTAAGACCATTCTAGTTGTTACTAGCAATATTTCATAATAAGTTTCCTTTCTTTAAGATGTATTGAAGATTGGTACATGGAGTTCAATGATAGTGCCTTGTCCTTTGACCTACCAAATATTGAGGAATTCCCTCATCCTCAAGATTATATCCTATTAATGTATATCACCTATACCCATATAGGGGAAACATTCATTGAATGATATTGGAAAAATAAGAAGATATCGTTGCACACCAAGGACATCATTAAAGTGGAAATGTTACAAGGAAAAAGTGTTGAAAAGCACATGTATTGGAAAAGAATTAGTCCCATGATAGGAAGAGATTCCTCTTTATGAAATAAGTTAGTCACACATCCTCTTATGGAAATGATATATGATGGAACAACTTTCTAATATCACACTAAAAAAGAAAACCATAATTAGACTTACCTTCATTAACTATCAAGATCGACGATCTCCAATTCTGAGAATGTTAGCGCCTTATGTACTGAGCATGGTAATGAGTTTTGATGAAATATTTCAGATATGAATATTTCTCATAGCTATGATTCAATAACCAGAGTTCTATATCATGGTACCAAGCAATATGGGAGTCAAATCCATAGCTAGAACTAGAGCCAGAATCCGAAGCTAGAGCTAGAGTTATATTTGTAACTAATAGTTGAAGTTAGAGACATTTTCTAGAGAAGTAAACAAAAGGAACATTGATCCATATTGGTCCTATAATATTATAGAAATCACCAAGACAACTATCCAAGATTAAAGGAAGCTTAACCATGATTGTAGGAAGCCAATCGAGATTGTAGCAAGAAATAAATTGCTTCATTTACCTAATTGCTTCTGAATTAAGTAAAATTTCCCAGATACATTGAGATAGTGAACACCACTAGCACTAGTAGTGGAGAATTAGAGAAATCACTTAATCCTCCAAAAAAACTATCTTCCTATCCAATGCATAGTAGCAAGAGCCAAGGTGAAAAGTCCTTTACATGAGTATTAAGGGTGTATATATAACAAATGGGGTGATTATCACATCCCTTGTGACTCTTGTACTACCCTCATGATTGTTTGACTTCCCAATGACCTTTCAAATTCCTACATGACTTTTCATATTACATGGATGACTCTTGGACTTCCACTTTACATTACATTTTCCAATATAGGATTTACATAATCCACAAATGATGTGGCATGTGATGACTCATGACATGACATGACATTGATGTCATGGATTGCATGATGACATGGCAATTTCAAGCCACTCTTTATTATTTCTTTGTCTTCAATAAGAGATGTCCAATGCTTCATCTTCATGAGATATATGCTTTGTTCTCCATACCCACCCTCCAAAGGGATGTGAATTAGATGGAGTCTTCATGTGGCCCTGATCTTTGATCCTATAGTGTAATCTGGTGTTCTGATCTAAAATGATCATATGTTAAAACTAAAGTAGAATTGATTAGCCATTAATGAATAGAATGTTAACTGAAAGTGCTGAAACCGTGAGAAATGCTTGAGAATAAGACTTTAAGACATATGAGAAAACATAAATGAGATGCAAAACAATAGTGAAAACAACAAATACACAGTTATACCAGACAAAAAAATTGATTACGGAGTTCGTCCCTCATGGACTACGTCTTCGGGTCCACTTTCAAGATGGGCGACCACTTTATTAGGATTGGAAACAAGGAGGTTGATTACATAGAAATTTGACCGAACTAAGTGCACATGCAGGCACTTCTGGTCACTGTCATGAGAAAGCTCTTTGAACCATCTTTCCAACGCCTGTCACGGTTCCCAATTCTAACTACGGATGTTCTTGTTACACTGAAAAAAAAAACAACCTATATCCCTCCAGAACCTACACATGAAACTCAAAACTCTATCCTCCTCTTCAATGCCCAAAAAATACCTCTTATAGCCATGCAAGTACATTCGAACTCCTTTGGACTAAACATGGCATGAATTGGTTGCATTTAGGGGTTTTAGGTTTCGGTCTAGCCATGTTTTAACACTTAAAGATTAGGTTTACATGGTCTTTGAATTAGTTTAGAACAAAACTAACAACCAAAACCCCAAAATAACTTTATATTGAAACATAACTGCTAGAAGCTTGCTAACCGGGCGGAGGAGGTTGACCGCCTGCATGTGAACAAGGCAGTCTAACCATTTTTAGACACTTGGTGGTTTATCCGCCCGACGGTTACGGTATTGCGGTTAACTCCAGCAGTTATGGTATTGCGGTTGTTCAGATGCTTTGAACCATTCCCTGCATGGTTACGATTTCGGTTTCCCATTCCGCAACAGTTAATTGTTAACCCCAACGGCTAACATCTGACTCCACTCACATGTCAATTGTCCCGCGGTATTCTCCGCACAGCTTATTCCGCTATGGGTAGCATTTGCTCTGTTCACATGACCACTACCACAGTCATCTCCCTGCATGGTTAAGGCCTACGATTATGACTGTTATGGTTTATTTTGTAATGTTCTATGTTTATATAGTTTTGAATAGGTTGAGAGTTGTTTTAAACATAGGTTTATGTAATGTAATATGCCCGATAGAGTTAGGACTTAGGGTAAAGGTATTTGAAATACATTTAGGGTTGTAATATGGTTTAGAACTTAGGTTTAGGTGTTTGAATGCATGGATTTAGGTGTATTAGGGTTTAGACTTAGTTTCGACATTTTAAGGCATGGTTAGGTTTCAGGGCTTAACATCAAAATAGAAAAAACCCATTTACCACCTAATGTCACAAAGCGACATTAGCAACATTGCATGACGACAACCCGTTGACAACCCAAATCCTGCGAGGCAGACAACAACACATTTCGATGACCAAATCCTGGCGGAATTGACGAAATCCTCTTGTCGATAACCTGGTACAAATGCATATCAACGATAGACATTACCTGAACAACCTGAACCATAAACAATAATGTCGACACTGAATGACACCGGACTGAATTGCTGACGATGACACTGAACCTGTGTAATTGATTTGACGAGATCCTCCTGGATCAATCCTCTCCACTTGAAAGCTTTTGGACCACAAAAGTTTGACTAAACAAATAGTTGATGAGGGTAGAGCTCCCTCACTTTCCACCTTGCACTGATGATGTACCAATACATTCAATCAACCACCTGAAAGTGATGACCTTGATGATGCTAACCATGGCACATTTTGAATCAGTGACTATTCCCTCCATATGCAATGCGTACAACTTGCGACGATGGTTAAAAAACTTGTTATGAACATGGAAATTGATTTCTTTCCATGAAATACCATGAGTTAGTGATTCATAATCATCTTTGAAAATAGTCTCTACAGGATATTGTTCAATACCATTGACATGTATTAACAATCTGTTTTGCGGAATGACAAAGACAATCAAAAATATTCTTGACATCAAACGAGCTACTTGACTTGATATACTTTCCTACTTCCTGATTACTAAGTGAAATTTTTGCAATAAACCCATCAAACTGTACAGTGACAACTGTTGCAACGTAGTTTGATTTTGAAAGTATTGAATTAGCTATTGATTTGTTTGAATCACTATTTACTTATTCATTAAATGATATTTCCATTGATTAGCACTTTCCCTTGATGCATAAGTTTCCCTTAAATGTATTGGATACTTTGATAATGCTTTAGAAAAGGCTTTGACATGAGAATAAATGGGCTTCCTCTCCACTTGAAAAGAGGCTTCCAGACTGTTTGAAACATGAAATGGTGACACAATACAAGAGAAATTGAACACTGACTTTCCCCAACACTGACCTACATCCCTGTAACTGTTAACTTCCAAACTTGGACTGAATTGATTCATTCTGACATTGGGAAGAGGAGCTTTAGGCACAAACTGTAATTCATGTTGTATTCTCTGCTTATAAGTAAGATGTTTTGTTTCTTTAAATAGAACTGGAAAAGTTTCTACCTCTTTGATCAAACTATCTTTAAGCTGAGACTCATAACTTGAACAAATATCATGTTGATTGTTATGTTGTTCCTTTACACACATGATTACAAATCCCTTATTTTAACTTATTAATCTCTTCGTCTGATTAGCAACAACTAAATTCAAGTTATTTTTGTTTTGATGTGCCTTGACAATAAATTCAACCCCATCTTTCTTAAGGTGATATTTATGTTCTCTCCTGTAAAACACTGCATCACGATCATAAAGATAAGGACTTCCTAAGACAACTCCACATATGTCTACTAGAACCACATTTAACTCCACTTCATCAATGTAATTAGCTGTAATGGCAAATATTAATCGACACTGTTTTGTGACTTTTATCTGAGTTGATTTATTTAACCATCCTAATGGGTAAGGTCTTCCATGATTCTGTGTTTCCAAACCCAAACTCTTAACTAAATATTTAGATATTAGATTGGCCTGTGATCGACCGTCAAACATTGTATCTATCTTTGTGTGCTTAGAATTTATCCTTATGTTAAATAATTCTACTCTTTTATCCTCATTTGAGGGATTTATGTTTGATGAAGATGCAATAGTATTCGAACTTGAACCAGTGTCAGAAGTTTTTCCTATCATAACCATAGCAGTTATCCTCCTTTCATCACCTGAATCTGAACCTAGATCTTGCTGGATTGCTGCAATTGCCTTCTTTTTATCCTTATCCTTAAGGAACTTTTTGGGCTTAAGTCTGGATGAAGTTTCCAACACTTAGATTTATCATGATCAATTCTCTAGCAATAAGAACAAGTAGGTCTTTCCTTCTGAGCTATTGCTGATTTCTTTCTCTTTGAATTGTTCTTCCCTTTACTGTCATTGGAATATTTTATTTCCAATTCTTTGGATGATTGTGATGAAAACTTAAATGGTCTGACACCTAATTCTATATGTATGACCTGAACACACACTTCAACAAAATCATCAGGATTAAACATCAATAATGTATGCTACAAATATGAATGTAAACTGCCGATGTATTTTAATAAAGTTTCACGTGTATCCAATGAAATACCAAGCACCAATGCTTTCTTTTTGAACTCCTGATTAAACTCCTGAACACTCTGCCCTTTACCTTGCCTCAAATGTTTCCAATCAGTAACATCTTGTTGCATGTATCCTAAAGGATAGAATTGTTTCCTAAGAGCTTTAAAAAACTTAGACCATGAAGAGATGACTTTGCCATTTCGCTTTACATCTATCTGAGCTTTACTTTCCCACCAGATTAAAGTTGTTCCTCCCATTCTAAGTGTAGCTAACTAAATTTTCATTTTATCATCAGATCTGAATATGACAATACACTTCTAACTCCTTAATCTAGGTATCTAGCTTTTCAGGATTCATTTTGCCATCATAAATAGGTAACTAAAATTTTACATCAAGTTTTAAAAGAGATGTTTTATTAGGTTTCTTTTCTGTTTCAGATTCTGCACTGGAAGAAGAAGAAGATGATGATGATTATGGAGATGATGGAGGTGAAGGTGGTTTATCAGCCTTGCCTTTACCTTTATCCTTCTTCGATGTCTTTGAAGAAGAAGCTGCATCTCTCGCTTTCTTGTCTTCGTAGAGTTCTCCCAACATCTGCTGCATAATCAAGAATGCTTGCTGAAACTGCTCATCACTCATCTTAGTTTCGGTATTTTCACCTGCATCAGATCCTGTCATGGATGACTTATGAATGACTCATCGCTTCCAAATCTCTGGATCAATCTGCTCAAGGATTCCTTCTCCACGTTGTGACTTTGACCTAGCTAACATTCAATGGAAAATTCTACAAACGCAACCTACTCTGATACCAAATTATATGATCTGAAATGATCACATGTTAAAACTTAAGTAGAATTGATTAGCCATTAATGAATAGAATGTTAACTGAAAGTGTTGAAACCGTGTGAACTGCTTGAGAAGAAGACTTTACGACAAATGAGAAAACATAAATAAGATGCAAAACAGTAGTGAAAAAAACAACTACACAGTGATACCAGACAACAAAATTGATTATGGAGTTCATCCCTGATGGAATACATCTCCAGGTCTGCTTTATTAGGATTGAAAATAAGGAGGTCAATTACACAAAAAATTGACCAAACTGAATGTGCATGCAGGCACTTCTAGTCACTGTCATGAGAAATCTCTCTAAACCAGCTTTCCAACGCCTGTCACAGTTCCCAATTCTGACTATGGATGCTCCTATTACACTGAAAACAAAACAACCTATATCCCTCTAGAACCTGCACATGAAACTCAAAACCCTCTCCTCCTCTTCAATGCACAAAATTGCCTCTTATAGCCCTGCAGGTACGTTCGAACTCCTTTGGACTAAACATGGCATGAATTGGCTTCATTTATGGGTTTTAGGTTTCTATCTAACCATGTTTTGACACTTAAAGATTAGGTTTACATGGTCTTCGAATTAGTTTAGAACAAAACTAACAACCAAAACCCAAAAACAACTTTATATTAAAACATAACTATTGGCGGCTTGTTGACAGGGCGAAGGAGGTTGACTGCCCACATGTGAACAAGGCGGTCTAACCATTGTTAGACACCTGGTGGTTTATCCCCCCCGCAGTTACGGTATTGTGGTTAACTCCGGTGGTTCCTGTTATGAACTGTTCACATGTTTTGAACCATTCCCCGCGTGGTTACGGTTATGGTTTCTCATTACACTACAGTTAATTGTTAACCCTGACGACTAACATCTGACTCTGCTCACATGTCAACTGCCCCGCAGTCTTCTCAGCAGTTTCCAAGCCCGACGACTTATTCCGCTATGGTTAGCATTTTCTCTGTTCACATGACCACTACCACAGTGATCTCCCCATGCAGTCAAGGCCCATGATTATGACCGCTATGGTTTATTTTCTAATGTTTTATGTTTATATAGTTTTGAATAGGCCAAGAGTTGTTTTAAACATGGGTTTATGTAATGTAACATTTCCGATAGAGTTAGGACTTAGGGTAAAGGTATTTGAAATACATTTAGGGTTGTAATATGGTTTAGAACTTAGTTTTAGGTGTTTGAATGCATGGATTTAGGTGTATTAGGGTTTAGTCGTAGGTTTTGACATTTTAAGGCATGGTTAGGGTTTAGGACTTAACATCAAAATAGAAAAAACCCATTTACCACCTAATGTCACAAAGCAACATTAGAAACATCACATGACAACAACCCATCGACAACCCAAATCCTACGAGGTGGATGACAACACATGTCGATGACCAAATCCTGGTGGAATTGATGAAAACCTCATGTCGACAACTAGGTACAAACCCATATCAACAATAGACATTACATGAACAACCTGAACCATAAACAATACTTTCGACACGGAACGACACCAGACTGAATTGCTGACGAAGACATTGAACCTGTGTTACTGATCTGACGAGATCCTCCTGGATCATGTTCCTTCATCTTCTCGCATGATGATTATCTTATCTCTTTGGCTCCATATCTGTATTCTAGAATGGTCCCCTTCTCATTATCCTCCATCATCATCATGTCATGATAAGATAAATTACCTTCGACTGCAATCCACTCAGGAAAAGATGACATCAGTCTAATAAACCCTTAGTATAAGATGCTTCATGAAATCACTTGTTAGGGTTGGAACTGTTGAATGATTTAAGAAAAAACTTATAAAATCATATTCAAAGAACCATTAAATGCAACTAAAGATCTAATATTGTCAATGAAGACACATTTCTATTTGCAAGGGCATGAAAAATGCATGCAAATAAGGAGGCCGCACTTCTAAATCAGGAAGGTACTTCAACAATCATTCGGGGGTTTGAAGTGTGCTCATGGCCTCATGAAAAAGAGGGAAAACATCATCAGTATAGGGTGCACCAATGAAGCATGAAGGGGAAACATTCAAGCCTTCAAGGTGCGCTCATGTGCTCAAATAGACTAAGGGGGCGCATTGGCACACTCTGAAGAGATGAAGGAAAGATTCCTTGGTCCTTCAGGTCTTTATGGTGCACTCATGTGCTCAAGGACAAGGAGGGAACATTGGTGCATGCTAAAGGGATGAAGGGAAAAAATCCAAGGCTTTGAGATGCACTCATGCACTCAAGGAGGGCACAATTATTCATGATGAGGGAGTGTGCTCAAGAGGCAAACTTGTATTCTTCTAGGCACAATTTCTTGAGTCAGTTGGGGCTTTGAGTTCTAGAAGTGTGCTCTACTAGAGAAAGGCTCAAGGACAAGTCTTATAGTAAGATTTCGTGGTATAAATGTGAAGAAGAAGGATCTACAACCCTTATGGGTGTTGTTGCAATCATGATAGAATGTGAACACTTGAGGAATATACAGAATAACACTTGTAGAAGAAATAATGAACAAAACACCAACAAATCAACTAAAATGAAAAGAACAGACAACAATAAAAACAATATTGACAACAAAATCATGAAAGGAAATCAATAGATTTGACATGCAACTTACTTGGAAGCAGATCAATGAAGTGTTTCTTGATCCAAATATGTGTGCATAAGAATGATTGTGAGAATGAATGATTAATTGAGTTAATTTAAAAGAGATTACATTCAGATTAGTCTCATGCATGCTTTCCACTTGTCCATAAGTGATTGAGTTAGTTAAGGGAAGTTGCAGGATCCCATTTTCTAGGAAAGCACCCACATGCAACAAAGAAGCTCATGAATGCATTCTAGAAGGGAACATGTCTTTGTGCCAAAGGAATGTGCTTAAGGAGGGCGCACTTGCTAAGAATGAAGGAGTGTGCTCAAGGAGGGCATACTTATTCAGCCGAAGGAGTGCGCTGAACATAAGAGTAGGTATTCATCAACTTGAAGTGTGCCTTTGCTTTAAAGGGTGATTTTTTTTGCTTTGTTTTATTTTGTGTCCTTTTGTGTGCTTTTCATGTGTGTGCATGGTGCAGCACTTAGAGAAAACATACAAGTAACAAATCAAGCAACGTGATGACACTACGGGGCTTGAAACGAAAGTTTATGTAGGCTCCAAAATTGACTTAGGAAAAAATTTTGGAGGGTCATTGTCGTAGCAACAACACTTGGCGACGAACTGGGAGAACCTGAGCTTGTCTGATATGATTACATTTATGCAGGCGACCATAAACAAAAATCGTTTTAGTCACTTATTCTCCAAGACAGATGTAGATCCGATGGTGGAGTCTCAGCTATACTGAATCCATTTTAGAAACAATCTTGTCTTTCTTAACCAATTATGGTAGAGAATTCAGATACTTGGTAGCCCATTCATAAATTTGGTAAACTTCTCTACTTTCCACTTTTAGGAGTTTCAATACTTTTGCTTTCTTCTAAATTCCAATGATGGGAGCCACCACTTGCTATAGAAGTATCATCTCATCATATAATCATGTCATGGTGTCCTCCATTAGCCCTAGTTCCTCATGTATGGCTAACTGCCATTCTACTGTGTTGAAGCTTTGCGAAGATAACTATTGGTTCTCCACGAAAAGGTGTTTCGATTGCTACTTCATTGCAACTAGATCTCTCCTTAATCTAACATTCTCATTCAACAAATATTCAGAATTGTCCTACACTTCTATAGCAAAAGAAACATTTGTTGCTATGATTACCCTAGGATTCCTTCTAGTATTGGAAGTTATCACCTTCTTTGTAAACACTGATAATAGCTTTTGAGGATCATTCGGGAAGTATCTTCGCCTCTGCTGCATGATCCTCTCTTTTTTCACCTACCCTACACCTCCTTGATATCATGCTTAAGAGATCTTACTTTTACACAGAAAAGCAACATTTTTTATTTTGAATAGGGGGGGACCTAAGAAGAGCTCAAATATCAGAACGCAAGGGAGAAGACTGCAAATCAAAAGTAAAAGACGAGCTATCAAAGGCCCAGAAGTCATCATTCTCTCTCTTCCCCCCGTTGTGACATGTGGCAATGAGAGAGAGGCTCCTAAATCTCTTATCAAACCTCAAGACCTTGGAATAAATTTACTGTTAAAGAGTGGAAAAATGCTCAGAAAACAAACCTCTCTACCCCTCTAGAGTTGAATAGTAAACCTTTGATCCAACGATGGATAGTAATTATGGGGGGGTTGAAGAGATGTTTTTCCTACCATTGTTCTGTTAGAGTCGGTCTAGAAGCCCTCCATCAGCGATCAAAGCTCTTTGCATTTGCATAAGTAGGTGTCTCATCAGTGTCAATTTTTGCATTCCATTAGGCATGCCATAACCCTGATGGAGGAGCTGATGTCTTTGTCCCCCTCTTGGCATTGCTGGATCAAAGTCATTTCAGTCCTTAAATCTCTTTCAAGCTTTGTCTTGTCTTGTCTTGAGGTCAAATTCCTAGGTCTAGGGTTTTGGTCAAGTTTGTTTACAAGGTCATGTCTCTGAAGGTCAATAAGTGCTCAGCAAGCCAGAGGGATGATTTTAAAGGTGTTTCTTCGCAAATTTCTATCTTGTACAGTTAATTTTCACCTTGGATTTAAAAACTCTGTTTTTAAAGCCAAGGTCATTTTTCAAATTTTTGTAAAAGTGGTGAAATTTCAAAAGGCTTCTAAGGACAGCATGTAACCCTGGCTCCCTTGCCAAGATCCCTCAGATGCTATCCCTGCAAAAAGCATCAAATCAGTCAATTTCAGGACAAAGGAAACCAAGAAAAAGTTAAGTATACAAAGTGTCAAGGAAAAACATTATAAAGTGGGTTTGGGCATGAAATTAATTCAAATAAGGTTATAAAACCCCAATCTCCCTCCATCGAGCCTCATTGTGCATCTAAGTCATTGAGCAAGTGCCTTCAAGAGAGATTGGGAGAAATTTGTGAGCTTGACAGGCGCGCGACCCGTCAGACTAGGCGCGCGACCTGTCAGAGGCGCGCGTCCCGTCAGCAACCTTCCAGCAGTGCAAAATTATAACGCGCGCGACCCGTCAGTGGCGCGCGACCCGTTGAGTGAGGCGTGCGACCCGTCAGTGACCTCTTTGTAAAACCACCTGCAAATTCACCAAGGAGCCACAAATCACCAAATTTCGTAAGGTAGGCCCTCAATCTTAAACAATTCTTGCTTGCCATGGTTAAAGGAAATCATGATTGCATTCTCAAAGGCCTTCATTTGCAAATGAAAAGCTCCACTTTGCTTTGGTTTAAAGTTGTCCAAATGGCAGTCCATGTCATCATTCAGCTGAGTGTATCATGATTCAGAGGGTTTTCATCATCATATTAGGTTCCATTGGGTCATGTTACACCTTGTTCATGCTTCAGTTGTGCCTAGGCAAGGTCATTTCCCTCTCCTAGGGTTTTGAAGGCAATTTCTCTTGGACGGTCAAATCATCGGCAAAACTTGTATCCTGATGTTCATACACCTTCCCCTATCCTTAAAGTACCTTATCAAACACTTCCCATCCCTTAGATCCGCCAAATTCCTCATTTTTGCACAAACCCTAGTTTCTAGCTACAACGTGGCAATTTTCTAGGTTTGGCCTGTGTTTTGCCCTTTTGGACCCCTTCCCCTCACTCAATCTTTGAGATTCCACTTTCCCCTGCTTCCTAACATCCCTCCCTACTTCCAAAAATTTCCCCAAGAATTTAGAAGCCCCCTATCCCCTTCATTTCGCTCAATTTCGACAAAATTCCTTGTTTCACACATCGGGACAAGTCGCACTCAAATGATGTTCCAGAGCAATAAAAGATGAATTTTGGAAAAATGAGAGAGGTTTTTGTCCATAACATGCCAAAGAAGAAAAACCTCCTTCACTTTTTTCACAGGTGTCATGGTTTTAGAGAAATGTCAAAATTGCAATCGCCAGATCCAAGGAGGTTGGCGAAGGCACTAAAACGGAGAAAGAGGCCCGATCCCCTCCACATCTTGGCTGAGGCTTCCTCAAGGATCAAGGAACTAAAAAGCCTAGCCACAGCACAAATCCCAAGAAATTTTGAGAATTTTGGGTGAATTTTAGCATTTTCAGGCAATTTGCAGGTTTTTCCCATTAACAGGTCTCACCCCCCGCGGGACCCTTCATCATGGCAACTCAGTTTGGCAAAAACTCAGCATTTCCAGATTTTTCATGCAAGGTTACACATGCCTATGGATGGACTTGAGATTTTATGAAGTTTTGGGCCTCCAAAAGGTCAAAAAACTAGCAAAAAATGACTTTTTGCCACTTTTTTGAATTGCAGAAAGCAGTCTTGGGAGATTTGATTTTTGACTGGGCAAATGAACTCCAAATTCAAAAATTCCAGTTGGGTTGGAAATTAGACTCACAGATCTTTCCAAAAAGCCTACTCTTTCCCAATTTGGACACCTGAAAGTTTCCCAAACATGGCTCCAAAGGCGCGCGACCCGTCAGGTAGATTTTGCCAAAATGCACTGTATAGCCCAGAAAACGCAGATTTGACTCAGTTTGACTTTTTGGGGTGAATTTTGATTCTCTTTGATGTAATTATTGTACTTTTAAGGCACTTTTACTCTTATGTAACACTTCTAGAAGATTCATTCATGTAAAGGGTAAATATTAAATGAATGAATTGGTTTCCTAGCTTATAGAGGCAAGTTGTTTTGACTGCCTAGTTTGTAGTGCTTAGTTTAGAAGTGGTTGAAACAGCGCCTAGGATAGTGAGCTCGATCCATGGAGGCAGGGAAAGAGGTTATATCATCTATATTATGTACTTTCTTGTTCATTTTCATGGTTGTACCCTTGAGGGAGAAGCTATCATTGTATTATTCACTGTATCTCTGCAATTTTTGGCTAAGGAAGACCAGGGTTTTGCAGTCCTCTTTGGGATTCTTGTGGACTCATGTGTTGATGGTGTGTTTCTCAATGTACTTGTAAGTGTGTTATGTGACTCATTTCCTTTCTTTTACTTCTGCACATTAAACAAATGAAGTTTTAAAGTAAGAATTCATGCCTGCCATGCTCTGCTTTTAAGTTTGTTTAATTTCAATGTTTTCTACTGTCTAAAGAGAATTCAAAGTTATTGTTTGCTCTCTTTAGCTCCTCACCTTTCATTCCTGATCATTCACCCTCAATCAAAGGCATCAATACTGTCTCCTACCTCGCCCCAAAGAACCCCCTGCAGAAACTGTGTCCAATCCCCGCACCCAAAATTGCCCTCTCCGCAATTTGCCACCAAAAACCCAAAAAACCCCAAATCAACCCTTTTGATCAGTTTACTAGCCTAAAATCAGTATTACCCTATTGGTCATCTCATCCATTGAAGATATTACCAAGATAGACCGGAGAGAGCCTTCTCCTGCCCCGTAGGGCTAGCTACGAGGCTAAATGGTTTGATGTTGCCTTGAGGTTTACCTTTCTCAGCCTGAGGTGAAATTTCAAGCGCTAACATGTTCCACATCTGGAATGAGGTGGATACCACGCTAGCTGATGGGTTTTCACTCGTCGATGCTATGATTTGCGAGAAAGGTGAAGTTTAAAGTTTGTAAGAATAACCCATGTCCTCCCCCTCTCTTGTTCTCCACTTCACCCGCCATTGCCAAATCCTATCATGACGTGTGTCCCCCCTTTATGATGTCATCATGACATCACCTGATCGTTGACCCCACTATTTATAAAAACTATCTCGCTCCCTTGAACTTTTAAATTTTCTCATATACTTCTCGGTGCTCCCCCTGTGTGTAACCTTCTTAGAACGCCATTTTCACACCCCGTCATTTCAACATCTTGTGCTAATGTCATTTTCATCCTTCTTTACGATGACTAGGTAACCTGCTCACCTACACTATGTGTTTTTCATGGGATAACAATTTAAATCAAGGAAATGATAGCCTCAAGTTCCTCCAAATCCCCAAAGGCTCCAAAATCCTGCAAGCCGAAGCCCTCGTCAAACATTGACTCCCTCATGGGCATGGAAGCAAAAATGGCTAACCCATCCTAATCCTATGACCTCGCCAACCTCCGAGTTGATCTGTTTGACTAGTATGTCAGGGGGGAAGACCCTTTCTGAGTGGTGGGCTTGGTTTTGTACTACCAAATTGCACCCTTCATGAAATACTTCCCAGAATGTGTCTCCTGGATGGTAGTCGCCTATGTCAACAACAACAACTACTTGATTTCCTCCCAGGGGGTTAAAATCCTATAAATCACCCCAACACTAATTTAGAGAGCACTGATGTATCCTTCTCCCCCATAATTAATGTAGTTCATTGACACCACCCTGATATATTATTACTATACTCTACCAACCACTAAGCAACAACCCTTCTTGCAAATGATCCTAGCCCTTCGGCTAGATACCTTGCTTGTTGCAAACAATTTTCCCCTCTCCCTCTATGTAGATCCCATTCAACTTATTTTTTCCATTGTTACTCATCTACTCGAAGAAGAAGATGCCACCGTAGCCAAGAAGGCAACCTTGGGCTTCCTTAAGAAAATGTGGTGGCTTGGTTATGTGCTTCGCATCCCAACTTACTTAGCTGAAGCCATTAGGTTCCAGATGCATCACTTCTCCACAACTTCATATTTCAGATACTACTCCTTGCTTTTTCATCTTTTTCTATACTCTCATGTTGAATAATTTGAATGTATGGGCCTAAACTTGGTCTCTAGGGACAAGAATAGGAACTCATTTTTTGATTTGGATGTGGCACTTAGAAAAGGGGCAGATTCTATAACTATTCACAATTCATCTCCACCTATATGGTCATTTCCTATAGCATCATTCATGGTGTACCTCCTCCCAGAGTTATCCTGATCGAGGTGGATATTGGTGGCCACCCTCCTATTCCAGCTAGACCCCCCAATCAATTTCATATGTTTCCTTGTTCATTTTAGTGTTTACTATTTTTAGCAGTTTTTCGAGTTTTGAACTTCCGAAGTAGTTTTGACCCCTAAACGACGTTTTTTTGGGGTCTACAGCAAGATTGTGGTTGTAGGTAGGGGCCTGCGATGAAGCCTGAAGTACTCAGTAAGAACTTTCGAACAAGGTATCATACAGGCCAAATAGAGATAATATGACCAAGTTACAACCCCGGGAAATTGGATGCCCAACTAACCCCAACGGGGCCCACAAACTCTTAGTGTTACATCTCGTGGGGTTAGGGTTTTGGTTGTTTATGGTTTTATCATGATTTCCAATAATAAATAGGCCCTTGAGCCTCATTGTAACACAGTTCAGAGGCATGTAGCTGCCACATCACTTTTTAGAGATAAACTACCATCGCTCGAGCTATCTTATTTTCATTATGTTTGTAAGCATAGTTCAATATCTTTCTATTAATGAAATCAAGTGTTTTTCTACTGCATCTCTGTGTTATGATTATATCTATAAGTTGTTGTGTTCCTGTTTAATTTCGGATCAGTGGTATCAGAGTGGTTTTCTCTTTCTATGTTTTTCTTTACATGTCCCCAACGAGGTCATGATATAAGGAGTTAGCGCTCGAGCTGGTTGACTCATTGCAGGATCATCCTCGCAAATCCCGAAAACTTCCCATGGTAGAAGAAAAGAAAGATGAGGGGGTAGGAGATCCTTTCAAAATGTTGCTCGAGGAATCCCTCGAGAAACAGAGGGACACAATGATGGATAACTTTGCCGAGATCCTTCGACGACTACCCATAGGCGATGCATCTTCATCCAGCAGCCACTTTGGAGGTTCCACTCCTTTTTAGGTACAATTTAATTTTGATATTCCCATATTCGAAGGCCTGATAGATGTAGAGGCCATAGATAAATGGTTAAATTTTTAAGAAGGATATTTTTCAGTTCATGACTTTTTCAATCGGGAAAAGATTACTTTTTCACTTCTCAAAGCCACCCCACAAGTCAAGGACTACTGGGAAACCTATTGTGAACAAAAGGATGAGAGTGAACACTCATTGTTTTCAGCCGCAACCACTTGGATTTCTTTTCGAGATGCCATCAAGGAGCAATATTACCCTGTCAGGAGTTATGAAGGTAAATACATAAAGTGGACCACACTACGAAAGGGAAGGGACCAAGATGTACCGAATTTCACGAATACGTTCCATACCCTTCAAACAAAGCTGGGTATCAAGGATACTGAGCGGAATTTGGTGCTCAAGTACCACGGTTGTTTACATAAGTACATCCAGGACGAGATGGCAGGGTTGTACTTTAGTAAAATACACCAAGTCTTCCTCTGGAGATAGAGAGAGTCAAGCAGATTCTATTCTAGAGAGAGTCCATTCATATGTGTGTGGACCATTCTCAACAGTATCCACCACCAAACACAGGTATTATGTTATATTTGTAGATGAATATTCTAGTAAATGTTGGATATTTTTCATGCAGAGAAAGGATCAAACATTCACAAAGTTTTGTGAATTTAAAGCATTGGTAGAGAAAGATTCAGGCAAGAAGGTTAAAGCTCTACAGAGTGATAATGATGGAGAATATGTCTCCAATGAGTCTAAGAACTTTTGTGCAATGAAAGGGATTAAACGAGAGTTGACGGAACCTCATAACCCCCAAAAAATGGGGTTGTCGAGAGGAAGAATAGGAGCATAGTAGGGGAAACAAGGGCGATGTTGCATGATCAGGGCCTACCACTACACTTGTGGGTTGAGGCATGCAACACATCGATTTATGTTCAGAATTGTAGCCCACATTGAATGCTTGAGAGTAAAACACCAGAGGAAGCGTATTCCAGTAAGAGTCTAGGTGTTGGTCACTTCAGGATTTTTGGGTCATCGGTTTATTTCCATGTGACTAAAGATGCATGGAAGAAACTTGAGCCAATAGTAGAGTTGGGGATCTTTGTGGGGTACACTGATACTCCCCACAACTATCGGGTGTACATGTAAACCAGTCAGATGATAGTGGTTCGCAGGGATGTCAAGATTGATGAGGAGAAGGCCATGTGAGTATCCCTTGAGAGGGAGCTTGAGGTACATGCGAAGGAGAAACTTTTAGTTCCTAAGGTTGAGGAGCCTTGGATTGATGTGGATCAACCACTTACAGAGGTTCTAGGAGTGGAGACATCCACTCAGACAGAGTCTTCCAAAGAGGGAAGAAAGTGCACTAGAGAGGCTGACAAGCTGTTGGATGATGCATGGGAGAATGTGGGAGTACCTTCTTCTCAGTGCAGACAGAGGACGTCACCAGAGAGGTACACTTGATACATGGCACTTATGTGTGAATGTGTTGTGACAAAGCCATCTTCCTTTCAGGAAGCAGTGCAGCAGCTAGTTTGGGTTGATGCGATGGTGGAGGAGTATTACTCCATAGTTCGAAATAGTGTTTTGGATGTGGTCCCGAGGCTGAAGGACAAGTCGGTTGTGAGCTCTCGTTCTCTTTACAAGGTAAAGCAAGTTGAATATGGTAGTGTGGAGAAGCATAAGGCTAGATTTGTGGCCTGTGGCTTTTCGCACATAGAGGGGATTAACTATGATGAGACCTTTGCTCTTGTTGCAAGGTACTCGTCAATCGGATCTAGTGCATCAGCACAGATGGGTTGGAAGATCCATCAAATGGATGTGAATACTACCTTCCTCAATGACATGATTGAGGAAGAGGTGTACATAGAAACATTAAGGTTTTGAAACCTTGGACTATGAGTCACATGTGTGTTGACTCAAGAGAGCATTATACGGGCTTTAGAAAGCACCCTGTGCTTGGTACACCAGGATAGATAGCTACTTCACTGGGTTGGGCTTCAAGAAGAGTGAAGCAGATGCAAACCTATATCACATAGTGGTGGAAGGTAAGATGTTGATCATTTTATCTTATATTGACGGGTGATGATAAGCTCATCAAATCTTGCAAATATGATCTTGCAAGAGAGTTTGAGATGAAGGAGATGGGGCTCATGCATTACGTTATTGGCATGGAGGTATGGCAGGGATATGGGGAGTTGTTTGTTTCTCAAGGAAAGTATGTAAATGAGATACTTAGGAGATTCCACATGGAGAGAAGTAAACCCATGAAGACTCCTCTAGTTGGTAACTAGAGAAAGGAGGATGCTACTTCAGGAGAAGTAGTGGAAGCTACTATTTACTAGTAGCTTGTGGGTTCACTCATGTATTTGGTGAACACACGACCATATATTTGTTATGCAGTTAACCAACTTAGTTAAGCAATGGTTAGGCCTACCCAACTCTATTGGAAGGCGAAAAATCATGTATTGAGATACCTCATAGGAACTACTCAATTTGGTTTGTGGTACAGGCGGATAGAGGGAGTGAATATTCAAGGCTTCACCGATGCAGATTGGGCGGGGAGTCCATCTGACAAGAAGAGCACATCAGGAGGAATCTTTAGTATTGGGTCAACTGCGATTTCTTAGTACAGCAGGAAACAAAGATCGGTTGCACTGGCTACAATTCAAGCAACATGTGAGGCTATCTGGATGAGGAAGATCCTGGTTGGTTTGTTTGGTCAGCAGATGGATCCAAAATTGATTTATTGTGATAATCAGAGTTGTATCAAACTCTCTGAAAATCCTGTTTTTCATGATCGGTCCAAGAATATATATATTCGGTATCATCATCTCAAAGATTGTGTATTGAGGCAGATCATATTGTTAGATTACATTCCCACGGAGGAGCAAGATGCTGACATCTTGAAAAAGGCATTGCCAAGATGTAAATTCAAGTTTCACAAAGACATGATCGGGGTATTGAATAATCTATTTCTTGTTGAGAGGGAGTGTTGAGAAATGGAAACAAGAAATTTCAATTTAATTTGTCCTTGAATCAAACTATGAATTAAAATAGAATTCTTTTCTCATAGCAATTTGAAAATAATTAATTAAGTTTAATTAACTTAATTAATTTAGGAAATTCAAATTGGAAATCTTTTAGAAAACATGTATATGTTCTCCCTAACTTATAGGAGTTCAGGATGAGTTATGAATGAGTTTTAATTAGTTAACTCAGTTTATTGAGTTAAGTCCAGTTAAATTAGTTCCAATCAGTTTCAGAAACTAATAGTGAGTAAACAGACAATTGGGACACTAGTGACCTAATTAGTGCTACTGTAGTTAACTGAAGGTTCCACCATCAGAAACTCATGCATGTTGATTCTAAGAAAGACCCAATTGAGACTAGAGTGCAAGGACAGCCTACTATTTGTTCTAGATTTTTATGAGTTGCATTGACAGTGCATGCAATTAGGAACTGATCCTTGAAGGATTGCGTTATTTTTGGAGGCTTTATTTTCCTTTAAATACAAGCTATCCTTCATAGGAATTACACATTGGAATAGAGACTTGGAGAGCTTTTGAAGAGGCTAAGCTATGGCCTTGAGCTTGCTTATGAGTTGGAGATTGAATTTGTTGAGTCTTGGGATTGTTCTAGAGAGAACAAGCATTGTAATTTCATCTTGATTTTCCGGATTAATACAAAACAGATAGTGGGTTTTTGAGTTGTGGCTTTCCCTTGATATTTATTGTGATATGTGCCTTTAATTATCTTCCTCTATTGATTATTTATTTCTTGATGTTTATGGGCTTCCGCTGTAAAGAGTAGAAGTAGATTCTTGTCTCTTGTTTTAGTAGATTATATGAGCTTGTGAATCTATAGGATTTTCTACAGTAATCACCAGGTGCTTATAGAACATTCCAATGTGAGGAAGACTGCCTTCAAATCCAAGGAGGACCTTTCCGAATGGTTGTTCATGTTGTTCAGATTAATGAATCCCCCTACAACCTTCATGAGATTAATGGACGAAATCTTGTGACCCTTCACCAATGTATTTGTGGTCGTGTATTTAGATGACAACTTGATCTTCAACTAGAGTTGGGAAGAGCACCTCCACCATATTTAATAGGTCCTTCAAACCCTTCAACAACACAAGCTGTGTGTTAACTTGGAGAAATGCACCTTTGACCTGAGGTTCAATATCTGGGGTACATCATTGATGAGTAGCGTGTACATGTGGACCCATCCAAGATACAAGTCATTTGGGATTGGCCTGCCCCAACCACTCCAACATAGCTCCACATCTTTTCAGGTCTTGCCAATTTTTACCGTAGGTTCGTGTTGGGGTTCTCTCATATCACTTGACCTTTAAGTCAAGTCACCAAGGGCGGAGCGAAAGAAAAGTTCTTTTGGTTGGAAACCCAACAATGAGCATTCTCAAAGTTTAAGAATCGTCTTTGATATTGAGAGAGATGCCTCTGACTATGCTATTGGTGTGGTTTGTGCTTAACATGGGCATCTAGTGGCTTACCACAGTGAGACACTTTGAGTCATACTCCGAAGGTACCCGAATTATGACAAAGAAATGTATTCCATTGTGTAGGCCTAGAGTCAGTGGAAGAATTACATTATGGGGAAGGAAACGGTCATCCACACCGAAGACCAGCCTCTATAGTTCATACAGACACAAGGGAAGTTGTAGAACGATTGCCATCATAAATGGTCCACCTATCTGCAACAGTTCCAATTGAACATTAAGTATAAGAAGGGAAGCACCAATAATGTCACTGATTTCCTCAGTCGACAACCGGTCATGGTGCTAATCAGTGTGCTCGACTCCTGTGGGCACAAGACATTGGGGTGGCCACATGTTTACAAGAGAAATCTAGAATTCAGAAACATATGCCAGACACTCTTGGAAGGGAAGCAAGTTCCATATTTTCACCTTCAGGATGCACTCTTATGCCACTTGGGACACATCTGTGTTCCTTCAAGTGAGCATGCCAAGATGATTTTGGGGGCGTACTAAAATCGGGCCCCTGGACATTTCGGAGTAGAGAAAATAGTGGCGGCATTGCAGAAGTTTTTTATTGGCTGAAACTTTGTCAGGATGTTGGGAAGTACATTAGATCCTACACTGCCTATGCCATTGCCAAACCAACCATCAAGAAGCAAGGCCTGTATACTCCTATACCTACTCCTAGTTAGCCTTGGGAATTTGTCTCCATGGATTATATGTTGGGCCTTCCTTCTACTAAGCATGATAATGATTGTGTTTTTGTGGTCGTTGACAGATTATCTAAGATGGCCATCATGGCATCCTGCAAGAAGAGTATCACAGCAGAGTCCACTACTAAGTTCTTCTTTGAGTGAGTGTGGGTAGAGTGTGGGATCCCACAATCCATTATCTTAGATCGAGACAACAGATTCCTTAGTGAATTTTGGTTAAGTTTCTGGTCATTGTTGGATACAAAACTTACTAAGTCCACGACTTTCCATCCCCAAACTGATGGCCAAATAGAGGTTGTCAACAAGATGATCATACACATTATGTGCATGTACAACTGGAAGCATCCACGCACATGGGATGAAAGTATCCCCTGTGTCCAACACAACTACAACAGAGCTCTCCACAACTCAATAGGCCACATCCCCTTTCAGGTAGGTCTGGGATTTTAGCCATTATGCCCCATTGATGTGGCCATACCATTTTCAGCCACTTAGGTAGATTTGGCTCACGTGCAGTCTGAAGCTGAAAGGGCTAACAACTTCATTGAGTACATTCAACACATTCATTAATAGGTCCATGATATATTGGGCATATCCAATGCTAAGTACAAGCAGCATCACGATCAGCATCGATTGTTGAACAAGTTCCAGGTGGGAGACAAAGTTTGGATACATTTGCAGAAGGAGCACCTTGGTGGACCACATCGCAAGCTTTGCCCGCTCCTATATGGGCCATACACCATCACCAAGGCCATCGGTTACAATGCCTTCGACCTAAGCATCCCACCGTTCCTTCGTCTCCACCCAGAGTTCAATGTAGATTGCCTTCGACCATACTTTCTATGATTGTTGGACACATCTGACATTGTAGAATAGCTCACACCAATAGAGCTCAACCCAAACTACATGGAACATTCCACAACTGATCAGGTCATGGACACACAGATCAAGAACACTCATCAATAGAGGATACAACTATATTGAGTTGTCAAAGCAGGCCAAGTCCTTCACCAGGGAAAGTGGTTCACCAGGGACCAAGTTCAACAGAAATTTCCTCACCTCATTGAGGGTCTGCACGCAATGGGGACCATTGCTTCCTAAGGAGGGAGGAATGATCCAGGTGGATATTGGTGGCCACTTGCCTATTCCACCTAGACCCCCCAATCAATTTCTAATGTTTCCTTGTTCATTTAAGAAATTATTATTTTTAGCAGTTTTTGGGGTCTTGAACTTCCGATGCAGTTTTGACCCCCTAAACAACATTTTTTTGGGGTTCGCAACAAGGCTATGGCCTTAAGCAAGGGTCTCTAGAGAAACTTGTAGTACTCAGTGAGACCTTTCCAACAAGGTATCGTATGTGCCAACCAGAGATAATATGAACAAGTTACGACCCCGGGAAGTTAGATGCCTAACTAACCCCAACCGAGTCCACAAACTCTTTGTGTTACATATCCTGGGGTTAGGGTTTTGTTTGTTTATGGTTTTCTCATGTTTTACAATAATAAATAGGCCCTTGAGCTTCATTGTAACATAGTTAAGAGGCATGTAGCCGCCACATCTCTTCTCATAGATAAGCTACTATTGTACGAGCTATCTTATTTCCATTCTGTTTGTAAGCATAGTTCAATATTTTTCTATTAATGAAATGAAGTGTTTTTCTACTGCATTCTTGTTTAAGTTTAGATCATCTCCCCCAATAGAAAGAACTCCTTCATATTAGTACGAACACTAAGGTAAGGGTATAGTAGTTGTTTGAAGATGACTGTACCCATTGAGTTAAAACCCCAGGTGTTACTTTTACCAACTAAACATGAACAAAAATGCATGCATAATAGGTGTGGGGGGGAGGATGCGGTCCTTAGGGCCACAATCAAAGTCAATAGAAAGTATATACCCTTGTTAATACTTACCATGTATTTGTTCCACCCGTGACTCTGACTGAAATTCACTAGTTGGAGACACTTGTAGGAGTTCTAGTGTAGGATATCCAACTCTTGTTACTTCTTTAGATTCCATAGATTGAATGTCCTTGTTAAATTTTTGTTTTTACAGTTTTGTTGTAGACACTTGAGGAATGCTAGAACGGTTGATACAATTTTAATTTTGGGGCAATTAATCTATTTGTAGGTGGTCAAAAACATCTTCTTTCCCACTAGGCAAATTGAGACCACCTACCTAGTGACATGTTTGATGATGAATCTTATTTGATATATGTGTTGAAATTTCTAAGTCTAACACGTCAGAAATTCCTACTACATTATTTGGTTTATTTCAACTACTTGTTTTATTCCTCAACAAGTTATTTATCCATATAAATAATGAACATAAACACAAATGCAATTTCAACTCATATACAGATCATCAACTGAAATAATAGACAAACACATGAGGGACACTGTTATTTTTGGACAATCGTCCCCGAAAAAACCCAATGTGGGAAAACCGGTGCAGTAGTTCTAAGGGTTTTATTATTATGCATATTTGTTGAGTAAAACTAGGGTGCCAAACTGGCTCACCCAACAGATATTTCTACACGGTAGTAATACCTCTTCCCAGAAGTAGATATTCAAATTCTCAACACTAGTCTGCCCCACGAAAATCCTTACGACGCTTCTTCAAGGCTCTGCGTCAGCCCTGCTAGCCTCTGTGTAGCTCTGGAACCCCATGCATCAACCCTCTACCTCTCTGCGTTAGCTCTTTGGCCTTATGTGTGACCCATGTAGGCCCCTCTGCCTCTCTGCGTTAACTCTTTATCCTTCTGTGTCACCCACGCAGGCCCCTTAGCCTCTGCATAGTCTCTAGATACCTCTCCGTGGCTCCTACTACCTCTGTGTAGCCTCCTCACTCTTAGTGTTGACCCTATGGTACTATCATTGCCTCTCTGCTATGTACTCACTGCCCCTCACTGCAACTCAGATCACTTGTTCAAATTTTCTCAACAAACCCCGCTCCAGAAAGTCGAACTCGCTGATCAATCTTGGTGTATCTCCAACTAACCCTCAAGCCTCCTCTTATACTTTCCCTGTTGAGTCTTCAATGGCCGAGATTAAGTCTCTAATCAATGACTAAGATTATGTTTGGCTTGATCAATGTCATTTAGAACATTGCCACCCAATTTTATATTAATACCCATTAATATTTTAATTTTCCTAAGTTTAGACTTAGGAACTCCATTAAAAATATTAATTATTATAATATCTCCCTAATTAGGTGGAATTTCTCCAAACCATTTTTGGGTCTTGGAGATCTCATTTGCTTTAGCCTCTCCACTAATTTTCATGGCTAGATCACATCCGATGCTACCACAAATCAACACTACCTCTTAGCAAGGAATGTGCTCTAGTAATGTTCCACCACTGAACATCACATTGATCCTTCAGCGCTGGTACCTGTGTTGATGCTTGGCCTGCTGCCCAACATCCATTGCACTGATGCCTCCTATACTACTGCCCATTGCTCTGCCATTGCCACTGCTACATTTGTACCTCAACTCCCTCTACATCCGTGTTGTTGTTGGTCCTTCCTCCTAACACTGCGTCTGCACTGCAACTCTCTCTCAACATGCTGCATCATGCTGCCCGTAGCACTACCACTACTAAATGTTGCACTGCAACTCAGTTACTGAGAAGTAAGTAACTGATCTACCCAACTCTTGACATCCTTGTTAGTCTGGAAGCCTCTTGATGCTAAAGCTACCTCTGTTGTTATCTTGTGCTCCCTCTGCTGCCTCTGTGCTGCTGAAAACACCTCTGTGCCTCTCACACTGCTACAACCACCTTTGTGCCTCTCTGCACTGTTGCAAGCACCTCTGTGCCTCTCGCACTGCTGCAACCCCCACTGCACTACTACGTACCTCTGCACTCTAGCCCTGCCTTGTCACTCCATCCGCATCTTGCTTCTATCGACATCCGTCATCCTACTACTGTCATTCGGGGATCTCGTAGCCAGATATGATCCAAGAGTTTAGGTACCTCAAGGATCCTGCTCCTCATCTTCTGCAGTCCTCCTGACTACAGCTCGATGTCTCCCCACCTATTCTCTAGAGGTGCATGAACACTCATGGCATAGTCATCATCAGTCCTGACTTCTTTCTCTGCCTTAGCCGAAGCTTCCATGGAGTCAGAAGCCTCTCCCTTATTCTTCTTCTTGGGACACTGGGTTGCATAATGACCCAGCTCCCCACAATGGAAGCACTTCACCTTAGAGATGTCCTTCTTCTTCCTCTTCCCCTGTTGTCCCGCAGATACTAGAGTTGCATCCTCCTCCTCCTCTTTCTTGATTCGATCCCCTTTGCTGCTAATCCCTGCCTTGGTCAACCCTCGGATCTCTTCTTGGTGAAGAGATGCCCACATCTCTTCCCATCCTCAAAGATTAGCTCTACCCAAAATGCTTTCGAAAAATGTCTTCCAATCCTCGGAGACTGCATTCAGGTCGGTCCTCACCATGAACTCCTAATCCGGCGTGGCCCCTATGGAGGTAAGTTGGTCCTAAATCTCCTACAATCTAAGAAGGTATAGATCTATGTTCTCCCCCTTCTACATCTGATACGACTACAATTGATTGTCTAATAGCATCTTCTGTTGCACGGAAGTGCCCTGATACAATGTTGCCAAAGTATCCCACATCTCCTTTGTCGTTTTCTTTTCGGAAATATGTGGTACGACATGATACTTGACCCCATCAAGGATTACGAACTTTTCCCTTGCAATTGCATCCTCATACTTCTCATTATCAGTTGGGTTGACTGGGATAACCACGGTTCTCAAGGTGAAACCCTTGATCCGATGTCTATCCAGTACTGACAGGATCCTAGCCTTCCAGATGACAAAGTTGGAAGCCTCATCCAACCTATCCTGATCCCTCAGTATTTTCACTACCATCTCTACTCCTTCTTTTGGACTCCCTCTGAGATTTGACTTCCCTCCTAGAAATATCCCTCTAAGTCTTGATTTTTGTGCTGGAAATCTTCCCGCCAATTGTCGATCCGATCCTCTTTGCAACTGCAACTCGGATTTGGATTTATTGGTTAGAAATATGTCAAGGCAATGACTTCCTCTACCTTGTTTTTGTCTTGTTAGGTATGATTATGCTTCGAAAGCAACAACACCCTACCAGCTTCCTAATCCACAATCTTCCCACAACTCCCTATGCCCCAGCAACTCAAGAAACTGAGCCTTCTAGCTCTGTGCAATCCCAGCAAAGGCTAACAATTTAACAAGTGGGCCCTTAAATACTGAAATGAAATACTATGTTTATCTTCAGTATACATGGTCTAACAATTTAACAAGTGGGCCCTTGCAAAGATCTGTTTCTTAATTGATTTTCCTTCTACACCAAGCAACCTATTCTTGTACTGTTGCAATATGCTTGCACTAGTGTAGGTATAGTGCTTATGTGAAAAAAGTATATTTTACCTTCTTTACTGAAGACTTATGTCTTTATGGAGGTGCTCTAAGCCTCAAGGCTTAGAGCACACTGTTCCTGTGACGAGAGACCAGCTCTTGCATCGAGACAGAGCTTCCTTCACCAAAGTTTCCAATTTACTTTCGAAAGAACTAAAAATTGTGTTGAAAATAATTGCAATTGCAAGCTAGATTCTGAGATAAATTACATGTGAAAAAGAATGCTTTAATTAATTGAACTTTGCAACGAAAGTAAACTTCATAAAGAAAAAACAATTCGAAATAATCAAGCAGCAGTCAAAGTAATTTGCATACATCAACTAACTTTCGAAGTTTCACTTATAACATTTTTGTTCCTTTTTCTTAAGTCATAAATTGCAAGTATAAAGTATGGTGTTTGTAATAACGTTCTTTCTTAATTCATGTAAAGATCTTTGAGAAGTGTAATTCTTAACATTGAGAATGATTATTTGTATCGACAATACATTTGCTTGCAGGAATAAATGAAATTATAAGCAGGAAAATGAACGTAACACTTGTTGTAAAGTAAAACCAAAGTGCAAGAAACTACATGCACTGGTATAGGAAGAATCTTCCTACACAACCCGAGTAGAAGCAAACTAAGGCAAAAATTGAAGGAGAGAAATTGCAAGAAAGTAATTTGTAGGAAAGAAATTGCAAGAAAGAAATAAACTTAATTAAACTTTCAAACCATGGATCCATTCACACTTGACTATAAAATGAAATAATCTCAGAACTCTGAAATAAACATAAGAGCAATTAAAGCCATGCAACTGCAAATGAATAAATATTCACGCAAACTTTTTAAATGGTGAAATCACAAGGGTAAACGAGTTGGGTTGGCTGGGCTAGGAAACGAAATGATTTAGCACTTAATCACACATGAAATAGAAATTAAACACGATGTGAAGAAAACATGGTGCGTTCCTTGTATTAACTTGATCAGAAAATATACATGATGGTGCGATTCTAGCCCAGAATCGAGGGCGATACAAAATTACAAAGTAAACAAAATTAATAGCTTGGCTCTACCTACAGTCTACATTATACACAGTCTCTTGGCCTTCGCCATATTCTGCTAATTACAGTCATTTCCTATTCAAGCCTTTCGACCGAACGAACTAACAAACAACATTGCAAAACTGGCTGATGGTTATAATAAGGCACAAACTTTGTTGGCCATAGACCATATTATTAGCAAGAATCATTGACTATACGCTGCCAATGTCCATCCTTAGATAGTCTGCAATTGAACTAGGAGTCGTGGATTAAAATGCCCACTTGGAATATCATGGAGATCACGGAGCAACTCGTTGTCGGTGAAGGAATCTGTCTGCATTGATCACGCTAAATAATGATTAACACTTAGTTCTTCAATTACTTTTAGGAAAGTTAAACATAAGTTACAAGAGATACTAAAAGGTATGAAATCTATGTAAAGTAATTAATAAAGCACTTAATAAATCTTAATTATGAAATGTGAAGTATATGTAGGAATAGATGATTGTCTTGGACTAGTTCAGGAATGAGAGGGTTAAATAGAGATAAAACAGAGGTTAAGCCTTATGGGAGTAGGGAAAAAATAGAGAAATTTGGGATGCCAACATCCTCCCATCCGTAAGTTGTTGTGTGTCCTCATACAACATTTTAACTTCTGCAAAAAATATTCAAAAATGGGTGGTCAGATCTCAATCTTGTACTTCAATATTTATTCCTATTTTCACTACCTTTGGCTTTTTACCTCGTGCTCCTTTTAGCTGATTAGTCAGCTTCTTGAGGTGTTTGTAGCACTTGGAAGCTTGATACTTCCATACTTTCACTTGTTGTTTCTGCTTCTTCACTTTTGCTAGCAGCTCTACCTCACCTTGCTTTTGCCAATTTTTCTCCTTCATGACCTAGTTCAAAGCCTCTAGGTCATGAACTTGTTGCCCTAATTCTACTATTTGGTTGCTGAGGTAGAGGGTAGAGGGCTCGTGCTCAGATCCTCTGGTGTAAATACCTTCTCTGCAATGGACTCCAAACAAGTCCCATCATTGTCAAGAATAAGGTCATCCAACGTTTACATTATGACATCGCCAAAAGTTTTTGCGCCTAGGGTTTCCTTATCATCGAGGGTTTTGGTGGCCTCAACAACCTCTGTGCCAAGGGTTTCAGTACCTTATTCACTTAACTCCACAAGGTTTTTAATGCCCTGTTCTTCCAATTCTTCAGGGAATTCAGTACCATGTTCATTTAAACTAGCAGGGGCTTCAGTACCCTGTTCATCAAAAACATTGAGGGTTGCAATGTCTTATGCGTCAAAATTGTCGAGGGTCTCCATGTTTTGTTCCTCATCATCCTCGTGACCCTCTTCTTGAACTTCTTCTGCACTCAGTGTCATCTTCTTCTTTCTTAATCTGTGAACAAGGGTAGACAACAATATGTCGTCTTCCTTTTCCACGTTCTCCTCGTTTACCATGGTGTGGGCCACTACATCTGTAAGCACTGAAAGGTTATGGTCTTTAGGCGAAACCTGAGGTGATTCATCAATCACAATCAGAGAGCTTGACCGATATTGATTCATCCCTAGAGAGACAGTCTTCTTCCTTGTCGAGGTTCTGGTTTTTCTTTTCTTTGCCGAGGGTGGAGTGCCTTCGACAAACTTATTTTCCGCTTGCATCGGCGTGCTTTTACCCTTTTTCTTGGCAGGGGACGATGTCTCTGCCTTCCTTTTCTTGCTTGTACTCGTTCCATCAGACTTCGATGCACTCCTCGCCCAAAACTCCTTCAGGAATGACTTCCAGGTCACTCCCTTCTCTTCTAGCACTTTCTTGATGAAGATTGTGATAAGCCCATGATGATATAGCTTATATACAACTTGTCTTACATTCCCACTCTACACACCTTTCGCCATTTTCTCGAGACTTCGGAGCAAGTAGTAAGGAAAATTGATAAGTTTCCCAACTCAAAGTGCAACAATAATCTCATGTAGTACACAAATGCTAATCCGTAACATCCCTCACAGGTCACAAATTTCTGTAGTATGAACAGGAGGTCCCGCCATTTTCCAAGCATGGCGCTCTACGGAATCACATTCTTCTAGTTAACCTTAAGCTTTTTGTCACTCACAAACCAACGCCATCGTTTCTTTTCAAGCTGCACCTTTTTGATCCACTACTCCCCTGTAGTTGGCAAGCTTGTAACTCATGCAATGGACCCCTCTGTGACTTCGAATTCTAATGAGCCAACCCTAGCTCAGCCTCTTTCAAATGTCTTCGCAAACTCCCACACCATGACCATGTCGAAACCATCGAACTTCTACAGAAATGGAAGGAATCTAGATTCTTGCAATAGTGCAAGACTGTTCAGGTATTCCGCAGTCTGTCCTTTCTCCTTCAAGGATGATAGCTCATTCCTTACGAGAGCCATGTTCAAATTTTCCACAATTCCCTGTCACAACCTCAAAAGGATTTTAGTGAGCGATACCAACGGTTGCTAAGAATTTTATGCCGGAGGTCCATCCATCCTTTTTCCTTTCAGTCCCATCCAACCGATCATGTTTAATGATAAAAGAATGGCTCCTCGGTTTAGATGCAAATATGTATCATCCTACTACAAGTGAGCAATAATGATTGGATGTGGTGGAGGCTTATGCGGCGGCGGTGTAACTGTCCTAATAATCGGGTTAAGAGGTAAGACAATGATGAACAAGTGATGGGAGATTCGTTCAAAGGGAGGTCAGTTATGTTTTTTTTGACAACCTGTACTATCCCACGGTCTACCTCATAATTCAATTAAGACATATTTCAACACCCATTAAAAAAATTAGATTTCAGAACCCAATATATCTTGTACTTTAAAAATTTTCCTAAGTCAGTAAATGATAAAACAAAGTATCAATTAAAATATATAATGCTATAATCTATCAGTGCAGGAATCACTCATGTACAGAGTAACAAAATTACATAAACATTCTTTAAAGATGCTCTTGTACTGTGTGAAATTTGTTTTACACTTTCTTCCACAGTCGGTCACACTCCACTGATCTTGCTTGCACTGCATCGTGCTTTCGCTAACTTCTTGCACTGCGCATCTTGCACTGGGGATTTTACCAAAATAACAATTCTGATAGAACACAATTTTGTAGCTGGATTTTTTTTTGCCTAAATAAATAAGGAAAGTTTTATTCACCATCCATTGGTGTTTCATGAGCATGCCTTCTGGATTGACTGCATCAAATTCTGCAATCAATTTATGAGGGAATAAAGAAGTGGGAAATGGGTGATTTTCAGAATGTGAAGGAGCACTACTGCAGGGATTCCAAAAACAATATCACCAAGGGGGATAAATGAGAATAGGATGTGGAAACAAATTCAAGGGAAATGGAGGGATTTTACGATATCAGGTAAGGGTAGTTTTATTTAGAATAAAGAGATGGGTAATTCACTAGGGATTTAGAAAAAGAAAAATAGTGGCAAATACGAAACGAGAAAATAGAAAAAACACAAAATTTTATCTTCAAGGTCTGCCTGCACTGGTGTTGGAAAAAGTAATTGCAGCAGGAATTAAGCATTTACTTGCATAAAAATTTCCATGCTAGTTACCCCAAACTTGGGTAAGGGCTAGGTTCCTTGAACGTGCTTCTTCTTGGTGGCAACCAACATATCTAAAAATCAATTAACATTGCCCTTTTATTGAAATTTCGGTCTTCATGCCAGCATGTTGGTTTTTAGGTTGATCCTTCTACAATCATTTCAGTCAACTGATTTTCATAATTACAGGAAAAAAAATTGTCATTTTTTTCTTTTAAATGAGGAAAAGAAAGAATCAAAGCTTCAACAAGTTGGTGTTACCACCTACCAACTCCTTTTCAGATTGTTGTTGGACTTGCTGCATAAAATCTCCTTTAGTAAGGGGTTGAAAATATACCTTCAATCTATGCCCATTTACCAAGAACACAGAATTTGGTCCATCAATAGTTTTGATCTCTACCACTCCATTTTCAAACACTTTAACCACTTCATAGGGTCCCATCCATTGTGTATGGAATTTCCCTTTAAAATATTTGAATTTAGAATTATAGAGGAGCACCTAATCACCTGGTTGGAATTGCTTCTTCTAGATAGACTTATCATGACACATCTTGCGATGTTGTTGAACCAAGATGTTCTATTGAACAACATCCCTTCAGAATTCATCTAACTCATTTAGCTATAGAAGACGTTGTTGTTGTGCTTCAGAGAGATCTAGCCCCAATTGGACTGCAGTCCTGAAAGTCTTGATATGGAATTATGTTGGCAAGAGGACTTGTTTCCCAACACCAGATCACATGGTGTGTGTCCTGTTCTATTCCTCTAAGTGGTTCGGTATGCCCACAATACTTCTGGTAATTTTTCAGCCCAGTCCTTTCCGTGAATATTCATTGTCTTTGTGAGGATGGACTCAATCACCTTGTTTGTGGATTCCACTTGACCATTTGCTTGCAGGTGATACATTGTAGATTTCATGTATCGTATTTTGTACTGCTCCATCACACCCTGTACCAAATTAGAAATAAAATGCGGTCCATTGTTAGAAAGAATTTCTCTAGGCACACCAAATATAGTAAATATTTCAGTAAAAAGAAAATCAACAACTATTTCAGTAGCAAAAGAAACATATTTAGCTTCTACCCATTTTGTAACGATGTTATGGAACTGGCTCACAACAAGATAGAAAAGATAGATCAACGCCTTAGAATTTAGCCTCTTCGAGGGGGCACCCTCCTTTAAATTACAAAAATGAATAGTTCTTGGATGATTCAAATGGCAAAACCTCCTTTCCATATATAGGAGTCTAAGAGTTCACAATATAACCAAGCCGACCTAACAATAATAATATAAAGGCACAAAAATAACAATAGAGGGATTCTATGGGGCACAATAATAACAATATGGGGACAATAGGGGCACAACAATAATAATAAGGGATACAACGACAATAGTAATGGGGAATCACTAGTATTATAGGGACTTATCATACCCCTCTCCTTCAAAAAAGTGTTGTCCTCAACGCTTGAGTAGTTCTGGATGCTTCGATATAAAATTCTCATCCTCCCATGTGGAATCTTCAGCGGATTTCTTCCACTTGATGAGATACTCCGAAATTGATCGATTTCGTAGTTGTCTAGTTCTTGTTTCTGTGACTTCTTCCGGTTCCAATATAATTTTTCCTTCCTCGTCAAGTTCTAGAAATACTATTTGAACTCCGGGCTTGTCGCCTATAAACTCCTTTAAACATGAAACATGGAAAACTGGGTGCACTCGAGAAGCTGCAGGAAGCTCCAATTTGTATGCCATAGTACCAATCTTTTGCAACAACTTGTACGGACAATAATACTTTGGTGATAATTTATTATCCTTCTTAGCTTGCTTGAGGGACATTTTTTTATATGGTTGTAGCCATAGGAATACCCAATCACCTACATCAAAACTTCTTTCGCTGCAATGTTGATCTACCTTTTGTTTCATTCTATTATGTACCAACGTAAGGTTATCCTTTAAGAGTTGGAGAACTTATTGTTGATGCTCGATGTGATGTTCCACTGCTTGAACCTTAGATTTTTCTCTTAAATATGATGTGATGGATGGTGGATGATATCCATAAAGTGCCATAAATGGGATCATTTTTGTTGCAATATGGAAGGAAGTGTTATACCACCATTCAACTAGAGGCAACCATTTGACCCATTGTGTCTGTTTATCAGATACAAAGAAATGAAGATATCATTCCAAAAATTTGTTTACTATCTCAGTTTGCCCATCAGATTGAGGATGATAAGATAAGCTATGAGCTAACTGAGTACCGAGAAAAGAAAATAATGTTGTCCAAAAATTTCCATTGAAAATGGGATCTCTGTCGCTTACAATAATCTTTGGGTTTCCATGTAGCTTTTGAATTGTTTCCATAAATGCAGTAGAAACTGTACTAGCTTTAAATGGATGTGATAATGCATAAAAGTGTGCATACTTTGTAAGTCTGTCAACTACCACCATGATGACACTCTTTTATTCGGACTTGGGTAATCCTGCGATAAAATCCATTGAAACCTCCTCCCAACTTTGGCTTGCAATGGATAAAGGTTGTAATAGACCTGGGGTCTTAATTGTTTCAACTTTATTTTGTTGGCAAACCAAACATTCCGCCACAAACTTTTGAATATCCAATTTAAGGCCATTCCAAAAAAATTCCTTCTTAACCATGTGGTAAGTTTTTAAAAATCATGAGTGTCCTCCTAAGGAAGAAGTGTGTAATTCCATAAGAATCTTTTGTTTGAGTTGAGAATTCTTACATAGGTATAAGCGATCTTTGTACCATAACGAATCATTTTTCCAGCTAAATGTATCAGATGTACTGGAATCTTGTTGTAACTTTTGAATGATTGCCCACACTTCTTTGTCATTCTTCCATTCCTCCCTTGCTTCGTTTATCCAATCTGGTTGGATAATAGAAATGGCGCACAACAATGCTTCCACATCTTCATCCTTTGTTGAGAGTGCATCTGCCACAACATTTTGCTTCCCTTTTTTGTAGATGATTTCAAAGTTAGAACCCAACATCTTTGTGACCCATTCTTTTTGCTCTTCAAAGGATAATATGTAGGTTTTAACCCCATATAGAAATTACTTGCATACGAATTCTAAAAACACAGAAAATAAACAATGCAAGAGCATAACACATAAAACACATATACATAGAGATTTTCCCCTGGATTCCAAAACCGGAACTACTAGCTTGATTTTTCATTATGTTATTTTCAATGTTATAATACATATTTATACATGCCGAAGCATCCAATACCATGGACTGAAAACCATCGTGTCCAATACCATGGACCGAAAACCATCGTGTCCAAAAAACATGTGCGAAAATCATGCACAAAACCATAGGTGGGTCCGCTCATCCTAACATAGGGTCCAAAACCAGAATTTTCTGGTGGGCTACCCCAGACCCCATAAAGTGGGGTTACGAGTACCCCTGAAACCCCCTATGACCTCCTCCCCCAACCCCCGGTTAACTACGTGGGCTAGTCGTGGAAAGAATATAACACAACCCAACATTCTCCCACTTGTTGTTTTCTTTCCACAGGGGGCCACAAGAGAGCTTAGTCATTTATCCAGCCCTGCAATGCACATTGTTTCTCTACACCAAGAGAACTTCTCAGATCTCACAGATTTTGTCAATGCATCTTCAGTATTCTTCAAAGTGTCCACCTTTACCAACAACACCTTTTTGTCTTCTATCATATCCCTCACAAAGTGATACTGAACATCAATTTCCTTTGTCTTTGAATGATATACGGGGTTCTTTGCCAAGAAAATTGCACTTTGGCTATCATAGTCTATCATTATCGCTTCCTGTACTAACCCCATACTTGAACAAAATCTCTGCAACCAAACTGCTTCCTTGCTTGCATGAGTGGCTGCCATGTATTCTGCCTCTGTAGTTGATAGTGCCACTATAGATTGTTTCTTACTCATCCAACTAACTGCACCTCCAAATAGGTTAAACACATACCCACTTGTAGATCTTATCTGATCCAGATCTCTAGCCCAGTCTGCATCAACAAAGCCATGAATATCCAACATTCTATCCAATCCTGATATTCATTGGTAGCACAAACCATAATCACTAGTGCCACGCAAATACCTGAAAACTTGCTTCATTGTTGTCCAGTGCTCCTTCCCTAGTTTTGACATAAACCTGCTCAATACTCCCACTGCATGTGCAATGTCTGGTCTAGTACATACCATTGCATACATCAAGTTATCAACTGCACTTGCATATGGAACACGGGACATGTCCTCTTCCTCTTCTTGTGTCTTGGGACACTGTTCAGCACATAACCTCACACCTACAAGAATATGAACCTTCACCGGTTTACTATCTTGCATATTAAACCTCTGTAGTATTGTCTCGACATATCTCCTCTTGTTTAACCAGAACTTCCTCTTTTCCTGATCTCTTTTAATTTCCATGCCCAAAATACAGTTTACAACACCAATATCTTTCATGTTGAATTTGGAGGAAAATTGGGTCTTCAAATCTTGGATAATTTCTTTGTCATTTCCAACCAGCAACATATCATACACATCCAAGACCAGATAAATAACACGGTCACCAATTAATTTAAAATACACACAGTGATCTACTTTGCTTCTAGTGAAGCCAAGTCCTCGTATGAATGTATCAAATTTATGATACCACATCCTTGGTGACTGTTTTAACCCATACAGAGACTTCTTTAACTTGCATACCAGTTCTTTCTTACCCTTCACCGCAAAGCCTTCAGGTTGCTTCATGTATATTTCCTCTTCCAGATCCACGTGAAGAAATGTTGTCTTCACATCCATCTGTTCTACCTCAAAATCAAAAGTAGCGGCAACAGATAAAAGTAATCTAATAGAAGTTACCTTGGCAACAGGAGAAAAAATATCACCAAAATCAATTCCTGGCACCTGGGAATAACCTTTTGCTACCAACCGAGCTTTGTATTTCTCCACTTTTCCTTTTTCATTTGTCTTCCTTTTGAACACCCATTTGCTGCCAATGGGTTTCCTTCCAGCTAGCAACTCCACTAGATCCCAAGCCTCATTTTTGTACAAAGATGCCATTTCATCAACCATGGCCTCTTTCCAGAGTCTTCTATCCTCTGAATCCACTATTTCCTTCACAGTTCTGGGGTCATCATCAGTAACAGACAAAGCAAAATTTGAACAAAAAGCAGATGGACTATACCTTTCTGGTTGTCTTCTTTCTCGAATTGATCTTCTCACAGCTAGAGTTTGTGGCTCTTCATCTTTTGATTCCTCCTCTGTTGTAGAGTCTGATTCTTCCTCCTTTAGCTCAAACTCTATCTTCTCAGGTTCCTTTGGTTGGACTTCATGTTTAATAACATCTTTCACCTCTCTGAACACCATGTCTCGATTCTACACTACCTTCCTTGTTACTGGGTTCTAAAGCTTATAACCCTTTAAACCATCCTTATACCCAATAAAGATGCACTTTTCAAATTTACTATCCAACTTGATTTGTTTCTCCTTTGGAACATGTACATATGCATCACATCCAAATACCCTTCGATGTGAAAGAGAGGGTTTCTTACCAGTCCATACCTCTTGTGGAGTCTTATCCTCCAACATTGATGAAGGTGACCTGTTGACCAGGTAACATGTAGTATCCACCACCTCTGCTCAGAATTCCTGTCCTAACTTGGCACCACTGAGCATGCTTCTTTCCCTTTCCATCAACGTCTTATTCATTCTTTCTGCAACACCATTTTGCTAGGGTTTATATCGAGTAGTCTTCTATCGTGCTATACCACACTTCTTATAGAATTCTTCAAATTCCTTGCTGCAAAACTCTCCACCATTATCTGTCCTCAGCACCTTTATCTTCTTCTCTATCCGATTTTCCACGAGAGCCTTAAATTCTTTAAACCTATCAAAGGCTTCAGATTTCTTCTTAAGGAAATATATCCATGTATTCCTTGAGAAGTCATCTATAAATGATACATAGTACACAAACTTACTCAGTGATGGAACCTTCATAGGTCTAAACACATCACTATGCACAAGTTCTAATATCTATTTCGCCCTCTTACTACCAGAGGGGAAACTCACCCGATTCTGCTTCCCATATACACAATTTTCATAGAAATCAAAATCTAGAGAGCTATTACTCATACCTTCTACCATACCTTTACCATGAAGTATTCAAAGGCCCTTCTCTCCAATATGTCCAAGCGTTTGATGCCACAACATGGTCTTCTCTCTAAAGACCACTAGATTTTCTGCTCCACTTTTAGGAACCGCAGAATTGTTGCACCCATCAATAACAGTGCTACCTTGCAGCTTGTACAGAGTTCCAATTCGAACTCCCCACATCAATACCAGTGCTCCCCAAACCATTTTGCAGGTATCCTTTTTGAACATTGTTTTTACACCTGCATCATCCAGCTTGCTTACAGAAATCAGATTTTTGGCCAATGTAGGAATATGCAGAACACCTGGAAGTGTTCTAACCCTTCCACCTTGCAACTTCAACTTTACTTTTCCACGACCAATAATTCTAGCCTTCCTATCATCTCCTAAGAAGACATCACCACCATCGTATTTATCAGACTCGCAGAACAACTCTCTATGGGAAGTGAACTGAAAGGATTCACCTGAGTCAATCAACCATGCCTCATGATCTACATGTGTACTTGAAGAAGCCAAGTACACATCCCCACCTTCATTTGAGGTGGTTTTCACCTCTACGGAAGGAGCATCATCAGATCCCTTTCCTTTGTCAGGAGCTTTAGATTTACAGTCCCTTTTGTAGTGCCCTTCCTTTCCGCATTTCCAACACACCACCTTTACAGGTTTTCTTAGAGATTTAGATCTCCCTCTAGATTTAGATCTCCCACTCGATGACTTATTTTTGTTTCTGTTCTAGGACCATCTTCGTATAGACAAGGCATGACCATTATGGCTCTCCGTATTTTTCTATCTCATCTTCTCCGTCAGCAAGGATGAGACTATTTCATCAAACTGCAAGGCAGTTGTATTGCTACCTATTGTAATAACCAAACTATCCCACGAATCTGGTAGACAACACAACAAACTGATGCACTTATCTTCATCTGAAATTTTAATATCAATAGATGTTAATTGACTTACCATAGTATTAAATGCGTTCAGATGCTCTATCACCGAGTCTCCATCTTTCATCCCAAGTTATACATTTTTTTCCATAGGAACAGTTTATTCACCAGAGACTTAGATTGGTACAAAGTCCCTAACTTGTCCCACAAAGCCTTCATCGTAGCTTCCCCTGATACATTCAGCAATACTGAATCTGAGACACACAATCATATTGTGCTCTTTGCCTTCCGATCCAACTTCTTCCATTCTTCATCGGACACTCCCATTGGTTTAGTACCCAGATCTACCGCGATCCACTGATCTTTATCCACCAATAGATCCTCCATCTTGAGTTTCCACAACTCAAAACTCTGACCATTAAATTTCTCGATCTCTATCTTTCCACTGCTCGCTATCTTCTTTCACCACTAGAATCGATCTCACAGATCTCCCACTGAATAGGGTCTACCACGGGCCTGAGCGAAACCCCTCAGCAACAAAGGTGTCCCCTTCAAGCCAAAATTGCTCGGATACCAAATGTAGGTTTTAACCCCATATAGAAATTACCTACATATGAATTCTAAAACACACAAAAAATAAACAATGCGAGAGCATAACACATAAAACACATATACACAGAGATTTTCCCCTGGATCTCAAAACTGGGACTATTAGCTTGATTTTTCATTATGTTCCTTTCGCTGTTATAATACATATTTTTACATGCCGAAGCATCCAATACCATGGACCGGAAACCATCGCATCCAATACCATGGACCGAAAACCATCGCGTCCAAAAAAAATGTGCGAAAATCATGCACAAAACCATAGGTGGGTCTGTCCATCCTAACATAGGGTCCAAAACCAAAATTTTCCGAGGCGCTACCTTGGATCCCATAAAGTGGGGTTACAGGTACCCCTCAAATGCCTTGTGACCTCCCCCCCTCTAACCCCCAGTTAACTATGTGGACTAGTCGTAAAAAAAGTATTTAAGACTATCATGATTCGTTTTTACCTTGAAGTGTCTTCCCATTAGGTAGGGTCACCATTTCTTAAGTGTGTGTAGTATTGCCAACATTTCCTTCTCATAAATAGCTTTGTGTAAATACTTTCCTTTGATTGGATGACTTTTGAAAGCAATGGGTCTTTCATCTTGCATTAAAACAGCACCAATTCCATTTCTTGAACCATGACATTCCACCATAAAGGTTTTTGTGAAGTCCGGCGTAGCTAAGACTGGTGCTTGGCACATTGCCTCTTTAAGATGTTCGAAGGCCTTTGTTTCTTTTGGAGTCCATGAAAATGCATCTTTCTTCAATGATGTTGTTATAGGTGCTGCTATTCTCCCATAATTCTTAACAAACTTGCGATAATACCCTATCAACCTAAGAAATCTTCGTAGATGCTTTATGGATGTGGGGATTTTCCATTCCTTAATGGATTTAATTTTGCTAGGGTCTACCTTAAGACTTGCTGTAGATTAGTATATCATCAAAAAATACTAACACAAATTTTCTAAGGAAGGGTTTGAAAATGGAATTCATCAAACCTTGAAATGTATAAGGTGCATTGGTAAGGCCAAAAGGCATGACCAAAAATTCATAATGACCCTCATGAGTTATAAATGTTTTTTTCGGAATGTCTTTAGTCTTCATTCTGATTTCATGGTATCCTGAATGAAGATCCAACTTGGTGAAGTAAATTGATCCATGCAATTCATCCAATAATTCATCAATGACAGGAATGGGAAATTTATATTTAATAGTGAGCTTGTTGAGCTCCCTATAATCCAGAAACATGCACCATGATCCATCCTTCTTGTGAACCAATACTACTGGAGCAGAGAAAGAACTTTGACTAGGTTGAATTATACCAGCCTCTAGCATTTCTGCAACCATATGTTCAATTTCACTCTTTTGGGCATAGGGATATCTGTACGGCCTGATGTTTGGAGGAACACTTCCTGGAATCAAATGAATAGCATGATCATGATCACGAATAGGTGGGAGACCTTTGGGAGTCTAAAATACCTTGGAATGATTGTCCAAGACTTTTTGGAGATCTGGAGAAATAGATGATTTCGATGTGGGAACCTCTAGCGAACATAATTGTGCAATTACACCTAGTTGTTCCTTCTTTAGAATCTTTTTCATACCGTTAGAGCTGATTATCTTTATCGGTTTCCTTACAATACCCCTTAATTCAACTTCCTTTCCTTCTGTAGAAAATTTCATGAAAAGTTCTTGAAAATTAAAAGCTATTGTACCCAAGGATTGTAGCCATTGGACTCCTAGTACAACATTAGCACAACCCATTGGAATGGAAAGCATTGGGCTATTCAATACATATTCTCCCATGGATAACTTGATATTATGGAACTTTCCAGAGAAATTTATGGTTCCTCCACTTGCAACCATCACTTGACACTTTGGTGCTGGATATAGGAAGCAATTCAATTCCTTTGCTATCTTATAATGAATAAAATTATTGGTACTTCCTGAATCAATCAACACTATTACCTTTTTCTTCTTGATATGTCCTTCTATCATTATAGTTTGAGGAGTGGTAATTCCAGCTAATGCATTACAAGATATGGTCAGATTCATTTCTTCTTTATCTAGGGTTTTTTCCTGGATTATATCCTCTTCTTTTGACATTTCTTGTTCTTTTTCTTCCACCTCTTCACAATCTATGTAGAATAATTTCTTCTCAGTACACTTATGACCTTTAGTGTATTTGCTATCACAACTATAACAAAGACCTTTTTCTCTTTTTTCTTCCAATTGTTGTGGTGTCAACCTTGTAGGTTGTGGAACGCTAGGGGCAACAACACTTCCATATTTATAGTTGTGAGTGGTAAGCTTCTTGGTTGCCATAATTTAGCTTTCCATTTTTCTTCCTAACCTGAATACCTTCTCCAATGAGTCAGGTTCCCAAAGGCGAACCTCATGTTGGATATTATATTTTAAAGTCGCTATGAACACATCAATCCTATGCTCCTCTGGAATATCTTTTACGCTTATGTTCAATTTTTGGAAGTCCTCAATGTGCCCCATCATTGAACCCTTTTGTTTGAGATTAATCAATTGGCTAAAAATGGTGTTGCTTTTTGTATCCTCATAATGCGCTATCATTTCTTCCATAAAAATTGCCCAAGTGACAATTTGTTTATGAGGGCAAAGCCATCGATACCATACAAACTAATTTGGTTCCAAATATAAAGTTGCAATACATACCTTTTGTGTGTTTTCCACATTATGGAGATCGGAAAATTGCTCCATCTGTAGTATCCATTTTCTAGGATCCTCACCATCAAACTTCCTCATATCGATTTTTGGAACATGGTGGGTTTTCAATCCAACAGTAGAGTCTATGAAATTATGATTAACATTTCTTTTGTTCTCATCATGAGTTTCCTTTACTACCCTTTCACCATTAGTGACCATTTCTTGTAGCAACTTATTCAAATTTATCTTCAATTCTTCCATCTTATCGTCCATGCCATTCATTTTAATGTCCATCTTAGCGTCCATGCCATTCATCTTAGCTTCCATGCCATCCATCTTAGCTTGCATGCCATTCATATTAGCTTCCACGCCATTCATCTTGGCTTCATTTACCTTTAGTGAGAGTGAAATTCATTGTACTTGGTCTTGTAATTTTGATATATAATGTTGCATTTCTTATTCTTCCTCACGAGTCATGCTAGAGATTTCATGTTGCTTACTAGCTGTTTCCATTTTCTTTTTTTGTAGCATTAATTAATGCTAATAATTCTTCACTATTCCCTTTGAATTCCTTCAAACTAATTTTTCAAACCAATTTTATGTAAAAAAAAAAAAAAAAAAACTACACACCTTTTTTTTTTACACTTTGTAAGAGCTCGATATTGAATCTATTATATCTCTGTAACTGCGGATCTTGAATATCTGAAATCTCATCCTACGGTAGCCCTTTGAGTCCTCTTTCTAACCCTGCAAGTTGTTAAAATTTGGTTACTAGAGGACAAGTGGTTCCCTAAGGCTTTGATATTTGGCCTAGGGAAAAGTGTCCAAATTTATTTTTTTACTTTTCTCCTAAAGTAACTTTATAAGTGGTAAAGTTACATTTTAATTTAAAGGTGATTTTATAAGTGGTAAAGTTACATTCTAATTTAAAAGTGACTTTATTAAAGTGAATGAAGAATTAGAAAGTGAAAAAGTGACTATGGAAATAAAAGGCTAAGTGGGCCTTTATTGAGTGGGTGAATTAAAAAATAGAAAGTGAGAATTAAATGCACATTTATTCTCATCCCTAGATCTAAATGAATCTCAGCCATTAGATCTTAGGGTAACCCAAAAGGTCATTTAGAGAATAAAAGGAGAAAAGAACAGGAAAAGGTCAATTCATTCTTTCAAGAGCATTTGAGAAAAAGAGAAGAGAGAGCAAGGAGAAAATTTATGAGCAGTAAAGAAGTGAAGGAGAGAAACAAGAAGTCATTTCAGCAAATTTGAGCAGGAACATTTATTGGCACACATCCCAAGGAAAAATCGTACAGTAGGAAAAAAAGGCACAAAAATCGAGGAAAAGGGACAGCAAGTTCTGGGCACATTTTTCGAGGTTGTTCGTACAACATTTAATGTTCTTTTATTGCTGTAAAAAATTCTATTTTGGTTGTTTGCTGATTGGCATGATTTTTGAGGTGGAGTTGAAGCATGAAAATCAAGATAAGTTGTAATTTGTGGTTGTTGGAATTTTTACTATGTATTTCAGTTTCTCTGTAAAAGCATTTTCAGAAATAAAGAAGAGCTCTCAAACTGGTTTTCCCCAAGAGTTGTAGGGGGTTTTTCCAGGGTCACATTGACAAAGAATCACTGTGTTATTTTCTTTGTGTGGCTGTCATAATTTTGCTGTGTTTTATTTCTGCAATTTCAGAAATTGTGAAATCTCTAAATTTGTGTTTTCAGAAAAATATTATCATTTCCAGATTTTAGAATTTTTATCATGCTTGGATTTAAAACTAAATGCATGGAATGATAAGGAAAACTGATAATCGGAGTAGGGGTTGAAATTTCTTCATGGAATCAGAGGTTGGTTGGCTAAAAAGTGCAGTTTGGGACAACAAAGTGAAAATTATAGCAAGTTGATTTTTACACAGAAAATGGAAACCTTTACCACAAATTTGAAAATTTTAGTTTGATAGGACAGTGAAACATGTCTTTGGGTTTGAGAGTTGAAGAAAGGTTGGATGGGCAGAACAACTGCAGTGCATGGAAGGAGAGAATCCAGAGCATATTTGAGGAAGCAGAAGTCTGGGGCATTATGGTAAATACCACACAGAACCCAGTAGCAGTACCTGCTAACCCTGCACATTTGGCAGAGTTTAACAAAACGAATGTTAAGGAAAAAATATTGATTCTAGAAGGAATCAAAGACCATGTCATTCCTCATGTGAGAGGAAAGACTTATGCACATGAGATGTGGATAGCCTTGACCAGTCTTTACCAGAGCTCAAATGAAAATAGAAAAATGGTCCTAAAGGAGAAACTAAAGGCCATTAAAATGGCTAAGACTTACAGTGCTACAACATACCTCAAAAGGATCACTTCAGTGAGAGATGAGTTGGCAGCCGTAGGTGAGATCATTTCACCCATTGTGTTGGTGAGGATTTCTTTAAATGGTCTTCCCAAGACTTGAGAGAATTTTATGGATGGCATTGTTGGATGGGAAAACCTTTACGATTGGGAGAGGTTGTGGGATGATTGCATTCAGAATCAGATCAGAAAGAACCATCTTGGGGCAGTCAAACAGGTGGAGGAGGATGACAATGTGGCATTGTTAGCAAGAGGCAAGAAGGGTAGAACAAAGAAGCAAGCTTCCAATAGTGGAGGCAAAAGCAAAGGTAAAGGTAAGTAGCAGAACAAGGAGAAGGACTATTCCAAAGTCAAATGTTGGAATTGTCAAAACTTGGGACACTATGTTGTTGTGTCCGAAGAAAAAGAACAAGAAAGGGAAAGACAAACCCATGGCAGCTTCTACAGAGATAGAGAGCTTCTCAGAGAGATTTTATTGGGAGTTTAGGTTCATAGCTTGTGAGGCCACTAGTGTAGGATAACCTTCCATATAGGTTCAAAGGGAGTGTGCCTTCGTTGCTACTAGCATAACATCTTCTAGCATTTGGTATGTTGACAGTGGTGCTTCCCACCACGTGACAGGAGTCAGAGAGTACTTCTCAGAGCTTTCAGAGGGTGATACTGATATGGAGGTAGTACTTGATGATGACAACATTGTTAGAGTAGTCGGTGAGGGGACATTGACATTTGATAGGGGACCCAAAACTCCCTCAAAAGTGTCATATGTTCTATATGTGCCTAGAATAAAGAAGAACCTAATATCCATCTTAGCACTTGAGGATAGAGGGTATGATGTGTTTTTAAAGAGAGGGCAGGTGCTTGTATATCATAGGGGAACTCCAACTTCTTCAGCTAGAGAGATTGGTGTCACCATGCCAAGGTGTACAAGTTCTCATTGTAGCCCCTGATGGCATTGGGTAGTAGCACCCAAGACAGGACCGACAACAAATCTAACAGTTCAGATTTGTGTGAGATTTGGCACCGCGGGATGGGGCATATGTAACATGGGGCCTTGAGTACATTGCGGGAGATCACCATTAGTGTGCCAGATTTCAGTTCTGATCACCTTGATGTATGTAGAGGATGTGCTATGGGGAATTTTGCCAGATCCCCTTTTCCCAGCAGTGACAGCAGAGTGACCGGGATCCTTGACTTGATTCATACTGATGTGAGTGGTCGGATGTCTCATGTATCCTTGAGTGGCTATGAGTACTATGTTTTATTCATTCATTACCACTCCAGGAAGACCTAGATTTATTTCATGAAGACCCAAAGTGAGGTCTTCAAGCAGTTTCAAGAGTTCAAAGCTCTTGTGGAGACCCAAATAGGTAGGAAGATCAAGGTCCTTAGGTCGGACAATGGAGGGGAGTATACCCTTCGTGAGTTTGTTGATTTTTGTGCTGAGGCAGGCATTAGGAGGGAGTTCACAGTTTCATACTACCCCCATCAGAATGGGTTTATAGAGAGGAAGAATAGATCAGTTTCAGGGTTTGCCAAAGCCATGCTTCATGATCAGGGGTTACCTTTATTTTTGTGGGCAGAGGCCTACAACACTGCTGTGTACTTGCAGAGTAGGAGTCCACATCTGCCTTGGGGAATATGACTCTGGAGGAGGCTTTTTCTGGGAAGAAGCATGATGTTGGGCAATTTTGTATCTTTGGGTGCCTTACATATTCCTATGTCCCCAAGGAGAACAAGACCAAGCTAGAGCCCACTGCAGACAAGGGCATCTTTTTGGGTTATAGCGAGACCTCGAGATTTTATCGGATTTATATTCCTACATAGAGAAAAGTGGTTGTCAAGCAGGATGTGAAGTTCGAGGAGGAGAGAGATTTCAAGTGGTCACGAGAGTTAGAGTATCCAGAGTCACCAGACCCTCAGGAGCAGTTGAGTCAATCACAGTGATCCTATGGTGAGGGATCAGGAGGTACATCGATTATAGTGCCAAGCCCATCAGTGAGCAGTGGCTCTCAGAGTCAGGTGGGTGGTTCTTCGGGCAGCATGCAGGGTAGTCCACAGAGCAGTTCATAGGGTAGTCCACTAATGGACAGTTCACATGATACTTCAGCATCTACAGTCACAGATTCAGGCATGAGGTTAGTTGGCAGGCCTTCAGGAATTCAAGCTTTTGATGATGATGATGATTCCTTCACTCCAGTGGGAAAAATATGCTTAGGAAAGAGGAAGCCCAGGTGGCTTTAAGATACCTTGCGCGATGCCACATTAGCTGCCTGGCAAAAGAGATAGGTTAGAGAGAGTAAACAACTTGAGCAATTTTGTAGTTACATGGCATTGGTAACAAGCATTGTTGACTTCAAGCCTTCTAGTTATGAGGAGGCAGCCAGCCAATAGGTCTGGAGAGAGGTCATGATGGAGGAGTATTCTCTATTATGAAGAACGATGTTTGGGAGGTAGTGCCGAGGCCTGGAGGTAAATCAGTTATTACTTCCAGATGACTCTAAAAGATAAATCATGTTGCATATGGCAGCATCGAGAAGTTCAAGGCTCGATTTGTGGCAAGAGGGTTCTCACAGGTAGAGGGATTTGACTATGAGGAGACATTCGCTCCTGTAGCTCGTATACATCTATTCGCTCCATTATATCAATTGCAGTAGAGATGGATTAGAAGATCCACGAGATGGATGTGAAGACCACATTTCTCAATGGCTTCATTCAGGAGGAGGTTTATATTGAGCAGCCACAGGGATTTGAGGTGCATGGGAAGGAGTCCCATGTATGCAGATTAAAAAAGGCACTCTATGGCCTGAAGAAAGCTCCTAGAGATTGGTACTCGAGGATTGATACATACTTGTAGTAGTTGGGTTTCACAAAGAGTGAGGCTGATCCAAACCCATACTTCATTGTGGTGGTTGAGGAGCTCTCATTCTAGTGTTGTATGTTGATGACTTGATCATCACTGGTGCAGAGAGACTCATTGAGGGCTACAAGAGAGATCTTGCTTTAGAGTTTGAGATGAAGGATATCGGCTTGATGAATTACTTTCTATGATTGGAGGTGTGGTAGGAGGAGGGGAATTTCTTCCTAGGACAAGGGAAGTACATTTTGGATATTCTTAGCATATTTCACATGGAAGACTGCAAACCCATGTCTACACCTATGATCACTAACTGAAAGAAGCTTTACGCTTCTGATTACAAATTTGTGGATCCTACTCTATACAGATAGTTGATTGGTTGTTTGATGTATTTGGTCCACACTCGACCAGATATACGTTTTGTAGTTAACACTATGATTCAGTTCATGTGTGAGCCCAAGAGCGTGCACTGGGTGGCTGTAAAACACATTCTTCGTTACTTGCAGGGGACAATGGATTTTGGTCTGGATTATAGACAGGGTGATGGAGTGAGACTGGCAGGTTACATGGATTTAGATTGGCAAGTTGTGCTTCAGATAGGAAGATTAGTTCTAGGTGTTGTTTTGGGTTGGGTGCGGCAGCTGTGTCGTGGATTAGTTGGAAACAACAGGCAGTTACATTGAGTTCAGCCGAGGCAGAGTATATGGCTGCTAGCTTGGCTAGTTGTGAGGCCATATGGCTTCATAAGATGTTGTTTGGTCTATTTGGTTAGGCATTAAGACCTTCAATAATTTATTGTGATAATTAGAGTTGCGTAAAACTCATGGAGAATCCAGTTTTTCATGACAGGTCAAAGCATATTGAGATCAAGTATCACTTCATTAGAGACTATGTACAAAAGGGAGTTGTCAAGCTTGAGTACATTTCCACAAATGAGCAGGTAGTGGACATTTTCACCAAAGCCTTACCGCGGGGCAAGCATGTATACTTCAGAGACAAGATGGGAGTGGTGAGGAACACTTTCCTTGGTAAGAGGGAGTGTTAAAAACTGGGTACCAGAGGACAAGTGGTTCCCTATGGCTTTGATCTTTGGCCTAAGGAAATGTGTCCAAATTTATTTTTTTACTTTTCTCCTAAAGTGACTTTATAAGTGGTAAAGTCAATTTAATTTAAAAGTGACTTTATAAGTGAGAAAGTTACATTGTAATTTAAAAGTGACTTTATAAGTGGTAAAGTTACATTCTAATTTAAAGGTGACTTTATTAAAGTGAATGAAAAATTAGAAAGTGAAAAAGTGACTATGGAAATAAAAGGCTAAGTAGGTAGTTATTTAAGTGGGTCAGTTAAAAAATACAAAGTGAGAGTTAAATGGACATTTATTCTCATCCCTAGATCTAAATGAATCTCAACCATTAGATCTTAGGGTAACACAAAAGGTCATTTAGAGAATAAAAGGAGAAGAGAAGAGGAAAAGAACAATTCATTCTTTCATGAGCATTCGAGAGAAAAAGAAGAGAGAGCAAGGAGAAAATTTATGAGCAGTAAAGAAGTGAAGGAGAGCAGCAAGAAGACATTTCAACAAATCTGGGTAGCAACATTTATTGGCACGCATCCCAAGGAAAAACCATACAGCAGGAAAAAAGACACAAAAATCGAGGGAGAGGGACAACAACTTTTGGGCACATTTTTCAAGACTGGTCGTACATCATTTAATGTTGTTTTATTGCTGTAAAAAAATATGCCCTGGCTGTTTGATTATTGGCACAATTTTGGCGGTGGAGTTCAAGCACAGAAATTGAGATAAGTTGTAATTTGTGGTCGCTGGAATTTTTACTATGTATTTTCGTTTCTCTATAAAAGCATTTTCAAAAATAAAGAAGAGCTCTCAAACTGGTTTTCTCCAAGAGTTGTAGGGGTTTTTCCAGGGTCACTTTGACCAAAAATCACTGTGTTATTTTCTGTGTGTAGTTGTCATAATTTTGCTGTGTTTTATTTTTGCAATTTCAACAGTTGTGAAATCTCTAAATTTGTGTTTTTAGAAAAATATTATAATTTCTAGATTTTAGAATTTTTATCATGCTTGGATTTCAAACTAAATGCATGGAGTGATAGGGAAAATTGATAATCGGAGTGGGGGTTGAAATTTCTTCACAAGTTTGATCAAGATTGGATTCTCCAAGGAAGAGTTATGCCAAATCTCCCACAATGACCTGATTATAGACTAGTTCAGTAGAGCAAACTTGTATGACATGCGACGTGTCACTTTTTCGACCTTAGTACCTGAAATTGATAGACAAAAAACTACAAGCGGTCCTCTTTCTGAAACTTATTATGAAATTTCAATCTGATGCTCAAAATAAAAGTTATGATGATTTTCCCCAGGTCACCTGTTTGGAATGTAATTCGGGAGTCTGCAAAAACCCTAACTTCCTTAGATCATATCTCTGCAAATATAGCGAGACAAGCTCTGAAATTCAGATCCGAAGTTCAAAACAATTTCAGCTCAAATGGGTTTTTTTTGTAGATTTTGAAACATCGCAGAAAAAAGTTATAGCAAAAATTTCATGATGACCTGTTTGGAGCAGCGAAACCCTAGAATTCAAAGCTCTAATACCAAATGTTATGAAACTAGCCCACAAAAAGATAGAAAAGATAGATCAACGCCTTATAATTCAGCCTCTTCGAGGGGGCAACCTCCTTTACATTAAACAAACGAACAATTCTTGGATGATTCAAATGACAAAACCTCCTTTTTATATATAGGAGTCTAAGGGGTCAAAATATAACCAAGTCGACCTAACAATAATAATATAAAGGCACAATAATAACATTATGGGGACAATAGGAGCTCAAAAATAATAATAAAGGATACAATAACAATATTAATGGGGGAATCACTAGTATTATAGGGACCTAACAAACGAAATATGTACAAACCAAAACATGCTTTTTATTTAATGATGTTGGATTTATTGGTGCTACAAAATCAATGGTTCATTTTTCAAAAGGCTGAATCATAACCTAAGGACATAAATAAATTGCATTGGTTTTATTAGGTTGGCCAATTCGCTAACAACTGCCACATCACTTAACGTACTGTTTGGCATCCTTAAACAAGGAGGGCCAAAAATAGCCAGCACATAACACTTTGTATGCAGTCCGCTTATCAGTGAAGTGACCCTCGCAAGGCTCATCATGGGAAGATTTTAAAATATCAAACACTTCCTCCTCTCTTACACATCTACGGATAATGAGATTTGTTCCAGTGTAAAATAGGTCTCCTTGAATCCAGGAATATGCAACGTTTTTCTGTATGATATTCTGCTTTTCATGAGCAGATAAGTGAGGCGGTAATTTCCCAGTGACTAAATAGTTAGCTAATCCAGCAAACCATGGGGATTTTGTTGACACAACAAAAATATGTTTGTTAGGAAAATCATCATCAACAAGAATTTCTTCACCAGGATTATTTAATATTGAAAGATAATCTGCTACTACATTAGATTTTCCTAGTCTATTAATAATGATAATATTAAATTCCTGTAACAATAATAACCACCTAGTCACTCTACCACTAGTAAATGGTTTATTCATAAAATAACTTATTGTGGAATGGTCAGTATGCACAAAGACTTCATATCCTGTAATATAATGTCTGAATTTATTAATGGAAAAGATTACAGCTAAAAACTCTTTCTCAGTAACCGTATAATTTAGTTCAACAGGTGACAAGTTTTTACTTATGAAATAAATAGCATAAGAGTGTTTGTCCTCTTCTTGTCCTAAAGCTGCGCCAATAGTAGTATCTGAGGCATCATAGGAAATATGAAATGGCAGGGACCAGTTTGGTCCTCTCAAAACTGGTGCCTAGACTAGTTTTTCCTTCAATGTCTCAAAGGACTATTTGTAAGTTGTGGACAAAGAAAACTCACTATCTTTAGCCAAAAGTTAGAAAAGAGGGGTAGCTAGCCTTGAGAAATTCTCAATGAATATCCTATAGTAGCCCGCATGTCCAAGAAAACCTCTCACTTCCCTTTGAGTTTTCGGTATAGGAAGACTCAAAATAATCTCTATTTTTGCAGGGTCAACCTGAATACCTTTGTCAAAAATAAGATGGCCAAGAACCACCCCTGCCTTGCACATTAATCTGCAGTTTTTATCACTCAAGGCGAGATGAGTTTCTTGGTAGTGAAGAAGCACTTTTTCTAGATTCTTGAGGGCTTCTTGAAATGAATCACCAAACATAGAAGAGTCATCCATATATATTTCCACACACTCAAGGTCCGCAAAAATGGCCAAGACTGCCCTTTGAAAGGTAGTCGGGGCATTACATAGCCCAAAGGGAAGCACTCGGTAATAAAATGTACCCCATGGACATGTAAAAGTGGTTTTGTCTTGATCCTCAGGTGCAACCTGTATCTGGTTATACCCACTAAAGCCATCTAGAAAAGAAAAGTACTTATTACCAGCAAGGGTATCAAGTACCTGATCGATGAAAGGAAGGGCGAAGTAGTATTTGAGAGTGGCTTTGTTTACTTCTTTGTAGTTAATACAAATGCACAATTTCCCATATTTTCTCAGGACTAAGACCAATGGTGAGGCCCACTGGCCATCAGAAATAGGATAGATAAAAGCAGCATCTAAGAGTTTTTTCAATTCTTCCTTTACAACATCTCTTAGAGTTCGGTTCATTCGCCTTTGGAGTTGTCGGATAGGTCGGGTTGCATCCTAAATATAGATATGGTGGGTACAAGTTTTAGGAGTGATGCTTTTCATATCTTCATAGACCCATGCAAAGACATTAGGATGGTTTCGCAAACAAATTCACACGCTGCTCTTGCTGGGAAGAATCCAAGTTTGAACTGATATGCAAGGATTTACACGTACTAATCTCAACAAGAGTGGTATTAAGCTCAATATTGCACAAAGGTGTCACTATCGATGGTGGCAAGGGAGGTAGAGAGTCATATCTTTCTTGAAAATATAGACTAAAAAATTGACTTGATGACTCAAAATTGGGCGTCGTGTCTAGATTGTTCATGAAGTCTTGAATTTCACCCTCCTGCGAGAACTCAACATTCCGATGTATCAAGGAAATAGGCTGAGTCTCCTCATAACTACTATAGTCTAATAATAAAGTGTCTCAGAGCTCCTAAATGGATCTTGCGGGTGGATACAAGGTGACCTTCTTCTTGGAATCTCCACGGGAAATATACATGCCACCAGAACGGCATTCGATATAAATATAAGCTGTAGCAAGCCATGGTCGTCCTAAGATCAAGGGATGTCCTCCCATGGGGTTCTTTGGCTGAAGCACAATGAAGTCTGCGGGATATTCCCAAGAGTCTAGAGAAACGATCACATCATCCAACACCCCTTCTGGCTTGATTTTAGATATGTCTACTAGTTCAAGCACAGTGGTAGTAGGACGAATATGGACCAATACAAGTTGATCCATGGTTTTTTTGGTCATAAAATTAATGGCTACCCCTAGGTCTATAAGTACATTGGAGACAAATACATCACCTATCTAAACAGAGACAACAGGGTTTCCAGGGTCAGTATATTTCTCCATGTGCATACACCTCATCATTAACTTCACCGCTCTACTAAAAAATTGAATGGTTTGAGGTTCTAATCTTCTCCTCCCTAGCTTCTTGAGAAAGAGTTCCCTAATGATTTTGTGCAAATGGGATCACTTTCATAGCTTGGAGCAAAGGTACCTTTATGAAAAGGTTCCTAAGCTCAGAAGCCAGGCTAGTCTCAGGAATGGGGTCTTTCTTCTCCACAACTAACCTCTCTAGATAGGGAGGTCAGTTGGAAGAAGATGGAAAAGGCTCAGAAGGTACAGGGATAGGCTGGATAGTGTCATCCTTTTCAGAATGGTTAGGAGTTTCCTCCTCACCTTTCTCGTTGATAATCACCATAGACTGATTTTGATTTTCTACGGTTACTATCTTCCCCGATCTCAATTAGAGGTCATTGACTCCAACTAGCATGGACTGATATCTGGATGAGGAAAGCGAGTTCATAGAATGGATCATTTGTATTGCTTTTCTATTGGGTTTGGGTAAATGTTGGGCAGGTAGCTGAGAAGGTCGAAACGGTGGAGGTAAAGGCATTGGTGGAATTTGCTGACTTAGCTGAGGTAGTGATGGTTGTGGCATTGGGTAAGGTTCATATCTAGAAGGGTATGACTGCATAGGTGCAGTATACGAATGGTGTGAATGATATGAATGGTTTGGCCCTCTCCATCCTTGTTGCCAAGATTGGGAAGGTTGTCCATAATGATATTGATTCCCATGCTACCAATGTTGAGAGTGACTATTGTTAAAATAGGAATATGAATGTGCATTATAACCAAAAAAATGTGGTGGAGGTTCAGGAGCCATACCTGCACTTACACAAGGCCAGTTTCTTTGTGCTCCCATAGCATGCAGTGATTCGGCTTCAGGTTGTCCTCCTTCAAGTACAACTTTCAGCCCAGGTATGGAGGGACAATTTTCTGTGGCATGGTTCCCTATACAGATTGCACATTTATTAGTTTCTTTAATATCAAGAGGACATTCTCTTAGAAGATGCTTTCTTCTACATTTTGGACAAAAAATGGACAATGACTCTTGTTCCTCTACAAGTTTTTTTTGAAACTTCAAAGAGTTTATTTGTTTACGAACAGTATTCATTATTTCAATTTTCATAATGTCCATTTTGTTTTCTAATCCAATAATCATAGCATTAGTAAATTCGATTTTCTTATTTCTATTCCGCATTCCTTTACCTGATCTATATTGGTTCCTCGAGAATTTCTTGCACAAGTCATAGATTTGATCAAAAGATATTTTAGCAATATCCCCTTTTCCTAATAGATTTAAATTATTCCTAGCATCATCAGTAAGCCCCCGTAAGAACAAGGTTCTAATGGTACTTAGATCAAATTTGTGCTTTGACCTTTGGAGGATGTACAAGAATCTCTCCAAGTAGTCCTCTAGAGTCTCATCATCATTTTGCACAATAATAAATATTTCACCTTGAATATCTCTAGTCTTACAATATTCGTGATATTTTGACAAGAACACTCTCTTCATTTGTTCCCAAGAATATATAGTGTTTCCTCCTAGTCCCATGAACCAGCAGAGTGCTGCGTCCTTGAGAGTTGTAGGAAACAGATTTAACTTTTGGGCATCAGATGAATAATCATAACTTCTACACAAAATATCAAACTCAAATAGGAAAGAGTATGGATCTTTATGTACCTTATAGTAGAAATGAGGAAGATCTGATGGTGAAATATTTTTCATTTGTACTTGTGTATCAGGATCCACAATTGGGAATCCAAAAGTGGATTGTTCCTCATTTACCTGATTTTCACCAGTTCCTTCTGCATGGTCTTCCTAGGCTACCATTGTTGTTCTTCAACACGAACTGCTCTCAACAGGTTGAGAAGGCTAACTAGGGATTCCAATAGTCCCCTTCTTCCCCTTTTTGGGTTGTGTCACACCTGGATCACTACTGCCAGAGCCCAAGTGGATTGTCCCTGCGTGATGAGTCTAAGTTTGTTTTGACTTTCTGCCTGCAAAAAAAGGCCCAATATAAGATTTGGTTTCAGATTTATCAGTATTTCCTTGACCCCTAGTAGGCTTCGGACCCCTACCTCTTTTAGGCATTCATTTCAAAAAATGACAAAACAAAACTTCAATAAAAATGTTGCAACTTAAAAATAACTAGACACCTATAAATTCCTTCAAGCAAACAGAAGGACACTGCAAAAAAAATAATAGTAGACTTATCCCTATTGCCAAAAATGGAAAATTCTTACCAATTCAAATTTCCTGCTCAGCAACCATGCCAAAATGTTGGGTGCAGGAATTGCACTTAAGCAAACTCCTCAACAGTTAATTGTCAACCCAGGGGTTTCGTAAACTTAGAGACAAAGCACAAACAATGCCAGAAGTGGTATGAACTTTTCCTATTCCTAATTCTACTTCTTAAATGAAATGTTGCAGAATCAGACAGAAAGCAATCTTAAAGACAATCAACACCAAAGCAATTCTAATGTTGGAATGTAAAAGAATAATTTGTGAGGAGATCAAGTAAAGGAACTTTCACACAATTGGAAGCAATATTAAATGCTGAAATTAAATACTATGTTTATCTTCAGTATAGATGGCTAACAATTTAACAAGTGGGCCCTTGCAAATATCTATTTCCCAATTGATTTTCCTTCTACACCAAGCAACCTGTTCTTGTACTGTTTCAATCTGCTTGCACTAGTGCAGGTACAGTACTTATGTGAAAAAGTATATTTTACCTTCTTTACTGAAGACTTATGTCTTTATGGAGGTGCTCTAAGCCTCAAGGCTTAGAGCACTCTGTTCCTGCGACAAGAGACCAGCTCTTGCATCGAGACAGAGCTTCCTTCACCAAAGTTTCCAATTTACTTTGAAATAATTAAAAGATGTGTTGAAAAGAATTGCAATTGCAAGCTATATTTTGAGATAAATTACATGTGAAAAAGAATGATTTAATTAACTCAACTTTGCAATGAAAGTAAACTTCATAAAGCAGAAACAATTCAAAATAATCAAGCAGCAGTCAAAGTAATTTGCATGCATCAACTAACTTTCGGCAATTTAATTATAACATTTCTTTTCCTTTTTCTTAAGTCATAAATTGTAAGTATAAAGTATGGTGTTTATGATAGCGTTCTTTCTTAATTCATGTAAATATCCTTCATAAGTGCAATTGTTAACATTGATAATGATTACTTAAATTGACAATATGTTTGCTTGCAGGAATAAATGAAATTATAAGTAGGAAAATGAACGTAAAACTTGTTGTAAAGTAAAACTAGAGTGCATGAAACTACATGCACTGGTACAGGAAGAATCTTCCTGCACGACCCGAGATGAAGCAAACTAAGGCAAAAATTGCAGGAAAAAAATTGCATGAGGGAAATTGCAAGAAGGAAATAAACTTAATTAAACTTCCAAACTATGGATTCGTTCACGCTTAACTATAAAATGAATTAATATCAAAACTCTGAAATAAACATAAGAGCAATCAAAGCCACACAACTGCATATGAATAAATGTTCACACAGAGTTTTTAAATGGCAAAAGCACAAGGGTAAACGACCTGGGTTGGTTCGGCCCTAGCCAACTAGCTCGTTTCCCGTTTAGGAAACAAAATGATTCAACACTTAATCATGCATGAAATAGGAATTAAACACAGCGTGAAGAAAACATGTCGCGTTCCTTGTATTAACTTGATTAGCAAATATACATGATAGTGCAAGTCCAGCCCAGAACTGAGGGCGATACAAAATTACAAAGTAAATAAAATTACAACTCAGAGATCGCTAGCTTGGCTCTACCTATAGTCTACATTATATAAAGTCTCTCGGTCTTAGCGATATTCAGTTAATTACAATCATTTCCTATTCAATCCTTTCGTCCGAACGGACTAACAAACAACATTGCAAAACGGTTGATGGTTATAATAATGCACGAACTTTGCTGGTCGTAGACCATATTCTTGGCAAGCATCCTAGACTATATGTTGCCAATGTCCATCCTCAGATAGTCCGCAACCAAACTAGGAGTCGTGGATCAAAACACCCGTGTGGAATATCACGGAGCAACTCATTGGCAGTGCACGAATCTACCTGCACTGGTCACACTAAATAATGATTAACACTTAGTTCTTCAATTACTTTTAGGAAAGTTAAACATAAGTTATAAGAGATACTAAAATGTATGAAATTTATGTAAAGTAATTAATAAAGCACTTAATAAATCTTAATTATGAAATACTAAGTATAAATAGAGATAAAACAGAGGTTAAGGCTTATGGGAATAGGGCAAAGATAGAGCAATTTGGGACACCAACAATAGACATGGAAATATTTTATTTATTATTTGAATAGTGAAAGTGAAATATCAAAGAACCAAGTAGAATGAAAGTGAAATATCAACCAATGAGTTAATTATTGTGTTAATGGATTTTTTTATTGTTTATTTATATAGCTATTTAATTTTTGTTTTTTCGTTTGGATAACATGAGGTAAAATTATTTTTATTATTTTTTTGAGATGACATATTTACACATGCCCCTCGTACTGAATTGTAGAATAAACGTCTCTAATCAATAAAAAAATATAAAATAAACTTTCATTAAAACAATATTCTTATCTCATGAATGTGATTTTCAACTTCAATATGAACGTTTATACCCACATTTTTATTGTGTTGTCTTTAGGTCATTAGAAAAGGTATGTAATAAGTACATTCACCAAAGAGGTTACGTAAAACCCATAATTTCAAATTCTATGGGCTTTAATTAAAGAGGTTAAATAAAACCCATGGCCTGTTTCATGTGTTCGATTTTTCACTTGAATAAAAATCAGGCTGTAAAAATTTTATTGTTATTTGAGATATCCATGCTAATTCTAAATGCATGTGTGGCATGAACCTTTTAAAAGGAGTTATGTAAAAACCATGGGTTATATGCACAGAAGTCTGATTTTCAACCCAAATGCTAAAAAAATGGGCGTACATATCAACTTTTCTTCATTCTGCTGGTCCTGGGTTGGTATTAAAGTGGCAAGTTGGAATTGCAGATATATACTTCGGCATATGTGTATTGTTCACACGTCTTTGAGTACATTTGGGCACACCTCAAGTTTCAGCAAGATTGTTGTGATATGTGAGTGGGCGAGTGTACCCTTGCACAGAGGAGCAGCAATTCATTCATCTTCCTTTCTACGAGGGATTCATGTGAGGCGTTGATCAGGAAATGATGGGTTCCTGCTGTAATTAGCAGTGGGGAAAGAGTTTGTAGCTGTGGTTGAAGGTTTAACAAAATTATAGAGTTGGATCACTCACTGGCATGAGAAAAACAGGTTAGATCCCTAGTTGAGTTCTCACAGAAAGCAAAATGAGACAATACTGATTAGTTCTCCGTTTGTATTTGCAAAACCCAGCTATCAGAGTGGAATGGAGCATTCAGAGAGCTATACTTGTGTTATATACCACGGTACAAAATTGAGCACAAAACACATATATACCCATTTCGGTATGGAACGTGAAACTGTACAAAGCCCTGTTGGAGAACAACATCAACGCCAAATACGGGATGTTGCATCGCCGCCGGGGAGCGATTCAAATGTTGCAGTCTTTCCCGTTGGCCATTTTCTCAGCGCTTGCTATCTCTGCAAACTGAAGTTGAGCCAGGGAAGGACATCTATATGTACAGCTCTGTTAGCAATACCAATATAGATTCATTTGAAATACTTATTTAACGTGAATTTAGAGGGATCTAATTTCATTCAAGGGAAAAAAATTTATGAATAATTTTTTTATTTTAGTTTATATGAACAAAATTTCAATATTGATGATGGATAGACACCCTTACACAATATATTGGGCCATAGAATGAACCTCCTTACTCAATTACACCATGGCTTTTTCGTTAGAGATTGACTTAAAATTTGGAGAACGATATGGAAATTTGATTACACATTATATTGAGCTGTAGAATGAACCTCCTGATTCAATTATACCATGGTTTTTCTATTAGAAATTAACTTAAAATTTGGAAAATGACCTGGAAATTTTATTATAGTTTCAGGCCAATTATTTTTTTCATTTTTGCACATCCAAAAAGCCTATTCAATTAATCTAGAATCTTGAGAGTGAGAGCACTCACTTAGTTAAAGTGTGGTTTCAATAGCCGCTCGGATTTTTTATGTGCCAATATGTAAATTTTGGGTTGGAGATTTCTGAGAACCCATGCTTCAAGAGTTAGTCTGATTCTCTGTTTGCTGATTTCTGCAGAGGTGACAAAGCATTCTGCAGCCTGGAATGCCGCTCTCGACAGATTTTAATGGATGAATGAATGGAAGCGTTTTCATGGAGTGTCTCTTCTTATGGCGGCGAACTTTTCTTAACCAGTATAGCTACTGCTGCGAAAGGGAGGAATCAGAACTGTTTGAGGGAACTTAATTACAATTTAAAATTTGTATGGTTTTAATCGTTAAAAGATATGTATTTTTTAGTATAATTTAAAAGTTCAAATTTAGAAGCGTAGAGTATAAATTTTAGTAATCAAATTTCAAAATAGCAATATTTACTTCAACTAGTCCTAAGCCCTAACAGTGGCTGCAAGGATTATAAACTACTTGTGTATGGAGTCCTTTTAATTACACTGACTTCGTTTGCTGACTGCCACTTGTAGCTGGTATATGTATTATCAGATAAAAAATCAAACTTTGAATTAAATGAAGGAGTTGCAGCTCGCAGGTGTGTACAGCACCTGGAGACTGCACTCAAACAAAGAGGAGACTCTCTCTCTCGTTCACTCTACATCACATCAAATGAATATTACAATATTAAATACATCACATCAAATGAATATTACAATATTAAATACATCACTGAAAATTAAGTAGTTGTAAACAACCTCCTAAATTCTAGGAACAATTCCTAAACTAAGAAGATGCGTTACAACCACATAACCATTTCTCCATTATTTTTAACTCCCCCCTTAATGGAGAAAGGGTTATTCTGCACACCTAACATCCCTCTAAATAACTCAAACTTTACTCGCCCTAGAGGCTTAGTAAAAATATCAGCTAAATTATCACAAGTGTTACAATAATCCACACATATTTCTTTAGACTGTATCTTTTCTCGCACAAAATGAAACTGAGTGTCAATGTGTTTGGTATTTTTATGGAAAAATGGATTGTATGCAAGCTTTATTGTGCTCTGGTTGTCAGTTTTGATGTTGGTTGCTTCTTTCTGTCCTTCGGCTGCATCGCTGAGCAATCTCCTCAACCAGACGGCTTCGCATGTAGCTGCACACAACACATGGTACTCAGCTTCACATGAAGATAATGCTACAGTACTCTGCTTTTTGCTACTCCACGTAATAACCCCGGATCCAATACTAAATGCGTAACCTGTGATAGATCTATGATCATCCAGGTTACCTGCCCAATTAGAATCTGAATAACCTGCTAAAGTAACATTAGAAATGTCAATGTATAAAATACCATAATTACAAGTACCATTAAGGTACCTCAACACACATTTTTCTACAATCCAGTGACTTTCAAGTGGTTTGGACATAAACTGGCTCAGCACACTAATAGAATATGCCAGATCAGGTCTAGTTGTCGTGAGATATATCAAACTTCCCACTAGCTGTCTATACAAAGTCGCATCCACCTGTTTTGTGCCATCGTCACTGCTTAACTTGAGATTCTGCTGCAATGGTGTTGCTGCTGTTTTGCACTGTTCCATTCTGAATCTTTCCAATAGGGTTCTGGCATACTTCCCTTGAGTTAGAAAAGTTTGACCAGAATCTTTCCATACTTCCAATCCTAGGCAATAATGAAGATCACCAAGGTCTTTCATTTAAAATACATGTGACATTTGCTGCTTGATTTCTTTGATCAAATTATTTGCATTTCCTATTATAATCATGTCATCCACATACAAAGAAATCAAAATGATTTGCCTCTGTTTATTTATCTTGGTATACAGGTTTGGATCGTTGAGGCTCCTATGAAAGCTATGTTGTATAAAAAATGAATCAATTTTCTCATACCATGACCTGGGTGCTTGTTTCAGACCATAAAGTGCCTTATGCAATTTACACACTAAATGCTCCTGTCCCTTTTTCACAAAACCAGGAGGTTGTACTAAATATATTTCTTCCTTTAATTCTCCATTCAGAAATGCAGATTTAACATCTAGCTGGTGTAGCTTCCATTTATGTTTTGTTGCTAAAGAGATTAGCATTCTAATTGTATTTAGTTTAGCTACAGGGGCAAAGGTGTCATCGAAATCTATTCCTTCTTGCTGTGAATAACCCTTTGCTACCAGTCTAGCTTTGAATTTTTCTACACTCCCATCTGCATTTATCTTAGGTTTATACAACCACTTACATCCTATAGGGGTTTTTCCTTCTGGAAACTCAACTAAATCCCAAGTGTGGTTTCTATATATTGATTCCATTTCCTCATGCATTGCAGCCCTCCATTCATCTGATTTACTTGCTTCTTCATAGTTTGAAGGTTCTACAATGTTTAAGATTTTAGACATTAAAGCATGGCCTTGCAATCTTGCAGGTAGTCTAGTCTTCCTACCTGATCTTCTAGGTAGAGGACTTACCTCAACTCTATCTGCTTCAGCACTTTCCGGGCCTACATCATCACTTATTACACTATCTGCTGCTACTTCTTCCTGTTTCTTCTCCTACTCCTGCTCTTCATCTTCATCACTGTTCAGTTCTATTAGCAATGGAATGTGGCTATCATTGTTAGAGTCTTCCTTTCCATCTTCAGCCTATTCATGAAAAATGACATCTCTGCTTGCAAACACTTTATGAGTCATAGGATTATATAACTTGTATGGCTTTGGGGTCTAGCTTTTTCCTATCTGCTTTCGGTATATGAGCATAAGCTTTAGATCCAAATATTCTGAAATGACTGACTGCTGGTTTGAGTCCAAACAATTCTTCAAAGGGGGTTTTGAAGCCTAGACATTTAGTAGGACTCCTATTCTTTAAATAAACAGCAGTGTTCATGGCTTCTGCCCAAAGACCATTCGATAGACCCTTACCTTGAAGCATACTTCTCGCGCACTCCACAAGGGTTCTGTTCTTGCGTTCTGCTACTCCATTCTGCTGTGGAGTGTGTGGCACTGTGAATTGCTACATAATCCCATGCTGCTTGCAGAAGTTCATGAACTCTCCCAACCTGTATTCTCCCCCTTGGTCTGAGCGGAGAATCTTTATCTTCTTTCCTGTTTGGTTCTCTATCATAGATTTGAACTCTTTAAAGTACCGAAAGGCTTGACTCTTCTTACTTAAAAAATACACCCATGAAAACCTAGTGCAATCATCTGTAAACAGCAGAAAGTAATATGCACCTCCTAAAGACCTAGTCTGCATAGGTCCACAAATATTTGTATTCACTAGTTCTAGGATGTCTCTTTCTTTTCTGTTGACATGCAAAGGGAATTCTTCTCTATGCATCTTCCCTAATGCACATCCATCACATTCCAGCTTGACATTATGAAAAACAGGAAGTCCATCGACCATACCTTTCTTCTAAAGTAAGATGAGGTCTTGCAAATTGAGATGTCCAAATCTCTGATGCCAGAGATTTTCAACTTTTGATCCAGCTGCAACCATTGCTTATCGCGGCATACTCTTTGCATCCAATCTGTACAGATTCCCCACGTGCACTCCTGTTGCAACTGTTTCCATCTGGCTATCCTTAATGACACAACCATTCTTAAGGAATTGCACCTGCATGTCCTGGTCTGTAATCATTGAGACAGAGATCAAATTCTTCTTAATTCTTGGAACATATAATACATTTTTAAGATGTTTAATGTCGCCACTAGGTAGCTTCACAGGAATATCTCCACATCCTTTGATCTCATACCCACTGTCATCTCCTAAATAAATTTTTGATCCACATGCAGATTCTTCAAGAAATTCAAAACAGTCCTTCTTACCGGTCATGTGTGAGGATGCGCCAGAGTCGACATACCATATGTCGTCCTCATCTCCCTTTGAGGCTGAAAGAGCAAAATCGACTGTGAATAGTCGAAGATCATGGTTGTGGTCCTCCTCTTCTCCAGCAAAACACCCCTGATGTTTCCTCTGTTTGCTTCTTCTTTCATCCGCCTACCTCTTATAACATTCTTTAATCTGGTGACCAAGTTTCCCACAGTAAAAACATTTCTTAACATAATTATCAGTCATACCTCTGAATGATCTCTTTTGAAAAAGTTGGCTCCTTTCTACTGCTGTGGTTGCTGGTGCTGATGTTGGTGCTGGTGCTGCTTTCCTCTGTACTGTCGCCTCTTTGCCGTCAGAGCAAGATCATTGCTCTGAGTTTTCAGATTATGTCGTCGCTCCTCCTCCTGGAGAAGAATCGCTGTCAACTCATGAAATGAAGGGGCTTTCTCCCTCGCTGACAGCCTTGAGATGAATGTCTGATATTCATCGGTCATTCTGTTCAATGTGAGTGTGACCAGATCTGAGTCTGATACCTTCTCTCCAATGGCTCCCAATTTGTCTTTCAGTTCCTTGACTCTGGCCATGAATCCATCAATGGACTCATTCTCGTCCATCTTCAATGCAAACAATTTTCCCTTGAGTGGCAGAACACAATTTGTGTTCTTTGTCTCATACAAGTTCTTGATTGTTGTCCATATATCTGCGGCCGACTTGCAATCTCTGATATGGGGGATAATATTATCTTTAACAAACATCTTCAGTATGACTTTCGCTTTCGTTTCTCTCTTATCCCAGTCCTGTTCTTGGGTCGTTGTTCCAGATCTCTGTTCATTTCCCAAGACGATCGACCATGCATTCGCACTCTCCAGCAAAGTTTGCATTTTGAACTTCCAGTTGGAGAAATTCGTTCCATCGAGCTTGCCAGACTCGTGGAGGTATGATTCTAAACTTTTGTTCATTTTCGCCCAACTGAACACTCCAATCGGCCACCACCGGGCAAGTCCGATCTGCTACCACCAAACAGATTAGGAACTTCACTGTGCCACCACCGGGCAAGTCTGATATGCTGCCACTGAACAGATCAGGGACTTCACTGTGCCACCACCAGGCAAGTCCAATCTACTGCCACCGAACAGATCAGGGACTTCACTGTGCCACCACTGGGCAAAACCGATCTGCTACCACCGAACAGATCAACAAACAAGCTCCAACACGCCACCACCGGGCAAAAACGATCTGCTTCCACTGAACAGATCGAGGAGCTGCACTGCGCCACCACTGGGCAAAAACTGATCTGCTTCCACTAAGCAGATCACAGAGCTCTGATTCGCCACCACCGAGCAGGTCCGGATCACGGAACCCCAATTCGCCACCACTGGCCAGGTCCGATCTGCTACCTCCGAGCGGATCAAGTAACCTCAATTTGCCACCACCGGGCAAATCAAATCTGCTGCCGCTGAGCAGAACTCTCCACGTGCCACCACCGAGCAAGACTGATCTGCAAAAGATTGCAGATTTATCAAAGAGAAAGAGGTTGGCTCCTTGGTCATCTGAACAACCACGAATCCGCGCCAATTGCGGAAAAGAAAAATTCACGATGTGCACGGAAATTGGCGCGATTAACAGCCACGGATCTGCGCCAATTCAGTCGCGATTTCGTTGGCGCGCTTATCAGCCTCAAACCCGCGCCAATGGGCGCGTCTGTTGTATAAGAAATCGCGCCAATTGCTGCTTCTTCTGAAAAATTGTGCTCAAACTCTTTCTTCAGCTCAGAGATGATCAGTCATCTGATGCCTTTCGCTCCAGGTGTTACTACAGTTCCACCTGATCACACAAATACATTTACATGCTCTCCTACCACTACAGATGTGTATCTAATGATACATCCCTAAAAAATTTTTTGAGGCTATCTCTACCCTAAGCTCTGATAACAAGATAAAAAATCAAACTTTGAATTAAATGAAGGAGTTGCAGCTCGCAGGTGTGTAAAACACCTGGAGACTGCACTCAAACAAAGAGGAGACTCTCTCTCTCTCTCGTTCACTCTACATCACATCAAATGAATATTACAATATTAAATACATCACTGAAAATTAAGTATTTGCAAACAACCTCCTAAATTCTAAGAACAACTCCTAAACTAAAAAGATGCGTTACAACCACATAACCATTTCTCCATTATTTTTAACTTTATCTGCAACTCTTTTCATCTATATTTTTCCAGACAACAATTTTGGATGCTCAAAAAACCCTAATAACCCCAAACCGTTTACAATTTTGGATGCTCATGAACGCTGAATTACATTTTTTACCCATTTTTCATGGTTATTTTTAAATTGATTACTACTTATAATTTACGAGTTCGAACTGTACACACTACTTTCAGTGTAAGAACCAAACTATTTTCTATATGATTAATAGCACACCTCTTATTAAAGAGCAGCACAAATAGTCTGCCTTTAAAGTAAAGCGAGAGGGTTTGGTACAATGTTTGAAAGCTGAATATGCAAAAATAGAGTCGTTGAATTTCCATTTGCAATTCTTCCGGACACCCAATTTAAACATTTTCTCACACTCCTTTCATCTATATTTTTCTTTTTAACGAAGGCAAAGAACTCAAGAAACCCTAATAACCCCAAACTGTTTCCAGACAACAATTTTGGATACTCATGAATGCTCAATTACATTTTTTACCCATTTTTCATGGTTATTTTTAAAGTGATTACTAATAATAATTTACAACGAGTTCGAACTGTACACGCTACTTTCAGTGTAAGAACCAAACTATTTTCTATATCATTAACAGCACACCTCTTATTAAAGAGCAGCACAATAGTCTGCCTTTAAAGTAAAGCGAGAGGGTTTGGTACAATGTTTGAAAGTTGAATAAGCAAAAATAGAGTCGTTGAATTTCCATTTGCAATTCTTCCGGAGGAGGAGTATCGGGCACCCAATTTAAACGTTTTCTCACACTATCTGTGAAGTTCCTTTCACTGGGAATGGATGTTCTTTTTGTGAAATCTTGATCTTGTCATTATTGTCACTTCACGCAACAACTACTCTATATGGTTCTCAACTTTTATAGACTGCATGAATCAATGAATCAGTTTGGATGAAAAAAACTGCGTTGTCTCTGTTGGCCCTAAGAGTCTAGAGATATAACATGCATTTCCTACATAACCGTAGTATAAGTGAGCTCTGCCATCATCGTATAGTTACTGCAAGTATTTATTTTGGCAAACCACAAACCACAAACCACAAAGTAAGGGTCATGGCAATGGAGGTAGACAGATGCGCATGTGAACATGAACGTTTTGAGTTTTTCACAGTTGGTTTTTGTGAAAGCGTAGTGCTCTGAATCATGAAGTTGGATGTCCGGTGTTTATGCTTGACTTGATGTAACAATGAAGGTAAATAATTGTACTCAGAATTTAAATACATGGATATGAAGTAAATAAAGTTGTGATATTCAATGTTTTAGACAAAAATGAAATTAAATGGTTTAAAGTCTGAAAGTGAGATTGGGTAACATAACACGTGTCTCATAGTTTAAATATATATATATATTTTTTTCATGCAAAGTATTTTATATTTATTATAGATATAAAGTAAACATAATTAGGTATCATATTTTATATGATGATTGTGAGAACTTAGTCAATTATGCCTAAGGCACATTTTATAATTCAGTGTGAAAAAGGTGTATAGTTTTTTTTCCATGTTCAATCATTTCCAATTTTTACATTATAATAAAAATTACAATTTTAAAAATATGATTTTTTCAATATCTCATAAATTTAAATTTAAATAAATTTATATTAATTTAAATTTAAGAGTTAGTTAAAATCCTTTCTACTTTAAGTAAGAGTGCAATACAATTTAAAATTAATTGTTTTATAGTCACGAAAATGTTAATATTATATATAAATATTTAAATATAGTAATGTAATACTTATATTAATAAAGTAAAAAATATTGATAACAAAATAAAATATCATGTAAGCCATAAATAAAATACTTCAATTATTATCTAAATTTTACATACAATTGATGAAAGGTATTTAAAAATAAAATAAAATTAATTTTTCAAAGTAAAAACAAATTAATTTATTTTTTAGTTCTAGGGAAATATTTAATTACTCCATTATTGAATATAGAGTTTGACAAATGGCATGTAATATTGATTATGCATGATGTGCAATTTATTATATGTTTAGTTGACATGTAACATTTAAAACAAAATTATATTAATAGCAAAAAAATCTTTTACTGTTAGTTACAAATAACATAACTTTATATGAACTTTATATAAAGAGAAATAAAATAATTATAATTAAATATTTTCTTATATTTTCACTTTCAGTGATGTGTAATTTATTTCATTTTTAAGGTGGAGTTCATATATAATATTTAAAATATATTAATAAGAAAAGAAAAAGAAAAGTTTAATGCTAGTTATAAATCAAATAAGTCCTGCCCTATTTAAAATGGATTTGACATGTAACATTTTAAAACGTATTAATAACAAATTTAATTCAATGTATGTGTCTATGTAAAGATAGAGACATGTAACATTTAAAAAAGTATTAATAGCCAAAATAATTCTATATATCATACAAAAACAAGTGAAAATTAAAAATTTCTTATAATTCAAACATTTTATTAGTGTGTTGTTCAAAACTACGATAGGACCATATTAATTCTAGATATACCAAGAGTAAAGAGGAATCAATTTTCTCAAAGTGAAAACATTTTCTATTTTGCACTCAAAAAGAGGTTTGCATATTGATCATGAATTAAAATGGATCTATGTTGGTTCTAACTTGTGTTCTTAGCTCTTCAAATTACATATAATACTTTACATACAATATAAAAGGGTAGATTACCTATAAAGGTAAGTGTTTGGATCACATGAGGGGTTTTTTAAATAATTAAAAAAAATGGAAGGAAATTTATTAAGTGAATATTTCATATAAATTTGGATTTGGTTTGGTGAACTAATTAAATTTCAATTTCAAGGAAATTTACTTTGTAATTTATTTTTAAATTAGCAAGGTGGCATGGCTGCCCAGTGAATGTATTTACATCTGAGTGGGAGGCATGAAAGAGGTAACGAATTTTAAACATCTGCTACTTCTGGAGTGAAGGTCTGGTGGGCATTGTTTGTTATTACCTAACAAATTATCACCTAGCAAGTTCTAACTAGGTGGATCAAAATATACCATGTAGGATTAATTTTACAATAGTATAATCACTTTTACCATAAAAAATAATTTAGTAAACAATTTTTATTAAATTATATCTGATTAAAATAAAATAGAAAACCATGAGAATAATTGAATAAATCTTATCTATTTAATTTTCTCTAAAAAAAATTATTAAATCATTATTTGATAATTATTTCTTAAGACATTTACTAAATCACATTGGAATAATTAAATAAATGACTATTTATTTATTATTCCTTATTCTTATTTTTGGAATAATGTTAAACCATTATTTAATAATTATTTCAAATTCACATTTTTCTTAATCCTCGCAAAGTGATTAATAAATTATTTTATTTATTAATTAATTCAACCATTTTCTAAATAAAGATATTTGACAATTTTGAATATATTTTCCCTCTCCAAAAAATATAATAAAATATTATTGGTCCGAGATCCTCTAGATGACAGTGATTACGCATAGGGGCATGTGGGCCCCTATTTTTTGTATGGAGTATGCTATGAGCATGTCATATGTATTCAGAATAGTGGACTCCAAACATTATATATTGGATATTATGATACATAATATGGTTATGCATCTTTTGTGACGATTGTGGTTCAACATTTGGTTATGTTATGAATGTCTTCTTATATATGCACGTTATAAATGTCAATTTAGAATGTTATTTGGAATGGTATCTACATAGTTATTTTGTGCTCTAGGAACATGACTAAATGTAATGGATTCAAATTAACATGCCAAACACTTAACGCGTAGATATTTTCTAAAAAGGACAGGATTACGCACATGATAAACATTGTTCAATTGCATGAAAAGTAGCAAGGAATCAAGAAAAACATGAAGGTGGAGGATGCCATGATCAAGGGCATTGGATAACAAACCTATCACTGCATCAAATGGCCTAAGCTACCGAGACTAGATTCCTGGAGAAGCGACTTGCAGCATCGGCATAACCGATATGTGGTGTGAAAGATCGATACATATGAAAGATGCAAGAAGACAATGAATGAGATGTTGGGGAATGCAAGCAAACTAAATGCAAAAAGAAAAAAGGACATGCATTTCGATGGGAAATGCTATGGGTAAAATTTCTTTAGGTAGAGTGCATTGCGAGGGTTAGGAAGGATTTCTCATTCTGCACCCACTAAAAGGTATGCCCCCTTTCCCAAACACTTATGAATGATGTAAGGACCGAGCCATAATGGTACAAACTTCCCATGCCCCAAGACATCATCAGCTTGGTCAAAGACGAGTAAGAGGAGCTACATAAGGTATCTTCATGAGAGACAAGTTTCACATACCCATCATCAAAAAGGGGAGATGCATGACTAGTAGATGTAACATCTATAGATGTTGAGCCTGAAGTGCTCGCTGAAGAAAGTTCGATCGAACCATAATAGGAAATGTCAAGAGAGTCCCAATAGATTGATCCCATGGATGATGACAGGTAGAGAATAGGTGCAGAACTATCTGTCATCTCGACATCAAGAGGGGGAATAATAATGGTGGGTTGGGAAACCTCTTATTCCATCATAACAGTGGGACTAGAACCCACAGGTAGAGGGGAAGTGGAGCCACTACGAGTGACATCTAAATTTCGAAGCACTTGAAGTGTATCACGAAAATCTTTGAGACAGGGACAATGATGATAATAATGGCCATAATTATCACTTAAAGCACAAGGGTGATTCATGTGCAAGGATCTGTTCTTCTTAGTTGACTCGAGTAAGGTGACATGGACCTCAGGAATGTTAGAGTTAGGAAAGGTATCGAAAACAACATTCTTGATATGAGGGAGCTCAGGAAAGTTATTGGTGGCATGCCCAACAATATCACACAAAGCACATGGAGGAGCAGGCTTTGGTGGTTTAAGAGGAACTGGAGTTGTTTGGGGTGCCTTGTCTCTTGGTCCCTTCTTCTTGGCTTTGTTCCCCTCACCAGATGCTTTCGCAACAGGAGTGGTTTTCTGTTGAGGTTTTTTTGGAACTGAAGCAAAGGAAGGGGTAGGAACAACAGGTTGAACTGGGGTCAAAGCTGTGTAAGGTTTGAGTTTATTAGAAGGAGTATTTGCAGGAGGATCAATGTACCATACTGGGATCCCTAAGGTAATGTTAGGCAGACTCAAGGAATCCATAACATGGGTAGAAACAATTCCAGGTGGTGGGACTAAGAAACATATCTCACCATAAGGGTAATGACCTAGGGGAACTGCTCTTGGATGGTTAAGACCTAGGGGAAGAGTTCCTAGCTGAAAAGTGTCAGGAGAGATATCAATAGAAGGAAATTGGCATGGAGGAATTGTACCTGAAGGTTGGGTTGAGTTAGGAGTAGGAGATTGCAGAGATGCTGGCTACTGTGAAGGCATACCAAACTACTTGTGGGCAGTGTGTGATGCCTGAAGCATGCAAACACTGGACGAGCTATGCTCATAAGGGATAGGGAGCGGGCCATAATAAGCCTTAAGCATCGTGGAATCTTTATAGACTCCAGGAGACATATTGGTAAGGGAAGTGGTAGTTTTATTTCCATTCATTGATAAGATAGTGTTCTGAGGAGATGTTTGATACTGGGGGTCATAGTAAGTCAATTGATCAATAGTGATGATCCTTCCATCGTGAGGAAAGCACATCTTACGAAAGACATAGGATGTGACAGTGGGCATGAAATAGATATAACTATGACCCAACGAAATGTTATAATATAATGGGGTGTTAATGACTTCAATATCAAATAAGACAATCTTTCCAACAACATTAATGGGACAGTTTGCGATACAAATTGAGGGGCTTCAAGGGATGACTGTCCCAAGCACGAAGAGTGATAGTGGATGGGGACAAGTTAGGGGAACCAGGTTGCTTCCAAACACTAACGTCCATCACACAAGTGGAGGCGCCTTCATCTATGATACACTATTGGATCGTGATGTTCTTTATGGAGAGTGGTATTTGAAAGGAAATTGAGGAAGGAATAGGGGTACGTTCCGTTTTTTCAACATGATAGACAAGAAGACAATCGTCAGAGGGATCCATAATGCCTAAAGTGGATAGTAGAACTTTCCATTGGGATGGGCACATTTGTAAGACTTCCAACATTGAAATGGCAGCACGAGACTACGCCAAGTCACCTATTATGCTATAGGTATGAGCGGCTTTAGAAGAGGCAACATTTCAACATAATGGACCTTTGGGAATCTTGCAGGGGACGTTGACTTTAGGTAGAAGGATCTGCAAGGTGTAATTTTGTGATGACAGAAGCTTAGTGGAAACTTTGGGTTTGGGATCAATCATTGAATTGAAAGGGGGCTTGTCATATTCGCATAACTGAGTCTGAAGGTTAACTTGTTCAGTGTTGAATTTGTCGGAATTCATCATGAGGATCTAGTAATTATTCTAGCCAGATTGTGAAGTTGGAGGAGATGCACTACCTTGTATGGGTTGAGAAGCTACATATTCCTAATGGGGAAAATGATGAGTAAGCACAGTTGGTTGTGATGAAGTAGGGGGGAGGAGGTGGAGTAATGGGTTGAGGTCCTCTAGAAGCAGGTGCTTAAGCTTCCCATGCTTGGTGCATATGAGGTAACATTGGACACTTGTGATTATAATGTCCAAATACTTTGCAATAGACCCAAGCTTTATTTGTACGAAGAGCCTTATTTTTCTTGGGTTGTCCGCATTGCTACTGGGTTGCGGGAATAAGCTGGTAACCCTTAGGGGAATAAGGTGGAGGACCCTAGCTTCCTTGGTTACCTTGAGATGGTTGGTTCTAGTTACCCTTCCCCTTATTCTGTCGCTTAGGGTTGGGGGATTGGTTGCAATCTACTGAGCATACACTTGACCTTGAGGAGGTGGTTGTTGTTGTGGCAGAGGTGGAGGAGGCATGGGAGGTTGAGGCACTAGTGCCAGAGGGTCTAGAGCACTATGTTGTGCATAAGGATAGAGAGAATTAGCAGAAACATTGGGATAACCAAGTGAAGCGACGACTAGCCTGGCATCGATGAATGTGGATGGGAATATGCGTATGGCATGCCTGAACCTTGGTAAGTGTTGCCATGGGAAGGAGTAGGAGGGGGATATGTGTAAGTGGAACTAGTCCCCCAAGGTTAACCATAATTCATATCAGGTTAAATATATGATGGAGGTGGAGGGTGTGAGATAGATCCAACTATACTGTTAGCCGCATGAGATGCCCCCGGTGCATTAGCATCACTAGGCCAAGGAAGATCGGGAAGGATAGTATAAACATATCCTAATTATGCATAGATCATGTTATATTTCAAAGCTATTTGGAGCACTTATCCCTCATACTAGGTGTTATAGACATATTTGGGCACTTCAAACCCAATCACATATGTCGATAAACCAAGGGCTCTTTAACCCCTAAAAATGTTGTTTCATACCCTAAAGGATCATGGTCAACTGATTACCTCATTTCACAGAAGTTCCACCTGAAAAACCACTCAGAACTGGCAAAAACTGGACCATACTGACTGCTCCATGGTCAAGGTGCAATGCATATTGGCTACTACACTAGCCAAGTGAGATGCATATTGAAAGAGCCTTCTGTGGGGTGCGATGAGCGAGAATGGACAAATGGCAGAGACAGTTTGCTAAGTGGATGCTCATAAAATCTTCTAGAAACTTCTCTTGTGACACTTGCCTCTCTGAATTCGCCCAGGGATGAGTAAGAGATCAATGAAATCTCCAAGTGGAACCAAGAACTATCAGTGGAATGACACTAACCAAAAACCCAGAGCTGACTCACCCCCATGCAAGACATCTATAAATGGATCCCTCATCTAAGAGATCTAGAGGCTATAATTTTGTAATTTGTAAGGAAGTGTTGTTGGTTTATCTTTGAGAAGAGGCATCGCATTGTTGGGTGATATTTCTTTTCATGAGGTGAAGACGGCTTTAATGTTCGGAGGATGATGCTGGATCAAACAACTGGGTTGTAATCCTCTCTTCTACTACTATTAATAAATTTCTTTGAGTTTTCCTCCATATAATCGTGTATTTGTGAATCTTGTTATTTGTGAATGCAATTGTATGGTCGATGTATTTCTGATTCTGCATTGTTTATGATATTATAGATCTAGATGCTTTGATGGTGTTTTGTTACTTTGACTCTATAGGTATTCTCTAAAGCGGGACAAGTAGGAGAGGAGTGCAAGCTCTATCAAGGGAGAGGGAAATTAGGGAAGGAGTCAAGCAGAAGATCCAGGTTGGTCCCCTTTGCTTCTCTCTTATCTATCATACATAAAGGAAATCGAAAATTGCTTTGATCATTTGTTTCTAAGATAGCTACCCATCTTAATGGGACTAGCAGATCGAAAAGACACTAGTTTTCCCAGAAACAAAATGGCGACTCCACTGGGGAGTGAATAGTTTGTTTGTTTGTTATTGTTGTTTGCTTTATAAACTATAGACGGAGCCTAAAGTTAGCTAGATAGCCTTCGAACTGCTCTTGCTATGCAATTGCAAAGTAGATGAATGCCGCTTTAGTCAATCTCCTGGTTGGTTTATGGACTAAACATTTGACTTACAAGAATTCTAAGCACCCTTTTGGTAGCTCAATAACCTCATAATATCATACCCCTGTACTTTGTTCTTTACTGTTCATAATAGCTCAGCCTAAATCCCTGAACTCAGCTGCAAATTTGACCAAAAACCCAACTCAGTTTTTCTCTCTGGCCCATCGCACTATCTGTAACTGGAAGCCTGTACACATCACACCTCCCGTGTGTAGCAGGTGAGATTCATCCCTGTTTCTCTTAAGGACAGGTGCGATGACTGAGTAGTCCTATTTCTCTCCTTGAAATTTGGTTTTTTGTCCTTGTTTTCAGCTCTGTTTGATTGTGTTGCTGCTTATGATCAGTATCTCATTGCTGAAGCCTCCTTCCTTTACATTGTTCAGCCTCCATTGATTAGGATTTGTAAATGTTTTTATGTATTTGTCCATCATTTACAGTCCTTCTTTGTCAGAAGTAGCTTAAATCAAACTGTTGTTTTGATGCAAAAAGTGTCGTAACTATCATTTTGAGTCAAAAAGAAGAGTGTTGTAAAGTCTTCCTCCTCTAGATAGTCGATTGTACTTTTTTCCTTGTATTTGATTTGAATTGTTAATATTTTAAGTGTCGAAAGTAGTTTTCTATTCGAAATTGAAAAGTGTTGTTTCAGTCCTCCTTTCATTTTGAAAAGAAATTGTCGAAATGTCGCTTTGAAGAAAATATTTTAGATCTATACTTATTTTTCCTTTTTGGCATTCTCACATTAAGGAAACAAAAAACAAATACATGCATTTGCATTTGCATTTAGATTGTGTGTGAAAATGATTTAGGAAAAGTGCATTTAGTGTGTGCTCTTTGCTCTCCGTTGAAAGAATCGTAATCTTCTTTCCTTAGTAGCTAGGATTTTCATTTCTAAAAGAAAATAAATGACTGTTTATCATTTTAGATTGCATATTTAGGAATTTTACATCTACATCATGCGGTGAACCTTGAAAGAAAAACTTCTAAACAAGATCAAATCTAAAATAAATCTCAATGAACATAAAAACACTTTGGAACCTAATGCAACACATCTAGAAGTCTAGGCTAGAGACGTGTTCCAGCGTCGGAAAACCTAGTAACTATCGTTTTCATCGAAGCTTGGGTGATTCCTCCTCTTTGATATGACAAGTGCTAGTAGGGACTTGTGCTCCCCGTACCATCGAGTATATATTGGGAGACCACAATAGGCTGATATCCTTTATCCATAGGAAGCCGTGTCTGCCACCCTATCGATCGCAATGCACTGAAGACAACATTCGGGAAGATTGACTGTCATATATAAGTCCTTGGTAATTTCTCTTTAATTTACCACCAAGGTGTATATTGCAGTTTTGCGATTGGTTTGGTAATCCCTCTGTCTAGATTTCCAGAGTAGTCACTTTCGTTCCTTTTCGACTCCTTAAAAGAAAAGGTCCATCTTAGCACTTGTCACTTCAGGCTCATTAAAAATTGAAGGGGACAAGAGTCATCTTTAGCTTTTTCTCAACTCCTAAAAATTGAAAAAGAAAAGTTGCGTCAAAGCGTTAATAAAATTTATTTAAATTGGAATAATATCTCTATTCCTTCTTTGATCTTAGGTTGAAATAATGGAGTCCACCAATCAAGGAACCCCTCTTAGGGGAAATCCTAGTCCTTTCTCTTCTTGGGGAGATATTGGTGCTCCGTATATGGCTACATTGTCCCTTCCAGGAATCACAATTGGCCTGCCAGTATGGCTATTCTCAACCTCTGTCATTCAAAATACCATGATTCCTTAGCAATCGAATCAGCAACCAGATGATACTGAAGTTGTCCCTTCACCTTCTACTTTGATTGTTTCTCCCTCCCCTTCTTCCTCTTCGCTTGGTGAAACTAGTGATACTAAAAACCAAGTAGCTGAGAAGAAGAAGAAAGGGAAGGAAAAGAAGAAGAAGAAGTCAGTTAAGCAAGGGGGCAACCATGCATCATCCGGTGAAAATCCGCACACCAAACTTTCCAAGCACAGATCTCCATGCATAATTTGCAAGGGAGACCACCTTCATCAAGATTGTCCTTACATTCTGCGGATATTGAGAGAATGGTCTCGCCATTCACACCATCCGATGTCATCAACCTCTGGTAATCAGGTTGACAACACACAATCAACTAGTGAAATTGAAGTCAATGGATAGAAAGGAAAGGTCAGATTTCCATGTAGGTTATGTGAAGGTAATCATGCTCTTCACCATTGTCCTTTTTTGGACGAAGCCAAAAGTGTCTTGGATAACCGTCCTACTTCACCGCAGCGACTTCCACCTGGATACAAGAAACTCTCACCAAGTTCGTCGCTAGTTGAAAACCCGACTGGCGTAACTCAATTGTCGGTCGAAATGCCTATCGTTGAAAGTGAACCTTCTGAGTCCATACCGGACCAAAGTCAATAGGTTGAGATGGCATTCGACCCAGTCTTGCCTTCAGAAGGTCCACCTTCAGATGATACTATTTCCAAAGAGAATGAAAACGATGTTGTTCAAATTCTTTTTGTTAATACAAAGTCTGATGAACTTGGGGGCAATCCACCCATTCCTTTACAATAGGAGGAAAGTCCCCTAGTTTAAGGGGTTCATTCAACCGTTTATCTGATACCCCCTCCAAACAGTCTAGTCATTTCCTTCGATTGGAATCAACTAGCAAGACCCCGCCTTCCATCTAACGTACCGTTCCGGATCATAGTACAAGTTTACAAAATGATCGTGCCTGACACTATCATAGATGAAGGGGCTTCAGTGGGTATCCTTTCCTCAACTGCTTGGAAAGTGCTTGGTTCTCCATTGCTTCTGCCTGAGACAAAATTTGTCAGGCTTTAACAAAGGAACCAGTCGACCGTTAGGGATCCTTCCGAAGTTGCTGATAACTTTGAAAAGGAAAACCGTTCACTTGAACGTGATGGTAGTCCAAGGACCATTAGATTACAATCTACTCCTTGGGCGTGACTATGTTTATAGCATGGAAGATATTGTTTCCACACTCTTTCGAGTGATGTGTTTCCCGCATGAAGGCCAAATGATGCAACTTATCAACCAGCTTTCATTTCTTGGTTCAAACACAGCTACAAGTCAAACATCATCCCTAAATGGTCACTTTGCGTCGAGAATGTCTCTTCAACCTTCATTCCATCCACTAGATTGCGACAAATAGTTTGGTGAATGTAACGAAGCTTAGGGGGCATGAACCCTAGTCTGCTTCGACAGACGAACCTAGCTAAAAATATAGATTTCCTTGTAGGTTATGGGATCGGATTGAAACAATCATTTCCTTGTAGGTCATGTGATTGGTCTGAAACACCATTTCCTCATAGGTTATGTGATTGGAAGCTCACACCATTCACCTTTGTTTATTTCGATGGACAAAGCCAAGGAAGTGTTTTTGTCTAACCACTGATAAAAACAATCCTGCCTAACCGCGGGAACTTCCATATGATGACTTGGAGACTCTCCTTTTCTCAATACCTGGGGGCATGCAAAACCTTTGTATGCAAGCGAAAAATGACCAATTTCTTTTTTTAGCTTTTTAGCGTTTTTAGCTTTTTATCTTTTTAGTTCAACTTCTTAGGTTAGGTGATTGGTCTGATCCACTATTCACCTTTGTCTGTAGCGCGCAGACGAAGCAAAGGAAGGGTTGTGTCTAGAAGAAAGACAAAACCATCCTACCTAATCTCAGTAGTTCCTTAGCTTTTAGTGTAGTTAGCTCTGTAGTTTGGTCGTTTCTAGCCTACATAAAAAGGCAATGAGCACATGTTATCGTAGAGTTCAAGCTCAATAAAAAATAAACCTACCAATGAGAGACATCTTTAGACTACTGGTATGAGCAATGTTTCTGCAAGGTTCAAGCTTGTTAAAAAATAAACCTACCTCTGAGCATATGTTAACGCAAGGTTCAAGCTCATTAAAAATAAACCTGCCTTCAGTAAATGATCTCTATGATTGCCATGCTATCAGCCTTTTGAGCCTTGGTTGTGTTCTTACCATCACCTCCATTCTTTTGGCCGATCATACGCTTCCACTTGATTGTTTACCCTTTTGAGGAATAGCTACGACAAGTGGTTCTATTAGCCACCCTCTTCACACTGCCATGTTTTGAGAAGTTCCAAGCTTAACCGGAATCAATTGCTACCCAAAAACACCACTCGTTCCTCAAAAACGAGTCTCTTTTAAACTCTTTTTAGACTAGTTAAATATAAAAATATTGTTGAGCTATTGGCCTTTCTAGCTCGTTAAAGTAAGGGGAAGCGCCATCCCTCCTGTATTTTAATCTTTTTGGACCTGAGGGATTATCCCACAAAAGGATCAAGTGCTTGTCTTTTTCGGCTCGCTAAAGCGATAAAAAAGTTATCCCTTTCGTATTATTTTATACTTTTTCAGACTTAAGGGATTATGCTACGTAAAAGGATTGCTGGAATTTCCTTTTCATCCCTTTTCAAACTCTCTAAAAAGGACCGAGTTGTCTTTGTCATTAAAATCTTTAAAACAATAGCAACAAACTTGTCCATCCAGACAAGAATGAGTCTCACTGTCGCTAGGCTCGCTAAAACATAGCGATAGGTTTTCCCAAAGGGAAAATTATAGAACAAGCATATGTTATCCTCCTCAAGCTTGACAAAAATAAAGAGGTACTGGTCAGCAATGACTGGGGAAAAAAGGGAAGAAAACTTGAAGAATTTTATTGGTAGCAGGTCACTCTTGAACATGACACTTTCACTCCATCACCATGATTGAGTCAGGTTGGGTTATTCCATTCACTGGTCATATCACCATTGGTCCTCCGTACCATCCATCTATTGGGGTTAACACTACCAATCCATCTCAATGTCATTGACATGTTCAAGAGAAGTCGTTAGAGAATTCACCATCCAACTAATGCCTCATCCACTGCAATACCTTCACCCTCCACTTTTCATGACCGCCATTCCTGAACCTTGTATCATCAGATCGTTTTCACCCCTAGAAAATCATTTGCTTTGTTTCGTGTCATAGATGTGGGATACATCAAAGCCCTCCTACGACAGAGTCACTTCATGTCTACATCAGCTCATTATCCAAGAAGTTGACTTAGAAACAACCCTTTCAGTACTTTGAAGCTTGCATGCCTTAATGGCAAGTTTTTCACTTCTGGCGACAGGTTTACATCAATGGCCTTCGACCGAATGATTTTGCATGGTGTTTGACATCGACTCATATATTCACACCACGTGAATTGTACTGTAGTACCTTGAGGGTCATTATCATTATCGGTGATTCCTTCGGCGCCTGTTAACAGCTGACATCATTGGCTGGTAATCAAGTGATGTCTTTCCATGTTTGACTTCAGAACATCTTTTCACATGGATCCACTTGTACATTGAGCGAAGATTGAACGAGTTTGAAGACCCTGGATCTAGTTTCATCCATCCGGGCTGCGATATATTTAGGAAAATAAAGGCATCAAATTTACACAGAAGCTACACAGATGATCATCCAAGCTAAAGGATGATGACTCTACATATAAAGAATCACTAGTCTGCAACAACAGACGATTATCTGTTCTATGTACATGAAGATGAATTTATAAATCTGAGCATGGGAATGCCCGCCTCAGCTAGATCATGAAAGAAAATATGATGATGATGTTTTGTACTGTGTCTTATACAGGTCACCTTCCAGTTCGAATACCTTGAATCCTCATGATAAAGAATTTCACCCGACATCAAAAGATTTACGACCTCATGCTTTAGGGGGCAACTGTTATAGACATATTTGGGCACTTCAACCCCAATCACATATGTTGATAAACCAAGGGCTCTTTAACCCATAAAAGTGTTGCTTCATACCCTAAAGGATCATGGTCAATTGATTACATCATTTCCCAGAAGTTCCACCTGAAAAACCACTCAGAACTGGCCAAAACTGGACCATACTGACTGCTCCATGGTCAAGCTGTGACGCATACTGGCTACTACACTAGCCGGGTGTGATGCATATGGAAAGATCCTTCTATGGGGTGCGATGAGTGAGAATGGACAAATAGCAGAGACAGTTTGCTAAGTGGATGCTCATAAAATCTTCTAGAAACTTCTCCTGTGGCACTTGCCTCTCTAAATTCGCCCAGGGATGAGTAAGAGATCAATGAAATCTCCAAGTGCAACCAAGAACTATCAGTGGAATGAAACTAATCAAAAACCCAGAGCTAACTCACCCCCTTGCAAGAAATCTATAAATGGATCCCTCATCTGAGAGATCTAGAGGCTGGAATTTTGTAATTTGTAAGGAAGTGCTATTGGTTTATCTTTGAGAAGAGGCATTGTATTGTTGGGTGATCTTGCTTTTCATGAGGTGAAGAGGGCTTTGATGCTGGATCAGACAGCTGGGTTGTAATCCTCTCTTCTACTACTATTAATAAAATTCTTTGAGTTTTCCTCCATATAATCGTGTATTTGTGAACCTTGTTATTTGTGAATGCAATTGTATGGTCAATGTATTTCTAATTCTGCATTGTTTATGATATTATAGATCGAGATGCTTTGATGGTGTTTTGTTACTTTGACTCTACAGGTATTCTCTAAAGCGGGACAAGTAGGAGAGGAGTTGCAAGCTCTATCAAGGGAGAAGGAAATTAGGCAAGGAGTCAAGCGGAAGATCCAGGTTGGTCCCCTTTGCTTCTCACTTATCTATCATACATAAAGGAAATCACAAATTGCTTTGATTGTTTGTTTCTAAGATAGCTACCCGTCTTAGTGGGACTAGTAGATCGAAAAGACACTAGTTTTCCCGGAAACACTAGGGGAAGTGGGAGGCGACATCTTTACCAATGGGGGCCAAAAGTGATTTCAGGAACTAATCCATATAGACACAGTCTTCAAATTCAGGAGCCCTACACATGCTCCTCCTTCTATGCCATTCTTGAACATGGTCAAATAGGTGGGTGGCAGAAGTTTGAAGGAAAGTGGTTAAGATTTTGGTACCAATGTCATATCATAGGGGTAACTTCAAGTATGACATAAAAGCTTTAGCTAGAGTCGTGAAGGTGGAATGGGAGGCATGTAGTTGGTCCACATACCTCTTGGCAGAAACTCTAGTAAGGGTGCGCTGGAAAAGACGAAGGCGAATGGAGTCTTTAGTGATGGAATTAGATGAACACCACATATGAAAAGAGCAAACATGATTTGTGGGATCTTCTCTGGGATTACCTTCAAACTTGGGGATGTCATAAGGAAGCTTGGTAGGCATAACAGGCCAACTGGGGCCATGGAGAAGAGGATTATTGATGAGCTAGCTGAAATCAGGAAGGCTCAATCCAGCCATATAAGGGAGAAATGAGAGGTTAGTGACAATATGAGTAGAGTTTCCACTTGTGGGGTTACCTTGGTTACCACCTTGGTTTCAGATCATTTTTTCTATTGTGTGTGGGTGTCTTATTTCCATTGTTAAGGTGGCCTATGAGTGGATAACTACAAATGTTATCTTTGAAAGTGCATGCTATTTCCATTCCTAATTTCTTGTCAGCTTGTCCATTGAACAATTTTTATTTGAATTTTTTGGTTTGGTAATAATTTCTCCGATGGTGAAACCTCACTACCCATGCTTTCCTCCATTGAGAATTTGTCATGATTTTTTTTCATTCCTTGGTTTCTATATAGTTCATAACTAGAAAACTTTGATGTAGCAACACCCCTTTAGTTGAATCTACCATGTTTGTGTTCCTAACATGCTCATGGTGGAAAGTGGCAACTATGTTCATTAATCTTTCATCACTTCTTCATATCTTGGGAAATTGGTGGTGATTATAGATATGTTGCTTAATGTATCATGAATATTGGCTCTCTCCCTCTACAATTCCTCTATTTTTTGTTTCTTCTATTTAGTTTGGATCTACTTGGTTTTTTTAGTGTTATGTTTTGGAGCTTCACTACAATGATAGAGGTTATAAACTAACTTGTGAATATTTTGAGTTGGTTCAATTTCATTCACTATTAAAGTAGCCTATAAGTGCATGCCTACAACTTTTCTCTTGTAATTTCTATCTCTTTGCACATATTTTGTGTTCAACTCATTATTGTTTGGTTTTTTGGTTTCGTGGTCAATTGCCTAGGGTGTAATGTGATGAACCTTGATTTCCTCCATTGTAAATTTAGTTATGGGATTGGGCGAAAGGGAGATATAGAATTTTGTTTGAAAATTGGCATGGTGTTGAAAAAGGCTATGTGAAGGTAGCTTGGGTGTTATTATTGAAATTATGGTGATTTGCTTCATTCTATGATAAGCTTATTTCTACTAGCACAATTCTCATAATGTATATGAGAGCATTAGTTTAGTGGGCATTGATTACAGTTATTTCCTTGTGCTTATTGGTTGCAAAAAAATTGTGATTCTTAGTTGGATTTGTTGTTTGCAACTATTGATGGTGTGTAGGCTAGTTCATGATCAAGGTTGCACTTCATTGATTTATTTTTCTTAAGAATGAAACTTTGCATGCTAGTAATTGTTGTCTTGAATTTCTATTGTGATTCACCCTTACCATTTTCAATTCTATTTACTTACCTTTGTTATTGGGCTTCATCGTTTGTTGTGGTGGCACTAAGATGCTCAAAGGTGAGGTTTTGAGTCTCGCAAAAAGTCCTTGTCACTATCGGTGGATATTTTTCCTCTATATATTTCACTTAGGATAATTATTTTTAGATTTATGTGGACAAACACGATATAGAGTAAAGGAATCCCTTTAGTTAAGAGGTTGATTTCCATTAAGGGGGTGTGGAGTCAAATGATCATCCAAAAATATATTGAACCTAATACCCCACTAGATTGGATTAGGAAGCCAAATAAATGTCCCCAAAATGCTTATATTCTACGGAAGGAAATGGTTCTTTCTTTCCTTTTCATATGCATTTGGGTAGCATGGAAAGTGGGGATTGGTGAGAGTGTGATAATAGGAGATAATCCATGGGTTGGTTGTTGGAGTGTTTTCAAGCTATCTAGATATCTAATTGATATTATCCTTAAATGACTATTATTTGTCCTAAGAATGGGATAATGAGTGTTTATAGGGCTAGAAGTAAATATAGAAGCTCAATGGGAAGAATTTGTTGTCTACACTAAATAGTAGTCATGTTTAAATAAACTAGATAGAGGAGACTTTAGTTTGTTCCAAAACTCCTACTCTTGGGTTCTACATTCCAATGTGTGATGAGGAGGGACCTAAAATCATATAATGGTGGTTGAACTTGTAGGGAAAATCAATTATTCCATGAAAACAAAAACAAAAATGTCATTTCCTATCATTAATAAGGAATTTATCTAGGAAGTGCTTCAAGGGGTAATAAAAAAGTACTTGAAAAGTGTGTTTTGTGTTTGGATAATGTGGAAACTACTATCCATCCATTAATCTATTGTGAATATGCAAAGTAGGTAAGGGTTGAAATGGAGAGATTTTCAAGCCTCTAAGATGGGTGAAAAGGATATTCAATAACAGATTGTCTTAAAAATTGGATCTTAAATCCTAACTTAAAAGACTACAAAGCTCTCTCTGTAATAATGTTTCAAGGAATTAGGCTTGCAAGAAATTTATTTATATTTGAAAAGATATGCGTCACTCTCTTTCAATATGTTAATTATAGCAATGTTATCCTTAGAAATTTTAGGTCTCAATCTAATTCACCAATGCATAAACAAATTGATCCAACTTGATGTCAGGGTTTCTTTAATGAAGGAAGCTAAGGTTCCCCTTCAAGATAAGGTACTAGACAAATTTTATACTTAAATAATGATCTTATTTCAAATTTAAGGAAAGGGTAAGAGGGGGATTTATAATACGACGATCTTATTTAAAATTGAAGGAAAGGGTAAGAGGGGGACTTATAATATCACGAAGTTGTTAACTTGAAATTATTATTAATGCTTGTTGTTGAAAATAAACGTTAATTCAACTTCTTGGTGATTTTATGGTGATAATCGGATGGTCAAAAAATTAAGATGGTGAATCTGTTTTTAATGCTACTTTTAACTTCACTTTTTTATTTCATGTGTTCAAAGAAAATAGAAAGGAAGTAGATTCCCTCTCAAAAGTTGGCTTATATCTCGTTGTTAGTACTTGGATAGTGCTAGAAACAAAGGATGGCCATACGCATATTATTTTTCTTTCGATTTTTTATTTCTAGTACGGGATGAACCTATGGTGTCTATCGTTGCTATGAGTAGGCTATTGTTCACCTTAAATTTTACATGGCATAATGATATGGCTATTGTAAGGACACTATATGCTTTCATTAAATGATATTGTATGCTCTCCATGTTCAGAAAGCTTTGATATTATTGTGACGTCTTTCATGTTGTTTGAGTAGGTTGGTAATAAATCTATTATATTGTTGTGACATTTTTCATGTTGTTTGAGTAGGTTGGTGACAAATGCATGTGGGCTTCTTTTTATTTATCCTCCCTTATTTGTCGGCAGATTTTGAAGACCTTATACAATATATTTCTTTTTATATAAATAAAATTGGATTTTTTTTTGTAATATAAGTTTTTTTTATTATAGGGAAAATTACATAGTTTTAAATTTTTTGTTAGCCTTTAATTTGTTGTTAGGAAAACCAAATTATTATCGGAACAAAAGAATTTTTTGTCCAAAAAGTTTTATGGTTCAAAATTAAACCAAAATTAACTCATGTTTTTAGTCTATACTAGAGGACATGAAAAAGACCATCTAAACAAAGTTTGGCTACCACCAGAGGCTTATAGAGAATAGAAAACAAAAATGACAAATATTTTCAAACATACTAAGAATTAGGAGGAAATTAAGGCATCTACCTTGATAGGAATCTGTTTTTTCAGGTTATGGATAACCCAAACTAAACATGGTGCCACACCCACTTTAATACAAGCAAATATGATATCCATATCATTTTTTTGCAACTAAATTTCATCCAACATCAATAAAATCTCATCCTTAGTGTTATTTCTCTCCAAAATAACTTTGTCAAAGAGGGATTTGATGTGCCAATCTAGATCAATGTTGTGTAAATATTGGTCTTGATGACCATGGGTATGCCCTATGCTAGGCACATAGTCTACCACTTGAATGAAGAACTATGAATATGGGTGGCATTCATGCGGCCAAACCACTTCATCTTTCATGTCGCAAGCTCTTGTTGGATATCTGGTGGGCTCCAGTATTGTAGCAATAATGCTACAACTCCTGGGGCTTCCTTCTCTAATTTTATCAACCCGGTAGTTCGTAACAAACTTGGAAGCGACGGTGCCGTATGCACAAGTACTAGCTCTTGTCGCAGCTGTCACTTGGTCAGCTGGCACAAGTCCGCTAGGGCTCAAGCCAACTTCTATGAGTTTTCAGAAGAAGCTTTTTAACCGATGAATGAAAGCTATCTCAAAGGAAATTAACCTACTGCAGGAAGGAACTGAAAGCCAACAAGGAATGAAAACCCTAGCAAACCCTAATTCTACCAGCTAGTCCTACTGATGCAAAGGTGGGAATGCAAAATACTGGAAGAGGTGCCATTACTTCTAGGAAGGTGAGATGCATGTGTCTAGACTACTTTGATCTAAAGAAAGCATATTTTTGTATTTTTGTTCAAGTTGTTGGAATTATTATGTGTGTGCTTCTAACAGGGTCTTGACTGTGCAGGGATAGATCAAGGAGGGAGATGCTTGGAAAAGGTCAGGAAGGCTCAGAGAGGGTCTAAGGGATCCCTAGCATCCTTTCAGAGAAGTTCATAAAGTTCAGATGCTTGGCAACCGTGTTTACAAGCTTCTACAGGAAGTCTGCAGGGGTTCTACAGGATGTTCAGAATTTCTACAGGAAGTTCACTAATTCCTACAGGATGTTCTGCAATAGGATTTTTGGGTGATGGATGAGTGGAAGAGGATAGATGGATGGACAGGGAGGTAGGAGGGGAGCTTGTGATGGCTTATGGACAGAGAGATGAGATGAAGAGGGGGTGTGCAAAGCTGGTGGGTCTAGAGAAGGTTAGAGGAGATGGAAGGCCGAAAAGGTAGAGTCACGTGGGTGATAGAAGAGTTAGGAGGCAAGTGGTCTATCTGAGGGATGAGTGGATGGCCTAGACACGGCTTAGAAGGATAAGGGAATGAGGGAGTAGTACTGCACAGTGTAAATGAAACAAATCATCCGTGTCTTGCACAAAACCGAGATTTCATCAACCTATTCTAACTGTTTTTATAAAAGTACAGAACAGCAACGTGATTTTGTAAGGAAACTCTTGCATGGTACTAAAACAAAGATTCATTCCACAAGATCTAAACGCATGGATGCTGCTACAACTGAGGACATTGCATCAAAGCTTGCATGAACATGTAAAACAGTGTTTTTGGTGGGTGGCACGGACTGCAATTCCAATCTCTAAACAGAGGTGGAAGTGAGTGTGCAGTCAACCCTTTTTGGAGCTCTGATTAACTCTAATCTCCTTACTCTAATCTAAACTACTGAAAGCAACTTTTTTCATAAAACTAACCTACTTAATCACACCAAGAAGTTCAACTCAGCAAACTGTGTTTCCAAATGCATGTGAAGGAAAAGAAATGCAATGCTAAAAGAAAAGTAACAATACAAAGAAAGGAGGCCTATTGCTCTCAGGTTGGGCCCAACCCCGAGAGCTATGGCTCCTCTAAGAACTCAGAACTGAACTCAAATCTGCCTGCTTTTCATTAAAAGATAATAGTCATAAGTCTAATAACATGCCAAAAATGGCTTACAAAGAGCAAAACAGAGCTATCAGCTCGTAGTCCAGAATAAACAACAAAGTTTCAAAAGTCCCCATCGAAGGCTACAACCTCATCATTTATACATTACAAGGGCCAAGCTGGCCTCCTACATTAGTGGGGTTTGGTTGTCCAAACTAAGAGTAATCTGCTGCTTTCTCACAATCCATTTGGCTGCCTTCTAGCTCGGTGGTGGTGGCTGTTGGAGCTCGGAGGTTGGGTGGAGATCACGAGGAAGGCCATTCAATGCTGTGGACAACCTTCCTACAAAACCGCAATCCCATCTTGGCTGTCTCCTAGCCCTCATCTGCGTGGTTTTGCTCCATTAAATGTCAAAAAACCTGAAATAAACATGTGTTAGCCACCTAGGAATAGTGACTGCCCTCCTTCATACAAATAACATGAATATACTAAAAAAATGATGCGTAAGTGATGAAAAATGAAGGGTTGAGCAAGGGTAAGTAGGCCAAATGAGCCCAAAATGTTACCAAATTTGGGGCTCATCATCACCCCCCAGCTAAAATGATTGCTCATCCTTGAGCAACTAATCCAGCTCCTCATCCTTCATTGCCTTTACTGCCACCCTCACATCCCAAGCTTCTGCAATAGTGTCCTCCTTACTGACATGGAACCTAGCCTTTATCTCCACCTCTTCCCACTGCTCCTGCTCATCTTTCTCTGCGCTACCTTCCATCAATCCTAAAAGTAGAGGTGGGCTTAGCTTGAGGCCAATCCAGCTGGCCTGGAGGTTCTGCATAGATTTCTTATAGAGGGGCACCCGTACTAGAGCTTCCCTCATTCGAGTTGGAGTATGATACTCTCTGATTTTTAGACTGTGGGCCAATGTATTCCATCGGCGGGTGCAAGCTTGAACACAGTTGTCTCCTAATAGTCTCTCCATATCCTCGAAATGCGCTATGGCCTGGGCCTGCTGATCCATAAATTTCAATGAAGCTTGAGGGTCGGTGGATAAGTGTTGGTGTGCTGATATTAGTGCAGTTGGATCCCTTGGTTCTGCTCTGATTAGTAATGGCTCATTCAGCTCTCGGTTCATGACCACTTTGGCTTCTGCTGCTCTTTTGTCTTCATGGTTCAACCATGAGGCAAGTTCCATTAGCTGCATATCCCCTAAGACCATGTTGGGATCCCATGAAATCACATTAGGAAAGGCCAAATTATGGAGGTAGAACTCTGATAGTTTGGCCTTATCATCAGATGAACTGGTATTGCATAATTCAGTGAACTGCTGCGGGTCTTGGAGCTGAGAGATACCCCTTTGCGCCAATGTATTGATCCGAAATTGTAGCCATTGGTCTCTCAGGTACAGGCCATAGGATTTGGCCGGCTGTCTGCATTGTATAGCATCCATGGCCCAACTCGCCATGCAGGCCAATTGTGCCTCCTTCTGCTGCAGCTGTTGTTTGAGAGCTTGCACCTCAATTTGTGCTTGCAGCTCTGTTTCCTGCAGATGCGTGGTTGGCTCCCCAAGACCGATGTGCAGTTCCTTTTTGCCTTTCTATTCTGCTGTGATGTCCCCGGAGGATGTGCCTGTTCCTCTCCTCAGCTCCTGCAGCTGCAGCCTAAGTTTTTCGTTTTCTTCCTGTAAGAACACTCGTTGGCAATTTGCCACGTGTTTAGCCATAGCTAACTCCCTTCTTACCTCCTTGAGTTGCTCCTCCAAGGGGCCTATGTCCGCCACACCTGTTGATTTGGCTATTTTCATCCACGTGTGTGTACGTACTCTCTCTTCCTCCAATGCAAAGAACAGTGGCACAGTGAATTTCTGTGGTATAATTTTGCCAGCTTCCAAGAATTTATAGTATGAGCTCAGACTTGGTTGAGGGCTAGGCTCCGGAATATGCTCTTTTTCTTCTTCTCTTGGTGGCTCTACTTCGCCCTCCCTCGGTGGTGATGAGGGTGCTTCTCCTTCCATTCTCTCTGTTTCCTTAAGCCGGGCTAAGGTTTCCTGTAGAGCAGCCTCAGCATCCTGTAGCCGAGCTTTTGAAGCCAATTGGTCTAACCTTTCTTTCCAAGTAGTTGTTTTTGGGCTCCCCCTCTCATAGGTGACTGATATCTTTGAGGGGGACCTCTCCTTGGGCGAAGTAGGGGCATCTTCGATAGTGATTGGGCTGCTGGATGGAGGCTGTGGCTTGCCCGTTTTTATTCTCACACTTCTCCTAGCTTTAAAATATAGAGGGGCCTCCCTCTTTCTCTTTTTCTTTGGCTTAGGAGGTGTGCTGAGGGCGGCCAGCACAACTGCTGCCTCCCTTGCAAGAACGTCGGCTTTCTTTTCCTTGGGTTTTCTTTTCTCAGGGCTTCCTGTAGAAGGCCCTTTTTCAGCTGATTTCTGGCTTCCCGTAGAAGCCGGTTTTGTTTTTCCTGTAGAGACAGGTGGCACCACTTTAGTTTTCTTTGCTGAGGGTGTTTTGCTTTTTGACTTGGTCGAGGCTGCTGTCGAGGTGCCTCTGCTGATGTGGACCTGCTCAGTCTTTTCCACCCTGCTTTGTAATCTCTTCTCTCGGGGCGTTAATATGGGTGTGTCCTCTTTCTCTTTGGCACCCTTTTTCTCTTGTTTCTCCTTTTTCTCTGTCTTCAGTGTTTTGGCCGTGGGTCTCTAGCCTTTTTCTTTCTTCCCTGCGGGTACTGACTCCTTCTCCTCGCGGCTGGAGGAACCAAGCTCTTCAGTCAACATTTTTATATTGCCATCCTTGGTCAAATTTCGGAAGGCTTCCCATGAGAGAGGGACTTTGTATGTGTGGAGTGCATCCTCCACGAGGAGCTTAATGAGCCCGTGATGAGCTACCTGGTCTGGTGTGCCTTCTCTAAACTTGGTGGCACATTTAGTCATAGACTGCAGCAGAAACTAGGGAATACTTAATTTGTTCTCTGCAGGTAGGTCCATCTGATGTCTTAATTCTGTGAGTAGCCGAAAATGGTACCCATACACAATGCTAAACCGACCTTCGCAGGTGATGTATTTCATGATTTGGAGGCTGACTTTGCTCCAAAGTGGCAGTAAGCTAGTCCTGCGAACCCCGTTCTTATCTTCTGAGAACTGCTCCTCTGGTGGAAAGAATTCCTTCTTAGCCTGTTGGCCTAATTTCCTCTCTTCTTTGTCCCATGGTACCCCCATTGGGAGCTCGGTAACTCGGCTGATGAACTGTGGGGTGAGTCTGAGACTCAAACCCCTGAAATTGACGGTGGCTAATGTCTTTGATTTCAGCTTCAGAGCCCGCAAGAACTCCTCTACCACCTCATCATCATACCCTTGCAATTTGTCGCAGAACGACATCCATTGCGCGCGGGTGAACAACTCCACCACCTCAAGGTTCTCTCTTAGTTTCTTGGATTCGGTTGGTTCCTTTCTGATGAACCCACCCGGCATGGTGAAAAACTGCTATGTTGACTGGAGATGGCGGATGCAAAAACTAGTCTTTTGGGACAGAGCGTAGAATTACACCTCTGCCACGCATACAATTCACGAAGACTATCTCCAGATGAGCTTTAACAGAGCTTAATTACAAATTATATCCTGTAGGAGACTTTTCATACACCTCGACGACAATTCATGCAAACGGCAGACAACACTTGCAATTCTTTTATGAGCAGACTGTAGAACGTCGACTCCGCCACCCTCGAAACCAATTGCATGGGAGGCAAGGTTCAGGCTTACCTTTTTTATTCGCCACCTTTGACGTGAAGAGCCCAATTTTCCCGTGGGAGTGAGCTTCCTGTAGAAATAGCGCACGGGTTCTGGAGAACACTGTAGTGGTTCTGCGCTCTCTGTGCTGCTTATCAGACGTTCGAACGGCCGAAGACTTGGAGTGTCGAGCTTCAGAGGAATCCGGATGCTCACTCGACTTCTAAACGATTGATGATAAATGCGTGGGGTGGCAATCTAGCCGATAGATTTGAATCCGGCGGAATCCGTGGCGCGGGGGTGAGCTGTCCCTGCCGAACCATTGGACGACGTCACTTAATCATTCTACTGCAAGTTCCCTGACTGCCGCATCATTCCCCGCAGATCCGCGGCCGTCATTTCTGTTAAAACGCGCTTCTCCCCGACTGGATGGCTCTCACGTGTCCACTACCCGTTCTTCTTGCCACGACCACCTTTTACACATCTGACTAGACCATCTGACTGGTCAACGTGGCCAGTCGAATGGCCTTACGACTGCTCAACCCATTCACTTCACACCTACAAACATTTCAAAGTAATATTCATGTAATTTGATGAAAGAAAGGGCGAGGCACTTACCTGTGCGGCCGCGACATGATTTTTTAGGCTTCAGGACGACGATGACTAGATTTGCTTGTTGCTGCTTAATTGGACAGGTCCGGCGGTTCCTCTGCGCAGGCTGCTGACGATGAAGCTTATGATTCGGCTGCATGTGCCCGCATTCTCATTGCATGTTGCAGGCGATTGAATGGTGTACACTCTAGTTGGCTTAACTGCTACGGGACTCCTGCAGGATGTCCTGTAGCAGTTTTTCCTCCTCGGGTGCATGCTGAACGATGAAGACAGTGGCATCACGATCACGCTCACAGGGCCCTTGGATAGCGGTGATGGGTATTGCATGGCATCTCAGCATCTTTTTTCATTTAAAAATTGCTTCCTCTTGATAACTCAATGATCTGTTTTGATTGTGCAGGTACTTTTATTGCATGTTAACTGGGGTGGTAGAAGGAGGTGACAGCAGTGTGTGATGGAGGAAATAGTAGCTTGCATGCCTCCATGTCGAACCTTGGTCGTTAGATCTCCCCACACAATGAATTCTGGGCCGTCCCGAACTTCTACAGGAAGTTTCCTGTAGAAATACAGAACTTCCTGTAGAAAGTCTGCAGCTTCCTGTAGAAGACTAAGTTGTGATGAAATCGTGCCCATACCTTGGAGAAGATGAGTGTTTTCGGGGGAGGTGCTGGTGAGGTCACCTGGCAGCATGATAAGGACCCTTGACCTTGAGTTGAGAGACCTCATCTCCTTCATAGAATACCTGCAACCTGCATGCATTGCCACATTATAAACTTGTTGTCCCTGTCTTTTTTTTGCTTATTGTTTTTTTCTTTTTTTTTTGAAAGATAGCAGGGGCGCCTCAATGAGGTTTTCACCCTTGCCATCTGCCTTAAGTGCCTTAGAGAGGTTTTCACTCAAGGATCTTTTTCAAATCTTTTTTTTTGAAAGACAGCAGGGGCGCCTCAATGAGGTTTTCACCCCTACCATCTACATTGGGAGCCTCAGAAAGGTTTTCACCCAAGGATCTTTATTTTTCTTTTTTTTTTTATTCCTTTTTCTTTTTTTTTGTTTGAACTTTCAGGGTATGCCCAAAACAGAGGCAGAACCCTTCTCTATGACCAACACTGATTTCTCCACAGTTTTGATGAACTCTTGTCTTGAGAGAGGTTTCCTATAGATCTTCAGTCGATGCCCATTGACAAGCATGGGGATGGCCTCCTCATCAATGGTCCGAATAAGAACAGATCCATTGTCATGACATTTTTCCACTGCATATGGTCCCAGCCATCTGGTTCTCAGCTTCCCCTTGAAATCTTTATGCCTGGAATCATACAACAGCGCCCAATCTCCTGGCTGGAATTGCTTGTCATTGAGGTGTTGGTCATGCCACACCTTTCTCTGAAGTTGAACCACTTCTGAGTGAAGGAGGGCCTGCATTCGGTGCTCGTCCAGTCCATTCAGCTACAATAACCTTTCTTGTTTGGCATGGCTGAGATCTAGGTCCAGCTGAGTTGCCATCCTCAAAGTGTTGTATTCAAATTCAATTGACAGCAAAGCTCTCTTCCCATAGACCAGCTCATAAGGTGTGAAGCCGGTTGTGGTCTTCCAAGTGGTGTTGTAAGCCCATGTGGCCTCAACCAGGCGATCTGCCCAATCTTTCCTACTGCTGCTCACTACCTTAGTCAGAATCCCTTCCAATGCTCTATTGGTGACTTCCACTTGCCCATTTGCCTGAGGATGATAGGGGGTGGAAGTCCTATGCTTGATTTTGTGATGAGCTAGTAGGTCTTCAATTAAGTTGGATGTGAACTCGCTTCCTTGATCGGTGACTAGCTCTCTTGGGTAGCCAAATTTGTAGAAGATGTTTTCTCTTAAGAACTCAGCCACCTTTTCTTCTGTTGCTGCTTTGATTGCCTTAGTTTCTGCGCACTTTGTCAGGTAGTCAGTGCACACAATGATGTAAGATCTCTGCCTCGAAGGAGGGTTGATTGGACCCACAAAGTCCATACCCCACTTCTCAAATGGCTCAAGAGTCACTTGAGGTTGGAGAGGCATCTCATCCCTTTGAGTCGGTTTCCCCATTCTTTGGCATCGGTCACATTGGCTGATATACCTTCTGACATCTTGATGAAGTGTGGGCCAATAGTAGCCTGCCTGCAGGATTTTGAAGGCAGTCCTCTTTTCTACAAAATTTCCTCCACAAGGCCCATCATGACAGGTGAGGAGGATATCAAAGACTTCCTCCTCCCTTACACAACGCCTTAAGATCTGATCAGGGCCAAGCTTGAACAGGTTGCCCCCGATCCAAGTGAATGAGGCACTTTTTCTGATGATTCTGCTCTTCTCTCTTGAGGATAGGTGCGGAGGGAACTGTGCTGAAACAAGGTAGTTTGCTATATCAGAAAACCATGGAGAGAGTACTGAAATAGCAAACAGATGTTCATCAGGCATCTGGTCATCCACTGTTCCATCCTCATCTGTAGATAAATCCAATCTAGATAAAAAGTCAGCAACAACATTTTCTTTACCTGGTTTGTCAACGATAGTCAAATCAAACTACTGCAACAAAATTAACCATCTAATAATACGAGCATTCACATCTGGTTTATTCATTAAATATCTAATTGCAGCATGATCAGTATGTACGAATGTTTGATAGCCGGTGATATAATGTCGGAACTTGTTCAGTGCATGGACCACAGCCAAGAATTCTTTCTCGGTTACAGTGTAATTCAGTTCTGCTTTGGATAAGTTTTTGCTAACAAAGTAAATGGCATACGGAAGTTTTTGTTCAACTTGTCCTAAGGCTGCCCCTATGGCTTTGTTCGAGGCATCAGTGTGGATGTGGAAAGGTAGGGCCCAGTTTGGACCTCTCAAGATTGGGGCAGACACCAACTTGTCCTTTAATTCATTCAAAGCCCTCTGACAATCGTCAGTCCATTTAAACTCCACATCTTTTGCCAACAGGCCAAACAATGGTGAGGCTAGCTTGCTGAAGTCTTTAATGAATCTCCTGTAATACCCTGCTAATCCTAAGAAACTCCGAACATCCCTTACCTTTTGGGGAGGTGGAACCCTCTTGATGAGAGCAATTTTGTTAGGATCCACCTGTAACCCCTGGCAAGAAATGGTATGGCCTAGCACGGTCCCTTCAGTCATCAAGAATTCACACTTTTTAGGACTAAGGGATAGGTTCATATCAATGCATTTGGTTAGGACTTTTCCCAGATTGGACAATGCTTCCTGGAAGTTGGACCCATAAGGAGTGAAGTCATCCATATAGATTTCCACCGCATCATGGACCAGCTCAGAAAAGATGCTCAAGACGGCTCTCTGGAAGGTAGCAGGAGCATTGCATAGCCCAAAGGGAAGAACTCGGTAGGCAAAGGTACCCCAAGGACAAGTGAAGGTGGTCTTATCTTGGTCTTCCGGGCTGATTTGGATTTGGTTGTACTCGCTAAACCCATCTAGGAAAGAGAACAACTTCTTTCCTGCCAATCCATCCAACACTTGATCTATGAAAGGTAGAGGGAAATGGTCTTTCTTGGTAGCTTTGTTCAGTTCTCGGTAGTCCACACAGATTCTCCACTTCCCATTTTTCTTGGGAACCAACACCAGAGGGGACACCCATTCGCTATCAGAGATGGGGTAAATGAATCTGGCATCCAACAGTTTTTGCAATTCTTCCTTGACAATGTCCTTAAGGGCTGGATTCATCCTCCTATGGGGTTGCCTAACCGGTTTACAATCCTCTTTGATGTAGATGTGATGGGTACAGACCGAAGGATGGACTCCTTTCATCTCCTTATAGCTCCAAGCAAAAGCATCTAGATGACTGGCCAACAAACTACACAGCTCCTTTTCCTGGGAAGGAGATAGGGAGGAGCTGATCTTTAACGTTCTCTCAGGGCCGAACTCCACATTCTCGACTCTGAGAGTGACAGGGTTGGTCGCACAAAGGTCCACTAAGGTGTTGGCTTGGGCATCCTCCACCAATTCCTCTAAGGTCAGTGCACTGGGAAGTGGATTCTGGATCAAGGTCTCAATCAAATCATCCTCGGTTGGGGGGTCTCCCCTAGTGGTGTCTAGGGTGCACAAAGGTGCTGAGTACACCTCATCCTCTTCTCCTTCCTCCAACCAAAGTGGTAAGTCATGCTCTAATGAGGGTTGGGCAGGAGGGTATAGGACTAGCTGCTTGGACATAGGACCATTTTTGATGGTCATGTTTCCTGCACGGCAACTTATGTAAGCATCTGCAGTGGCTAACCAAGGCCTTCCCAAAATAAGAGGATATCCAGTGAGCTTTTCCTTTGGTTGCAGCGCCAAGAAATCTGCAGGGTATTCCCAAGAGTCAATAGAGACCAAGACATCCTCCACAATCCCTTCGGGAGTCACGGTGGAGCGATCTGCTAGTTGTAGGACTGTCGAGGTCTTCCTCAAGGAACCCTGAAGGTTGAGTTTGAGCATGGTATCTCTGGTCATCACATTAATGGCAGTCCCCAGATCAATCAAGGTGTGAGGTATGATGGTGCCATTGATGTGGACATCTACTACAGGACTCCCAGGATCTAGATACTTTGGGCAGATGACTTGTCCCAACATAAGGTCAGACAGTTGTCCTATGACATTGATGGTTGAAGCATCCCTCTTTCGCCTACCTGGGTGTCTAAAACACTTTTCCTTAACTAGTTTGTTGTATATTGGTACATCTTTGATGGCTTGGAGAAGTGGTATTTTCACACACAACTGTTTGAGCTCTCCCAGAAGCTCATCCTCCTCTGGGTTGGGTTGTGTGGTGGCCGTTAGTCTCTCAGGAAAGGGTGGAATAGCCTTTGGTTCACTTTCCTGTTTATCTTCCTCATCCTCTGGGGGAGGAGGTTGGCGATCCAGAAGAGTCTTTCCAGACTGCAGATTGATCTCCTGGATCTCCACAGCATATGTAGGGCAAGATGTTTCCCCAGTATATACCTGCTGGGCCTATCTGTTGTTGGGGTTCGGGTTCGGTTGAGCAGGCATTTGAGGTTGCCTTGGAGGAGCAGGAGGTAATGGTTGTGGTTGAACTGGTGGTGGAGGCAAAATGGCGGGAGGAGTGTTGTACTGGGGCCTCCACCCCGATTGAGGTGCATTCCACTGAGGTTGTGGTTGGGCATGTGAGTGATACGAATGAGTAGTGGGTTGAGTATAGTACTGAGGTGGGTAAGACCATGGAGGAGGCATAGACCAGGAAGGATGAGCAGGGGGACCCCAGGAAGGCATAGGAGTAGATTGGTTGGGGCTGTAATAAGCTTGGGGTGCCCCTTGCATCCCCTGCTGGTAAGGTCTAGGTCCTTGTGGCCTCCTTTGGTTGATAAAATAGAGAGGTTTGTTGGGGGCTTTTGTCCCTTGATACATGGCTTTAAGCCCAGGTAAGGTTGGACATTGGTTTGTGGGGTGGTCCTCCTCACAAACAAAACATACTTCAACCGAATGTAATGGGCATTCATTCTTAGGGTGTTTCCTTGTACACCTAGGGCAGAAGATAGCCAAGGCCCTCTCAGCTTCTTCCTTCTTCTGCTGGATCCTGAATGTATCAAGTTGCATGGAAATGGTCTGTCTCACCTCACTTTTGAGATCCTCTAATTGATTTGCAAACTCATGTTTGGAGAAAGGAATACCAGCTGAGAGGAGGTTTCCTCTACCTCATTTTCGGGCTGCCCTAGAATGGTTTCTAAACACAGTCTTTATGTCCTCATAAGGCAGTTGGTAAATATCTCCTCCAGCTAACATGTGAAGGGTATCTAAGAGGTCTTCTGGGACTCCTCGGAGCAGGACCAACTTGAGGGATTCAGGGTCAAGTGTGCACCTGGCCCGTTTATAGCTAAGTTGGAACCTTTCCTCGTAATCCTCTAAGGACTCATCATTTCCCATGGTCATCCGAAAGATTTCTCCCTTGGTTTCCTTTGACCTACAGTAGTCCCGGTACTTGGTATTGAAAGCTTGCTGCATCTGAGCCCAAGTGGTGATACTGTTCCCAGGTAAGCCCATGAACCAGCGTAATGCTGCATCCTTAAGGGTTGAGGGGAAGAGTTTCAGTTTTTGCTCATCTTCAGTATAGTTATAGGTTCGACAAAGGACATCAAATTCAAACAGGAAGGTATCAGGATCTTCAGTAGTCAGTCCATGGAAGTGAGGTAAAGCGGAGGTGCTAATGTTCTTCATTTTCATGTCTCCATTGGTCTCTCGAATGGGGAAGGCACCTTCTATTCTCTCATCTTCTCCCCTATTGTCAGCCATAGCTTCAGATGGAATGGTCTCTAACTCTTCTTCTGCTACAGGATCTTCGTATATCTCAGGAGGTTCACCTATAGGTTCTTCTGGATCACTGTCACCGAAGAAGAGAGAAGGGTGACTCAGTGATGTAGTGGGGGTGTTGGGTAAGAATTTGCCTGTTTTATCTTGATTCCTACGAGGCATGAAATGGAAATACTTTTGATTGCTTTTGTTTTTTTCTTTGGTACCTGCAAAAACTGAAACAGATTGATCTTCAACTAACTATCTTGCTGAAATGAGAATGCAGAATTGAAATGAAAGCAGGAAAGAACTAATCTACTTTGCTCAAATGAAATTGCAGGAATGGAAATGCTAGTCTACACTTGCAGAATTGAAATGCTAATCTACGCTTGCAAAAATGAAATTGCAGAATTGAAATGTTAATCTATGAAAGCAGGAAATGTCTATGCTACTTTTGGAGAAAGGAAATGAAATAAACTACTTGGCAGAAGGCGAGAGTAGGAAAATAGAAGAAAAGCAACAATTACTAATACTCTGACGCTTCCCCGGCAAAGGCACCAAAAATATGGTGGGCTCCAGTATTGTAGCAATAATGCTACAACTCCTGGGGCTTCCTTCTCTAATTTTATCAACCCGGTAGTTCGTAACAAACTTGGAAGCGATGGTGCCGTATGCACAAGTACTAGCTCTTGTCGCAGCTGTCACTTGGTCAGCTGGCACAAGTCCGTTAGGGCTCAAGCCAACTTCTATGAGTTTTCAGAAGAAGCTTTTTAACCGATGAACGAAAGCTATCTCAAAGGAAATTAACCTACTGCAGGAAGGAATTGAAAGCCAACAAGGAATGAAAACCCTAGCAAACCCTAATTCTACTAGCTAGTCCTACTGATGCAAAGGTGGGAATGCAAAATACTGGAAGAGGTGCCATTACTTCTAGGAAGGTGAGATGCATGTGTCTAGACTACTTTGATCTAAAGAAAGCATATTTTTGTATTTTTGTTGAAGTTGTTGGAATTATTATGTGTGTGCTTCTAACTGAGTCTTGACTGTGCAGGGATAGATCAAGGAGGGAGATGCTTGGAAAAGGTCAGGAAGGCTCAGAGAGGGTCTAAGGGATCCCTAGCATCCTTTCAGAGAAGTTCATAAAGTTCAGATGCTTGGCAACCGTGTTTACAATCTTCTACAGGAAGTCTGCAGGGGTTCTATAGGATGTTCAAAATTTCTACAGGAAGTTCACTAATTCCTACAAGATGTTCTGCAATAGGATTTTTGGGTGATGGATGAGTGGAAGAGGATAGATGGATGGACAGGGAGGTAGGAGGGGAGCTTGTGATGGCTTATGGACAGAGAGATGAGATGAAGAGGGGGTGTGCAAAGCTGGTGGGTCTAGAGAAGGTTAGAGGAGATGGAAGGCCGAAAAGGTAGAGTCACGTGGGTGATAGAAGAGTTAGGAGGCAAGTGGTCTATCTGAGGGATGAGTGGATGGCCTAGGCACGGCTTAGAAGGATAAGGGAATGAGGGAGTAGTACTGCACAGTGTAAATGAAACAAATCATCCGTGTCTTGCACAAAACCGAGATTTCATCAACCTATTCTAACTGTTTTTATAAAACTACAGAACAACAACGTGATTTTGTAAGGAAACTCTTGCATGGTACTGAAACAAAGATTCATTCCACAAGATCTGAACGCATGGATGCTGCTACAACCGAGAACATTGCATCAAAGCTTGCATGAACATGTAAAATAGTGTTTTTGGTGGGTGGCACGGGCTGCAATTCCAATCTCTAAACAGAGGTGGAAGTGAGTGTGCAGTCAACCCTTTTTGGAGCTCTGATTAACTCTAATCTCCTTACTCTAATCTAAACTACTGAAAGCAACTTTGTTCATAAAACTAACCTACTTAATCACACCAAGAAGTTCAACTCAGCAAACTGTGTTTCCAAATGCATGTGAAGGAAAAGAAATGCAATGCTAAAAGAAAAGTAACAATACAAAGAAAGGAGGCCTATTGCTCTCAGGTTGGGCCCAACCCCGAGAACTATGGCTCCTCTAAGAACTCAGAATTGAACTCAAATCTGCCTGCTTTTCATTAAAAGATAATAGTCATAAGTCTAATAACATGCCAAAAATGGCTTACAAAGAGCAAAACAGAGCTATCAGCTCGTAGTCCAGAATAAACAACAAAGTTTCAAAAGTCCCCATCGAAGGCTACAGCCTCATCATTTATACATTACAAGGGCCAAGCTGGCCTCCTACATTAGTGGGGTTTGGCTGTCCAAACTAAGAGTAATCTGCTGCTTTCTCACAATCTGTTTGGCTGCCTTCTAGCTCGGTGGTGGTGGTTGTTGGAGCTTGGATTTGGGGTGGAGATCACGAGGAAGGCCATTCAATGCTTTGGACAACCTTCCTACAAAACCGCAATCCCATCTTGGCTGTCTCCTAGCCCTCATCTGCGTGGTTTTGCTCCATTAAATGTCAAAAAACCTGAAATAAACATGTGTTAGCCACCTAGGAATAGCGACTGCCCTCCTTCGTACAAATAACATGAATATACTAAAAAAATGATGCATAAGTGATGAAAAATGAAGGGTTGAGCAAGGGTAAGTAGGCCAAATGAGCCCAAAATGTTACCAAATTTGGGGCTCATCAATATCATAAGAGCTTTAGTTATGGTATAACCACATGAAGTAACTGGCTTGAAAATGAGCTATCGAGCCCCCCAAAGAACCCCTACCTCCACTTCCATTCTTGCATTGTGCTTTGTGCCAAGTCATTACAAATACTAGTAGAAAGAGATAAAATAGGTGAAGAGTTGTGAGAGTCAAGAGTCGAGGAGGAAGGGGTCAAGGAAAAGACAATAGATAGTGAGGGAATAATAGAGAGTGAATGTACCTAATGAAAATTCTGCAGTGGAGCCATTCTTGCAACTCATAGATGGGAAGTGTAGAACCAAAATCACTTATAATGAAATCCGCTAGGGAAGGAGAGATCCATCATGAAACTAATCTAAAGCACACCAAATATATTCCAAGAGCGAGCGGCCATACACGTGAGGATATGATTGCGCACAATAAAGGATGTTCAAGTTTAAAGGCCATCATATAATGTATTGTATGCATTGCACCACATATCATATGGTCAATGAGGGCATTAGGCATGTCAATCTTGTTCACTGCATGAGGAAATGATAACCTTGACCCCCCAATCCATTTCTCTTCCCTAATCACATTATACATAGATTACAAAAATTATTTTAGAAATATTTACAAGCATATTTATTTATTGTATTAAATTAATTAATTATATATGGTAATATATATAGAATTTATATTAAATTTTTAATTTTATTTTTTTTACTTTTACTTTTGTTGTTTGCTTGTTAGATAATGTGAGCCTTGAGATTATGGGTACATCTCACCTTTGGCTTGAGTAGTCTTGATGCAAGGGAAACTAAACCATCAAAATCACCTTGGGATCACACTTGGCTTGGGCCACACTAGCCCTTAGCATGGATGGATATTTTCCCATGGGGTTTCGAACCAGTGACCTTTTCACCACCAAGTGCCTTAACAAATCACCCTATCACTATCTATTCTATGCCTCGTGGGCCTTTATGTTTTTATTTTTTATATTAATTATGAAAGCACAATTTTTTATGTTTTAATTCTATTATTTTGGACTTTCAAAAAGAAGATAAAAACACACATGTTGTAATTTTGAAAACTAAAATTAACATACTCTTAATGTGTATTAATATATTTGAATAAGTAAATAACATGTTGAAAATGTTAATTGGATTTATTTGGGAGATTGGGAGGAATGTTTGGGATTCTCCTTACCCATGTTCAATTCCCTCAAGTGATATGATAATCATTGATTTAATGACTTCAAGCTTTGTTGTTGAGAATAAATAATTCCTCAAGGACCAAAATATGTATACTCCTCATATAGGATATAAAGGCATTTTTCAGATGATATATATATATATATATATATATATATATATATATATATATATATATATATATATATATATCTATATATATATATATAATTTTAAATTTTAATAATACTAAATAATATTTTATATTTTGTAAAATTTGATCTAATTAGCAGGGGAGGTGCCAAGAGGGTTGTCTTTTTCCCGAATGAATTTTTGAAGAAAAGTTTATTGTGGAATTTAGGGATCATAACCAAAAGTCTTGTTGAAGCATGTGCTCTTTCTCATGGTTGGTCATATCCTTCTCTATTCAACTTCGACATCTCATTGTCTTTGGAAAATATTTGATCCTCATTTGTCGCATGCAACAAAAGACACTTGCAAAGGACCTTATATTGGAAGCCACCCTCTTAATAACTTGAGATTTAATCACCACATTTCATTGCCACATAAATTGAATTCATATCCAGCGAACCAATAACAAAGTGGCTAACGCTTTAGTCATCTTGGCCATTTTTAATGAATAACATGTAATTGATACTCTCCCATGGTATCAACCAAACTCCAAGTGTCAACCTCATCACAAGCATGAAGAGGCGAGAGGATGATTTAACTTTGCTCAAAGTCCTTGAGTCATATCATGTATCCACTCACTTCCCACTTATGGCAATACTCTGCTGCACCATGGGAAATAAACACTCTAGTTATATCATAAGCAATCTAGGCTTAAGGTGGGATTTATCATGGTGTCGTTTTGATGTCGATGCTGAATCTAGGCTTAAGGTAGGTTACTCCCTCTTTATCACCTCAATTATTTAGGAAGGTGCAAGCCACTTTGGTTACTCTAGCTCCCATTTTCTTCTTGAGATAGACTCTTCTTTTGCTCTCAGCTTTGCCTCGCCAGGCTTGATCATTGAAGGCTATGGATTAGAATGGATTTAAGGCAAATGTGCCCACAACTTAGGTAGCATGGTGATGCATTGTAGGAACTTTAATTTGTACTTAAGGGAATTAACCAGAAGCTTGGGGCCTGAGACAAGATGGGTCAAATGGGAGGTCTTGGTCGCAAGGTTTGGCTATTTACCCATCTTCATTTAAAAAAAGAGTTGATGCTCTAAAATTTATTGTGCTCAAGCTTATCACTTCAAGGAGTAAAGCCATTCTATAAGGCACCTCTACTTTAGTGCTCTCCAATTTAGTCCTCCTCTCTCCTCTAGCCCATCTTAGTTTCTTGGAGAGTCCTCTATGCCATCTTAAACCCCTTCAATTAATCCATCTTCAGATTCCAAGTAACATTTCATAAACTACATACATTTTTGTTGTGAAATATTTTTGGTTTTAATTATGTGATTAATCTCTATTGTGTATCTGGACCTCTTAATCTTTTTATGGTCATCTAGCACTATAAATTTCGATCCCTCTAACTCCAAGCACACTATAAATTTCGATCCCTCTAACTCCAAGCACACCTAGTTTACATGTTATTAAACAATTCTATCTCAATTGAGTATATGCAATCATGTGTTTTGTTATATAAATATTTTATATGTACTTTATATGTGCTTCCCATAGCGTGTATATATATATGTCAGTGGAATCGAAATAATATACATGTGTTATAGGTCACGAGAATCCAAATTCCACCAAGTGAAGTTAATATCTGAAACTCTTCCTCTATGCTTTTTGTCCTAGAGAGCCGTTGCCCTTGTAATTTTCCAACATATGTTTAAAGTAAATTAATTGAAGTTTATGATAGCGTGCAATGATTCTCATACGAGACGGTCGGTCCGGCCTTGGAGCACCAAACCTACGGCGTAGCTCCCACAACCCCAAATATACCTCGAGGCCACAAGCGACCTGTGTGTTCAGTAACGGGAACGATGGAAGTAACTTTCCGACGTTCATTCTTAAATTGTGTGTAATGAAGGTGAACGGAATTAGGGTTGTCTCTTAACCTTACTAAGAGTCGGTCCCGCCTTGGAGCACCAAACCTACGGCGTAGCTCCCACAACCCCAAATATACCTCGAGGCCACAAGCGACCTGTGTGTTCAGTAACGGGAACGATGGAAGTAACTTTCCGACGTTCATTCTTAAATTGTGTGTAATGAAGGTGAACGGAATTAGGGTTGTCTCTTAACCTTACTAAGAGGTGGAGCTTGACGGGGATAATAAATTTGACCCAAAACAAAAGGGATTCTCAACATATTAGAAAATCTTTCCGTCAATTTATATCGCACTAAAATATGAATGGCGTTGTGATCCAATGACGAGGATGGTGGTGAAAGGTATAGCATCTTCTTGCAAAACGATCCATAGAATAAGTGGTAATCTTTGTTAAACACCCCCCACCTTTATGTCAATCAAATATTAATAGTAATGTCTTCAATGTATCCCTATATATATAAAAGAGTAGTTTAAGGCTATCACCGGCTATTTTAATATTGGATAAGATGTATCATAAAAATCATTTAAGTGATAACATAATAGGAACCAAAATTTTATGGGTTTCATTGGTTCATGAAATGAGGATTGTGATACTTTTCGCATCTATTATATATATAGATATATAAATGAATTTTTTTATTAAGAGTTATTGGCATCGCCACGTACGCGAGGAGTGACTACAGCTATTAAATGTGACACAATGTCCACATCTTGGGATTTGGATAAATTATTATGTCATTTTTCAAAACTTCCTTTTAAACATTAAAAACAATTTAACTGGTATACAACTATGAATAATGGTAAAGAATGATAGAGACCATAAATATCATAATTTTGGTTGTTTTTGAAAGCTACGTTTTACAATTTCATAGGAGAGAGCATGTGATTCTTTACCTGTTCACTTTAGATTTGACACGTGAAAATAAAAATAAAATATTTACTAAATAAAAAATATGTGAATTATGATAAAAATATATAGGGTTAATTTTAATTAAAATATGATAAAGTATTAATAATTTCTTTCATTTTGACTTAGTTTGTTGTAGTTTTTGGTTTTTATTGCTCACTAGGTTTGCTATATTTTATATATATCTTAGGAGTTGTATTTTTCTAGTATTTCATGTGCTCTTTAGGAGTTGTCTGCTAAAGATTTTATTGCAGAGATAATCAATAACTACCAAGAGGAATAAAGATAAAATAACCAACAACAATCATAAACCATAAACACAAATGTTTATCTCAAAAAACCCTAATTCTGGGGAAAAATCTAACCCAGTGAAATTTCATTAGCCTTGGCCAAAACCCTGGCCAACTCGACCAAGTGAGCCTTCACTGCTCACCTCCTTGGCCTACATTACAATGAAGTCTTCCTAGTCTTTTATAGACTCCATTACATGCAATACCATGGGCAGAAATACCATTGGTATACTATACCATGTGCCTAAAATCCAATGTTGTTTATCCTGGTAAACTTTGACTCTATTCCAAATCAAGTTTACCTAACAATCCCCCCCTTAAACCTTGACTTGGGGTTTCCTTGACTAAATCCAACCAAACTTGTCAAGCGAGTCTCACTGTGGCCCTTACCCCCCCTCAAAATTTATACCTAGTGTATCAGTTAACCCAACATTCCCCTATCACCTAAGTCTAACCTAGACTTTACCAAAAATTACCCAGGGTACACATGCCTTACCAGGTCTTACAACAATATGCCCATTTACATGAAATTTAAAAAAAAAAATCACTTCATTATAATATTTTTTGTTTTGTTTTATTTTATTGTCCTAAGCTATATGTTGTCATCCTCTCATCTTCTAAGCTTCATTCTCTCCTCTTTAGCCAAATTTTCTTCTCATCCTCATTTGTATATAGAAATAGACTTGCACAATCAGCGTATGCACCATCGTCCCATCTTCAGGTCATTCACCGAATCACCATTTATGGTATTCTAGAATCCATCACTACAATGAACACCAATCCTTATTCAACATCCACAAGTGTCATTCTCCATGTCTGCATCTAAACAATGAAACCATAAATAATTTAGAGATGCCACCTTTACTCATCACCATACCAATTTAACCAATCAACAAATTTGTTTTACCACTGGCCTCTTATTCATGTGAGCACCACTATAATAAACAAAGTCCTTAAACCCTGGGTCATCATTCCCCACTATTGAAATATGACAACAAAATGTAATTATGCATAAATTTGTAAATTAATATCAATTATTATTATAACGGGATTCATAACTAGAAGGAGTTATGTAATAGAGGAAAAGCCCATATTAACTGGGATGGCCTGAGAGGCTTATATGACAAAGAACCATATTTGATTAATAGATATCCAATCTCTTGCCCCGTGGATGTTTCTTTATCACACTCTCAAGGTTTTACCATGTAAATCATTTGTGTTATTGTTTTATATTCGTTTCAGTTTCCCATTTAGTTATTTTTCTTTTGTGTATTATTTGTATTATTTCTTCTGTGTGTACGCCTAAAATGCCAAGAAGTGGTACCAGAGCCTGAGTCGAAAGTTGTCGAGTAGGGTTGAAGAACTGTTATGATTATTGTTTGAATAAACCGATGTGATTACTGGTTGAAGAACCACTATGATTGCAAAGAGAAAGGGTGATTCCCCTGCCACTATTATGAAGGGAAAAGGAGCGGGGACGCTTCCTGGGATGAAAGATGTTGAGTAGGATATAGTAGAGTACCGCTTCTATGTTAAGCAAGCCACAGAGGTAGCCAAACATTGCATTTCTTCGTCGTGTGGAAAGGTCCACCCTATTGTCGAGAGCCATCTTTGAGATAGACAGAGTCTGTTAAGCAAGCCACAAAGGCAGCCGCCCAACCCATTGTGCAAAACAAAGGAGCAGTTGTCATTTGTCATGCCTGCCAGGAAGGACTAAGGAACATAGAACCACGTCCCCTTCCCGTCGATTATGAAAAGGATGAAGAAATAATTATTTGAAGCCTGCTGCCAGAGAGAGAGGTTGGTGAGCATTGAGCCATTAACGTTGAGCAGCCAAACTAGTCACATTGATAAGCTAAACCAGTCGCTCATCTATTGAACGAGGAAGAGGAGGCCACTGTTGCTATAAGAAGAAGGTTTCTGCAAAATGCTATGGAGAACCAGTCGAAAAAAAAAATAAAAATCGGCCACAAAATTGCAGCATTGTTTCTCACAGTGGAGGTCGAGTATTTGTTAATTTTTTTAATAACAAAATTTGTTGAATGAATATGAAGTAGGGTTTGATATTTCGTTTTAAGGGACATAAACAAATTGCATTGAAGAAGATTGAATAAGATTGAAAAAAATATTCTAAAATTTTAAAATAAATAAGGGTGAAGTTTTTTTTGTGAAAGCCTAGCAAGAAGAGATAAAATCAGAAAGAAAATTTGAAAACCATAGCTAGAAGAAGGGAAATCATAATAATATTTTTTCTTAAGAAACCCTAGTTAAAAGAAGAAAACCCTAGGAGGAAGGAATTGTCGGAAATAAATGGCTAAAATGATGCATGCAAAGTTCGAGGTGGAGAAATTCACCAGCAAGAACATCATTGCTTTATGGAAACTAAAAGTTAGGGAATTGCTTGTGCAACAATGGTTGCATTGTTGGGTAGCGGAGGCACTGCGTAACGGTTTTGGGGCTTAAAGCCTATAAGTTAGGGTAATAATACTGTAAATCTCCGAAATGCGCGGAGCGCGAAATCTAATAGGTCAAGTCAAAGGGTTGTCCGCCCAAAAATAATATAGAATAATAGGAAGTAAGTTAGCCTGTCCATGGTTCGTGGACCATGGGAATGTATAAATAGAGCAAGGCTCTAAGGGTAGAAGGCAGTTAGTTTGGAAAGAGATCTGATGTGTAATGGGTTTTTGCAAGTAGTTGTGCTCTGAGTCGATACGTCTGGGTCGAAGGTGTAGTGGTAGAGGCTCTGCGGCTATGTACGCGGAGGCCAGATAGAGTCCGCAGCTGTGTGCGCAGGGCAGGAAGTGAATTGTACTGAATCAAGAATATTAATAAAGAAGTTGATTCTGAAATACTGTGTTGACTCTAAAACCTTATGGATTTGTTTGCATTCTGGTTTACACATCATCTTTATAAATTTATGACTGTTTTAAGAGTTATGGGTGCATGCACTGGGTTTTATTATTAAATGTTTGCTTAAAGATAGTAACAAGGAGATTAGTTCTATAATAATTACATTAATAAGGAAGTGCATCTGCGCGGATCTACGTGAAAGCCCGATAGCAGTACAGAGTGGTGCCAAGCCGCAGAACAGTTCGCGACCCCTCCAACCCACATCTAGACATCCCAAGGGTGCGGAAACCTAGTTCCAACGCCCTCCCCTGCTACCTCGGGTGAGACCTTAGTCCGCGCTCCGCGGGCTGTTGCCGAAAGGGCTGGTGGCTGCGAGATTTGTTTGGCCAATAACTCTTCCAAACCTGGGCCAGGGCCCAATAACCTAACAAATGGTTCCGTTGCCGGGACTGGGATCTGCCTGAGGAATGTTTGATGTTAGAAGTTTGGAAGCCTACGAAGAAAGAAATTGAAGGGTAGTTGGGTCAGAAGTAGCACGAGTTTGTAGCGGGCCCTAGCACACCCACGCGCAGACCAGAGGTTAGACATGACAAATGCAATCGAGTTACCAGTATTCAAAGGAGTAGGGAGCAAAGATCTAGAAAAGTTTTGGTTCATAGTAAGGGCAGTATGGGAAGTGCACGGAGTTACGGATGACAACATCAAAAAGGCTACTCTGGTTAGCGCGCTGCAGGATCGCGCGTTGACATGGTATATAAAGTACTTGAGTGATCAACCGAATGCGAGAATAACAGAAATTCAGGAATAACGGAAATTCGAGACGCATTGAAAAAATAATTTAGCCGGCCGAAATCAGAGATGCAGTCGATCATCAGGTTGAAGGAAATTGTGATGCTACCAAGAGAAACCCCTTGGGACTTGGATTAGAGGCTAAAAAGTACAATTTGAGAGGCTAACATGACGTTGACGGATGCGCAACACTGCGCGTGGTTTGTGGCGTCTTTGACACCACATCTGAGGATGGCGTTGTCGCAGCAAAAGATCTCAACCCAAGCTGAAGCATTAGAGACAACAATGAGGTTGCATGAGACTCCAATACAGGATCCTAGAATGGGAGTTCAGCAGGTAAAGATAAAGATCGTTGTTCAACCTTTGTAAACTATATGGCAGTGGGGGGACCAACATCGTTACGACTAGAGGCGTAGGTAGGACCAAGCACTGCACCCTAACTCTGGTGCACAATCTGTCACGTGGGAGGAAAGCACAACACAGACAACTGTCACCTATTGCAAAAATTTAACCAGACCCCCCATCAGCTATTTTGCAATTTTTGCAGATCGGTGGAACACGGGGAATGCGACTACCGTAGTTATGAATTATTGATGGATTGGTCACCTGCCTACAGGATGCAGACTGAGGCGCGACGTCAGGATCTAGCCATAGCGATAGCGCGTGGTGGGTTCCAGAGATGAAGACGGGGACGGGAAGGAATGGGGTGAGGAAGGGGCCACGGGCAGCTAATCTGTTACAATTGCGGTGGACCAGGGCACTACGCACGTGATTGTACTAACCCAACTAGAATATCATGCGCCTACTACGAGCAGTTCTATCACGAAATGATAGATTGCCCCACATTGATCATGCGGATATGTGAGAAAAGGGCAGCACAACCTACGACGACGCAGAACGTCTAGATGATGAGGTCTGAACTATGCGAAGAGGACCCCAGTGTAAACATGGCATTGAGGAGTGGCACAACTATAGGGGAAGATAAAGGGAAATTAACCAAGGTAGGCCCCGAGGTTCGCAAAACCCCTACAAAGCAGCATGAGTTCGAGCGGGGGAAGGAGACGTCTAAGGAAGCTCATGAGAGCTTCACAGAAGTCTCTAATCTATGTAGAAGGGATCCAACTGAGCCAGCAATGGACCCCTCTAAGCTTACTACCTTTTTAGAGACATGTATGAAGTTTATACGCGACAATAGAGCAATTAAAGGACTGCAAGAGCTGATCACTAGGTGTGCAGGATTAGGGGAGTTGTGCATTGTCCGGAAACTTGGAAAACATGCTCTGCGCACCTGGCGAGAGATGTGAATGACAATGCAAATCAGTGAGTACAAGATGGATCAGGTCATTTTGGATTTGGGGTTGGATGCAAATGTGTTGCTTAAGCAGACGTGGGAACGCATGGGCAGGCCCGCACTACAGTGGTCTCCTATTCAACTTTGGATGGCCAATTAGCAAAAGATCTTATCGATGGGAAGACTACAAAGGCTGACAGTGGATATTGAAGGTGTCAGCACGCAGACAAACTTTGAATTAATAGAAATTGTTGATGACAGTAATCCATACCCTGCATTGTTAGGGATAGACTGGGCCATGGATATGAATGGAGTCATCAATCTACAGAACCGAATATAATATTTGAGAAGAAGTCCCTGTGCATAGTCATTCCGCTAGACCTGGCTAAAGGAGCGCGCTACACTGAACTCGTTCGCAATGAGGAAATTGATGAAGAATTGGATCATATCTACAAGACAACGGTGCAAGATCAGGATTAGGTCAATCCAACTGCAGAAGAGAGAATACCGTGGGAGCACGCTAAGGCTTGCATGTCAGATTCAGATGAAGAAGACGAATGATGGCATAACTGATTGAATGAAGTAACAACATTAAACTGCAACATGATGACGAGGTCGCTATGTCGCATAAGAGCCTAGGATCGAGAGCTACCGATATATGATGGGTTGACAGCGGTGGACGAATTCCTAACCAAATTTGAGCGCGCGATACTAGAACACCAGAGGTTCAAGGCATTAAAATGGGTGCTGTGTGCGACGCGTACGCGCTGGTGGGGAACACATGAAGGAACTTTTGAAAATTGGCACCTCTACCGGAGGATGATGGAGATAAGGTTTGGGAAGCCGGAACTGCGAATAACTGAGAAATACGACGGACGCAATGACCCGCATATGCACCTTACCAGATGGACCCAGGCCTACAGGGAAGAACCCCAGCCGGAGTGGGTACACTTATTTTATCATACCCTGGATGTCATCCCAAGGAACTGGTACAATGAGAAAAAACTCCGACATGGTACAGGCGAATGGGATATCTTGCGTGAAGGATTTTTATTAACATTCTTATTTGAAGACCAATGGATGGATATTGTTGACGATGCGTTGCAAGCTGTGAAGGCCGCCATTTTTAAAGTACCACTAGAACCAGAGGAAATAGTGTAGCCAGATTGGTAGCATCAGTTGAGCTAGGCCCTAGAATGCTACAATGTACACGTAGAAGATGATGATGACGACCCCAGAAACATCAATATTCCAGAGACAGAGGGGAGTCGTGAGGTTTGTGGACCAACAATCGAGGATCCTGACATTACCGCGCCACTGAAAAAAAAGCAAGTAAACATTGTTACAGAGGAGGATCCAGAGTATTCCACGCTTGGGTACTACTGGGATGATGCCACGGTGGAGAAAGTCGTCGAATTACTGCAAGAATATCAGGACTTATTCCTGACTAAAATCACGGAATTGAAAGGAATCCTCAGCGACCTGGGAGTGATGAAGATAACCTTGAAGCCAAACGTAAAGCCAGTCAAGCAGTGGCCTTATCGGTTGAATCCAAAATATAAATCGAAGGTCCATGAAGAGTTGGACAAAATTCTTGCAGCAGGAATAATTGAACTAGTGGAGGAGTCCGACTGGGTAAGTCCTATGGTTGTGCAGGAGAAAATACAGAAAGGTGAAATTCGCATCTGCGTGGATCTTAGGAGGCTCAATGATGCATGTGTTAACGATCCATTTCCGACGCCATTTACAAACGAGGTACTGGAAAATGTGGGTGGATAGGAAGCCTACTCCTTCATGGACAGTTTCTCTGGGTACCACTAGATCAAGATCGCACCAGAGGATAGGAGTAAAACAATGTTCACCACTGAGTGGGGTTGTTTTCAATACACGGTGATGCCCTCTGGATTGAAGAATGCTTCGGCGATATTCTCGTGCATCATGGTAGCTGCATTCAAGAAATTGATACATAAGCTCTTGGAAGTATATCTTGATGATTGGACCATTTTTGGGTTAGTCAAGAAACATATCACGAGCTTACGGCTAATGCTGGATACTTGTTGATGGCACCAGACTACGCTAAATCTAAAGAAGTGTACTTTCCTCGTCCCCTTCGAGAACTTACTCAGCCATGTGGTCTGTAAGCAACTCCTGATGGTGGATCTGGCAAATATTATTGTCATACTCAATCTGTAAGTGTCGTGAATTGTCAAACAACTGCTCACCACGCTAGGACGCACTGGTTATTATTGAAAGTTCATAAAAAGCTATGCACAGATCACGAAACCAATGGAACAGTTGTTGAAAAAGGATGCTACTTATTGTTGGAATGAGTAATGCAAAAAAAGTCTAGAAATGCTCAAGGAAAAGATGGCATCAGCTCCTATACTAGTCTTTCCAAAATGGGACATCGAATTCCATGTGCATGTTGATGCGTCATGTATTGTGTTGGGTGTGGTACTCACACAGGAAGGAGCAAAGGAAATTTATCACCCGATCGCATTCGCAAGTCGACGATTGTAAAAAGTTGAGAAAAAATGCTCCAGTACTAAGTGTGAAGGATTGGCGATGGTATACGCGCTCCAGAAATACTGCCACTACCTGCTCGGAGGACACTTTAAGATGTATAATGATCACTCGACACTCAAATACCTAGTGAATAAGCCTGTGTTGGGGGCGTGCATTTGTCGGTGGCTGCTATTATTTCAAGAATATGATTTCGAAGTCATCGTAAAGCCCGGACGTCTAAATGCAGGCCTAGATCACTTCTCCCAAATTGAGAATGGAAAAGAACCCACAAACTTAGAGGAAGGACTAACTGATGCGCAGCTCTATGTAGTGTGCATCGTGGACAGCCACTTTGAGGATATAATCCACTTCTTAATCACTGAAACTCTGCCACAGGGATATTCTGTTCAACAGAAGAAAGAATTGGTGATACCGTGTAGCAAACTTTACTGTTATTGTAGGACATCTCTACAAAATGGGCAATGACAAAATACTACGCAGATATGTACCTGAATTCAAGTGAGGATAGATCCCGGCTGAAGCACATGGGCGGTTGTTGGAGGACATTATGCAGGCTGCACCACAGCACAAAAGATTCTTTGTGCCGGATTATGGTGGCCAACTCTACATCAAGACATGAAAGCATACTATCGTCCCTGCGATGTATGTCAACGGACTGGTAAACCATTATGGAAGGATGAAATTCCGCTCAAGCCATAGATGACACTACAACCATTCGAGAAATGGGTGATCGATTTTGTAGGGCCTATCACACCTCCAGGAAAAATGGGGGTGTGTTATATCATCAATGCGACAAAATACTTGATCCGATGGGTGGAAGCATAACCAGTCAAAGATCGCACGGTTGCTATAGTTGCGAAGCTTTTGTTCGAGAATGTGTTAACACGATTTGGATGTCCAAAAATTCTAACGAGCTACCGTGGAACACATTTCTTGAATGAGACTATCAGTGCACTCACTAACGAATTTCAGATATACCATCAAAAAAGTATGTTGTACCATCTGCAATAAAATGGGACCGTTGAAGTGTTTAAAAAAATTTTGGAGACTGCATTGACAAAGGTATATAATGCGTAGTGAAACGATTGTGATTTGCACATACCTGTTGTGCTATGGGCATACTGCACAACGTGCAAGAAATTGGCTGGCCAAACACCTTTTTAGTTAGTCTATGGCAAGGAAGTTGTCATGCCAATGGAATACATTGTACCTAATTTGCGTATAGCAGCGGCGATAGGCATGGCAGATTGTGGAACTTTGGAAGAAAGGATCACGCAATTGGAGGAACTTGAGGAGGAACAGTTTTTGGTTGGCTTCCATCAGTAGGTAGAAAAGCAACGAGAAAAAGCTTGGCATGATCACCATATCAAGATGTGCACGTTCAAAGAAAATGATCTAGTATTACTATACGACAACAAGTTCAAAAAATTCTCTCGAAAAATCTGAATGCATTGGTTAGAACCTTATGTAGTCAAAGAAGTCACAGATGGAGACGCGGTCCAGCTTGCCAATATGAATGGAGAGCCTTTCCCAGGCAGAGTAAATGGCAGTCACCTAAAGCTCTACACGGGTGGGCAGACTGCCTGAATAACGGATCGACGGACAGCCTCACCACTCCAGGCAGTTGAAAGAGAGCACAGGATCTTAAAGCAATTTGTGTGGGAGATGCGCGACAATCAGGGGACACATAGAATTGGTATGTCACAAGTGTCGCGTGTGCGCAGAAGGGGATGCGCTGCTGCGTGGACAAGCATAGAGGTGACCGTTGCTGACACTATTCATGACAAGGTGTCTAGGTTATGGCAAAAGGGAGCGGGCGACGGGCAATTAAGAGATGGGGTATGAGCCAGATCTGGAACAATCTACCGCAGGCTTAGCGTTATGACACCAGAAAAGGAGGGAACCGATGAATTTGAATTTCAAAATGCTTATAAATCACAGGGGGAAATCCACCGAACAAGCTGCTCTTTTGAACAAAGACTTTTTGAATAGTATGTCGTTGATAGCTGCGAGCACCACGCAGAGTTTAGCACCGATGGTAGGGGATGTGTCGGAAATTCTTAGACACAAAGCAGAACTAGTCTGGATGTCGCTGCCTGACCCTTGGGATGGCTCACAAACCATAAAGATAAGGGAAAGACTGTCAATACAGAGATAAATGGTGGAATTGCAATTAATAGTTCGTCTTTGATGCACTTTGAGGATTGGGATCTCGCGGACGGTGGCAAGGGTCTTACAAAATTGCAACACAAGTGCAGCAAACAGTATGTATAGAAGACAAGAAGTTGGAAATTTGTTGCGTTGTCATGAAGAGGTCTCATATGCGGCACCCCAACTTGAGCTAAAATCCTATGAGGGGGTGCTCTGCGTTAACTGAGCATAGCAGGATGAGCATCATCAGATGAGCGAATTATTAGAGGTAATGGCGCAGTAGTTAGAAGAAGGGTTGCAGGAGACAAAAAGGGAGCAGCAAAATGACGAGTGTCACTCACAGGGATAGTGGACTGCGAAGCCTAGGCAATGCATATCGCTGCACCGATGAGTGACTCGGGATGAGTCACGATGATTATGTTGGGGGCCTATTGGGTAGCAGAAGCCCTACGTAATGGTTTTGGGGCTTAAAGCCTATAAGTTAGGGTAATAATATTGTAAATCTCCGAAACACATGGAGCACGAAATGTAATAGGTCGAGTCAAAGGGTTGTCCGCCCAAAAATAATATAGAATAATAGGAAGTAAGTTGTGTGGAGCTGTAACAAGGGTCTCTTTCACCTCTAATTATCCCACATTAATAAGTCAATCCGGGAACTTTTTGTTATTACAAAGAGTAACTCAATCCGAGGCTATTCGTCAGAGTAGTGCTTAGTAGTACAGCGTTCAGAAAATACAAGAGTAAATGGATGCTAAACTATGACTAAATTACTTCAAAAGGATAAAATCACACAGGACAACTTATCAGCCAAGGGTGTGGAAGCAATAACCCATCCCTCTAGAAACTGATGGAAAGGAAATTAGAGCATGGACCATAGGTCTGGGAGCTAGGTAGCGATTGCTGAGGCTCACTACAGCCTTAGACCTTCTCTCACACCAAAGCAGCAAAAGCAAGTAAATAAAACATCAGGAAGTAAAATGGAATAGCAAATAGGAAATGGAACAGCAAGTCTAAAATGGAACAGCAATCAAAAGAACTAATTCTCGCGAGTCAGAACCAAACTTGCTCTATTGAACCAAACTCACACTTCGCGATAAGATAACAATCTTTTCTCTTAAGGCAAATTGAATGTAATGTACTTTATAGAACAACACTCATTGATGAATTATAGAATAGCAGTAATCAATCATATATACACACAACACACTAGTACAGTAATCTGATGATTAAAGAAAATATGTTCCCACATAAAATAGCATCACTTTCGGATTCCAATAATCAAGATTTCAAATGAATCCAATAACAGTAATATTCAGTACAAACACTCTGTAACAGAAATAGTTGGTTTAGACTAATAACATGCAATCAACTCTGAAAAGATTCAATCATGTAATGCAGAGTCACTACATGGATTTCCTGAAATAACCATTAACGAATTAATCGTAGCAGAGCATGGAACGACATATGAAGAGTATATCAGATTACCGAGTAATAAAGATAATCAAACCACGCAGAAATCAAGTTATAATGATACAAAAGCAAGTGTCCTTCGGAGCCGGGCCCTTAGCTTCCAATGGTACACTTCCTTAGATTACTCCAGACGCAAAGATGAAATAAACACCAAGTATTTTATATTAACGCGTCAACAAACGTACAGTAAACCAAGTCTCAGTGAGACTCGATGATCCAAGTTTAGTCTGAAACTGAAAGTTACATAGAAAAAAGTCCCCCTTTTGCTTAATGATGTTGTTCCTTTTTATAAAAGTAACGGCAAAGATTTCTAGGTAACAAAATAAGTAAAACAACGATCCCTCAGGATCAAAGATCTTGAGGGATTCGCTAAGCTATTAATTCTTTACTTTTCTTTCCCTTTTCCGCCGAATTGGTATCCCTTCTTCTTTTCCTGGGTTGTTCTGCTTCGATCTGCTCGATCTCGTTTGCATCTGATTCCCTTCTAGAGGGACAACAGTTATTTCTCCTTTGTCTTTTCCTTTTGAACGGCAACTCTTCGTTTCCACCTTTCCCTGCATAGAAAAATGACAATTATCAGCGATTAAGCTTTTCATGTTAATTCTCACTCGTTTTATTAGAATTCTGTATTTCTTTGAGCTCATGATGCAGAGAAGGTTACAAATATTACTGAAATGCCACTAAATTGCTTGTCAAAAGCATACCTTTCAAGTGCTCCACACACCCCCCTGCTTACCCTATTTCATGCCCTCATGAAAACATTATCGTTGACATGCAAGGCGGTAAGAGAATAGGTCGGAGAGGGAATCTCGTGTGGAGGCCTACAACCATGATGAGCGACTGAATCATCAAAAAACTGATTTGTTTGACCTTCAAGCATTTCATACAAGGCCTGATATCCAGGTGCAGGGTGCCAAATGATTGGACTACGAAATCGATACCCTAACCAGGATGGCCCTGCCTGCAAAATACGCTCGCCATAAAGGTTCAATCGGCTGGCAGCCAGCTCAAAATTTTCGTATCTGAATGGTTCCCTGAGCTGGATGTTTGGGCTAGAAATCCTGTATCGGAATTTTGCAGCATCGATGGCGAGGTATTTAATAGTCAGAAAATATTCCAGACTGTGTTGGATTAAGTCCTCGTGCATGGGTCCTAATGTCTCAATGACACCCGGGGTTCTCATAAGGTTCCTATGTGCTCTCCATAACAGCACTAGGTCTCTAGGCTCAGCTCTCACCCACAAGTCTAGGCTATTTTCCTGTCTCTGAAAAGTGTTATAAGCTCTGAGTCATTTCAACTCATTAACCCCAAATGAAACGAAGGCTTGCAATTGTATGTCCCCAACAAAAGGGCCAGGATTTAAGTCAGTTTCCTGGTCTAGCACGAGGTTGTGCAAGTAAAATTCACACAATAATCTTTGAACCTTAACTCCATAATGCTTGCAACAATATATGAAATCATTAACAGTATTGATTTGTATAGGGGCACCCGCCCTAACAGTTTTTATATTTAATCGTAAATATCGTTCAAGCAAAAATAAAGCATACCTTTTAGCAGGGGCCCTACAGGACAGAACGTCATTATACAAAGAACACACAGTGTCCATCTGCCTAATAACAATATCTAATTGATGAGTTACCTTGGCAACCTTTTCTTGCTCCTTTTTCCATCCTTCAAAGGCCTGGCTCTCGGACTGACTAATATCCCGAAGTTGCTGTTGTAACTCTTCATATTTCTCCCGGGGGACTATTTGTTCTTTCAGCTGTTCAGCTTCTTGCTGAGCTTGCTTCATCATCTTATGCAATGTTCTTGTTTTTGGATCCTTTTTCCATAGAGCCATAGAGGCCGGGAGTTTTACCTGAACCTTTTTGTTATGATGTTTGGAGTTCAGAACCCGAATTACCCCTGAGGGTGGTGCCTCTATTTGGATCTCCTTATTCTCCTTTTCTTTCTTAATACGAATGAAAGGTTGCTGTGGTTCCCCTGTTAATGGAACATCATCCTATTCCTCTGCCTCAATTAGAACGACAGTCCGTTCCTCCGTATCATTTGGAATAGCAGTCTGTTCTTCAACGTCAATTGGAACGACAGTCTGTCCTTCAATGTCATTTGGAACAGCAGTCTGTCCTTCAATGTCATTTGGAACAGCAGCCTGTTCTTCAGTTTCATTTGGAACGGCAGTGGGTCTTTTAGCAGGGTTTTGACCAACAGAGCGGCTATAAGTCCTTCGTCTTCTTGTCCTACGGGATTTTGCTGCAGTGGCTCTTTTTCTTTTCCTTGTGGTCCTTCGTATCCTCAGGTTGGCTTTCAGAATCCGAGTTTACTGCCGAAGCTGGGCTATAGTGTTCAGCAACCTCTGTTGTTTCCTCCTTAATTTCTTGATTTCTACTGCCTCAGTAGAGGGCTCATGACTGGCCCTTGAATCTGCTCCTACTCCGTCTAGAATTTCTTCTGGTGTCTTGGGAACAGATTGTTCCTGATTGGTGTCTCTTATTTCCTCATCATGAATGGGCAGGTCTTCTTCTCCTACCTTTTCTGCATGTGATTTCTCAGGTGTGTCTTCCTCTGGAGGTCCGTCGGGGGGTCCTGCTGGGCTGGAGGGTTGGCCATACTCCCCCATATTGGCCAGGATTGCAGCCAATTCTTCTTCGCCCATAGGGTCCCACGGCGGGCTACCCTCCAGCTGTCCTACTTCCTCCTCTTGATTGGACTGCTCAGTGACTGCCTTGGAGTGTTCAGCTTCTGTTTCTGTTTCAGAATGCTCATCTCCCTCCTCACTCCTTCTCCGGGCTGCTCAGTCTCGCCCCCAGATTGCTCAGCATTTTCTTTGGAAGGTTCTCCTTCTGGTTTTGGAGGTTCGTCCGTAATCTTGATTGGCTGGCTGGCGCTCTCCTGGATCTTTTCCAGCCTCTCTCATATTTGGGATAGCTGGGTTGATTTCCTTGGTCTCTCCGGTTGTTCGGGTGTACTAGCAACATGTTTTTCTGCTGTCAATTCTCTGCGTTTTTCTGGTCGTTCCGGTGTGCTTGAAGAATGTTTACGTTTCGGAGCAACATGTTTTTCTGCTGTCGATTCTCTGCGTTTTTCTGGTCGTTCTGGTGTGCTAGAGGAAGGTTTAGGTTTTGGGGATGGTGGTGCCAACTCCCCCTCGATTGTTGCAATGAGCTCCTCCCAACTGCTCTGCTGTTGAGTGAGACTATGGCTCACTACCAATCGAATCAATCCATGGTGGCTAACAATTGATTCTACGTGCTGTGCCTTTTTTAGGCTTTGGGCCGCATCATGAAATAATGAATTTAGAAGTGCAGGCAGATTTACAGAACATTTCTCTTTCAAAACAGCTAAGACTTTAAGATGTCGTGGTCTTACCACGTCTTTCCTTCCTTTGCAAGTGATGTAGCTCTGCACTATCTTTGCTAATTCGGTCCAGGGTTCTCCTAACGTTGCTGGCAGAACTCCCTTCCCCTTAACTGTCAAACTTTGGCCTTCATCCTGGAAAATCTCCATAATATTTTGTAATCTTTCTTTCTTCAGCATCCATACAGGTCCAACGGCTGGTAGTCCTGAGACTTCTGCAATTATATCGTTAGTGACCGCTATCCGCCTCCCTCTTACTATGGAGTAGTTCTCCTGCAGGTTTTGCAGAAACTCCAACGCCATTGCTTCATTCGATTCTTGTAGGCGACTGAAATAATTCAGCCACCCTGCCTTTTCCAGGATCTCCCGGGCAGCAGCGGAGACTGTCAACTTCTGGGGTTCGCTTCGGATTGCCTTTCCCCCCATGGTTCCACTAAGAATTCCCAATGGAACAACAACTGCCTGTGCTGTTTGAGACGCAGAGAGGGTGATCGTCGCAAGGTTTTGGAAAAAAAACACAGAGTATGCAGAAATGGATTGTGCACGGCAACTTTCGTAAAAATAGAATTATCATGCCGTTAAACCATGCCATACCTTCGTACGCTATCTTCCCCGAATGGTGTGCTGACACGTAAGTCGTGGAGTAAATGAGGTTACCTTCCCCCCCGCAATATGATAGGCTGTCCCAGCCGTCAAGTAGAGGAGCAGCAGCCATTCCACAACCGAGTCATAAAGGAACAGCATATGAAATTATGCCATGTTTTAGATAGACAACGAAATACCGAAATCGAGGCAAAAAGGTGGATCGTGTTTTACATAAGAGCCTGCGTGATATGATGCGAGGCCGGGGGATGGGACGTCTGTCACTCGTACGAAATTTCCAGCAGTCATTGTCAATTCCGTTGCCATGATTGGTAGTAATGGGTGTTCATGCGATGTATGGATCGAGATATAAAATATGATTTTTTATAGGATATAAGAGACAAAGAAGTATTGATATCATACCTATTGGTGTAACCATTACGACTTCAATACCATTAACAGAGCTCTGCTGCCGACATGTGTTCATAACCTTGGCAGAGTTGTTTATTTCACCCCCGGAACCATGATCCTTTGTGTGTATTTTGAAGAGTATTTTGTCAAAATGTAGGCCATTACGCTGGCTTGGTAACCAGATAGCCATAATGCCATTCACAAGGAAGGTGTGAAACGTGGACAGGCCGGCTCGTGATGAGACCCCCTGTTCCAATGTCTGTTTATTTAGTGTACCTTTTGGACCATATCCCTGGTGTGGTGGCCATAATGGGAATGCCACTTCACTTCCATCCTTATGATCATGGTAGGTTGGCTCTTGATGAGACCCCCTATCCTGCATTTGACAATTGATAATCCATATTTACTTTTTTTTTTTCTTTTTTTTGCCAAGCACTCTCTCTTATTTATTTACACATAAGGGTGGTTCAACACTCCTTAAGAGTGGGAATGGTGGAAGAAGCCTTATCATCCCAATAGGAAGATATAAATCCTCTGCTCTTATTCCTAAGTAATAATCAAAAAAAATTTAGGGAACTCGTCATGATAAAGATAACCAACCAGAGCAACGGTGATAAGACAATGACAACAAAGATGAGAAGTAAATGTGTCCCTCCTCTTGTCCTCTTATCAATACTAGGCCTTATAAAGATAGCGATTTATGATCTGCTGACTTCGGTATGTCATGATTTATGTTCATTGCATAAGTGCATAGCTGTATCTTAAAGACTGGAGAGAACATGGCCGAAAAGCATCCTCAATATAAATCATCAGAGAGAGCAAAAGTATGCCAATGGTGTTCCTTTTTGAAAAGGAACAGTAGAGAAGAATCCATGCAAACAAATACTTGAGATGCCATTTTTTTGAAAGGAACAGAAAAAATAATCAACAAAAAGAATGCTATTCCTTTTGGAAAAAAGAACAGTAGCAGAGCAAAAAAGTTGTTCCTTTTGAAAGGGAACAGCAGAAAATCACGAATGTTGTTCCTTTTGAAAAGGAACAGCAGAAAATCACAAATGTTGTTCCTTTTGAAAAGGAACAGCAGAAAATCACAAATGTTGTTCCTTTTGAAAAGGAACAATAGAAAATCACAAACGCTATTCCTTTTGAAAAGGAACAACAAAAAATCACAAATGATGTTCCTTTTGAAAAGGAACAGCAGAAAATCACAAATGCTGTTCCTTTTGAAAAGGAACAACAGGAACACGCAAATGCTGTTCCTTTTGGAAAAGGAACAGCAAAGACACACAGAATGCAAAAATGAAAATTTTTGAAAAAAAAATCAATGAAAATGTTAGGAAAACATATATACAAAAACTTATGTACAAGTTATAGAAAAATGAATTCCTTACTGAATTATAGGTGAGGAAGATTTTGCTTCCTCTCCTAAAATTTCCATATCAGTGTCTCGACGTAGCTGCTGACAGAAGGATTCCCGAGTGAGTGGCTTACGATAGAGATGAACTCGGTGGCCATTTACCTTGAATGCATATCCAGAACCGTCGATTGTGATCAGAGTGAGGGTCCCATTATCATGTACTTTCTGGATTTCATATGGTCCCAACCAACGAGTCTGAAGTTTCCCTGGGAAGTCCTGAAACCGAGAGTCATATAACAGAGCCCAGTCTCCTTCATGAAAGACTTTGTTCTTGATGAGTGCATCATGCCATTTAGCTCGCTGCTGTTGAATAAGTGCTTTATTCTGTAATGCAGAGAGCCTGATTTCGTCCAATTCATTAATCTGCTGTAATCGATTAGCTTGTGCCTCACTTAGATCTAGGCCGACTTCCTGTGCGGTTCGTAGCGTTTGGATTTCGAATTCTATGGGGAAAATAGGTTGTTTTCCAAACACTAATTGATAGGGTGAATAACCAGTGGTACTTCTCCATGTGGTTCTATAGGCCCACAGTGCTTCGGGTAATCGGGCGGCCCAATCACGCCTATGTGTCGCAATGGTTTTTGTTAGAATTGATTCGATTACCTTATTGCTACTTTCTACTTGCCCATTCGCCTGTGGGTGATATGGGGTAGTAATTTTATGCTGGACGTGATAATTGTTAAGTGTTGCAGCTAATTTGTTTTAGGCAAATTGTGGTCCTCCATCTGTGACTATTTCTCTCGGAAGGCCATAACGTATAAACAAATGGAACAAGAACTGTATTACAGAGTCTTTTGTAGCTCTAGGCAATGCTTCGGCCTCAACCCATTTGGTAACATATTCTGTCGCCACCAAAATATATGTTCTCTGATTGGACGATGGGTTGATGGGTCCAACGAAATCAAGAGCCCATTGTTCAAATGGTTCAATGACTAATTGTGGCCTCAGAGGCATTTCGTCGGCTTGACCAGGTCGTCCTGCTCGCTGGCAGCTGTCACAGGCTTGTACAAATTTCTTCGCATCTTTGAAAATTGTAGGCCAGTAGTATCCTGTCTGCAATACTTTATGTGCTGTTCTTTTTTCAGCAAAGTGTCCCCCACATGGTCCGTCATGACAGGCTTTTAAGATGTCAAAAATTTCATCTTCTCGAATACATCTCCTAATTTGCATGTCTGCCCCTGTGTGGAACAAATAGCCCCCAATCCACGAAAATCGAGTACTCTTCTGAACAATCTGCTTACGTTCATTAGGGGTTAAGTGTTTTGGTAGCTTACCTACTGCAAGGTAATTGGCAACATCAGCATACCAGGGTGTCTGAACAGCAACAGCAAACAGGTGCTCATCAGGAAATTGATCTTCCACTGCTGCTGCTTCAATTGATTTTGGTATTCGTGAGAGAAAATCAGCTACAGGGTTTTCCTTGCCAGGTCGATCCTTGATTGTGATATCTAACTCCTGCAATAAAATCAACCATCTAGTTATTCTAGCATTTGTGACAGGCTTATTTGCTAAATATTTGATAGCAGAGTGATCTGTATATAAAATAACGGGATAGCCTGTGATATAATGTCTAAACTTGTTGACAGCATGTATTACAGCCAGGAATTGTTTTTCAGTGACAGTGTAATTTAATTCAGTAGGGGATAAATTTTTGCTGATATAATAGATAGCATATGGTTTTTTATCCTCTTCCTGCCCAAGGACTGCACCGATTGCTGTATCTGAGGCATCAGATGAGATTTGGAATGGTAAATTCCAGTTTGGTCCTCGAAGGACTGGAGCTGTTGATACAAGCTTCTTTAATTCCTTGAAAGCATGGTCGCATTTTTCTGTCCACAAGAAATCAACATTACCAGTTAGTGCATATAGAGGTGCAGCAATGTGTGAATAATGTTCTATAAATCGTCTATAATACCCAGAAAATCCAAGAAAGCTGTGTACCTCTGTTTTAGTAGTGGGGGTGGGGATAAGCAAAAGTATTTGAATTTTGGTCGAGTCTACCTGAATGCCAGCTGTTGAAACATAGTGTCCTAGAATGAGCCCTTCAGTCATCATCATATAACATTTTTCGTGGCTTAAGCAAAGCCTGGTAGCAATGCAACGTTGTAGGAATTTTTCTAGAGTGTCTAAAGCTGAATCAAAATCATCTCCATATGGTGTAAAGTCATCCATGTACACTTCAAGTCCATCATTTATTAAATCTGTAAAGATGCTAAGGACATCCCTTTGGAATGTGGCAGGAGCATTACATAGGCCAAAGGGTAGAACTCGATAGGCAAACGTTCCCCAAGGACAAGTAAAAGTAGTTTTATCGTGGTCTTCAGGGGCAATCTGAATCTGATTGTATCCACTGAAGCCATCCAGGAAAGAAAAGAATTTCTTTCCTGCCAAAGTGTCCAATACTTGGTCTATGAATGGGAGAGGGAAGTGATCTTTTTGTGTGGCTTTGTTTAACTCCCTGTAATCCACACAAATCCTCCATTTCCCGTTCTTCTTGGGTACCACCACAAGCGGAGAGACCCATTTATTATCAGAAATAGGATAAATAAAATTAACATCAAAAAGTTTCTGAAGTTCAGCTTTTACGACATCTTTTAGATGAGGGTTAAGTCTTCTTTGCGGTTGACGAACAGGTCTTGCATCTTTTTCTATATAAATATGGTGGGTGCACAATTGGGGATCAATCCCTTTCATATCAGGGTAATCCCACGCAAATGCTTCTTGATACTTTCGTAACAGATGGATGAGCTTTATTTCTTGGTCCAGTGTAAGGTTGGCATTGATATTTAGAGTCTTTCCCGGTTCAATTTCCACTACTTTACTGTTGGCAACAGAAGTCATAGGTATTGTTTGATCATGCGCATCTTTCAAAGGATCTTCTTCTAGTTCACTGTCGAATGCTACTTCTATCATGAGACACTGTGTGTGAGTTCTAGATTCAGTTTGACTAATGAAATTACTGATGGCATCGTCTTCTGTTTGGTTTTTAAAGTCTAGAGCCTTTTGTACAGTCAACGGGGATCTGATATTGTCAGTAAGGTATGACACATGGTGCTGGTTAGTTTTGATCATTGTAAGACTTGGTTGTGCTGGAGGGTATAGAACTAGATTTTTAATATCTGGTCCTCTAGTTATAGTCATATTTCCCTGTCGGCAACCAATGTAAGCATCGGTAGTAGCAAGCCAATGTCTACCTAAAATTAGCGGGTGTCCATCCAGTCGGGTTTTTGGGTTAATTATCAGGAAATCGGTTGGATATTCCCAGGAATCTACAGCGACCATGACATCGTATAGAGTACCTTCTAGTCGAACTACAGATCGGTCGGCCAATTCTAACAAAGTAGAAGTAGGTTCGACCGATGTAATGCCGAGCTTTTGGCAAGTAGAGGTTGTCAAAATATTAATTGCAGCTCCTAGATCAACTAAAGCATTAGTCAGGGTCTGACCATAGATTTGAACAGTTACAATTGGATTTCCCGGATCTTCATATTTAATGGGTGTCTCCTTTCCTGATAACAAGTCAGATAAAGTACCGACTACTTGGACTCTTGGGTTAGTGGTTGCATTCCTCCTTGATTTTTTTATGCACAATTCTTTTATAGTTTTTGCGTATATAGGGATGTCTTGAATGGCTTGGAGGAATGGAATTCTTATATACAGATTTTGTAACTCTCCCAGAATGTCAAAGTCTGGATATTGTATAGGTCGTGGTATGACTAATCGTTCTGGGAAGGGAGGAGAGGATGTACTTGCTTGATGATGGTTCTGCTCCTTATTTACACCCTCTTGTTGTAACGGCTGTTCTATTGGTAATTGATCTTCAATGTGAACTGTTTTATCTCCCTCCGTTTCTATTATACGTCCAGATCTTAACTGGAGATCATTGCACTCCCTCAAGTCAGGTCCTATTTCTGATGATTCGATGATTTGGAGGGATTGGACCGGTCTATTATTTGGATTGGGATTGGGTTGGGCTGGGAGTTGTGGTCTCAGATTAGACTGGGGGTTTTGTTGTAAAGCTGGCAGAGCCGGTTGAGGGAGCGGAATAGTTCCTGCTGGCTGATATGTCGATTTTGGCCAGTTTGTCTGCCAGGGTGAACCTTGTGAAGTAGAGGGAGTCCATTGTGGAGGATATGGGTTATTTTGCCAATATTGTGGGGCGTAAGGAAAATTCGGCCAACCACATTGGCTTGACTGATTCATCCATGGATTTGGAGAAGGAAACGGTTGTGGTGACCAGTTTGAAAATGGGGGTTGAGATTGGTTTTGCCACATACTATATTGCTGAGCATTATACTGCGGAGGCTGGAAAGAAGAAGTTGGGTCTGAAAACATACCAGATTGCCTTGGTTGCCATTGGCAATGCTGGTTAATGAAGTATGCTGATTCTGGCTCTTCTTCCGCTTCCTTATATACTGCCTTCAATCCAGGAAGTGAGGGGCAGCTCTCAGTAAGGTGATCTTTTGTACAGATAGCACATGTTTGAACTGCATCTAGTGGACATTCCTTGTGGCTATGTTTTCTTCTACATCGGGGGCAGAAGATTGCCAAATTCTGTTCCGCCTCCATCTACTTTTGTTTAGCCTGCACAATACCAAGTTGTGTAGTTAATGTCCCCAGAATATCAGTTTTAAAATTTTCTAATCAATTTCCAAGTTCTACACGTGTTACTCCTTCTGTTGATATTTTGTTATCTCTGACAAACCGATCATATTCTGCTGGTTTTATCCTTGTGCTGCCTCTCGAACTCCTGATACATAAATCAATGATGTCAGCAAAATTCTCTTGATAAATATCCCCTTTTCCCATGATATTTAATGTTTCAATCCACTGTTCCTTCATGCCTCTGATCAATGCAGTTTTTAACACATTATCAGGCAGAGGTAGTGATGCATAGGGAGATCTTTGTAAATTATACTGAAAACGTTCTACGTACTCCTCTAATGTTTCATTTGGTCTAGCTGTCATTTGGAATATTTCATCTTTTAATTCTCTAGACCTACAATAATCCTGATATTTTTTTAAGAAGGACTCTTTCATTTGATCCCAATTATTAATGACCCCACCACCTAGGCCCATAAACCATCTTAAAGCAGCCCCCTTTAAGGTAGAGGGGAACAATTTCAATTTCTGGGGATCGGTGGTGTAATCATACCCCCTGCATAACACATCGAATTCGAATAAAAATGCATCCGGATCTTCTGATGTGAGACCGTGAAATGTGGGGATATGTTGGAGAGGGATAGCTTTCATGGGCGCATTTGCTGCGGAATCCACTATAGGATATTGCAATGTAGAAGTTTGAGTATTTGGCTGATTCTGCGCCATGGGATCGAATATATGCCAATATCCTTCCGGGATTTCTAGGAGGGTATTCCTAGGCTGAGAAGGAACGGCCTTGACAGGGATTGTTTTAATAACACTTCCTTTGTCTGGAATAACGAAAATCCCTGTTGCTTGAGGAGATTGAATTCCTTCAATAATGATTTTTGCAGCGCTCCCTTTATCTGGGCTATTTAATGGCTGGTCTGTTTCAATAGGAGATTTGGGTTCCCTGGTTTCCCCTGTTTCTCCTTCTCCTTCACAAAGGTTACTGAAATTCCCTTCCTGCAATAGCTCGGGAGTAGAATTTTCAATTTCTTGAAAGTCCTGCTCCTCAGTTTGACTATGCACTTCAGCGAAGGCTACAGATGGTGATCCTGTGGCCTGAAGGGAGCTAGTAGGCTGTTTAGAATTGATTTTCCTGGGGCCTACTGATGGCTGAGATTCAGTTTTCTTATAGATTTTGTCTATGAAGGTTGTTCGACCAAGGGTCACCGGCCCTTTGGATTTTTCAGGTTTGAATGGAGGTTTGATATTCCTTTCTGGCTTTTCCTGCTTAGTCATGCACTCTAATAAACTACTAAATCCTATTCAACCAACAGTTCTGCTAGGAAAGCAGACGGTGGAGCAGAGCTTTTACATGCTCCGTACGCAGGTTCTTACCTTTCGTTTTTAAAATCCAACTCTCCCCTAGCAAATTCGTACACTACTCTGTAAAAGACAAATGGCTATACTCTTTTCCCGGCAACGGTGCCAAAATGTGGAGTTGTAACAAGGGTCTCTTTCACCTCTAATTATCCCACATTAATAAGTCAATCCGGGAACTTTTTGTTATTACAAAGAGTAACTCAATCCGAGGGTATTCGTCAGAGTAGTGCTTAGTAGTACAGCGTTCAGAAAATACAAGAGTAAACGGATGCTAAACTATGACTAAATTACTTCAAAAGGATAAAATCACACAGGACAACTTATCAGCCAAGGGTGCGGAAGCAATAACCCATCCCTCTAGAAACTGATGGAAAGGAAATTAGAGCATGGACCATAGGTCTGGGAGCTAGGCAGCGATTGCTGAGGCTCACTACAGCCTTAGACCTTCTCTCACACCAAAGCAGCAAAAGCAAGTAAATGAAACGGCAGGAAGTAAAATGGAACAACAAATAGGAAATGGAACAGCAAGTCTAAAATGGAATAGCAATCAAAAGAACTAATTCTCGCGAGTCAGAACCAAACTTGCCCTATTGAACCAAACTCACACTTCGCGATAAGATAACAATCTTTTCTCTTAAGGCAAATTGAATGTAATGTACTTTATAGAACAACACTCATGGATGAATTATAGAATAGCAGTAATCAATCATATATACACACAACACACTAGTACAGTAATCTGATGATTAAAGAAAATATGTTCCCACATAAAATAGCATAACTTTCAGATTCCAATAATCAAGATTTCAAATGAATCCAATAATAGTAATATTCAGTACAAACACTCTATAACAGAAATAGTTGTTTTAGACTAATAACGTGCAATCAACTCTGAAAAGATTCAATCATGTAATGCAGAGTCACGACATGGATTTCCTGAAATAACCATTAACGAATTAATCGTAGCAGAGCATGGAACGGCATATGAAGAGTATATCAGATTACCGAATAATAAAGATAATCAAACCACGCAGAAATCAAGTTATAATGATACAAAAGCAAGTGTCCTTCGGAGCCGAGCCCTTAGCTTCCAATGGTACACCGCCTTAGATTACTCCAGACGCAAAGATGAAATAAACACCAAGTCTTTTATATTAACGCATCAACAAACGTACAGTAAACCAGGTCTCAGTGAGACTCGATGATCCAAGTTTAGTTTGAAACTGAAAGTTACATAGAAAAAAGTTCCCCTTTTGCTTAACGATGTTGTTCCTTTTTATAAAAGTAACGGCGGAGATGTCTAGGTAACAAAATAAGTAAAACAGCGATCCCTCAGGATCAAAGATCCCGAGGGATTCGCTAAGCTGTTAATTCTTTACTTTTCTTTCCCCTTTCCGCCGAATTGGTATCCCTTCTTCTTTTCCTGGGTTGTTCTGCTTCGATCTGCTCGATCTCGTTTGCATTCGATTCCCTTCTAGAGGGACAACAGTTATTTCTCCTTTGTCTTTTCCTTTTGAACGACAGATCTTCGTTTCCACCTTTCCCTGCATAGAAAAATGACAATTATCAACGATTAAGCTTTTCATGTTAATTCTCACTCATTTTATTAGAATTCTTTATTTCTTTGAGCTCATGATGCAGAGAAGGTTACAAATATTACTGAAATGCCACTAAATTGCTTGTCAAAAGCATACCTTTCAAGTGCTCCACAAGTTGGCCTGCCCATGGTTCACGGACCATGGGAATGTATAAATAGAGCAAGGCTCTAAGGGTAGAAGGCAGTAAGTTTTTTGAAGATTTGATGTGTAATGGGTTTTTGCGAGTAGTTGTGCTCTGAGTCGGTACGTCTCGGTTGAAGTTGTAGTGGTAGAGGCTTCGCAGCTGTGTGCGTGGAGGTAAGATAGAGTCCATAGCTATGTGCACAGGGCAGGAAGTGAATTGTACTGAATCAAGAATATTAATAAAGATAAGTTGATTCTGAAATGCTGTGTTGACTCTAAAACATTGTGGATTTGTTTGCATTCTGGTTTATGCATCATCTTTATAAATTTATGATTGTTTTAAGGGTCATGGTTGCATGCACTGGGTTTTATTATTAAATGTTTGCTTAAAGACTGTAACAAGAAGATCAGTTCTATAATAATTACATTAATAAGGAAGTGCAGCTGCGCGGATCTACGGGAAAGCCCAATAGCAGTACAGAGCAGTGCCAAGCTGCATAACTATTCGCGACCCCTCCAAACCACATCTAGACATCCCAAGGGTGCGAAAACTTGGTTCCAGCACCCTCCCATGCTACCTCGAGTGAGACCTCAGTCCGCGCTCTGCGGGCTGTTGCAGAAAGGGCCAGTAGCTGTGGGATTTTTTCGGCTAATAACTCTTTCGAATTTGGGTTAGGGCCCAATAACCCAACATGCACAAAGCATTAGACGGTGTGAAGAAGAAACCTTCTAGCATGATAGATTCAAACTGAGAGGACTTTGATTCCCAAGCTCTCTATAGCATTAGGTTATCCCTAGCGAATGAAGTTCTCTTCAACATTGTTGAAGAGAGTACAACTGCAGGTTTATGGGAAAAACTTGAAAAATTGTATATGACGAAATCATTAACCAACATAATTTATTTGAGAAGACAATTGTACAGTCTTCAGATGAAGGATGGTAAAAAAGTTGTAGAACATTTAAATGTTTTTAATACACTTATTTGCCAATTATCAAATATGGAAGTTAAAATTTAGGAAGAAGACAAAGCTATAACCTTATTGTGTTCTTTGCCCGAGTCATGGGACCACTTCATAAATTCAATCAGTTTGAGCACTGTTGATTCTTTGAAATTTGAATCAGTTGTGGGAGCTATGTTATCTAAAGAAGTACGGAGGAAATCCAGTATTGAAACAGGTGCACCAGAAGCCATGATAGCTAGAGGACGATCAACGGAAAGAGGAGAAAAAGTAAGGGGTTCTTCCATATCAAAATCAAAGGGAAAGAAGTGTAAGGAAAAATGTTGGTACTGCAATAAAATTGGACACCTCAAGAAAGACTGTTGGAAACGGAAAGAGTTTGAAAACCCAAAGAAGGAAGCAAATCAAGTTGATTCAGGTATGATTGATGAATTTTTATCTACTGAAGAATTATGTATGGTAGATGAAACTTTATCTGTATGTAATGTCTCTCAGAATGTTGAAAATTGGTTGTTAGACTTTGGTGCTTCTCATCACATGAGTCCGTACAGAAATTGTTTTACTTCATATGAAGCTGTAAATGGTAGTTCTATGCTTATGGGTAATAATGTATCATGTCAGACTGTTGGGATGGAAAATATCAGAATTAAAATGTATGATAACACAGTTAGAACATTAAATCGTGTTATACATGTACCTAAATTGAAGAAAATTTTGATTTCTTTGGGAGTGTTGGACTCGGATGGTTATACGTTCACTGGTCATAATAGAGTGTTGAATGTCTCAAAAGGAACCCTAATTTTTGTGAAGGTAGAAAATGTCGGAAATATTTACAGACTCAAAGGAAGTACTCATGTCAGTGAGGCAGTGATTGTGTTAGAGAAAGAAGAAGAAGATACTCGCCTATGGCATCATCAATGGGTCACATGAGCGATAAAGGTCTTCAGGTACTTATAAACCACAAACTGCTTCCTGATTTGAAATCCTTGAAGTTAGATTTCTGTAAACATTGTGTGTATGGAAAACAATGTAAACAGAGGTTTAAAACTGGAAATCATAATAGTAAAGAAATTTTGGACTATATTCATTTTGATCTGTGGGGACCATCTCCTATTGTGTTGTATAGAAGTGCTTTATATTTCTTAATGTTTATTGATGATTTCCCCCAAAAAGTTTGGGTCTTTATGTTAAAAAACAAATTTGATCTATTCAATGTTTTTAAACAATTTAAAGCAACGGTGGAAAAGACAACAGGAAAATCAATTAAATGTTTGAGAATTGACAATGGTGGTGAATTTACTTCTCTAGAATTTGAACAATACTATAGGATAAAGGAATTGTTAGACATAAAACTGTTGTTTATACTCCTCAAAAAAATGGTGTTGTTGAATGTTTGAATAAGAGTCTTATGGAAAGAGCCAGAACCATGATCAACAATGCTAACCTACAAAAGGAGTTGTGGGAAAAAGCAGTATCCATTGCTTGTTATTTAGTTAACAGATCACCTTCAGTTGTCATTAATTGTAAAATTCCTGAAGAAGTTTGGTCAGACCAGTCTTGTGATTATTCAAATTTAAGGATTTTTCGGTGTGATGCCTATGCTCTTATCCCTAAAAATCAGCAGTCAAAATTAGATCCAAAATCCAAATGTTATGTATTTGTTGGGTATGACTATGCAGTGAAAGGATACAGGTTATGGCATCCTACTTCATGGACAATAGTCATTAGTAGATATGTAACATTTGATGAATTTTGTCTTTTAAAATCAGATGTTGGAAAAATTGAATAGGAATAGGTATCGCCAAGTCAGCAAATTTAGTTGGAGACTAGATCTTTTTCATAAAGTCAAAAGGAATGAGAGACTTCAGAAAGAAAAGGTGAAGAAGATGCCAAGGAAACTGTTGAAGTTTCAAAACTAGTTCAACAGCCAGTCACTCTAAGAAGGTATACAAGGGAAAGAAAAACACCCAAAAGGTATTAAGATTTTTCTTCATCTTTTCCATTGATTACTGAAGATGGGGAACCTTCTTGCTATCAGGAACTAGTGGATGATGCGGATAGTGGCAAATAGAAAAAGGCTATGGAAGAGGAAATGGACTGCTTAGCCAAGAACAATACTTGGGATCTTGTAGAACTTCCTGAAGGGATAAGTGTTGTTGGATGAAAATGGGCCTTCAAGTTGAAACGGAAAGTTAATGGAAGTATCCAAAGGTATAAGGTGAGGTCAGTAGAAAAAGGGTATTCTCAGGTTGAAGGTATTGACTTTCATGAGATTTTTTCACCAGTTGTAAAACTTGTTTCTATTCATACTATGTTGGCACTAACTGCATTACTTGACCTTGAGTTAGAACAGTCAAATGTTAAAACAACTTTTCAACATGGTGATTTGGATGAAGAGATATATATGGAACAACCAGAGGGTTTTTTACAAGGTTGTAGCAAAAGATTAGTTTGCAAGCTTAGGAAATCGTTGTATGGCTTGAGGCAGTCTCCCACGCAATGGTACAAGAAGTTTGACTCCATGGTGAGCTAGAACTTTATTATAAGTGAGTATGATCATTGTGTATGCTTCAAGAGTTTCAATGGCATATTAATTATCTTAGTTTTGTCTGTTGACGATATGATTATTACAAGCAAAAGAATGGAAGAGATCAATAGGTTAAAGGCTCAACTCTCTAGGATGTTTGATATGAAGGATTTTGGAGCAGCAAAACATATCATGGGCATGGAGATACACGGAGATAGGAAAAATGGTACGTTTTGGTTATCATAGCAGAAGTATGTGCAAAGTGTACTTGAAAATTTTGGTATGAACAATGTGAAACTTGTTAATGTTCCATTAGCTTCCCATTTTAAGCTTTCTTCAGTTTTGAGTCGTATAACTGATGAAGAAAAGTAGTATATGTCTTGTGTACCATATGAAAATTATATAGGAAACTTAATGTATGTGATGGTATCTACAAGAACTAACATTTCACATGTAGTTGGAGTTGTCAATAGGTTCAAGGAAAATCCAGGTGAAAAACATTGACGAGGAGTGAAATGGATGCTTCGTTATTTAAGAGGCACAAGCAACCATTGCATCATCTTTAATGGTAGTGAAGGATCATTTTGTGGATATGTGGATAATGATTATGCAGGTGATTTGGAAAAAAGGAGATCTAATACAGGTTATCTCTTTACTCTTGCAGGTGGAGAAATTAGTTGGATGCCAAAGCTTCAAGAAACAATTGTGTTGTCCACTATCGAAGCAGAGTATATAGCTGCTTCAGATGCCAGTAAAGAAGCAATCTAGTTAAAGTGTCTACTTGATGAGATTAGAAGGACACGGGACAATGTGAATGTATTATGTGATATTCAGAGTGTTATTCATTTGGCTACAAATCCATCTTATAACAACAAGACCAAGCACATTGATGTAAGGTATCATTTTTTGAGACATGTGATCAATGGCGGAAGAGTAGCTCTCAGGAAGGTCCATACTTAAGAGAATTGTGCAGACATATTCAGGAAGCCATTTCCAGTAGAGAAGCTCCAATGGTGTTTGGCTTCTCTTGGCTTGCAGAAAATATGATGAATGGACATGGGAAAGGGATTAGGAAAATTGTTGCCAAGGTGGAGTTTGTTGAAATATGACAACAATATGTAATTATGGATAAATTTTTAAATTATTTCCAGTCATTTATTATGACGGGATTCATAACTAGAAGGAGTTATGTAACAGAGGAAAAACCCATATTAATTGGGATGGCCCAAGAGGCTTGTATGATGGAGAATCATATTTTATTAATAGATATCCAAATTCCCTTTCGTTGTGGATGTTTCCTTGACACACTGTCAAGGTTTTACCACATAAATCGTTTGTGTGCTTATTTTGTATTTGTTTCAGTTTCTCATTTAGTTATTTTGCTTCTTGTTTGGAAAAACATTGGGGGGGCAGGGGAATCAGTATTTTCAGATCAATAAATTTTTACATTTCATATTCATATTTCTATACGCAACTTTATTGAAAGGAACCTGCGAGTCTACGTCATTGTTCTTAAGACAATTAGCATATATCCAAAGAACTTATGATTCAGTTAATTCATCATATGTTTGTCTTCAGCTAGTGCATAAGTACTTTATTAAACATTACATAAACAGTAACCATGTGTTGTAATAAATAAACCATCACACATAAGCAACACACATCAGAGTGGATCCTTTCAAGGACTACATATGCTTTGCTGTCCTGATCATGGAAGGTGGATTTTTTGTACTTCCCTAAAGTAAAACATTTTCACACATCCTGATGCTTGAGTGCTCCTTTGGGGGCCTAACATTATTTTCTGCAAAATCTTCAGGCTGCCATGATGATCTTCTATGCCATAGTTCAACAAGATCACAACTCTCTGCCTTCTCTGCCTTATTTCTTAATGAAGCACAATCTTCCACGTCTATCTTATACATGTTCTTCACTTGAATCCCAATATGATTCACCTCTCCAGTGGCTATGTGTCTCAGGAATGATTTTCCTTTGCTAAAGATCACATCATAACCATGGTCTTCCAAAACTACAACAAAGATGAGATTTTTCTTTAGGCCTAGATCAAACATGACATCCTTTAGTCTGAGAGGGGATCTCGACTCCCTCTAAAAGGTGATTGTACCAATCCCGGTTTCATTGTACCTTCTGTTATCACTCCTCTAGATCTCTAAGGCTGAGGAAGAGTCCAGCTGAGGTAACCACAGACCAACCTTTTGACTTGGTAGCTAGCCCTACCAAGCCGGAGAGGGCTCTCTCCAAAGAATCACAGACAGGAGGGCTGGATGGATTAGGGTTTTAGGCCAGGTATAAAGTGCAGAGGTTGTTTTGATTTGATTTGGTGGGGTTTATTGCTGGATGAGGGTATTAGGTCAAGGAGGCTAGTTCAGGGAAAATGTGATGTGATTGCAGACATTTGGAGGGGCAAGGTAAGTAGGAGTCTTAGCACTTCAAAGGTGGTTTGGTGAGATGGTTTAAGACTGATGAGGAGTTATGAAGAGCATAGGAGATATATTCTTCCTAAACTTAAGAAAAATGGACAAATTATGATAACTTTCCCAAAACAGAGCATGAGCAAACATGTATTCTGCCTATCAACTTGAAAATTACCATATAACAAACATGAAATGGTTTATGAGCATACAAAACATTCATACAAATGATCACAAAGAAGAAACACTACTAAATATCCATACCACATGTATCCCAAAGAAATAGTTGCAACTCATCTATTAATACTCCCCAAAATTTGGTACAATAGTGTCTCTGATCACTAGCACAACATCCAACTGAGTCCAACCTTTGAAAAGATTGAAAAATACAAGATATAGGCCTAAAAAGAAAACTCCTCCAAACCTCAGGAGTCGAATCAATGAGAGGAGGAGCAGTTCCACCAAAATTTGAACTGATAGCTAGAGTGTAGGGTGGTAAAAGTGACTCATCCCTAATTACAATGAAACTGATTCATTAAACCTCATAGAGTCTATTTACCTAATGTATTTACACTAGCTAATATTAAAAATACCATAATTACATTTACATCATGAATTACAACAGTAAAAACTTGATTTCCCAAGATGAAAATCAAATCTGGAGAAAAACATTGAAAAATCAGAGAACTGGTCAAACACGCCCTCTATGTGTCAAACATGCCCTCCATCTTGCAAGCTGATTTGGAATACCTTTCTAATGTCCAAATTGAGCCTAGAATAGATAGTTTAAAAGCCTATCCTATCTAGTTTCCAAATCTACCTTCAGTTTCCAAAATGGACTTGATTTGACCCTCCAAAAGTGGATTCTCCCAAGACTTATCAAACGCACAATGCCAAGGTGAAAAAGGAGGCAGAACATTGATTTTTTAGGTGTTTTATCACCTTTTCACCGATCAGTTGTGCAAACTAAGGCTTGTAAATTTCTTTTCCTACATGTCTTCCTTGCTCTAAATCCAATGGTGATCTTCTTTTGTCCAAAAAGTGTCCCAAACAAAAGCGCAACACTCTTGGCATTCTAGCTGTCAAAAACCTATGTACGATTACTTGAAAAGAACAAAAACGTCAAAATTACCCCATAACTTCTCAAAATTGGTGAAATGATTTTTGATCATGTGGTTTGTGCATGGAGTGAGGCTTCGGCAAGGATGTCAAGTCTTCCTTCCTCTTCTTTCTTTTTTAGGGCTTCAATCTTCGCATTAGCTCTTATAAGATTTTCCTTTGCAATCTTGTTCTTCATGGCATAATGTTTTGCCATCTTTCTCTGAATGTCATTTTCTTTTTTGGCCTTATCTAGGAGCTTCTCCAAGTGTTGTTTTAACTTTTCAATCCAATGCTCTTGGTTCTCATTAATCATGATGGAAAACTGTTCATTCCATGTGAGCTTATTTGTAAGCTCAACCTCCTTTTGTCTCTCTAGGTCTAGAGCTCTTTTCAACCCTCTAGTCCTAGGTTTTCTTTTTGGTTCTTTTTTAGGTTCACCATACCTATCATAGGCTTCATCAAGAAATGCTTTAGCTTTCTCTCTTTTTTCCTTAATGAGCTGAATCTCCATGGTATCATGCTTGGCTTGAAGCTGCTGTTTTTCTTGCTCATAATATGAAATGATAAATTTAGACCTTTATAAATTGGTCTGGAGATCCCTAATGAGTGCATCATTTTCCTTGATGACACTGCTAGTGTCCTCATTGTCATCATGCTCATCTAGGTCAAAAAGGTCAAAACCCTGCTCTGTCTCATGGAGGTCCTCTTCCTCAAGTTTGATTTCTGCCTAAACCTCTGCTTCTGTCATCTTTCCTTTGTCTTTGTGTACCTATTTTGTTGGTGAAGAAGGCAAGGCCCCTCCCACAATCTGTGGGTCAAACACCTACCTAGCTCTCTGATAAGTATGTTCCAATATGCCCAAATCTGCCCTCTTAGGCTTGATGACCTCAACCTGCTTTGTGTGCTCCTGCTCATCGATCTCATCTTTGCTAGGTGACTCAATGTGCTCATGAAATGGTGATGGTGGAGTTGATTGTGAAGGAGACTAAGCTGATGATGATTCATGATCTATGGGTTGAGATGGAGGAATGGATGTGGAAGGATGAGATGATGAAGGAACATCTTGAACATGCTGAAGAGATGGATAAGTGAATATGTCATTGGCAATGAAGGTACTCCATGTAATGTTCAACTATTTGAGGTGATGGAGGACAATTATTTTGATGAGTGAGTGGTGGAAAATACTTATCATTTGATGCTCATATTCTCTTTTTTGGACAATATATGCCATCTTGTTAATGCTCCAGAAGAGATAATAAGGTATGTTGAGCATCTTAACCTTAGTGAAATGCATGAGTAGCTGTAGATGATAGGTATAATGTCTGGAAAAGCTTCCTTCACAAGTAAAGTATCTCATGATGATTTTCATCATGGGAACATACATATCCAAGAGGTAAGAGAAATGAAAAATCCTCTTTCTATCATTTCTATATCTAGGTTTGGTATATGGCACATAGTAATGCTCCTCCAAATCTGTTTTCTTAAACCATGTTTCCCCAACATCAGGGATTCTAGTAGCAACTAATATGATGTCAGTGGACATGGTGAAGTGACACCAGTAAGGGTTACCTGGTTTTCATGGAGATTGGAGATGAATAGTCTACTCAACATAGGATGATGTTGAACCTTTTGTACTTTCTCATAGAATTCAAAACATCCTAGATGTTTAAAAGATGTCACAATCATGGGAGATGCCATGAGTTCATTGGTATTTCTTCGCTCAAATCTAAGGATTCTCCCTCCTTTGTTTGACTTCCTCCCCTTCCTTTCCTCCTCAATCGAACTTTTGTTTTCTTCTTCTCACATGGTATGTTGATTTTAAAACCCTATGGAGATGAAATGATATTGGAATGTAGGTATAGGGAGTTAGGAATGGTGTGAGGAAATTCAGGGAGATGACGGAAGGGGTTTATGGTTTAAGGGAAGTGATAGGGAGTGGGAATATAAATAGATTTGGGATAAGGAATTTTATTACAGGTTGGGGGTTTTGGGAGCCTAGGTAAATAGAACACCTAGGTCTTAGGGTTTTTGGAATCAAGAGCTTTGGGAGATGGTGAAATTATCTAAGGGTTGGGAAAGGTTTTAATAAGGGTATGTGAAGGGAATAGAAGTACTAGGGTGTGAAATTGAAGGTGTGGGAATGAAACTAGGATTTGTAGGTTTGGAAACTAAATTTCACTCAAGAGACTTAACACCGTGAATTTATGAGGTGTGAAATGTAAGGAGGGTATACTTTAGTGCTACTTACTTTCTGGAGGAAGAAAACAACCAAACTAAAGCTTGAGAGGAAATGGTACTTTGTTTTAGAGGCTAGAGAGTAACTTTGGTCAAATGCGCAACGCACAATTAAAACACACCCTTCCCTGGTTAAACGTGCAATGTATAACTAAAACACACCCTCTTGGTCAAACGAACAGCGTAATACACAAACTCACCGTCCAGTTGCCAAATGTGCACTGAAAACTCTGTTTTTCTAATTTCACTTGTCAAACTTGAAAATTTCTCCTTTGTTGAGGTTGTTCGACCATGACAAGAGAAAATGAGGGGCAAATGGATGTCTTGAGGGTTTTAAATACTTGATAGAATTTCATTTTGTTGATTTAAAACCCATCTTCTAATGTTTGAAAGTGCTTTTGAAACATTGCACTAATACCCTTTTACCTTGTACTTTTGTTTTTCATATTGATCAATCGTTGGAGTATAAACTTTTTGTTTTGAAATTTAATGTCCATTTGTCATGTGGAACTAAGTTGGCAGCTTGGGAAAAGTTACTTATTACATATAATGACATAAAATTACATATATATAAAAAACTAGAATTGCATATCTATTTTTGGGATAAAATTACATTTTGGGATGAAACTCATACTTGAAATCAAAATTACAACTTTGGCAAGCATCTTCACATGTTTTCAAATCCTCTTTAAATGAAAAAGCGGTATTATTTTATTCACTCTCATACTTTTGATGGCCTTATGCAGTGAAATGGTGTTTTATTGGACCTTGAAAGAATGAAACCTAGAGACCTAATGAAAACTTTGAGTGACCAGACTCCTTGTGGACTTGACTGACACAAAACATGATGAAATGAGATTTTATGTTAAATGTATGCTCAGTAAGACACAAGAAGGTGGGCCAGAAAATATTAATTTTTGAGGGAGGGTAGGGATTTTTTGACTGGGGCTACCATCAGTGAGCAAATTTTTGCATGAGGACCTAGGTGGAATGACAAAAATTTGAATGAGACCTTAATATGATATAAAAGAGGACTTTTGATCACTGATGGTAGTATGCAAATATTGACTCTAACACCTTCCATCATCCCCCATCTCAATGTGCATCTGCAAATATTTCTCCTCCAAGTCACTAAAAAAATATCTATTCCATGTCATGTGGTATGAGGCACCACTGTCCAACTACCACACACTCCCCATCATTGTGTTGGCCATGCATGTAATGAGAGTAAAGTCAAGCTCGAACTATGAAGCCAAGGATTCACCTGTTACTCCTCTTAAGGTATTGTTTCTTGTCTTTTTGTGTGGACACTTCATGGCATAGTTTCGGGATTCATGACAATTGAAGCATTTAATTTTGGACAAGTCTTTCTTCTTAACCCCTTGACTGGATTCTAGTTTGAATTGATATTTCTTCCATTTCCCTTTATTTTCCTTCCTAGCCAATAGGAATGTTTCTTCATCCTTTCCCTTGGATGAAGTCCCATCTCTAGTATTCTTCCTTATTTCCTCCTATACCAAATCATACCATAAGCATTCCTAATTTGGTAGTTTCGCCTTCCCATTCATTGAATCTTGGTAGTTGTGCTAGCTCTTGGGAAGGTCTGGAAGGGCCAGGCTTACCAAATCATCCTCTACCACAATAAAACCAACCCCGCTAAGTTCATCATGACATTGTGTGAACCTGCTCATATACTGAGGTATGGATTCATTCTTTTGTATCTTGATATTTCGAAGTTTGTCCTTGAGCATCAACTTCCTGTGGTCACTATTGTTCTCGAACAATTTTGTAAGTGCTTTCCACATTGCGAAGGGATTTTATTTTTCGTGGAGAGTTGAGACAATGTGATCCCGTAATCCCTCCAAGATTATTTTCCTTGCCTTAGACAATTATTTCTTCCACTGAGAAAGGTCCTCAACATCAGCTGATAGTGGTTGTGGAATGTTTGTCTTGACATATTCTAACAATCAATTGTCATCCAATACCACCTCCATGTGATTCTTCCATGCGATGAAACTAGAGCTTCCTTCTAAGGAATAATTTAGCCTTAACACGTTGAAGTTCATCTTCCCAACTTTGAAGAGATCTTGTAACAATGAACCGCAAATTTGATTCTATTGAGAAACAAATTCATTTTTTTTTCTCTAGTGTGAATCTTGCTATGATACCATGTAGAAATTATGATGTAGATTCGTAACTTTTCATGAATTTTTACAAATCACAAGATACAAACATACTCTACTGCTCTCTGAAATTCAATTCACAAACTAGAACACAAATCATAAACATGCAAAAGGAAACATCACACATTCACGATGATTTATCTAGGGGAAAGAAACTACTCAAAACCCCTTCCTATATGTATTGCATTAATCAAATATTAGATATGTAAGACATATTCTTTCTCAATCTTGAGCACAACCTGCAAGTGTATAGTCTATCTCTCTTCTTGACTAACTGGCTCCAGCCAACACTTAACCAATTTTCAAGCCCTCCGAGCCCCTATTTCCTTGTGGAAATCCAAGGGAATTAGGCCCCTACCATTTATGGATTTTGCCCTTAATTGATTGTGCAATCCATAAAGTTTGATCTATAATTGCATGCACCACCTGTACACATATGAAATAGAAATATTGTGTAACTTTTTGACATGACATAACATGTGTCTCATAATTTAAATATATATATATATATCTATATATATATATATATATATATCTATATATATATATATATATATATATATATATATTTTTCATGCAAAGCACTTTATATCTATTATAGATATAAAGTAAACATAATTAGGTATGATATCTTATATGATTGATTGTTAGAAAACTTAGTCAATTATGTATATTTTAGGCACATTTTATAACTCATTGTGAGAAAAGTGTATAGTTCTTTTCATGTTCAATCATTTTCAATTTTTATATTATAATAGAAAATTACCATTTAAAAATATAATTTTTTTAATATTTCATAAATTTAAATTTAAATAAATTTATATTAATTTAAATTTAAGAGTTACTTAAAAGTCTTCTCACATCATGTAAGAGTGCAATATAATTTCAAATTAATTGTTTTATAACCACATAAATGTGGTTAGGTAATATTATATTTAAATATAGTAAAGTAATACTTATATTAACAAAGTAAAAGAATACTTAGAACAAAAAATATCATGCAAGCCATAAATAAAATACTTCAATTATTATCTTAGTTTTACATCAAATTGATCAAAAGTAACTAAAGGTAAAATCAAATTAATTTTTGAAAGTAAAAAAAAAAAGTAATTTACTTTTTAGTTTTAAGGAAATATGTAATTACTCCATTATTTAATATACAGTTTGACAAATGGCATGTAGTATTGATTATGCATGATGATTTATTATATGTTTAGTTGACATGTAACATTTAAAACAAAATTATATTAATAACAAACAACTATTGTATTGTTAGCTACAAATAACATAATTTTATATAAACTTTATATAAAGAGAAATAAAATAATTATAATTAAATATTTTCTTATATTTTCACTTTCAATGATGTGTAATTTATTCTATTTTTAAGGTGGGGTTCATATATAATATTTAAAATATATTAATAAGAAAAGAAAAAAAGTTTAATGCTAGTTATAAATTAAATAATTCCTTCCATATTTAAAATGGATTTGACATGTAAAATTTTAAAAAGTATTAATAACAAATTTAATTCAATGTATGTGCCTATGTAAAGATAGAGACATGTAACATTTTAAAAAAATATTAATAGCCAAAATACTTCTATATATTATACAAAAACAAGTGAGAATTAAAAATGTCTTATGATTCAAACATTTTATTAGTGTGTTGTTCAAAACTACGATAGGTCCATATTAATTATAGATCCACCAATAGTAAAGAGGAATCAATTATGTGCAAACATTTTCTCAAGTTTTGCACTCAAAAAGAGGTTAGTATATTGATCTGGAATTAAAATGGATCTATGTTGGTTTTAACTTGCGTTCTTAGCTCTTCAAATTACATATAATACATTACTTATAATATAAAAGCGTACATTACCTATAAAAGGTTAGTGTTTGTATCACATGATGGGTTTTTTTAAATAATTATAAAAAAAATGGAAGGAAATTTATTCAAGTGAAGATTTCATATAAATTTGGATTTGGTTTGGTCAACTAATTAAATTTCAATTTCAAGTAAATTTAATTTGTAATTTATTTTAAAATTAGCAGGGTGGCATGGTCATCCCGCTTTGAGTGGGAGACATGAAAGAGGTAATGAATTTTAAAATGATGCGGGTTTTGAGCGATTGTACTACTATTTTTCTGATTAAAAAAAAACCATGAGAATAATTGAATAAACCATTATTTATTTAATTTTCTCTAAAAATAATTATTTAATAATTATTTATTAACACATTTAGTAAATCACCTTGGAATAATTAAACAAATCACTATTTATCTATTATTCCTTATTCTTATTTTTGGAATAAATGTTAAATCGTTATTGAATAATTATTTTAAATTCACATTTTTTTTTAATCCTCGCAAAGTGATTAATAAATCATTATATTTATTAATTACTTCAACAATTTTCTAAATAAATATATTTGACCACTTTGAATATATTTTCCCTCTCCAAAAAATATAATAAAATATTATTTGCCTGAGATCCTCCAGATGATGGTGATTACGCATAGGGACATGTGGCCCCTATTTTTTGTATGTAACATGTTACGGGCATGTCGAATGTATTCAGAATAGTGGACTCCAAACATTATATATTGGATATTATGATACACAATATGGTTATGCATTTTTTGTAACGATTGTGGTTCACCATCTGGTTATGTCATGAATGTCTTGTTGTATATGCATGTGATAAATGTCAATCTAGAATGTTATTTGGAATGGTATCTAGATAGTTATTTTGTGCACTAGGAACATGACTGAATGTAATGGATCCAAATTCACATGCCAAATTCTTCATGCGTACATATTGTCTAAATAGGACATGATTACACATATGATAAACATTGTTCAATTGCGTGACAAGTAGCAAGGAATCAAGACAAACATGAAAGTGGAGGATGTCATGATCAAGGCCATCGGCTAAAAAACCTATCTCTACATTATATTTGGCTTGGTTATTGGTGGCAAGTCTAATGCATATGCCATTGGAGTGAGCTAATGAATTCAAATGGGTGAAAATGGCCCAAGCTATCGAGACTAGATTCCTAGAGAAATGACTCGCAACATCGGCATGACTGATATCAGGTGTGAAAGTTCGATCCACATGAAAAATGCAAGAAGACAACAAATGAGATGATGGGGAATGCAAGCTACCTAAATGCAGAAAGAAAAAAGGACATGAATTTCGATGGGAAATTCTATGGGAAATTTTTTTCAGGTAGAGTGCATTATGAGGGTTAGGAAGGATTTCTCCTTCTGCACTCGTTAAAAGGTCTGCCCCCTTTCCCAAACACTTATGAATGATGTAATGACCAATCCATAATGGTGCAAACTTCCCATGCCCTAAGACATCATTAGCTTGTTCATAGATGAGTAAGAGGAGCTACCTAAGGCATCTTCATGAGAGACAAGGATCACATGCCCATCATGAAAAGGGGGAGACGGATGACTAGTAGATGTAACATATACCAATGTTGATATCGAAGTGTTCACCGAAGAAAGTTTTACCAAATCATAATAAGAAACGTCAGGAGAGTCCCAATAGATCGATCTCATGGATGATGACAAGTAGAGAATAGGGGTAGAACTATCTGTCGTCTCAACATCAGGAAGGGAAATAATAATGGTGGGTTGGGAAACCTCTTGTTCTAGCATAACATTGGGACCATAACCCACAGGTAGAGGGGAAGTGGAATCACTACAAGTGACATCTAACTCACGAAGAACTTGAAGTGTATCATGAAAATCTTCGAGACAGGGACAATAATGAGAATAATGGCCATAATTATCACACAAAGCACAAGGGTGATTCATGCGCAAAGATATTTTCTTTTTAGCTGACTCGAGTAAGATAACATGGAACTCAGGAAGGTTAGAGTTAGGAAAGGTATCAGACACCACATTCTTGATATGAGAGAGTTCGGGACAGTTATTGGTGGCATGCCCAACAACATCACACAAAGCGCATGGAGGAGCATACTTTGGTGGCTTAGGAGGAGTTGGAGTTATTTGGGGTGCCTTGTCTTTTGTTCCCTTCTTCTTGCCTTTGCTCCCCTCACCAGATGCTTTCGCAACAGGAGTGGTTTTCTGTTGAGGTTTTTGTGGAACTGAAGCAAAGGAAGGGGTAGGAACAATAGGTTGAACTGGGGTCAAATCTGTGTACGGTTTGAGTTGATTAGGGGGAGTGTTTGCGGGAGGATCAATGTACCATACTGGTATTCCTAAGGTAATGTTAGGTAGACTCAACGTATCCATAAAAGGGGTAGAAAATATTCCAGGTGGCGGGACTAGGAAAGGTATCTGACCATAAGGGTAATGACCTAGGGGAAGTGCTCCTGGATGGTTAAGACCTGGGGGAACAATTCTGGGCTAAAATGCGCTGGGAGAGGTACCAGTAGAAGGAAATTGGCCTGGAGGAATTGTACTTGAAGGTTGGGTTGCGTTAAGAGCAGGAGGTTGTGGAGGAGCTAGCTATTGTGAAGGCATACCAAACTGCTTATGGGTATCCTGTGCATGCAAACACTGGACGAGCTATGCTCATAAGGGATAGGGAGCGGGCCATAATAAGCCCCAAGCAGTATGGAATCTTTATAGACTCCAGGAGACATATCGGTAAGGGAAGTGATAATCTTATTGTCATTCATTGATAAGATAGTGGTCTGAGGAGATGTTTGAGACTGAAGGTCATAGTAAGTCAATTGATCAATAGTGACAATCTTTCCATTGTGAGGAACACACATCTTGTGAAAGACATAGGATGTGATAGCACGCATGGAATAGATGTAACTATGACCCAGCGAAATGTTTTAATATAATCTGGTGCCAGTGAATCCAATACCAACTAAAACAGTGTTTCTAGGAACATTAATGGGATAGTTCTGATGCAAATTGAGGGGCTGCAAGGGATTACCATCCCAAGCTCGAAGAGTGATAGTAGATGGGGACAAGTTAGGGGAACCAAATTGCTTCCAAACACTAACATCTATTACAAAGGTGGAGACGCCTTCATCTACGATACACACTATTTTCAATATAAGAACCAAAATATTTTCTATATCAAAAATAGCACACCTCTTATTAAAGAGCAACACAAATAGTCTCCCTGTAAAGTAAAGCCAGAGGATTTGGTACAATTTTTGAAAGTTGAATATGCAAAAATAGACTAGTTGAATTTCCATTTGCAATTCTTCCGGAGGAGTATTGGACACCCAATTTAAACGTTTTCACACCGTGTTTGTGAAGTTCTTTTCACTTGGAGTGGATGTTCTTTTTGCAAATTCTTGTTCTTGTCATTGTCACTTCAAGCAACAACTAATATAACTACAAAATTGCAAAGCTTTAATATATTTCCCTGAAATTTTCCTTGCCGCTAGAAATTCTATATGGTTACAAAATTGCAAAGCTTTAATATATTTCCCTGAAATTTTCCTTGCCGCTAGAAATTCTATATGGTTCTACACTTTTATAGACTGCATGAATCAATGAATCAATTTGGAAGAATAAAAACTGCGTTGTTTCTGTTGGTCCTCAGCAAATTATTATTAGAGAGATAAATATGCATTTCCTACAAAGCCGTAGTATAAGTGCGCTCTGCCATGCTGGGCAAACCGCAAAGCATGTGAGGGTCATGGCAATAGAGGGAGACCGATGCACATGTGAACATGAACGTTTTATGAGTTTTTCACGGTTGGTTTTTGTGAAAGCGTTGTGCTCGACTAGATAAAGTTGTGATGTTCAATGTTTTAGACGAAAATGAAATAAAATGGTTGAAAGGCTGAAATTGAAAGATTCGGTAACGTTTTGACCTACCATAACACGAGTCATGATTTAAATATATTTATCATTTTCATGCAGGGCATTTTATATTTATTTTAGATATAAAGTAAACATAATTATGTATAATATTTTATATAATTGATTGTTAGAGAATTTAGCCAATTATGTATATTTTAGGCACATTTTATAACTCAGTGCGAGGGAGGGTAGAGTTCCTCTGATGTTCAATCATTTTGAATTTTTACATTATAAAAAAGATTTACTATTTGAAAGTCTGATTTTTTTAATATTTTATAAATTTAAATTAAAACAAATTTACACTAACTTAAATTTAACAAGTGCAAAAGTGTTAATTTAAAAGTTTTATAGCCATGAAAATGTGAGGTAATATTATATTTAAATATAATAGAGTAATATTTACACTAACAGAGTTGAAAATATTGATAACAAAAAATATATTAATGTCACAAATAAATAAAGTTTTTTAATTATTATTTTAATTTTACATCACATTGATAAAAAGTGAGATAATACTTACATTAACAAAGTAAAAAGCATTGATAACAAAAAAAAATATATTAATATAAGATATAAATAAAATACTTTAATTATTATTTTAATTTTATATCAAAATGATAAAAAGTATTTGAAAGTAAAATAAATTATTTTACTTATTTCTAGATAAGTATTTAATTACTTCACTATTTAATATAGAGTTTAACAATTGGCATATAGTATTGATTATGCATGATGTGTAATTTATTAAATGCTTAGTTGACATTTAAAATTTAAAATAAAATTATATTAATAACAAACAAATATATATATATTTTTTTCTCAGTAAACTAACTATTCTATTATATTATATTTACAGAAGAACTTTACATGCAGAGATACATGTCTTCCCGGGCCAACTGTAGCGCCTAGGATAGCTGAACATGACACAAAATGCTCCCTCGCAGGGGCAGCACCTTCAGACCATACCAGACATACACCCAAACATTACAGAAAACATGACAGCGCCGATACTACTAGACCAGGTCATAAAACAGATTTGAGTTCAGACTATAGTGATTCGACCCGCGCAGGGGTTCCACCCAAAAATCTCGGTAAACCTTGCCCAGACACAAAACTAAACTACCCATGACATAATTGAAAACAGAAAGGAAACATACACTATAACGATGCAAAATCCGAAGACCCGCTAAAGGCTTTGACAGAGCCCATGGCCGAGAGCACGCAGAGGAAACTGGGGATAGCCTCAGGGGATCAATCTTCCAGCTCCTCCTCGTAGATGTAACTCCAGCCCTGGCCCTCAAGAACGCCATCCCACATTGCCATGGGATGCTTTGCAGAATCCAGAGGCTCCTTCTCTGTAGGATGCTGGGGGGCTTGGCTGGGCGCTTTTCCAGAAGTGCCTTCTGCGATTGGTGGCTGCAGCACAGGGCTTTCCTCACGGGTGCCTTCTGGAGGTGGCTCAACCGAGACTGGTGTTTTTGGGAAAAGTATCCAATACGGAATGACCCTATCCCACTCTAAGGGTGATAGATCCTTAGCAACAATCAAAGAAAAGCTATCTAAGATTACTTCTTTATGACATGCAAAAGAGGAAAGAAAGAGATCCACTCACTGATGTCTTTCGTGAATGGCCGATCCAATCTTCTCTCCTTGCTGCTTGCTCCCAGCTCCTTGTCTTCTCACGGGCCCAGCTACACAAGATCCTGCAAACAAGACAAGAAAAGGAAACTACAAGAAGCATGCATTCATAATTGATTCAAGGATTAGAATAAATCAAATACGCAAGTAAAACAATACATCATTGAAACACATGCGAATAGAAGAACCTCAAATGCTTTATTAATGGAAGAAAGTAAGGTTCAGGTGGTGATACAACCATAAGAGGCCCAATCCAGCATCACCTTCCCGACGGAAAGAAATCTCCTCTTCACCTCCTTCAAGCAATCACCCAATAATCCCAACTGTAAACCAACAGCAATTCTTTGCACAAAATTCCGGCCTCCAGATCCCATGGGATGAGATCCTTATATAGAGTTTTGGAGTGAAGATGAGTCAGCTTAATGTGTGACTAGTGTCCTCTTCAACTCCAGTTGTTCTTTAGTTCTTGAGTCCACTTGGAGATCCTACCTTCCACTTGGAGTTTTAGAACCTCTTACTCATCACTTAGGCGAATCCTTTGATCCAAGTGTCATTTTGGAAGCTTCCTGGGCACTGACACATTGAGGAAAGATTCCTCCACATGTCCACACTCGCTCAGCGCAGGTAGCCTTTGTTGAAGTTGACAGTCAGCGCAGGTAGACCATGGAGCAGTTGACATTCAGCACAGATGCTCAGTGGAGCAGTTGACATGATCCAGAATTGACCTGTTTTTGAGTGTTTTTCAGTGGAGAACTGATTTGAAGTGCTGTGGTTTGTTGACCTTGTTCCTCTAGGGGTAGGAACAACATGTTTAGGGACTTTGGATCCCTTAGATTATTGACATTTCATGCTTCATGCTGTAAGGCACAAAAATGTCTATAACAGTTGCCCCCTAAAGTATGAGGTCGTTTATCGGGTGAAATGATTTATCAGGAGGATCCGAAGTTCATTCAATCGCCGGGAGGTGACCTGTAATAAGATACAATACAATACATTATTTTTCATACTGCTTTCATGATCTAGCTGAGGCGGGCATTTCCCATGCTCAGCTTTATAAATACATTTTCTGTACATAGAACAGACGATCGTCTGATGGTAGACTGATAATTCTCTGCTGAAATTATCATCCTTTGAGTAGGATGATCATCTGCTGCACATGTCAATGTTCTTTATTTCCTGAATATATATCGCAGCCCGGATGGATGAAACTAGATCCGGGGTCTTCAAACTTGTCCGATCTTCACTCTAAGTACAAGTCGATCCATGTGAGAATTTCTTGGAGTCGAACATGGAAAGACATCGCTTGATTACCAGTCAATAATGTAAACTGTTAACAAGCGCGAGAGGAATCACCGATAATGATGATGACCCTCAAGGTACTGCAGTACAATTCACGTGGTGTGAATATAGGATTCGGCGTCGAACACCACGCAAAATCTTTCGGTCGAAGGTCATTGATGTATACCTGTCGCCGGAAGTGAGAAACTTGCCATTGAGGCATGCAAGCTTCAAAGTACTGGGGGGGTGTTCCTAGATCAACTTCTTGGATAATGAGCTGATGTCGACAAGAAGCGATCTGTCAAAGGAGGGCCTTAATGAATCCCACATCAGTGACACGGAACGGAGCTAGTGATTGTGATGAAGGTGAAAACGATCTGTGAAATATGATTCAGGGTGGCGGTCATGAAAGGATGAAAGATGATGTATGGCAGTGGATGGGACACGGTTGACTTTTCCTGAACGACATCTCTTGAACATATAACGACACTGATGTGATGGATCGGTAGCATTACCCCAAATGTGGATGGTATGGCGAGACCATGGTGATGAGACCGGTGAATGAAACAACCCAACCCGATGTGGTACGGAGGCAAAAGTGTCATGTTCAAGAGCGACTTGCTACCATTAAGCTTTGAGATTCTCCCAATTTTTCCCCAGTCATTTCTGACCAGTACCTCTTTATTTTTGTCAAGCTTGAGGAGGATAACATATGCTTGTTCTATAACCTGCCCTTCGGGCAAGCCCATCGCTATGTTTTAACGAGCCTAGCGATAGGGAAACTCGTTCTCGTCTAAAGACAAGTTTGTCGCTATTTAATGTATTTAACGAGTCTAGCGACAAAGACAACTCGGTCCTTTTCATTTTTAGAGAGTCTAAAAAGGTACGTAAAGTCAACTCCAGAGGTCCTTTTTCGTCATCTAATCCCTTAAGTCCGAAAAAGTATAAAACAATACAGAAGGGATGAATGTTCGATAGCTTTATCGAGCCGAACTAGACAAACGCTCGATCTTTTTGTGCAATAATCCCTCAGGTCCAAAAAGATTAAAATCTAGAGGAGGGATAGCTCTTCCGGTCCTTTTAACGAGCTGGAAGGCCAAAACTCGTCAAACTTTTCATATTTTACGAGTCAGATGAAAAGAGCTCAAAGAAGACTCGTATTTTGAGGAACGAGTGATAAATAGGGATAGCAGCAGATTCCAGGTACAGGTTGGAATTTTCCAATCATGGCAATGTCACAAGGATGGCTAGGTGAAATCACTCTTCGCAGCTGTTCCTCAAAATAGGTAAACAATCAAGTGGATGTGAATGATCGGCCAAATGACAAGTGGAGGTGACGGTGCAAACACGACCAAGGCTTTTATGGCTGATGAATTTACGGTCTCAAATGGTTATTTACCGGTTCATTTTTTCTGAATGAGCTTGAACTCTGGGGGAAGCTTGCTCACAGGTGCATTTATTTTTTAACGAGCATGAACTCTTGCTAAAACTGCTCGGTTTTGCGTTTATTTTTTAACGAGCATGAACTTTGCCAAAACTGCTCGTTTGATAAGGTCAATTTTATATTTTACCATGACTAGCTTTGCCCTTTTCAGAGATAGTACTGTATCATCAATTGCTGCAACAAACTTGTTAGAAATGAACAACATGAGGTAAAAACTCTAATATTTCACTTTGAACTACGTAAAAAGCAATTAAAAGGTGTTTTTACCTCTCATTTTACCATTTCATTTGCATTTGGCTTGTTGGAGCTCTGGAGGTGCCTCTTCCTTTTGATTTTTCACCAGCTGATTTCGGGAGATTCTGTGGACGATTCTCAGCGCCGTTTGGACCAGGTAGGAGCTAAACCCTAGCTCTCTCTTTTCATGGTTTCATTTTTCAGTTTTGTGCCTGTTTTCTTGCCCCCATGAGCCCCTGGGGTTTCATTAGGGCGCTCTGCCATCAACGCAGGTGTCCCATTCGAAACCTGCGTTGAAGGTCAAGCTGCCTAAGGGCAGTTTGACCCTCAACGCAGGTGGGACACTTGGCTACCTGCGTTGGGCGTAGAAAAGCATTCTGTTGCACAATTTTTTATGAAAATTTTGCCAGTTTCTCATCAAATCTGGGATCTTACTCCTTCTCTTGTTTGTTTTGCAGAGTTTATTGGAGCAAAATGACCCTTACATGGCGAGAACGAGAGCACGAAGAGGAGGACATGATTGCCCTCCATGATCCTGTCACGGTGAACGCGCTGCGGAACTGTGGCCTGCTAAAATTCTTCCGTATCTCTAGCATGAGGGCACAGATACTTTTACTGCAGTACATGCTTGATGCTTGGGATCCTGTTAACCAAGTGTTCCAGATTAGGGGCAAGTCCATCCCCTTGACCATCGTGGACATTTACTTCTTGACTGGGTTGTCAAGGCGGGGTGCCCCCATTTCTTTGTCCGGTTCGGCCCGAGGGAGTGATTCCGTGAGAGACTATGTCCGTCAGTATTGTAGGGAAGGGTCCCAGCCGAGCAGAGACGGCAAGGTTACTATCCGTGAGGTCACTGACAGGTCTCTCAGGTCCATACTGTACACGATTTGTAGGATGGCCGGTAGTGCATCCCCTCATGTTGCCAACAGGTCTTATGTGCAGCACGCCCTGGAGTGTCTTCAGCCGAAAGTGTTTAACTGGTGTGATGCAGTACTGGTTCAGATGAAAAGCCAGTTGACCAAAGTAAAGGACGGGAAACTGAAGAACTTTGGTTTCGGTTCAGTTCTGACTGCCTTCGCTTTGGAGAAGATACCACTGATGCAACCTCAGTATGTTGCACTCGACTTGCCTTCTCCTACTGAGCCACGCATGCAGAGGTGGGTTGACCACATGTCTAGACATGCTGGTCAATCTCAGATTACTTTCACTGATACCTTCTTCAGGTGGTTCGAGCGGCAGGACATGGCCTTTTCCGAGTATCCATATGTTGGCATGGATTTCCGAGGTGATCCGGATTTGGTGCTACCGGATGGCGAGCAGTGGGGCGATATTGGTAAAATTTTTGACCATATCACTGTTTACTGTTTTCATTTATAATGTCCTTGTGCTTTATTCTGTCAAGACTCTAATCAAACTCATGTGTGCATGCAGATGTTGGTCCTGTCCGTCCAGCAGCTCGCCCGAGAGCTCCAGTCGCTGCCCCAGCAGGGGAGGCTCCTGGGAGAGCTATTCTCCGCGACCTTGACTTGGCCGAGACTCTCACAGCTGTGCAGGAACAGGTCGAGGGTCTTACTCTTGGGATTCCGGATGTACGGATCGACGAGTTACCTCTACGGTTGCAGCGACATACCACTGGTGTTCCCAGACGATGGACTCGTCTCTTGCGCATGATTGCACAGGCCGTGACTTGCTATCATGAGCATCACTAGGCTAGGGTGCCCCCCAGCCATTTTTGAGTTTTGGGGTCATATGACCGATTTTGTCTTGGTTACAGAACATTATATGTAAACCGTAAACAGCTATATATATTTTTGATTTTCGGGGTTTATTTCAGTTTTTATGTGATCCATGATTGAAACATTGACAATGCTTCACTTTTTATCAATTTTGCAAATGTCTATCTAACACATAGTTTGCTAATGAGTCGGTTAATGTGTTTAAGTTTCTGGAAATGTGTTGATATTGAATGAAATCAAACTGTCTTTCCAAGATTTTAACTCTTAGGAACTTGCGATAAATAGCTGGATTTCGGACAGAGTAGGTACCATTGAGCTGTAGTACCACGAGCTGTGAGTCTAGCCTGACGATTAGTCGGCGTATGCCATGGGTGATGGCATCAGAGAGCAGTTCTATCAACGCGCTATACTCAGCGATGTTATTCGTTGATTGACCAATACATACCCCCCTGAAACTCACTAACTCGCCGCTTGGATAAAAAATGGCCCATGCTGCAGAGGATAGGTTCCTCGAACTACGACTTGCTCCGTCGGCATATCCAACCCACGGTTCCAATGGATTTGACATCTGCAATAAGTGTAAAAAGCGGATTACTTAAACCGAAACAAATGCTTTAGCGAAAACAAAAATGTAACAAAAGCATACAGGTTACTATTAGGCATAGTAACGCTTAAGGTACAACCCGTTGCGGGGTTGCGCCAGTGGAATTCCGTCATAATCCACCAACTCGTAGGCTCCTTTTGCTAATACTCTCTTAACAATATAAGGGCCCATCCATAAGGACTTAAATTTCCCAGCTCCCAATTTATCGGATTCTTGGTCATAAAGCAAGACCAAATCACCTTCTGAGAAGACACGGGGTTTGACATTTTTGTCGAACTGCACCTTGACTCGTTTCTTATGGGCTTCGTTAGCCAATGCGGCATCACGACGGGTTTCATCCAACTGGATTAATTCCAAGAAACGAGCCTCTTCTTCCGAAGTTCCGGGGAGGAGATCAATTGCGAGTTTAAGAGACGAAATTTCACACTGGATTGGTAGGACTGCTTCCAGGCCATACACCAGTTGGAACGGTGTGAACCCGGTCGCATTTCTTACCGACGTTCGGTAGGCCCACAAGGCCGAGTACAGGATTAAATGCCATCTTCTTTTGTGAACCCCAACCATCCTTTGCAGCATGCGCTTCAGGACCTTGTTGATTGCTTCAACTTGTCCGTTAGCTTGCGGATAGTATGGAGTAGAACTGTCGTGAGACAATCCTAGTTTGGTAGTTAATTCAACCATCATGTGATTGTGAAAATGTGATCCATGATCTGTGACTATGGCCTGTGGTACGCCGAACCTGGCGACTACATGATTGAAAAAGAATAGGGCTGCTGTTTCACCAGTATTATCCAATGTAGGCATCGCCTCGGCCCATTTGGTAAAATAGTCAACTGCGACTATAATATACCCATGCCCCCCGGTCGAGGTGGGGTTACATTGCATGAAATCGATGCCCCATTTGGCGAAAGGCCCCACAGCTATTATTGGCTGTAAAGGAGCGGGGGGTTTTCTGGTTTTGCTATCAAAAATCTGACAAGCATGGCAACTTCTAACTGCTGTTATGCAATCTTTGAACATGGTTGGCCAGAAGTATCCTGCTCGTAAGATTTTTTGTGCTGTAGCATATCCAGATTGATGCCCCCCACAGGCGCCTGAATGACATTCATTCAGGGCTTTTTCGGCTTCCTCATGGGTGAGACACCTTCTCAGAACCGTATCGACACCACGACGGTAAAGCGTATCACCGACGATCATGTAGTCTTTTGCTTGGTATCGAATGCGTTTTTGTTCTGAGTGGGAGGTGTTTGGCCGAAACTTCTGGGTCTGGAGATAAACTATTATATCTCCATACCACTCATCATTTGCTGATATCAGAAACAAACTTTCGTCCACGATTGATTCTTGGGATGTTTCATCGTTGGACGACGATGGGAGATCGCATAATAATTCTGCGAAAACTAAAGCTTTCTTTGATTTGGATTTCACAAATTCCAGATCAAACTCTTGAAGGATAGCTATCCATTTTGAATATTTGCCCCCAAGCAACTGTCGCGACAGTATATAAGTCATGGGGTTGCAATCTGACAATACGGTAGTCTTCCGGAAGAGGACATAATGCCGAAATCTTTGTATCGCTTGAACAGCAGCAAGTGCTAGCTTTTCAACGTGAGAATATTTACTCTCTGTATCATTTAAGTTTTTACTTAAATAATATATAGGGTGTTCAATTCCATCGACTTCTTGAACTAAAACCATTGCAATGGTCGTATCCGCTGCAGCCAGATACAGGTTAAAGTCTCTTTGATAGTCTGGGGCGTACATTAATGATGCTTTTACTAGAGAATCTTTCAGAGCATCAAAGGAAGCTTGCGCAACCTGGTCCCAGACGAAAGGTACATCCTTTTTCAAGAGACGGGTATAACCTTTAGCAAGTTCTGCGTAATTTGGAATGAACCTCCTCAGAAAGTTTGCTTTCCCTTGGAGTTTCTGAATCTGAAGCAAATTCGAAGGTGGAGGCAAATTAATGATCGCCTGCACCTTGCAAGGGTCGAGACGAATCCCATCCTTGGAGACTATAAAGCCAAGTAAACGACCAGAACCGACGCAAAACACACATTTGTGTGGATTGAGTCTTATCTTGTAGTGTCGGCAACGTAGAAATATCGCTCTTAAATGCTGCGGATGATCAGTCCGCTTTTGCGAATGAGCCGGAAGATCGTCGAGATAAGGTTGAACGATGTTCTTGATGTCATGGAAAGCATAATTCATTGCTCTCTGAAACATCGCCCCTGCGTTCTTTAAACCAAAGGGTAATTTTCGATAAGCGAATGTGCCCCACGGACAAATAAATGCAGTCTTTGACTGGTCCTGTGGGCGGATATTTATTTGATTATACCCGGAAAATCCATCCATAAATGAAAAGATTTCACATCCGGCGCATTCATCAATTATCTGGTCGATGAAGGGTGTAGGGTAGTTGTCCTTTGGACAAGCTTGATTTACATCCCTATAATCAACGCACACTCTTATTGTTCCTTGTCTTTTCATAACGGGGACAATATTCGATACCCAATCAGTTAGAGGAACCGGGTAGATGAAACCATCATGGAGATGCTTTTCAACTTCTGCCTTAATGGCAGCGGCTTTCTTGGGGTGCACCTGCCGAAGCCGTTGTCTCACTCGTTTGACATCAGGATACATCTTAATTTCATGTTCAACGATACTCGAGTCAATGCCTGGCATTTCATCATATGACCAAGCAAAGACATCTCTAAATTCGCGGAAAAGAGCTTTATATATTTCCAGTTCTGAAGGGGAACAACCTTTGCCGACATAAATATTCTCTACAACATCTGTTTTGGTCGAGATATTTATGGCTATAGTCTCTTCAATATTGGATAGGTTTCGCTCGGAATCCACCGTATTTACAGTATTTGTTAGGAATTCAAACACTGAAGGGTGATAAAGGTCATCCTGAGTATCTTCCGGAGGAAGGGAACGATGGTGGTTATCATTCCATGGTGCCCCCTCAATCAACATTGATTGCAGGATTCCTTCGTCACTTCCATGCACTCGTGACCAGGGATCCAAAGGGGTACCATATTCTCTAGACCTATCCACCCAAACGCTTGACGAGCGTTGATTTGGGCTCGCCTCCCATGCCTGAAACATTGATTGCTACAATATTTCGATTGGGCTCGGGGGCAAAACCATTGTACGATCCATGTTGACTTTGTCTTTTACGACCTTCGTGGAAGATATCATGTTGCAGGTTGCTACATACGGTATATTTCCTATGTATATAGGATTCGGTAGCGAGAAAGTTCCCATCATTGTGGGGTCCTTCAACAGGCCTACTCCGATATCTTGAATTGAATGGTCGCTCTCATGGATCATGGGAATGCTTCCTGTAACTTGTGAACCATTAGGGAGGAAGTTTTGTTGGTCGACGACCGTAATCCCTCCTTCAAACGGGAATGCGATCTTCCTAAAATAAGTCGACACAACAGCTGCCATGGCATAAATCCATGGTCTTCCCAGTAGGATGTTGTAATCAAGATTCCCATCTATGACTTCAACATCAATTTCTACTGTTTTTCCACCTAGTTCAACCTTCAAGTTACTTAGGATACCGTAAGGGGTATATGTCCTACCGTCGAATGCTTTTAGTGTTGTCGAAGATCTTGACAAGGTTGGTGACCCTAACGTTTTCCAGCAACTCATCGACATAATACATGTAGATGCCCCCTCATCAATAATTGTTCGGTGAACAGTTTTGTTGAGGGCTTTCACTTGAATAAGGAAAGCTAGTTGAGCTGGTAACTGAGGGTCATATCCTTTGTGATCAAAGGATACAAGATTGGAATCCTTAGGATCAACCCCCCCAATTGCCGATAACAACGCCTGCCTTTGGGATGGACAATTTTGTAGTACCTCTAGAGTCGACATAGCGGATGGCGATTGGGCCAAATCTTCTACTATGTTATAATGCTGCGTCGCTCTGGCGCGAGGATTAAAGGTCGACTTGTGTACTACACCCTTAGGCGGTTTTATTGTTAATTCTAGCATTATGGGTGGGACAACTTCTGTCGAAGTTGTTGTCGAACTACTTGGTTGATCTTTACCTTTTTCGTTTGACAGTTGCGGATTCCCGTAATCTTTGTTCCTTGTCGAAATCAAAGCATCATTCTGTTGCTTAGAGATCGATAACATTAGCACTTGCGACGGGGAAGCATTTCCACTATCAACCAGATTTTGACCTGGATTGGGAAATGGATCAGTCAATACAGCTGAGGTCTTTGGACTCTTAAAGAATCTCTTGAGCTCAGATCTGAACGGACAATCTTGTGTCCAATGATCCTCGTCACATATAAAACATGGACTTTTTGGTTTCCCTTTCCTAGGAGGGTTTGAAGAAGTTTTTTCAGGTGACGGATCATCCTGTTTCTTCTTCTTCCCTTTGTTTTGCTTCTTCTTGCTTCCTGGTTGATTGGTTTCTTTGCCTTTATCTGCTGATATGGCATTTACTTCCGAAGCAAGAATTTCTTCATTGGCATTTTGATCTGAAGTCTTACGGGCTTTCTGAGATGAAGCCTTTTTCGATTTCGCGCTTGCAGTGCCAATCACACCATCTCCGGCATGAGAGTCAATATTCGATTTAGGAGGGGGAGGAATTGAAAATTCAGGTCTAGGGGCATCGGGTATCTTGTCGTAGAGCGTGCCAGACTGAGTATATACTAAGTCTAAATATTGAGCACGAGCAATGACTTGCTCCTCTGTTACGACTCCCCCCTTGGCCACATCTTCCGTTATAGCCGGAAGTAACGACTTTATAAACCATTCAGCTAATAGCTGATCGGGAACGTATGTTTTCACCATCCTACGACGACGACGCCACTCATGTATATGATCGGATATGTGAGTAGCTGTCGTCTGTTTGAAGTTGGTCAATATTTCGGTTCCTGTTTCATACCTTATTGGTAATTGAAAATGGGTTAAGAAAGTCGTGGCTAAGGAGCTGAAATTGTCGAAAGAGGCTCTTGGCAATTCAATATACCATTTAGCCGCTGGACCTGTCAATGTCCTCTGGAAGAGGCGAAGTCTTATCGAATCATCGTTTAGAGTGTTCGATGAACACCACAGATGAAAAGTCATGACGTGATTCGACGGGTCTTCACCTGGATTTCCATTGAATTTAGGAATGTCCGAAGGAAGTTTGTGAGGAATCGCTGGCCACCAAGGGGCATAAGCAATCAGATCGTTTGTCAACCGATGTAAATCGGGTAACTCTAGAGTTGCCACGAATGGTAACTGTTGACTCAGATTAGGCGAAGCATACCCAGGATACGATGGAATCGCCTGAGCAGTTGGTCTTTGCATACCAGCATAATGTAATTGATGTTGGTATGATTGATACGGTTGGTGGACTACCCCACTATAAAGTGGTTGGTTTTGACCGTGTTGTATATACGGTTGTCCACTGTTCGCAAAAATCTGCTGCTCGGTACCTTGGTACACTTGCTGGAATTGCGGTTGTTGGTACTGCACCAACCATGGTTGCGAAGCCATGTGCTGTTGTGCTATACTAACCGCTGGACCAAGATGAGGGGTAATGGTACCCGTTTGTACTTGTGTCGCCCCGCCAGTTGGCGATTGTGGTTGAGTCGCAGGGTCAAAGGGCTGTTGCATTACAACCTGAGAAATCTGAGGTTGACATACAACAGGCATCGTTTGAACTTGCGACACGGTTACAATCGCTGGTGTTGTCGGGATGTTCGTCACAGGTACACATTGTTGCATAGAATACACAACTCTTGGTTGCTGGGGTAGCATAGGTACCCAACCACTTGTAGTCATTCCAGTATAACCTGAATACTGTTGTGAACTCCCGTATGGGTAACCTCCCGGAGGGGGTAATGAAAAGGCATACTGCCCCCCATACGGTGGTGATCCGGAACTGAAAGGAATTACTAAACCTTGAGGACCGGATTGCCCAAACTGACCTCCAAAAGGATCAATTTGTTGAGTTCCAACATAAGAGTTACTGGGTATTATCCCGGAAGAACAAACAGGAACAGACCACATTGTCGTTATAGCCCCCGAAGGGGCTCCTTCCAGCTGTTGAGAGCTAGTTGGGACAGATGGTATGCCGGCAAACATTGTCGGAGTGACGGCAGGGGGTTCTGCTGTCGCTGTGTCATTCGACACAGTCCTAGATGTTGACGGTTGTTCAGACATTTTGAGTCTATCCAATAGATTGCCTAGCGATTCTACAGGAACTTCCCTGGGTGATAGGCTAGCTTCTGATGTAGAAGGAAATAGAGTGACCCCTACTCCAAAATGGGTTGGAGTAGTTGCTTGCGGATCTTCTACAATTTCCTCTATTGCGATCAGACCCGGTGGAAGAGGAAGACCGTCAGGTCCGTAAAATATTTCTGGTGCCGAAGAAGGGGTTGTTTCGACGGTGACAGTTGTTTGAGGAGCAAGACTCTCTGAACCGGTTACAGATGGAACTGATTCAGTAACACAAGTATTTGCTCTCAGACTAGGATCAGTGTTACTGTCCCTCTGGGGCTGTTGAACTTCTTCAATAGAGGCAGGGTTCCCAGAAATGTTTGGAGTAACCAGAACCTCAGATGTTGTTGGAACACTTGTTCTAACTTTGATAGGAGATTTTGAACCGGTTAAACGAGTTCGCTTTGCCCGGACTGTTTTCGATTCCGGAGACAAAGACGGTTGACTCGTAAGCCTCCGCGAACGACGGGGTTTCGATTGACTTTCTTCCACGATTGCGGATTACTCGATCAACCAAAAATACACAGGGTAAAATGTGTTTTCGAATTGAATTAATTTTAGACGCTTTTAAGACACAACTTGCTTTTTCACTTTTTAAGAGTCGAGAAAAAGCTAAAGATGACTCTAGTCTCCTTCGATGTTTTAACGAGCCCGAAGTGACAAATGCTCGGATGGACTTTTTCAGTTATAGAGTTTGAAAAAGGCCAAAAGAAGCTACTCTGGAGTTCTAGGCAGAGGGTGTGCCAAACTTTTCGCAAAACCACAGAATACGTTTTACGGTACGAGTGGTCAATCTTCATGAATGCTATGTTCACTGCATTGCGATCAGTAGGGCGGCCGACACGACTTCCTATGGATAAAGGCTTTATTCCTATAGGGGTCTCCCAATATATATGCGACGGTACGTGGGAGCACAAGTCCGTATTGATACTTATCGCTTCACTGTGGAGGAATCACCCAACCACTCGACGCTAAGATATCACGTTTAACGACGTCGGAACACGTCTCTAGCTTAGACCTCTATGTGTTTCGTTATGTTTCAAAGCGTTGTTATGTAAATTCAATTCATTTTAGGTTGATCTTGCTTAGCAGTTTGCCTTTATGGATCACCATGTGATGTATGGTACAACTCCTAAATGTAGTCTAAGAATGATAAGCAAGCTTTTTCAATTCTTTCAACTTATGAAAATCTTAACTACTGAGGGAAAAGAAAGACATCAACTTTTCACACAGATCATAGAGCACACACTGATGCACTTTTCCTAAATCGACATGCAAGCTGTCAAAATGCACATGCACAATGCAGGTATTTCTTTTCTTCTTCCTTAATGTTGATGTATTAGAAAAAGAAAATTGTTGTATAATTTCAAATTCAATTTCAAGTGAAAGCAAACAAGCTTTTGTCCAAAATCAAAAGAACACCTTAAGATTCACTTGTTTCAACACTAGAAATATTTAAATTTGAACCATATGACGAAAGCAAATGCTCAATCAGCTATGAACAGCAAATAAACTAAATCTTAGGATCAAAACGACACTTTATCACAGGTCTAGATCTAAGAGGCCACAACAAGACTAGTTCACTTTCGTTATGGGAAACTGTAAATGAAGTAAGAAATACAAAAAGAACAATCACAGTTTCTTCATACAACCGAGGCAGAATGATGGCAAAGAAAGGTAGTTTCAGATGGGTACACAGGTTGATAGCAGGCTGCAAAAACAATACTGAAAACTGGGCAACAGAAGGCAGGGAACCCCAGTTGCACAATGCAAAACTGGTTCAGCGCAGGCTCTGCACTGTCAGTTTGACATTCAACGCAGGTAGTCCCTTCGGGACCTGCGTTGAAACGCAGAGAGCCTTCACTGCAGTGGCGCTGAAGAGAAAACTCTCGTTTCTCTCAGATTCCGGGTCACAGATTGCTCAAAAATCAACTGTTTTAGGCCAAATCAGAGGCTATCAATCAAGTACACACTAGAGGATGATTAAAGGAAGATGAAGACTATCACAAAGAGCTATTTAGAGTCCTTGTGGATCAGCTCTTCAAATCATAAACATGCCCAGAACTGAGCTAGAGTAGCTGCCCTCTACTTTGCATTCGAAGGACTCGAATGCAGTTCGATTCGGTACTCCCTTTGTTTAGGAAATGAATAGCAAGAAACACAAGCTACCAACAAGATACGATCCCCAGCGGAGTCGCCAGTTTGTTGTTGGGAAAAGTATCCAATACGGAATGACCCTATCCCACTCTAAGGGTGATAGATCCTTAGCAACAATCAAAGCAAAGCTATCTAAGATTACTTCTTTATGACATGCAAAAGAGGAAAGAAAGAGATCCACTCACTGATGTCTTTCGCGAATGGCCGATCCAATCTTCTCTCCTTGCTGCTTGCTCCCAGCTCCTTGTCTTCTCACGGGCCCAGCTACACAAGATCCTGCAAACAAGACAAGAAAAGGAAACTACAAGAAGCATGCATTCATAATTGATTCAAGGATTAGAATAAATCAAATACGCAAGTAAAACAATACATCATTGAAACACATGCGAATAGAAGAACCTCAAATGCTTTATTAATGGAAGAAAGTAAGGTTCAGGTGGTGATACAACCATAAGAGGCCCAATCCAGCATCACCTTCCCGACGGAAAGAAATCTCCTCTTCACCTCCTTCAAGCAATCACCCAATAATCCCAACTGTAAACCAACAGCAATTCTTTGCACAAAATTCCGGCCTCCAGATCCCATGGGATGAGATCCTTATATAGAGTTTTGGAGTGAAGATGAGTCAGCTTAATGTGTGACTAGTGTCCTCTTCAACTCCAGTTTTTCTTTAGTTCTTGAGTCCACTTGGAGATCCTACCTTCCACTTGGAGTTTTAGAACCTCTTACTCATCACTAGGCGAATCCTTTGATCCAAGTGTCATTTTGGAACCTTCCTGGGCACTGAAACATTGAGGAAAGATTCCTCCACATGTCCAAACTCGCTCAGCACAGGTAGACCATGGAGCAGTTGACATTCAGCGTAGATGCTCAGTGGAGCAGTTGACATGATCCAGAATTGACCTGTTTTTGAGTGTTTTTCAGTGGAGAACTGATTTGAAGTGCTGTGGTTTGCTGACCTTGTTCCTCTAGGGGTAGGAACAACATGTTTAGGGACTTTGGATCCCTTAGATTATTGACATTTCATGCTTCATGCTGTAAGGCACAAAAATGTCTATAACAACTGGTGCCTTGCCCGCTCCGTTCCCCTCAGGCTCCTTGGTAAAGAGTACAAAGATATGAGCACTAATACCTTCATTGTCCTTTGAGCTCCCCAGAGTAAAAACGACCGTGCCAAAGGCTGGAAGCACAGGCTCTCCGTCACTAGAACTGCCCACCTCCATGAATTGGCTGGCTTGAATTGGGGTGGCCCTTGCCCTCCTATGACAGTAGCAACAGCAACAGTGGTGATGCAGATCTGCTGCTGGAGGGCGTGAAGAAGAACCTCGCCCTGATCCCCTTCGACTTGGTTGCCTGTCAAGTAGACATGCCATAAGCTCCACTTCTCCGTCAACTGTTTCCAAGGCCGAGCTCGTGGGCTTGAGGACCGAACTGCCAGAGGAATGCAACTCCCAGAAGGATGCAACACAGAATTTACACACCCCAGGACCACGCCCAGGTATAACCAACACAGAGCGGGCTTCGTCCGAGACAGTGCCTTCACACGTCTGAGTGAGGAGAGCACCCACGCGCTCAATATCCCTCCAAGCCTGCACCATACAAGCTTCAACATGCAAATGCACCTGCAGTAATCCGCTCTCCCTCCTAAATGCTGTGACATTCCCTCGGTAGGAGCCCGCCATAACTGCTTCCTGCCTCCACATCCCTTCACTCTGCTCCGCATTGAATGCCAAGAGCTTGGCCTGCTACACCATAAACCTCGGCGGCGGCGAACCTTAATGATCCATGTTAACATGGGATGGCACATGTATGGCATGTGGCTTGTCCGAAACTGACGTGCCTTCACCCGCATCCGGGGATTCAGCGTCTCTTTGAATGAGTCTTTTACATTCCTGAATTTGTTGATTGCTTGGGATAATATCCAAATTACCTGATATGAAGGTTTGGTTATTTTCTACCCCAATGTTGGCTAGGAGATCAGCAATCTTGTTGCCTTCTCTTTTTGTGTGATGAAATGAGAGGGCCCTGTGATTGTGCAGCTCATGGGCAATGTTATTTAGCCTTGCTTCTAGTCTCCAACTGTCAGCAAATTTTCTAGCTTGTGAGCCATTCAGAATGCGCGTGGCCATATTGATAAGGATCTGGGAATCGCCTTCCACGATCAAAGGTTGATGATTGAGCCTTCTGGCTAATAAGAGCCCTTGCCAGAGACCTTCTAGCTATGCTGAGTTATTGGTGTCCCATCCTATATTACCGAAGTAGATCTGCAGGGGAATGTCTTGATGATTCCGAATAATGCCTCCAAATCCTGCTGGCCCAGGATTGCCTTTGGAGGCCCCATCGAAGTTGAGTTTGAATGAATTGGTGGGAGGCGCAGTCCAGCATTTGTTTTCCTCGTTGTTGCATTTAGCTGTTTGATGCATGGCATACTCTTGTGGCAACTGTAGCCTCCAATTATCAAGAATGTTCTTCTCATTGTCTGTGGTCGGGAGATCCTCTTTAGTCCACGATCGCAGAAGCAGGGTTTCTCTAAGATTTCCATGTAGTCTGCTCCAGATATCCTCAATGGGAGATCTTTGTTTTTTAAATATGTGCCTGTTCCTCTCCTTCCAAATGTTCCATAGGACTGTGCCTGGGATGATGTTCCATAGGTGATTGAGGATCACACAGTCATAGGGGCTTTTCGGCCATTGTCGGATTGAATCAATTATATCTCCGTTTCCTTTGCACCTTTTTTGGCATCTGAAGCTAACCTTATCCCATAGCTGATTGGCTAGTGAGCAGGTTTCCAGAAGATGTTGTAAGGTTTCCTCTTCTTGACAGCAGTTGAGACAAATAGATGGACCTTGGAAGTTGCGTCTCCTAAGCTTGTCCCAGGTGAGAATCTTTTTGTGTCCTGCCAGCCAGAGGAAGTGGGAGATTTTGGGCCATGCTTTGAAGCTCCAAATTCTCCCCCAGAGAGGATCCGGCCTAGTGGGAAAGTTGCCGATAAGATTATAGGCCTCGGATGTGGAGTAAGATCCTTTGGGAAGATAGCCCCATCTGAGTATGTCATCGCTGTCCTCATGCCTGATGCGTCTCTTTCTTAACTCGCTCTCCAAATCTGCTACTACCTGTGTGCTTGTGCTGCTAATTATCTGGCTGCCCTGTCGCCATTTCCAGAACCCATTCTCTGTCTCCTGCATCCAAAAGTGATGAACTGTGTCCTGCTGCTGTTCCTGCCTGTCCGGAACCATGCCTGGAGGTAGAACGCTCAAGAGTTTAGGCAACTGGTTCCAAGCATCATTCCAGAATCTTGCAATGCGACCGTTTCTGATTTCGCAGAAGCCGTGCTGTTGAATGAGTTGATAGTGCTGCTTGGCGGCGTTCCAAATTGGCGAACCTTTATTATTGGGAGTGAATCGAATGAGCTCTGCTTGGGGCCTGTTGTTGGCGTATTTGGCTGTCCAAATTTTGGCCCATAGCTTGTCTTGATTAGTCACCCATTGCCACCAGATCTTGGCGTTCATGATGATATTACTGTACTCAGGATCTCGGAGTCCAATACCTCCTTCGTTTTTGGGCATACAGACAGTAGCCCATTTCACTAGAGCCCATTTTCGGTTGGTGGCTGAACTTCCCCACAAGAAGTCACGCTGCAGGTTCCGCAACCTCTTTAATACCCATTTTAGCGCCGCCAGGATAGAAAAAAGATAAAGGGGCATGGCCTGGAGGATGGACTTAATAAGCACCACCCGACTAGCCATGTTGAGAGAGCGATGAGTCCACAAATTGAGCTTTGATTCAAGTTTCTCAAGAAGAAGGCGCCATGCTGGCTGCTTTATGGCAGAGGCAGTGAGAGGAGCCCCCAGGTAAGTGGATGGGAGGGAAGCTGATTGGAAGCCTAAGATACGGATAACAGCAGATTTGACTGATGGAGGGGTATGGAAGAAGAAAATTTGTGACTTGGAGCAGTTGATCTGGTTACCAGAGGCTTAAGAGAAATCACTGAGCAGGGATTTTAAACAGGAGGCTTCCTGAACCGAGGGATAGCCATAGAGCATGGTATCGTCAACAAATTGCTGATGAGAGGAGGCAGGGGAGTTGTGGATAGAGAGGCCTTTTAGCTGCTGGGAATGAAGGGCCTGCTTGATGAGTCTACCGAGACCTTCAGCCATAAGAACAAAAAGGAAGGGGGAGAGGGGGTCCCCCTCTCTAATACCTCTGGAGGGCTTGAAAGGGCGGGAGGGAATACCATTAACCAGGATGGAGAAATGAGTGGAGGTGATAAGGCTCATTATCCAACGAACCCATGTGGGGCAGAAACCAAAAGCTTTCAACATGTGTTGTATATATGACCAACTGAGCTTGTCGAAAGCTTTAGAGAGATCCAGCTTCAATAACATACCAGCTTTCTTGGAGAGTTTGAGCGAGTGTATGATTTCGTGCGTGAGGAGAATGTCGTCCATGATCTGTCTTCCCTCTACATATCCCGATTGCTCCGGAGATATGAGCATGGGTAGTAAAGGTTTTAACCTGTTAGCAATGACTTTGGATATGACTTTATAGATGACATTACAAAGAGCTATGGGCCTGAATTTGTCAGGGGTGATGGAGTTCTCCTCTTTGGGGATGAGTGTTATGAAAGTGGAGTTGAGGGAGGGGAGAATCCAGCGTAGAGCTCTGGATTCCTCTATAGTCTGCCACACTTCCATTTTGACCAAATCCCAGAAAGCATGAAAAAACGTGGTTGTGAAACCATCGGGTCCAGGGGCCTTAACTTCTTTAAGCTGCCCCATTGCCTCATCTACTTCTTGGATAAGAATGGGGCGCATGAGCAGCTCGTTGTGTTCCTCTGTGACTAGTTTAGGTATATTGCGGATCACCTTGCTAATCGCCTGTTGCCGGTCCATAGCTTGCTCTTGATGTACCTGCTGGAAATGATTGAGGAGGATCCTTTCAATTTCCTCATGTTTCTCCACTTTCGCCCCCTCTTGGTTTTGAATGAAAGGAATATTATTGTGCATCCTTCTTTGCACTGTTGTTTTGTGAAAGAACTTAGTGTTGCGCTCCCCTTCTTTCAGCCATCTGACCCTTGACTTTTGCCTCCAGTAGATTTCCTCTTGCTTACTCCTTTCTTCCAGCTGATTGTGTATATGTCGCTCTTGGTCCAGGGTGGCCTTCGTGTACCCTTCATTAATGATTTTCTGGTGGAGATCCTCCAGTTCCTGATTTACCTCCTGTTGCGCCTGAAATATATTTCCAAAGGTTTCCCTGTTCCATCTTTTTAGGTGACTCTTTAGGAATCGCAGCTTCTGTTGAAACTGGAACATTTTTTATCCTTCTGGTGGGATGAAAGAGGCCCAGATGGATCTGACGAAATCCTTGAATGCTGGATGAGTGAGCCAAAATCCCTCAAAACGGAACGGTCTTTTGGTCCGATCTCCTGGTCGCTGCCATTGCAAAGCGATCGGCCAATGATCAGAACCCGTATGAGCTAGAATTGCCGCCAAGAGGTCACCTCCGAGGTGCACTGCATTGTCCGAGATTAGAAAGCGGTCTAGTTTGGAGGCAATCTGATGCTTGCCAGTTCTGCGATTACTCCACGTGAAGGTTCCATTACAGAATGGCATGTCTATGAGGGAGGCATTTTGTATGAAGTCTTTGAAGCGATCTACTTCTGGTTCCAATCTGGTTCGTCCCCTTGTCTTATCTTCTAATTTGGTTATCATGTTGAAGTCCCCTGCTACAATCCAAAGCGGGTGCAGCCTGTTAATGCTCAGCGCCTCGATGGTATCCATGAGCGCGATTTTGCTTCCAGTGTCTTGCGGAAAATAGACATTGGATAGGTTTCCATGTATATTGGTGCCTAGAATATGAAAGGCCGCCTGTATGAGGTGATGGGAGGCATGAAAATCTGTAAGATTGACGGCTTGGGTGTTCCATGCTATAGCTAGCTCGCCTGAGGCGCCTGAGGCATCTACTGCTACAGATCGGCAGCCTGGCCAGGCTTTTGAAAGAATGCGACCCAGCATGGCACTGTTGCATTTAGTTTCTTGGAGGAAACATATCTGCGGTTTTTCCTTCTTGATCATGTTTTTTAACATCCTATGTTTTCCGGGGCTATTAAGCCCTCTTAGATTCCAGGATACAAGCTTCATGGTTTAACTAGTTTGGGCGGGACTGTAATACTTCGTCAACTTCACATATCTACCGGATTCCACCAGGATTTTCCCGATCTCTATTGTTCTCTGGAGATCTGTCTTCCGACCTCTTTTTTTGGTGTCCTTTGGACGCAGGCTACCATCCCAAGTGCTGCCAGGCTGTATACCTAGTTGGTGTTGGTGGTAGGCTCTGGAGATGACCACTTCCAACTTTTCTAGATCGGTCTCAGAGATGGATTCATATGCTTTTTTTTTGCAGGCTAGTTCAAGTTCGATTATGTCCAGACCATGGAGATCTATGCTTTCGGGCTCTTCCTCCATTTTCTGCACTTGACTGCTTTCTTCTTGATAAGTCTCGGGGTCCTGCGGGGGGATTATCTTACCATCAACCTCCATTTCCTTTGGAATCTCCGCTGAGTCCTTCGACTGCCTGCTGAGGATGGAAGGGGTGGTAATAGGGGGCTGAGATTTGGATGGGGGACGGGACGGAGGGGGCTGGGAAGAAGAGGAAGGGAGAGCTTGGATAATCTCAGAGTCTAGAGGTAGATCTTCTGAGAAGTCGCCTAGAATGTCAAAGCTGTTCTTGGATGCAGGGTTTTGGGATTTGGTAGGCTGGGGTTTGGATCCATTCTGATGCTTTCTATGCGCTCGCTTCCGGCTAGGGACTTTGGTGAAGCCATCCTGAGATGAGGGATCAGATGGATCAGAGGGGTTGGCTTTGGCATTGAGAGGGCAGTCCCTGAAAAGGTGCCCCAGAGCATGGCACCTTCTACATCTGAAGGGAACATGTTCGTAATCGAGAGGCTGGATCCATTGCTCATCATGATGGGCAAGGGTTACAGACTCTGGTAAAGCTTCATTCAGACGAATAAAGACACATATTCTTGCATAGGAGATATACTTACGGGATTTGGTTTCTTCTGCCGCTCTAATATATTCTCCTACTCCATTTCCTATGCCCTTTAGACAGTCTTCTTCCCAGTACTCATCTGGGAGCGAATAGAGCCTGATCCATACTGGTGCCCAGGTGAGATCTTCCTTGTCAGGGTTGAATCTTGGCGTCCAATCCCTTATATAAAGGCCTGCCGAGTTGAAGAAATACGGCCCTCCTCCCAGGATTCTGTATTTGTCCTCTAGGCAAAAAAAGATGGCTGTGAAGAAGCCCTTCGGTCCAAGCTGGAGCGTGACATCTCCCTTGGGCTTCCATTTCGCCGCAATCCAACCGTTTAATGCTCTTTCAGTTGGCCAAAACCCTATAAATTTTCCAATGATTGCATGATCTTTCATAAACTCTATCCTTCTTTCGATTTTGTCTCCTGGCAATTCTATTCTAGGCCTTTCTTTGGCTACAGGTTTGCATGTGGATGAAGTAACCTTCGGGCTGTTCCCCAGTGTCTCATTTTCTTCCTGTGGATCCTTGTCGTTTTCTTGAGGCCTTTTCCCTTTGCTGAGAATGTCCGAGTCAACCGATCCGAAGATGACCGTTTGCTCTGGGTTGTGTAATGAGGGGGAGGGCTCTGACGCCCCCCCCCCTGCGGAGGTACCATTGCCTCTCGCTGATCCCCTGCTCCTCTGTCACTCTGCAGTGATTCCTGTGCGGACTCTGAACGCAATCTTCAGGACTGTTGGCGCCGTTGAGGGTTCCTGCCTCCAACAAACAAATATTTTACTATCAACTAAAAAATTAATTATTTTCTTATATTTTCACTTTTTGTGATGTGTAATATTTTCTTATATTTTTAAGGTGGAGTTCATATATTTTCTAAGATCTAACATTAAAATAATTAATAAGAAAAAAAGTTTAATGTGGGTTATAAATCAAATAATTCTTCCCATATTTAAAATAGAGTTGACATGTAACATTTTAAAAAGTATTAATAACAAACTTGATTCAATGTATGTGTGTATGTAAAGATAGAGACATGTAACATTAAAAAAAATATTAATAGCTAAAATAATTCTATATATTAGTGAAAATTAAAAATTTCTTATAATTCAAACATTTTATTAGTTTGTTGTTCAAAACTACCATAGGTCCATATTACTTCTAGATCTACCAAGAGGAAAGAGGAATCAAATCTCTCAAAGTACAAATCTTTCCTCAAATTTTGCATTCCAAAAAAGGATTTCATATTGATCCAGAATTAAAATTATGGATCAAATTGCATTCGAATATTTCCTCAAGTTTTACACTCAAAAAGATGTTTTCATATTGATCTATGGATCAAATTTATACAAATTACATTTGACGAAAAATAAAATGCTCTTTGGAAATTTCATGACTCCCTTGGGGTGTAGACAAAAATAAGTTGTTTAGGATTTATGCCCTTGAATCAATAACACTTCATAACAAGGCAACCACCAATATGAGCTACCCATGTAGCCTTCTAATAATTTTAATTAAAATTATATGTGTGTGTGTGTTTTTGCTTTCAATTATACCTAACATTGTTTTTTCTATTTAATGAATATTACCTTTTTAATTTAAAAGGTATATGCATAAACTCCAAGTTGAACCTGCAAGGAATTCCACATATTCGTACTTCTCTACATAATAACTTGATGAAAGGTTACTATTTGCATTATAATAGATTTTTTTTTTTTTTTTTTTTTTTTTTTTTTTTTATATGAAAACTTTGAAAGAAATTTTATTTGAGTGAAGAATTCCTATGAACTTAGATTTGTTTTCTTTCAATTATACAACATTATTTCCCTATTTATAGAATATTGTCTTTTTAACTTAAAGTATATATGTGTAAACTCCAAGTTGAGTCTACAAGGAATTCCACATATTCCTTATTGTGGATGCACTTCTCGACACAATAACTTGATGAAAGGTTGGTGTTTTCATTCTAGGGAATACACCTTTTTTAATCAATTGATAAATCTTAAACAAAGAGGTTCAATGGTGGAGCACATTGAAGACTTCCGAAAATTGAATATAAGGGTAAATTATATTCTAGAGCAGCATAGGATTGATGTTTTCATATGGACTTTAAATAATAACATCCAACATGAGGTCCACCTTTGGGAACTTGATTCATTGGAAAATACATTGAGGTTGACAAGAAAAATTGAAAGAAAAATTATGGTAACAAGGAAGCCTACCACTCACAACTATAAAGATGGAAGTGTCATTGCTCCTAGCCTTCCACAGCCTACAAGGTTGACACCACAACAATTGGAAGAAAAAAGGAGCAAAAGGGCTTTGTTACAGTTGCGATAGAAAATACACTAGAGATCATAAGTGTGCTGAGAAGAAATTAATTTACATAGATTCAGAAGAGGAGGAAGAAAAATAACAAGAATCGCAAGGGACCAAGGTATTAATACTAAAACCCCAAGGTATTATAAACCCAAGGGATCAATATTATTAAACCCAAGGGACTAATATTATAAATGCAATGTATATAAATCCTTGGTTGAACATGATTTATATTGAAATTAACATTATAAACCTATGAATAATATACCTAGGAATATGAACACTTAGATTATTATACCCAAAGGATTGATATTGTAAACTCAAGGAAATAAATAAGCCCAAGGGATTAATAATATAAACCCAAGGGAATATAAACCCTAGGGTTTTTAGTAATATTCCCTTGGGTTTATAATCCTTAGAGTTTTAGTGTTAATCCCGTGTGTTTATTATTCTCTTGGGTTTATAATATTAATTCATAGAGTTTATTAATCTAAGGGTTCATATTTATATTACATTAATTCAAATTAAATAATAATAAATAACATTTAATATTAAATAATTATTATTATAAGCAAAAAAATATTATTAATTAAAATGATAATAATAATATTTTTATTGTAATAATATTATTTTGATAGATACAAATGGTATATTTCTAAATAATAGATATTTTGGTAGATAAAAATGGTTATTTATCAATAATAAATATAAATAAAATTTTCCACTTATATCAACCATAATATAAATAAAATTTTCCACTTATATCAACCATATTATATCAACCATATTAGTATTTTTAAAGTAATTCTACTAATCATAAAATAGAACAAACTTTCATTAAAACTATATTCTATGTCATTAGTGTTTAATTTTCAACTTCAAAATAAAGTTTATACCCACATTTTTATTGTGTTGTCTTTACAGGTCATTAGAAAAAGCATGTAATAAGTACATTCACTACCGGGGTTACGTAAAACCCATAATTTCAAATTCTATGGAGATTTATGAAAGAGGTTAAATAAAACCCATGGTCTTTTTCATGCGTTCGATTTTCAAATTCAATCAATATCAGGCCGTAACATTTTTTATTGTTATTTGAGATATCCATCTAATTCCAAATGCATGAGATACCCATGCTCATTCTAAATGCATGTGCCATGAACCTTCAAAAACGAGTTATGTAAAACCCATGGGTTATATGCACAGAGGTCTGATTTTCAACCTAAATATTAAAAATATGGGCGTATTGTGGCAAAGTTGGAATTGCAGATATATGGTTGGCTATAAGGGTATTGCTCACACCTCGTTGAGTACATTTGGGCACCTCAAGATTCAGCAAGGTTCTTGTGATATGTGAGTGGGCGAGTGCACCCTTGCAGAGAGGAGCAGAAATTCATTCATCTGCTTTTCTACGAGGGGTTCCTCCTGTAATTACCAGTGGGGAAAGAGTTTGTAGGAGTGGTTAAAGGTTCAACAAAATTATAGAGCTGGATCACTCACTGGAATGAGAAATACAGGTTAGATCTCTAATTGAGTTCTCACAGGAAACAAAATCAGACAACACTGATTGGTTCTCTGTTTGTATTTGCAAATCCCACCTGTCAGAGTGGAATGGAGCATTCAGAGAGCTATACTTGTGTTACATACCACGGTCCAAAATTGAGCACAAAACACATACATACCCATTGCGGTATGAAAAGTGAAACTGTACAAAGCCCTGTTGGAGAACAACATCAACGCCAAATACGGGATGTTGCATCGCCACCTGGGAGCGATTCAAATGTTGCAGTGTTTCCCGTTGGCCATTTTCTCAGCGCTTGCCATCTCTGCAAACGGAAGTTGAGCCATGGCAAGGACATCTACATGTACAGGTCTGTTATCTATCATACCATGGCTTTTCTGTTGGAGATTGACTTGAAGTTTGGAGAATGACATGAAAATTTGATTATAGTTTCAGGCCAATGATTCGTTTTCATTTTTGCACATCCGAAAAGCCTATTCAATTAATCTAAAATCTTGGGAGTGAGAGCACTCACTTAGTTAAAGTGTGGTTTCAATAGCCCCTCGGATTTTTTATGTGCCCATATGTAAAATTTGGGTTGGAGATTTCTGAGAACCCATGCTTGAAGAATTAGTCTGATTCTCTGTTTGCTGATTACTGCAGAGGTGACAAAGCATTCTGCAGCCTCGAATGCCGCTCTCAACAGATTTTAATGGATGAATGAATGGAAGCGTTTTCATATAGTGCCTCTTCTTATGGGGCTGAACATTTTTAACCAGTACAGCTGCTGCTGCGGAAGAGAGGAATCAGAACTGTTTGAGCGAATTTAATTATAATTTAAGTGTTATGTGTGTTAAAATTTGTACGGTTTTAGTTGTTAAAAGATATGTATTTTTTAGTATAATTTTACAAGTTCAAATTTAGAAGTGTAGAGTATAAACTTTAGTAATCAAATTTCAAAATAGCAATATTTACTTCCACTAGTCCTGAGCCCTAACAGTGGCTGGAAGCATTATAAACTACTTGTGCCTGGAGTTCTTTTGATTACACTGACTGACACTTGAAGCTGGTATTGCGATGTGTTATCTGCAACTCCTTTGTTCCATATTTTTCCTTTTAAGAAGGCAAAGAACTCAAGAAACCCTAATAAGCCCAAACCGTTTCCAGACAACAATCTATATTTTTTCTTGTCATTATTGTTACTTCAGGCAACAATTACTATAACTACAAAATTGCATTGCCGCTCGAAATTCTATATGGTTCTCAACTTTTATAGACTGCATGAATCAATGAATCAATTTGGATGAAAAAAGCTGCGTTGTTTCTGTTGGCCCTCAGCAAATTATTATTAGAGAGATAAATATGCATTTCCTACATAACCGTAGTATAAGTGAGCTCTGCCATGCTGGCATAGTTACTGCAATTATTTATTTTGGCAACCCACAAAGCACGTAAGGGTGATGGCAATGGAGGGAGACAGATGCACATGTGAACATGAACGTTTTATGAGTTTTCCACAGTTGGTTTTTGTGAAAGCGTAGTGCTCTGAAACATGAAGTTGGACGTCCGGTCTCTATGCTTGACTTTGTGTAACAATGAAGGTAAAGAATTGTACTCTGAATAACAATAGATGTATACGATGTAAATAAAGTCGTGATATTCAATGGGTTAGACGAAAATAAAATAAAATGGTTGAAAGGCTGAAATAGAAAGATTGGGTAACTTTTTGACATGACATAACACGTGTCTCATAAGTTAAAAATAGACTTTATATTTACAGATATAAAGTAAACATAATTACGTATGATCTTTTAGGCACATTTTATAACTCTGTGAGAAAGGTGTATAGTTCGTTTCATGTTCAATCATTTTCAAATTTTACATTATAATTAAAAATTACAATTTTAAAAATATGATTTTTTCAATATTTCATACATTTAAATTAAAATAAATTTAAATTTAAGAATTAGTTAAAAGTCTTTTGTAAGTTAAGTAAGAGTGCAATACAATTTGAAATTATTTGTTTTATAACCATGGAAATTTATATCAATTTAAATTTAAGAATTAGTTAAAAGTCTTCCTAAGTTAAGTAAGAGTGCAATACAATTTGAAATTATTTGGTTTATAAGCATGAAAATTTATATTAATTTAAATTTAAGAATTAGTTAAAAGTCTTCCTAAGTTAAGTAAGAGTGCAATACAATTTGAATTCATTTGTTTTATAACCATGGAAATTTATATTAATTTAAATTTAAGAATTAGTTAAAAGTATTCCTAAGTTAAGTAAGAGTGCAATACAATTTGAAAGTTAAGTAAGAGTGCAATACAATTTGAAATTATTTGTTTTATAACCATGGAAATTTATATTAATTTAAATTTAAGAATTAGTTAAAAGTCTCTTAAGTTAAGTAAGAGTGCAATATAATTTGAAAGTATTTGTTTATAACCATGTAAATGTTGTAAATGTTGTGAGGTGATAAATATAGTAAAGTAATACTTACATTAATAAAATAAAAAATAATGATAACAAAAAATATCATGTAAGTCGTAAATAAAATATTTTAATTATTATTTTAATTTTATATTACATGATAAAAAGTAATTGAAAGTTAAATCAAATTATCTTTTGAAAATTTACTTTTTAGTTCTAGAGAAATATATAATTACTTCATTATTTAATATAGAGTTTGACAAATGACATATAGTATTGATTATGCATGATGTGTAATTTATTATATGTTAAGTTGACATGTAACCTTTAAAACAAAAATATATTAATGACAAACAAATATTCTACTATCAGGTACAAATAACATAATTTTAAATGAACTTTATATAAAGAGAAATAAAATAATTAAAAATAAATATTTTCTTATACTTTCACTTTCTTTGATGTGTAATTTATTCCATTTTTAAAGTGGAGTTCATATATAATATTTAAAATATATTAATAAGAAAATGAAAAGTTTAAGGCATCAAATAATTATATCCATATTTAAAATGGAGTTGACAAGTAACATTTTAAAAAGTAATAATAACAAATTTAATTTAATGTATCTCTCAGAAAGACATGTAACATTTAGAAAAATATTAATAGCCAAAATAATTCTATATAATATACAAAAATAAGTGAAAATAAAAAATTTCTTATAATTCAAACATTTTATTACTGTGTTGTTTAAAACTACCATAGGTCCATATTAATTCTATATCTACCAAGGGTAAAGGGGAATCAAATTTCTCAAGGTGCAAACATTTCCTCAAGTTTTGCACTCAAAAAGAGATTTGTTTATTGATCCGAATTAAACTGGACCTATGCTAGTTCTAACTTGTGGACCTATGTTGGTTCTAACTTGTGTTCTTAGCACTTCAAATTACATAAAATACATTACCTATAATATAAAACTTACTTTAAGTGTTTAAATTATTATAACTTAGTAGAAGATTAGTGTTTGACTTATAATAGGGGGGTTTTATCAAATAAAAGGTTTTTTTTAATAAAAAATAAAAATAAAAAATTAACGGAAATTTATCAAGTGAAGATTTCCTATAAATTTGGCTTTGATTAACTAATTAAATTTCAATTTCAATTAAATTAAATTTGTAATTTATTTTAAAATTTGGGTTTTCATTAAAACCCATATGAACTTACATTTGGTTTGATAAATTTATTAAATTGAGACTTAAATTTAAATAAAATTTACTTTATAATTTATTTTAAATTCTGATTTTTCCTTTGATGGGGTGAATTTCAATAACGGAAATAGGTTGGGGGAGCGAGCTCACAACCCTGATACAATGCCACGAGTTATTAGGGGGGTGGTGTCGCTACTCTATTGAACGCATTTACATCCGAGTAGGAGATATGAAAGAGTTAATGAATTTTGAAATGATGTGGGTTCTTAGTGATAATGCTTGTATTTTGGGAAACATCTAGAGTCCCAATCCTAACCCTCCACTTCTAGAGTGAAGGTCGGTAGGTAATTCTGGTGGGAATTGTTTAAAGACAACCTTGCCTCTTTGAAGATGAAGGAGATGGATGATAATTCCTATTACAAGAAATGTTAGTTGGTTTACCATGGATTTTTGAAGCACTGCATGTCTGGTAAAACTAATTGACTGGGGAGGGGAAGGAAATTGTTGAACAATTTGTAGCTCTATAATCATCTTTCCTTGCTTACTTAACTCAGTGAACATTGGAGGGGATTCAACAAAATTAATTGCAAAGTTCCCTTTGGCCATTAGAATATGGGAAATTTTCTACCCTATAATCTATATACTCCTCTTTGTGGCTTTTATCCTGAGATTTTTTTGGTTTTATATTGTATGGGTTGGGATTTGTTTATGTAGTTTTGTATGTTCCCTCTATGTTTTGATTATATATCTAATTCATAATCTAGGAGGTGTCCTTGGTTTAATTATTATTATTATCCCTTTGTGGAGGCACTTTTTTGTTTGCAGTCAATTTTCACAGCCTCATAACTATTACTTTGGTAAAATTATTCCTCGCTTGGGACTATGGGTTGTTTGGGTGTCGAGTGGTTAAGGGTTTACTTATGGAAGCACACCTCGGTAGTTATTATTAACCAACTATGCTTGGTGCAATCTTCCAGGTGTGACTGTTATAGACATTTTTGTGCCTTACAGCTCTAAGCATGAAATGTCCATAAACCAAGGGATCCTAAGTCCCTAAAAGTGTTGTTCTGACACCTAAAGGAACAAGGTCAACAAATTACAGCTTCTCCCAGAAGTTCTCCACCAGAAACTGCTCTGAATCAGTCAAATCAGGATCATTTCAGCTGCTCCACTAGCTAGCTGCGTTGCATAGCACCCAAGTACACTAGCTAGGTGCATTGCAATGCACCTAAATGCACTACCAGGGTGCGTTGAGCGGGAAATGACAAATGGCAGTGCCATTCTGTGAGGTGGAAAGACAATGGGAGCTTCCAGAATCTTCCCCAATGACACTTGCCTCACTGAGTTCGACCAAGGATGAGTAAGAGGCTCTCAGTCTCCAAGTGGAAGCAAGAACTGACAGAGAGAAGCCACTAGTAAAATCATAGGCTGACTCATATTCCTTACATACATCTATATATGGATCCCTCATCCTAGAGATCCGGAGGCTGGAATTTTGTACATTGCAAAGAATTGTTGTTGGTTTTGAGATAGATATCAGAGTATTGGGTGATTTATGCTTTGTTGGAGGTGAAGAGGGGCTTCTTTTCTGGGAGGTTGATGCTGGATCAGGAATCATCGGTTGTAACTCCTCCTGGATCTTCTTGTTATATCAATAAAACTATTTGAGTTTCTCCTACATGCTTGTGTATCATTGATGTTTGTTACATTTGTATGTTTAGCTTAAATCTGATCCTAAGCTATTTATGAATATAAATCCATGTCTTTGTGTAGTTTTCTTCTTCTGTGATCTTACAGGAACTTGGTGAAGCTGGGCAAGTAATGGAGCAGGTAGCTGGAAGTTGTCAAAGAGGAGAGAGATTAGATCAAAGGACTAGCGCAAGACATAGGTTGGTTCATCCTATTCCTCTTCGTTTATAGTTCATAAAGAAGAATACGAAAGTAGTTTTCTCTATTTGTTTCTAAGGTCACTGTCACACCTTAGTGCGATAGGGTCGTTCTGAATAGACACTTTTCCCGTTAACAAAATGGCGACTCCACTGGGGATCGTGTCTAATTAGTTTGTTTGTGTTTCTCTTGTTGTTTGTTTCATAAACATAGAAGTAGCAATCGAACTGCATTTGCCATTAACAAATGCAAAGTAGACATCTGCTACTTCAATCCATTCACTAGATCTGTTTATGATCTGAACAGCTGATTCACAAATGATCTAATTTCCCTTTGTGATAGCTCTTAGACCTCCTTTAAATCTACCCTTTGATTGTGCATTACTGATTGCTTTTACTCGGCTAAAAACCATAGATTAAACTGCAAACCGTGACCCAGAACCCGGATAGAATTCTCATTTTTTCCCCAGCGTAGGCTCTGTGAAGAGATTCTGCATTTCAACGCAGTTCCCGAGAGGGCTACCTGTGCTGTAATCCAGTTTCTCTGTGTAACAGGTGCGCTGATCAGCCTAGCCTTGTGCAGCTGAGGTTCTTTGCTTCATTTTTTCAGTTTTGTCTCTGATTTTTGTAGCCTGTGATCAGTATATGTGTCTCTTTAAAAACCCCTTTTCTTTGCCTTAATTCCGCCTCCTTTGTACAAAAAGAATGTAGATGTTTTTGTGTGTTTGTTACATCATTTACAGTTTTCCATTGAAAAAGTAGAATAGTCATACTGTCGTCCTTTGATTTAGATCTATCGTAAGTGTCGATTTTGATCACAGGAGAAATTTTATTTGCTGTTGACAGTCGATTATGCTTTTACTTTTGCCTTTGGTTTGAATTTGTGAATTTCCAGTGTCGAAACGAGTATTTATTTCAAAATCATAAAGTCTCGTAATCATCTCTACCTTTTGATTTCGAAAAGAAGCTTGTTTGTGTTTGTCACTTGAAAGCAAAATCAGATTTGTACATCAACTTTCTTTTTAGGCATCAATATTAAGAAAGTGAAAAAAAAATACATGCACATGTGCATTTGCATATTGACAGTCTGTTTGGCTTGATTTAGGAAAGTGCATTTACAGTGTGCTCTTTGCTCTTTGTTAAAAGATTGTGTCTTTCTTTTCCCCTTGTAGCTAGGATTTTCATTGCTGAAAATAGATAAAAGTTTGCTTATCATCTTTAGATTGCATTTTAGGAATTACATCTACATCTCCTGGTGAACCCAAAAAAGGCAAACTTCATAAGAAAGATCAACTTAAAATAAATTGAATGAATCTAACAACGCATTGGAACTTAACGCACAACATTTAGAGGTCTAGGCTAGAGACGTATTCCGGCGTCGTAAAGCCTGGTAACTATTGTCCTCACTGATGGTTGGGTGATTCCTCCACTTTGAGACGATAAGTGCCAGTACGGACTTGTGCTCCCACGTACCGTCGAGTATATATTGGGAGACCCCTATAGGCTTAAAACCTTTTATCCATAGGAAGCCGTGTCGGCTACCCTACTGATCTCAATGCACCGAACACAGCATTCGGGAAGATTGACTGCCGTACCGTAAAAATTATTCTGCAGTTTTGCGATTGGTTTGGTACTCCCTCTACCTAGATCTCCAGAGCAGTCCATTTCGTTCCTTTTCAGACTCCTTAATGGAAAAGGTCCATCTGAGCACTTGTCACTTCAGGCTCATTAAAAATCGAAGGAGACTAGAGTCATCTTTTGTTTTTTCTCGACTCTTAAAAACTGAAAAAACAAGTTGTGTCAAAGCGTCTAAAATTTATTTTAAACGGAATATTCACTACCCTTTTCCTACGTTGATCTTAGGTTGAGAAAATGGAGTCTACCAACCAAGGAATTCCCCTTGGTGGAATTCATAGTCCCTTCTCCTCTTGGGGAGATGTTGGTGCACCCCATATGGCCACATTGTCGCTTCCAGGACTGGCAATTGGCTTGCCGGTATGGCTCTTCTCAACCAATGTCGTTAAGAACACCACTATTCCTGAACAATCGAATCAGCAATTAGACGAGTCCAGAGTTGCCCACCAACCTTCTACTTCCTCTAATTCTTCCTCTCTTCCTTCCTCTTCGCTTGATGGAGCTGGTAAAGCTAAAAGTCAAGTTCCTAAGGAGAAGAAGGAAAAGAAGAAGAAAGAGAAGAAGAAGAAGGAGCCAAAGGCGAATGGGGGAAAATGAGTGTCGTCTAACGAAAATCCACACACTGCACCGACCAGGCCTAAATCGCCATGTGTCATTTGCAAAGGAGACCACTTTCACAGAGATTGTCCTTGCATCCCCCAGATACTAAGGGACTGGTCTCCTCGTTTGCACAATCTGGTGTCATCAACCTCTGGTGATCATGTTGAAAGCACACCATCAATTAGTGAAAGTGAAGCCCCAGGACAAAAAGGGAAAGCTAGATTTCCTTGTAAATTGTGCAAAGGCAATCATGCCATCCACCGTTGTCCCTTCTTAGACGAAGCTAAAAGAGTTTTGGATGATCGTCCAGTTTCACTGTTACGACTTCCTCCTAGATATAAAAAACTCTTGTTGAGTCCGTCGCTAGTTGGGAATCCAGTTGGCCCGCTCAGGTGGTCGGCTGAAGCGCCTATAATTGAAGATAAATCAACTGAATCCATACCAGACGAAAGTCAAAAGGTTGAGGCGGCAGTTGACCCGGTCTTGCCTTCAGAGGTTTTATCTTCAGATGATACAGTCACTGAAGAGAACAAGGATGACACCGTCCAAATTCTCTTCATCAACACAGACTCCGACGAACATGGGGGCAATCTACCCATTACTTTACCGCAGGAAGGAAGTTCATCAGAGCCATACCCTGCCGTCTACTCGGTCCCACCTCCAAGCAACCTAGTTGTCTCCTTCGACTAGAATCAACTAGGCAGACCCCGTTTACCAGCAAGCATACCATTCCGAATTATCATTCAAATATATAGAATGGTCATGGCTGGTACCATCATAGATGAGGGGGCTTCTGTGAGTATCCTTTCCTCTATTGCTTGGAAAGCGCTTGTTTCGCCATCACTGTTGCCTGAGATGAGAAATCTGACAGCCTTTGATAAAGGAACCAGTCGACCTTTAGGGATCCTTCCTGATGTGCCCATAAAATTGAGAAGGAAGACAGTTCGCATGAACGTAATGGTAGTTCAAGGACCCTTGGATTATAATCTACTCCTTGGATGAGACTATATTTATTGCATGGGAGCCATCGTCTCCTCACTCTTTAGAGTAATGTGTTTTCCGCACGAAGGAAGAGTGGTCAAGCTCGTGGACCAGCTTTCATTTCCCGTATCACGCATAGCAAATAGTCATATACCATCCCTAAATGGTCTCTTCACGCAAGAAATGTCTCAATCCCCAGTCCGTCCTCCCGATGAGCGCGAGTAATTCGGAGGGGTATGACTGAAACCCAGGGGGCATGCGTCCTGGTCTGCTTCGGCAGGAAAACTTCGGGTATAGGGTAGGTTTCCGCTGGAGAATATGACTAGTATGTACCCCGTCCGTCAGTGGAAGAGGGGTTATTCTAGAATAAGATTCTCTTGTCAAATTTATGTGAGTTGCGGGCATCGTTGCTCACCTTCGTTTATCTCGGTAGACATCGCCGAAGAAGTGTTTTTTTTGCACCACGAATAAGGCAATCTTTGGTAACCTGTAAGAGGTAGGCCTCTCCTGATAGAACAAATGTTTTGTCTACAAATTGAGGGGTAACCTTGAAACCATATTTTATACCTGGGGGCATGCAAACCTTTTGGAGTGCAAGCAAAGAGCGATTATTTATCTGTTTTTTTTATTAGTTGTTTCCTAACTTGCATAAAGAAAGGATGTGGGGCAAAAATCTAAAAATTGCCATTTTTATATGAGACATTCCTATCATATGACTCGATTAATCGAGCAGTTTTAGCACATAGTTCAAGCTCGTTAAAAAATAAACATAAGACATGAGCAAATGTTTCCACCCGCGTTTAAGCTCGTTAAAAAATGAACTATTCCCCGGTAAATAACCACCGTGAATGTAACATTTCAGCCATTAAAGCCTTGGTCGTGTTTGCACCGTCACCTCCACCTTTCCATTGGCCAATCATTCACCTCCATTTGATTGTTTACCCATTTTGAGGAACAACTGCGAAGAGTGATTTCACTAGCCATCCTTGTGACACTGCCGTGATTGGAAAATTCCAAACCTTACTTGGAATCAACTGCTACCCATTTTATCACTCGTTCCTCAAAAGACGAGTCTTCTTTAAGCTCTTTTCAACTGACTCGTAAAATATGAAAAGATTGCCGAGTTTTGGCCTTCTAGCTCGTTAGAGTGACTGGAAGTGCTATCCCTCCTCTAGATTTTAATCTTTTTGGACCTGAAGGATTATTGCACAAAAAGAATGAGCGGTTTTTTTGTTCGACTCGTTAAAACTATCGAAAATTCATCCCTTCTGTATTGTTTTATACTTTTTCGGACTTAAGGGATTAGATGACGAAAAAGGAATTTTGGAGTTAACTTTACGTACCTTTTCAAACTCTCTAAAAATGAAAAGGACCGAGTTATCTTTGTCGTTAAACTCGTTAAAAATATTAATAGCGACAAACTTGTCTTTAGACGAGAACGAGTTTCACTATCACTAGGCTCGTTAAAACATAGCGATGGGTTTGCCTGAAGGGCAAATTATAGAACAAGCATATGTTATCCTCCTCAAGCTTGGCAAAAATAAAGAGGTACTGGTCAGCAATGACTGGGGAAAAATTGGGAAGAAAACTCAAAGAATCTTTATTGGTAGCAAGTCGCTCTTGAATATGACACTTCCACTCCGTGCCTGAGTCGGGTTGGGTTGTTTCATTCACCGGTCACATCACCATGGTCACGCTATACCATCCACATTTGGGGTAAATGCTACCAATCCATCACATAAGTGTCGCCGACATGTTCAAAAGAAGTCATCCAGAGAAGTCACCTGTGTCCCATCCACTACCATACATTATACTTCATTCTTTCATGACCGCCATCCTGAACCATATATCATCAGATCGTTTTCACCTCCATCAAAATCATTTGCTCCGTTCCGTGTCATTGATGTGGGATTAATTAAGGCCCTCCTTTGACGGATCGCTTCTTGTCGACATCAGCTCATTATCCAAGAAGTTGATCTAGGAACACCCCATTCAGTACTTTGAAGCTTGCATGCCTCAATGGCAAGTTTCTCACTTCCGGTGACAGCTATACATCAATGACCTTCGACCGAAAGATTTTGCGTGGTGTTCAACACCAAGTCCTTTATTCACACCACGTGAATTGTACTGCAGTACCTTGAGGGTCATCATCATTATCGGTGATTCCTCTCGCGCTTGTTAACAATTTACATCATTGACTGGTAATCAAGCGATGTCTTTCCATGTTCGACTTCAAAACATTTCTCACATGGATCGACTTGTACTTCGAGTGAAGATCGGACAAGATTGAAGACCCCGGATCTAGTTTCATCCATCTGGGCTGCGATATATATTCAGGAAAAATAAAGACATTGAAATGTACAGCATTGCAGCACAGATAATCATCCTACCAAAAGGATGATGGCTCTATCAGAATCATCAGTCTACCATCAGACGATTGTCTGTCCTATGTACATGAAAATGAATTTATAAAGCTGAGCATGGGAATGCCCGCCTCAGCTAGATCATGAAAAATAGTATGAAGATAATGTATTGTATTGTATCTTATTACAGGTCTCCTCCCAGCATTGAAAGAACTTCGGATCCTCCTAATAAAGCATTTCACCCGATAAACGGCCTCATACTTTAGGGGGCAACTGTTATAGACATTTTTGTGCCTTACAGCTCTAAGCATGAAATGCCCATAAACCAAGGGATCCTAAGTCCCTAAAAGTGTTGTTCCGACCCCTAAAGGAACAAGGTCAACAAATTACAACTTCTCCCAGAAGTTCTCCACCAGAAACTGCTCAGAATCAGTCAAATCAGGATCATTTCAGTTGCTCCACTAGCTAGCTGCGTTGCATAGCACCCAAGTACACTAGCTAGGTGCATTTCAACGCACCTGAATGCACTACTAGGGTGCGTTGAGCGGGAAATGACAAATGGCAGTGCCATTCCGCGAGGTGGAAAGACAATGGAAGCTTCCAGAATCTTCCCCAATGACACTTGCCTCACTGAGTTCGACCAAGGATGAGTAAGAGGCTCTCAGTCTCCAAGTGGAAGCAAGAACTGACAGAGAGAAGCCACTAGTCAAATCATAGGCTGACTCATATTCCTTGCATACATCTATATATGGATCCCTCATCCCAGAGATCCGGAGGCTGGAATTTTGTACATTGCAAATAATTGTTGTTGGTTTTGAGATAGATATCAGAGTATTGGGTGATTTATGCTTTGTTGGAGGTGAAGAGGGGCTTCTTTGCTGGGAGGTTGATGCTGGATTAGGAATCATCGGTTGTAACTCCTCCTGGATCTTCTTGTTATATCAATAAAACTATTTGAGTTTCTCCTACATGCTTGTGTATCATTGATGTTTGTTACATTTGTATGTTTAGCTTAAATCTGATCATAAGCTATTTATGAATATAAATCCATGTCTTTGTGTAGTTTTCTTCTTCTGTGATCTTACAGGAACTTGGTGAAGCTGGGCAAGTAAGGGAGCAGGTAGCTGGAAGCTGTCAAAGAGGAGAGAGATTGGATCAAAGGACTAGCACTAGACACAGGTTGGTTCATCCTATTCCTCTTCGTTTATAGTTCATAAAGAAGAATACGAAAGTAGTTTTCTCTGTTTGTTTCTAAGGTCACTGTCACACCTTAGTGGAATAGGGTCGTTCTGAATAGACACTTTTCCCGTTAACAGCGACCTCTTTAGTGAAACTCCGTGATCGCTTTCCTGTGTCATGGCTCTATCATTCACTTGTTATTGGCTCCTCAGGAACCTATGCTTCTGCTGAGGTGGGGTTTGTAGTTTTTTTGGGTTGGCACTGTATCCATTGAGTTAAAATCCCAGGTGTTATTTTTACTAGCAAAACATGCATCAACAATGCATGAATAGTAGGTGTGAGGGGGAGGATGACATCCCTAGGGTCGCAATCAAAGTCAATAGAAGGCATAGGCCCTTTTTGATACTTACCATGCATTTGTTCCTCCCAATACTCATAGTGAAATTCACTAGTTGGAGACACTTGTTTTTAGAGAAAGACGAGATCTATCAAATTTTGAAATCATGGAGGACATATCTCCATGGATTCCTGCCCTGAGGACCACCTGAGGAAGAAATAAACATTATTTCTCAATTGTGGCCTTATACTAGAAGACGAAGACCCTGTTGGGAAGGGTACTAAAGAAAAAGCATGCAAAAAATCATAATGTTTTTGCTAGCTTGGCGTATCTCATAAAAGTCCAACTTAACTAGTAGGTATGTTTAAAGAGGATTGACGTGAGGTTGGCACACATTGAGCTCCATTTTTAGTGTGAACCTCCACCACATGTCCCTCCAATTTCTATTGTAGGAGAAAAAACTCCTGTTACTTCTTTAGATTCCCGAGATTGAATTTTCTTATTAAGTTTTAAGGTTTTTTTTTTTTTTAGACACTTGAGGAACGCTAGAACTATTGATACATTTTTAATTTTTGGCCAATTACTCTATTGGTAGGTGGTAAAAAATATTTGATTTCCCACTAGGCAGGTTGAGACCACCTACCCAGTGACATGTTTGATGATGAATCTTGTTGAATATATGTGTGCCTATGATATTTTTAGGTAATATAATCTTTAACTTACAAAAAAAAATATTTGTTAAAAAAATTACTACAATAAGAGAAAATGATAAAAGAATAATAAAAAAAAATACAACCATTTCTTGATAATTATAAAGGTTAAGCCTAGGATAATTGTAAGTGGGATATAAGTCAATTTTTTATGGATCATATGGTATAAAAGTAGTTGAATCCTATATTTTAACACAAGTATTAGAAATTTGAAGACAAAGCAATGTCAATATGGGTAAAGAAAACAAAAAAAGGTAGGAGGACCTACATGCCATCAATACTCATCTACAAGACAAGAATAGGTGTTGAAGGAGAAGATCTATATGTATGACAAGAGGATATTAAAAGAGAATAACCTTGAGACCCTTTCCAAACTATTTTTGTTGATAAATAGGTGACTTGATGAACATAAATAGTCCATCATTATGGTTATGGGATATTTGGACAACCAAAAGTTTAACTTTTTTCAATTGTAAGAGAAGGTCATTTAAATGGATAGCTTATACGACGACAAGATTGATGATGGATCAATTATAGCTAGATTTGGTAAAGAAGGAAGAAGCATTGGTAAGGCTATAAGCAATCTTTAAGGAGACACTACAAGATCCTTTCATTGCTACTAAGCAATCTGGATCCATTATTGAGGCAACTCTAATAAGAACACCTATACAAACTTCTCAAGAAACTTTTGGCAAATTTTAAAAGAATGCAAAAGGAATTGGTTCTGAGAAACTAAGGTAAATGGCATACAATGGAAAAGGGTTATGTACCTATGCCCCGTTGTAGTTGAATTAAGAGATAATATTGAATACCCGGTTTACAATGGAGGAAAGGAAAAGGCCAAGAAAAATAAGGCCACATTAGCGAAGGAAGAGGATATGGAAAAATTGGCATGCTCATTAGAATAAAGAGAAACAAAAAATGAAATTGAAAACGCACTTTTAGTCCATTCTTTTCACAACCAGTTCTAAAAGGGAAATGATGAGGATAGTGCAAAGACTTAATTTCTACCAACACTTAGAAGAAGTGGCAAGATGATTAGTTGGAACATGAAGAATAATATCAAGAGACATATGTCAAAAAATTCATCCCTTATTTCTCATTACTACAAGAAGACGTGTCATCAAGCTGTCATTTGTTGGTACTCAAAGGTATGCTCATGCTATGGGAAGAAAGGGCATCATGTGGTATCTTGTTGGGAGAAGGTAGATTGATCCTAAAGGAAGAATTTCATGAAGAATTCTGAAAACAAATAATGAATTTAGAGGAAAAGGGAGAGAAGGATTATGTCAAGCAATCCATACAACATGTTATAGCGGCTGCAACGCCCTCCAAATTTTGGCCTACACTCAAATTTTGGAGCCTACTATGGATCTTGTGATAGGTCATTCTTTATTCACTTATTAGACATTTGATGATTTCAAGCTCCCTTATTATATCTTAATATTCAGATACACTTTTATCCTTATATATCAAGTGTCATCTTCAGGCATGGTAATTATCGCTTGTCATGCAAAGGGGAGTTTTGGTTTTCTTCAAGGAGAAATATTTGTGAAAATGAGTTGTTCTCATCATATAGACATGTTTCACACTAATTTCCAAAGTTTCACTCACTATTATAGAAGTGTCGTCATTATCCTCACAAAGTCTATCGTCGGAGCCACACTTGTTGTAAGTTGCCAGAAAGGTTGTTGCATTATGTTAGGTCCCTATAATACTAGTGATTACCCCATTACTATTGTAGTTGTATCCCTTATTAATATTGTTGTTCACCTATTGTCCCCATATTGTTAAATTACTGTGCCCCATAGAATCCCTCTATTGTTATTTTTGTGGCTTTATAGTACTATTGTTAGGTCGGCTGGGTTATATTGTGACTCCTTAGACTCCTATATATAGAAAGGAGGTTTTTTCATTTGAATCATCCAAGAATTTTTCATTTATGTAATGTAAAGGAGGGTGACCCCTCGAAGAGGCTGAATTCTAAGGCATTGATCTATCTTTTCTATCTTTTTGTGAGTTGGTTTCATAACATTTGGTATTAGAGCTTTGGATTCTAGGGTATCGCTGCTCCAAATAGGTCATCGTGGCATTTTCGCTATAACTTTTTTTCTGTGATGCTTCAGAAGCTAAAAAAAAACCCACTTGAGACGAAATCACACTGAACCTCGGGTCCGAATTTTAGAGCTTTTCGTGCTATATTTGCAGAGGTATGATCTGAGGAAGTTGGTCTTTTTGCAGACTCCTGAATTACATTCCAAACAGGTGACCAGGGGAAAATAATCATAACTTTCTCTCTGAGCATCGGATTGAAATTTCGTAAGAAGGTACACAAAAAGGACGGACTATAGTTTCTTGTATATATATTTTTAGAGCCAAAGGTAGAAACAGTGACTCGTGGCACATCGTACAGTGAGCAAAAGGGCTTTGTTATAGTTGTGATAGCAAATACATTAAAGGTCATAAGTGCGCTGAGAAGAAATTATTCTACATAGATTGTGAAGAGGAAGAAGAAAAGGAGCAGGAAAGGTCAAAAGAAGAGGATATACTCCATGAACAAAGCCTATATAATGAAGAAATGGATCCGACCATATCTTGTAATGCATTGGTTGGAATTACCACTCCTTAAACCATCAAGATAGAAGGACAAATCAAGAAGAGAAAGGTAATAGTGTTGATTGATTCAGGAAGTACCCACAATTTTATTCATTGTAAGATAGCAATAGAATTGAATTGCTTCCTATATCCAGCACCAGAGTGTCAAGTGATGGTTGCAAATGGAGGAACAATAAATTGCTCTAAAAAGTGCCATAATATCAAGCTATCCATGGGATAATATGTATTTACTACCCCAATGCTTTCAATTCCAATGGGAGGTGCTGATGTTGTACTAGGAGTCCAATGGCTACAATCCTTGGGTACAATAGCTTTTAATTTTCAAGACCTTTTCATGAAATTTTCTACGGATGGAAAGGAAGTTGAATTAACGGGTATTGCAGGGAAACCGGGAAAGATAACCAGCTCTAACAGTATGACAAAGCTTCTAAAAAAGGAACAAAGAGGTGTAATTGCACAATTATGTTCGCTAGATGTTTCCACATCGGAATCATCTATTTCTCCAGATCTCCAAAAAGCCTTGGACAATCATTCCAAGGTATTTGAGACTCCCAAAGGTCCCCCACCTATTCATTATCATGATCATGCTATTCATCTGATTCCAGGAAGTGTTCCTCCAAACATCAGGCCGTACAGATATCCCTATGCCCAAAAGAGTGAAATTGAACGTATGGTTGTAGAAATGCTAGAGGCTGGTATAATTCAACCTAGTCAAAGTTATTTCTCTGCTCCAGTAGTATTGGTACACAAGAAGGATGGATCATGGTGCATGTGTCCAGATTATAGGGAGCTCAACAAACTCACTATTAAAGATAAGTTTCCCATTCCAGTCATTGATGAGTTACTGGATGAATTGCATGGATCAATTTACTTCACCAAGTTGGATCTTCATTCAGGATATCATCAAATCAGAATGAAGACTAAAGGAATTCCAAAAACAACATTTAGAACTAATGAGGGTCATTATGAATTTTTGGTCATGCCTTTTGGCCTTACCAATTCACCTTCTACATTTCAAGGTTTGATGAATTCCATTTCAAACCCTTCCTTAGAAAATTTGTGTTAGTATTTTTTGATGATATACTAATCTACAACAAGTCTTGGAAGGATCATGTTGAACATGTTGATAGGGTGCTACAACTATTGGAGGAGAAACAATTATATGCAAAAAGATCCAAATGTTTCTTTGGAGTACAAGAGGTGGAATATCTGGGTCATATTGTATCTCATGAAGGAGTTAAGGTAGACCCTAGCAAAATTAAAGACATTAAGGAATGGGAAATCCCCACATCCATAAAGCATCTGTGAGGATTTCTCGGGTTGACAGGTTATTATCGCAAGTTTGTTAAGAATTATGGGAGAATAGTAGCACCTCTAACAACATTATTGAAGAAATATGCATTTTCATGGACTCCAGAAGCAACAAAGGCCTTCGAACATCTTAAAGAGGCAATGTGACAAGCACCAGTCTTATCTACACCGAACTTCACAAAAAACTTTATTGTGGAATGTGATGCTTCAGGAAATGGAATTGGTGTTGTTTTAATGCAAAATGAAAGACCCATTGCTTTTGAAATTCGTCCAATCAAGGGAAGTTTTTACACAAAGCTATTTATGAGAAGGAAATGTTGGCAATACTACATGCACTTAAGAAATGGTGACCCTATCTAATGGGAAGACACTTAAAGGTAAAAACGGATCATGATAGCCTTGAATACTTTTTAGAACAAAGATTATTCTCTGAAGAGAAACAAAAGTGGGTCACAAATATGTTGGGTTATGACTTTGAAATTATCTACAAAAAAGGGAAGAAAAATGTGGTGGCAGATGCACTCTCAAGAAAGGATGAGGATGTGGAAGCATTGTTGTGTTCCATTTCTATTATCCAACCAAATTGGATAAACAAAGCAAGGGAGGAATGGAAGAATGATGAAAAAGTGTGGGCACCTATTTGAAAGTTACAACACGATTCCAGTATATTTGATACATTTAGCTAGAAAAATGATTCATTATGGTACAAAGATCGCTTATAACTCTGTAAGAATTCCCAACTCAAACAAAAGATTCTCATGGAATTGCACACTTCTCCCTTAGGAGGGCACTCAGGATTTTTAAAAACTTACCACAGGGTTAAGAAGGAATTTTTTTGGGATGGCCTTAAATCGGATATTCAAAAGTTTGTGGTGGAATGTTTGGTTTTCCAAACAAAATAAAGTTGAAACAATTAAGACCCCAGGTCTATTACAACCTTTATCCATTCCAAGCCAACATTGGGAGGAGGTTTCAATGGATTTTATCACAGGTTTACCCAATTTTGAGGGAAAGAGTGTCATCATGGTGGTAGTTGACAGACTTACCAAGTATGCACACTTTTGTGCATTATCACATCCATTTAAAGCTAGTACAATTTCCATTACATTTATGGAAACAATTCAAAAGCTACATGGAAACCCAAATATTATTGTAAGTGACAAAGATCCCATTTTCACTAGAAATTTTTGGACAAAATTATTCTCTTGTCTTGGTACTCAGTTAGCTCATAGCTCATCTTATCATCCTCAATCTGATGGGCAAACTGAGATAGTAAACAAATGTTTGGAAGGATATCTTCATTGCTTTGTATCTGATAGACAGACATAATGGGTCAAATGGTTTCCTCTGGCTGAATGGTGGTATAACACTTCCTTCCATACAGCAACAAAAATGACCCCATTTATGGCACTTTATGGATATCAGCCACCATCCATCACATCATATTTAAGAGAAAATTCTAAGGTTCAAACAGTGGAACATCACATCAAACATCAACAACAAGTGCTACATCTCTTAAAGGATAACCTTGTGTTGGCATAGAATAGAATGAAACAATAGGCAGATCAACATTGCAGCGAAAGAAGTTTTGATGTAGGTGATTGGGTATTCCTACGGCTACAACCATATAAACAAATATCCCTCAAGCAAGCTAAGAAGGATAATAAATTATCACCAAAGTATTATGGTCCATACAAGGTGTTGCAAAAGATTGGTACTATGGCATACAAATTGAAGATTCCTGCAGCTTCTTGAGTGCACCCAGTTTTCCATGTTTCATGTTTAAAGAAGGTTATAGGCGACAAGCTCCTAGTTCAAATAATATTGCCAGAACTTGACGAGGAAGGAAAAATTATAATGGAACCAGAAGCAGACACAGAAACAAGAACTCGACAGCTACGAAATTGATCAATTTCGGAGTATCTCATCGAGTGGAAGAACTTATCCACTGAATATTCCACATGGGAGGATGAGAATTTTATACAGAAGCATCCAGAACTACTCAAGCATTGAGGACAACGCTTTTTTGAATGTGAGGGGTATGTTAGGCCCCTATAATACTAGTGATTACCCCATTACTATTGTAGTTGTATCCCTTACTAATATTTTTGTGCCCGTATTGTCCCTATATTGTTACTACTGTGCCCCATAGAGTCCCTCTATTGTTATTTTTGTGGCTTTATATTATTATTGTTAGGTTAGCTGGGTTATATTGTGACTCCTTATACTCCTATATATAGAAAGGAGTTTTTGTCATTTGAATCATCCAAGAATTTTTCATTTATGTAATGTAAAGGAGGTTGCCCCCTCAAAGAGGCTGAATTCTAAGCCGTTGATCTATCTTTTCTATCATTTTGTTAGCTGGTTTCATAACACATTAAGCTAAGTATGTTTTCATATGTTTTAGATGATATATGTTGTATCACTAAGTGTCCAAGTGTGAGATCATAGTCAAGTTCTATCACTATTCACATTGGTTCCACTGATTCCACACTTAGCCAAATTCTGTAGGATTCCTTACAACCTAGCCTCATCTAGCCTTCCTAAACTATGTACTTCGCATCTGTAAACCTCAAGATTTTTTTCTTTCCTACTGGGATTGTGTAAAGTGCATAAATCTCAGCCTCCCTTAGCATCGAAAACTACACAGATTCTTCCTCCAGTGTCCTTCTATCAGCTAGAACTCACTATCTACAAAAATTATGCACATCTATCCCTCAGGCCTCTTAGCTGCCCAATCCCCCTTGCCTCCTGAAACTGCACAGTTTTTCCTCTGTAGCCACACCCCGCAGTAGTCACTACTTGCTTGAAATGCACAATTTTGTCCTTGAGTGAGCACTGTGCAGAAATTTCCCTCAGTTTGGCCTGAGTTGTGCACTGCATAATATCAGTGATCATGATTGATCCTTGGCTACTTGAACTGCACAATCGTGAAGTCACTAGGACTTCTCCTCTGACCTATCACTTAGTTGCGACCCAGTTCATGAATCCAAGTGCTCTATCTTATGCTAGGGCCTTCAGACTAATGTCGTCTCGTCATGAGTGAGTTGCAGATGAAGGTAATCTCTTACACTATGGAAAGATGATAAATAAGGAGATGAAGAAGGAGGAAATATTAGATGACACTCAAGGAGTTGAGGAGAAAAGATAATCATTAGATAAGAATATCAAGGAACCCTAAGGTATGATAGAAGATCGGGATGGCATGACGACTCCATCTAATTCAAAACCCTTTGGAGGGTAGGTATGAAAAACAAAGCACATCTTTCATGAAGTTGAAATACACCTCTTAGAATAGTATGAAGGACAACTTATAGTTGCCATATCATTATGTGTTCAATGACATGTATGGTCACAAACACTGAAATTCATTCCATGTGTTTTCTCTAAGTGTTTCATTCCCTTTTGCATGTTGGGCTAACTATCGTCTTTTGGCATGTTTGACTAATATGTAATGTTACCGTTTTTGTGGTTTCAAAGGTTGGTCTTTGTGTATATGAGTTTTCCTAGTCATGTAAACACTTTTTGCAGTGATACACAAAGCCTTAAGCATTGTCCCACAAGTGTCATCATGGTCATCCTAAAGCCTATCTCAAGTGTGGCACTTGTTGCTTCTTGTCATGAGACAGTCACACTGAGGGTAATTTTTTATCTGATGCTCTAGTGGTCTATGTTGTTGTTTTGTCGAAGTATGCTAAGTGTGTGGTCACAAGTTGAAGTTCATCACAAATATATCTTCCTCCCGCACTTAGCCATTTTCGGAAAACCTTCCTGACCGGGCAACTCAGCTTCATCGAGCCTTGAGTGAATTGTGCATCACGTAGTCTCAGCCCACATTGATGTGACCTTGCTACCTGGAACTATGGAGTGACCATTCACTTGCCTCCAGGGTAGTTTTACTACACAATTTCAAATCCCAGCAACCTTCCTTGACCCCCATAATTGCGCAGTTGTTCCCTAGTCTAACTTGAACTGCACACTTCACACTTTCATTCCTCAATTGTTTCCCTTGCTTGTTGGAACCCCACAATGCGTACAGATCCAAACCTCCCTTGGCCTCCATAACTACGTATATTTTTTCTCTAATGTCCTTCCCTCAGCCAAAGCTCACTGACCTATAGAAATGCGCATATTTTTCCTACAGGTCTCTCTACTGCCCATTCCCCCTTACTTATGAAAATTACACAAAACTAACCTCTCAAGGTCTCATCCCGCATCACCTACTACTGGCTTGAACTGCGCAATCCTGACTCCCAGCTACCATTGCACAATTTCTCTCCTAGTGGGGACTATGCTGAAAAGTTCATCAGTCAAGCCTGAGTTGTGATCTGTGCAGTCTTAGTGATCAATCTCTCTCCTTGTCACTTGGAACTGCAAAATGCGCAATTACTTGGCGCTTTCTCTCAGCCTGTCACTTGTCATGGGCTTAGTTCATGGATAATAATGCATCATCTTAGGACAGGGAGTTTTCATATTGATGTTGTCCCATCATGAGTGAATTGCAGGAACATGTACACTATCAAGTCATGGCAAGATGATGAAGAAGAAGAATAAGGAGGAAAGCATGCCTAAAGACTCACTTGTATTTGAACATATGAGTGGACCTACCAAGAGCAAGAAAAAGGAACACAAGTGTGCAACCACCTTCCAAGGCCAAAGATCATTGACGACCCCACATCATCAAGCTATTCGGAGGAGAAGAGAAAGCATATCCAAGAACACATCTATCACTCAACAGTAATAGCAGCTTGACATTGCCACATCATCAATCGATTCCATGTCAACATTGTCATGTCAAGTAGTGTCATGAGTTGTCATATGTCACATCACTATTGTGGCCCATGTATATTGTAAATAAAATGTACTGTAAAGTGGAAGTCAAATGGACACACATGAATATGAAGAGTCATGTAAGTGGAAAATTCATAGGAATTTGAACAGTCATGAGGGTAGTCAAAGATTCACAAGGGGTAACCATCAACCCTTGGTTATATATACCCCCTCATTGTACGAGCAATGAAATTTTTCACCTTGGCTCCTCCCACAAGTCATTAGACAGACTAGCTAGTTCTTTGAGGAGCAAGGAGTGGCTCCAATGTCCCACTACTCGGGCTAGTGATGTACAATGTAAATACGTGTCTTGGAACTTTTTCTTAATAACAGAATCCTTTTAAGGCCAGAAGATTCTTCATTCATAACTTATGAATATTTTTAAGACTATTCTGTGGACGTTTGTATTTCATGTCTGCCTTCACATGTACTAAGATAGTTGAAATATTTTAGTTATTTTAGTGCTTATCTTGTTGAGAATGTGTTGTAATAGTTGCTATTGTTGTCCCATCCTTGTGGACTATTCCACAGGATACTAGACATATCTTTCTTTACTTATTGGTTATAATGATTGTAACATCCGTCGTGAGCTATTTTGCTGGATGTTAGATGGACATTCCCTTGTTTTTTGGTTGTAACGATTCTCACGTTCGTTTTGGACTATTTCATTGGATTCTAGACAGGTCCTTCTAGTTCATGTGTGTCTCTTCTTGGGTGATACTATTACCTCTCACTTAGAGGCTCACTTTTCTCACCCTTTTATAGTAAGAGAACCTAGACACAGTTGCGCTACACTATCATCCTGCCTTTCAAAGATACCATTGCATCACTTTCTGGTGCTAACAACCAGAGCCATGGAAAATATTTAAGGAGTTGACAACCAGGCCTTTTTACGGAATGGGACTCCTACACCAAATGGTGTGAGGTCTAATTGGGACCTCTGCTGGGCATGGGATCTCCCAAGGACAGTTTTGGGCCTAAAAGCCGAGATTTTGGGTTAATTTTGTAATAATGTAGTAAAGTCTCCGCATTTTATGGTTGCGAAGTGTGAAGGTGTCATGAGTCATAAAGGGTTGTCCACCCTTATTTTGTAAAGCGTAAGGTCGGTTGTAAATATCCACCCATGGTCTGCGAACCATGGGATTGTATAAAAATAGCTAAGTAAGTAAGCTCTAAGTAGTCTGAAAGGAGAAGAGTCTTGAGGAAAGAAATGAAGAGTCATAGAGAGAAGCTTTAAGTACTTTTGGGTCTTAGCGTAGGTAGAGGCTCTGCAGCTGAGTGCACAGAGGCCTAGGGTGGAAGACCGCTGCTGAGTGAGCGGACCCCTGCAGCTATGTGCACAGGGTGGATAGAGTCTATAATAGTTTGAAGATATCAGTAAAGAGAAGTACTCTACAATTTCTGTGTCTTTATTTCCTATTAATGCATCCGATTATACTGTGTTTGAGTTTAATTTATTATGTTGATGAAATGCGCAAATATATGAGATTATATGGGTTAATTGAATGCAAGTAATAATATTAGTTTATACGGCACTAACCGTTACTATTTAGAAAGATAAGTAAAACACTTAAGATAACTTGGGAAGCTCGACGATACACTGTCATCACAGCGCGAAAGTACTTGAGTCATAGGTTAGGGCTACGTGAAGGTCAATCATACACATTTGTGGAGGTATTGAAGGGCAGAATAGAGGGCTAGATTGACAGAGCCCTAGATGTTCTTGACCTATGCGAAAGCAGGGATAGAGGGTAGAAACTGACATCACGACCAACTCAGGGTGCGGAAACTTGGTTCCAGCATCCCCCCATACTGCTTCAGGTGAGACATCGGTCGCGCTCTGCGGGTTGATGCCAAAAGGGCCAGTAGTGTAGGTATTTGTTTGGCTAACTAACGCTGAACCTGGGTCAAGCCCCACGCAGCCAACAAATGGTTTCGTTGTCGGGACTAGATTTGCATGAGAGATGTGTGATGTCGTTTAGCTGGAATCCAACTAAGAAAGAGATAGAGGACTGGTTGGATAGAAATATCCATGAATTCACAGTGCAAGAGAAGAGAATTCTGTGACTGAAAAAATCACAGTGGTTAGACATGTACATATATAGAAATCCACAAGATCTCTTTTTGCTCCTTCCCAGTCAAGTTATATGAGTGGATCGCAAAGCTAGCGGATAGCCAAGAAAGGTGGAGGCTCGACGATTCTTTTGTCTGGACCTCGGAGTTAGTACGACAACTAGAAGCTTCTGAGGATAAGATTGTTTGTGTTGTCAATCATTGGCTCAATAGTATCCTAGGAGGGTCTGTGACTGAATTTGCTGTCGACACCTCACTCAGTTATAGCGAGGTGGAGCAGTGCTTCTTCAAGGGTCCGCGAGGTAAGCACTTGAAGTATTTAAATACTTGGATTAAGATGTTGTTGTGTAAAAAGAGGGTTATGCAGTTACCTTGATGTTGGGAGCTACGCGAAGCAGAAAAACCTATAGTAATGAAGGAACAAGGGGCCTTGAATACAGCCCGCTGATTTCACCTGCTTTGAGTGACGATGAAGGAGTAGTACAGGCTTCTCTGTGAAGTGCAGTTTGGTTAATCAAACAGGGGTTCCCGAGAATACCTCCTCCACCTACGCCACCTCCGCCCTCACCACCATTGCCTTTGACTTCACCCACACCATCACTGCCTACACCACCATTCAGTATGGCACATTCAGTGAAGCTAGCTTTGTTTAAGGGATTAGAGAATGAGGACCGGGACCAATTTTGGTTCATCATAAAAGTTGTATGGGAAGCTCAAGGTGTTACAGATGACCACTTGAAGAAGGCGACACTGGTTAGTGCTCTGCAGGATCGCGCGCTAACCTGTTATATCAAGTACTCTAGTGATAACCCAAATGTGGCAGTGGCAGACGTCCAAACAACGTTGAACAAAGAATTTAGTAGGCCCAAATCTGAGGCACAGTCGATTGTGGGATTTAAGGAAAGTGTGATGAAACCAGGTGAGACACCTTGGGAGTTGGATCAAACATTGAAGTGTCAAATCTGCGAAGCTAATATGAAATTAACAGATGGAAAACACCGCGAATGGTTTGTGGCTTCACTCCTACCACACCTAAGGGTTGCGCTCTCGCTACAGAAAATTTCAACTCAGGCAGAGGCCTTGGAGATTACAATGAGGCTACACGAAGCATCGATGCAAGATCTGAATCTGGGGGTTCAGTAGATCCATGAGAAATTGAAACATCTTTGCCTCGAAATGCAAAGTCTGAAGCAGGAAAGAACAAGTCGGCCCAAGGTGCACGAGGAGATATGGTGCCTAAAATGTAAAGATTAGGGGCACGACAAAGACCATTGCCCAGTCTTTGCGAACGATATTACAGGAGGAGGATTGATGCCACTAAGGCCAGAAGCCAAAGTAGGACCAAGCGCAAGGCTTGCGTTATACTACGCTATAAGTCACGTAGCAGGGAAACATGCAACTGATAATTGTCATCTACTGCAAAATTTTGTACGAACGTTGCAACAACTGTTCTGCAACTTCTCTAAATCGATTGGGCATGATGAGTGCAACTGCAGAAGTTATGAGTTGATGATGGATAGAACACCCGCCTATAGGGTTTAGGCAGAAATGCGGCCCCTTAACCAGGGTGCGAGGATGGTGTGGACGAGGCCGAGGCAGAGGAGGACCTCGTAGAGGTTGGGAACAGCTGATCTGTTATAATTGTGGGAGACCAAGACACTATGCTCATGATTGCACCAACCCAACGTGCCCTTCATGTAAATATTACACTCTGTTTGATCATGAAACGGAGGACTGTCCTTCGCTGATAGCGAGGATACATGAAAAGTGGGTGCTACCACCTTAGCCAACTCAGAACCTGTAGATGATGAGGTCGGAGCCTCGTGAAGAGGATCCGAATGTGAATATTGTGCTTCGAAGTGGAATTACAATAGGTAATGATAAGGGGAAACAACCTGAGGACAACGTGTGGGTTTGCAAAGCTCCAGAGAAGGAGGCTGAATTTAGTTTGGAGAGGGCACACAAAACATTCATGAAAGCAAAGAAGAGCTTCACTGAGGCATCCACCTTAGGAAGTAAGGATAAGCCTGATCAGGAGTTGGACCCCTCTATGCTTACAACTTTTCTAGAAACTTCTATGAAGTTGCTACGTGATAGAAAGGCTATGAAGGGATTGCAAGAACTCATAAATAGATGCACATGAAACACATCGTGTGAACCCTACGTGGTACAAAATACTGGTAGGTACAAAATACAAGATGAGAGATGAGACTAACCACGCAGATAGGAGAATATGAAATGGATCAGGTTATTTTGGATCTTGGGTTTGACATGAACGTTCTACCAAAGAAGACTTGGGAGTGGATGGGAAGACCGCGTTGCAGTGGTCTCTGATTCAGCTACGGATGGAAAATCAGCAGAATATCATCCCCATGGGACGGTTGTAGGGAGTGACGGTAGATATTGAAGGCACAAGTGCATTGGCTGACTTTGAAGTAAGAGAAATTGTGGACGACAACAACCCCTACCCTGTGCTCCTTGGCATTGATTGGGCTACTGACATGAATGGGGTGATCAACCTAAAGAAGCGAAAGATGATATTTGCAAATAAATCTCTCCGCATTATAGTACCCCTAGATTTGGTAGAAGGATCGCACTATACTCAGACTCTGATGAAGAACTAGAGCGCTAGCAGAATTGGTTGCATGAAGTAACCACGCTGAGCTGTAGCATGATGACCAAGTCGCTACGTTGTGTGTCATTGAAAATGAGAAATTTTCCTATTTATTATGGGTTAACTGATGTGGATATTTTTCTAGATACATTTGAGAGGGAAGTGCCAGAAAAGCAGTGCTTCCAAGCTTTGGACTGGGCACTGTGCTATGCCTGCGAGATGGTGGGGTATGCACAAAGGTAGTTTTGATGACTGGCATGACTATAGCAGGATGATGAGAACACGCTTTGGGAAGCCAAAGGTACGAATGAAAAACAAGTGTGATGGGAGGAATGATCCGCATGAACACTTGGTCAAATGGGCTCAGGCTTATGGAGTGAATCCCTAGCCAGAATGGGTACACTTGTTCTATCACACCTTGGATGTCATCTTGATGAACTGGTACTTGGAAACTGAGCTCTGCCATGGTACAGGTGAATGGGATGTTCTGTGTGAGGGATTCATAATAACATTCATCTTTGAAGACGAGTTTGACTGTATTGACAAAGTGCCACAGGAAGTGAAAGCAACAATCTTTAGGATACCACAAGATCCCTTGGACCTGATTCAACCTGATTAGACTACTCAGCTGGGCCACGCGGTGGAATGCTATTACATGACTGCAAAAGAAGAAAATGAGGATCCGCGAAAGGTTAACATCATTGAAATAGAGGGACACCATGAGGTTGAGGGATCGCATATTGAGAATCGTGATATAACTGTGCCATTGGAATCAAAGCAGGTAAATATTGGTACGGAGGCGGAGCCCAAATTTTGAAGATTGGAGATTATTGGGATGGCACGACAATGGATAAGGTCGTTGAATTACTCCGTGAATACTAGGCTTTGTTCCCTACCAATTTTACGGAGCTAAAAGGGATAATAGGAGACCTAGGTGTTATGAAGATCACGTTGAAACCCGATGCAAAGCCGGTTAAGCAAAGGCCTTACTGTCTCAATCCAAAGTATAAGGAGAAGGTCCGCTTAGAACAAGCCAAGGTGCTCGTAATAGGCATGATCGAGCCCATAGAAGAATCTGATTGGGTAAGCCCAATGGTTGTATAGGAAAAGAAGCAAAAGGATGAAATAAGGATATGCGTAGATCTCAGGAAGTTGAATGACCCATGTGTACATGATCCCTTTCCGACTCCGTTCACTGATGAGGTGTTGGACAATGTAGGTGGCCAGGAAGCGTACTCCTTTACTGATGGGTTCTCTGGGTACCATCAGATCAAAATCACGTCAGAGGATAGAAACAAGACGACCTTTGCAACTGAGTGGGGATGTTTTCAGTATATTGTAGTACCATTCGGATTGAAGAATGCGCCTGCGATTTTTTCGCGCATCGTCATTGCTACATTCAAGAAATCTATTCATAAGTTTCTGGAGGTATACTTTGATGACTGGACTATGTTTGGATTGGTGAAGCATCATGTGGCGAGTTTGCGCTTGATGCTGGATACTTGTCGAAGGTACCAGATCACGCTCAATTTAAAGATATGTTTGTTTTGTGTTCCTTTTGGGACCTTGCTGGATCATGTGGTTTGTAGGCATGGAATGATGGTAGATCCCACAAAGATTGCAATGATACTTAACTTGGAGGCCCCAAGGAGTGTGAAACAACTGCGCGCAACCTTAGGACATACTGGGTATTACAGGAAGTTTATCAAGGACTATGCCCAGATCACTGTGCCTATGGAAAAGTTATTGAAAAAGGATGTCGTGTTCTACTGGAACGAGTACTGTAAGAAAATATTGGATGTATTAAAAGAAAATATGGTCACCACGCCAATTCTAGTCTTCTCGGATTGGAAGAAGGATTTTCATGTACACATCGATGCATCATGTATAGTGTTGGGAGTCGTATTGACACAAGTTGGCGGAGGAGAATTGGACCATCCTATAGCGTTCGTAAGCAGAAGGTTATCAAAGGCTGAGAAGAACTATTCCACCACTGAGCGCGAAGGGTTAGCCATGGTATATGCACTCCAAACGTTTAGACACTATTTGTTGGGTGGGCATTTTAAGATGTATACGGATCATTCTGCGTTGAAATACCTAGTCAATAAGCCTGTGTTGGGGGGGAGAATTTGTAGATGGTTCTTGTTGTTCCAGGATATGACTTTGAAGTCATAGTGAAGCCTAGATGACTGAACGCAGGACTGGACCATCTATCACACATCGAAACAGGGGAAGAACCCACTAATTTGGAGGAGGGATTGCCTGACGTGCAGCTATTTGCAGTGCACATCACAGATGGTCATTTTGAAGACATCATACACTTCCTAATGACAGGAATTGCCCCAGAAGGATACACCGTCTAGCAGAAGAAGGAACTAGTGGTGCACACAGTCGAATTTTCTGTCATTGTCGACATCTGTACCAAATGGGGTCTAATGAAGTATTGCGGCGATATATACTAGAGTTTGAAAGAAGTAGTAACCTTGCAGACACACATGTGGGTGCCGCGGGAGGTCATTATGTAGGAAGAGCAACTGCGTAGAATATTCTACGTGCAAGGTTGTGGTGGCCAATCCTCAATCAGGATTCAAAAGCTTATTGCAAAGCGTGCAATGTATGTCAAAGGATTGGTAAGCCTTCATGAAGAGATGAGGTACCTATGAACCCGCAGATGACATTACAACCATTCGAGAAATGGGCAATAGATTTTGTGGAACCCATTTAACCTCAAGGGAAGAAGACGGGTGCGCGATACATTATCACCGTGACTGAGTATTTGACTTGATGGGTGGAGGCACAACCGATGAAGGACTTCACAGGTGAAACTGCTGCAAAGTTCCTCTTCGAGTATGTACTGACGTGATTTGGGTGTCCAAAGATTTTGATGAGTGATCATGGTATGCAATTTTTAAATGAGATGATAAGCTCACTAACAGAATAATTTCAGGTATTCACCAGAAAAGTAAGCCTTACCACCCAAAGGCTAATGGGGTAGTGGAAGCGTTCAATAAGGTATTGTAGAATTCACTAACCAAGGTCTGTAATGCTCAGCAAAATGATTGGGAACTGCGCATAGCCATAGTACTATGGGCCTATCAGACGACATGCAAGAAGTTGACTGGCCAGATACCCTTTCAGCTTGTTTATAGTATGGAAGCAGTAATTCCCATGGAATACGTTGTGCCCAGTCTGTGCATAGCGGCACAGACGGGAATGACTTATCGTAGAGCCATGGAAGAAAGGCTTACAGCGTGATGAGCTTGAGGAACACAGACTACTGGCTGGATTCCACCAACAGGTGCAAAAGTAGCATGAAAAAGCATGGCATGATCGACAAATGAAACTACGCACCTTCAGGGTAAATGATCTAGTTCTGTTATACGCCAACAAGTTTGATAAATTTCCAGGGAAATTTAGGATGCACTGGTTGGGGCCCTATGTCATCAAAGAAATTACCGATGGTGGAGCAGTTCAATTGGTTAAATTGAAAGGAGATACCTTCCCAGGAAAGGTGAATGACAACTAATTGAAGCCATACACCGGTGGTCAATCCATGTGACTATATGAGGGTAGCATAGTCTTAGCACTCCAAGTAGCTAAAAGGAGGCACGGGACTATAAACTACGCTGCCTGGGAGGGGAAGTTACGTGATTGAAGGCTTGTGCGAAGCAAGGAAGTGTCACAGGGTTCGCGACAACGCTAAGGGGGCTGCGCTACCGAGGAAGAAATCGTGCAGGTCAGCCGGAAAGTGACCGTTAAAGTCACTATTCATGATTTGACAGTAGAAATGTGACCAAATGGAGTGGGTGGCTGGCATTTAAGACAAAATTTATGGGACAGATCTTTGGGAATCTACCGCCAATTTGGCATTAATGGACTGAATGTGGGGGGAACGGTCAAATTTGAATTCAAAATGCCCTATAAATTACAAGTGGTTTCCCTATGAAAAACACTTGGCATTTTGAGAATTGAGTTGTTGAGCTCTTAGGTGCACATGAAATGTGCATTCTTCGAGGATCCCATAGTGAGTCCAACGTTTGAACAACTATCCAATGAGACACAAGAATTGGTGCATAGCGTCATGTCGACACCCACTGAAGAAATGGACACTGAAGAAGTGGCAGCTAAGGAGACTATATAGGAAATTAATATGGAGGCCAACCAAGTTGCTACAGAGGTTGCTAAAGTCTTGGTGGAAGTGCCAAAATCACCACAAACGCAGAGATTGAAGCCTACCTCGACAAAGGAGAGTGCGAAGGATAAAAAGGGCAAGCAGTCTGTTGCGCCGGTGAACGCATCGCCAAGAAGGAACCCATCGAAGATTGTGCCCACTACACAAGAGAAGGGAAAAGCCATTAACCTTGAGCCAAATGAGGAATAATTTTGAGGACATCCCTATGGATGATGAGGACTTGGGGATCGACGTGGAGGATATTGAAGTCCGGGATGTTGGCCCTATCACTCGGTTACCTGAGTATGTCCCTCTGTGTAGGGGAAAGACCAAGGTGCCGAAAGACATTGATGAGAGCAAGGTCCCCTTGCAAACCCCTCTCCTACTAGACGAGATTGTCTTTGAAGGACCATGCTTAGGGTGGGTTCCTTTGTTAAAACTCGAATACTGGGACTCTGCTGACCACGAGAAGTTCCTGCACCTGGCGACTGAGCAACTAATGTGCTAAATTATTGACACAACCTCTGGGAAGACCGTATTGGAACCGCAGAAGTGGCTCAAGGGAGTAGACAAGGCAAGTCTGCTCAACCTACTATGGGTGTCGCACTACAACCACAACCCGATTACAATATTCATCATCAAGCGGCTGCTATGGTTGGTGCATGATGGGTGTCTGTGGCTGGAGGAGCCAATACCCATCACTGACAGATTGATCCACAGGAACACGTGACTGCCTTACTCAGGAGAGAATCTGGCCATGATATTTGGCAGCAAAGGTGGCAAGAAGGCCCTTGTGGAGGATATGAAGACAAAATTTAAGCTTGTGAAGAAGTCGCGGCCTATGCCATCTTAAGTATCAGTGAATTGAAAGTCAAGGTGGCCACACAGATTTTGGCTGGAAAGGTGATGAGAAAGTGTCACGCAGATGAGGTGCCTACACCTGTCATCACGCTAGCAGCCCAATGAACTGAAGGAGTCCAATTCAATTGGGTGCACTATCTCTGTGGTGATTTCCTTGCGAACTGCCACGAGGCATAGAAGCTCAACAAGATGTTCCACTACGCATGGCTCTTGCTGTTGATTATGCTGGTAGCATGGGAGCTGCCAGAAGACAGTCAATTCCCCTCGGTTGCACCGGACCTACCAGAGGCAACAAAGTACGCTTTGCTGTGGGCGACCAAGGATGCACAGGGTATCAAGGATGATAATATTTTCTAGATTTCAAAGGAAATGAACATCCACATGACCATCAATTGCAAACTGCAGTTGTCGCTTAATGTGTATGCCAACCTGTAGGGGTACGCGGAGTTTAAGGTGGATTTCGCCATGCGTTCATTAGGGCGGGGAAGGACCCTTCATATACATGTTATGAATTGCCATACTTGGCAAGAAATGATGCAATTGATGTAGTACTTAAGCGTTGGTCGGAAGATTAGTGCACTACATTAGACTCAGCGGTGGGAGCAAGCAAGACCAACACACAGCGCAAGAAGGAGGAGACCAAGCTCAAGATGGCATAGCTGGTCGAGAAGAAGAAGGAGGAGGTCACTACCAAGGCCTAGGTGGAGCGCAATTCCACTCAGCAAGTGGAGCAGGAAACAAGTGGAACAGAGCGGGGCTCTGACGAAGGCACGAGGTCACCTTCCGCTACGATAGAGGAAGAAACAGAAGAGAAAACAGAGTAGCACAACGCGGACCCATAGGTGACATCTGCCTGCATCAAGCACCCAAGGGAACCGGAGAAAGTAGGGTCGAGGAAAAATTCCAAAGCTACTAAGACATCACTGGATCCCATCACCCTCATAGAAGGCGACTTGTATGACATTGGAGACATGGTGTGCGATGTCACCGTGGAGGCCTTAGAACAGTTTGAGAAGCATCAACAACTAGTATTGGGGGACATCCAGATAGGTCTGTGGGAGCTACAGACCCACGCAGCACAGGCTGGCATAGTGTCCACTAGCCTTGCTATCAGCACTTCAGAGGCTGATAGTGAACACCACTAGCGCTAGTAGTGGAGAATTAGAGAAATCACTTGATCCTCCAAAAAAACTATCTTGCTCTCCAATGCCTAGTAGGAGAAGCCAAGGCGAAAAGTCCTTTACATGAGTATTAAGGTTGTATATATAACAAATGGATTGATTATCACATCCCTTGTGACTATTGGACTACCCTCATGATTGTTTGACTTCCCAATGACCTTTCAACTTCCTACATGACTTTTCATATTACATGGATGATGACTCTTGGACTTCCACTTTACATTACATCTTCCAATATAGGATTTACATAATCCACAAATGATGTGGCACATGATGACTCATGACATGACATGACATTGATGCCATGGATTACATGATAACATGGCAATGTCAAGCCACTCTTTGTTGTTTCTTTGTCTTCAATAAGAGATGTCCAATGCTTCATCTTCATGAGATATATTCTTTGTTCTCCATATTGTTGGGTTGTGTTATATTCTTTGGGCGAACCTACCTATGGTTTTTCGGTCCTTGGTTTTGGACGCGATGGTTTTCGGTCCATGGTATTGGATGCTTCGGCATGTATAAATATGTATTGTAACATTGAAAGGAATATAATGAAAAATCAAGCTGGTAGTCCCGGTTTTGGGATCCAGGGGAAAATCTCTGTGTATATGTGTTTTATGTGTTATGCTCTCGCATTGTTTATTTTTCTGTGATTTAGAATTTGTATGCAGGTAATTTTTGTATGGGGTTAAAACCTACATTTGGTATTAGAGTTGTTTTGGCTTCAAGGGGACGCCTTTGTTGCTGAGGGGTTTCGCTCGGGCCTGTGGTAGACCCTATTCAGTGGGAGATCTATGAGATCAATTCTGGTGGTGAAAGAAGATGGCAAGCAGTGGAAAGATAGAGATCGAGAAGTTCAATGGTCAGAGTTTTTAGTTGTGGAAACTCAAGATGGAGGATCTGTTGGCGGATAAATATCAGTGGATCGCGGTAGATCCAGGTACTAAACCAACAGCAGTGACTGATGAAGAATTGAAGAAGTTGGATCGGAAGGCAAAGAGCACAATACGATTGTGTGTCTTAGATTCAGTATTGTTGAATGTATCAAGGGAAGCTACGGCGAAGGCTTTGTGGGACAAGTTAGGGACTTTGTACCAATCTAAGTCTCTGGTGAATAAACTGTTCCTGCGGAAAAAGATGTATAACTTGAGGATGAAAGATGGAGACTTGGTGAAAGAGCATCTGAACGCATTTAATACTGTGGTAAGTCAGTTAGTGTCTATTGAATTTAAAATTTTAGATGAAGATAAGTGCATTAGTTTGTTGTGTTCTCTACCAGATTCATGGAATAGTCTGGTTATTGCAATAGGTAGCAATGCAACTGCTTTGCAGTTTGATGAAATAGTCTCAGCCTTGCTGATGGAGGAGATGAGACGGAAAAATATGGAGAGCTAGAATGGTGATGCCTTGTCTGTACGAGGACGGTCCCAGAATAGAAACAAAAATAAGTCATCGAGTGGGAGATCTAAATCTAGAGGGAGATCTAAATCTCCAGGAAAACCTGTAAAGGTGGTGTGCTGGAAATGCGGAAAGGAAGGGCACTTCAAAAGGGACTGTAAATCTAAAGCTCCTGATAAAGGAAAGGGATCTGATGATGCTCCTTTTGCAGAGGTGAAAACCACCTCAGATGAAGGTGGGGATGTGTACTTGGCTTCTTCAAGTACACATGTAGATCATGAGGCATGGTTGATTGACTCAGGTGCATCCTTTCACTTCACTCCCCATAGAGAGTGGTTCTGTGAGTATGAGAAATATGATGGTGGTGATGTCTTCTTAGGAGATGATAGGAAGGCTAGAATCATTGGTCGTGGAAAAGTAAAGTTGAAGTTGCAAGGTGGAAGGGTTAGAACACTTCCGGGTGTTCTGCGTATTCCTGCATTGGCCAGAAATCTGATTTTTGTAAGCAAGTTGGATGATGCAGGTGTAAAAACAGTGTTCGAGAAGGATACCTGCAAGATGGTTCGAGGAGCACTGGTATTGATGCGGGGAGTTCAGACTGGAACTCTGTACAAGCTGCAAGGTAGCACTGTTGTTGATGGGTGCAATAGTTCTGTGGTTCCTGAAAGTGGAGCTGAAAATCTAGTGGTCTCTGGAGAGAAGACCATGCTGTGGCATCAAAGGCTTGGACATATTGGAGAGAAGGGCCTTCGAATACTTCATGGTAAAGGTATGGTAGAAGGTATGAGTAATAGCTCTCTGGATTTTTATTTCTGTGAAAATTGTGTATATGGGAAGCAGAATCGAGTGAGTTTCCCCTCTGGTGCTAAGAGGGCGAAACAGATATTAGAGATTGTGCACAATGATGTGTTTGGACCTATGAAAGTTCCATCACTGGGTAAGTCAGTGTACTATGTATCATTTATAGATGACTTCTCAAGGAATACATGGATATATTTCCTTAAGAAGAAATCTGAAGTCTTTGACAGGTTTAAAGAATTTAAGGCTCTGGTGGAAAATTAGACAGAGAAGAAGATAAAGGTGCTGAGGACAGATAATGGTGGAGAGTTTTGCAGCAAGGAATTTGAAGAATTCTGTAAGAAGTGTGGTATAGCAAGGCAGAAGACTACTCCACATGGAAAATTTTAGGGGCTAATGTTCGCCCAGTGGGCTAATTTTCCATGATTTTTCCACAAAAAAGATTCGCCAATTTCCAATTTTATAAAAGACGATTCGCCCAAATTTTAGAATATAAAATTATTTTACCTTAAAAATCGCCAACATTATAGAGAGACTATATATAAAATAATTATAAATTTGATTAATTTTACAAATATATCAATAAACATTTATAATTTGCATATTAGGGATTAGTGAGATTCGCCAATATTTTAAACTTCAAAAAAAATTTCCATCCTTAAAATTTTCCTTGCAGTACTCCATATACACCTCAACAAAATGGAGTTGCAGAAAGAATGAACAAGACGTTGATGGAAAAGGCAAGAAGCATGCTCAGTGGTGTTGGGTTAAGACAGGAATTCTGGGCGGAGGTGGTGGATACTGCATGTTACTTGGTCAACAAGTCACCTTCATCAGCGTTGGAGGATAAGACTCCACAAGAAGTATGGACTGGTAAGAAACCCTCTCTTTCACATCTGAGGGTATTTGGATGTGACACATATGTACATGTTCCAAAGGAGAAACGAACCAAGTTGGACAGTAAATCTGAAAAGTGCATCTTTATTTGGTATAAGGATGATTTAAAAGGTTATAAGCTTTGGAACCCAGTCACACGGAAGGTTGTGTACAGCCGAGATGTGGTGTTCATAGAGGTAAAAGATGTTATTAAACATGAAGTCCAACCAAAGGAACCTGAGAAGATAGAGTTTGAGCTAAAGGAGGAAGAATCAGACTCTGCAGCAGAGGAGGAATCAGAAGATGAAGAGCCACAAACTCCGGCTGTGAGAAGATCAGTTCGAGAAAGAAGGCAGCCAGAAAGGTATAGTCCTTCTGCTTTCTGTTCAAATTTTGCTTTTTCTATTACTGATGATGATCCCAGAACTGTGAAGGAAGTAGTAGATTCAGAGGATGGAAAACTCTGGAAAGAGGCCATGGTTGATGAAATGGCATCTTTGCACAAAAATGAGGCTTGGTATCTGGTGGAGTTGCCGACTCGAAGGAAACCCATTGGCAGCAAATGGGTGTTCAAAAAGAAGACAAATGCAGAAGGGAAGGTGGAGAAATACAAAGCTCGGTTGGTAGCAAAAGGATATTCCCAAGTGTCGGGAATTGATTTTGGTGATATTTTTTCTCCTGTTGCCAAGGTAACTTCTATTAGATTACTTTTATCTGTTGCTGCTGCTTTTGATTTTGAGGTAGAATAGATGGATGTGAAGACAGCATTTCTTCACAGGGATTTGGAAGAGGAAATCTACATGAAGCAACCTGAAGGCTTTGCGGTGAAGGGTAAGAAAGAACTGGTATGCAAGTTAAAGAAGTCTATGTATGGGTTAAAACAGTCACCAAGGATGTGGTATCATAAATTTGATACATTTATACGGGGACTTGGCTTCACCAGAATCAAAGAAGATCACTATGTGTATTTTAAATTGATTGGTGACTGTGTTATTTATTTGGTATTGTATGTGGATGATATGTTGCTGGTTGAAAATGACAAAGAAATTATCCAGGATTTGAAGACCCAATTGTCCTCCAAATTCGACATGAAAGATCTTGGTGCTGTAAACTATATTTTGGGCATGGAAATTAAAAGAGATCTGGCAAAAAGGAAGCTCTGGTTAAACTAGAGGATGTATGTCGATACAATACTACAGAGGTTTAATATGCAGGATAGTAAACCGGTGAAGGTTCCTATTCCTATAGGTGTGAGGTTTTCTGCTGAATAGTGTCCCAAGACACAAGAAGAGGAAGAGGACATGTCTCGTGCTCCATATGCGAGTGCAGACAGTAGCCTGATGTATGCAATGGTCTGTACTCGACTAGACATTGCACATGCAGTGGGAGTATTGAGCAGGTTTATGTCAAAACTAGCGAACGAGCACTGGACAACAGTGAAGCGGGTTTTCAGGTATTTGCGTGGCACTAGTAATTATGGTTTGTGCTACCAAGGAAGACCGGGATTGGACAGAGTGTTGGATATTCGTGGCTTTGTTGATGCAAACTGGGCTGGAGATCTGGATCAGATAAGATCTACAAGTGGGTATTTGTTTAACCTATTTGGAGGTGCAGTCAGTTGGATGAGTAAGAAACAATCTGTAGTGGAACTATCGACTACAGAGGCAGAATACATGGCAGCCACTCATGAAAGCAAGGAAGCAGTTTGGTTGCAGAGATTGTGTTCAAGTATGGGGTTAGTACAGGGAGCTATAAGAATAGACTGTGACAGCCAAAGTGCAATCTTCTTGGCAGAGAACCTTGCTCATCATTCAAAGACAAAGCACATTGATGTTCAGTATCACTTTGTGAGGGATATGATAGAAGACAAAAAGGTGTTGCTGGTAAAGGTGGACACTTTGAAGAATACTGCAGATGCATTAACAAAATCTGTGAGCTCTGAGAAGTTCTCTTGGTGTAGAGAAACAATGGGCATTTTAGGGCTGGAAAATGACTAAGCTCTCTTGTGGCCCTCTGTGGAAAGAAAACAACAAGTAGGAGATTGTTGGGTTGTGTTATATTCTTTCCACGACTAATCCACGTAGTGAACCGAGGGGTTAGAGGGGGGCGAAGCCCCCCCTTCGTTGCGCCGATTGCGCAGCGGGGGGCTCACGGGGGGCGACAGCCCCCCCTGTTCAGGGGGTTTGAGGGGGGTAGGTAGCCCCCCTCTACGGGATCTGGGGTAGTGCCTCGGGAAATTTTTTTTTGGACCCTATATTAGGTTGGGCGAACCTACCTATGGTTTTTCAGTCCTTGGTTTTGGACGCGATGGTTTTCGGTCCATGGTATTGGATGCTTCGGTATGTATAAATATGTACTGTAACATTGAAAGGAATATAATGAAAAATGAAGCTGGTAGTCCCGGTTTTGGGATCCAGGGGAAAATCTCTGGGTATATGTGTTTTATGTGTTATGCTCTCGCATTGTTTATTTGTCTGTGATTTAGAATTCGTATGCAGGTAATTTCTGTACGGGGTTAAAACCTACACATATCCACCCTCCAAAGGGATGTGAATCATATGGAGTCTTCATGTGGCCCTGATCTTTGATCTTATAGTGTAATCTGGTGTTTTGATCTAAAATGATCATACGTTAAAACTGAAGTAGAATTGATTAGCCATTAATGAATAGAATGTTAATTGAAAGTGCTGAAACCGTGAGAACTGTTTGAGAATAAGACTTTACTAAAGATGAGAAAACATAAATAAGATTCAAAATAGTAGTGAAAATAACAAATACACAGTGATACCAGACAACAAAATTGATTACAGAGTTCGTCCCTGATGGACTACATTTTCGGGTCCGCTTTCAAGATGGGCGACCGCTTTATTAGGATTGAAAACAAGGAGGTCGATTACATAGAAATTTTACCAAACTAAGTGTGCATACAGACACTTTTGGTCATTGTCATGAGAAATATCTTTGAACCATCTTTCCAATGCCTATCACGGTTCCGAATTCCGACTATGGATGCGCCTATTACACTGAAAACAAAACAACCTATATCCCTCCAGAACGTGCACATGAAACTCAAAACCCTCTCCTCCTCTTCAATGCCCAAAAACTACCTCTTATAGCCTTCCAGATATATTCGAACTCCTTTGGACTAAACATGGCATGAATTGGCTACATTTAGGGGTTTTAGGTTTCGGTCTAACCATGTTTTGACACTTAAAGATTAAGTTTACATGGTCTTCGAATTAGTTTAGAACAAAACTAACAACTAAAACCCAAAAATAACTTTATATTAAAACATAACTGTTGGTGGCTTGCTGACCGGGTAGAGGAGGTTGACCGCCTACATGTGAACAAGGTAGTCTAACCATTGTTAGACACCTGGTGGTTTATCCACCCGACGGTTACGGTATTGTGGTTAACTCCAGCAATTACGGTATTGCGGTTTTTCAGATGTTTTGAACCATTCCCCGCACGGTTACGGTTACGGTTTCCCCTTCCACGACAGTTAATTGTTAACCTCGGTAGCTAACATCTGACTCTGCTCACATGTCAATTTCCCCGCGGTATTCTCCACAGTTTCCAAGCCCGACAGCGTATTCCGCTATGGTTAGCATTTGCTCTGTTCACATGACCACTACCACAGTCATCTCCCCGCGTGGTCAAGGCCCGTGGTTATGACCGTTATGGTTTATTCTGTAATTTTTTATGTTTATATAGCTTTGAATAGGTCGAGAGTTGTTTTAAACATAGGTTTATGTAATGTAACATGTCGGATAGAGTTAGGACTTAGGGTCAAGGTATTTCAAATACATTTAGGGTTGTAATATGGTTTAGAACATAGTTTTGGGTGTTTGAATGCATGGATTTATGTGTATTAGAGTTTAGTCTTAGGTTTTGACATTTTGGGGCATGGTTAGGGTTTAGGAATTAACATCAAAATAGAGAAAACCCATTTACCACCTAATGTCAGACATTAGCAACATCGCATGACGACAACCTGTCAACAACCCAAATCCTCGAGGTGGACGACAACACATGTCGACGACCAAATCTTGGCGAAACAGATGACAACCTGTTGTCGACAACCAGGTATAAACCCATATCAACCATAGACATTACCTGAACAGCCTGAACCATAAACAACAATGTCAACATTGAATGACACCGGACTGAATTGCTGACGTTGACACTAAACCTGTGTAATTGATCTGACGAGATCCTCCTGGATCAATCCTCTCCACTTGAAAGCTTTTGGTCCACAAAATTTTGACTAAACAAACAGTTGATAAGGGGTAGAGCTCCCTCACTTTCCAACTTTCCCTGATGATGTACCAATGCATTCAATCAACCACCTGAAACTGATGACCCTTATGATGCTGACCATGGCAAATTTTGAATCAGTGACCTGTTCCCTCCATATGCAATGTGTACAACTTGTGACGATGGTAAAACAACCTTTTATGAACATGGAAATTGATTTCTTTCCATGAAATACCATAAGTTAGTGATTCATAATCATCTTTGATAACAGTCTCCATAGGATATTGTTCAATACCATTGACATGTATTAACAATCTATTTTGTGGAACGACATAGACAATCAAAGATATTCTTGACATCAAACGAGCTACTTGACTTGATATACTTTCCTGCTTCCTGATTACTAAGTGAAATTGCTGCAATAAACCCATCAAACTGTATGGTGACAACTGCTGCAACTTAGTTTGATTTTGAAAGTATTGAATTAGCTGTTGATTTGTTTTAATCATTATTTCCTTATTCATTAAATAATGTTTCCATTGATTAGCACTTTCCCCTAATGGATAAGTTTCCACTAAATGTATTGGATACTTTGATAATGCTTTAGAAAAGGCTTTGATATGAGAATAAATGGGCTTCCTCTCCACTTGAAAATAAGCTTCCAAACTGTTTGAAACATGAAATGGTGACACAATACAAGAGAAATTGAACACTGACTTTCCCCAATACTAACCTGCATCCCTGTAACTGTTAACTTCCAAACTTGGACTAAATTGATTCATTTTGATATTAGGAAGAGGAGATTTAGGCAAAAACTATAATTCATGTTGTATTCCTTGCTTATGAGTAAGATGTTTGGTTTCTTTAAATAGAACAAGAAAAGTTTCTACCTCTTTGATCAAACTATCTTTAAGCTGAGACTCATAACTTGAACAAATATCATGTTGATTGTTATGTTGTTCCTTTACACACATGATTATAAATCACTTCATCTAATTAGCAACAACTAAATTCAAGTGATTTTTTTTTTGATGTACCCTGACAATAAATTCAACCCCATCTTTCTTAAGGTGATATTTATGTTCTCTCTTGTAAAATACTGCATCACTATCATAAAGATAAGGACTTCCTAAGACAACTCCACATATGTCTACTGGAACCACATCTAATTCCACTTCATAGATGTAATTAGCTGTAATGGTAAATCTTAGTCGACACTGTCTTGTGACTTTTATTTGAGTTGATTTATTTAGCCATCCTAATGGGTAAGATCTTGCATGATTCTATGTTTCCAAACCCAAACCCTTAACTAAATATGTAGATATTAGATTGGCCCGTGATCCACTATCAAACATTGTATATATCTTTGTGTGCTTAGAATTTATCCTTATGTTAAATAATTTATTTCTTTTGTCCTCATTTGAAGGATTTATGTTTGATGTAGATGAAATAGTATTCGAACTTGAACCAGTGTCAGAAGTTTTACCTATCATAACCATAGCAGTTATCCTCCTTTCATCACCTGAATCTAAACCTAGACCTTTTTGGACTGCTGCAATTTCCTTATTTTCATCCTTCTCCTTAAGGAACTTTTTGGTCTTAATTTCTAGATGAAGTTTGCAACACTTAGATTCATCATGATTGATTCTCTAGCAATGAGAACAAGTAGGTATTTCCTTCTGAGCTATCACTGATTTCTTTCTCTTCGAATTGTTCTTCCCTTTACTATCATTGGAATCTTTTATTTCCAATTCTTTGGATGATTGCGATGAAAACTTAAATGGTCTGACACTTGATTCTATATGTATGGCCTGAACACACACTTCATCAAAATCATTAGGATTAAACATCAATAATGTATGCTATAAATATGAATGTAAATTGTCGATGTATTTTAATAAAGTTTCATGTGGATCCAATGAAATACCAAGCGCCAATGCTTTCTTTATGAACACTTGAGTAAACTCCTGAATGCTCTACCCTTTACCTTACCTCAAATGCTACTAATCAATAACATCTTGTTGTATGTATCCTAAAGGATACAATTTTTTTCCTAAGAGATTTTAAGAACTTAGACCATGAAGAGATGACTTTATCTTTTCTCTTTACATCTATCTGAGTTTTACTTTCCCACCAGATTAAAGTTGTTCCTCCCATTATAATTGTAGCTAACTAAATTTTCGTTTTATCATTAGAAATGTTCTGAATACGATAATACACTTCTAACTACTTAATCTAGTTATCTAGCTTTTCAGGATTCATTTTGCCATCATAAATAGGTAACTCAAATTTTACATCAAGTTTTAAAAGAGATTTTTTCTTAGGTTTCTTTTTTGTTTTAGATTCTACACTGGAAGAAGAAGAAGATGATGATGATGATGGAGATGATGGAGGTGAAGGTGGTTTATCAGCCTTTCTTTCACCTTTGTCCTTCTTCGATGTCTTTGAATAAGAAGCTGCATCTCTCGCCTTCTTGTCTTCGTAGAGTTCTCCCAACATCTGCTGCAGTATCAAGAATTCTTGCTGAAACTGCTCATCACTCATCTTAGTTTCATTATTTTCACCTGCATCAGATCCTGTCATGGTCGACTTATGAACGACTCATCGCTTTCCAATCTTTGGATCAATCTGCTCAAGGATTCCTTCTCCATGTTGCGACTTCGACCCGGTTAACATTCAATGGAAAATTCTACAAACGCAACCTGCTGTGATACCAAATTATATGATCTAAAATGATCACATGTTAAAACTTAAGTAGAATTTATTAGCCATTAATGAATAGAATGTTAACTGAAAGTGCTGAAACCGTGAGAACTGCTTGAGAAGAAGACTTTATGACAGATGAGAAAACATAAATAAGATTCAAAACAGTAGTGAAAATAGCAAATACATAGTGATACCAGACATCAAAATTGATTACGAAGTTTTTCCCTGATGGAATATGTCTCTAGGTCTGCTTTATTAGGATTGAAAACAAGGAGGTCGATTACACATCAATTTGACCAAACTGAATGTGCACACGGGCACTTCTGGACATTGTCATGAGAAAGCTCTCGAAACCATCTTTCCAATGCCTATCACAGTTCCCAATTCCGACTCTGGATGCTCCTGTTACACTGAAAAACAAAACAACCTATATCCCTCTAGAACCTACACATCAAACTCAAAACCCTCTCCTCCTCTTCAATGCACAAAAACTACCTCTTATAGCCCTGTAGGTACATTCGAACTCCTTTGGACTAAACATGGCATGAATTGGCTTCATTTCAGGGCATTAGGTTTCGTTCTAACCATGTTTTGACACTTAAATATTAGGTTTACATGGTCTTCAAATTAGTTTAGAACAAAACTAACAACCAAAACCCAAAAATAACTTTATATTAAAACATAATTGTTGGTGGCTTGCTTACAGGGTGGAGGAGGTTGACTGCCCGCATGTGAACAAGGTGGTCTAACCATTGTTAGACACTTGGTGGTTTATCCCCCTGATAGTTACGGTATTGTGGTTAACTCTGGTGGTTCCGGTTATGAATTATTCACATGTTTTAAACCATTCCCCACACGATTACGGTTACAGTTTCTCATTCCATGACAGTTAATTGTTAACCCTGATGACTAACATCTGACTCTGCTCACATGTCAACTGCCTTGCGGTCTTCTCGGCAGTTTCCAAGGCCGACGACTTATTCCGCTAGAGTTAGCATTTTCTCTATTCACATGACCACTACCATAGTCATCTCCCCGCACAGTCAAGGCCCATGATTATGACTGTTATGGTTTATTTTGTAATGTTTTATGTTTATATAGTTTTGAATAGGCCAAGAGTTGTTTTAAACATAGGTTTATGTTATGTAACATGTTCGATAGAGTTACGACTTAGGGTAAAGGTATTTGAAATACATTTAGGGTTGTAATATAGTTTAGAACTTAGGTTTAGGTGTTTGAATGCATGGATTTAGGTGTATTATGGTTTAGTCATAGGTTTTGACATTTTAAGGCATGGTTAGGGTTTAAGACTTAACATCAAAATAGAAAAAACCCATTTACCACCTAATGTCACAAAGAGACATTAGCAACATCGCATGACGACAACCCAAATCCTACGAGGTGGATGACAACACATGTCGATGACCAAATCCTAGTGGAATTGACGACAACCTCATGTCGACAACTAGGTACAAACCCATATCAACCATATACATTACCTAAACAACCTGAACCATAAACAAAACTTTCAACACAAAACGACACCAGACTGAATTGCTGACGACGACATTGAACCTGTGTAACTGATCTAATGAGATCCTCTTGGATCGTGCTCCTTCATCTTCTCGCATGATGATTATCTTATGTCTTCGGCTCCATATGTGTATTCTAGCATGGTCCCCTTCTCATTATCCTCCATCATCATCATGTCATGATAATATAAATTACCTTCGACTGCAATCCACTCATGAAAAGACGACATCAGTCTGATAAACCCCTAGTATAAGATGCTTCATGAAATCACTTTTTAGGGCTAGAACTGTTGACTAATTTAAGAAACAACTTATGAAATCATATTCAAAGAACCATTAAATGCAACTAAAGATCTAATATTTTCAATGACATCACATTTCTATTTGCATGGGCATGAAAAATGCATGCAAATAAGGAGGCCACACTTCCAAATCACAAAGGTACTTCAATAGTCATTCGGGGGTTTGTAGTGTGCTCATGGCCTCAAGAAAAAGAAGGAAAACATCATCAGTATATGGCACACCAATGAAGCATGAAGGGGAAACATTCAAACCTTCAAGGTGCGCTCATGCGCTCAAATAGACTAAGGGGGCACATTGGTACACTTTGAAGAGATGAATGAAATATGCCTTGGTACTTCAGGCCTTTATGTTGCACTCATGTGCTTAAGGACAAGGAGGGAACATTGGTGCATGCTAAAGGGATGAAGGGTAAAAATCCAAGCCTTTGAGATGTGCTCATGCACTCAAGGATGACACAATTATTCATGATGAGGGAGTATGCTCAAGAGGCAAACTTGTATTCTTCTAGGCACAATTTCTTGAGTCACTTGGGGCTTTGGGTTCTAGAAGTGTGCTCTACTAGAGAAATTCTCAAGGACAAGTCTTACAGTAAGATTGCATGGTATAAATGTGAAGAAGAAGGATCTACAAGCTTTTATGGGTGTTGTTGCAATCATGATAGAATGTGAATACTTGAGGAATATACAGAATCACAACATGCGACAACGAATTAACACTTGTAGAAGAAATAATGAACAAAAACACCAGCAAATCAACTAAAACAAAAAGAATAGACAACAAGAAAAACAATATTGATAACAAAATCATGAAAGGAAATCAATAGATTTGACATGCAATTTACATGGAAGTAGATCGATGAAGTGTTTCTTGATCCAAATATGTGTGCATAAGAATGATTGTGAGAATGAATGATTAATTGAGTTAATTTAAAAGAGATTACATTCAAATTAGTCTCATGCATGCTTTCCACTTGTCGATAAGTGATTGAGTTAGTTAAGGGAAGTTAAGCAGGCTCCCTTTTTCTAGGAAAGCGCCCACATGCAAAAAAGAAGCTCATCCATGCATTCTAGAAGGGAACATATCTTTATGCCAAAGGAATGTTCTTAAGGAGGGTGCACTTGCTAAGAATGAAGGAGTGTGCTCAAGGAGGGCATACTTATTCAGCCGAAGGAGTGCGTTGAACACAAGAGTAGGTATTCATCAACTTGAAGTGTGCCTTTTCTTTAAAGGGTGATTTTTTTTGCTTTGTTTTATTTTTTGTGCTTTTGTGTGCTTTTCATGTGTGTGAGTGGTGAATAAGACTAGTTTCTAATTCAAGAGAAGTTATGAGTTCACCTAACCATGGGCTAGATAAGACAATCACTTATAAGGGTTAGGTGATGATAATTGGGAAACATTGACTTAGGAGGATGCGAAACTTAGAGAAAACATACAAGTAACAAATCAAGCAATGTGATGACACTACAGGGCTTGAAACGATAGTTCATGTAGGCTCTAAAATTGACTTAGGAAAAAATTTTGGAGGGTCATTGTCATAGCAACAACACTTGGCGATGAACTGGCAGAACCCAAGCTTCTCTGATATGATTACATTTATGTAGGTGACCATAAACAAAAATCATTTTAGTCGCCTATTCTCCAAGAAAAATGTAGTTTCGATGGTGAAGTCTCAGATAAACTCGATCCATTTTAGAAACAATCTTATCTTTCTTAACCAATTATGGTTGAGAATTCAGATACCTGGTAGCCCGTTCATAAAGTTGGTAAACTTCTCTGCTTTCCAGTTTTAGGAGTTTCAATACTTGTTCTTTCTTCTAAATTCCAATGATGGGAGCCACCAATTGCTATAGAAGTATCATCTCATCATATAATCATGTCATGGTGTCCTCCATTGGCCCTAGTTCCTCCTGTATGGCTAACTGCCATTCTACTGTGTTGAAGCTTTGTGAAGATAACTGTTGGTTCTCCACAAAAAGGTGTTTGATTGTTACTTCATTGCAACTAGATCTCTCCTTAATCTAACATTCTCATTCAAAAAATAATCAGAATTTTCCTACACTTCTATAGCAAAACCAACATTTGTTGTTATGATTACCCTAGGATTCCTTCTAGTATTGGAAGTTATCACCTTCTCTGTAGATACTGATATTAGCTTTTGAGGATCATTTGGGAAGTATCTTCACCTCTATTGCATGATCTTGTTTTTTTTCACCTACCCTACACCTCCTTTATATTATGCTTAAGAGATCCTACTTTTACATGGAAAAGCAACATTTTTCATTTTAATGGGGGGGGCGCTGATCCAAAATGGATCTAGTATAGACTCTAAGTCTAAAAATATTCCTCACAGAGGAAAATGAAAGTCAAAGGATGCTCTTGGAAATAGTCTCATTGCATAGATCTCTTCATTCTGAATCTAAGGCAATTTGAATGGACCAAAACGGACTCTAGATGAAGGAGTTATTGTAAAAATAAGATTGCCCATTATCCTTAGAAAAGGAGGCAATTTCTTATAAAAATGAACTAAAAGGCTCTTTAAGGGAAAGCGCATCGGAAGAGGTTAAAGGGAGGACTTAAGTAGAGATGGAAGGACTCCTCGATTATGAACTTTGACATATCGCATCAGAGGTTGGACTTCACGCGATATTGGAGCCTCGGATAGAGTGACTTGCGATGGCAATGAGTCGGATCGGCGATTGGTGATCGGGATCGCAAAAAATACAAATGGGCCATTTATAGATGCGACAAGAGACTTGAGAGAATGCGATGACTGATGAAGTGATCGCATCCTGACTGTTGGATCGCGAGCTTGATCGGATGGTGGAGATTTAACGGGGAATATCGCATCGCTGTTGTGTTAAGTCCATGGACTTGGACCTCCCGCCTGTGCAATTGTGATTTGCAATGATAGGACGAACCTGACGGGTTTATAAGTGTGAAGGTATATATTTGAGTTCCAAAAGGAGGGAAGTAAACGTTATTTCAGGCGGGCTTCAGGTGGTAATTGGTATTGGAAGGGCTTCACTCGATTCCATACACCAACCGACATAGCACGTTGCAGGAGAGAGAGAACCGCTCTTTCAGGTGGGTAATCTACGTGCAAGTGGGCCAACGGAAATGATCATCAGCCATTGATTATTGATCACTGATCGGACGGTGGACAATGAACGAGCTGTTTTTCAAACCTTAAGGGATTATAGGGGCGATTAAATGTTATTTGAGTCTTGCCTAAAGGCTTATGATGTGTTTTTCATGAGTTTTCCTGTGTGTTTTCTTATGCTGCCATTTTCAGAATGTAGGCAGAAGAACGGCCGACTATGTCATTCCCATTAGAAACAGTCTATCACACCTGTGCCATGCTATAATCGGGCGTTTTTGTAACAAGAATGTGTTATGAAGCATGCGGAGCCAAAGGGCCAGACGCAAAGCCACAGAGCCAGAGAGCTAGAGGACCGGACGCAGAGCCAAAAAGGAATGATTCCTCATGATTGCACACAGAGGAACGGATGGAAGCTGCAGAGTCGCAGGATTCTTCAAAGGCCAGAGAGCCAAGCGAAGAAGGGGGCCTCCCTTTAGAATTTTTCCCTTCAGAGAGCAAGTTTCCCTTCAGGGAGCTCACAGCAAGAGCGAGAGCCAAGAGCCGAGAGCCAGGGTTGAGAGCTAGAGTCGAGAGACAAGAGCTGAGAGCCAAGAGTTGAGTGCTAGAGCCAAGATCCAAGACCCAAGAGCCAGAGCTGAGAGCTAGGGCCGAGAGCCAAGAGCCGAGAGCCAGAGCTGAGAGCCAAAGCCGAGAGCCGAGAACCGAGAGCGAAGAGCCGAGAGCCGAGAGCCGAGAGCCGAGAGCTAGAGAGCCAAATAGCCAGGGATAAATATGGTATTCTAAGCCCATGGGTTCAGTTGTAAACCTATGGAGTTGAGTGTGGAACTTGTAAAAGAATTTAAGCCATAATCCCAAAGAGCCTGTTTGAGTTGACTAGAGCTCACGGAGACGTAGCCCAAGAGGTTTAGGCGGACTCCTAATTATATTGTTGTTATGTGTGTTGGTTATTATTGGCATTATTTGTTGTTATATGTTTTTACTTCAATTTGAGAAAATCAACTTAAAGCACTTAACAGTTAAAGGCAAACACAAGCATACACCTACTTCAAGTTCTTTTAATTCTGCATTTGTTAATATAAACCTAGATCTTGGGAATATATAAGCTTTGGAGTGGGAGAGGTTCTTATAAGCATGACAAGAACCATTTAGGTCCCCATTTTAGATTAGGTGGTCTATCAGAGCATTGGGTTCATTAACCCCACCTTCAAAGATGGTTATATCAGAGCTAAGTCATACTAGAGAAGGTTGTATCATGAAGCAAGTTGTATCACGATGCAAGTGGTATCAGATCAGAATGCTTGATTGACAGAGCACTCTATATGCTTGGTGTTGAGCCTCAAACCTGCACTCATTTACCCATCCTCCCAGTAGCCTTTTCCTACTCATTTCCTTCTTTTGTCATCATTTCCTTCATCAACTTGTTCAATTCATTGCATTATAGGACTTTTTAACATGATTTGCTAATTTTGCTAATGATTGACTGTTGGCTTAGATTTTTGGTTCAAGTGCTGCAATTCCGCAGCTTATACAGGGTTTCCGCAGCCGATCTCTGATTCCGCAGCCGATCCCAGATTCCGCAGCCATTTTCTTATTTGCTATGCTCCAGGTGTCCTCCAGGGGAAAGAGCCACATGGGCAAGTTTGTATGACTGTGTACATGGTGCATGTGCTGTCAGCTCAGCCAAACTGGTCGTCTACACCCCTGGTCAACGCGGAGGTAACTCTAGTCAAACGGCAAGGTTGCAAACGGTGGCACGGCTCTGCGTGTTCAGGTGGAGCACGGAACGCACAACTGGCCTCTTCTTTAGCCACGAAGACTGCAGGGGACAAGAATCCAACAGCGGATTTATCAACCACGATGACCATTTCCTAAATCCATGCACGGTGCTGCTGAACGTGTCTTTTGCACAGCTTTTAGTTAGCTTAGTTTACGCACATAACAGTTTGTGTTTCTGCTATAAATAAAGCGTTTCCACACGCTGATTAGTTAGCTTTTAAGTTAGTCTTTTGCTGTTGTTATTCAATTTGTAAAACTCTATTTCAAGACTATTTTACACAGCGTTTACGCTCCCCACTGTATTTTATTATGTGCTGATTTAATACCAAGAAGACAGTTTTGTTCTTACCTGCGTAGCTGATCTTTTTAATTGGTTGAAGTGGATGGAGGGCCCCTGTCTGCTACAACCATTGTACAGTAGCTTTTAAATTTATTTTCCTGCATTTCTTTTTTCTGATTTCCCATGTATATTAATGTACAGTTTGATTTCTGCAAATTTTGATTTCTTTTGACATGTATATTATTGTACAGTTTGAATTATGCTGCTTTACATTTCCGTACTTTTCATGACTGATCAGTGTGTGTTTTTGCAGCTTTATTAGGAGCCCGGGATAGTGTGCTTTTCCTTCTTTTTATCACTAGTGGCATTTGAAGTTGTCTTATCTAAACTGCTGACTTTTGCTTTGATTTTCATTAGTTTCCTTGCTTAGTTAGTTTCCTTGCCTAATTTACTTTATCAAGTTTTGTCAAGTTGCTAATCTCTTGATGGTTCTTTTTATCATAATTCACTAACTTTTATGGGACCAAAACATCATTTAATTGCAGCTTGGTTTATTTAGTTTTAGACTCATATTGCTAATTCACTCCTAACTCTTTTTCACATGATCAATTTAGCTAAAGGCAGAATGTTAAGGGAGAATTAAGTAGTGTGATTTGTCACTTAATTTTTGCATTGCTTTAGATTCAATAGAAGAGTTAGAGTAGTGTTCTTGCTTTCAATTTAGTTAATGTAGATGTCATTTTCATTCTTATCAGCAGTAAAGGTATTGGACTAGTGCCATTGGTCTTTTTGTTTGATGCTTTACTTTCATTTGAAGCTTTAATTTCATTCCAAGTTATTGTTCAAGTTTTCTCTTTAAATTTCAAGAAGCATTTAGAAATCGCCACATACACACACATTCACTCACTTGTTTATAACTTCATCACATCACATTAGGAAGATAAGTCAAACATGAACTAAAAACGACAAAAAGAACTAGGAAAGGTTGCTTAAGTATATATTGTACACTTCACTTCATCAGCTTACGAGCCCCGGGTTGACAATTTATGATAGCAATTTAGACAACACTAAATTGACCAAACATTTTGGCACCGTTGCCGGGGAAGTGAAATTAGGTAGCCAATTTCTAAAAAAAATTAAGAAAATTTCAAGAAAGGGAAATTGATAACCTCTCAAAGTATGCTCTCCTCTTGCACCTAGGGTGATTTGGAGGATCATAAAAGAGAAAGTTATTGGTTTAATAATTTCGTAAGTATGCTCTCTTCTTGCACCTAGAGTGACCTGGAAGATTAGAAAGAGAATTATTAGCTTGACTTGAAGAAAAATAAAAAATGACATGCATAGAGCTAGAGATTCTAGGGGAAGGTTTTTAGCTAGAGCCAAGAGTTCAATTTTTACAAGTCCATCCACTTCAAGGAATAGACAAGAGACACCTCCCTCATCTCCAACTGACACTCCTAGCCCTAGGATTCCTGGAATTCAAGAGGCAAGAATTGACTCTCCCACACCATCTATTGAATTTGAATCAGAAAGAGATCCTTTCCTTCCTTCTACAGAAAGACCAATTGTAATTGAAGAAGTAGAATCATCTGAAGAAGAGGGAGAAATTCCTTCTCATTCACCCTTTGTAGAAGAACCAGAAGACTCTGAAGTCTCTAGGGAAACTACCATGACAGAGGAAGGAGGTGGTAGAGGTAGAGGTAGAGGACGAGGACGAGGAAACAATGGAGGAGGTAGAGGTAACATTGGAGGAAATAGGGATGGGGATAACTCATTTGGGTTTCCTATCGTCGATGAGGACTCCCGAGCCACCATGAAAAACATCTCGCCATCTGTCCTCCCAAACTTTCATGGGTTAAGGAATGAGGACCCTGAAACATTTCTATTTGAGTTTGAAGTCGTATGTCGAACTTATGATTATCTAGATGACTCTCAAAAACTCAAATTGTTCCCTTCAACATTGAAAGGACAAGCTTTGAAATGGTTCATGGGGTTACTCACTCAATCCATTAGGTCTTCGAATGATATGAAACAGACATTTTTGGATAGGTACCTGGACTATTGTATTCCCACCAATCACAAGGATGAGGTATTTAAAATGGTACAAAGAGAAGATGAAAACTTAGAGGATTTACTTGAAATATTTCAATATAACTTGAAAAGAGAAAAAATGAGTAACTTGGATGAGGAGACCTTGAAAGCCCTCCTATTAAAAGCCATTAGGGATGAATGGATAGATATTCTGAACATGATGGGGAAAGGAGATATATCTCAACTTTCACTCAATGATATAGCAGAGCTATGTGTCCATCTCTCAAGGGGCAAATCAAAAACTCAAAAAGGGCCTAGAGATCCTTCTCTCCTCAGAGCAAATAAATCTGCAACTGGATCAGTAAGTAGGGCTGAGATCGGAAATATGCTTGATGAATTCAAAACTGACATCTTAGGGAGTCTTAGCGAACAATTAAACACCCTTAAGATTCACAATAAACAGAAAGCAGAAGCTGAGGCTTTGGCCATTTTTTGCCCAAAATGTAGGAAGAAACATGCTCTAAGGGAATGTCCCTTGGATGCAAAAGTTGTAGAAACATGTGTAATTTGCTCAGAGAACCATGAGACCAAGGATTGTCCTTCAATTCCTGGGCTCAAAGCTATCTTTCAAGAAGATCCAAACACACTCGAATCTCTCTGTTTTGTTGCAAGGAGACCTTGGCAAGGGAAAAAAAATCAAGGGTTTAACAACTCTATGAATTTCCAACCCCAACCAAATTGGAATCCTTGGCAACAACCTTGGTCCCAACCTCAAAATCGTTTTCAATCATGGATACAAGGTATGCAAAATCCTTATGGGAGATTTGCTCAATTCTATCAATATCCTCCATCTTTTCAAAATCAACAAGCTCCGCAACTTCCAAATCAAAGTCCACAACTATCATTGCCATTCCCTCAACAACAACAACCTTCTCCACAAAATCAAAATTTTCAACTCTTGCTTCCATCCCAACAGAAGTCAAATCAACTTCCTTCTCAGCCATTGCCAAACCCCAATAATAAAAACCCTCAAAATTCTTACATGATGGAAGGTCAACCATTCCCTACCTATATGATTGTTCCTCTTAATGAAGTACAACTCAGATCAGGTAGAATCCTAGATCAACCTTCTATAAATACTCAACAGCCAAGCATTTCTGAGGAAGAGTCTCTTGAAGCCAATAAGGGTTCTAAAGTTGCTCTTCAAAACCCAAACACTCAAAAAGAAAAAGAAAAAGAATCAACCCCCGTAACTCCCATAGTTGAGCAACCTACATCTCTATCCACACCTCCTTTCCCTGAAAGATTACAAATAGATAGAGGAGTGGAAAAACAAATTTGGTTGCCTGACTATAATTTTCTAGATGAATTGAAAAATGTCTGTATCAAGATTCCCTTGTTACAAGCCATTAAGGAAATTCCTATTCTAGCAAAAACAATAAAGGACTTGAGCCTTAAAAGACCAGGAAGGAAACCAAGAGATACCAGAAGGATCCACCTGGTAGGGAAAATTGCAGACATCATCATGGGAAAGATTACTATGCAGAAATATGTAGATCCCGGTAGTCCAATTGTCAAAACACATATCAATGGGGTAGAAATACCAAATACTTTGATTGATTTAGGTGTTGAAAATAATACTGAGAGGGGGGGCGAATCAGTATTATCTAGCAATTTAATAAATCTTCCTTATTTGATCTTTGAATTATTTTTGCATGTCAGTACCATAAAATAATGAGCATGAACAAGGAAAACAGATAGTCACACCAAAGAACACAAGATGTAAGGTGGAAACCCAATGTGGGTGAAAACCACCTGCTGCAATATGTCTCTATCTTCTTTCAAATTAGAAACTCCTTTTACAATGATTTTGTACTGGTGCAGTCCTTTACCAGTACGCAGGCTGCAACCTGCAGAGAGCTACAACTCTCTCTTGTTTTCCAGTCTTCTTCTGGAAGGGAGCTACAACCCCCTACTTCTTTTCATAAAGCATCAAATGATCATCAAGTATATAACAGTTACAGTCCACTACAGTTATCAGATCAGCAATAACAGAACTAACCCAGAACACCTTATCAACAGAGAAATTCAATCAACAGAACATCTTAAGACAGGGACGCAGTTTTCCCTTCTGTGGCCTTCGTCGCAACGCAATTCACCTTCTGCTTTCTTGCGTACACCCGCAGGTATCCTTCTGCTGCACTGCGTGCCCACGCACTGTTCCTTGAACTGCACTGCGTCCTGTTGCTGCAGGGACGCACCCAAAAATGCTATCGCGCCGCATCCTTTTGCTTCAGGGACGCACTCAGAAATGCTATCGCGCCGCGTCTTTTTGCTTCAGGGACGCACCTGAACCTTAGTCGCTCTGCGTCCCCACGCAGATCTCCAGTTACTGTACTGCGTCCTGTTGCTGCAGGGACGCACCCAGAAATGCTATCGCGCCGCGTCCTTTTGCTTCAGGGACGCACTCAGAAATGCTATCGCGCCGCGTCTTTTTGCTTCAGGGACGCACTTGAACTTGGTCTGCCCTGCGTCCCCACGCAGGTCTCCTGTTACTGCGCTGCGTCCCCACGCAGCTTTCCTGATAAACACCTGCGACCCTCTGATTAGGGCTGAATAGACAGTTCACTAGAGAGGCATAGATACTCAGATCTGATCATGCGCTCGAAAGATCACCCTTCACAGATTCGCCTTCAACTTCCTTTTCATATAGATCAAGCTTTTAAGACCATAACCCAATATTTCAGATCTAAAGATATTCAATTGCAAAAGATACTTAGCCAAGTGATCTCCTTTGCTTTATATAGGCAAGCTCCTCCTCAAATCATGGAACAATACCACGAGCCGACACCATAATAACACAATACCGTCGGCTAGATACCAGGAGTAAAACACAAGAAACCCCCACGTGTGCTTTTCTCTGCCTTGAAATGTGTGCACTAGGTGGACGCACCTCCTGAACAGCTGGACTGCATCTCTGGACGCGGTTGCTGCATGGTTTACCTGCGGGTACGCACTTTCTGTAAGTTGTACCTGCGTACCCCTTATTTTCTTCAATAATTGATAGCTGATCATCAACCTCTGCTGTTGACTTGAAGTACAGTGATCTATCACCTGAATGGGTTGCCATCAAGGACAACGCCTGTAACATATAGCCATTCCTGAACCATAATGCCAACAATCTCCCCCTTTGGACTTGATGGCAACCTCACAAACTTCAGCTTCATTCTCCCCCTTTGACATCAAGGGCAAAGGGGTATGCTCCCCCTAAGCTCATGCTCCCCCAGATCTGCAACAAAGAACCATAATCCACCATGAAAGAGATAGAGACATATTGTAGCTATTTCCAAGATCTCCTTCTGACCATCCTCCATAATGCCAACAATGCATTATATGCTCCCCCTGAACCTGTACCATCAATCAGAAAAGGTTCAACAATAAGATGATGCATCAACAACCCCCAGCTTTTGCCTGAGGTACTCAAAAGTGTCCCTGGGCAATGGTTTGGTGAGAATATCCGCAACTTGTTCCTTAGAAGGAACATACTCCAATTTGACCTTCTGTTCAAGTACTTGTTCCCGGAGAAAATGGTACTTGATTGGTATGTGCTTGGTTTTTGAATGCATAACAGGATTCTTGGAGATGTTGATTGCGCTTGTGTTATCACATAAGATGGGTATTGGTGGTGTACAAGTGATTTGAAGATCCTGCAAAGTCTGCATCATCCAAAGGAGTTGGGTGCAACAAGATGCAACAGCAACATATTCCACTTCAGCTGTAGACAAGGCAATTGAACTCTGTTTCTTGCTGAACCAAGATACCAGTCTGGAACCCATAAAGAACGCACCACCACTTGTGCTTTTCCTGTCATCCACACTTCCGGCCCAATCTGCATCTGTATAAGCATGAAGAGTAAGATCTGTATCTCTAGGATACCATAAGCCATAATTTTGAGTCCCTTGAAGATATTTGAAAATTCTCTTCACTGCCTGAAGATGAGTCTCCTTCGGATTTGCCTGAAATCTTCCAACTATTCCAACTGCATGCATGATGTCCGGTCGGGTACCTGTCAAATAAAGTAAACTTCCAATCATAGATCTGTAGGTTGGTTGATGTACTGCTGCAGATTCATCATTTGCACTAAGGCTACATCCTGTGACCATGGGTGTACATACTGGTTTTGCATCTTCCATGCCATATTTCTTCAAAATTTGTTTGAGATACTTGGTTTGAGATAAAAAGATTCCTCCTTCCTTTTGTTGGATTTGTAAACCAAGGAAATATGTCAGTTCTCCTAGTAAGGACATTTCAAATTCTTTCTGCATGACCAAGGCAAAGCTTTGACTCATAGCTTCTTCATTGCTGCCAAAAATAATGTCATCTACATACACAACAAGTATTAGCAATTTATCATTTTCAACTTTTATATAAAGATTGCTATCTGCTGAACCTTTTGAGAAACCTTGTTGATGAAGATATTTGTCCAAGCGGTAGTACCAAGCCCTTGGAGCTTGTTTGAGACCATAGAGGGCATTTTTTAATCTGCATACAAGGTTTGGATCATTTCCAAGAATGAACCCATCTGGCTGTTCAATGTATACTTCTTCTTCCAAGTCTCCATTCAGAAAGGTTGATTTCACGTCCATTTGAAATACTTTGAAGTTTTGAAAACTTGAGAGAGCAAGAAACATTCGGATGGCCTCAAGTCTTGCAACAGGAGCAAAGGTTTCTTCGAAGTCTATTCCTTCTTGCTGCGCATACCCTTTACAAACAAGTCTGGCTTTGTTTCTAATTACTTCTCCATTTTCATTCAATTTGTTTTTGAAGACCCATTTTGTCCCGATAACATTCTTATCTTTTGGTCTAGGGACCAGCTCCCAAGTGTTGTTCTTTTCGATCTGCTCAAGTTCTTCATCCATTGCTTTCACCCAACATTCATCTTTGCATGCCTCTTTCACATTTGGTGGTTCAGTTGAGGAGAGTAATGCCACATAGCTTGAAGCTTCTGCAACTGTTCTTCTAGTTTGTACACCTGCTTCTTTCTGTCCCATAATCTGAGATTCTGGATGGTTCTTCTGAACATATCTGGATGGAGTCTTTTCTTCTATTCTTGTTTGCTCCTCTGGTTATTCTTGAGGTTCTTCTTGAGATTCTTCTTCTTCATCATTCTGTCTTTGAGGGTAGCCTTCATCTTCTTCGATGTCTTCACGATGTACTTGCCTAGGAATGTATCCCTTCTCATCAACCACTACATCAATGCTGTCAACAATTCTGCCAAGTCTTTTATTGTAGCATTTGTATGCTTTGCTATATGGAGAGTAACCAAGAAGAATGCCTTCATCTGCTTTAGGTTCAAGTTTTCCAAGCTGCTCATCAGTATTCTTGATATAGCATTTGCTCCCAAAGATTTTGAAGTGCTTTACCGAAGGAGTCCTACCACTCCAAAGCTCATGAGGAGTTTGAGTGCTGTTCACCCGGACATTTGTTTTGTTGAGAATAATAACCGCAGCATGTGCAGCTTCACCCCAGAAAGTTGCAGGAGTTCCTGATTCATCAAGCATAGCACGAGCCATTTGTTGGATTGTTCTGTTCATTCTTTCCACAACTCCATTTTGCTGGGGAGTTCTTGCTGTAGAGAATTCTCTTCTTATCCCATGTTCTTCACAGAAATCGAAAAATTCATTTGAAGTAAATTCCCCACCTCTGTCGGATCTGAGGCACTTAATTTTGTGACCTGATTCATTTTCAACCAAGGCTTTGAAGGATTTGAATTTTTCGAATGCTTCATCTTTGTGCTTCATAAGTCCTAACCAGACAAACCTAGAGAAATCGTCAATGAATAATATCAAGTATTCTTCTCCTCGAGGTGTTCTTTTTTTGAAGGGACCGCATGTATCTGTATGTACTAGCTCAAGAGGCATGCTAGCTGATCCTTCTTTCTCTGGAAAGTTAGGATCTCACCAAGGTGGACCGAAGTGGAGCTTACATAGTTAGACAGGTCTGGTTTGTTTTCCAAACTGACATGATTTGCATATGGTGTTGTCCGGAATTTTGATATCTGGAAGATCGCGAACTGCCTGATATTTGCATGCTTTCCTTATTTGTGAGAAGCTTAGATGTCCCAACCTTCGATGCCATAACCAGTGCTCTTCATCCTTGCTCAGATAGCATTGTTGTTGTCCTTCTTCAAATATGTACAGATTATTTGGAGTTCTTTTGCCTTTGAGCACTGTTTTACCTGTATCAAGATCACGAACAAGACATCCATTCGATCTGAATATAACCTCGGTTCTTTGATCACACATCTGGCTGACACTTAGAAGATTATGCTTCAATCCATCAACATACAAAACATTTCCAACCTTGACCTTTTCTTTTAACTGAGCAATGCCTTTTCCTTTTATAGTTGCAGGAGTATCATTTCCAAAAGAGACTTTCTTTCCCTTTTCTAGAGCAGAATAAGATTCAAGTTTTTCTTTATCACCTGTCATATGCTTCGAACATCCACTGTCAATGTACCATAGATTTTCCTGTCCCTCTGCATAAAAAGCTATCCCGCATCTTTCTGTTTGAGGTTCCTTTATTCTCCATGTTTTGGTGCTTGAGGCTTGTTCCTTTTTCTGCTGAAACCTGCTCCTGCATTCAGAGTCTTCATGACCAAAATTATTGCAAATAGAACATTCAACTTCATTTTCAAGAACCGAAAAGTTGTTATAGGTCCTTTTTGTAATCCCTGTCATACTTCTTTGTTTTTGAGTTCCCTAGTCATGATCGTTTTATATGCAACACATTGAGCTGCTTTGTGACCAAAGTTATGGCAAGAAAAGCATTGTCCATTGAAGAAACTTCTGCGGTTATTGAATCTACCAGCCAACTGATTGTAATTTCTATTTTCATCTATTCTTGAACCAAATTGAGAAGATTTTACCTGTGGATGGTTGTAGCTTTTGATCACCCTTAAGATGGATTGCCCCTGATAGTTTCTGTTTGTAATTCGTCCCTGCTTTACCTGATGATCTTCATTGTTCTTTTGCCCATTTCTTCTTGCCGCATCAAGATAACTCTTTGAGGTGGATGCTTGAGAGGTTTCTCCATTATAGCCCAGACCTGTCTTGTTTAGAGGAGACCGCTGCACATTGATAATCTCATCCAAAGTTTCAGATCCTTTGACAAACTTAAGATTAATAGCTTTTGTTTTCTCAATCTCTTTTCTCAGACCAACAATTTCACCTTCTAGTTTTTCAAGATGTTTTTCTTTTTCATCAATTTGAAATTGTAGAGTATCAATGATCACATTCTTTTCTTCTATACATCTCTTGAGTCTAGTAATTTCCTCATAAAGATTATCCACATCTACAGCATCCATATAATCATCATCTTCAAATGCCATTAACAACTTATATTCATTACCTCGTTCATCTTCATCACTGTTCGATAGACCATCACTATCTTCATGGGTGTAGTAGCTTTTCTTATTTGCACTTTGTTTCTTGTTCCATCTAGCAGGTTCCTTTCCTTTATCCTTATAAGGACATTTTGCAGCATAATGACCTACTCTTCCACAAGCAAAGCATTTAAAAGGTAACTTACCTCTGAATCTTCCAGAACCCCTTTGAAGATTTCTGACAAAATTTGATTCTTCTTCCTCTTCTTCTGGGACGTGGCTTGCTTCATAATAATCTTCTTTACCTGATGCCTTGAAAGCAGCTTCTCTTCTGTCTGATGGACCTCCCTTTCTCATTTCATAAGCCGTTAGAATTCCATGTAGCTGAGACATAGTGAGAATTCGTAGATTTTCCTTTTATTCTATTGCAGATACTTTAGATTCAAACTTGGGGGACAATGATCTTAGAACCTTTTCAACCACTATAGCCTCTTTTATTTCTTCACCCAAATTTTTCATACAGTTAACAATCTCATCTACCCGAAGAAAATAATTAGCCACACTCTCATCATTATACATCTTGAGAGTCTCATACTGAATCCTGAGAGTTTTAAGTTTAGCACGCTTTACCTGTTCATCTCCTTCATAGCTCGTGACAATTTTGTCCCATATCTCTTTTGCGGATTTGTAGTGCATTACCTTCATGAATTCTGTTTGGGATATACATCCTAATAGAGTACTGACTGCTTTCGCATTTGTTTCATACTTCTTCTTCTCAGCTGCATCTGTAGGAGTAGCTGAAGGAAAAGCGTAGCCTGTTTCTACAATGTCCCAAACTTCTGTACCAAGAGATTGAAGATATGCAGTAACTCTTACCTTCCAATAATTGAAGTTTGTCCCATCAAAAACTGGTGGCCTGATTGATGCTTCTCTCTCGTAGTTGCTCATGAATAACGATCTACCTTCAAGCGATCAAGCTTCTCTGAAGGACCTGCTCTGATACCAATTGTTGAAAATAATACTGAGAGGGGGGGTGAATCAGTATTATCTAGCAATTTAATAAATCTTCCTTATTTGATCTTTGAATTATTTTTGCATGTCAGTACCATAAAATAATGAGCATGAACAAGGAAAACAGATAGTCACACCAAAGAACACAAGATGTAAGGTGGAAACCCAATGTGGGTGAAAACCACCTGCTGCAATATGTCTCTATCTTCTTTCAAATTAGAAACTCCTTTTACAATGATTTTGTACTGGTGCAGTCCTTTACCAGTATGCAGGCTGCAACCTGCAGAGAGCTACAACTCTCTCTCGTTTTCCAGTCTTCTCCTGGAAGGGAGCTACAACCCCCTACTTCTTTTCATAAAGCATCAAATGATCATCAAGTATATAACAGTTACAGTCCACTACAGTTATCAGATCAGCAATAACAGAACTAACCCAGAACACCTTATCAACAGAGAAATTCAATCAACAGAACATCTTAAGATAGGGTCGCAGTTTTCCCTTCTGTGGCCTGTGTCGCGACGCAATTCACCTTCTGCTTTCCTGCGTACACCCGCAGGTATCCTTCTGCTGCACTGTGTGCCCACACACTGTTCCTTGAACTGCACTGCGTCCTGTTGCTGTAGGGACGCACCCAGAAATGCTATTGCGCCGCATCCTTTTGCTTCAGGGACGCACTCAGAAATGCTATCGCGCCGCGTCTTTTTGCTTCAGGGACGCACCTGAACCTTAGTCGCTCTGCGTCCCCACGCAGATCTCCAGTTACTGTACTGCGTCCTGTTGCTGCAGGGACGCACCCAGAAATTCTATCGCGCCGCGTCCTTTTGCTTCAGGGACGCACTCAGAAATGCTATCGCACCGCGTCTTTTTGCTTCAGGGACGCACCTGAACTTGGTCTGCCCTGCGTCCCCACGCAGGTCTCCTGTTACTGCGCTGCGTCCCCACGCAGCTTTTCTGATAAACACCTGTGACCTTCTGATTAGGGCTGAATAGACAGTTCACTAGAGAGGCACAGATACTCAGATCTGATCATGCGCTCGAAAGATCACCCTTCACAGATTCGCCTTCAACTTCCTTTTCATATAGATCAAGCTTTTAAGACCATAACCCAATATTTCAGATCTAAAGATATTCAATTGCAAAAGATACTTAGCCAAGTGATCTCCTTTGCTTTATATAGGCAAGCTCCTCCTCAAATCATGGAACAATACCACGAGCCGACACCATAATAACACAATACCGTCGGCTAGATACCAGGAGTAAAACACAAGAAACCCCCACGTGTGCTTTTCTCTGCCTTGAAATGTGTGCACTGGGTGGACGCACCTCCTGAACAGCTGGACTGCGTCTCTGGACGCGGTTGCTGCATGGTTTACCTGCGGGTACGCACTTTCTGTAAGTTGTACCTGCGTACCCCTTATTTTCTTCAATAATTGATAGCTAATCATCAACCTCTGCTGCTGACTTGAAGTACAGTGATCTATCACCTGAATGGGTTGCCATCAAGGACAATGCCTGTAACATATAGCCATTCCTGAACCATAATGCCAACATTAGGGGCTGCTATCAACATTATGAGTAGACAGACCATGGACCAGTTAAAACTTCCTAACCTTCTCTTTACACCTACTTTACTACAACTTGCAGATCGATCTTAAACCTGATGGTGTATTGGAAGACATTCCAGTCTCCCTAGACTCTTGGGAATATCCAGTTGATTTTATGATTTTAACTCCCAAGAAAAATCTAGGAGGACATCCTCTTATTTTAGGAAGACCTTGGCTAGCCACAGTTGATGCTTTTATAAGATGTAGGTCTGGGGATATGTATATTTCTGATGGTAATTCAACAAAGAAGTTCAATCTGTATCCTCCAGCGAAAGAAATTACAGAAATAGGAGATAATGAGTGGGTTGATGATGAAGATACTATACAACCTGTGTTTACCATTTCCTAGATTAGTGAAGATAGTCAAATTCTGAACACATTAGAAAACTTTGAACCATCTTCAGAATATGACTCCACGCAATTTCAGTTGGATTCTGACATTGAGTGTCTATCATCTAGACAGATGTCTCTTTTCTCTATGGAAGAGTTTGGTAGTTCTGCCATTGAAATTTTTCCAGGAAAAACACTGAATATCAACAAAAACTTGGAAAAATCACAACAGGAAGAGCTAACCAAAGTCTTGCAAAAGCATTCTACTGCATTTGCATGGGAGTATACCGATATGAAAGGTATTGATCCTAAGACTTGCATTCATCACATCTATATCGAGGAAAATAGCAGACCAATTAGACAACCTCAAAGAAGGATGAATCCAAATCTTAGGGAGATAGTGAAAGAAGAGCTCCAAAAGTTACTCAATGTAAACTTCATTTACCCCATTTCAGATAGCCAGTGGGTTTCTCCTTTGGTTATAGTACCTAAAAAGAATGGTAAATGGAGGGTTTGCATTGATTACAAGGAATTGAACAAAGCAAACTTGAAGGATCACTTTCCTTTGCCCTTTATTGATCAAGTATTAGATACTTTAGCAGGCAAAAAGTATTTCTCATTTTTGGATGGTTTTAGTGGTTACAATCAAATTCAGGTAGCACCTGAAGATCAGGAGAAAACCACATTTACTTGTCCATGGGGAACTTTTGCCTACCGAGTACTTCCTTTTGGATTATGCAATGCACCCGCTACATTTCAAAGGGCTGTACTAGGAATCTTTTGAGATCTAATCCATGATTGTGTAGAGGTCTATATGGATGATTTTACAGTTTACGGTAATACATTTTAAGAAGCCTTAGAAAATTTGGAAAAAGTACTTATAAGATGTAAAGAAACAAATCTTTCATTAAGTCATGAAAAATGTTTTATGATGTTTACTGAAGGGATTGTTTTAGGACATCATATTTCAGGAGATGGAATTAAAGTTGATAGATCAAAAGTTGAAGTCATCTCCAAGTTACCTATTCCAAATTGTCAGAAAGACGTTAGAAGTTTTCTTGGGTTTACTGGATATTATAGAAGATTTATTGAAAACTTCACTAAGATAGCATCTCCGCTCTTCAAATTACTTACAAAAGACTGTGAATTCAAATGGGATCCTGAGTGTCAATCTGCATTTGAAACTTTAAAGACTAGAATATCTGAAGCACCCATTTTGAGAGGGCCAAATTGGAAACTCCCTTTCCACATTTCTACTGATGCTTCAGATACAGCTCTAGGAGTTGTCTTGGGACAAAAGGATTTGGTCCCTTATGCCATTTACTACACCAGTAAAAATTTGACTCCCACTGAGTTAAATTATACTGTGACTGAAAAAGAGTTCTTAGCCGTTGTTCATGCAATCAACAAGTTTAGACATTATATAACCGGCTATGAAACTTTTGTCCATACTGATCATTCTGCAATTAGATATCTTATGAACAAACCTGTTACTAATGGCATAGTTATAGGATGGCTTTTACTTTTACAAGAATTCAATATTACTGTGTTAGATAGACCAGGGAAACAAAACACAGTAGCTGATTTCTTGTCTAGAATCCAAAACATTAACGAAGATTCTCTTGTAGAGGATAAGTTTCCAGATGAATACTTGTTTGCAGTAACTACTAAAACTCCTTGGTATGCAGATATTGCTAACTATTTAGTTACAGGGAAGCTACCTCCACACTTGTTTCCTAATGAGAAAAGGAAAATCATTCAAGAGAGTTCACATTATTCCTGGATTTCTAATGAATTGTTCAAAACAGGGCCAGATTGTGTGATCAGAAGATGTGTTCGGGAAGATGAAATACCTGACATCCTTAAAGAATGTCATGATGAACCATGCGGCGGACACTTTGCTGACAAGAGGACGGCCTATAAAATCCTTTCTTTAGGATATTATTGGCCTTCTCTCTTCAAAGATGCAAAACAATATGTCAAAAGGTGTGACAGCTGCCAAAGAGTTGGGAGACCAACTCTTTCAAATGAAATGCCATTACAACCACAGGTATGCATCGAACCCTTTGAAAAATGGGCTTTAGATTTCATTGGACCTATTAACGTACCATCTAAGCAAAAGAAGTATATATTGGTTTGTACTGATTATGTTACTAGATGGGTAGAAGCAAAGGCATTGCCTTCTGCCACCGAAAATTCAGTTGTTCAATTTCTTTTTGAAGATATTTTTACTCGTTTTGGTGTCCCAAGAGAAATTGTGACAGATCAAGGAAGTCAATTTACATCTAACTTGATGAAGAAGCTGATGGAAGAATACAAAATCAAGCACAGAACATCTACTCCATACCATCCGCAAGCAAATGGTCAAGTGGAATCTACAAACAAAGTTCTTGAAAGCATCATCACCAAAACTGTTCATCTCCATAGAAGAGATTGGGTAGAAAGGATTCTTGAAGCCTTATGGGCCTATAGAACTACATGGAGGAACACAACATGACATTCTCCCTATGAACTTGTTTATGGGAAAGAAGTCCTGCTCCCCATTGAGTTCCAAGTCAAGACCTTCAAGATGGCAGTTCAATTGGGGATGAGCCTATCAGAACCCCAAAAGCACAGAATGGAGCAGCTGAATGAGCTAGATGAGATAAGACAAGATGCAATTTTAAGGACTGATCTAGTTCAGCACCAAAGAACTAAGTGGCATGATCGACACATCAAAGAGAGAAAGTTTCAAAAGGGAGATTGGGCACTATTGTTTGATTCCAAGTTTAAGGACCTCAAAGGAAATTTCAAACTCATTGGCTTGGACCATATGAGATTGATGAAGTATTTAACAATGGAGCAGTTCGAGTGAAGACCATTGATGAGCTTCAGACTCCTCTCATTGTGAATGGCCACCAATTGAAAGTCTACCACAAGCCACTCTCAAAGGAGGAATTTGTTAAAATCTTCCAAGAAGATTCTGCAATGAGGCTGGTGGAGAAGAATTCTTCTCCTCCATTAGCCTAGTTTTTATTTCTTTCAGTTGAAAAAAAAATAAAAATAAAATCTTTTGTATAAGCCTGAAAACCAATCTTGGATTGGCGGTCTTATGCAGAAAATATAAAGTGAAAATCAGGGTCACCTGACACTTTATATTTTCCAAATAAAAAAATCTCTCTTTCTCTTTCCATCTCATCCGCCATTTTGTCCATCTCATCCGCCATTTCATCCATCTCATCATCTCCATTCCACTTCATTTTTTCTTCCAGTTCATTCATTCCATCTCATTTCCACCAATAAAGTCCCTCTCAGGACTATTCCATTCAGTTAAGTTTGTTCTAATCATCTTTGTGCAGGCAGAAAAGTGTTGTTGCAGTTTCCGCAGCTAGGAAACCGTTTCCGCAGCTCATACCAAGTTTCCGCAGCCAGCACACTCTGTCTCTGCAATCAAAGCAACTCTGTTTTCAAAAAGAAAAATTTACAGTCAGAGGTATCATCATCATCAAAGGGCAGCAAGGATACATAGCACCTACAAGGTCAGAAAGCAATCAAAAGTTAGCCACCATAATCAACAAAGGGATCAAATGCAAACGTATGAAGGTATGTTCCAAATTTTTAACCAACAGTTTAATGTCATTTATGCATGGTTTTCAAATCGTGGTAGGAGTCACTTAATGCAATGATTGACAAGATTATCCCACTCCTCGTCCACGATCACGCCTAATCCACCTCATCACCCTCCTAACTGTCCCCTAATTACTATTGATTCAAACTTAATACGGGCTGCTCTTCCATTAACTACTCGTACCTCAGTGACGTATACTAGTGTACTACGGCTCTACATATGATCATTTCTGCAGCCAAGTGTACATAGCCACCCGACGCTTAAGGATTTGGTCGTTGCTTCATCTACTCATATCTCCATTTCCCGCATGCATAAACTCATTGCTGTGTTGTTCTCTACTCTCTCATACCACCGTTTCCATTCTCGTTTTCATACACCACTCTCGTTTTTACTGTAAACCTCTCTGTTTTCTTTTTCCTCACCTCTCTGTTCAAAACCCCGATCACAAGTTCTACACCATACTGTTTATTACATTACGGCTACTCTGTTACAGCTGTAATTCCCCTGTTTTTCCCTTGAGCATTCTCCTCAAGCATCCATATACCACTGTCAGAGCTTCAAGTAAAACTGAGAGCCGAAAATGGGGAAATTGTTAAGAGCAGAACGGGAGGGTTCGAAAATTTTAGAGGGTTACCCACAGACAAAGGAAGCACTACAGAAAGCCAAATGGTTGAAATTCATCCAGAAATTTAAAGGGTACAATAAAGAGGTGACAAAGGCATTTGCCCGGTCATTTAATGGAAATACCGTGGAGGTAGGAGACCTGCAGTTCACCATAACAGAGAGCACCTTGGCCACAGCAACCGGTTTGCCTCAAACAGGAGAACGCTGGTTCAAAAATAGAACAGTTGAAGATCAAGAGTGGAAAAATATGCTCAAGAATCCAGGTATGGATACCTCCATTTTCACTAAGGGAATCCCCGTAAATGTCATTAAGGAAGAGTGGACTTCATTACTGTTGCTTGTTCAAAAATTTTTAACATGTGAAGGCCGCTTCGGTATCATGTATGTATACCATGCAAGAATCATGATGCACTTTATGGATGACCATGCTATCAACCTACCTTATTTCTTGTTAGCTAGTCTAAGGAAGATGAGTACCACTGTTCAGAAACACGTGGGAAACATTGAACCCCACTTGTATCATCATGGACTCATTAAAATTTTAATTGAGGAGTAGTTGAAAATTAAAAATGATACATGGGAGAAGTTTCTAGTTAGAAACCATTTTCAAGAGGTAGCTGAAGCCTCTAGCAGCTCTCCTAGGATACCAAAGAGAAGTAGGAGAAGAGGGAAAGAAGTTACTGCCCAAGAAATTGTTGAAGAAATTGAAGAAACTGCCCAAGGGACTGCTGAAGAAACTGTTCAAGAAACTGCCCAACAAATTGCTCAAGAAGAAAGGAAAAAGGGAGGCAGAACTAAAAGACAAAAGAGGGATAAAGGGAAAGCCATTGTGCAAGAGTCATACCCTTCACCTGAGCCCTCAATTGAAGAAGACTCCCAAACACTAGCTGATAGACTTGCTCAACTCCATGCTACTTCCCTCTCAAAGAAGAAACAAAAGCAAAAACAAAGTACCTTGCAAAAGCAAAAGAGCACTAGTGCCGTGAGAAGGAGCAACAGACTAAAAAGGAAAATGAGGGTCACTAAAGACAAACAACCACATTTTATTGACTTGGGAGAAAGTACACCTGAAAAGGTTACTACCCAGCTTGATTTTGAATCAAGTTCCCCACGTGTTGAGGTCACTCCCCCACGTGAAGAAAGCCCATTTCAGCAAGACCCTCAAACAGAGTTTGAATTTGAACCAAGTCCAAGAAGATCACCTGACATTGACCCTGACCAGCAGGAGGTGTACAATTACTTGGAAACCTTAGAGAAATCAGCTGCCAGTCCTAGCACTATCTTGCCTCTTGATCAACAGGTTCAATCTCTAAAACAAGAAGTGTTCGAGCTAGAAGTCCTGAATCGCCATATTAAACAAGAAAATGAAGCATTGAGAGAACAGAGCAAGGTGGAAAAAATTGTCCACAACAACACAATGCTTCGCTTGGGTCTTTGGCAGAAAAAGAATAGGAAATTGAAGAGGAAATGCAAGAAATTGAGCAGGGCCTTGATTAACTTGAAATTTAGGTGTTTGGTTAGAAAACCAAGAACAAATTTGGCAGCAAGAAGAAAAAGGAGAAGGTTGGATGTCTTGGCAGAGGCATCTGAGCATATGGACTGAAAAATCATGACAAAGTTTTGGTTGCATGAGGACATGCAACACCTTCACAGTGGGGGTATGTTGAGCCTCAAACCTGCACTCATTTACCCATCCTCCCAGTAGCCTTTTCCTACTCATTTCCTTCTTTTGTCATCATTTCCTTCATCAACTTGTTCAATTCATTGCATTATAGGACTTTTTAACATGATTTGCTAATTGTGCTAATGATTGACTATTGGTTTAGATTTTTGGTTCAAGTGCTGCAATTCTGCAGCTTATACAGGGTTTCCGCAGCCGATCTTTGATTCCGTAGCCGATCCCAGATTCCGCAGCCATTTTCTTATTTGCTATGCTCCAGGTGTCCTCCATGGGAAAGAGCCACATGGGCAAGTTTTTATGACTGTGTACATGGTGCGTGTGCTGTCAGCTCAGCCAAACTGGTCGTCTACACCCCTGGTCAACATGGAGGTAACTCTGGTCTAACGGCAAGGTTGCAAACGGTGGCACAGCTCTGCGTGTTCAGGTGGAGCACGGAACGCACAGCTGGCCTCTTCTTTAGCCACGAAGACTGCAGGGGACAAGAATCCAACAGCGGATTTATCAACCATGATGATCGTTTCCTAAATCCATGCACGATGCTGCTGAACGTGTCTTTTGCACAACTTTTAGTTAGCTTAGTTTACGCACAGAACAGTTTGTGTTTCTGCTATAAATAAAGTGTTTCCACACGCTGATTAGTTAGCTTTTAAGTTAGTCTTTTGCTGTTGTTATTCAGTTTGTAAAACTCTGTTTCAAGACTATTTTACACAGCGTTTATGCTCCCCACTGTATTTTATTATGTGCTGATTTAATACCAAGAAGACAGTTCTGTTCTTACCTGCGTAGCTGATCTTTTTAATTGGTTGAAGTGGATGGAGGGCCCCTGTCTGCTACAACCATTGTACAGTAGCTTTTAAATTTATTTTCCTGCATTTATTTTTTCTAATTTCCCATGTATATTAATTTACATTTTGATTTCTGCAAATTTTGATTTCTTTTGACATGTATATTATTGTACAGTTTGAATTATGCTGCTTTACATTTCCGTACTTTTCATGACTGATCAGTGTGTGTTTTTGCAGCTTTATTAGGAGCCCAGGACAGTGTGCTTTTCCTTCTTTTTATCACTAGTGGCATTTGAAGTTGTCTTATCTAAACTGCTGACTTTTGCTTTGATTTTCATTAGTTTCCTTGCTTAGTTAGTTTCCTTGCCTAGTTTACTTTATCAAGTTTTGTCAAGTTGCTAATCTCTTGATGGTTCTTTTTATCATAATTCACTAACTTTTATGGGACCAAAACATCATTTAATTGCAGCTTGGTTTATTTAGTTTTAGACTCATATTGCTAATTCACTCCTAACTCTTTTTCACATGATCAATTGAGCTAAAGGCAGAATGTTAAGGGAGAATTAAGTAGTGTGATTTGTCACTTAATTTTTGCATTGCTTTAGATTCAATAGAGGAGTTAGAGTAGTGTTCTTTCTTTCAATTGAGTTAATGTAGATGTCATTTTCATTCTTATCAGCAGTAAAGGTATTGGACTAGTGCCATTGGTCTTTTTGTTTGATGCTTTACTTTCATTTGAAGCTTTAATTTCATTCCAAGTTATTGTTCAAGTTTTCTCTTTAAATTTCAAGAAGCATTTAGAAATCGCCACATACACACACATTCACTCACTTGTTTATAACTTCATCACATCACATTAGGAAGATAAGTCAAACATGAACTAAAAATGACAAAAAGAACTAGGAAAGGTTGCTTAAGTATATATTGTACACTTCAGTTCATCAGCTTACGAGCCCGGGTTGACAATTTATGATAGCAACTTAGACAACACTAAATTGACCAAACACTTGGTTAACTTGAAAGGTGTTTAAATATTCGAGGATTGATTGTTTGATTGTTGTAAACTGACTGTTGTTTGAGTTTGCAGAGGTGAAGGGAAAGCTATTGATAGCTAAGTCCAGGAGAGGACAAGAAGGAAGAAGGGCTGAAGGCATTCTTCTTATCCCAAAGGACCTCAAAGCAATCCTTGAAGCACAAGAGGTTTGTTGCAAAAGGTTGCTTGAATAAGCTCTTTGTTAATCTTGTTTGAAGTTCTTTTGTTCATTTTGATAATGACTACTTCTACAAGTGAGTCCTCAAATTCTTCCTTCATCACAAGATTCTTTGATTAAGACATGAAGCAAGACTTCTTCATCATGATGGATATGGTGAGAGAAATGAGTGTTGGGCTTCAAGAACAATTGAATTCCATGAAGGAAGAGCAGCAGTTGCTTTCTAAAAAATTGCAGGAAGTGGAAGGCCAACTTCATATTGCAAATACGAACCTGGAAAGGGTGCATGAGTTGGATACACGACTCCATGTTACCTATTACCTCTGCTATATAAATATGGTTTTTGAAGGTCAGAGATAAGCTTGGTTGGATTGATCGTGCTCAAAGGAAAGCCCACAACAGTCATTTTCCCCTTTTTCCTCTACTCCGCTTATTCTCCTTTACCTCCGTTCCCTCTATTTTTCCTCTAAACCCGACATAAACCCCTTTTACTTTAAGCCTCGAGCGCAAAGGACTAAAACCACCATAGAACCTCATCCTTATAACCCCACACACTCATAAACCCCTTTCTTAATCTCAGCCATTGATTTCCTCCCGCCGATCCAACGACTCCCATTGCACCCGATAAAGCAACCTGCACGCTCAAATCTCCATCGTCAGATCATCTCCACCGAGATCTGATGACCTTCACACTTATCGTGCCCACAACTCACCCGAACGTTAGTGCGCGATGAGAGCGATTTTTCTCTCTCATCCGCTGCTACGTGTCGGCCGCTGAGTGGAATCGCTCGGTCTTTTCCTTTTACCACTTTATGCCTGAAGGCGGTGCGATCAATACCGTTTACTGCTTAACCTATCCGCCCGCACGTTAAACTCCCGCGCAACTTCATTGCCCAATCACCGTTTGATCTGTCCGCCCAAGATCCAATAGCCCTCGTTCATCCCACTCCCACCTCGTCTGATACCCTCCGCCAAGCCATATCTGCCATCTATTCTCTCGATCTGACGGTCATCCTCCCCTATCATCTCGACCGTCCATTCACCCATGCACTCCACGTCCCCTTTGTCTAAAGAAGGAAGATGACCCACTCACCATTACTAGTCGTTGTCCGACTTTCAAAAACCATATTAAACAAACAGGATGGCAAAGGGAGAAAAGGACAGAGCACGAACTAGCCACTACGTTTATCAGTTATGGAACCCCACTAGTATGAGCACTCCAACTGCCTAAGAGGACAGCACAACACCTGAGCACATCGGATTCATCCGCTGCAGCAAAAAATCACAGTTAGAGACTCCATCAGGCAGTTAAATGTGGTTGGTGGTCAATTATGACCCTCCATACCTAAAATGGCCAAGTGCCCTTGTAATATAAATCTATAAATACCCAGAAGAAAGATGTAATTAGGGTTGATGGTTGGCATTTTGATGTAAGGTTCAACTTCTGGAGACTGTAGATATTTTGTCACTTGCAGCGTCTCATCTTTATTTTTAGCTAATACAAGCTTCTTTTGCTGTTAACTGCTCACTTTCCCTTTTCCTCTGTTCTAAGCTATGCCTTATATGCTGTGTTCTTGAGCTCTTGATGTTTAGCATTAGAATAGCTATCATCCTATCTCTGTGTTAAAATCTTGTATGCATCATTGAATAGGTGGTTCAGGCTTCTTTCTATCTAATGCAGGAGAGATGTCATCCTGTCTTTGCATTAGTAGGCTAGATTTGCAAACTTCTTTACTGGTTTCAGCCGACCATCACATGGTCTTGTGCATCTGCTGGTGTGGTCGTATTCTCCATATTCACCCAATCCTTAAATTGTGAGTATTTGGTGGTCTAAAGCCTTGTAGCTGGGGGTGTTCATGCATGTCTGGAGTGAAACAAAGTAGAAGTGGTTATCTGGCTTAGACAAGCATCATTCCTTCCATTCATCCATTGCAACAATAGGTTGAATTTATATGTTACCAGGCATCTCTGAGATACAACCTAGGAGAGTTTCTTGGAATCCTAACATAATTGGCATCGTTGTCAGGGAGAGTATATTGAAGCTCAACTTCCCTTGGAGAACGACATAGATCCAGCTTTTATGATAGACAAAGCTTGGACACATTTCTAGTTGTAATCATCTATCTGGTGACTCTACTGGAGGACCAAACTTTGGCGACTCCACATTAGAGTTCTGGCTCAGTTTGTGAGGCATACCCGAAGGAATCCTCAGAAATCACCAGCTGACCCAGTGCCTGACCCTAAGAGGATTGTTAAGCAGAAAAAGATCATTCAGAAAGGAGCATCAAGATCAAGTAAGCCTAAACAATCTTATGTATCTCTGCAAGAGAGGCTTGTAACTAAGCATGTTCATTTTGAAGATATAGATCCTAGCATTGTCAGTGAAGAAATACCCTGAGAGATTCATAAAGCTCCTTGTTCAATAAGTTCCCCTTTATATTTCAATCCAAATAAAACCTCCCCTACAGTCCATCATATTCATTTATCCTTGTAAGTTATTTCACAGCTCCCTACCTTTCAAACTGCTAGTATCCTTCCATCTGCCTCATTCATGGCAGGCCCACAAGCTCCTACTAAGATGGAAAGAATCATAGCTGCTAGGTATGGACCCTTGGTTCTGCCTATTCCCTTGAATGCCATGCCTGCAAGAGAATACCAGAAATATATGCCTAAATTCACTGGTACAGAGGGAGTAACAGTTGAAGAGCACCTTGAGTCTTTTTATAGTTATGCTGATAACCTTGATATCAGTGAAGATGATGTGTGGATGAGAGTGTTTGTCCAAAGCCTTGATGGAGAGGCTAGAAAGTGGTTCAGAGAGTTGACCCCTAGGTCCATAGCAGACATTGAAGCATTGGACGATGTGTTTTTAAAGCATTGGGGAGATAAGAAAGACTTGCTATACTACCATATGGAGTTTGGCAACCTCAAAAGAGAAAATGGGGAATCATTGCTTGATTTTAATAAGAGATTCAACCGTATGTATAGCAAGATACCAGCTGAAGTAAAGCCTACCCCCACCTCTGCAAAACTCACCTATGCTAATGCATTTGACTCTGACTTTTTCCTGCTGTTAAGAGAAAGAAGATGTGCTACTCTTGCTGAAATGCAAGATGCAGCCTTAGAGGTAGAATCTAATATCATGGCTGCAGAAAAACTCAAAGGTCATGCTGACAAAAGGAGGCAAAGAGGGGAAGCTTCCTCCTCTTCTTCATATTCAAAGCCTAAATTAGATAAAATGACTAAGATGATAGAGTCATTGGCTACTGAGATATCCAAGCTGAAGGTTGAGTAGAGTTCTAGGAAGGCAAGGCTACCTAAGACATTTGCTCCCAGAAATCCAAATCCATTCAAAAGAGCAAATGAACAATTGCAGATCATTCAAAGAGGCAAAGAAGCCAGTGAAGAACAAAGGGTTAAGACTCCTTTTCATAACATAGTCATGGAGGAGGAATAGTTCGATGAAGAGGATGAGATTCACTGCATGGAAGACAAGGGCAGTGCTGCCTTTTTGACATTGGTTGCCTATGAAGAATCATTAATCAAATATCAGACCAGCCAAGAGTGGGACAGAGAAGTTGTTCTACAGACTGAATATCAACAAAGATATAATTTGAGTTCAAGAACGAATAATTTCAAGGAGAATCCCGCCCAAATAGCTGTTTTCCCCATAGAGCAGCAAACCAGCAAACAAAAAAACCCAGCAGCTGATCCAGTCATCCTCAAAGCACCATCTCAAGAGGTAAGAGGCCTTGACAAGTCCCCTTCCCCTTTCATTTTTTAATCAGAAGTCTAGAAGTTGAAAATATTTGTACCTTTAGTAGAACTTGCAAAGAGTGAGGTCTTTAGAAAGCCTATCCTTGATGCCCTTGAGCTCAAAGCCACAAAAACCTCCAACGACTATGTGAATTTACAAGATGTTAAACCTGCAGTTGTGCTCAGCCCAATGACTAAACCATCTGTTATAGACATTTTTGTGCCTTACAGCATTGAGCATGAAATGTCCATAATCTAAGGAATCCAAAGTCCCTAAACATGTTGTTCCTACCCCTAGAGGAACAAGGCTAACAAACCACAGCAATTCACAGAAGTTCTCCACCAGAAACTACTCAAAAACAAGTCAGTTTAGGATCATGTCATTGGCTCCACTGGCTGTCTGCGCTGAATGTCAAAGCCAACACTGGCTACCTGCGCTGAATGTCAAAGCCAACACTGGCTACCTGCGCTGAGCGAGAGTGGACATGTGGCAAGTTCATTCCACAAGGTGTCAAAACCCAGGAAGCTTCCAAAATGACACTTGCCTCAGGGCATTCGACTGGTGATGACTAAGAGGTTCCAAATCTCCAAGTGGAAGCAAGAACCTCCAAGTGGAATCAAGAACTGATAGAGGGAGAGGACACTAGTCAGATCTCAAGCTGACTCATCCTCTCTCCAAACATCTATATATGGATCTCTCCTCCATGAGATCTGGAGGCTGGAATTTTGTTATTGCAAAGAATTGCTGCAGGTTTGAGACTGAGATCATTGGGTGCTTAATGCTTTGAAGGGAGGTGAAGATAGGAATTCCATTTGCTGGGAAGGAGATGCTGGATTGGACCTCTCTGGGTTGTATCTCTTCCTGAACCTTGTTATTCATCAATAAAGCTATCTTGGTTTCTCCTATATACTGATGTATCTTTGATGTATGATTGCATTAGTGTATTTGGTTTATTTTTAATCCTGAATCAATTATGAATGTGAATATCTGTCTTTGAGTAGTGTTCTTCTCTTGTCGCAAGTAGCTGTTCTCTTGTCGCGAGTAGCTGTTCTCTCGTGATCTTGTAGGAATCTATTGAAGCTGGACGAGCAAGAAGGCAAGTAGCTGTGAACTCCCAAAGAGAAGAGAGACCGGATCGAGGGACAAACAGAAGACACCGGTAAGTCTATTTATCTCTCTTCTTTCACATTTCATAAAGGAAGAATACGAGAATAGCTGGCTTTGTTTGTTGCTACGGCACTATCACACCTTAGGTGGATAGGATCGTCCTGCATAGGCATTTTTCCCCACAACAAATTGGTGACTCCGCTGGGGAGATTTGTTTAGTCATTTTATTTGTGTCTCTATCATTGTTTGTTTCATAGACTCAACAGCAGCAATCGAACTGCATCTTCTTGGCTCAGATGCAAAGTAGACAGCTACTGCTTTGATCCAATCACTGGATTTGTCTATGATCTGAACAATGGACTCAAAAATGATTTGATGATCCTTTGTGATAGATCTTAGTACCCCCTCAAAGCATCCCTTTGATTGTACATTGTTTGTTGCTTTTATTTGGCCTGAAACAGTAGATTAATCAGCAATCTGTGACCCAGAACCCAGTGAGAAACTCTCGTTTCTCCTTCAGCGCAGACCCAGTGAAGAGGTTCTGCATTTCAACGCAGGTCCCGTGAAGGCTACCTGCGCTGAATGTCAAAACCCCTGTGTTGAGGTTGCGCTGATCCAGTTAGGCCTTGTGCAGCTGGGGTTCTCTGCTCTGTTTTGCCTTGTTTTGATCTCTGATTTTTGCAGCCTGTAACCAGCATAGGTACCAGTCTGATAACTCCTTTTCTCTGCTTAAATTCCGCCTCCTTTTGTACAAAATATTGTAAGTGTTTTTAGTTGTTTGTGGCGTCATTTACAGTCTCCTTTTGCAAGAGTGAAATAGTCATCCTGTAGCCCTTGATTCAGATCTGTTGATTGTGATCTTAGGAGAGAGTTCATTGGCTGTTCACAGATTGGTTATACATTCATTCTGCTTTTGGTTTGAGTTTGTCTCTTTTAAGTGTCAAAACAAGTAGTTCGTTTCGAAAATCATTAAGTACTGTAATCTCCTCTACCCTTTCTGATTTCGAAAAAGTAAACTTGTTTGTATTGATCATTTAAAAGCAAATTCAAAGTTGTGCAAAAAGCTTTCTTTGTAGGCATCAATACTAAGAAAGCGGAAAACAAACACCTACATTGTGCATTTTCATTTGGTAGTTTGCATGTTTGATTTAGGAAAAGTGCATTAGAGTGTGCTGATTGCTCTTTGAGAAAAGATGGTGTCTTTCTTTTCCCTTAGTAGCTAGGATTTTCAAAGTTGAAAAGATATAAAGCTTGCTTATCATCTTTAGACTGCATTTAGGAATTGTATCATACATCTCGTGGTGATCCAGAAAGGCAAACTTCTAAAAATATCAACTTAAAATAAACTGAATGAACTTAACAACGCTTTGCAACATAACGCACAACATAGAGGTCTAGGCTAGAGACGTGTTCCGGCGTCGTAAAGCCTGGTGACTGTCGATATCGCGGATGGTGGGTGATTCCTCCTGAGAGACGATAGCGCCAGTATGGATTGTGCTCCCATGTACCGTCGCGTATATATTGGGAGACCCCTATAGGCATATACCCTTTATCCTTAGGAAGCCATGTCGGCCGCCCTACTGATCGCAATGCACTGAACACAGCATTCAGGAAGATCGACCGCCCGTACCCTAAAAAGTATTCTGCGGTTTTGCGAAAATTTTGGCACACCCTCTGCCTAGAACTCCAGAGCAGTTTCTTTTGGCCTTTTTCAGACTCTATAACAGAAAAATTCCATCCGAGCATTTGTCACTTCGGGCTCGTTAAAACATCGAAGGAGACTAGAGTCATCTTTAGCTTTTTCTCGACTCTTTAAAAGTGAAAAAGCAAGTTGTGTCTAAAGCGTCGTTAACAATTTATTTTAAACGGAACAATCACCCTTTATTCCCGCGTTGATCTTTAGGTCGAAAAGATGGAGCCCACCAACCAAGGAATTCCCCTTGGTGGAAATCCTAGTCCCTTCTCCTCTTGGGGAGATGTTGGTGCGCCCCACATGGCCACATTGTCGCTTCCAGGACTGACAATTGGCCTACCAGTCTGGCTCTTTTAAATCAATGTCGTTCAGAACACCACCATTCCTGAACAGTCGAGTCAACAGTTAGACCAGACCAGAGTTACCCACCAGCCTTCTACTTCATATAATTCTTCCTCTCCTCCTTCCTCTTCGCTTGACGGAACTGGTAAAACAAAAAACCGAGTTCCTAAGGAGAAGAAGGGAAAGAAGAAGAAAGAGAAGAAGAAGAAGGAGCCAGAAGCGACTGGGGGCAAACAAGTGTCGTCTGACAAAAATCCACACACAGCACTGACCAGGCCTAAATCGCCATGTGTCATATGCAAGGGAGACCACTTCCACAGAGATTGTCCCTGCATCCCTCGGATACTAAGGGATTGGTCTCCCCGTTTGCACAACTCGGTGGCGTCAACCTCTGATAGCCATGTTGACAGCTCACCGTCAACTAGTGGAAGTGAAGCCCCAGGACAGAGAGGGAAAGCTAAATTTCCCTGCAAACTGTGTGAAGGCGATCATGCCATCCACCGTTGTCCCTTCTTAGACGAGGCAAAAAGAGTTTTGGAAGATCACCCGATTTTACGAGCGCAACTTCCTCCTGGATATCAAAAACTCCTGCCAAGTCCTGCACTAGTTGAGAACCCGGCTGGCCCGCTCAGGTGGTCAGCTGAAGCACCTACCATTGAAGATGAACCGTCTGAATCCATACCTGATGAAAGTCAAAAGGTTGAGGCGGCAGTTGACCCGGTTTTGCCTTCAGAGGCTCTATCTTCGAATGATACTATCACAGAGGAGAATAAAGACGACACCGTCCAAATCCTCTTCATCAACACTAACTCTGATGAACAAGGGGGCAATGCCCCCATTCCTTTATCGCAGGAAGGAAGTTCGTCAGAGCATTATCCGGCCGTCTATTCGGTCCCACCACCAAGCAACCTAGTTGTCTCGTTCGACTGAAACCAACTAGGCAGACCTCGGTTGCCAGCCAGTATACCATTTAGAATTATCGTTCAAATATATAGAATGGTAATGGCTGGCACTATCATTGATGAGGGGGCATCTGTGAGTATACTTTCCTCTATTGCTTGGAAAGCGCTTGATTCACCAACGCTTTTGCCTGAAATGAGAAATCTATCAGGCTTTGATAAAGGAACCAGTCGACCTTTAGGGATCCTCCCCAATGTGCCCGTAACATTGAAAGGGAAGACCGTTCAAATGAACGTGATGGTCATTCAAGGACCCTTGGATTATAACCTACTCCTTGGACGAGACTATATATATTGCATGGGGGCCATCGTCTCCTCACTCTTTAGAGTAATGTGTTTTCCACATGAAGGAAGAGTGGTCAAGCTCGTGGACCAACTTTCATTTCCCGGATCACGCATCACAAATACATGTACCATCCCTAAATGGTCTTTTCGCACAAGAAGTGTCTCAACCCATGGTCCGTCCAACTGATGAGCGCGAGTAATCCGGGAGGATATGACTGGAACCCAGGGGGCATGCGTCCTGGTTTGCTTCGGCAGGAAAACTTTGGGTATAGGGTAGGTTTCCGCGGGAGAATATGACTAGTCCGTACCCCGTCCGTCATGGAAGAGGGGTTGTTCTAGAATAAGATTCTTTTGTCAAAGTTATGTGTTTGGCGCTCGTTGTCACTCACCTTTGTCTATTTCGGTAGACATCGCCAAGGAAGTGTTTTATTCGTGGCCGCGAATAGAGCGATCTTTGGTAACCTGAAAGAGGTAGGCCTTTCCTGCTTAAACAAATGTTTTGGCGGACAAAGTAAAGGTAACCTTGAAATCGTACTTTATGCCTGGGGGCATGCAAACCTTTTTGAGTGCAAGCAAGGGGCGGCTATTTATTTTTTAAATTTTTAGGTCCTCCCTTTAAACCTGTAGGTCTAACCCTTTAAACTCGTAGGATTAGTCGTTTCCGAACTTGCATAACGAAAGGATTCGGAGCAAAGCTTTGTGAGATCTAAGCTCCCTAAAAAATAGCATCTTCAATGAGACATTCTTATCATATGACTGGATAAACGAGCAGTTTTAGCACACAGTTCATGCTCGTTAAAAAATAAACGCAAGATCCGAGCAGTTTTAACGCATAGTTCATGCTTGTTAAAAAATAAACATAAGATCGAGCAGTTTTAGCACACAGTTCATGCTCGTTAAAAAATAAACGCAAGATCCGAGCAGTTTTAGCGCATAGTTCATGCTCGTTAAAAAATAAACATAAGATCGAGCAGTTTTAGCACACAGTTCATGCTCGTTAAAAATAAACGCAAGATCCGAGCAGTTTTAGCGCATAGTTCATGCTCGTTAAAAAATAAACATAAGATTGAGCAGTGTTTTTCCGCGTTTAAGCTCGTTAAAAAATGAACTATTCCGGTAAATAACCACTGTGAATGTAATTTATCAGCCATTAAAAGCCTTGGTCGTGTTTGCACCATCACCTCCACTTTTCATTCGGCCGATCGTTCACCTCCATTTGATTGTTTACCCATTTTGAGGAACATCTGCGAAGAGTGATTTCACCTAGCCATCCTTGTGACACTGCCGTGATTGGAAAATTCCAATCTGTACCTGGAATCAGCTGCTAACCCGTTTTATCACTCGTTCCTCAAAAGACGAGTATTCTTTAAGCTCTTTTCATCTGACTCATAAAATATGAAAAGATTGCTGACTTTTGGCCTTCCAGCTCGTTAAAGCGACTGGAAGTGCTATCCCTCCTCTAGATTTTAATCTTTTTGGACCTGAGGGATTATTGCACAAAACGATCGAGCGCTTGTTTTGTTCGGCTCGTTAAAACTATCGAAAACGCATCCCTTCTGTATTGTTTTATACTTTTTCGGACTTAAGGGATTAGATGACGAAAAAGGACTTTCGGAGTTGACTTTACGTACCTTTTCAGACTCTCTAAAAGTGAAAAGGGTCGAGTTGTCTTTGTCGCTAGACTCGTTAAATGCATTAAATAGCGACAAACTTGTCTTTAGACGAGAACGAGTTTCCCTATCGCTAGGCTCGTTAAAACATAGCGATGGGCTTGCCCGAAGGGCAGGTTATAGAACAAGCATATTTTATCCTCCTCAAGCTTGACAAAAATAAAGAGGTACTGGTCAGCAATGACTAGGGGAAAATTGGGAGAAACTAAAGAAAACTTTGATGGTAGCAAGTCGCTCTTGAACATGACACTTTTCCTCCGTACCACAATCGGGTTGGGTTGTTTCATTCACCGGTCACATCACCATGGTCTCGCCATACCATCCGTATTTGGGGTAATGCTACCGATCCATCGCATCAGTGTCGCCATATGTTCAAGAGAAGTCATTCAGAAAAGTCAACCGTGTCCCATCCACTACCGTACATTATCCTTCATCCTTTCATGACCACCACCCTGAATCATATGTCACAGATCGTTTTCACCTCCATCAAAATCATTAGCTCCGTTCCGTGTCATTGATGTGGGATACATCAAGGCCCTCCTTTGACGGATCACTTCTTGTCGACATCAGCTCATTATCCAAGAAGTGGATCTAGGAACAACCCCTTCAGTACTTTGAAGCTTGCATGCCTCAATGGCAAGTTTCTCACTTCCGGCGATAGGTATACATCAATGACCTTCGATCGAAAGATTTTGCATGGTGTTCGACGCCAAGTCCTTTATTCACACCACGTGAATTGCACTGCAGTACCTTGAGGGTCATTATCATTATCGATGATTCCTCTCGCGCTTGTTAACGGTTTACCTCATTGGCCGGTAATCAAGCGATGTCTTTCCATGTTCGACTTCAGAACATTTCTCACATGGATCGACTTGTACTTAGAGTGAAGATCGAACGAGTTTGAAGACCCCGGATCTAGTTTCATCCATCCGGGCTGCGATATATATTCAGGAAAAATAAATACATTGACATGTACATCATTGCAGCAGATAATCATCCTACTCAAAGGATGATAATTTCATTAAAAATTATCGGTCTACCATCAGACGATTGTCTGTTCTATGTACAGAAAAATGAATTTATAAAGCTGAGCATGGGAATGCCCGCCTCAGCTAGATCATGAAAGCAGGATGAAAAATAATGTATTGTATTGTATCTTATTATAGGTCTCCTCCCAGCATTGGATGAACTTCGGACCCTCCTGGATAAAGCATTTCACCCGATAAACGGCCTCATACTTTAGGGGGCAACTGTTATAAACATTTTTGTGCCTTACAGCATTGAGCATGAAATGTCCATAATCTAAGGGATCCAAAGTCCCTAAACATGTTGTTCCTACCCCTAGAGGAACAAGGCTAACAAACCACAGCAATTCACAGAAGTTCTCCACCAGAAACTGCTAAAAAACAAGTCAGTTCAGGATCATGTCAGTGGCTCCACTGGCTATCTACGCTGAATGTCAAAGCCAACACTGGCTACCTGCGCTGAATGTCAAAGCCAACACTGGCTACCTGCGCTGAGCGAGAGTGGACATGTGGCAAGTTCATTCCACAAGGTGTCAAAACCCAGGAAGCTTCCAAAATGACACTTGCCTCAGGGAATTCGACTAGTGATGAGTAAGAGGTTCCAAATCTCCAAGTGGAAGCAAGAACCTCCAAGTGGAATCAAGAACTGACAGAGGGAGAGGACACTAGTCAGATCTCAATCTAACTCATCCTCTCTCCAAACATCTATATATGGATCTCTCCTCCATGAGATCTGGAGGCTGGAATTTTGTTATTGCAAAGAATTGTTGCTGGTTTGAGACTGAGATCATTGGGTGCTTAATGCTTTGAAGGGAGGTGAAGATAGGAATTCCATTTGCTGGGAAGGAGATGCTAGATTGGACCTCTCTGGGTTGTATCTCTTCCTAAACCTTGTTATTCATCAATAAAGCTATCTTGGTTTCTCCTATATACTGATGTATCTTTGATGTATGATTGCATTAGTGTATTTGGTTTATTTCTAATCTTGAATCAATTATGAATGTGAATATCTGTCTTTGAGTAGTGTTCTTCTCTTGTCGCAAGTAGCTGTTCTCTTGTCGCGAGTAGCTGTTCTCTTGTGATCTTGCAGGAATCTATTGAAGCTGGACAAGCAAGAAGGCAAGTAGCTGTGAACTCCCAAAGAGAAGAGAGACCGGATCGAGGGACAAACGGAAGACACCGGTAAGTCTATTTATCTCTCTTCTTTCACATTTCATAAAGGAAGAATACTAGAATAGCTGGCTTTGTTTGTTGCTAAGGCACTGTCACACCTTAGGTGGATAGGATCGTCCTGCATAGGCATTTTTCCCCACAACACCATCTGATAATAGCTCCCCATCATTTTATGTCTCCTTGACCATTCATGACAAAACCCTCCATAACTGCCTTGCTGGACATAGGTGCCAGCCATAATATGATGCCCAAAGCTGTCATGGAAGAGTTAGGCCTTGACATTACCAGACTTTATCATGGCATATTCTCCTTTGATTCAAGAAAGGTGAAATGTCCAGGATTAATCAAAGACTTGGCTATCACCCTAACTCAGCTGCCCATTAAGAGCATGATGATGGATATTGTGGTAGCAGATGTCCCCCCTAAGTTTGGCATGCTACTTTCCATAGGTTGGATTAAGAGGCTGGGTGGAACATTACAAAATGACTTATCTTATGCCAATGTCCTAGTTTTTGGAGGAGAAGGCAGGAGATTGTATAGAGAAACACAGTTGGCCTACATCATTAGTGATGAGAAGAATCCCACAAATCACCCCATCTATGCTGTGGACACTGATTTTGTAGCATGTATTCTCCAAATCAAAGAATCCCAGAGGGCCTTAGTGCAGCTCAAGAAGCCAATAGGCTAGGTCATGGAAGAGCAAGGAAATCAGGTTTGGGATATGCTCGTTGATGGAGCATGTTCAAGGGAAACTGCAGGAGCAAGAGTGGTACTGGTATCTCCAAAGCAAGAAAGCATACATATGTCTTTTAAGCTGACTTTTCAAGTCACTAACAATATAGCAGAGTATGAAGCTCTGATATTGGGCCTGAATGCAGCTAAAGACAGAGGAATCAGAAACATAAAGGTGTTTGGAGACACTGATCTTATCATGTAGCAAGTGAAAAAAGCATTCCAAGCAAGGCACCCAAGGCTGAAAGCATATAGAGATGAGGTATGGAGACTCAAAGATTCTTTAGATAGTTTTTGTATCTCATATATCCCTAAAGTCAAAAATCAACTTGCTGATTCCCTTGCTGTGTCTGCTAGCATGTTTATCCCTCCCATTCCCAGTAGACTCGTTTATGAGGTCCAGGTAAAATATAGACCATCCTTGCTTGATAACGTCCAGCACTGAAAAGTTTTTGAGGATGACGATGAAGTGAATAGGTGTTTGCAAGTCATTGACGAATTCTCTGAAATGCAAATTGACCAAGAGAATGAAGCCTTGGAGGAATGCCCCTAGCCCCAGCTAAAAAATAGAATTGGCCGAGACAACATTGTTCAGCTCCCTAGCAATTATATACCTAAAAACCTAGTTCCCCTGGAGAAGCTGTTTGACCAAAAAATGAGATCAATCTGCAGTCCATAGGCATAACATAAGGAGCCCAGATCATCCAAAGTATATAAATTTGTCCACCCATTTGTCTGCTGCCTAGAGTTCTAAGTATTGCATCTTAATGAAGCAGTTTGCTGATGTCTTTGCCTGAGAATATAATGACCTCAAAACTTATGATAAAAATATCATCCAGCATAAGATCCCCTTGGAAAAAGACACCATTCCTTTCAAGCAGAAACTGAGACCCATTAACCCTCTACTCCTTCCTTTGATTGAAAAAGAAATTAAGAAGTTGTTGGCTGCCAAAATCATAGTTCCTTTGAGATATTCAAAATGGGTAGCCAACCTGGTAGTGGTGAGGAAGAAAAGTGGAGAAATCAAGCTGTGCATTGATTTCAGGAACCTAAAAAAATGCTCTAAGAAAAACAATTATCCTTTTCCCAAGATGGAGCATTTTTTGCCAAAAGTCTCAGGAGCCAAAGTGATGTCTTTCCTGGATGGATTTTCAAGATATAACCAGGTTGTTGTGCATCCAGACGACCAAGAAAAGACTGCTTTCACCACTCCTTGGGGCACTTTCATGTACTCTAATATGCCTTTTGGGTTGATGAATGATGGAGCCACCTTTTAGAGAGCTATGGATATAGCATTTGTAGGAGAGAAGGATAAATTTGTCCTTGTCTACCTAGATGACATAACAGTATTTTCTAGCAGCCATCAAGATCATTTGCAACACTTGAAGAAGGTGTTTCTGAAGTGAAGAAAGTTTGGGATATCAGTAAACCCTAAGAAGTCACAGTTTGCTCTAGAGGAGGGCAAGCTGTTAGGACACCTTGTCTCTGCAGCAGGTGTCAAAATTGACCCAGAAAGAGTGAAAGAAATACAGACCTTGTCTATCCCAAGATCAAAGAAGGACATCCAATCCTTTTTGGGCAAAATAAATTTTGTAAGGAGGTTTATTCCTAATTTTGCAGAACTTGTAAAACACATCACCTCCATGCTAAAAAAGGGGGTTAGAAATCAAATGGACTGATGCAGCGAGAAGATCATTTGAAGCCATAAAAAGAGCCATTATGGAAGCTCCCACTTTGATTAGCCCAGACTATAGCAAGGAGTTCCATATATTTTCGTTTGCCTTAGGTGACACCCTTGCAACAGTTTTGTTGCAGAAAGATGATGAAGGTTCAGAGCATCCAGTGGCATTCTTCAGCAAGACATTAAGGGATGTTGAAGTAAGGTATGATATCATAGAAAAACAGGGTTATGCTCTTATCAAATCCTTAAAATCTTTCAGAATATACATTCTGCACTCCAAGGTAATTGCATATGTGCCCTCTGCTTCAGTAAAAGATGTCCTAACGCAACCAGATGTTGATGGAAGAAGGGCTAAATGGATTGCAAAAATGATTGAATTCAACATAGAGCTGAAGCCCACCAAGCTTGTCAGAGGTTAGGGCCTTGCCAAACTGATGGCTGAAGAAAATTGCAGGATGCTAGACATAAATCTTATAAGCACAATTTCAGAAGATGGACAGATAGAAGAAATAGTTGCACCAGGGCAGAACCAGTCATTGGCAGAAAATCTAGCTTCTTGTGAATGGTATTCTACAATAGCTCAATTTTTACTGAAGCTAGAAGTCCCTTTAGGCCTAAGTTCAAGCCAAGCTAGGACTATTAAGCTCAGAGCAGCCAAGTATTGCATTCATGAAAACTTGCTATATTGGAGGGACCCATCTAGAATCCTTTTAAGGTGTCTGGACAAAGAACAATCCATGGAGGTCATGCATCAGTTTCATTCCAACATCTGTGGAGGACATCACTACTAGAAAACCACAGCCCACAAGGTCCTTAGAGCCGGTATTATTGGCCCACCTTGTTTTCTGATGTCTTTTCATTTGTTAAATCTTGTGATAGGTGCCATAGGTTTGAAGGAAAACAACAATTGAAATCCCTGCCCTTAAAGCCAATACATGCCAATGGTCCTTTTCAGCGGTGGGGTTTGGATTTCATAGGAGAAATTAATCCACATTCCAATGGCCAGCACATATGGATCTTAGTAGCCATTGACTACTTCACTAAGTTGATTGAGGCCATCCCCACTAGGAAAGTTGATCATCATGTGGTCATAAAGTTCTTGATAGAGAATATCTTCACCAGGCTTGGTTGTCCACATAAATTAGTTACAGATAATGCAGCAGCCTTCAGGGCAAAAGAGTTGGTGGACATGTGTGACTCAATGGGCATTAAGCTAGCTCATTTCACCTCATATTACCCTCAAGATAATGGTCTGGCAGAATCTTCCAACAAGAGTCTGATAAGGATAATTAAAAAGTTGTTTGAAGACAAAAAAAGGAACTAGGATTCCAAGCTCAAGTATGCATTGTGGGCTCACAGGGTGACCACCAAGAAATCCACAGGGAATTCCCCATTCAAGCTGGTATATGGCACTTATGCCATATTCCTAATTCAGTTAATACTCCCTGCGGCTAAGTTCTTGCAAGAAGAGCAGAATGAGGAAGAGGACATGGCAAAAAGGATTACTGACTTGGTAAAAGTACATCAGATCCGGGATCAGCTGGTTGAGAAGTCTATAGCACATGAAAAAAAATCAAGGAAGATTTTGACAAGAAGGCAAAGACAAATGGTTTTCAAGTTGGAGACTTTGTTCTTAAGTGGGATGCACTGAAGGAGAAGAAAGGCAACCATGGAAAGTTTGATGCTCTGTGGACCGGACCTTTTGTCATCGCTCAGATCCAGGGGAACAATACTTTCATGCTGCAAAGTATGGAAGGAGAGACAGTTTTTGATGGCCCAGTTAATGGGCGATTTTTGAAAATTTATGTTGTTTAAGGTCTTCAGGCCTTAATGTTGTAAATATGTTGTTTTATCAGGTTTTAGCTTAGATTTAATTAGACTCCATGCCCAATGGAATGCTAGGAAATTTTTTTGATCAGGTTTTTGTAGGAAAGGCAATGATCTACAACTCTTGAGACCTCACAAGGAGGATCCCATCCCCAGAAGGAGCCAGTGTTAGCTTTTCTATATAACTATGGTTTTTGAAGGTCAGAGATAAGCTTGGTTGGATTGATCGTGCTCAAAGGAAAAGCCCATAGCAGTCATTTTCCCCTTTTTCCTCTACTCCACTTATTCTCCTTTACCTTCGTTCCCTCTGTTTTTCCTCTAAACCTGATATAAACCCCTTTTACTTTAAGCCCCGAGCGAAAAGGCCTAAAACCACCATAGAACCTCATCCTTATAACCCCGCGCGCTCATAAACCCCTTTCTTAATCTCAGTCATTGATTTCCTCCCACCAATCCAACGACTCCCGTCGCGCTCAATAAAGTAACCTGCATTATCAAATCTCCACCATCAGATCATCTCCGCCGAGATCTAATGGCCTTCACACTTATCACGCTCGCAACTCACCCAAACGTTAGCACGCGCTGAGAGTGGTTTTTCTCTCTCATTCCCTACTATGTGTCGTCTTCTAAGTGGAATCACTTGATCTTGTCCTTTTACCACTTGATGCCTGAAGGTGGTGCGATCAATACCGTTTACCGCCTAACCTATCCACCCACCCGTTAAACTCCCGCGAAACTTCATTGCCTGATCACTGTTCGATCTGTCCGCCCAAGATCCAACAACCCTCGTTCATCTCGCTCCCACCTCGTCCGATACCCTCCGCCAAGCCATCTCCGCCATCTATTCTCCTGATCCGACGGTCATCCTCCCCTATCATCTCGACCGTCCATTCACCCATGCACTCCACGTCCCCTGACCACTCCGCTTGCCCGAAGAAGGAAGATGACCCGCTCACCATTACTAGTCACTGTCAGACTTTCAACAACCATATTAAACAAATAGGATGGCAAAGGGAGAAAAGGACAAAGCACGACTGTTGTAGGGAAAAGTATCCAATACGGAATGCCCCTATCCCACTCTAAGGGTGATAGTACCTCAGCAACAAAGAAGACAAAACTATCTAAGTATTCTTCCTTATGAAATGTAAATAGAGGAGAAAGATGCAACCAACCAATGTCTTCCGCTAGTTTGCTGATCCAATCTCACTCCTTCTGCTTGCTCCCCCGGCTGCTTGCTCCTTCACTGGCCCAGCTACACCAAGTTCCTGCAAAATGGCAAGAGAGGGAAACTACAAGAAGCATACATTCATAACTAGTTTAAGGATTAGAATAAACTAAATATGCAAGTAAAGCAAAACATCATTGAGATACATGCATATAGAAGAAACTCAAATGGCTTTATTGATGAAGAAGTAAAGTTCAGGAAGTGATACAACCATATGAGGCCCAATCCAGCATCACCTTCCCAGCAGAAAGGAATCTCCTCTTCACCTCCTTGAAAGCAAATCACCCAATAGTTCTAATCTCAAACCAACAACAATTCTTTGCAAATACCAAATTCCAGCCTCCCTGATCTCATGGAGGAGAGATCTATATATAGGAGTTTTGGAGAGAGGATGAGTCAGCTTGAGGCTGGTATGAAACTGACTAGTGTCCTCTCCCACTTTCAGTTCTTGAGTCCACTTGGAGGTTCTTGCTTCCACTTGGAGATTTGGAACCTCTTACTCATCACCAGTCGAATTCCTTGATGCAAGTGTCATTTTGGAAGCTTCCTGGGCATTGACACCTTGAAGAATGAACCTGCCACTTGTCCAAACTCGCTCAGCGCAGGTAGCCTTTGTTGGAGTTGACATTCAACGCAGGTAGACAGTGGAGCAGTTGACATTCAGCGCAGATGCTCAGTGGAGCAGTTGACATGATCCAGAATTAGCTTGTTTTTGAGTGTTTTCAGGTGGAGAACTTCTGTGAACTGCTGTGGTTAGTTGGCCTTGTTCCTCTAGGGGTAGGAACAACATGTTTAGGGACTTTGGATCCCTTGATTATGGACATTTCATGCTCAGTGATGCAAGGCACAAAAATGTCTATAACAGTTGCCCCCTAAAGTATGAGGCCGTTTATCGGGTGAAATGCTTTACCAGGAGGATCCGAAGTTCATCCAATCGCTGGGAGGAGACCTGTAATAAGATACAATACAATACATTATGATTCATACTGCTTTCATGATCTAGCTGAGGCGGGCATTCCCATGCTCAGCTTTATAAATTCATTTTTGTACATAGAACAGACGATCGTCTGATGGTAGACTGATAATTTTGGTGAAATTATCATCCTTTGAGTAGGATGATCATCTGCTGCAATGATGTACATGTTAAAATGTCTTTATCTTTCCTGAATATATATCGCAGCCCGGATGGCTGAAACTAGATCCGGGGTCTTCAAACTCGTTCGATCTTCACTCTAAGTACAAGTCGATCCATGTGAGAATTGTTTTGAAGTCGAACATGGAAAGACATCGCTTGATTACCGGTCAATGATGAAAACCGTTAACAAGCGCGAGAGGAATCACCAATAATGAAAATGACCCTCAAGGTACTGCAGTACAATTCACGTGGTGTGAATAAAGGACTTGGCGTCGAACACCACGCAAAATCTCCTGGTCGAAGGTCATTGATGTATACCTGTCGTCGGAAGTGAGAAACTTGCCATTGAGGCATGCAAGCTTCAAAGTACTGAGGGGGGTGTTCCTAGATCAACTTCTTGGATAATGAGCTGATGTCGACAAGAAGCGATCCGTCAAAGGAGGGCCTTAATGAGTCCCACATCAGTGACACAGAACTGAGCTAATGATTTTGATGAAGGTGAAAACAATCTGTGATGTATGATTTAGGGTGGCGGTCATGAAAGGATGAAGGATAATGTATGGCAGTGGATGGGACACGGTTGACTCTTTCTGAACGACTTCTCTTGAACATATGGCGACACTGATGCGATGGATTGGTAGCATTACTCCAATTATGGATGGTATGGCGAGACCATGGTGATGTGACCGGTGAATGAAACAACCCAACCCAATTGTGGTACGGAGGAAAAGTGTCATGTTCAAGAGCGACTTGCTACCATCAAAGCTTTCTTTGAGTTTCTCCCAATTTTTCCCCAGTCATTGCTGACCAGTACCTCTTTATTTTTGTCAAGCTTGAGGAGGATAACATATGCTTGTTCTATAACCTGCCCTTCGGGCAAGCCCATCGCTATGTTTTAACGAGCCTAGCGATAGGGAAACTCGTTCTCGTCTAAAGACAAGTTTGTCGCTATTTAGTGATTTTAACGAGTCTAACGACAAGGATAACTCGGTCCTTTTATTTTTTAGAGAGTTTGAAAAGGTACGTAAAGTCGACTCCAAGGTTCCTTTTTTGTCATCTAATCCCTTAAGTCCGAAAAAGTATAAAACGATACAGAAGGGATGAATTTTCGATAGTTTTAACGAGCCGAACTAAACAAGCGCTCGATCTTTTTGTGCAATAATCCCTCAGGTCCAAAAAGATTAAAATCTAGAGGAGGGATAGCTCTTTCGGTCACTTTAACGAGCTGGAAGGCCAAAACTCGGCAAACTTTTCATATTTTACGAGTCAGATGAAAAGAGCTCAAATAAGACTCGTATTTTGAGGAACGAGTGATGAACAGGGTTAGCAGCTGATTCCAGGTACAGGTTGGAATTTTCCAATCACAGCAGTGTCACAAGGATGGCTAGGTGAAATCACTCTTCGCAGCTATTCCTCAAAATAGGTAAACAATCAAATGGAGGTGAACGATCGGCCAAATGAAAAGTGGAGGTGACGGTGCAAACACGACCAAGGCTTTTATGGCTGATGAATTTACGATCAAAATGGTTATTTACCGGTTCATTTTTTCTGGATGAGCTTGAACTCTAGGGGAAAGCTTTCTCACAGTTGCGTTTATTTTTTTATGAGCATGAACTTGTGCTTAAACTGCTCAATCTTATGTTTATTTTTTAACGAGCATGAACTATGTGCTAAAACTGCTCGGTTATACCAGTCATAAGATAAGAATGTCTCCTTGGAGATCGCTATTTTTTATGGAGCTTCATCTCACCACGCTTTGCTCTGGATCCTTTCGTTATGCAAGTTCGGAAACGGCTAATCCTACGAGTTTAAAGGGTTAGACCTACAGGTTTAAAGGGAGGACCTAAAAATTTAAAAAATAAATAGTCGCCCCTTGCTTGCATTTCAAAAGGTTTGCATGCCCCCAGGTATAAAATACAATTTCAAGGTTACCTCTCCTGCTTCTCACATCTGCTTTTCTTTGGATGTTCACAGCTACTTGTCGTCTTGCTAGTCTAGCTTTAACGGATCTATACGAGATCACAAGAGAACAGCTACTTGTTTTCTCGCTAGTCCAATTTTCAATATATTCTTTGCAAGATCGCAAGAGAACAGCTACTTGCGACAAGAGAATAGCTACTTGCGACAAGAGAAGAACACTACTCAAAGACAAAACATTTGTTTTACTAAGAGAGGTTACCTCTTTCAGGTTACCCAAAGATTGTCTCGTTAATCTTTCAAACAAAACATTTCTTCGGCAATGCCTACCGAAATAGACAAAGGTGAGTGACCCTGTTCCGTCAAACACATAACTTTGACAAAAGAATCTTATTCTAGAACAACCCCTCTTCCTAGACGGATGGGGTACGGACTAGTCATATTCTCCCGCGGAAACCTACCTTATACCTAAGGTTTTCTCTGCCCGAAGCAGACCAGGATGCATGCCCCCTGGGTTCCAGTCATATCTTTCCGAATCACTCGCACTCATCGGGAAGAAGGACCGGGGGTGGAGACATTTCTTGAGTGAATAGACCATTTAGGGTTGGTATATGACTATTTGCGATGCGTGATCCTGGAAATGAAAGTTGATCGACGAGCTTGACCATTCTTCCTTCGTGTGGAAAACACATTACTCTAAAGAGTGAGGAGACTATTGCTCCCATGCAATATATATAGTCTCGTCCAAGGAGTAGGTTATAATCCAAGGGTCCTTGAATGACCATCACGTTCATTTGAACGACCTTCCCTTTCAATGTAATAGGCACATTGGGGAGGATCCCTAAAGGTCGACTGGTTCCTTTATCAATGCCTGATAGATTTCTCATCTCAGGCAAAAGTGCTGGGGAACCCAGTGCTTTCCAAGCAATAGAGGAAAGGATACTCACAGATGCCCCTTCATCAATGATAGTGCCAGCCATCACCATTCTATATATTTGGACTATAATTCTGAATGGTATACTGGCTGGCAACCGGGGTCTGGCTAGTTGGTTCCAGTCAAAGGACACAACCAGGTTGCTTGGTGGTGGGACCGAATATACGGCCGGATATGACCCCGACGAAGTTCCTTCCTGTGATAAAGGAATGGGCGCATTGCCCTGATGCTCGTCAGAATCTGTGTTGATGAAAAGAATCTGGATGGTGTCATCCTTATTCTCTTCAGTGACGGTGTCATTTGAAGATGAATCCTCAGTGACGGTGTCATTTGAAGATGAATCCTCTGAAGGCAAAACCGGGTCAACTGCCATTTCGACCTTTGGACTTTCGTCCGGTTTGGATTTAGTAGGTTCATTTTCAATGACTGACGCTTCAGCTGACCACTTGAGCGGGCCAGTTGTGTTCTCAACTAGCGAGGGACTTGGCAAGAGTTTTTGATATCCAGGAGGAAGTTGCGCTCGTAAAATCGGGCGGTCTTCCAGAACTCTTTTTGCCTCGTCTAAGAAGGGACAACGGTGGATGGCGTGATCGCCTTCACACAGTCTGCAGGGAAACTTAGCTTTCCCACTTTGTCCTGGGGCTTCACTCCCACTAGTTGACGGTGAGCAATCGACATGGCTATCAGAGGTCGATGCTACCGAATTGTGCGAACGAGGAGACCAGTCCCTTAGTATCCGGGGAATACAGGGACAATCTCTATGGAAGTGGTCTCCTCTACATATGACACATGGCGATTTAGGACCGGTCAGTGCTGTGTGTGGATTTTTGTCAGATGTCTTTTGCTTGCCCCCAGTCGCCTTTGGCTCCTTCTTCTTCTTCTCTCTCTTCTTCTTCTCCTTCTTCTCTTTGGGAGCTTGGCTTTTACCGGCTCTACCTTGCGAGGAGGAAGGAGGGGAGGAAGAGTTATAAGAAGTAGAAGGCTGGTGGGCAGCTCTAGACTGATCTGACTGTTGACTCGACTGTTCAGGAACCGTGGTGTTCTGAACTACGTTGGTTGAGAAGAGCCAGACTGGGGGCGCACCAACATCTCCCCAAGAGGAGAAAGGACTAGGATTTCCAGCATGGGGAATTCCTTGGTTGGTGTGTTCCATTTTCTCAACCTAAAGATCAACGCAGGAATAGGAGGTGATTATGTTCCGTTTAAAATAAATTTTTAATGACGCTTTAGACACAACTTGCTTTTTCACTTTTAAAGAGTCGAGAAAAAGCTAAAGATGACTTTAGTCTCCTTCGATGTTTTAACGAGCCCGAAGTGACAAATGCTCGGGTGGACTTTTTCTGTTATAGAGTCTGAAAAAGGCCAAAAGAAACTGCTTTGGAGTTCTAGGCAGAGGGTGTGCCAAACTTTTCGCAAAACCACAGAATACGTTTTACGGTACGGGTGGTCGATCTTCATGAATGCTGTGTTCACTGCATTGCGATCAGTAGGGCGGCCGACACGGCTTCCTATGGATAAAGGCTTTATTCCTATAGGGGTCTCCCAATATATACACGACGGTACGTGGGAGCACAAGTCCGTATTGATACTTATCGCTTCACTGTGGAGGAATCACCCAACCACTCAACGGTAAGATATCACGTTTAACGACGCCGGAACACGTCTCTAGCTTAGACCTCTATGTGTTTGCGTTATGTTTCAAAGCGTTGTTATGTTCATTCAATTTATTTTAGGTTGATCTTGTTTAGAAGTTTGCCTTTATGGATCACCACGAGATGTATGGTACAACTCCTAAATGCAGTCTAAAGATGATAAGCAAGCTTTTTCTATCTTTTCAACTTATGAAAATCCTAACTACTGAGGGAAAAGAAAGACATCATCTTTTCACACAGAGCATAGAGCACACACTAATGCACTTTTCCTAAATCAACATGCAAGATGTCAAAATGAAAATGCACAATGCAGGTATTTCTTTTCTCTTTCTTAATATTGATGTTTATATAAAGAAAGTTGTTGTACAACTTTGAATTCGATTTCAAGTGAAAACATAAACAAGCTTTTAGTCCAAAATCAAAAGACACCTTATGATTTACTTGCTTCGACACTAGAAATGCATAAATTCAAACCATATGATGAAAGTAAAAGCTCAATCAGCTGTGAACAGCAAACAAACTTACTCCTAAGATCAAAACGACACTTATGACAGGTCTAGATCTAAGAGGCCACAGCAAGACTAGTTCACTTTCGTAATGGGAAACTGCAAATGATGTAAGAAATACACAAAGAACAAATACAGTTTCTTTATACAACCGAGGCAGAATAGAGGCAAAGAAAGGTGGTTTCAGATAAGAACACTGACTGATAACAGGCTGCAAAAACAGGGATCAAAACAGGGCAACAGAAAGCAGAGAACCCCAGCTGCACAAGGCTAAACTGGTTCAGCGCAACCTCAACACTGTGAGTTTGACATTCAGCGCAGGTAGCCTTCACGGGACCTGCGTTGAAATGCAGACTGCCTTCACAGCAGTTGCGCTGAAGGAGAAACTCTCGTCCCTCCTGGGTTCCGGGTCACAGATTGCTCAAAAATCAACAGTTTTTGGCCAAATCAAAGCTATCAATCAGGTATAAACTAAAAGATGATTCAAAGGAGGATGAAGATCTATCACTAAGAGCTGTTAGAGCACTTGTGGATCAGCTTTTCAAATCATAAACAAGCCCAGTGCATGGACAAGAGTAGCTGCTCTCTACTTTGCATTCGATAGAGACAAATGCAGTTCGATTCGGCACTCTATAAGTTTATGAAATGAATAGCAAAAACACAACTAAACCAACAAGATACGATCCCCAGCGGAGTCGCCAGTTTGTTGTAGGGAAAAGTATCCAATACGGAATGCCCCTATCCCACTCTAAGGGTGATAGTACCTCAGCAACAAAGAAGACAAAACTATCTAAGTATTCTTCCTTATGAAATGTAAATAGAGGAGAAGGATGCAACCAACCGATGTCTTCCGCTAGTTTGCTGATCCAATCTCACTCCTTCTGCTTGCTCCCCCGACTGCTTGCTCCTTCACTGGCCCAGCTACACCAAGTTCCTGTAAAATGACAAGAGAGGGAAACTACAAGAAGCATACATTCATAACTAGTTTAAGGATTAGAATAAACTAAATATGCAAGTAAAGCAAAACATCATTGAGATACATGCATATAGAAGAAACTCAAATGGCTTTATTGATGAAGAAGTAAAGTTCAGGAAGTGATACAACCATATGAGGCCCAATCCAGCATCACCTTCCTAGTAGAAAGGAATCTCCTCTTCACCTCCTTGAAAGCAAATCACCCAATAGTTCTAATCTCAAACCAACAGCAATTCTTTGCAAATACCAAATTCCAGCCTCCCTGATCTCATGTAGGAGAGATCTATATATAGGAGTTTTGGAGAGAGGATGAGTCAGCTTGAGGCTGGTATGAAACTGACTAGTGTCCTCTCCCACTTTCAGTTCTTGAGTCCACTTGGAGGTTCTCGCTTCCACTTGGAGATTTGGAACCTCTTACTCATCACCAGTCGAATTCCTTGATGCAAGTGTCATTTTGGAAGCTTCCTGGGCATTGACACCTTGAAGAATGAACCTGCCACTTGTCCAAACTCACTCAGCGCAGGTAGCCTTTGTTGGAGTTGACATTCAATGCAGGTAGACAGTGGAGCAGTTGACATTCAGCGCAGATGCTTAGTGGAGCAGTTGACATGATCCTGAATTAGCTTGTTTTTGAGTGTTTTCAGGTGGAGAACTTCTGTGAACTGCTATGGTTAGTTGGCCTTGTTCCTCTAGGGGTAGGAACAACATGTTTAGGGACTTTGGATCCCTTGATTATGGACATTTCATGCTCAGTGATGCAAGGCACAAAAATGTCTATAACAACGACCCAGCCACTGAATTTATCAATTATGGAACCCCACTAGTACGAGCACTCCAACTGCCTAGGAGGATAGCAGATCACCTGAGCAGATCGGATTCATCCACTGCAGCAAAAAATCACAGTCAGAGACTCCATCAGGCAGTTAAATGTAGTTGGTGGTCAATTATGACCCCTCCATACCTTGAATGGCCAAGTGCCCTTGTAATGTAAATCTATAAATACCCAAAAGAAAGATGTAATCAGGGTTGATGGTTGGCATTTTGATGTAAGGTTCAACTTCTGGAGACTGTAGATATTTTGTCACTTGCAGCGTCTCATCTTCATTTTCAGCTAATATAAGCTTCTTTTGCTATTAAATGCTCACTTTCCATTTTCCTCTGTTCTATGTTGTGCCTGATATGCTATGTTCTTGAGCTCTTGATGTTTAGCATTAGAATAGTTGTCATCCTATCTCTGTGTTAAAATCTTGTGTGCATCATTGAATAGGTGGTTCAGGTTTCTTTCTATCTAATGCAGGAGAGCTATCATCCCATCTTTACATTAGTAGACTAGATTTGCAGACTTCTTTACTGGTTACAACCGACCATCACATGGTCTTGTGCATCTGTTGGTGTGGTCAATATTCTCCATATTCACCCAATCTTTAAACTGTGAGTAGTTGGTGGTCTAAAGCCTTATAGTATGGGGGTGTTCATGCATGTCTGGAGTGAAACAAAGTAGAAGTGGTTATCTGGCTTGGACAAACATCATTCCTTCCATTCATCCATTGCAACAATAAGTTGAATTTATATGTTACCAGGCATCTTCGAGATACAACCTAGGAGAGTTTCTTGGAATCCTAACACTACCAAAGAAGCCTTAGTCAAGTATTAGCTTGAAGAAGAGGTAAAAAATTCCAGTTTGTCTTCAAAATTCTCTAAGAACATTTATGTTTGTTCTTTTGAAAAACATACCAAAGGCATAGGGTCCAAGTTAATGTCTAAAATGGGCTATGAAGGAAAAGGATTGGGAAAATATGCACATGGTATTGTTGAACCAATAATAGTTGAGGAAAGGCCTAAGTATTTGGGTCTTGGCTATGGACAATCTTATGGAGAAAGTTCCAAAGCTACCATGGAGACAATTGAAATAGTTCCAAAAAAGAGTTTCATTTCAGGTCTTCTACCTCAAGAGTGTAAAGATTGTATTCATGCGGAATGCAATAGCTTGAAACATCATTTGCAGGAAGAATGTGTTCATAAGCATACACTTGAACCAGAGATTTGTGGAAACTCTAAAAGCCTTGAAGAGATTGATGGTGTTCCAAAGGGAGGCACTTCTTCATTTGATTCACCTCCTCATGAAGGTAATAAAGGTGAAAAAGAAAGGTATAAATTTGGTTCTAATCATATTCCTTTTGATTATGTTAAGCATGATAAATTTCCATATAAGCATTGGAAAAGCATTGCATGTTCCTTTTTTGGTTTCGATAACCATAATGTTTCTAGATGTTGGAATAAGATGGCCACATGCAGGAAACTTTGGAAGGAAAAGAAGCAAGAAGCCAAAGGTCCATTGGACAAGGCAAATCATGCTATTGAGGAGATGCACATGTGTTGCACTTACTGCCATAAGCAAGGACATATTACTGAAAGGTGTTGGACTTTGAATCCAACGATGCTTCCACGAAACTTGAAGAAGGTGGAAAGAGAGAATGGTAGGAATGGAAAGAAAGATTCCATAAATGATGTGTTTCAAGATGATTCACATGTTGCTGTTGATGTGCAGACAAAGGAAGGACCTTTGAAATGGATTGGTAAGAAATGGTTAGAGTTCTTATCCAATTAAAGTTTCATATATTTTGATGCGAATAGAAATGTATCACATCTATTTGCATTTCTTTGTTAATGAGATGCAAGTTGCAAGATTCTACCAAGAAGGTGAATGGAAAAATTGAGTAGGAGACTCACTTTATTGCTGCAACATTATATTTATTTCAGTTCATAAGTACAGTGTGCTTAAGCGAAAGTTGAAAGATGAAATGCATGCATAAGCACGATATGCATGACCACAGGGATGTTGATGTTTTCCTTGTATTTGAACATGTATGTGTAATTAACTTGAAGGGTGGATTTCTTTGTTTTTAAATATGCATGTAATGTAATATTGACTTGGAAAAAGTTGATTTTGTCTCCAGCATGGAGATAATGATGAAGTGTTTCATCTTTGGAAAAAAAGAATCCTACAGTTCTTTTTCTACATACTTGACTGGAAGGGTCAATTGTCTTAAAGGCATGTTTTGTTGGCTTGTTATCTAGTCAATCATTTGTGTGCAGATGTAAACACATGGAGGTGTTCACAAGATGTGAAATTTGTTTCTTTTTATGAAGCAAGAGTTTAGGCCATCCAGTTGTTCTCTGTAATTCTGTTGTTGTTAACGGTTGTTGTTGACAATATGTCAAACAGATACAAATGTAAATTTTTGTGAAGAAGATGTAACTTCACATTTATTTGAGCCACCTTGGATCAATGATCAATGAAGAGAAGTTCAAACTACCTTTTGTAACCTTCTCAGCAGGATTTTTGCAAGAAGTCAAGGAGGAAGATAGTTCTTCCCAAGAGGACCAGCACATCCAGGAAGGAAAGTGTTCAAAGGCTTTGGTTCAGGGGCACTATGCAAGGCAAGTGTATGGAGGTTGAAAGAGTAGGGTGACGTAGTCACAGTTACTGTTCAGATCAGTATATCAGCCTTTTGGAGTCCAAAAGCTTATTAGTGGGCAAGCGTTATCCAAAATGGATCTAGTATAGACTCTAAGTCTAAAAATATTCCTCACAGAGGAAAATGAAAGTCAAAGGATGCTCTATGAAATAGTCTCATTGCATAGATCTCTTCATTCTAAATCTAAGGCAATTTTAATGGACCAAAACGGACTCCGGATGAAGGAGTTATTGTAAAAAGAAGATTGCCCATTATCCTTAGAAAAGGAGGAAATTTCTTATAAAAATGAACTAAAAGGCTGTTTAAGGGAAATCGCATTGGAAGAGGTTAAAGGGAGGACTTAAGCGGAGATGAAAGGACTCCCCAATTGAGACCTCCAACATATCGCATCGGAGGTAGGCCTTCATGCTATGTCAGAGCCCTAGACAGAGCGACTTGCGATCGCGGTGAGTTAGATTGGGATCGCAACAAATACAAAAGGCCCTTTATACATGCGACAAGCAACTTGCGATAGTGCGATGAGCGATGACGCAATCGTATCCTGACCATTGGATCGCAAGCTTGATCGGATAGTGGAGATTTAATGGGGAATATCGCATCATTGTTGTGTTAAGTCCATGGACTTGGACCTCCCGCCTGTGCGATTGTGATTTGGCATGACAAGAAGGACCCAATGGGTTTATAGGTGCGATTGTATATATTTGAGTTTCAAAAGGAGGGCAGTAAACGATATTTCGGACGGGCTTCAGACAGTAAGTGGTATTTGAAGGGCTTCACCCGATTCGATACACCAGCCGACACGTAGCATGTCGTAGGAGAGAGAGAACTGCTTTTTTAGGCGGGTAATCTCCGTGCAAGTGGGCCACCCAAAATGATCGTTAGCTATTGATTATCAATCACTGATCAGATGGTGGATGATGAACGAGCTGTTTTGTGAACTTGAAAGGATTATAGGGGTGATTGGATGTTATTTGAGTCCCGCCTAAAGGCTCATGATGTGTTTTTCGTGAGTTTTCCTGTGTGTTTCCATTATGCTGCCATTTTCGAAATGTAGGCAGAAGAATGGTTGACTGTGTCATTCCCATTGGAAGCAGTGCATCACACTTGTGCCATGCTATAAGCATGCGTTTATGTAACAGGAATGCGTTATGCAGCACGCAGAGCCAAAGGGCCAGACGCAGAGCCATAGGGCCAGAGAACCAGAGGGCCGAACGTGGATCCATAAAGGAATGATTCCTCATTATTTCACACAAAGGAACGGATCAAAGCCACAAAGTCAGAGGATCCTTCAAAGGCTAGAGAACCAAGCGAAGAAGGGGGGTTCCATTTAGAAGTTTTCCCTTGAGAGAGCAAGTTTCCCTTCAGGGAGCTCATAGCGAGAGTGAGAGCTAAGAGTCGAAAGCCAGGAGCCGAGAGCTAGAGTCGAGAGCCAAGAGCCGAGAGCCAGAGCCGAGAGCCAAGATTTGAGAGCAAGAGCCAAGAGCGAGAGCCAAGAGCCAAGAGTCAAGAGCCAAGAGCTGAGAGCAAGAGTCGAGAGCCAGAGCCGAGAGCCAAGAGCTGAGATCCGAGAGCCGAGAGCTAGAGAGCCAAATAGCCAGGGATAAAGATGGCATTCTAAGCCCATGGGTTCAGTTGTAAACCTATGGATTTGAGTGTTGAACTTGTAAAATAATTTAAGCCATAATCCCAAAGAGTCTAGTTGAGTTGACTAGATCTCACAGAGACGTAGCCCAAGAGGTTTGGGTGAACTCCTAACTATATTGCTGTTATGTGTGTTGGTTATTATTTGCATTATTTGTTGTTATATGTTTTTATATCAGTTTAAGCAAATCAACTTAAAGCACTTAACAGTTAAAGGAAAACACAAGCATACACCTACTTCAAGTTCTTTTAATTCTGCATTTGTCAATATAAGCCTAGATCTTGGGAATATATAAGCTTTGGAGTGGGAGAGGTTCTTGTAAGCATGATAAGAATCCTTTAGGTCCCCATTTTAGATCAGGGACTTAAGAAGAGGTCAAATATCAAAACACAAGGGAGAAGACTGCAAATCAAAAGTAAAAGATGAGCTATCAGAGGCCCAGAAGTCATCATGCTCTCTCTCTTCCCCCCTTGTGACATGTGGAAATGATAGATAGGCTCCTAAATATCTTATCAAACCTCGGGACCTTGGAATAAATTTACTGTTAAAGAGTGTGTAGCATCTGTGTGGATCGCCACTCATTCCCGCCTTGCCACTTTCCAGAAGTAGTCCAAAGGGGGAAAATGCTCAGAAAACAAACCTCTCTGGCCCTCTGGAGCTGAATAGTAAACCTTTGATCCAACAGTGGATAGTAATTATGGGGGGGTTGAAGAGATGTTTGTCCTACCATTGTTCCACATCTAGAACGAGGTGGGGACCATGCTAGCTGATGGGTTTTCACTCGTCGATGCTATGATTTGTGAGAAAGGTGAAGTTTAAAGTTTGTAAGAATAACCCATGTCCTCCCCCTCTGATGAGCCTCATAAATGCGTAATTATATGGGCTCATTTTACCTCCTAACCTAGTCAAATCAACCATTCTCTTAGCTTATTGTATGATTTTCTGATTATATTTATGCTTATAGAGTAAGTTGAATTAGTTATTGTGCCATGTGGTCTAACATGTGTTTAATGCAGATTATTGATGGATTTCGAGGTCAAAGTCAAGGATCTAGTGGACAAATGGCAGCAATAACTCGAAGTGGACAAAGGAGATGAATTATAGGAGGGAATACCCCTCATTTATTACTACTCACTTCGAATTCCCCTTCATTTAGCTCGGAGTACAAGCAACTGAATCATGCACTAGAAGGCAGCCGAGCAAGTGGAGGATGACTGATGATTATCTCGAGTTTTGGGAGCCAAGCCTCCCTGATTTTAAGGAAGTTGTTGGTAGCTTCATTTGTATAAGTAGAGAGGCCTAGGGCCTCACTAGGGTCAGATTTTTTCTTATGTAAACTCTGCTCAAATTTCGAGCTTATTATTTTTGTGATAGTTTCATGTAATTTTGCTATTGTTTTGAAAATAAAGATGAAATCCTTTTTGAGCTAGCACTAAGTTACCTTAGAGGGCTGAAGGTCTTGGGTTAGGGCCTAATCCAAGTAGCCAAGCTCTTCTTTACTTGTATTTGTATGCCTTGTTTCAGTTTGTAGATTAGTTTGTTGTTAGATGTATTTCTCTTATGGTTAAGAATAGGTTGCTTTTGATGATTTAGTAGTTTGCTTCCATTTTTTATTTCTATAGCAGGTTAAGCAGTGATAAAGAGAAGATTCAAAAGGCTAGCAATAGTGCCTTGACCTCTCTTCCTCCCTCTGGGACCATGATTTGAGGCAAAGACTCTCTTGTTGCCCCAAAAACACAAATTTTCCTCCTTCATAAGACTTCTAATGTTTGCAGCTTTTTAATAGTCCAGTTTTGCTTTTATTTAGATCTTCTTCATCATGCTCACTTCCTGATTTGTAATAGTCTTCTTTCATGCTTTCCTTTCCTACAACATTTCTCAGCATTTCCTTTCATAGATCATAGTTTAGACCATTTTTATGCAAAACTCTGTTTTTCCTAAATGCATTCATTTCATTTGTTGCTTGATTTCCTTGGTTGGCTGTTAGTTTCTATGTAGTAGATCTCTTCTAGTAGTAGGCCAGATTATCAGCAATCACATCCTCCACCTGGTCCATGCCCTATAGGTCTCCCAAATCTCACCTTAATTCTGCCCTAGTTTCCTCCATTTTTCCATAGAACTTTTCCTCTCTCCTGGTGATTCATGATAGACCTTAGGCACCCTAACACTTCATTCCAACCTTCATCCACCTTTTTCACCCACTCTCACACCCTAGAAATAGTGAAAACTACTCTCAGCCTTCTCCTGTAAGCCTCTTGTAGTTTCCCTGTTTTCCTCCTGTAGATTTCCTGTGTCCTCCTATAGATTTTCCTGTAGGATTTCTTTTGAAGGCTGAGTGTGGGAAAATCCTCCAGAATGCCACCTGAGACCTCCGAGGAACCAGCCACACCATCCTACATCCTCTCAAGTCCCAAAACCACCCTTCAAAGCCACCTATTCGCTGCTACACTCACACACAATAAATTACATGCATGTCAAATTCACATAAAAATACATAAAAATCCAAAAATATGTTTTCTGCTTATTTAATTCCAGAAATAACATAATTAGATGTTTTTTACTTCCTTGAGTAGGTAATGGAATTATTTTCATGGTTTTCATAGTGCTTTCTGCAAAAGTAGAATTAGTTGGTTAATTAGGGTTTACTAGGTTTGCTTTACATTTCAGTCTTTCTCCTTTCTGCAGTTAGAATAGCATCTATAGAGTAATTTTTCTTTTCTTTCATCACATATAGAGGTTCTTCTAGAATCCATAGAATTTGGCTTGAGCTCCTAGTGATCTTGCGCCGGCTGACCAAATGACAACCTACAATGAGAACTAGTACTTTTGCATACAGCACCGACGCTTCCAAGTTTGTTACGAACTACCGGGTTGATAACAGTAAAGTAGGCAGCCCAGGAATTGCATCATTATTGTTGCAATACTGGTGCTCACCACTTTTTGGCGTCGTTGCCGGGGAAGTGTCAGAGTATTCTGTGATTACTTCTTTCTTCTATTTCCTACTGCAACATTCTGCTAATAGTTTATTTCAGCAAAAGTAGACTAGTCATTCCTTTTCCTTCAGTTCTGCATTTTCTTGCTTTCCTTTTCAATTCTGCAAATTTCATTTTAGCAAGTTCATTTTAGTTAGTTGCAATTTGTATTGTTCAATCAATTTCAGTTTCTGCAGTTACCATCAGTGTGGGGAAAAAGAAACAAAAACCAACCAAAAATGTTTCCTTTCATGCCTCGTAGGAATAGAGATAACTCAGGAAAAATTTTGCCCAACACCTCCACTGCTTCACATAGCCAACCTTCTCTCCTCCTTGGTGGCTGCGATCAAGAAGAACCCTTAGGTGAAAAGCCAGACATATTTGAAGAACCTATAGGGGATGAAGAAGAAGAAAACAATCCTTTGGAGCCAGTGACTAAAAACAAAAATGCTAGGGGGAATGGAGAGAGAATAGAGGGCACCTTTCCCATTCGGGAGACCAATGGGGACACCAAAATGAAGAATATAAGCCCTTCCGACCTACCTCATTTCCATGGTCTGACTACAAAAGATCCTGACACCTTCTTGTTCGAGTTTGTTGACATCTGTTGAACTTATGACTATGCAGAAGATGAGAGAAAGTTGAAACTGTTCCCTTCTACTTTCAAGGATGCAGCACTATGTTGGTTCATGGGATTAGTTGGCAATAGCATCAAAACTTGGGCTCAGATGCAGCAAGATTTTAACAAGAAGTATCGAGACTATTGTAGGTCAAAAGATACTAAAGAAGAAATCTTCTGAATAACCATAGGAAGTGATGAGTCCCTGGAAGACTATGAAGAGAGGTTCCAGCTCAGTTACGAAGGGGTCGGGTGTACACTTGACACTGAGTCTCTGAAGTTGGTCCTGCTCAGGGGAATTCGAGAAGATCTTTTAGACACCCTCCATCTACTGGTCGGGGGAGACATCTACTAACTATCCTATGAGGAAATAAAGACTATTTTTAGAAACCATTCTAGAGTGGCCAGAATGAACGGTAGGGGGAGTCAACCCATAGCCAATACCTCTTCCTCCAACTCATCGATTAAAGTAGAAGTTGGAAACATGTTGGAAGACTTCAAGAGTGAGATGTTGCAGACACTTTCCATGCAAATTGATACTTTACATATCAAAAGAAAACAAGAGGAAGTAGAGAGGGCTTTGGCCATTTTTTTCCCTAGATGCACTAGGAGGCATCCTAGGAATGAATGCCCATTGAACTCTATAAAGGTTTGTTCAGTCTGTGAAGAAAATCATTCTACAGATAAGTGTCATTCCTTGCACGGACTTAAATCTGTATATCAAGGGGTTGAGGGAGTCACTGAACAACTTTATTACATAAACCAAAGAAGGCGCACAGACCTAGACCATACCAACAGGGGATGCAAGGGACATCTTAAGCATAATACAACCCCAACCAAGTCACATCCATACCTTCTTGGGGCCCTCCTACTCATTCTTCCTGGTCCACGCCTCCTCCTTTGTCCTTCACATCTCAATATCATGCCCAACCAGCCACCTATTCATTTCAATCCTATGCTCAGCCACAACCTCAGTGGAATGCATCTCATCATGGGTGGAGGCCCCAATACAACTCTCTTCCCACTCTTTTTCCTCCACCACCTACCCAACCATAACTGTTACCTTCTGCTCCACCAAAGCAACCCCAAATTCCTGCCCAACCAAATCCGAACCCGAACAATAGATAGGCTCAGCAAGTGTATAGTGGGGAACCATCATGCCCAACTTATGCTGTGGAGATTCAAGAAATTAACTTGAGATCTGGGAAAGTCCTCTTAGATAGCTAGCCTCCACCTAGGGAGGTTGAGGAAGATAAAGAGGAAAGCGAACCTAAAGCAAATCCACCCTTTCTTGAGAGACTATCCGTGACAGTCCAGCCTACCCCAGAAGAGACTGAACTCCTGGGAGAATTGAAACATTTATGTGTAAAGATACCACTTCTCCAAGCCATAAAAGATGTGACTATCTATAATAGGTTGATCAAAGAGAAGTGCTTTAGGCATCCAGGAAGGTGCAAGAGAGATGCCCCAACCATCAATGTCACAGGTAAACTATTTGACCTGATGTTGGGGCAGGTAATCTGTCCAAAATATCTAGACCCTGGAAGCCTAGTAGTTGATGTCCACATCAATGGCACAATGATCCCTGATACCTTGATCGATCTGGGAGCTGCCATTAATGTGATGACAAAGGACACAATGCTCAAACTTAACCTCCAGGGCTCCTTGAGGAAGACCACGACAGTGCTATAGCTAGCAGACCGCTCCATAGTTACCCCTACGGGGATTGTGGAAGATGTGATGGGCTCCCTTGATTCTTGGGTGTACCCTTCTGATTTATTAGTTCTCCAGCCAAAGACAAAGCTCATTGGGTATCCTCTCATTCCAGGAAGACCCTGGTTGGCTACAGCCAATGCCTACATTAGCTGTCGAGCTGGAAACATGACCATAAATAATGGGCACATGTTTAAGCAGTTAATCCTATATCCTCCTGCCCAACCCTTGCTAGAACATGATCTACCTCTCTGGTTGGAGGAGGAAGATGAGGATGAAGTTTATTCTGCACCACTTTGTGCATTAGAAATCGCCATGGGGGGAAAACAACAAGATGAGGATGATATGATTGAAAATTTGATTCAGAATCCACCTCCCAGTGTATCACCATTAGAGGACATAGTAAGAGAAACCTAAAACAACCCCTCAACTGATCTCTGTGCGGCCGACTCCACTTCTCTCTGTGTTAAGAATATAGAGTTTGGCCCAGAAAGAACATTGAAAATCAATCCATCCTTATCCACTTCCCAGGAGAAGGAACTGTGCAGCCTACTGAGAAAACATCTAGATGCCTTTACTTGAAGTTATAAGGAGATGAAGGGAGTGCACCCTTCAGTATGTACTCATCATATATACATCAAGGAAGATTGCAAACTAGTCAGGCAGCCTCAAAGGAGGATGAATCCAGCACTTAAAGATATTGTTAAGGAAGAAATGTAGAAATTTCTCGATGTGGGATTCATCTATCCCATCTCTGACAGTGAATGGGTCTCTCCTTTGGCGCTAGTGCCACAGGAAAATGGTAAGTGGAGAATCTGTGTCGACTATTGAGAATTGAACAAAGTCACTAAAAAGGACCATTTTCCTTTACCTTTCATAGTTCAAGTGTTAGACGGTCTGGTAGGGAAATAGTTTTTCTCCTTCCTAGATGGGTTTAGTGGGTACAATCAAATTCAAATCAGCCCGGAAGACCAAGATAAGACCACTTTCACTTGTCCTTGGGGTAATTTTGCATATCGGGTCATGCCTTTTGGTTTGTGCAATGTTCCAGCCACTTTCCAAAGAGTGGTATTGAGTATATTTTCTGAACTAGTTCATGATGCAGTAGAAATATACATGGATGGTTTTACTCCTTATGGTTCTGACTTTCAGGAAGCTTTATCTAACCTAGGAAAAGTTCTAGACAAGTGTATTGAGATGAACCTATCCCTTATTCTAAAAAAATGTGAATTTTTGATGACTGAAGGGACAGTGTTATGTCATGCAATATCTCAGCAAGGACTGCAGGTGGACCCCAACAAAATTGCCATCATCCAAAGGGTCGTACATCCTCAAAAGGTGAGAGATGTTAGAAGTTTCCTAGGCTTAGCTGGATATTATAGGAGATTCATTTAAGATTTCAGCAAGCTAGCCTCTCCCTTGTTTGGCCTCTTAGACAAAGATGTTGAGTTCATATGGTCAGAAAACTGTCAAGAAGCCCTAGATACCTTGAAGAGCAAGTTAGTGACTACCCCAATTCTCATAGGCCCAAACTAGGCCCTACCTTTCCACATTCACACAGATGCCTTGAACAAAGCAATAGGAGCAACCTTAGGACAAATTGATGAAAAGTTACATTATGCCATATACTTTATAAGCAAAAGCTTGTCAAAGGCAGAGTTAAACTATACAGTGACAGAGAAGGAACTCCTAGCTGCGTGCATTCTTTAAACAAATTCAAACATTATTTCATAGGCTATCAAACCTTTGTGCACACTAATCGTGCTGCAATTAGATATTTGATGAACAAACCATATGTAAATTCTCGAATTATTAGATGGTTGCTTTTACTGCAGCAGTTTGATCTGACCATTATTGATAAGCATGGTCAAGAAAATGTTGTTGTTGACTTTTTGTCTAGAGTAAATTTTCCTGCAGGTGAAGAAGGAATGGTTGATGACCAAATGCTAGATGAACATCTGTTTGCTATATCAATACTCTCTCCATGGATTTCTGATATAGAAAACTACTTGGTTTCAGCATAGTTCCCACCACACCTATCCTCAAAAGAGAAGAGCAAGATAGTAAGGGGAAGCGCCCCTTTCACCTGGATTGGAGTAAATCTCTTCAAACTTGGCCTAGATCAAATCTTGAGAAGATGTGTCAGGGAGAAGGAAGTCTTTGACATCCTCTTGAATTGTCATGATGGGCCTTGTGGAGGTCATTTTGTAGCAAAAAGAACTGCCTTCAAGATATTGCAAGCGGGCTACTACCAGCCCACTCTTCATCAGGATGTGAGGAGATATACAAGCTAGTGTGATCGGTGTCAGAGGATGGGGAAGACTACTCCAAAGGATGAGATGCCCATGTAACCTCAAGTGACCTTTGAGCCATTTGAGAAGTGGGGCACGGACTTTGTGGGGCCTATCAACCCTCCTTCAAAGAAGAAACAATACATCATTGTGTGCACCGACTACCTAACAAAGTGGGCAGAGACAAAAGAAATCAAAGCAGTGACAGAGGAAAAAGTAGTTGAGTTTTTGAGAGAAAACATATTCTATAAGTTTGGATATCCGAGAGAGTTGGTCATAGATCAAGGCAGTCAGTTCACTTCCAACTTGATTGAAGACCTTCTCATACATCATAAGATCAAGCACAGGACTTCCACCCCTTACCATCGACAAGCTAATGGGCAAGTGGACGTCACTAGCAGAGCATTGGAAGGGATCATAACCAAGGTAGTGAGCACCAGCAGAAAACACTGGGCGAACAGATTAGTTGAGGCCACTTGGGCCTACAACACCACTTGGAAGACCACCATTTGGTTCACACCCTATGAACTGGTCTATGGGAAGAAGGCCTTGCTATCAATAGAATTTGAGTTCAATACACTAAGGATGGCAGCTCAGCTGGACCTAGACCTCAGCCATGCACAGAAGGAGAGATTACTTCAGCTCAATGGATTGGATGAATATATCTTGCAAGCCCTTCTTCATACAAAGGTAGTTCAGCTTCACAGAAAGATATGACATGACAAAAATATCAAGGAGAAGCAATTCCAAGAGGCATATTGGGCACTACTCTATGATTCAAGATACAAGGATTTCAAAGGCAAGCTGAGGACAAGATGGCTGGGACCCTTCACTGTGGAGAAATGCAATGACAATGGTTCAGTTATGATCAGAACCATTGATGATGAAGCCATCCCCATGCTTGTCAATGGACATTGGTTGAAGGCCTACAAGAAAACCCTCTCCAAGAAAGAGTTCATCAAATGTTTGAATAAAACAGTGATGGTAGTGGAGCATGTCTTAGCTTCCACTTCACCCACTCACTGAAGAAAAGAAAAAAATAAAAAATAAAATAAGGACTCAAGTGAAAACCTTTATGAGGTGTTTGAATCCCATCATTGGGTTGAAAACCTCTTCTGAGGCGGCTCAGTGATGTCAAAAAATAGAAAAAAAAATAAGATCCTTGGCTGAAAACCTCCCTTGGAGGCACCCAGGGCAGGCAATTAGGGTGAAAACCTCTCTGAGGCGCCCTAGTTGTTTTCAAAAAAAGAGAAAAAGGAGAAAGAAAATGAATTTTCTTTGTTGCAATGCAGGTTTGCAGCAAGACTACAGGGAGCATAAGAAGGTGTCAATGGGACCCTGACATTCATACCAGCACCCATCTCATCTTCTCCACACTTTCCTCCGTCATTTTTGGAATTTATTTCACCCCACTGTACCTCTTTTTCCAAAAACAGTGTTTTCTACAGGAGGCTCTATGTTTTCTATAAGAGGCTCCTGTAGGAATTACAAAGAGCCAGAAGTGGCTACAGAAGGCAGTTTGAGGGACAAAGAAGCTTCATGAAGAACCTATAATCCCTCCTACAATATTCAAACCTCCTTGCCATCATTTCCAAACTTGCATCACACCCCAAGCATCATTTTTCTTCCTGTCCAAGAAAAACATAGAAAAAATAGTTTTTCAGTTATAAAAAAAAAGAGCAAAAAACAAAAAAATGAAAGGAAAAAGCACCATCAACCTCACCTGAAGCCTACCTACTACCTCTCCATCTTTATCTACACCTCTGGCATCATTCTCGAGCTCCAAGCACAGGATGAATCTGAAGTTTCAAGGGGAGAAGCAACTACAGGAGCTCCCATAGGAATTCCTGTAGTAGTTGATCCCATAGAAATCCAGCACCAACAACAAGAGAGTGCAAACATGAAGGTTTAAAAGGCACCTGAAGCTTAGATCTAGCAAGAGAAGAACCTGCACAAGCACACAACCACACATCAACAAGTAGAGACAGCATGCAAAAGTGGAAATAAAGGCATGCAGCAGAGAAAGCCATAGCACCTCACAACAAATACACTCGGATCACAGGTAAGTAACTAAGTCACTCCTCTATTTGCATTTGTGTAATTAGGAGTCATGCAAAAGCAACAAGATGGTTGAGGTTGAATGAGGGAAAGGTGGCTAGTTAACTTGGCCACCTACATCTAGTTGACCCCACTCATCTAATATGTCACCCACACATGCGCACAGTCAACTCCAGCACAAGATGCCAAGGACAGGTAGTGGAGGAAGTGTAAACTCATAGAAAAAATTAGAGATCAACAAGCTCTGTTGGACAAAAGGGAGTGTACCTACAAAGAAAAGATTACAAGGTTAAAAGCTCAGTTAGAGGAAGGAAACAAAGGAAGAAATACATGGAAAAGGAAGATCAATGTGAAAGGCTGCAGGATGAACTAACATCATTGAGAAATGAAGTAAATAAGATGGATACAACAATCAAGAAACTTATAGAAAGATCTAGTAACTATAAAAGTCTTGAAGCTGAGATAGTCTCTCTAAAAGAAGACCTTGAATATTCAAATAAGCAGAATGAAGAACTACCTCAAGAAGATGAAGAACAAGAAAATGAGATTCTGAAATTAAAACAACAAGTGCAAGAGGGAAGAAAAGATGAAGAAATCATGAAGAAGTAGTATCTTGAAAATGAAGAGAAATATCAAGTAGAGGTAAATATCCTAAAAGGTAAATTAGAAGAAAATGGTAAAATTTTACGATTTCAAGATAGTATTAAGACTTTGGACGATATTCTTAGTAGTCAAAGGTCTCCTACCATCAAATTTGATCTTGGTTTTCATGAAACTGTTAAAGGTGAACCTAGCTCACAAATTGAAGCAAGGAACTCTAATGCAAAACCTAAAATAAGAGGTCAACCCCATCAACAACCAAGGAAAGAAAGTCTTCAAAGAAAATCATTTACTCCTAACTATGGAAGTGATAATTGGTTCTTTCCTCTGATGAATAATGTTAAATGTTTTATATATCATAATTTTTCACATGTTGCAGTGAGATGAAAAAGTAGAATGGTTCAAGCTAATAACCGTCAGACAGAAACATCATCAGCTTCCAGGTACTTTAAGGGATATTGTTTTTCTTCCAATATTTTTGGTCACAAAGCCATTGACTGCTATAGAGGGAATAAGAAACATATAAGATGATATGCATGTAACAAGTTTGTGCATATAACAAAAGAATGTAGGAGCAAATTTCTTCCAATATACCAAAAGGAGCAAACATCATCACACTCCAAGGTATGGAAGAAGAAGGAAGTACAGTCAGAAATATGTGGCATAGCTCAGTATATAGACATAACAGACTCGGGAGGAATTGAAAGTATGAAATTTCAGTGTTCTAATTCTCATACGCAATTACCATGAAGAAAATTAACATCTATACACGAGTTCGAAGCTTCTCAGATGCGTGTATGTTGGTTTGATGAAGAAGAAGTGGGGTAGACTCAGAAAAAGTGATATGATATGGTTCAGACAATTATCAATAATATTTTCTATCTTGATGATTGACGACTACAGTCTGTGGATGTTTTTTGATCCTAATAAGTTGTTGATGACTTGATGTATATCTGATTGATGATGATGCCATGATGATCCTTACTGATATTTGCAATGATTAGATATGGAAGTGAACAGCTGGCAGAGGTTCAAGGGGAGAAGATATTATGCTTCTAATAATGCATTGTTATGATTATGTTTAGAAGTCTTTGGTACCTAATGATGCTTATCAATGGTGATGATGTTTATGTTGCTAAAGTTTTTAAATGATACATCATGCTATGCTGTGGTTATGAGTTGCCTATGATAAAGTCTCAGCTAATACTTGTATTTCTTGTGGTTACATAGTTGTTATTCAGATAAGGTCTATGGATGATTATGGATGACTATTTTTTTTATGAATATAGTACATACGGTATGTGTCTTACATAGTGATATTCATAAGGAAAAGGAGATGAACAAAGCTTGAGTACACAACTTCACGATCATAAGAGTCACTCATTTCTTTTATGTGCATAAAATTCATATGGTGCAGTAATGATGCAGGATTCCCATAGTTCTTGGCTCTCACATCATATATTGCTTGAGGATTGTTGCTCTTGATGTTATGTACATTGATGAGAATCTAGATACATATTGATATCTCTATGATGGATACATATTATGTTGGATACATGGATGATTACTTAAGTTTATATTGGTAAATATTGTTGGTTGGCTAAGGAAATGGTGTTATTGCAGGTTTCTTGACAACGGGTCTATTTGAAGACATGGTTATTTGATGACATGGCTTACTTAGTCACATAATGATGATGACTGCTTACTTTATGATGATAGGTTTGATTATGATGGGTGATGCTTATCAGATGTTGATATTGGAAAAATCCCTAGTGAAGATACATGGTTGATATATTGAGGGTTCTTGAGGCAAGATCATGCAGTTCTTGATGATGATGTTATGATCATAGATGATGACTATGGTGTTTTCAAATACATATGATATTATGTGAATGATTTTGTGTTACTTCCTAGAGATATGACATATGTTTAGTTGATTCATGGAAGGTTATGATAAGATTCTTTCTACTAAGGAAATAGAGCAAGTTGATCTTGATGAGATCAAGAGGATGAGTTGATATCTATATGTGGCATAATTTGTCACACGTTGATGATATTTACATTGTCATATCTTGGGAACTGATGATCAACATATATAGGTTGCTGGTCTTGGTGTTGCTGACATATGCTTATGGTGCATATCATATATGGTGTTTGATAGTTGCTGATGACTATCATGGTCTTGTTTAGATCTTTAGTCTTTATCATATATGACATGTATATCATTTGATGTAAAGGCCATATAAAGGCCCATGATGCAATAATATGTCTCTATCTGTCATAGTCTTTTAATGAGTCCTTTTGGGTCAGATGATGTAATAATTTCTATATTACAGTCATGTATAAATAATTGGTATATCCCCACTTGGTTGGAGATTGATGTATGTATGAGTCATTAGTGATAGGAAGGTCATACTCACATAGTTGAGTTATAGAGTCATGTTATTCTTTTGGAAAATATTTTTGCAGACTCTGCATGTGCTCAGGGGGAGCATGGATGGTATAGTGCATCTCAACATGTAAAAAGGGGGAGTTTGATTAGAGAATTCAACATATGCCTAGAGGGAGCATGATAATTGTTCATATTCAGCATTTTAGATATGGCAGTCTTCATTTTGGTCATCCCTTTGCCCTTGATATTAAAAGGGGAGAATATCTTGCTCCGACCTTTGCCCTTGATGTCAAAGGGGAAGAGTATCTTGGTGTTGCTTGATATATCTAATAGGTTCTACAACTTGAATTAATAAACACTAATATGGTTGCCATCAAGTCCAAAGGGGGAGATTGTTGTCATTATGATGATTGTGTTGTACTTGATGTCAACCAACTATAGAAGAACAAGAATATTATAACGAGATGAATCTACAAGACAGATCAAAGGTGACAAAATGATGGAATATAGAACTTCAGATTAGAATCAAGAAATTGAAGAAAATAATGTTTTCAGGTATGTTAAGTTGGATACACAGGTTCACTGTAAAAAAGGCAGCGTAACAGAACAAAAGGAGGGTATAAGTATGTACGCACTTTAACAGAAGGAAAAGCGCGTATGGGATGGAAACTCAAGGTTTTGGTTCGAGGTATTGGTCTGAGGTTTTGGTCCAATGATTTGGTTCAAGGTATTGGTCTGAGGTTTTGGTCCTAGGTATTGGTCCAAGGTATTGGTCCGAGGTTTTGGTCCAATTTTTTGGTCCTAGGTATTGGTCCGAGGTATTGGGCCGAGGTATTGAGAAAGGCTAAAACTATATAAGGAGGAGAAGATCAAAGGGCTAAGTGCACAAGTAATGAATATCCTATGAAGTGTTAGATCAAAATAAATTATTCATGTTATGGTTTTCTGATGCTTTGCTTGATCTGGACTAAGTATGCACCTAAGTGTTTGATGATGGATGAGATCTAATGATGGATTAGGATCATAATGACTTATCTTTATGTGATCTGATAATGGATAGGCTAGATTCAAGTGCTAACAAATGTTTTATCCTTTATATGTTATGATCTAGGTATGACTGGAGTCTAGAGTAGCTGAGAAGTTATAAGTATTCATAGATCTATACATTGGTTAGCTTTGGTGAAGGTGCATATACATACTGGTTCCACTCTTACAAGTAGCGTATGCAAAATAAAAGTATTTTATTCAGAAATGACTGATCTATCTGATCAATGCTACTGGTTTAATGTTGTCTGTCAATGAAATCTTCTTTAGATCTGAAAGTAGAACTGACTGTATAGGGACATTGAGTCTGATTGATTGTTTGATTAAGTGAGAAGGGTGATCATTGATGCTATGTATTTAGAACTTTGTAATTTGACAGTAAATCTTTAGAATGTCACTGACTGGTACAGTTTGTGGTTCAAAGGTTTCTAATTCAGTATCTTTAGAGGTATATATAGGTTGGGTTAAAGTAAGTAGCGTATATATTCTAACACATGAATTTTGAGGCTACAATTGTTTTTGGTTGTTGATGCAGTATTCTGGGTTTAGATATGTGTACTGGCTACAGTCATCTATCTGTTCGAGTTGATTGGTTGAAATTGATTAAGCTTGAATGAATGGTTCATTCAGTTGTGATTGTTTGATTCTGTATGTTAGAGGTCTTAGCGAATGATTGATTTAGTTATGTCAGAGGTTCAATGATTGTTTGATTCAGTACTTCAGAGGTTTCAGTGATTGATTGATTCAGTTATGGTTGATTCAGAGATTGATGATTGAGTTTCAGTTATTAGAATTTGATGATTGAGTTTCAGTGGTTGGTTGATGCAGATGTATTTGATGGATGTATTGTAGTGGTGATTGATTTTGAGCTTCAATGTTACTGATGTGTCCAGTATGAAAATTTGATGAAACATGGCCTACATATTATGTTGTTGTGTACCAGGAGTATCCAGTATGAAAATTTATGAAATGTGGTCCTTGGAGGATACTGAGGGTTGGAGCCTCAAGTAAGGAAGTCTAAGATTCCTGTCAGTAGTAGCTGGTGATATGATCAGAGGGTTGGAGCTTCCCTCTACTAGCAGTTGGAGAACGAGTGAAGGTTGTAGCCTTCTTTAGGCCGGTGCCTACATGCTAGTAAACATATTGGCTAGTACAAGAGCTAGGGGGTTGTATCTCCCTTCCAGTAGAAGCTGGAGAATGAGAGAAGGTTGTAGCCTTCTGCAGGTGGGTGCCTACATACTGATATGAGTCTGCACTAGTACAATATTGTAAACAAATTATTATTTATGTTAAAAGAAGACAGAGACAACAACAGCGAGTGGTTTTTCTCCCGCCTTGGGTTTCCTTCTTAAATCTTGGTGTTCATGTGTGACGGTTTATTCTGTTATTACTTCACATGCTTACTTTTTAATGTTTAATAAAGTATTGATGCATTGATTAAAGATCAACATATGATGAATTAACTGAATCATAAGTTCACTGGATATACACTGGTTGCCTTAAAAATAGTAGCGTGAACACGCGAATTCCCTTCACTAAAGTAGCGTATATAAATCTGATTATGGAAATGAAAAATTTTTGATTTGTAAATATTGGTCCACCCCCCCCCCCCCTGTCAGTATTATTCCCAACAATTGGTATTAGAGCGGGTCCTTTGGCAGAAGCTTGATCGCTTGAAGGAGATCCATAGTAACAATGGGAAACAAGCAAAAGAAGAAAGAACCTTAGAAGAAGAATACATCTGAAAGGAACTGTGACAGTGGGAGAGACGATTGGATACTATGTGGAAGCAACTCTTCAGATTCAGAATCACCTCAGAATGAAGATGAACAAACAAAAGAATTATCAGGCAAGAATTTGTTGTCCTCTCGTGATACATTTCTCTGTTCATTTGAAGATAATGAATGTGATAGAAAAAAAAAAATGAATTTTCTCTTATGGGTGAAAGAGAAAGAAATCAAATAGAGGCATAATTTAAAAGGCTCATAGATAAAACTAGAGATCACCAATATCTGCTGGACAAAAGGGATTGTACCTACAAAGAATAGATTACAAGGTTAAAAGCTCAGTTAGAGGAAGGAAACAAAGTAAGGAAGTAGTACAAGGAAAAGGAAGATCAATTTCAAAGGCTGTAGGATGAAGTAACATCATTGAGAAATGAAGTAAACAAGAAGGATACAACAATAAAGAAACTTATAGAAAGATCCAGTTACTATAAAAGTCTTGAAGCTGAGATAGTAGTCAAAGGTCTCCTGCCATCAAATATGGTATTGGTTTTCATGAAACTATTAAAGGTGAATCTTGCTCACAAATAAAAGTAGGGAAATCTAATGCAAAACCTGAAATAAGAGGTCAACCCCATCAAAAACCAAGGAAAGAAAATCTTTAAATAAAATCATTTACTCCTAACTATGGAAGTGATAATTGGTTCTTTCCTCTAATGAATAATGTTGAATTTTTATATGTCATAATTTTGGACATGTTGCAGCTAGATGCAGAAGTAGAATGGTTCAAGCTAATGACTATCATATAGAAATATCATTAGTTTCCAGGCACTTTAAGGGATATTTTTTTTCTTGCAATATGTTTTTTCACAAAGCCATTGAATACTATAGAGGGAATACGAAACACATAAGATGTTATGTTTGTAACAAGTTTGGGCATATTGCAAAAGAATGCAGGAGCAAATTTCGGCCAACATACCAGAAGGAGCAAACATCATCACACTCCAAGGTATGGAAGAAGAAGAAAGTACAATCAGAAATATGTAGCATAGCTCAGCATACAAATAGAACAGACTCAGGAGGAACTAAAAGTATGAAATTTTAGTGTTCTAATTCTGATACACTGTTACCATGAAGAAAAGTCACATCTATACGTGAGTTCGAAGCTGCTCAGACACGTATATGTTGTTTTGATGAAGAAGTAGTGGGAAAGACTCAAAAAACTGATCTGATATGGTTCAGATAATTATCAATTATATTTTCTGTCTTGATGATTGATGACTACAGTCTGTGGCTGTTATTTAGAAGTACTTTTGATCCTCATAATTTTGTTGATGACTTGATGTATATATGATTGATGATGATGCCTTGATGATCCTTACTGATATTGGCAATGATCAGATCTGGCAGTGAACAATTGTCACAGGTTCAAGGGGAGAATATGCTATGCTTCTAATAATGCATTGTTGGACTTATGTTATGAAGTCTTTGGTACCTAATGATTCTTATCAATGGTGATGATGCTTAGGTTGTTGAAGTGTTTAAATGACACATCATGCTATGTTGCAGTTATGAGTTGCCTATGATAAAGTCTCAGATGATACTTTTATTGCTTGGGTTACATAGTTATTATTCATATCACATTTATGGATGAATATTTTGATGATGCATATAGTACATATGGTATGTTTCTTACATAGTGATCTTCATAAGGACAAGGAGAAAAACAAAACTTGAGTACACAACTTCATGATGATAAGAGTCACTCATTTCTTTTATGTGCATAAAGTTCATATGGTGCAGTTATGGTGCAGGATTCCCATAGTTCTTGGCTCTCACATGATATATTGGTTGAGAATAATTGCCCTTGATCGTATGTACATTGATGAGAAACTAGATACATATTGCTATCTCTATGATGGATACATATTATGCTAGATACAGGGATGATTACTTAAGTTGCATATTGGTAAATATTGTTGGTTGGCCAAGAAAATGGTGTTATTGCAGATTTTTGAAGATAGATCTATTTGAAGACATGGTTATTTGGGGACATGGCTTACTTAGTAATATAATGATTATGATTTCTTAATTTATGATGATATGTTTGATTATCATCGTTGATGCTTATCAGAAGTGGATATTGGAAAAATCCCTGGTGAAGATACATGGTTGATGTATTGAGGGTTCTTGTGGAGAGATCATGCAATTCTTGATGATGATGTTATGATCATAGATGATGACTATGGTGTTTTCACATACACATGATATGATGTGAATGATTTTGTGTTACTGCTTGGACATATGACATATGTTTAGTTGATTCATGGAAGGTTATGATAAGGATCTTTCCACTAAGGAAACATAGCAAGTTGATCTTGATGAGATCAAGAAGATGAGTTGATATCTATATGTGGCATAATTTGTCACAAGTTGATGATATTTACATTGTCATATGTTGGGAACTGATGATGGAAATATACAAGTTGTTGGTCTGGATGTTGCTGACAGATGCTTATGGTGCAGATCATATATGGTGTATGATAGTTGTTGATGAATATCATGGTATTTTTTAGATATTTGGTCTTTGTTATAAATGACATGTATATCATTTGATGTAAAGGTCATATAAAGGCCCATGATGTAATAATATGTCTATATTTTTCATAGTCTTTTTAATGAGTCCTTTTTGGTCATATGATGTAATAATTGCTATAGTTCAGTTATGTATAAAGAATTGGTATATCCCCACTTGGTTGGGTAGATGAGTCAAATTTGTTATATCCGCACTTTGTTGGGAGATTGATGTATGTATGATACATTGTGGATAGGAAGGTCATACTCACATAGTTGATTTATAGAGTCATGTTATTCTTTTGGAAAATATTTTTGCGGACTCTGCATGTGCTCAGGGGGAGCATGGATGGTATAATGCATCTCAACATGTACAAAGGGGGACTTTGATCAGAGAGTTCAACATATGCATAGTGGGAGCACGATCAATGTTCATATTTAGCAGTTCATATATGGAAGTCTTCATTTTGGTCATCCCTTTGCCCTTGATCTCAAAATGGAAGAATATCTTGGTCTGCCCTTTTCCCTTGATGTCAAAGGGAGAGAGTATCTTGGTGTTGCTTGATATATCTAATAGGTTCTATAGCTTGAAGTAATCAACACCAATATGGTTTCCATCAAGTCCAAAGGGGGAGATTGTTGGCATTATGATGAATGTGTTGTACTTGATGAAAACCCACTTGTAGCAGATTAAGAATACAGTAACGAGATGAATCTACATGACATATAAGAGGTGATAGAATGATGGAACATAGGACTTCATATCATAATCAAGAAATTGAAGAAAATAATTATTTCATGTATGTTAAGTTGCATACACAGGTTCACTGTACAAAAAGCACTGTACACATGTGGGTTAACAAGACAAAAGGAGCGTATATGTATGCACGCAATTTCACAGAAGTAAAAGCACATATGGGATGGAAAATCAAGGTTTTGGTCCAAGGTATTGGTCTGAGGTTTTGGTATGAGGTATTGGTTTGAGGTTTTGGTCTGAGGTATTGGTCTGAGGTATTAGGCTGAGGTATTGGTCTGAGGTTTTGGTTCGAGGTATTGGTCCGAGGTATTAGGCTGAGGTATTAGTCCAAGGTATTGGGCTGAGGTATTGGGAAAGACTGAAACTATATAAGGAGGAGAAGATCAAAGGGCTAAGTGCACAAGTAATGAATATCTTATAAAGTGTTAGATCAAAAGCAATTATGCATGTTGTGGATTTCTGAAGCTTTTCTTGATCTGGATTGAGTATGCACCTGAGTGTTTGATGATGGATGATATCTAATGATGGATAAAAATCATAATGACTTATCTTTATGCGATCTGATAATGGATAGGCTAGATCTAAGTGCTAACAAATGTTTTATCCTTTATATGTTATGATCTGGGTATGACTAAAGTCTAGAGTAGTTGTGAAGTTATAAGTAAGTATTTGCAGATCTATACGCTGGTTAGCTTTGGTGAAGGTGTGTATACACAGAGGTTCCACCCTTCCAAGTAGCGTATGCAAAAGAAAAGTATGTTATTTAGAAATGACTGATCTATCTAATCAGTGCTGCTGGTTTATTGCTATCTGTCAATGAAGTCTTCTTGAGATCTGAAAGCAGAACTGACTGTATAAGGAGATTGAGTCTGATTGATTGTTTTGATTAATTGCAAAGGGTAATCTTTGATGCTATCTATTTAGAACTTTGTAATTTGACAATAGATCTTTAGAATGTCACTAATTGGTACAATTTTTTGTTCAAAGGTTTATGATTCAATATCTTTAGAGGTATACAAAGGTTGAGCTAAAGGAAGTAGCGTATATATTCTAACACATGACTTTTGAGTCTACAGTTGGTTCTGGTTGTTGATGCAGTATTTTGGGTTCATATCTGTGTACTGGCTATAGTGATCTGTCTATTCCAGTTGACTGGTTGAAATTGATTAATTTTGAATGAATGGTTGATTCAATTGTGATTGTTTAGTTCTCTATGTTAGAGGTATAAGTGAATGATTGAATCAGCTATGTCAGAGGTTGCGTGATTGTTTGATTCAATATGTCAATTTTAAGTGATTGATTGATTCAATTATGGTTGATACAGAGATTGATGATCGGGTTTCATTTATATCGTAAGTTGATGATTGAGTTTCAGTGATTGGTGGATGCAGATGTATTTGATGGATGTATTGCAATGGTGATTGATTTTGAGATTCAATGTTACTGATGGGTGTTACAGGGAAAAGTGTCTATTTAGAACTGCTCTATCCCACTAAGGTGTGACAGCTGCCTTAGAAACAAACAGAGAAAAACTACTTTTGTATTTCCTTTATGAACTATAGATAGAGAGGAATAGAAAGAACCAACCTGTGTCTTGCGCTAATCCTTTGATCCAATCCCTCTCTTCTTTGATAGTCTCCAGCTACCTGCTCCCTTGCTTGCCCAGCTTCACAAAGTACCTGTAAGATCACAGAAGAAGAACACTATACAAAGACATGGATCTATATTCATAAACAACTTAGGATCAGATTTAAGTTAACCATACAAATGTAACAAGCATCAATGATACAAAAGCATGGAGGAAAACTCAAATAGTTTTTATTGATAAACAAGAAAAGATCCAGGAGGAGTTACAACCAATGGTTCCTGACCCAGCATCAACCTCCCAGCAAAGAAGCCCCTCTTCACCTCAAACAAAGCATAGATCACCCAACAATCTGATGTTTGTCTCAAAAAACCAACAACAATTCCTTACAATATGCAAAATTCCAGCCTCCGGATCTCTGGGATGAGGGATCCATATATAGATATCTGTAAGGAGGATGAGTTAGCTTGTGATTTGATTAGTGTCTTCTCTCTGTCAGTTCTTGCTTCCACTTGGAGACTGAAGGCCTCTTACTCATCCTTGGTCGAATTCAGTGAGGCAAGTGTCATAGGAGAAGATTTTGGAAGCTTCCATTGTCTCTCCACCTCGCGGAATGACACTGCCATTTGTCATTCCTCGCCCATCGCACCCCACAAAAGGGACTTTTGAAATGCAACGCACCCTCTCAGTGTATTTAGGTGCAATGCAACACACCTAGCCAGTGGAGCAGTTGAAATGATCATGTTTTGACTTATTCTGAGCAGTTTCTGGTGGAGAACTTCTGGGAGAAGCTGTAATCTGTTGACCTTGTTCCTTTAGGGGTTAGAACAACACTTTTAGGGACTTAGGAGCCCTTGGTTTATGGACATTTCATGCTTGGAGTTGTAGGGCACAAAAATGTCTATAACAGTTGCCCCCTAAAGTATGAGGCCGTTAACCTTTTGGTCTCGGGTGAAATACTTTATTATGAGGATCCGAAGTTCTTTCAATGCTGGGAGGAGACCTGTAATAAGATACAATATAATACATTATCTTCATACTATTTTCATGATCTAGCTGAGGCGGGCATTCCCATGCTCAGCTTTATAAATTCATTTTCATGTACATAGGACAGACAATCGTCTGAGTGTAGACTAATGATTCTGGTAGAACCATCATCCTTTTGAGTGGATGATTATCTGTGCAGCAATGATGTACATTTAATGTCTTTATTTTCCTAAATATATATCGCAACCTGGATGGATGAAACTAGATCTGGGGTCTTCAATCTCGTCTGATCTTCACTCGAAGTACAAGTCGATCCATGTGAGAAATGTTTTGAATTCGAACATGGAAAGACAACGCTTGATTACCAGTGAATGATGTAAATTGTTAACAAGCGCGAGAGGAATCACCGATAATGATAATGAACCTCAAGGTACTACAGTACAATTCACGTGGTGTGAATAAAGGACTTGGCGTCGAACACCACGCAAAATCTTTCGGTCGAAGGCCATTGATGTAAACCTGTTGCCGGAAGTGAGAAAATTTCCATTGAGGCATGCAAGCTTCAAAGTACTGAACGGGGTGTTCCTAGATCAATTTCTTGGATAATGAGCTAATGTCGACAAGAAGTGATCCGTCACAGGAGGGCCTTAATGAATCCCACATCAATGACACGGAACGGAGCAAATGATTTTTATGGAGGTGAAAACAATCTGGTGATATAAGATTCAGGGTGGAGGTCATGAAAGAATGGAGTATAATGTATGGTATTGGGTGAGACACAGGTGACTTCTCTGGATGACTTCTCTTGAACATATCGGCAACACTGTTGTGATGGATTGGTAGCATTAACCCTAAATGTGGATGGTATGGTGTGACCATGGTGATGTGACCGGTGAATGAAACAACCCAACCCGACTCGGACACAGAGTGGAAGTGTCATGTTCAAGAGCGACTTGCTACCAATAAAGTTTCTTTGAGTTTTCCTCCCAATTTTTCCCCAGTCATTGCTGACCAGTACCTCTTTATTTTTGTCAAGCTTGAGGAGGATAACATATGCTTGTTCTATAATTTGCCCTTCGGGCAAACCCATCACTATGTTTTAACGAGCCTAGCGATAGTGAAACTCGTTCTCGTCTATAGACAAGTTTGTCGCTATTAATCTTTTTAACGAGTTTAACGACAAAGATAACTCGATCCTTTTCAATTTTATAGAGTCTGAAAAGGAACGTAAAGGAAACTCCAAAATTCCTTTTTCGTCATCTAATCCCTTAAGTCCGAAAAAGTATAAAACAATACAGAAGGGATGAATTTTCGATACTTTTAACGAGCCGAATAAAACAAGCGCTCGATCTTTTTGTGTAATAATCCCTCGGGTCCAAAACGATTAAAATCTAGAGGAGGGATAGCACTTCCTGTCCCTTTAACGAGCTGGAAGGCCAAGGACTCGGCAATCTTTTCATATTTTACGAGTTAGTTGAAAAGAGCTTAAAGGAGACTCGTCTTTTGAGGAACGAGTGATAAAACGGGTAGCAACTGATTCCAGGTAAGGTTTGGAATTTTCCAATCACGGCAGTGTCACAAGGATGGCTAGTGAAATCACTCTTCGCAGTTGTTCCTCAAAATGGGAAAACAATCAAATGGAGGTGAATGATCGGCCAATGAAAAAGTGGAGGTGACGGTGCAAACACGACCAAGGCTTTAATGACTGAAGTACTACATTCACGGTGGTTATTTACCGGGGAATAGCTCATTTTTTAACGAGCTTAAACACGGGTGGACACATTTGCTCATGTCTTATGTTTATTTTTTAACGAGCTTGAACTATGTGCTAAAACTGCTCAATTAATCCAGTCGTATGATAAGAATGTCTCATGTAAAACGGCAACTTTTAGAGTTTTTCCCCACATCCTTTCTTTATGCAAGTTAGGAGACGACCAATCCTACGAGTTTAAAGGGTTAGAGGTCCTATAAATTTAAAAAACAAATAGTCGTTCTTCGCTTGCACTCCAAAAGGTTTGCATGCCCCCAGGTATAAAATAGAGTTTCATGGTTACCCCTTCTTTAGTCCGTTAAAACATTTGTTTTACCGAGAGAGGCCTACCTCTTATAGGTTACCCAAAGATTGTTTTATTCACAGTGCAAACAAAACACTTCTTCGGCGATGTCTACCAAAATAAACAAAGGTGAGCGGATGGTATGGCGTGACCGTCCCTGACATAACTTTGATAAGAGGATCTTGTTCCAGTCCAACTCCCCCTTCCAATCACGGATGGGAGTACGGAGGTCATATTCTCTCGCGGAAACCTACCTTATACCCGAAGTTTTCCTGCCGAAGCAGACCAGGATGCATGCCCCCTGGGTTTCAGTCATGTCCCCCCGAATCACTCGCATTCATCGGGTGGACGGAATGGAGATTGAGACACTTCTTGCATGAAAAGACCATTCAGGGATGGTATATGACTATTTGCTATGCGTGATCTGGGAAATTAAAGCTGGTCTACGAGCTTGACCACTCTTCCTTCATGCGGAAAACACATTACTCTAAAGAGTGAGGAGACAATTGCTCCTATGCAATAAATATAGTCTCGTCCAAGGAGTAGGTTGTAATCCAGGGGTCCTTGAACTACCATCACGTTCATGTGAACGGTTTTCCCTCTCAATGTTATGGGCACATTGGGAAGGATCCCTAACGGTCGACTGGTTCCTTTATCAAAGCCTGTCAAATTTCTCATTTCAGGCAAAAGCGATGGCGAACCAAGCGCTTTCCAAGTAGTCGAGGAAAGGATACTCACAAAAGCCCCCTCATCTATGATAGTACCAGCCATAACCATTCTATATATTTGAACAATAATTTGGAATGGTACACTAGCTGGTAAACGGGGTCTGCCTAGTTGGTTCCAGTCGAAGGAGACAACTAGGTTGCTTGGAGGTGGGACCGAATAGATGGTCGGGTACACTCTGATGAACTTCCTTCCTGCGGTAAAGGAACTGGTAAATTGCCCCCATGTTCGTTGGAGTCTGTGCTTATGAAAAGAATTTGGACGGTGTCATCCTTGTTCTCTTCAGTGACTGTATCATCGGAAGATGGAACCTCTGAAGGTAAGACCGGGTCAACTGCCGCCTCGACCTTTTGACTTTCATCTGGCATGGATTCAGATGGTTTATCTTCAATGATAGATGCTTCAGCTGACCACCTGAGCGGGCCAGCCGGATTCTCAACTGGTGATGGACTCGGCAAGAGTTTTTTATATCCAGGAGGAAGTCGTACCGGTGAAACCGGATGATCATCCAAAACTCTTTTAGCTTTGTCTAAGAAGGGACAACGGTGGACAGCGTGATCGCCTTCGCACAATTTACAAGGAAATCTATATTTTCCTTTTTGTCCTGGGGCTTCACTTTCACTAGTTGATGGTGTGTTTTCAACATGATCTTCAGAGGTTGACGACACTGGGTCGTGCAAACGGGGAGACCAGTCCCTTAAGATCCAAGGGATGCAAGGACAATCTCTGTGATAGTGGTCTCCCTTGCAAATGACACATGGCGATTTAGGCCTGGTCGGTGCAGTGTGTGGATTTTCGTTAGACGACACTCGTTTGCCCCCATTCGCTTTTGGCTCCTTCTTCTTCTTCTCTTTCTTCTTCTTTTCCTTCTTCTCCTTAGGTACTTGACTTTTGGCTTTACCAACCCCATCAAGCGAAGAGGAAGGAGGAGAGGAAGAATTAGAGGAAGTAGAAGGTTGGTGGTTAAATCTGGACTCGTCTAATTGCTGATTCGATTGTTCAGGAATAGTGGTGTTCTGAACGATAGAGGTTGAGAAGAGCCATACAGGCAAACCAATTGTCAGTCCTGGAAGCGACAATGTGGCCATATGGGGTGCACCAACATCTCCCCAAGAGGAGAAGGGACTAGGATTTCCTCCAAGGGAAATTCCTTGGTTGGTGGACTCCATTTTTCTCAACCCAAGATCAACGCAGGAAAGGGTAATGAAAATTCCGTTTAAAATAAATTTCAGACGCTTTGACACAACTTGTTTTTTCAATTTTTAAGAGTCGAGAAAAAACAAAAGATGACTCTAGTCTCCTTCGATTTTTAATGAGCCTGAAGTGACAAGTGCTCAGATGGACCTTTTCTGTTAAGGAGTCTGAAAAGGAACGAAGGGGACTGCTCTGGAAGTCTAGGTAGAGGGAGTACCAAACCAATCGCAAAACTGCAGAATACTTTTTATGGTACGGCAGTCAATCTTCCCGAATGCTGTGTTCAGTGCATTGTGATCGATAGGGCGGCAAACACGGCTTCCTATGGATAAAGGATTTAAGCCTATAGGGGTCTCCCAAAATATACTCGACGGTATGTGGGAGCACAAGTCTGTACTGGCACTTATCGTCTCAAAATGGAGGAATCACCCAACCAACAGTGAGAACAACAGTTACTAGGCTTTACGACGCCGGAATATGTCTCTAGCCTAGACCTCTAAATGTTGTGCGTTAAGTTCCAAAGCGTTGTTAGATTCATTGAATTTATTTTAAGTTGATCTTGCTTATGAAGTTTTCCTTTTGGGTTCACCACGAGATGTAGATGTAATTCCTAAAATGCAATCAAAAGATGATAAACAAACTTTTTATCTCTTTTATGCAATGAAAATCCTAGCTACTAGGGGAAAAGAAAGACACAATCTTTTCACAAAGAGCAAAGAGCACACTATAAATGCACTTTCCTAAATCAAGCCAAACAGACTATCTATATGCAAATGCACATGCATGTATTTGTTTTCGACTTTCTTCGTATTGATGCTAAAAAGAAAGTTGATGTACAAATCTGAATTTCTTTTCAAGCAACAAATATAAACGAGCTCTTTTTCGAAATCAAAAACAGAAATGATTACGACACCTTACGATTTTGAAATGAACACTTGTTCTTGACACTAGAAAATCATAGATTCAGACCAAAGGCAATAGTAATAATATAATCGACCATCTACAACAATCAAACTTTCTCCTATGATCGAAATCGACACTTGCGACAGATCCAAATCAAAGGATGACAGTACGACTATTCTACTTTTGCAATGGAAAACTGTAAACGACTCAACAAACACACAAAAACATCTACAGTTCTTTTGTACAAAGGAGGCAAAATAACAGCAAGGAAAAGGGGTTTCAAACAGTCCTATACTGATCACAGGCAGCAAAATTCAGAGATAGAACTGGAAAGAATGAAGCACAAGAACCACAGCTGCATAGGGCTAGTCTGATCAGCGCACCTGTAACACAGAGAATCTGAAATGCAGCGCAGTTTGCCCTTTCGGGAAGTGCGCTGAAATTCAGGATCTCTTAACAGTACCTGTGCTAGGCCAGAAACGAGAATCTGTCCAGGTTCTGGGTCACAGTTTACAGTTCAGTCTTTGGTTTTTGGCTGATACAATCAGGGGTAGATCTAAGGAGGGTCTAAGAGCTATCACAAGGGCAATCAGATTGTTTGTGAATCAACTGTTCAAATCATAAACGGATCCAGTGAATGGATTGAAGCAGCAGATGTTCTACTTTGCATTTGTTGCAGTTCGAATGCTACTTATAAGTTTATGAAACAAACAACAAAGAATGATACACAAACAAACTAATTATCCCCAGTGGAGTCGCCATTTTGTTACAGGGAAAAGTGTCTATTTAGAACTGCTCTATCCCACTAAGGTGTGACAGCTGCCTTAGAAACAAACAGAGAAAAACTACTTTTGTATTTCCTTTATGAACTATAGATAGAGAGGAATAGAAAGAACCAACCTGTGTCTTGCGCTAATCCTTTGATCCAATCCCTCTCTTCTTTGATAGTCTCCAGCTACCTGCTCCCTTACTTGCCCAGCTTCACAAAGTACCTGTAAGATCACAGAAGAAGAAAACTATACAAAGACATGGATCTATATTCATAAACAACTTAGGATCAGATTTAAGTTAACCATACAAATGTAACAAGCATCAATGATACAAAAGCATGGAGGAAAACTCAAATAGTTTTTATTGATAAACAAGAAAATATCCAGGAGGAGTTACAACCAGTGGTTCCTGACCCAGCATCAACCTCCCAGCAAAGAAGCCCCTCTTCACCTCAAACAAAGCATATATCACCCAACAATCTGATGTTTGTCTCAAAAAACCAACAGCAATTCCTTACAATATGCAAAATTCCAGCCTCCGGATCTCTGGGATGAGGGATCCATATATAGATATCTGTAAGGAGGATGAGTCAGCTTGTGATTTGATTAGTGTCTTCTCTCTGTCAGTTCTTGCTTCCACTTGGAGACTGAAGGCCTCTTACTCATCCTTGGTCAAATTCAGTGAGGCAAGTGTCACAGGAGAAGATTATGAAAGCTTCCATTGTCTCTCCACCTCGCGGAATGACACTTCCATTTGTCATTTCTCGCCCATCGCACCCCACAAAAGGGACTTTTGAAATGCAACGCACCCTCTCAGTATATTTAGGTGCAATGCAACGCACCTAGCCAGTGGAGTAGCTGAAATGATCCTGTTTTGACTTATTCTGAGCAGTTTCTGGTGGAGAACTTCTGGAAGAAGCTGTAATCTGTTGACCTTGTTCCTTTAGGGGTTAGAACAACACTTTTAGGGACTTATGAGCCCTTGTTTTATGGAAATTTCATGCTTGGAGTTGTAGGGCACAAAAATGTCTATAGCAATGGGTCCAATATGAAAATTTGATGAAACATGGCCTACATATTGTTTTGTTGTGTACCAGGAGTATCTAGTATGAAAATTTATGAAACATGGTCCCTAGAGGATACTTAGGGTTGGAGCCTTTAGTAAGGAAGTCGAAGCTTCCTGCCAATAGTGGTTGGTGATTTTATCACGGGGTTGGAGCTCCCTTCCAGTAGCAGCTGGACAATGAGTGAAGGTTGTATCCTTCTGTAGTACAACACCTACGTACAAGTAAACATATCGGCTAGTACAAGAGCTAGGGGGTTGTAGCTCCCTTCCAGTAGAAGCAGGAGAATGAGAAAATGTTGTAGTCTTCTGCAGTTGGGTGCCTACGTACTGATATGAGTCTACACTAGTACAATTTTGTAAACAAATTATTATTTATATTAAAAGAAGACAGAGACAACAACAGCAGGTGGTTTTTCTCCTGCATTGGGTTTCCACCTTAAATCTTGGTGTTCATGTGTGTTGCTTATGTGTGATGGTTTATTCTATTATTACTGCACATGGTTACTATTTAATGTTTAATAAAGTACTTATGTATTGATTAAAGATCAACATATGATGAGTAATTGAATCATAAGTTCACTGGATATTCGTTGGTTTCCTTAAGAACAGTTGCGTGCACATGCAAATTCCCTTCACTGAAGTAGCATATATAAATCTGATTATGGAAATGAAAAAGGTATTGATTTGTAAATACTAATTCACCCCCCTTCCCTGTCAGTATTATTCCCAACAATTGGTATCAGAGCAGGTCCTTTGGCAGAAGCTTGATCGCTTGAAGGATATCTGTAGTAACAATGGGAAAGAAGCAAAAGAGGAAAGCACCTAAGAAGAAGAAGACATCTCAAAGGAATTGTGGCAATGGGAGAGACGATTGGCTATTATGTGGAAGAAACTCTTCAGATTCATAATCACCTCAAAATGAAGATGAACAAGAAAAAGAATTAGCAGGTAAGAATTTGTTGTCCTCTCATGGTACATTTCTCTGTTTATTTGAAGATAAAGAATGTGATAGCGAAACAACTAAATTTTCTCTTATGGGTGAAAGAGAAAAAATCAAATAGAGGCAGAATTTAAAAGGATCACAAACAAAATTAGAGATCAACAAGATCTGTTGGACAAAAGGGAGTGTACCTACAAAGAAGAGACTACAAGGTTAAAAGCTCAGTTAGAGGAAGGAAAAAAAGTAAGGAAGCAGTACAAGGAAAAGTAAGATCAATGTCAAAGTTGCAGGATGAAGTAACATCATTGAGAAATGAAGTAACATCATTGAGAAATGAAGTAAATAAAAAGGATACAACAATCAAGAAACTTATAGAAAGATTTAGTTACTATAAAACTATTGAAGCTGAGATAGTCTCTCTAAAAGAAGATCTTGAAAATTCAAATAAGCAGAATGAAGAACTACCTCAAGAAGATGAAGAACAAGAAAATGAGATTCTCAAATTAAAACAACAAGTGGAAGAAGGAAGAAAAGATGAAGAAATCATGAAGAAGCAGTATCTTGAAAAGGAAGAGCAATATCAGGTAGAGGTAAATATCCTAAAAGGTAAATTAGAAGGAAAGGATAAACTTTTACGATTTCAAGATAGTACTAATATTTTGGATGATATTATTAGTAGTCAAAGGTCTCCTGCCATCAAATCTACTCTTGGTTTTCATGAAACTATTAAAGGTGAATCTAGCTCACAATCTAAAGCAAGGAACTCTAATGAAAAACCTGAAATAAGAGGTCAACCCCATTAATAACCAAGGAAATAAAGTCTTCAAAGAAAATCATTTACTCCTAACTATGGAAGTGATAATTGTTTCTTTCCTATGATGAATAATTTTGAATGTTTTATATGTCATACTTTTGGACATGTTGCATCCAGATGAAAAAGTAGAATGGTTCAAGCTAATAACTGTCACACAGAAATATCATCAGCTTCTAGGTACTTTAAGGGATATTTCTTTTCTTGCAATATGTTTAGTCACAAAGCCATTGACTGCTATAAAGGGAATATGAAACATATAAGATGTTATGCTTGTAACAAGTTTGGCCACACAACAAAAGAATGCAGGAGAAAATTTCGGCTAACATACAAGAAGGAGAAAACATCATCACACTCCAAGGTATGGAAGAAGAAGGAAGTATAGTCAGAAATATGTGGCATAGCTCAGTATATAGACAAAACACACTCAAGAGGAACTTAAAGTATGAAATTTTAGTGTTCTAATTCTCATACACATCTACCATGAAGAAAAGTCTCATCTATATGCGTGTTCGAAGCTACTCAGAGGCGTATATGTTGGTTTGATGAAGAAGCAGTGGGACAGACTCAAAAAGTGATCTCATATGGTTTAGACAATCATCAATTATATTTTATGTATTGATGATTGATGACTATAGCCTGTGGATTTTATTTAGAAGTAATTTTGATCCTCATAAGTTGTTTATGACTTGATGTATATCTGATTTATGATGATTCCTTGATGATCCTTACTGATATTTGCAATGATCAAATATGGCAGTGAACAGTTGGCACAGGTTCAGGGAGAGAATATGCTATGCTTCTAATAATGCATTGTTGGAATTATGTTTAGAAGTATTTGGTACATAATGATTCTTATCAATGGTGATGATGCTTATGTTTCTAAAGTGTTTAAATGATTCATCATGCTATGCTGTGGTTATGAGTTGCCTATGATAACGTCTGAGATGATACTTGTATTGCTTGGGGTTACATAGTTGTTATTCAGATCAGATTTATGGATGATTATGGATGACTATTTTGATGATTCATATATTACATATGGTATGTTTCTTACATAGTGATCTTCATAAGGACAATGAGAAAAGAAATCTTGAGTACACAACTTCATGATGATAAGAGTCACTCATTTCTTTTATGTGCAAAAAGTTCATATGGTGTAGTTATGGTGCAGAATTCCCATAGTTCTTGGCTATCACATGATATATTGGTTGAGGATTATTGCTCTTGATGGTATGTACATTGATGAGAATCTAGATACATATTGCTATCTCTGTGATGGATACATATTATGCTGGATACATGGATGATTACTTAAGTTGCATATTGGTAAATATTGTTGGTTGGCCAAGAAAATGGTGTTATTGCAAGTTTCATGAAGAGAAATATATTTGAAGACATGGTTATTTGGGGACAAGGCTTACTTAGTCACATAATGATGATGACTTCTTACTTTATGATGATACGTATGATTATCATGGTTGATGCTTATTAGATGTGGATACTGGAAAAATCCCTGGTGAAGATATGTTATCACTCAGTTTGTTCCCAAAAGTTGTAAGAAAGGGAATACGGCCGAGGTAACCACAGACTAATCTTTTAGATACAGAATCTAGCCAATTTGTCTCCAGAGAGGGCTCTCTCTTTATGATTTAGCTTTGTTTTTAAAGGTGTTAGGCTAGTTATGAAGTTCAAAGGTTTTGTTTTGAGTTTGGGTGGTGAGATTCAATAGAACAGGGAGGTAAAACTGAAGAGTTCAGTCCATTGGGCATGATGGAGTGAACGAAGGTGGCTTTCTGGATTTGGTTTCTTAACAGAGGATGGCATCACAGAGGAAGGTAGTCAAACATGGAACAATTAACAGCTGGAATCAGATGGAATGGGCTCAAGTGGGTGAAGGGCAGTTAAGAATCCTTCAACATATTGAAAGAGGGAAAATGGATGCTTACCGACAAAGAGCAGTTAAGAATTCTTTATCAAATAAACAGCATGAAAGAACCAGGAAAATAGGAGCAATTAAGAATTCACTATTTATGCTAATTCTGAAGAAAACACAGAGAATAATAAATACTGAAAACAGAGTGCAGTCAAGCAAATTCTGAATTAATATTTTTCTTTATTATTCAAATTATGAGACACAGATGATATAAAAACACAGAAAACTATTAAAACATAAGATATAGGGGACTTATTGTTCCGGAGGTTGATTCAAGAATTCTGTGACAAATCCTCTGCTTCGATTATTCATCCAGTAGGCCAGACAACAAATGGTTCCAACAACTCTTTATTCCAAAGTTCAATATTACAACAAAGTCTAGGAAATCTAGACATACCCAACCTCTTCAAAACTCTCATCAAGGGGGTATTTATACAACAGAATATGTACAATCAATATCTCATAAAAGCTGTGAGATAATATCTAGATTTTAACCTAAAGTAATTTACAAGAAAAGTAGGAACAACTAACTTATGCTGCGTTGGAGGCTGGCTCTTTAGGGTTCAGCTTGCAGGTGTCCTTTGTAGCTTTGTGTTGACTATTTGTATTAACTGTTCTTTAACTTCTGATCTGCTTCTCTTAGTCGGCTTTGATATTCATTAATTCTGACTTGACTTGTCTTTAATTCTGCAAGGATACACTTTGACTTGTGATCTGATACACTTTAATGCTTGAACTGATACTCTTTATCGCTGATTTGACCCCCACTCACTGCTTTTCTTGCAAAAATAAGACTGCAACATGTCTTCTCACCGCCTTTCCTCTGGTTTTCATGTCTCTGACGGCTTCCACTGACTAGGTTAGAAAATATCCTTGTATATCTCTGTTTCTTTCTTCTGTGAGCACGGAAGTCCCTGTGTTTACTGGTTCAACTGTGTTTAGAGAGGAAGACTTCTCCATGTAGTCTAAATAGCAGGTCGCGGAATTCACTGATGGAGTTTTTCTGGTTGGGGACCGCTCTAGAATAAACTGTGAGCATGAAAGATTGTATGCCCGAAGTACTATTTGCAGCGAAAACATAACAAAAATGACTTTTTTACCCTTTATTGAACAAAAATGAATTTTGGCGGGAAATTTTGGTTCGAAGGACGGATGACGTCAGCATGACGTCAGGGGGGGTATGGGACAGATGACGTGGCAGGTGACATGGTAGTATGGATGGTGACATGACGGGTGATGTGGCAAGTGACATCAGCAAGGGTGAGGTGGTAAGCGGTTTCACCCGCACTGCTTTCGGCCTTGGGCGGTTTTGGGCCGGGGAGGAGTGAGCAACGCGGGAGCACGACGCGTGTCCTAGTACGGGCGGCAATACCTCCAGTCTCCCACAACATAAACATCGGCGATGGAGGGTGGTTCGAAATGATCGTCGGCCATCGGGTGGATGGGCCGAGATCTGACGGCGGGCGGTCTACGGAGATGGCAGGAGGTTTAAGCAGTGGGGCCAATGTATTAAACCAAATGTTTTTAATGGTTTCGGGGTGGATTCGATCGGTTTGCAGGGTTTGGTTAGGTTATTAATTAATGCGGGGTAATTAATCCAAAAGCACGGGGGAAAAGGTTATTAACAAGTTTCAATTAACCTTGTTAATCCCTGACAAACAAACATATACATGGTTATATTTCAACCACAAGTGGGGATATTAAAATTTTGGGGTTTTTATATTATATATACATAATATGGGTAGGGCAACATTTACAAGGGAGTTATATAATATAAAGTTAGTGTTAATATGACTTTGAAGTGGAAGCGTTAAGCTAATGTTAGGAAGCTTAGGCTAAAGGAGAAAAAAGGGGTTTTGAGGGATATTTCTACAATTTTCCAAGTAAAAGGGTTTTACCTAGGCTTTTTATGAAATGAGATGGATGGAAGGAGTTGTTTGGTGACATTTAAGCAGATCTTAATATCTCTGGGGGAAATTAGTAAATGATTTAGGGGAAAAGTATGAAGGGGAGTTAGTCATGCCTTGCTTGAGCTGCTCCAAAATCAAATGTCTGCCATGGAACTTTGTGATAGAAGTATAAGTTAACACCTTTTTTAGAGACAAAATCAATCACAAGTCTCATTCTGAAACTCCAATCTACCTACCTGACCTACTTTGCCTAACATTTTTCTTTCTTTTACTTGGGTGCACTTAGACTGGCAAACCCTCATAAATCTTCTTTTTCTTTGTCATGGGAATCCTACCTAAGTTTGCACTTATTACTTCCAAGGGCTCAGATTAAACTATTGAGCTCCTTTACTTCTCTACTTATCTACTTATCTGCCAAGATTAAACAATTTGGACAGATTTTTATTCTCTATCTCTAAAACATGAAATTCAAACATGAATTGGCCAAGATTAAATTGTTTGGCCATTCATCAATTGTGGCAAAAAGTTCAAAAAGCTGTACATGATGCTTTACTTACAGAAAATGAAAAGGTAGTGGCATTTGGACTTGCACGCTTTCCTGGTCTTTTTATTTGGGGTTCATTTCTTTCACTTTTTTCTTTTGACCATTTTATTCTTTTTACCCTTTGATTTTTCTTTTAGGGCATACCCTCTTTACATTTTTTTGATTTTTTTGATTTTTTGATAATATGGAAACCTTTGCAACAAGGAAAGGATGAACATATTACAAAGCTCATTCAGTCAATCATGAAATATGACACCTATAACTATAGGAGTATAACACTGGATCCACTTGGGGATGGCTTTCCCTGGTGGAAAGTCAAGAACAATAGGTCAAATGGCCTTATGAGTAACTTGCCTTTGCTCTGAAATCTCCCTTGGCTGGATCTAAAAACTATACAAAAGAACATGAAAATGTATACATTTTTCCTAAACTGATTTAAACGATTGTACATATATTCTGGATAGTCTACTTGGATTATTTGATATAATGTTCCTACTCCCAAGTCTTGTTCTGCAATTAGACCTTCAATGGAACTTTGGAGCCCTAATAAACTGAAAATGAGGAATAACAAAAAGTTCCTTCACTGATTTCAACATTTTTTGCACTTTACTCCTCACTTTGATTACTGAAATGAACAAGCTGATCACTTCTTTGAAGCTGTTTGAACCTGAATTTTCTTATGTACATGTTAGAGTTAGAATTTATTAACAAACTGGATCAAAGTAGTGTTTCAGCATTCGACCATTCACTGGTCCTTCTTCTGTGTCTGTACCATCCAGGCTCTTCAGGAAGTAAGTATTGTTGCCTTGCAATGTATGGATGATGAATGGCCCTTTCCACAGGAAGTCAAACTTATCATGTTTTCCTTTGTCTTCTCTCCTGGAATCCCATCCTATAAGTTTGTCTCCAATGTAGAAGTCTTCCGCTTTGGTCCTTTTATCAAATAATTTCTTGAGTTTTTCTTGTAATACTTGGGATCTTCGGTGCACTTCTTCTCTAGTTTGCTGCAAATGGATGGTCTGATTTATTCTTCTTTGGATGTCATTTGCTTCCACCTGAGCTTCTTGCAGTAATTTCATCACAGGAATTCATAAAGATGAAGGAAATATAGCCTCAATGCCATGAACTAGCTCATAAGGACTGGTTCTAATTGATCTCTTTGTAGTAAGTCTGTCTGCCCATAGTGCATTTGTGAGTTTCTTGTGCCAGTTTTTCTTGCTCTCTTCCAGCAATTTCTTAATGATATTGATCAAGCTTTTATTGGAGGACTCAACTAGACCATTACCTTGAGGGTAATAGGCTTGGAATGGCCTAAAGTGATATGGTATTTGCTGCAAAAATTTATCATTTTCTTGGATTTGAAGGCAGTGGCATTGTCGGTTATGATCTTTTTAGGACAGCCAAACCTAGACAAGATGTTGGTCTCTAAGAATCCTATTATCACTGTGTCATTGGCTTCTCTGGGAGGAATGGCTTCTATCCATTTGGTGAAATAGTCTGTGGTAGTAAGGATCCATTTGTGTTGGCCAGAAGAGGGAGGATGAATTTCTCCAATGAAGTCCAAACCCCACTATTGAAAGGGTCTCTCAGTGGAAATTGGTCTCAAGGGTAAGGGTAACAGTTTCCTTTTTCCTTCAAAAATTTGGCATTTGTGGCAAGCAGTGACAAACTTTTTTGGATCAGTGAACAAGGTTGGCCAGTAAAATCCAACCCTTAGGATTTTTTCTGCAGTTGATTTCCAGTACAGGCATCCACCGCAGTCCCCTGCATGAAATTCTTTGAGAATTTTTTCAGCTTCTTATTTTATTAAACAATTCAATAAAATACATTCATGATTTTTCCAAAAAAGAGCACCATCTAAAATACAGAATTTTGAAAAAATATTTTCTTTGTTATGGATAACCTTGTAGGAGCTTGCAGGTTTAATAAGACATGAATTATATCAACATACCAAGGTGATTCTAAGAAGGCCTGTCTGATCTGTGGAGTCACCATCTCCTGTTCGTTATCCAGTTCATCGATGTGTAGGGCTTGAAAATTTATTTTAGTCATGATTTTAGCTAATCCCTGTCCTTTTGTAAGCTTTGTAGGTTTTATTTCAATGTCATACTCCAATATTTTAGCTATCCATTGACCTCGTTTGCCTTCAATTCCATCCTAAGTCAAGATGTCTTTTACAACAGGAATTGGCACATAAGCTACCACATCGGAATATAGTATGTAGACTCTGAAGTCTTGAATGGCTTTCACAAGTGCATAAGCCTGTTTTTCCATGATTTTGTAATTCAAAGGTGCATCTCTAAGTGCTTTACTGAAAAAGGCTATGGGTTTTCACATCCTTGATCATATTTTTGTAATAAAACAACTGCTATAGTGTGTTCAGATGCAAATGGGAAAATTATGAAATCTCTGTCAAACTTTGGACTTGTGAGGACTGGTGTTCTGGTCAAAGCCATTTTAATTTCTTCAAAAGATTGCTGGCTTCTACAGTCCATTTAATCTTTGAATCCTTTTTTAACATGTTGTTCAGCAATCTAATTAATTCAGCCAGATTGGATATAAATATTCTCAAAAAGTTAATCTTCCCTAAGAAAGCTTGAAGTTCTTTGACATTTCTGGGGTGTGGTATTTGCAGAATAGCCTCTATCCTAGCAGGATCAATTTTGATGCCATCTTTGGAAATGATATGGCCTAACAGTTTTCCTTCTTCTAGACCAAATAGAGATTTTTTAGGATTCAGTGAAATACCATATGTTCTGCATTTTAGGAACACTTATCTGAGATGATCTAAATGTTGCTGATCTGATCTGGAAAACAGAGTGAGGTCATCTAGATATACCACCAGAAAATCGTGAATTTCTTTTGTAAAAGCTATGTCCATTGCTTGTTGAAAGGTTGCCCCTGCATTCTTAAGTCCGAACGGCATTTTAACATATTTGAATGTACCCCATGGTGTTGTAAATGCAGTTTTTTCTTGGTCATCAGGATGAACCAGAATCTGATTAAAACCTAAAAACCCATCCAACAGTGAAATTCTAGAAGCACCTACTACCCTTTGTAAAATATGATCCATTTTTCGTAAAGGGTAGTTTTCCTTCAAAGAAACTTTGTTTAAATTTCTTAAGTCAACACATAACCTGATGTCCCCTGTATTCTTCCTAGTAGGCACTAAATTAGACCCCCATTTTGAAAATCTGATTGGGGTAATTATCCCTGCATCATGCATTCGTCTGATTTCTTTTTCAATTAAAGGAAGCAGTACAGGGTTGATTCTTCTGAGTTTTTGTTTGAATGGTTTTTGATTTTCCTTGAGGGGTATTGTATGTTGAATAACAAAGGTGTCATAAGATTTCAGGTCTTCATAGCTCCAGGAAAAAACATCCTGGAATTCTTTGGTCAGTTCAACATACTTTGTTATATACCTAGGGGGGATAATATGGGGTACCGAGGGAGGTACCCAAGGTAATAATGTAATAATGGGATGGGCCATAGTAATAAATAAGGTGGTTAACCCATGTCATGTAAGGGACCACAAGTAGTTAATAATAATGTAATGGGCCCATGGTATTAGTTTGATGGTATGAGGGAACCATGGTAATGATCCATGGTATTGTATGTATGAGGCCTATATAGAGGCTAGAGACTCCATGTTAAGATAGTCAAGGATTACTGTATGAACAGACATATGGCTTGTGGGGTGTTCTCCTTCCTTAAGGAGTGAATGTATGGTGTTGCCCTACCTTAAGGGTTTGATCAATAAAGAAGCATTTCTATCTATTTTTATCTTATTATTTCTGGGTTTATTTGTATTCTCTTATATTTTTGGATCAGATCTATAACGAGTGGTATCAGAGCTACAACAAGTGGTATCGGAGCACTTTCTTGGGCACCAAAGTGGAGAAATATTTTTATATTTTTTGCAGGGATTTTGGGTGGCGAATTTGCAGATCATATCTGTACGTTCTGGTGCAAGATCTGAAAACTCTAATTGTATATCTGTATTCTTTGTGAAAAAATAGCCGATTTCAAAAAAAAAATCGGTTGAATCGGAGTCCGGATGAAGGAGATATCGCTGATTTAAAAATCAGTGGGGTTGCAGACAATTTTCAGGGCAGCGAGTTTGCGGCGCAGATCTAGACGTCCTGGTGCAAGATCTACAAAATCTAATTGTAGATCTGAATTTTTTGATAAAACTTACCCAATTTCAAAAAAAAAATCAGTCGAATTGGAGTCCGGATGAGGGAGATATCGCTAATTTAAAATCAGCTCTGTTTTGCAGAAATTTTGGTGACGGCGGGAGAGTTGCAGCGCAGATCTGGAATTCTAGTGCCTGGATCAGGATTTCTAACACATGAGCAGATGCAGAATGGTCATTCCATTTCCGAAAATAGGTCATAATAAAGATTCTGAGCAATATTGACTAAACTGTGGCGACTTTAAATTTTCGCCAAGTGAGTGAATTTTTTCAAAACCCTTTTCATGGCTTCTAGCAAGCAATATTTTACAGGGAAAGATAATGGTCTTACTATTGAAGAATACATAAAACAACAAAAGTTAGCATGGGCAAAAAATTGGAGGGATTCAGTGTGGTTTGGTTTCAAAGATGAGGCTTACAAATGATATCTCTCACTTGATGACAAACAGTTGACCAAACTCTCAGATGCAGAATTTGAAAAAGTCCTTTTAAACAAATGGTCTCGTGCTAGAAAAAAGGAGAATGAGCCACGTAAGGGGTTATCTTCCACTGGTGTCTCCTTATTGCAGGTTCATGGATTGATTCAAAAGGAGAAGATCATTGTGTCTATAAATCCTAGTTGCAAGCATAATTTTATCAATGTTAATTTGGCAAAAAAATTGCCAGTTCCAGCAAAACACATTGAAAACACACAGGTGAATAATGAGGATGTTCAAGTGTATAAGGATTTGAAGATTTCTATGGATAAGTATGTGTTGCATGGTGATTTTTATAGTTTAGAGATGGATAATATGGATGTTGTTTTGGGATATTCTTGGATGGAATCTACGGGTACTGTCAATATTAATGTGCAGAAGGAATTCCTGAAGCTATGGTATAAAAAGAAGAAAATTACATTACAGGATATTTCCATCCATAAACAGGTAGAGCACATGGAGGCGGAAGCAGAAGATGTTCCAGGGACTAACATATCAGATGATGAGCCTTTGATGATCAACAATAAAACACAAACAGAGGCTGAAGAAGAAAAGGTTACAGGTGATGATACATCAGAGGAGGGCTCAGTGGTTGAAGTCATATTGAAAAAGAAGACACCACAACAGCCACCACATCAGGGTGAAGTAAAGAAAAAGCCATCGTGGGTTAAAACTTCAACATATCATCACCCACATCACCCCGCAAGACAACCATCAAGATGGCAACCAATTAGCCACATGGACAACAACCCCCGCATGACAGATCGAGAGGAGCGAAGATCCACCTACTACACATCCACACAGAAGAGCTACCACGGTCAACTTCCATCTCAAGCGAGCGAGGCACCAGCGAGATCGAGGGTTCACCTTTCTCTTGGATGGCTAGATGCACGTGCATGGTACCAGTGGACTACTCTTTTGAGTAGATCTTATTATTTGTGTTCTTCCCATGTTTTGGGGACGAAACATGCTTAGGGGGGTGGAATGTTATATACCTAGGGGGGATAATATGGGGTACCGAGGGAGGTACCCAAGGTAATAATGTAATAATGGGATGGGCCATAGTAATAAATAAGGTGGTTAACCCATGTCATGTAAGGGACCACAAGTAGTTAATAATAATGTAATGGGCCCATGGTATTAGTTTGATGGTATGAGGGAACCATGGTAATGATCCATGGTATTGTATGTATGAGGCCTATATAGAGGCTAGAGACTCCACATGGAAGATAGTGAAGGATTATTGTATGAACAGGCATATGGCTTGTGGAGTGTTCTCCTTCCTTAAGGAGTGAATGTATGGTGTTGCCCTACCTTAAGGGTTTGATCAATAAAGAAGCATTTCTATCTATTTCTATCTTGTTCTTTCTTGGGTTTATTTCTATTATCATATGTTTTGGATAGATCTACAACAATTAGCCATGAACTGACTAAGTATGCTAACAGAATATGCTATATCCGGCCTGGTAGTGGTGAGATAGTTCAGACTTCCCACCAATTGACGATACAAGGTTCCATTCACCTCTTTGGTTCCATCATCACTGCACAATTTGACATTTTGTTCTAAAGGAGTAGATATTGCCTTACATTCAATCATATTGAACCTTTCAAGGATTTCCCTTGTATATTTGCTTTGTGTGATTAGTGTCTTACTAGATTCCCTCCAAACTTCAAGACCTAAACAATAATGTAATTCACCAAGATCCTTCATCTCAAATACATGTGACAACTGAATTTTAATTTCTTCAATCAACTTGCATGCATTTCCTGTTATGATAAGATCATCAACATATACATATATTAAAGAAACATTCCCACCTTCATCTTCCTTGATGTACAAGTTAGGATCATTTTTTCTTCTCATAAAACATTTCTCATAAAATAAAGAATCAATTTTCACATACCAAGATCTTGGTGCTTGTTTCAAACCATATAAATCTTTCTTTAACCTACAAACCAGATGCTCCTATCCCTATTTTATGAACCCTTTAGGCTGAATCAAATTAACTTCTTCTTTTAACTCACCATTCAAAAATGCAGATTTGACATCTAACTGATGCATTTTCCAATTATATTTTGTAGCTAATGCAATCATGATTCTAATTGTGTTCAACTTAGCTACAGGTGCAAAAGTATCTTCATAATCAATTCCCTCCTTTTGTGAATATCCTTTTGCAACCAATCTAGCTTTATGCTTATCAATACTTCCATCAACTTTGAACTTTGATTTATAAAGCCATTTTCATCCTATGGGAACTTTGTTTTTAGGAAATTCTTTTAATTCCCATGTGTCATTCTTCATTATAGAGTTATATTCTTCATTCATTGCATCTCTCCATTCTTCATATTCTTTAGCTTCCTCATATCTTGAAGGTTCTACAACATTCATAAAAAGAGACATTAATGCATAATATTTATACCTTACAGGTACCTGACTTTGACGTGATGACCTTCCTGGAGTTTTACTACTTTCATCTTTCTTTCTACTTTGCAGAGTCTCCTCTCCTCTTCTTGGAGTGTCATGACTGCTTGGTGCTCCTTACTCTTGAACCTGTACATGTTCCTGTGCCTATACATGTTCATGTTCAACACTTGTATCTAATTTGACATAATCATCAATATAATGTCATACACTAGTATTGCTCATTTTATCACCTTCATTTGCATTCTCTTGACACAACACATCCCTACTTGCAAGCAGTCAATGAGTATTGGGATAAAACAACTTGTATGCTTTTGATCATCACAATAACCAATAAATATGCACTTAATTGACTTTGCATCAAGTTTTCTTCTTTCATCTTTTGGAATATGAGCAAATGTCTTGCAACCAAAAACTCTTAAATCACTCACTTTTGGTTTGTACCCATAAAATGCTTCAAAAAGTGTTTTAAGCTCTAAAATTTTGGTTGGACTCCTATTTTTCAAATAAACAACAGTATTAATGGCTTCAGCCCAAAAACCATTAGAAATATTTTTACCTTGAAGCATACTACGTGCACATTCAACTAGTGTTCTATTTTTCCTCTCAGCAACTCCATTTTGTTGAGGTGTATGTGGCACTATAAATTGTTGTAGAATCCCATTGCTTTTACAATATTGATTAAATTCTCTTGATTTATATTCTCCCCCCTGATCAAATCTCAAAATTTTGATGCAATTACCAGTTTGTTTTTCCACCATACTCTTAAACTCTTTAAAGTACTCAAAAACATCACTCTTCTTTCTTATGAAATAAACCCATGTATACCTAGACCTGTCATCCACAAAAATAAGAAAATACCATGCTCCACCAATAGATCTAGTTTTCATAGGTCCACATACATTAGTATGAATTAATTCAAGTATTTCCCTCTGCCTTTTTTCTTTATGTATAGGAAATTCCTCCCTATGTTGCTTGCCAAGTACACATGCTTCACATTCAACATGATCATTCTTCAAGATAGGAAGACCTTCAACCATGGTGTTCTTTTGAAGTAGCATTAAATCATTGTGATTTAGATATCCATACCTTTGATGCCATAACTGTATTGTTGATATTGTTGTAGATGCTAACGCTTGATGACTTTTCCTAGTCACATCCAACTTATACAAGCCTCCAACCCTGGTACCTATGGCAACAACCTTGTAGTGATCTTCACTGTCTTTCACTACACACTGTGATTTAACAAATTCCACCTTCAAATCTTGGTCAGAAATAGTAGAAACATAAATTAAATTCCTTTTGATACCAGAACATACATCACATTATGGATCTGTCTCTCTTGTCCATTAGGAAAATTCACACCTATTACTCCATAACCTTGAACTTTAAGTGATATGTTATCTCCTAGATAAACATATGTTCCATCAATATTTTCATAATATTCATCAAACCATTCCTTATTACAAGACATACGGAGTGATGCACCATAATCAATGGACCAAGAATTCACATCATCATTTTCACAGACTGTTGGATGTGGAGCCTGATTATCTTCTGTATTCAAAGTTTTCAGCCAGATGTATACCCCAGGAAAACTATACACCCCTCCACGCGGGTGGGTGCGAGGGGAACTTTTCCCCCCCCGCGGGGGTCCATGGGGGTAAATCCCCCCCGGCTGGGGGGTCCTGGGGCCAATGGTCCCCCGACGGGGGTTCGGGAGCAACGCCCCTAAAGCTAAAAATAGATGTACAATTTCCTTGTAAAAGTCTAGTAATTTCTATTCAATCTGGGCCGTTCATTAGGCGGATGATCTAATGGTAGAAGTTATGTTTAGTTTAGGGTTTTTTTTCCCTAGAAGGCAACCCCTCACTATATATGAGGGAATTGTATTGCGTCTATTTAGATCTGTATTCTGAGTGAGGAAGAGAGAGGAGATTGAGAGTGAAGAGGGTGTTAGAGTAGATTTTCTGTAGGTTGTGTCTCTCCAGTTTGTTGGATAATATAATAAAAGAAGGACTAGTTGTTTCTCTGTGGACGTAGCCCAAACGGGGTGAACTACGTATATTTGTGTCTCTCTTGTTTTATGCATTTTCTGTGTTTATATTTCTGCAATATTTTATGTGTTCCATTGCTCTGTAATATATATAATTTTCTAACATAAACAATGCAGCATCAGAAACAAACAATTTAACATTTTTAAATCCATCACTGATTGAGGTGTCTTTGTCCACAAAATTTCCATTATGCCTTCTGTTTCTTTGCCTAGACTCATTATATTTCCTTTTATAGAAATCTTAGAATGATGCCCAAGTTTGCCACAATAATAATAGTCATCATTTCTCTTATCATGGATTGGAAATTTAGACTATGTCATACCTTTCTGTTTTGCTTGAAACTTGCCTCCTTTGTTCTTGTCCCATGCCTTGCCTCTATATGGATGTTTGCCCTTGGCTACCAACGCCAAATCTGAACTACTAGAGCCCAAATTAAAGCTCTTCATCCTCTCCTCCTCTTGTAGACGAATTCCTGTCAATTCATCAAATGTAGGGGGCTTCTCTCTAGCTGAAAGACTTGAAACAAAAACTTGATAATCTTGCACTAAGCCATTTAATGTGATAGCGATTAAGTCAGTACTAGACACCTTTTCACCAATATCTCCTAACTTATCACTTAAATTTTTGACACGAGATATGAAATTGCTTATATTTTCATTTGCTTCCATTTTTAGAGATAAACGCTTAGTCTTCAAAAGCAAGATCCTATTTGTATTTGTTGTTTCATACAAACCCTTCACCATATCTCGTGTTTCCTTTGATGTCTTGCAATCTCTGATGTGAGGAATAATGTTGTCCTTTATGGAAATACAAAACAACACCTTTGCTTTCGTCTCTCGTTTCTCCCAATCTGGAGTAGAAGTTCCAACAATGGGTTTGGGCTCATCCCCACTCACAATGGAACACAAATTATAACCTTCTAAAAGAGTCAACAACTTGAATTTCCAATTCACATAATTTCCTCCATCAAGTTTGGTGGATTCATTTAGATAAGTATCAGCCAACAAATTTGATATGATGACAAAAAAAATGTTTCTCCAATCAGAAAATGCGATCAAATGCACTAGATCTAAAGCTAAATGCACCCAAATTCACCAAATCTCAAAAGACTTTCACCACATATACACCATAAAAGTCTTTACTAACTCCTTTTCATTCCACCAACACTCCCTTTTTTTTAAGACCTTTCACCACTTAAAAAAAAAATCTTGAAAACCTTATCACTCCTTATGATAATCTTCACATTAAAAAAAAAACACACCCTTTTTTAATTTTTATCACCGCTCATTCTTTTCACCACTTAAAACAAAAGTGAATATTTAAAAAAAACCTTATATCCCCATAAATAAAAACAAACTTAAACATTGAGTTGCCTTCCAACAATGATTTTTTTTAATAACAATGTCAAGATTTTAAAGCAAAACAAGGAAGGCACCGTGGAAAAAAAATGAAAGGCACCATGCTCCACTACACTCCAACGAATTGCTGCCACAATTTTCACATCGGGTGCTTGCGGTACCATAAAAGGGACAATGCTCACTATTTGGAACAGAACAACTACAAAATAGTTACAAGTTACTCACTAGTTATCACACAACGTCACTCACGAGCAGTCACACTGCAACATGATTTCAAGTTTGTACTCTTCACAATCAGCCAGCACGCATTAAAAAAAAAAAAAAACAACTCTCTTTACAGGCTATGCCCACACTTCAACGCACAGCTCAACCCCACTCCAATAGGCTCGAAACTACTCAAATTTCACAACAACAAGATCACGCTCCACCACACAAGGCCTCTCCCACAACTCAACTCACCTGAGCTCTGATACCATATCAGAGAACATAATCCACACTCAGAACTTGTTCCCTTCATTACTAAACATTGCAATTTATAGACATCTTTAGCTACAGATGAGCAATAACTATGTTGAATGATATTTATTATCTACTGACTACGCTGACTGCTGAACAGTGATCGGTGCCATATGAATAGTGAGCAGTGTCGTTTGTGATTAATTCCTGAAAGGAACTCAGGTTCCATATGTAAACATGCGTCTTATTAAGTACTTTTAAGGAGAGCGTCTAAGCATAAGTCGATAGTTTTTTGGAAAGTCAGGGGAAGCCCAGGTACCTTCAGAGCAGAGCTTGTTGATAGAGGCTTAAATACAAGGTGTGTGTATTATGAGTTAAACATCAAGGAGCTAAGGATTGTAAAGTGAATTATTGCATGTGAATCTTATATGCAAGTAGAGAAATGGGTTTTATTTGTCGATTTTCATATAGTGCCAACCATAGTTAATAAGATCGATCTATAGTATTTCATAAAGAATGTGGAATTTCCCCACATAACCTTTAAGGCTAATAAGAAGTACTAGATGTTTTCTAGAGTATCCAACTGCATCAAGCAGTATCAGAGTGATAGTATGTTCTTTAGGGAATAACAATGACCAACCAAGAAGAAAATAAGGGAGAATTGAGATTTTGAAATCTCTGCAAGGAAAAAACTTGAGAGGTAATTTTGTTTTAATTTTAAGAAGTTACAATTGTGAAGGTAGTAGTAGTGAACATATGATGGCATTTCCTACATCTAGGAGAGTTATAAATGAGGACAAGTATTGTTCTTAATATCATGGCAAAGAACCTTTTTAGTAGAGAGGTTTCAAAGAGAAAAAGAGAGAGGCATTCTAGTTGAGGTTGGAAAGTGATAAGGATAGGAAAAGTCCTTAAAAGATGTGAAGAGAAAAAGTGAAGTTCTTAAGAGGTGAGTAGAGTGCAACAACTAGAGGAGCAGTGGAATCTCAAGAGGTTCCGGAGGAGGTGAACCTATGATACCAAAAGTCCAAGCCATAGGAGAGAGCTTGGTGAGGTATCTTATGGAGGGTTGTTTTCCACTCATAGTGAAAGTGGAGAAGCTCAAAAAAAAGGAGATGACCACCAATGGTCATGTTAAGGGTTATGATGAAAGCCACAAGAAAATGGAGAAATATGTGAAAGTAGATGGCATCAGGGTTAAAAGGATAAGCTAAGAAGAGATGGCTAAGTGAGAAGAGAGACTCAGTGTAATGAGCATATTGTTGCAAGAGAGGGAGAAGGAATACCAAAGGTGTGGATGGGATCTAAAAAAGAAGATCCAATGGCCTGTTAGACAACTATATGCTAGGAAGCTGAGAATGAAGCTAAGGAACCTATTGAATGTTCTATTGAGAAATGGAGAACTCAGAGAAACTGAGGATAGAGAGGACTTAGTTCACTTCTGTGAACCAGAGCAAGGAACACTCCTTAAAGGAGAGGATTAGGAATATGTTGAGGAGAAATTGTATGAGAGTCTCATGGACTGCATGAAAGGTACAAACCAACAAAAGGATTTGTTGATAGAAGATATGGTGGCAAAGGTGCCAAATGGCGAAATAAAGGCTCATGTTTTTAATGTTAATATTTTTTGTATGGTTACGCGTCACGGGGATGACAAAGAAGGATATTCATTTATAAATATCCTAAGAATAGAGGAGAATGAAGGAATTCTTTCCCAAAGCATTGGAGGAAGACATACTAGAGGATCACGCAACATTGTCTCATAAAGGAAATTAGAGGGAGAAGGAACATACATAGTGAGAAATATTTTTGTTGAAAATAACAAAAGAGGCTATATGACCCCATGTTTTTAAAATTAACAAATTGTATATGAATGTAGGTCGTGTAAATGATGAACAATCATTTGAATTTGTCATGAAGATAAAAGAAGATGGAGGATGACAAAACCATAATCTTGTTCTAAAGGAGGATGATGTAACATTATCTTATGGAGGGTATGAGGATGGAAAAAATTCTCAAAAGATTGAGGAGAAGGTAGAAATGCTCTAAGAATACTTGAAGAAAAATAAGTAAGCAAAGACCTCATATAGAGGTAGTGTGAAGGATGAAGATGACAAAAATGTTTCTTCTCAAAAGATGAAAAAAGCTGAAATGAGTTTGCTTTATGAGAGAAAAAATGAGAAATCCCTACAACTAATTCAGAAAGGCGGACATGCATGTAGACAATAGCATACATAATAAACGAGAATAACATCTCTTAGAAGATGTTATAAAAGGAGGTGGGAAAACTCATTCCAATAAAATGATGTTAAAATTTATGAAAAACTAGTTGGATAGTCCACGGTCTGAAGGATATTGCAAGAAGAATGCAACCAAGAAATAGGATGAGGATGAGGTGCTTAAAGCATCAATTTTTTTTTGATAAATTACACAATGAAGAGATTGTTGGGAGTATAATTGAGTGTGCATAAGAGTGACAACATGTGTTGTCAGGAGAAGGAGAAAAGAGGGAACATGAGACAAATTTGTCTCATGAGATTGAAATATTATTTCATTTTTTTACCAAAAGCATGGAGCAGAAATTTGTTTTCACGAGAAACCAACAACTTCTAATTGAATAATTTGTTAAGAGAAACAATGGAGAAGAACAAATAATTTATGAACATAGGGATTACTGCAATAAATCTAATTTAAGTGTAAAGAATGGAAGTCTATCTTCCATAGAGTGGCCATGAAGAAGGATGTCAAATTATCTTAATGAAGAATGGGTGCTATGTGATGAGATGGAAGTTCAAGCCTTCAATATTTTGGAGTTACTACTATAAATCGGTAATGTTAATATTTTGGCCCATCAAAGTGATAATATGGCCACTAAAATGGAGAAATTAGGGATGATGATGATGAGGGTACCAAAAAAATGGTACAATGGAGAAGAGGAAGTGATTAGCTATAACATATGGTCGAATGCATGAGATTGCATCAACAAAGCAAGAAGGAACCAACAAACTAGAGTATCCTAGAAAGTGTTGAAAATGCAACAATAAATTTTTAATTTAATTTCACCTTGATTAAATTAGGAGAAATTTGAATTTCAATTTCAGCAGAATTCTTGGAGGTAGTTAACTGAGGTGACATGGATCTTGTGACTCAGTTAGCTCAGTAAATTTGAGTTGGAGACACTCAATTTCAATTCTACATGATTGATTGCGAATTTATAGAAATCTATTTCAGTTAATCTGAGTTATTGTCAATGTAACTAGTTCTCACTGTTAATAGAACTAGTGGAGGTTCAGTCAAGGGTGTTTAACGTTTTTCACACTAAGTGACAAGGGTGTGTAACTTTTTTCACACTAGGTAATCATCCAGTTAACTGATCAATCAGCCTAAATTAAATCATGCATGTAGAGAATTCAAGTTACCTAGTTGAGATTTGAGTTCAAGGGAAGTGTACTATCAGTTGTAAACTAGTCAAAGTTGTACAAGTCATGCATGAAGTCGCAGAAGGACCTATAGGAATTGCACAATCCAAATTGAGGAATTTCCTAATTAATAGCGGTGTAATTCCCAAGGAAACACCGCAAGGAAATAAGAGCTTGGCACCCTTCGAAATTGGCTAAGTATTGGTTGGAGTTAGTATGTGAGGTAGAGAGATAGATTATACTAGTTTAGGGGTTGCTCAGGCTTGAGAAAGCATTGTATTTCTTCTCTATTATTTAATTAATGAAATATAGATAGTAAGGGGTTTTTAGTAGATTATTTCCCTAGATAAATCTATGTGTATGTGTGTTGATTCTTGATGCATGTTAATGGTTTGTGTTCTCGATCATGATTTTCTTTCTGTGAATGAGTAGAGTAGCTTCAATTATTGTGATATAGTAAATTTCATGGGAAATTTTTAATATACACATTAAATTTCTTCATTGTATCATGGCCAAAATTACAGTAGAGAAGAGAATTCAAAGTTGTATTTTCATGTGGATCGAATTTGCAAGATCAATTCTTCAGATCTAGCAAGATGGCTTTTGATGGACTGAAACTTGAGTATACCCTTGAGGGTAGCTAGAGTTATGTTTCTTAGAAGGACAAGATGGATGTAGTGTTGGACGTGATGGGCTGAAGGAATTCGTAGATAATGATATCCCGAAGCCTCCAACATCTGATGCTCAAGATCTAGCAAAATGGAAGAACTGTGTAGCAAAGGTGAGGAGGACAATATTGGAGGGAGTTCAAGACCATATTGTCTTAAATCTCCATGGGAAAGAGACTCCGTATGTAGTGTGGCAGGCCATGATAGATTTGTTCCAGAATAATAGTGACCATAGGAAGTTGGCACTAAAGGAAAAGCTTCAGAATATCAAGATGCAAAAGGGAGACACAATACCACAGTACCTGAGAAAGTTTGTACAATGTAGTGATGAGCTTGGTCAAGTTGGTGTTATTGTAATAGAGGATGATTTGGTGAGCCTAGCCCTTCTAGGCCTTCCCAAGAGTTGGCACAACTACCAAGATTTAGTGAATGAGAGGGAGAAGCTACCAAATTGGGAATGCATTTGGTCTGATTTAGTACAGGAGGAGATAAGACGGAGCACCATAGACGAAACCTCATCTAAGGGTGAGGATGAGGAGAAATGTGCCTTGGTTGGAAAGGAAAAGAAAGGGAAAGGGAAGAAATCCCAATCCAAAGTAGAATCTGGTCAAGGGGGCAAGAAGAAAGACTTGTCCAAAATCAAGTGCTTTCATTGTCATGAACTGGGACACTATGCCACGAAATGTCCACACAAGAAAGCAAGCAAGAGGACCCCAGCAGGAGCAGTAGATAAAGCCTTGGCTTCATAGTTCAAACTTGATTTTACCCTCATTGCATGCATGACAAGCACAATGATGGGTAGTGTGTGGTATCTCGACACCGATGCCTCATTCCAAATGATGGGCAACAAATAATTTTTCAGTGACATGGAGGAGAAGGATCTCAAGATGCACATTGAGATGGGAGACGATGGATGGTATAGTGCGACTGACATTAGTACCGTTACTTTGAAGAGAGAGTCTGACTCCCCTTTTAGGCTAAAGGATGTGATGTATGTACTGGGTCTAAAGAAGAATTAGTCTCCGTAGTGGTGTTAGAAGACCGTGGCTACGCTGTGATATTCAACAAAAGGAAGGATTTCTTGAGACACATTGTTGAGCTGTATAAATGAAAGATTTACACCAACATTTAATTTGACAATTCGGGTAAGTAAACTTAGAAGCATAGCATAATATATCCCAGAATACGACCTTAGGGATCTGTCAAATAAAAACCAAGCTTTTGCAAGAAATTCAAAAGAAGCATCATTCACGAAAAAGGAACAAGACTTTTCGAAAGTAAAGTAAACACACTCCGAGAATCTACTTCTGGCTCCTCTTCTAACTTGAGTTGACTCCTGCAGTAAGTCTTCCTCAGTTTTCCAGGGGACAAGGGAATGTAGGACCCATTCAAAAGAAATCAATTCAAGAAATCAAGAATACAAAAACCTCTTAAGAGATTATTTCTACGTTGCAAAGATGAAAAGCATGAAATAAAACATAAGGCAACTTCTTTCCAATTAATTTAATGAACCCATTGAAAGGTTTTTAAAAGATATCTACACTATGCTTCTTCTCTGGAAAATATTCAATATTCAAGTTTAAGGAAAGTGTGCATTTGTCTTTGTTACAAGCTTTCCTTCATGGCCTGAATCATCGTTCCTGCACCGCAACAATGTTCCTGCACTGGAACGATGTTCCTATACTAAAACGATGTTCCTGTACTAAAACGATGTTCTTGCACTGGAAGTATGTCCTGTTCCTGCACTGAGTATATCGGCTTGAAGAAAAAGTCAATTATGATGAAGGGATATAAATTTTTAGCCTTACAACATTCAAAGAATTATTGTGAGCAATTCACTTACTAATAAAACAATATGATAATTTTTCCTTAAGTTGATCCTAGAATTTAATTATTAAAATTTCAAGAATGAATGTTTCTCTTCATAGTGCAGGAATCAGTCTCGTATCTCAAATAGTTTTAAGGAAGTCATGAGTTTAATCAACCAGAATTCTTAGTAAACCATAATATCCTTCAGTCATAAAAATTCTTAACGATATCATTAACTTCAAATGTCCAGAGCAATGGAATGAAATTACAAATCAAGGAATCAAAGCATAAAACAAAATTATGGAATGAGATTGCAAAATTGTATCAAATCACACTTAAACACCATGCAGCTATTAAAAAAAAATGTAAAGAAATTGTAAGAGGAATGGGGCAATGGACTGGATGGTGGGCCCAACCACCCAACTCGTTTCCCTTGCAACAATTAAATCACAGCGCTAGTAGATTTAGAAAAACCATAAATGTAAACAGAATGCCATAATATATATGAATCTTGAAATCTTGTTACATAATTATTGAACAATCAGCGTTGAGCTCTAGTGTTCCCCTCCAGGGATCATCCCACTGGGCATGCAGGCTCCTCCTTCCCTGCACAATCAAAATTGATCCTCCTCTTCTGCAAAAAAATCAATTTAACAAAAATACCATCCCCTCACACCTGCATAACTCCTTTCTTTTATATTTTTGCATGATAATTTGGGCTTTAGACAAGCTATTCCTTAGAAAAAAACATGGGGATTGAATCCCAACTAATTCTCATCAAATATAATATCAGTACAACCATTTTCCTATTGAAAGAATGAATATTTCATACTAATTTTCCAAATCTGGGTGTTTTCTGGTATTATGGAAAAATTAGTCTTTTTAAAAAAATGCCTCCAAATAACTCTTCGTATCTCCCAAACCGTGATGAATTTTATAAACATGTTTGATACTTGGTCAATTTTCTATACTGGTACCAAAACCTATGTTCCAAAATTTCTCTATTCACCTTCACTTGCACGAAAATTGAGGAGGAAGTTGGCAGTCTGTAAACTGCTACGAATTTGGGGCTGAAGCATGAATTATTCCCTAAATATAATTCCATACGACCTGGGTGTATCTTGACTCATGTGGAAGTTTTCAAACAAAATTTTGAACAAAAACCTCTTTCATATTTTCCAAAAAATGTGTCAATGTATGAAAGCCCCAAATTGGTGGAGGAATGCTGTAAAATCTGAATTGGTGCAGGAATTCGTTGCATGGTACAAGAACATTGTATGGTATAGGAAGGTGAATGAAGGACCAAGGCTTGTTGGCATATGCATAAAAACATGATGAACTAAGTTTTAAACAATAGTTTGAGAAGAATCTGGTATTGCAATGGATGTGGCAATTTCTTGTTACATTTGCGAGCAAGTAAATGGTAAGCACGACTTCTCCCGGGGAATGTCAAGGTCCATGCCTAGCTATCAAAGCTAGTAGCATTGCTTTCTCTTGTACTGCTGGTATGGGAAAATTTGGTACAAGAACTGCAAGTACAGGAACTGTTGGTGTAGGAATTGTTGGTACCTACCATAAAAGAGCCTAACATTAATGACATTTTCACATTAAATACTCTTCAAATTAACAAAACAAGAATAGTTCATAGATCAACATCTGTTAGCTCTAAATGCCACTAAATAATAACTTAATAATCCGTAAAAAGAATAATAATGATTATAGACACTTAGTACAGACATAAAATTATTCAGTAAAATCATGAAAATCTGGAAAAAATGGAGGCTCAACACACATCACCACAGGACAAGTGAAGCAGATCAGTGTTTGAGTGAAGAAACTCTACAAATTAGGTGTGGAAGACTGTGCAACATTGAGCACAAAAGCATAGAAGGTGTAGTGTTGAGATGTCGGTAAATTATGGTATAGAAGACTTAGCCATTTGCATCATGGTGCTTTGAAGATCATGCAATAGATTTCTACAAGCCTCCCCAATGGAGCACTAGAGCAACAGGATACATGAAAAGGGTGTATATTGGGGAATTACACAAAATCCACCTTCAATGATCGGTACAATAGGGAGCATGCAATCCTTGAAAGGATCCACTCTGATGTATGTGGAACGTTCTCGATAGCCCCCACTTCCAAGCACAGGGATTATGTTATATTTGTAGATGATTTATCATGGAAGTGATCGGTCTACTTCATGCAGAAGAAAGACCAAAAATTCTCCAATTTTTTTGAGTTTAAAGAACTTGCTGAGAAAGAGACTAGCAAGAAAGTGAAGGCTCTCACAAGTGATAATAGTGGTGAGTATGTGTCAAATTATTTTAAAAAGTCCTATGCAAAGGAAGGCTTTCGACGGGGGTTGATAGCATCTCACAACCCACAACATAATGGGGTGGCTATGAGGAAGAACATAAGTATTATGGGATTTTCACCAGTAATGTTGCATGACCAAATACTACCTCTACACTTGTGGGATGAAGCATGCAACACAATAGTCTATTTTCAGAACAAGAGTCCTCACAGGATTCTTGGCATGAGTACACCAGAGGAAGCTTTTTCAGGGAAGAAACTAGATGTGTGTTATCGGGAAAACTAGTGTCTATACAGAGCTGCTAGTCCCACTAAGGCTGGTAGCTACCTTAGAAACAAACACACTAAAAACTACTTTCGTTTTCCTTTATGAGCAAAATATAAGAGAAGAATAAGGAGACCAACCTCTGTCTTGCGCTTGGTTCCTTGCTTGATTCCTCTCTCTTCTGGTAGGTCTTTGCCACTCGCTTCCTTGTCTACCCAGCTTCAAGGAGTACCTGTAGAATCAAAGCAGCATAACACTATCCAAGAACATAGATCTATTATCATAAACAATATAGGATTAGATGTACATTGACCACACAAATGCATAAATCATCAATCATACAAGAATGTGGAGGAAAACTTGAATAGCTTTATTGATAATCAAGAAAGAGAAAATAGGATTACAACCAATTGTTCTGACCCAGCATCATCCTCTCAGCAAGAAATCCCTTCTTCACCTCATGAAATGCTTAGATCACCCAACACTATGATATTGCACCAAGAAACCAACAACACTTCCTTACAAGATACAAAATTCCAGCCTCTAGATCTTTGGGATGAGGGATCCATATATAGATGTCTGCAAGGGAGGTGAGTTAGCTTTTGAGATTTGATTAGTGTCTTCTCTCTGATAGTTCTTGATTCCACTTGGAGATTGATGATCTCTTACTCATCCCTGGTTGAATTCAGAGAGACAAGTGTCACAGGAGAGGTTTCTGGAAGGTTCCATTCTCCTCCACCTTGCGGATTGACCCTGCAATTTGTCCCTTCTCGCCCATCGCACCCCATAGAAGGGTTTTTTGACATGCATCTTACCTACTGTGTGTATTCAGGTGAGATGCAATGCACTTTGCCTATGGAGCAGGTGAAATGGTCCAGTTTTGACCAGTTCTGAGTAGTTTTTCATGGAGAACTTCTGGGAGATGCTGTAATCAGTTGACCTTGTTCTTTTAGGGGTTGGAACAACACCTTTAGGGACTTAGGAGCCCTTGGTTTATGGACATTTATGCTTGGGGTTGTAGTTCCCAAAAATATCTATAACAGTTTCCCCCTAAAGCATGAGGTTGTTAATATTTTGATCACGGGTGAAATGCTTTATCATGAGGATCCGAAGATTTTTCGAGCTGGAAGGTGACCTGTAATAAGATACAATACAATACATTATCTTCATATTATTTTCATGATCTAGCTGAGGCGGGCATTCCCATGCTTAGCTTTATAAATTCATTTTCATGTACATAGGACAGACAATCGTCTGAGTGTAGACTGATGATTCTGGTAGAGCCATCATCCCTTAGATTGGATGATTATTTGTGCAACAATGATGTACATTTGATGTCTTTATTTTCCTGAACATATATCGCAGCCTAGATGGATGAAACTAGATCCGGGGTCTTCAATCTCGTTCGATCTTCACTCAAAGTAAAAGTCGATCCATGTGAGAGATGTTCTGGAGTCGAACATGGAAAGACATTGCCTGATTACCAGCTAATGATGTAAGTTGTTAACAGGCGCGAGAGGAATCACCGATAATGATAATGATCCTCAAGGTACTGCAGTATAATTCACATGGTGTGAATAAGGGACTTGGCGTCGAACACCACACAAAATCTTTCAGTCGAAGGCCATTGATGTAAACCTGTTGCCGGAAGTGAGAAACTTGCCATTCAGGCATGCAAGCTTCAAAGTACTGAAAGGGTTGTTTCTAGATCGACTTCTTGGATAATGAGCTGATGTTGGCAAGAAGCGATCTGTCATAGGAGGGCCTTAGTGAATCCCACATCAATGACACGGAACGGAGCAAATTATTTTAATGAAGGTGAAAATGATCTGGTGATATATGGTTCAGGGTGGCAGTCATGAAAGAATGGAGCGAAAATGTATTATAGTGGGTGAGACACAGGTGAATTCTCTGAGCGACTTCTCTTGAACATATCGGCGACACTGACATGATGGATTGGTAGAATTAACCCCAAATGTGGATGGTGTGATGGAACCATGGTGATGTGACCAGTGAATGGAACAACCCAACCCGACTCGGATGCGGAGTGAAAGTATCATGTTCAAGAGCAACTTGCTACCAACAAAGTTTCTTCAAGTTTTCTTCCCAATTTTTCCCCAGTCATTTCTGACCAGTACCTCTTTATTTTTTTCAAGCTTGAGGAGGATAACATATGCTTGTTCTATAATTTTCCCTTCAGCCAAACCCATCGCTATGTTTTAACGAGCCTAGTGATAGTGAAACTCGTTCTTGTCTGTTATGGACAAGTTTGTCGCTATTAGGTTTTAACGAGTTTAACGACAAAGATAACTCGGTCCTTTTCAATTTTAGAGAGTCTGAAAAGGTACATAAAGGAAACTCCAAAAATCCTTTTTTGTCATCTAATCCCTTAAGTCCGAAAAAGTATAAAATAATACAAAATGGATGAATTTTCGGTACGTTTAGCGAGCCGAACAAAACAAGCGCTCGATCGTTTTGTGTAATAATTCCTCAGGTCCAAAAAGATTAAAATCTAAAGGAGGGATAGCACTTCCGGTCACTTTAACGAGCTGGAGAGGCCAATGGCTTGGCAATCTTTTCATATTTTACGAGTCAGTTGAAAAGAGCTTAAAGGAGACTCGTTTTTTGAGGAACGAGTGATAGATTTGGGTAGCAGCTGATTCCAGGTAAGGTTTGGAATTTTTCAATCACGACAGTGTCACAAGGATGGCTAACAAGATCACTCTTCGCAACTGTTCTTCAAAAGGGGTAAACAATCAAGTGGAGGTGAATGATCAGCCAATACAGAGTGGAAGTGATGATGAGAACACAACCAAGGCTTCAAAGGCTGAAGTATTACATTCACGATGGTTATTTACTGGGAATTGGTTCATTTTTTTATTTTAAAATGAGCTTAAACTCTGGAGGAACATTTTCTCATTGCTTATGTTTATTTTTTAACGAGCTTGAAATCCGCGTTAAAATTGCTCAATATAACGGTCATTTCCTGACTTTACCATTAATGACTTTGTTCCTTCAAAGGTTGCGCTACATGCTTAATTGCTTCATCAAACTAGTTAGAAATGAACAATACATGTTTGGAAAATGAGTTAAGACACTAATATTTTACTTGAATTATGTAAAAAGTAATTTAAATGTGCTTTTACCTCTCATTTTACCATTTCATTTGAACTTTGGTCTGTTGGAGCCTTGGAGGTGCTTTCCCCCTTGATTTTCACCAGATTATTCCGAAAGATTCTGACGATTTTTGGTGCCGTCTGGACCAGGTAGGAGCTAAACCTGAGCTCTTTCATTTCATCCTTTCCATTTTGCATTCTGAGCCTGATTTCTAGTTTTTCTGAGCCTCTGGGGTTTGAAAAAATCGCTCTGGCTCCATCACACCCTTTCTATATCGAAAGGTGCATTGCATGTTGGCCTACTCACTAGATAGTTGGCATGCAACGCACCCAGAACACTACTGGGGGTGCGATGGGCGCAAGGAGGGAAATTTGTGCACAGTTTTCAATGGAAATTTTTGCCTGTTTCTCACCAAATCAGGATCTAACTCTTCTCTTGTTTTTTTTCAGAGATTTATTAGAGCAAAATGCCTATTACATGGTGAGAACGTGAGCATGAAGAAGAGGACATGCTTTCTTTACATGATCCGATTACGGTAAATGCACTGCGGAACTGTGGCCTGCTCAAGTTTTTCTGCATCTCTAGCATGAGGCAACAAATCAACTTGTTTCAGTATTTGCTCGATGCCTGGGACCCTACCAGCCAGGTGTTCCAGATTAGGGGCAAATCCATCCCTTTGACTGTCATGGACATCTATTTTTTGACCGGCTTATCGAGGCGGGGTGCCCCTATCTCCTTATCAGGTTCAGCCCATGGGGGTGAATCTGTGAGAGATTACATTCGCAGGTATTGCAAAGAGGGATCTCAGCCAACTAAAGACGGCAAGATCATCATACGAGATGTCACTGACAGGTTCCTGAGGACCATTCTGTTCACCTTTGGTAGAATGGCTGGTGGTGCGGCTCTTCACATGGCCAACTGGTCTTATATGCAGTATGCCTTAGAGTGTCTCGAACCGAAGGTGTTCAACTGGTGTGATGCAGTACTCTTTGTGATGAAAGAACAGTTGACCAAGATGAAAAGCGGAAGATTGAAGAACTTTGGATATGGTTCTATTTTGACCGCCTTTGCCTTGGAAAAGATCCCGCTAATGCAGCCGCAGTATATTTCACTTGGTTTACCTCCACCAACTGAACCACGAATGCAAATATGGGTCGACCATATGTCCAGAAATGTTGTTCAGTCTCAGATTTTCTTTTCTGATACCTTCTTCGGGTGGTTCGGTCATCAAGAGATGGTTTTTTCCGAGTATCCATATGCTGGTATGGACTTCCGGGGTGACCTGGATTTGGTATTGCCGGCTGGCGAGCGGTGGGGTGCCATTGGTAAATTCTTTGACCATATTTTTGTTTATCGTTTCTCTTTATAATGTCATTGTCCTTTATTCTGTCAAGACTAATCAGAACTCATGTGCTCATGCAGATGTTGGTCCCATTCGGCCAGTAGTACGCCTGAGAGTGCAAGTTGTCGCTCCAGCAGGAGAGGCTGCGGGAAGGGCTATCCTTCGCGACCTTGATGTGGCCGAGACTCTTTCAGCATTATAGGATCAAGTCGAGGGCCTCACTTTCGGTATTCCAGATGTGAGGACTGACGAGCTGCCTCTGAGGTTGTAGCAACATACTACTGTCATGCCAAGTCGATGGACCAGGCTTTTACACATCATTAGACTAGGGTTCCCCTAGTGTTTTGAGTTTTGGGTCATTTGACCAATTTTGTCTTGGTTACAGAACATTATGTGTAAACCATAAACAGTTATATATATATATATATATATATATATATATATATAGATATATATATATATATATATATATATATATATATATATATATATATATATATATATATATATATATATATATATATATATATATATATATACATACATATATATATATATATATATATACATACATATATATATACATACATACATATATATATATATATATATATATATATATATATATATATATATATATATATATTTGATTTTCGGAGTTCTATTTTGGTTAAGTTACATGATCCGAATGCAAATGTTGATGAAATGCTTCTTTTTATAAATGTTGCAAATGTCTATCTAACACATAATTTGCCAATGAGTCATTTAATGTGCTTAAGCTTCTGGAAATATGCTGATATTGAATAAAATCAAATTGCCTTTCCAAAATCTTGACCCTTAGGAACATGCGATAGATAGCTGGATTTCGGACGGAGTAGATACCACTGAGTTGTAGTATGACGAGCTATGAGTCTAGCCTGACGACAAGTCGGTGTATGCCATGTGTGATGGCATCAGAGAGAAGTTCTATCAACGCGCTATATTTAGCGATGTTATTTGTTGATCGACCAATACATACCCCTCTGAAACTTACTAACTCGCCACTTGGATAAAAAATGGCCCAGGCCACAGAAGATAGGTTCCGCGAACTATGACTTGCTCCGTCGACATATCCAACAAAAATTTCCAATAGGTTCGACATCTGTGACAAATGCAAAAAAGTGGATTTACTTGACCAAAACGATTACCCTTAGCGAAAACAAAAATGTAACAAAAGAATATAGGTTACCACACTGAATCATGCATAGTAATGCTTAAGGTACAACCCGTTACGGGGTTGAGCTAGTGGAATTCCGTCATAATCCATTAACTCGTAGGCTCCTTTTGCTAATACACGTTTAACAATAAAAGGGCCCATCCATAAAGATTTGAATTTACCTGCTCCGAATTTATCGGATTCTTGGTCGTAAAGTAAGACCAGGTCACCTTCTAAGAAGACACGGGGTTTGACATTCTTGTCGAACTGCGCCTTGACTCATTTCTTATGGGCTTCGTTAGCCAAAGCGGCATCACGACGGGTTTCATCCAATTGGATTAGTTCCAAGAAACGAGCCTCCTCTTCTGAAGTTCCGGGGAGAAGGTCGATTGCGAGTTTGAGGGACGAGATTTCACACTGAACTGGTAAGATTGCTTCTAGGCCATACACGAGTTGGAAGGGTGTAAACCCGGTTGCATTCCTTATCGATGTTCGGTATGCCCACAAGGCTGAGTACAGGATCAGGTGCCAACTCCTTTTGCAGACTCTAATCATCCTTTGCAACATGCGCTTCAGGACTTTGTTGACTGCTTCAACTTATCCGTTGGCCTGCGGGTAGTATGGAGTAGAGCTGTCGTGAGACAACCCTAATTTGGCAGCTAATTCGGCCATCATGTGATTGCGAAAATGCGATTCATGATCTGTGACTATAGCCTGTGGAACGCCGAATCTAGCGACTACATGGTTGAAAAAGAAAAGGGTAGCTGTTTCAGCAGTGTTATCTAATGTAGGCATTGCCTCAGCCCATTTGGTAAAATAGTCCACTGCAACTATGATATACCCATGCCCCCTGGTCGAGGTGGGGTTACATGTCATGAAATCAATGCCCCATTTGGTGAATGGCCCAGCAACAACTATTGGCTGCAGAGGAGTGGGTGGTCTTCTGGTCTTTCTATCGAAAATTTGATAGGCATGGAAACTTCTGACTACGGTTATGCAATCTTTGAATATTGTTGGCCAGAAGTCTCCTGCTCGAAAAAAAATTTGTGCTCTAGCGTAACCAGATTGATGCCCCCCACACACGCCTGAATGGCAATCATTCAGGACTTTTTCGACTTCCTCATGGGTGAGGCACCTCCTCAAAACTGTATCGACGCCACGACAGTAAAGTGTATCACCGACGATCATGTAGTCTTTTGATTGGTATCGAATACATTTTTGTTCGAAGCGGGAGGTATTAGGCCTATATTTTTGGGTTTGGAGATAGATGATTATATCTCCATACCATGGATTGCTTGAAGATATCAAAACAAAGATTCATCCATGATTTTTTCATCTGATGTTTCATCGTTGGACGATGATGGGAGATCACATAGTAATTCCGCGAAAACCAGGGCTTTCTTTGACTTGGATTTTACAAATTCCAGATCAAACTCTTGTAGAATTTTTATCCATTTTGAATATTTGCCCCCCAGCAACTGTCGCGACAATATATAAGTCATGGGGTTACAATCTGACAGAATTGTAGTTTTTCGAAAGAGGGCATAGTGTCGAAATCTCTGTATCGATTGAACAGCTGCGAGCGCCAACTTTTCAACATAGGAATATTTTCTTTCTGTATCATTTAAGTTCCTACTTAAGTAATATATAGGATTTTCAATTCCATTGTCTTCTTGAACAAAAACCATTGCAATGGTTGTATCTGCTGCAGCCAGATACAGGTTAAAGTCTTTTTGATAATCAGGAGCGTACATTAATGATGCTTTCATTAGGGATTCTTTTAACGCATCAAAGGAGGCTTGCACGACCTGATCCTAGACAAAGGGAACTTCCTTTTTCAATATACATGTATAACCTTTAGCAAGTTCAGCGTAATTGGGAATGAACCTCCTCGGAAAGTTTGCTTTCCCTTGGAGTTTCTGAATCTAAAGCAAATTTGAAGGTGGAGGAAAATTTATGATTGCCTGAACCTTACATGGGTCGAGACGAATCCCATCCTTTGAACCTATAAAGCCAAGTAAATGACCAAAACTGACATAGAACACACATTTGTGTGGATTGAGTCGTATCTTGTAGTGTCGGCAATGTAGAAATATCGCTCTCAAATGCTGCGGATGATCAGTCCACTTTCGCGAATGAGCCGGAAGGTTGTCGAGATATGGTTGAACGATGTTTTTGATGTCATGGAAGGCATAATTCATTGCCCTCTGAAATGTTTCCCCTTCGTTCTTTAAACCAAAGGGTAATTTTCAATATGCGAATGTGCCCACGAACAAATAAATGCAGTCTTTGACTGGTCCTGTGGGCGGATATTTATTTGATTATACCCGGAGAATCCATCCATGAATGAAAAGATTTCGCATCCGGCGCATTCATCAATTATCTGGTCAATAAAGGGTGTAGGGTAGTTGTCTTTTGGACAAGCTTGATTTACATCCCTATAATCGACGCACACTCTAATCGTTCTTTTTTTTTCATAACATGAACAATGTTCGATACCCAATTGGTTAGAGGAACCAGGTAAATGAAACCAGCATGGAGAAGCTTTTCAACTTCTGCCTTGATTGCAACGGCTTTCTTGGGGTGCACCTGTCGTAGCCGTTGTCGTACTGGTTTGAAATCTAGATACATCTTGATTTCGTGTTCAACTATACTCTAGTCAATGTCTGGCATTTCATCATATGACCAAGCAAAGACATCTCTGAATTCACGAAAAAGAGCGTTATATATTTCTAGTTCTGAAGGAGAACAACATTTTCCAACATAAATATTCTCTACAACATCTGTTTTGGTCGAGATATTTATGGCGATAGTCTCTTCAATGTTGGGCAAGTTTCAAGAGATGTCTAACTTCCTTTAAGAGGAGTTCCAAGAGAGACTACTACGGAGCTTTGGAGACGACTGCTAGGGTTCTGCACCACGCTCAGATGGCGCAGACTGATCTGCGCAGACAATCATCAAGGACCTGACCCTGCGCCCAGGAATCTCTCAACTGCGTTGTAAGAGGTCGCAGGGCAAATGGGCGACCCCCAGGGGGGGCTTCGGTAACCTCCCCCAAAGCACATAAATCGCAGCACCAAAACGAGAGAACAATTCTCTTTGGATCGATCAACGAGAATGTCATCAATCAAGAAATCCCGCGCCAGAATGAGCGCAAGGGAAAAGAAAACCTGGAAACTAAGGTGGATGAAGAAACTGGGAGGAATAACCAACCAGACGGAACCCCGAGGGTCTCCTCGACCACCTGCAAACCAATAGCAACAGATCGACCCAGAATCGAACTGCCGGGGGAAAAAATAGAAGCAAGAATCCAATATATGATGGATCATGCGCTCATTGGAAAATTCATAGGGTTTTGGCCGACGGAAAAAGCCCTGCACAGTTGGATCGCAGCGAAATGGAAGCCTAAGGGCGATGTGACTCTGCAGCTAGGCCCAAAAGGATTCTTCACAGCGATCTTCTTTTGCCTGGAAGACAAATACAGAATCCTGGTTGAGGGACCCTACTTCTTCAACTCAGCTGGCCTATACTTACGGGACTGGGCTCCCAGATTCAACCCGGATCAGGAGGATCTCACATGGGCTCCAGTCTGGATAAGACTATACTCACTGCCAGATGAGTACTGGGATGAGGATATTCTGAGAAACATTGGAAATGGTTTGGGGGAATACATAAAGGTTGCTGAAGAAACGAAACTGCGAAGATATACATCTTACGCCCGCATCTGTGTCTTCATGCGCCTGGACAAAGCTCTGCCAGAATCGGTAAGTCTCTCTCACCGTGACTATGAATGGATCCAACCTTTAGACTATGAACATGTCCCGTTTCGCTGCCGTAAATGCCATGCCATAGGGCATCTTTTTAGAGATTTCCCCCTAAATGTTCAAGCTAAAGCCCCCTCCCCCTCCGACTCTCAGACCCATGATGGCTTCACCAAAGCCCCTACCCGCAAGCGAGCTCATAAAAAACCATCAACAGGGAAGAAACCCAAACAGAATAGCGCCTCTGACCATGCAGTCAGAAACAACTTTGAAATCCTGGCTCATTCCACGGACGAGCATACCACATCCTCTCCTCCCAACTCTGATCTCCCCTCCTCCTCCACCCAGCAACCTCCCTCAGCCCCTTCAGCCGATCCCCATCCTACCAAAGATGCCCCAGACCACCTTACGAAAAGCAAGGAAAAGCAGCGGGAAAAAGACAACGAAATGGAGGTTGATGGATCCTCAGGCCCCTTCCAGTGTCCAGACATACCCACGGAAGAAGACAACCAGGTGCAACGAATGGAGGAAGAACCGGAAAGTATAGATCTAAATGGATTAGACATACTCGAACTAGAAGCAGCATGCAAGAAGAAAGCGTATGAAAGCATCCCAGAGCTACAGCTCAACAAACTGGAAATGGTCATCTCCAGAGCCTACCATCAAAGTCAGCTCGGCATCCAGCCAGGAAGTCAATGGGATTTAAGCCAAACCCCAAAAGACTCCAAAAAAAGGGGAAGAAGAACTGACCTCCAAAGAACAATAGCGGTCGGGAAGATCCTGGTAGACTCAGGTAGGTATGCTAAGCTTACGAAGTACTACAAGCCCTCTACCAATAGTGACTCATGAAGCTCATTTCATGGAACCTAAGGGGGCTCAACAGCCCAGGAAAACTCAGAATGCTAAAAAATATGGTGAAAATGGAAAAGCCGCAAATATGCTTTCTCCAAGAGACAAAATGTAACAGCACAACTCTAGAAATGATCCTCTCTAAAGCCTGGCCAGGATGTCAATCAGTTGCTGTAGATGCATCCGGCGCATCTGGGGGGCTAGCTATTGCGTGGAACTCTCAAGCACTCACTCTTTCGGACTTTCATGCTTCACACAGTCTAATTCAGGCTGCTTTCCACATAGTTGGCACAAATATTCATGGGAATCTCTCGAATGTATACTTCCCTCAGGAAGCCAGGGAAAAAATTGCTCTCCTCCATACCCTAGAAGCTCTTAACTCCAATAGAAGGCACCCGCTCTGGATTGCTGGAGGGGATTTTAACATGATAACAAAATTAGAGGAAAAGATTGGTGGCAGAAACAGGTTGGAACAGGAAAACACCCACTTTAAAGACTTTATTCAGAACGCATCCCTGATAGACTTGCAGTTTTGCAATGGCACTTTTACGTGGAGCAATCGCAGAGCAGGCAAACATCAAATAGCCTCCAAGCTGGACCGCTTTCTAATCTCAGACAATTCGGTCCACCTAGGGGGAGACTTCTCGGCGGCCATTCTTCCACACTCTGGATCTGATCACTGGCCGGTTGCCCTTCAATGGCAACGTCCAGGCAACAACATAAGAAGACCTTTTCGCTTTGAGGAGTTTTGGTTCACCCATCCCTCACTCAAAGACTTCGTCCACTCTACGTGGACATCCTTCAGCCCTCCAGAAGGATCCAAGATGTTCCAGTTTCAACAGAAACTCAAACATCTAAAGCTTAGCCTCAAGCGATGGAATAGAGAGACCTTCGGAAACATCTTCAAGGCGCAACATGATCTTCAAATAGCCCTGGAGGATCTGCAGAGAGAAATAAGTACAGGAGGCCACACAGAGAGAACCCTTGAACAGGAGCAGCGCATCCACAATCAGCTTGAGGAAAGAAGAAAGCAGGAGGAAATATACTGGAAGCAAAAATCCAGAATCAGATGGTTGAAAGAGGGAGAAAGAAACACCAAATTCTTCCATAGAACCACTGTGCAACGCAGAATGGGCAACAATATCCCTTACATTCAAAAATTAGGAGGAGAAAGGGTGGAACAACACGAGGAAATTGAGAAGGAATTCCTCAATCACTTTAAGCAAGTCCATCAAGAGCCTGAAATCAACAGACATCCTGCAATTGAAAGAATCATTCACAATGTACCAAAATTAATCACAGCGGAGCACAATGAACTCCTCCTCAGCCCAATTCAAACTCAGGAAGTGGACACAGCAATGGCTCAGCTTAAAGAAGGAAAAGCTCCTGGCCCGGATGGTTTTACCACTACTTTCTTTCACAAGTTCTGGGAACTAATAAAGTTGGAAGTCTGGGAAGTGGTTGAGGAGTCGCGAGTTTTTCACTGGCTGCTTCCCTCGCTCAACTCCACCTTCATAGCCCTAATCCCAAAAGAGGAGGACTCGCTCAAACCGGACAAATTCAGGCCAATTGCACTCTGCAATGTAATATACAAAGTCATCTCTAAAGTCATTGCAAACAGGCTAAAGCCTCTCTTGCCAATGCTCATCTCTCCGGAACAGTCAGGATATGTGGAAGGAAGACAGATTTTGGACGGCATCATCCTCACGCATGAGATCACACACACTCTCAAGCATTCAAGGCAGGCAGGTATGCTCCTAAAACTTGATCTTTCCAAGGCTTTTGATAAACTCAGCTGGGATTATATACAGCAAATGCTAACTGCTTTCGGATTCAGCCCCACTTGGATTCGATGGATTATGAGCCTAATCTCCTCCACCAGCTTCTCCATTCTAGTGAATGGGATCCCCTCTCGCCCCTTCTCCCCCTCCCGTGGTATCAGGCAAGGTGACCCTCTTTCCCCCTTCCTCTTTGTATTAATGGCTGAGGGCCTGGGACGTCACATTAAAAACGCCCTCCACTCACACCAGCTTAAAGGTATCTCCATCCATCAATTGCCTGCCATTTCCCATCAGCAATTTGTTGATGACACTATGCTCTTTGGTTACCCCTCTGTTCAAGAAGCCTCCAGATTTAAAGCAGTGCTTAATGATTTTACCGAAGCTTCTGGAACTAGCATCAACTGCTCCAAATCGCAGATCTTCTTCTTTAATACCCCCCCGGTCGTCAAGTCTGCCATAGTCCGCATTCTGGGGTTCCCCATAGCCACCCTTCCCTCTAAGTATCTCGGAGCTCCCCTCACTGACTCTGCCATCAAACATTCCTCTTGGCGCAATCTTATTGAAAAGCTTGAATCCCGTCTCAACCAATGGACACACAGAGCTTTGAATTTAGTCAGCCGCGCAGTGCTCATAAAAGTCGTTCTTCAAGCAATGCCGCTGTACCTTTTCTCCATCCTGGCGGTGCCAAAGTGGGTCCTAAAAAGACTAAGGAATATTCAGAGAGGTTTCCTTTGGGGAAGCAATGCAACTAACCACAAATGGGCTCTGGTAAAATGGAGCACAGTATGCAAACCGAAGGAAAAAGGAGGAATTGGTCTAAGAGATCCGGAGCACAGCAATGCCATCATGGGAGCCAAAATATGGTGGCAATGGCTTACCAATCCAGGTAAGCCATGGGTCACATTATGGACGGCAAAGTATGCCAATCATCGACCCCAGGAAGAGCTCATTAGATTAAAGCCCAGCGATAAAGGATCGCTAATTTGGAATGCAGCCAAAGAACACTATCAAATGATCCAGCAGCATAGTTTCTGGGAGGTAAGAAACGGTTATACTACTAGATTTTGGACAGACGCCTGGAATCAAATGCCTACTCTCAGCAATGTTCTGAACCTGCCCCCGAACATCATTGAGGAGGAGACACAGCAAGTTAAAATCAGGCAATACTGGACCCAGGAAACTGAGAAGGGCTTCAGGATCTGGAAACCGGATAACCAAATCCTCACAAATGAAAATCACCAAATTTCCATAGCGTTGGAAATGGAACTCAGCAAAAGGAAAATCAGGTATGACGAAAGTGGAGATATCCTAAGGTGGGGATATCAACCAAAAGGAGCTTTCACCACGTCCGAGGCATACAAAATCATCTGCAATGACTCTGCTCCCCAGGATCCAATCTGGAGCAAAATATGGAACTCTGGCTCCTGGCCCAAAATCTGTCACTTTCTCTGGTTGGTAGGGCATCAGAGAATCCTAACTTGGGACAAGCTCAGAAGAAGAAACTTTCATGGCCCATCCATCTGTTTCAACTGCAACGCCCATGAGGAAACTCTCCAACATCTGCTGGACTCTTGCCCCCTAGCCAATCAGCTATGGGAAAAGGCAAGCTTTCGATGTCAAAGAAGATGCAGACTTGAAAATGAAATCACGAATTCCATGCGTCAGTGGCAACAGGACCCGTACAAGAGCAAAATCCTCAATCATCTATGGAGATTGGTTCCCGGGCTAGTTCTATGGAGCATATGGAAGGAGCGAAATAAGCGCATTTTTAAAAATCAGCGCTCTTCGCTGGACAATATTTGGAACATGCTGTGCAGAAATCTTCAAGAGACTCTGATGCTAAGACCCTGGAAGGAGGAGGACTGGCCTACACTAGCCAACGAGAAAACTATCATGGATAACTGGCAAATACGCTGCACCGAAAGCTCACACCAGCAGGACCACTCTGAAACCAGCACTGAAAATCAGGTCGCATGGAAGCCCCCACCAAAGCACACATTCAAACTCAACTTTGATGGTGCCTCAAAAGGGAATCCCGGTACTTAACTTTGATGGTGCCTCAAAAGGGAATCCCGGTCTAGCAGGCTTTGGAGGAATAATAAGGAATCATGAAGGTGCTCCCCTGATACTATATTTCGGAAACATCGGATGGGACACCAACAACTCAGCTGAATTAGAAGGTTTATGGCAGGGACTACAACTTGCTGGGGGACTCAACTTCCACCCTCTAGAAGTGGAAGGAGATTCTCAAATCCTCATCAACATGGCCAAAAAAATCCTAAATGGATCTCAGGCTAGGAAAATAGCCACCAGCTGGAGGCTTGAAGCAAGACTGGAAGCCATAGAACGTGAGCTTCACAGCAATAGAGCCATCACCTTCACTCACACAAGACGGGAGGGCAACAGGGTTGCGGACTTCATGGCCAATGTGGGGGTGGTGAATAATCACTCTCTAATCACAGGGCAGCTGAACACTATATTAACTCATGTTGAAGCTCAAGAATGTTCTCGACTGGTCCAAAAAGATGCAACTCCCCCGGATGCGGGTGATATATGAGATGGGACAGGCGTGGGTGGCTGGACACATGCCGACCTTCGGCCATCACGTGGCACCCGCGGTAAACACCAGGAAAGGACGCAGACGGTTTAAGGTAAAGAGGCATGGGACAGTAATTGCCTGGAGAGGTAATTTGGCCTAGTTGATGGCAACAGTTATGGCAGATGTGATCCCGAGCAGGGTAGGTGAGGACGATAGGGATAAAACAGGGTATGAACAGGGAATGTTGGTGGTTATGCAGACGACTGGCGTCTCTGTCTTCGTCGGGATATGTTTTCCATCTGACGAGCTCATCACTCGTTCGACTCTGGTAGTAGAGAGTCTGGTTTACCCTCTCCCGCGGTTTTTTGGAATTCTTTTCCCTCAATGGTGAGACCTCGACAGCGTATGCTTAGCCGTCGAGGCACTTCCAGAGGGGGAGTCTCTCGCAGGCATGACGGGGACAATGTTAGCCATTGCTGCCACTGCAATATTGCTCGCTCTACTGGAGCTAACCCCCTCCATTCCAGTCAATTCTTGGATGCAGGGGCTTCGAGCTCGACTACCTTGCCAGCCTTCGGCTCCGCCATCTTCAATTTCACCAGCTCCACAAATAATCCACGGATCAGCGCGCATGTCTCTATCTTGTTCATCAAAAATGCCTAGGAATATGATGACTCCCAAGATGAACAAAGGCAGCGGACGAATGACAACCCAGGGCAAGTAGCGCAGGCTCCTGAAGCTGATAAGGAGCAGGAGGTAAAGGGACCGGCTTTAGACTCGGAAAATGCTAAGCAAACTCAGAACGTTCAAAGGACGGAAACTGGGGAAGAGGTAGCGACATTTCCCACCGATGCTGAAAGAGAAGCCTATGGCTGGTGCCGGATTGAGGAAGAGCAAATGGACGAATGAAGACGCCCGCACACAAGGTTCTTTTGGCTTTTTGCCTGGTCTACTGGTCTTATTTGCTGTTTGTCTTTGGTTCAGTTTTAACCTCAAAGCTTATGGTCTCTTTCGCTTTCTGTTTTGTCATCTCTGTATCGGAATTTTTGTTAATGGATCGGGTAAGGACAGTCTCCCCTGCGAGGGATGAAATGGCTGGTGCCCCTGCGTGGGCTTGCTCTGGTGGTCAATCTCCTTTTTGTCTGATGCCCCTGTGTGGGCTTGCTCCTTTGGCCAGTCTCGGTTTTTAGTCTGGTGCCCCTGCGTGGGCTTGCTCCTGTGGTCAATTTTGGTTTTAGTCTGGTGCCCCTGCGTGGGCTTGCTCTTGCTTCTCTGTTTGGTGCATCATCGGCTCTCGGGCGTCATACCCAGAGCCTGATTCTCACTGGTTTCACCATGATGTATTTTCGACCTCTGTACATAATTTAATAGTTTAGTTTTTCACTGAGAAAAAAAAAATGTTGGGTAAGTTTCGCTCGGAATCCACCGTGTTTACAGTATTTGATAGGAAATAAAAAACTGAAGGATGATGAAGGTCATCAGGAGTACCTTCTTTACAATCCAGAATATGGGAACGATGTTAGTAATCTTCCCATGGTGCCCCTTCAATTACCATTCATTGAACAATTCCTTCGTCGGTGTAATGCACTTGCGACCAAGGATCTAAAGGGGTGCCATATTCCTTAGACCTATCTATCCAAACACTTGATGAGCGTTGATTCAGGTCTGCCTCCCATGCCAAAAACATTGATTTCTACAATATTTCTATTGGGCTTGGAGGCAATACCTGCGTATGATCCATTTTTATATCGTTCTCTGAGATCTTTTAAATTGAAGATATGATATTGCAGGTTCCTACCGACACTACTTCTGCCAGATTGATTGGAGGTGGAAGGGAAAAAGTCCCCATTAATATAGGGTCTTTTAGTAGGCCTACTCCGATATTTTGAAGTGTATGGGGGCTTCCATGGATCATCGAAATGCTTCCCGTAACTTGGGAACTATTCGGGAGAAATGTTTGTTGGTCGACGATCGTAACTCCTCCTTGAAAAGGAAATGCAATCTTCCTAAAGTAGGTCGACACAACTGCAGCCATAGCATATATCCATGGTCTTCCCAGTAGGATGTTGTAATCGAGGTTTCCGTTGATTACTTCGACATCTATTTCTACTGTTTTCCCTCCTAGTTCAACTTGCAAGTTACTTAGAATACCGTATGGGGTATATGTTCATCCGTCAAATGCTTTTAATGTTGTCTAAGATCGCAACAAGGTTGGAGATCCTAAAGTTGCCCAACAACTCATTGACATAATACATGTAGATGCCCCCTCATCAATAATTGTTCGATCAACAGTTTTGTTGAGGGCTTTCACTTGAATGAGGAAAGCTAGTTGAGCTGGTGACTGAGGATCGTATCCTTTATGATTAAAGGACACAAGATTAGAATCCTTTGGGTCTATCCCACCGATCGCTGATAATAAAGCCTGCTTTTGGGATGGGCAATTTTGCAGTACCTCAAGTGTCGACATAGCGGATGGCGATTGGGCCAGATATTCCACTATATTATAGTGTTGTGCTGCTCTGGCATGAGGATTAAATGTCGACTTGTGTACTACTCCCTTTGGCAGTTTTATTGTTAGCTCACGCTGTTAGCTACCTATACCAATAGGTTTCATATTTCATGATTGGCTATAAAAGTTCCAAATATGCTCTGCTTTGATGATGCAAAGATCACATATTTCCAAAGGAATGCAAGGTTTGTAAATAGCTTAATATGTCCCAATTTTGATGGATGGTCCAGCAGTCTAACCTGGATCATGCCATGGTTTAAATTTCCAGTTGTAGATTAGAGCAAGAAGTCTGTCCAAATTGTTTAATCTTGGTAGACAAGTAGCTTAGGTAGAGAAAGAAAGGCTCCCAACTGCTTAATCTGGGACCTTGGAAGAAATAAGGGTAGAATTAGATAGACAATCAAAGAAAAAAGCCAAAGGAAAGAAAAGGAAAATAAAGGGTCTACAAGCCTAAGTGCACCCTCCAAGAAGAAACAAAAAATGTTAGGCAAATAGATGGGTAGGCAGTTGGGGTTGCAGAAAGGTTATCTTTACCATTGCATGTGTGTTAACTTTGTTTACCAAAGCAAAGTCAATGAATTGAGAAGGTGTTCTTCTTCATCAAGTTGCAGCAAGCAAAGGAGCATGTCTAACCTCCCTTATTTCCCCTTTTCATGTCATTTACTAACATTCCCTCCTCAGTTGAGATTCATGGAAGAAATTGTGGCTTTGTGATTGATTCTTATTCTTTAGAAGCCACATTTCCTGTGTAAAAAGTCTTTTCATTTTGATCTACTCCCTAAACTAAGTAAGTTTCAAACAAACTTAGTGTTTTCCCCCTCATTCACTCTTTCATTCATATTAACCCCTAATTCTAATATGTAATTCCCTCATGTTACCCCTTTCCCTAGTATTAGTAACACCATGGTGTATAAACCCCAAGCATGGTATAAATTTCCCTCCCCTTGGCATTATAGCCATATGTTCTCTAAAAAGGAATCAAAATGACATCTGGTCACTTTGATAAACCTAAACCTCACCCCTCTTCCTTCTTCCAAGTCATTCCACTCATTAAACCTTCATTTGCAAAGAAAAACCCTATAAAAATCCCTCCTACCCATAACCCCTTTGAAATCATGAAAAAACCCAAAAAACCCACCTTTTGCCGCTTAACCAAAGTATCGGCGCATGTATTTTATTTTTCGAAATACATTGAAAAAACATTACAAAGCGCTTTATCCCCAAGCTTTTTCCACTGAGCACGTATCCCAAAAAGAAATATTTTTTATTACTCCGCCCGCGTCCGTATCCACCGATCACATCGCCCTTCCATCCACCGTCGGATCGAACCCAAATGATGCGACGGTCCTCATTCATATCGGAGCGGCCCCGACGTCCGACAGATACCTTCCGATATCTGTCAGAAGCTTACGTCAGGCCACCGCCACGCGCCTTCCCCACAATGCATCGAAGGTACGCCTGACAGATACCTCTTCCGTAGCTATAGCGGTGCGATATAAAACCGCTAACCGCTTCCGGTTTTGGTCGACCCGCTCGTCCAACGTCATCCCCACGTCATCGCCACCCTGCCATCGCGTCAGTACTTTTGTCCGCCCCTGTGCCAATGTGTCTGCCACCGCATCATCCCCGTGGACCAATAGCAGCTCGCCACCTCACCTGATGACGTCATGCTGACATCATCCGAGCTTGACCCCACCCTGTGACGTCATGCTGACGACACCCGAAAAGGGCGCCAAATTGCCAAAAAGTCCATATTATGGCCAATTTTCACGTTTTTCATACTTTTTCGCTGATTCGCTGTTGTTTCCGTTGCATGGTTTTTACGTCCAAACCTGCGCCACCCTGCTGGAATCGACCTGAAGACATCCGGAGCACCAATTCTACCCACATTCGTGACCACCGCTCGCTGTTTTCCAGGTATTTATCCTCGTTCATCCTCCATACGCCTAAATTGTCTGTAAATTCCCTCAGAAGGCTCTGTTAGCGCTTGGAATTCACCTAGGCTGAGATAGACAAACTCTCAAGGCTACATCAAACCATTTCACCTCGTAGCTAGCCCTACGAGGTATGAGAAGGCTCTCTCGGGTCAGATTTGATAGATCTTATAATATAATAAGCTGACCAATTAGGATCAAAGATGTTAGGCTAGTAAATTGATAAGGGGGTTGATTTAAAGATTTTTTGGGTTTTTGGTGGCAATTGGAGGGAGTGCAATTTAGGGTGCGGGGATTGAGCTCAGTTTTTGCAGGTGGGTCTTTGGGGCAAGGTAGGAGTCTATGCTGATGCCTTTAACTGAAAGAGATGATCAGGGAAGAAATAAGAGAGGCTAAAGAGGGCAAACAATGAATTCGAATCCTCTCTAGACAGTGGAAAACATAAATTTCAAACAAAATTGAAAGCTGAGCATGGCATGCATGAATTCAAACTTTATCACTTCTTTTGTTTAAATAGCAGCAAGAGATTAAGAAATGGAACACATAAACACACTTACAATAACAGTAGGAGACACACCATCAACATAATAATCCACAAGAATCCACAATGAAGTCTGCAAAACCCTGGCCTTCCTTTTCCTCAAATTGCAGAAAATACAAGTCAAAAATACAATAGCACTTCTCCCTCTAGAGTCCAACCATCAAAATGAGAAAGAGAAGGCATAATATAGAAGGTCAAACCTCTTTCCCCACCTCTAGGGGTCGAGCTCAGCTTCCTAGGAGGTGTTGCAACTAATTCTAAATCAGTCACTAGATAATAGGCCAGCTCAACAACTTACCTCTAAAACTTAGGAAGCTTATCTATGCATTAAATATTCACTATTTACATCAAAGAAGCTTCTAGAAGTGGTAAAGAAGAGTAAAAGTATCTAATGCCATGAAATTTACACAATAATCCATCATTTACATGCCCAAATAGTCAACCAAAGTGAAAATAGTGCTTTTCTGGCCGAACTAGTCAAAAATTGGCAAATCTGGAAGTTTTGGTCGCGCCCCTGGAAGTTCTGGTCGCGCCCCTTTGCAGCTACTTTTGAGTGGGTTCCACTGATCCAAATCAGGTGCAAGATGGCTCATTGGAAAGCTTGGCCTGTCGACTTTCCATCCCAAGTGGAATTTCTGGATTTGGTGTTGATTTGACCCCTCAAAAACCATTTCTCCCAAGGTCACTTTCTGCAACTCAAAAAGTGGGCAGAAAGTCATTTTTTAGGTGTATTTTGAGCTTTTGGAGGCTCAAAACTCAAAATTAGGCTGCCCCCAAGTACTGGTAATTTTTCTTTTTGCATGCCCTTTCCAAAAATGCCAAGTTTGCAAAACTCCGAGCAGCCCTTCAAAATGGTCTCACCCGGGGTGAGACCAAACCGTGGGCAAAACCTGTAATTTTACCAAAAATTTGCAAAATGCTCCAAAATTCTCAAAATTTTCAGATTTTGATGTTAGATCAAGGCTGATCAGTACCATGATGAGTGAGGGATGCCTCAGCCAAGATGCGGAGTGGATTTGTCCTTTTCTTCTTCTTCCGGGCCTCTGACAGCTCTCTTTGGAGAATTTTCATTCTCGCCTTGCAAACATGTAATCTTGCCCAGTAGTGTGTCTTCATGTTCCGGAGCAGCTCTTTGTCACGGTTTGCCTTGTCTAACAGTCCCTCCAAGTGCCAATTTGCTCGGATGAGCAATAACTCTCTATCCTTGGGCAATGGGTCCCCAGGCCTCCTGCGGTTGATGTCTCGGTCGAATCGAATCCTCCATAACTCATCCAACTCCTTCTCGGTCTCCAGCTGTTTGGTCCGCTGCTCTAAATAAGTGATAGTCCACTGAGCCATCTCAAGCTTCCACTGCAACACAAGGTTCTCTTCCTTGAGCTCATATAAATCTGAAGAAGGAGGAGAATGAGCATCACGACCAGTGAAATCATCATGTGCCTCGCCAACTGCCTCATCCTCAACCATGGGCTGCTTGCCCTCTCGTACTGCCTGTGCCGATGAAGAAAGCGAGGCCCCTTCCACCTGATGTGGAGATAACACTCGCTGCTCTGATGATGAAGACGAGACCCCTTCCACTGGCTGTAGAGAAAGTACTCGTCGGGCTGCTGCAAATAAGGTCCTGTGACCTCTCTGATATGTGACCCGAGGAGAAGAAGCCATGTGTCTCGGGATGCTGGTCTCGGGCTGATGTGATGGCCCTCCCTCCTCATGAACTGCCTCAGGCCCTGAATGTGGTTGTGTGAAAACATCTCGAGAGATGAAATCTGCCCAAGGGATGCCCTGCTGGCTCAGCTGATGGGAAACTACTAGCTGAATAAGACCATGATGGCATAGGCTCCGGAGCTGCTGTACTGGAGTCTGTCTCCGAAAGGTAGTGGCTATCCTCTGAATGTCATGAAATAAGTATGCCGAGATGTTCATCATCCTCACTCTGGTGAAGTGCATCATCATGCGGATATGACAAGAAAATACTCGTGAGAATCTCCCCTCGCATGTGAAGTAGTGCATAATGAGTCTCATGGTGTCTATATACTCTGCTCGGAGGAACTTGATAGGAAAGTTCCTTGTCAAGTGATGCACATAGGCAGGCCTAACATATGGCTCATAGTATACCAGGTCCACCCATTTGCGCTTTGGCCATACCTCACCCACATTGGGTATCCCGGTAGCATCTGTGATAGCCTCTGGAGAAAACACAAAATTTACCCCTGCAAGGGTGACCTGCCTATCATGGAGATGGAGGACAAACAACCGGGCCAAGTCTCTGTGATGCTGGATGTGTGACAGCCTCTCACAAAACTGAAAACAAGCCATATGCTGAAAACAAGACACTGCCAATGGGCAAGCCTGCAACTCTGTCAATGATGTGGGCTCTTCCCTCCTGTGATGACCACCCTTGCCTCCCCTACGAGGCCTCTGCTGTGTATGAATCTCAGAAGATGATGATCGGTCATCACCTTGCTCATTAGTCTCAGTGGTTGACATGGTGTTATTGAGCAAGGTGGAAAAAACAAGTCAAATTGACCGCTGCCCTGCCTGCAAAATGCTGTGAAGTATGCTGTTTTCAAGGGGAAACATCATGAGGGATATGTTAGGGGAGGGAATTTACATATAGGAAAGGGAAAAAATATATATATAAGCTGGGAATTCTGAAGGAAAACATCACATAATGTTAAACATGCCATCTCATCTTTCATCATTTGCAAATCAATACTTTATTTAGGGAAACTGTGATTTTTAATCACCAAGGGAAAGGACAATATAGAATTTTCATCATGATGGAAGGAAGGATGTCATGGGCATAGGGGGATAAGGCAGCATCAAATATCAACATTTAACAGGCTGCTCATTTCATTTTGTCTTTGAATGTCTATTAAGAGCATACTCTGTTTTTTATAACTTTTAGAATGGCCATTCAATGCTTTTGGGAAACAGTGATTTTGTATGTTTGATCACCAAGGGAGGGAAGGGTTACGGTGATAGGTTTGCAATGGAAATAGAGTATGATGTCTTGTGAGTTAGGGAGATGAGGGGATATAGAGAAATAGGTTTAAGGAGACAATAAAACCCATCACCAAAATCTGCCAAACAATTTTCATAACAGCAGTCTTTCCATGGTGCTGGCAGTTTCATTTTTGCATTTGTCATTGGGAATTAGGATTTCACTGTATGTTTTGACATTGGGGATGGAAATTCAATTGCATAGGGAGTTTTGCATGAAGGGAAATGCAATTTGAATTAGGTTTTCATATGGGGAATGGATAGGGAAAAACAGAGTTTTATGGATAGAGAGATGATACCATGCTAATGAGAAACCCTAACACAGCAAAACTGTTTCCTTTGACAATTATGCAGCTGTATTTTTAATGAATTTTGTGATGACTTTAACACAGCTTTGAATCTTTGACATATACACAGCAAGATCACACTTTTCTTTATTTTTTTTTATAAGGCTATGCAAATGACATTTTCACTGTTTTTACAATTCTTTGAGTGCATGCCTTGTCATCACTGTTTTATTTGTTTTTTATAATGTTTCTTTTCATTCACTGCTGTACATTTACATAGGCATTTTGCTGTGTTACTAGTGCTTTAGGGTTTGATCATTATACATGGGGAAAAGGTAGGGTTTATAGGGTTTGAAAGGACTAGGGTTAGGGTTTGATAGGATTAAGGGGCAGGTTTGGTATGACTAATTTGCAAATGAGATTAACAAATATAACATGTTAACATATGTAATTTAATTTTGGGAAAATGAATGGAGGGATATAAGGAAAAAATTGCCTTGAAAAACAAACAAACTGTCAAACATATGCATGCAAAACATCAAGTCATTTCAACCTATTTTCTATGGATTCCTTGCATAAAATCATGACCATAACCTTCCTTTTCAATCCTAACCCATCATCAAACATGTGAATGAGGCATACCTGAACAGTTGGAGAAAATTCGAGGGTGAATTTGGCGTTTGAATAAATTTTACAGCAAACTGATTTTTTGGTCGCGCAAGCTCCCAGTTTGGTCTCACCCCTCCGTTTGGTCGCGCCTGTGTAATTTAACACAGCGCGTTGGCCTTTTTTTGGTCGCGCTCCTCCGTTTGGTCGCGCTCCTCCGTTTGGTCGCGCTCCTCCAAAAGACTGAAACTTCTGCAATTTGCCCAATTTCGCCCTCTAATCGCCTTTTGCTTGTAATTTCTTGCTCCAAATGCACAATGAAGACCTTGCAAGAGGGAATTTGCTTTTATAGGCTCATATTTAAAAAAAATTGACTTTAAAAACCCACTTTATAATGTTTAAACCTTTACATTCTCTTTAACACTATTTTAGAGTCTTTTTGTCCTGGAATGAGCTTTTTGATGCGTTTGACTCCGTTCTTCTTGCAGGTTGACCGCCTGATGGACTGTAGCGAAGGAACCAGGGTTGTTGCCGGCACTTTTACAAATTTTTGAAAATTTCTTTGTTTTTTCAAATTCCACATGACCTTGGAATTAAAAACAGTGTTTTTAAATCCAAGGCATAAAATGAGCTGTAGCTGAAGAAAATGATAATGAAACTTATGTACAAGACTCCTTCCGGCTTGCTGGGCACCTACTGACCATGATTCATGACCTTGAAATGATTTTGACTCAAAACCCTAGACCTAAGACCATGTGACCTCAAGACAAAAACAAGAACAAGCCTGACTCAATTACATTGTTGTATGACCTGATCCAGCAAAGCCAAGAAGACAAAGACCAGCTCCTCCATTCAGTGTTATGGCATGCCTAATGAGATGCAAAATTGACACTGAATGAGACACCTAACTATGCATATGCAAAGAGCTATTGATCACTGATGGAGGGCTCAAGACCGACACTAACAGGCTCAAAGGATACTAAAACTCATCATTTTACCGGCAAATTCCCTCTACAAAGCCTCTATTTCCAACTGCAAGCTCGAAAACCACCAGTTGAGCCTTCATTTCCCGATTTCTTATCAAAAACTTTATACTGTTCACGCAATCGTGAAACAGTTGGTCAATCTATTAATACCTGCTACAAAATACAAAGTGAGACCAGACATTGGTCTTATTCATAATTCAGACAGTATTTCAATTGCTATAGTTCATCATTAATCCTTTATCCTTGAAAAATTCACCTTAATCGGATAAACAAAGCTCCTTTGTGTAACTCTACATAGCAGCATCTATTTGCAAATCCTAGGAGAAACCATGGATCCATCAGTAGCTCCTATAGCTCTAAATGTTGCTCCGCTAAATGCCCCCCAAAGAGAATTGGATTGGAAGCCATTGGCTGACCTAGATTACCAAATATCAGAAGAAATGTTTATGAGCAGTAAGTTCCACATTCACTTATTGAATGAGCTAAAGGCTAAGCATGAGAGTGGAACAGATGTACTGGGCATATGGGACTCTTTTCTCCCTATTTTTAAGCTCCCTCAGGTCAACCAGTTCCCTGAGCTAATCCACCTGTGTGCTGACTGTTATGATGCCACTCAGAGGGCTGTCATTGACCCTTCTGGCTCAGTTGTTTTCTATGTTACCCCTGAAGCCATCAGAGACATGCTCTGCTTCAAGACTCAGAAGAAATTGGTCCCTTTGTCACTGATAGATTTGATAAATCAAGGAGCTAAGTTGACAGATGCTCAAGTCACTAAACTAAATCAGTTATATATTGACTCTGACACTCTGAAGTACCCTCCAATTGGTCATGTATATCTCAACCGGGTGGGCAGAGACCTTGCAGATATGATTAGTCCCATCTTAGGCTATAATTCAATTGAAAATATTGATGAAACTGTGCTAGTGATGATGCTGATGTTTTCTCCTGGCAAGTCACCAATCTGCTACGACTATGCCACCTACATATCAGACAAGATTCATGAGCAATTGATGAATTTGGCGAGAGAAAGGGTGTTCAGATACACCTCCTACATCTACCATTTGATCTTGTACCATCAACATGAGAAATTTCATTTTGCTATCAAAAGGGTAGATGCCCATGGCAATCCTAGATCAGTAGTCTATTGGTCCTCAGCCTTCCACCTCATATCTAATTCTCCATATACTTACTGTGAGTTCATAGATCTTTTCATCCATCCAGCTATGGCAATGCTGATGAGCTCACCTCCTCCAAGACTCACTGATGACATGCAGAGAATTCTTCAGCTATCCAAAGCTTATAGCATTGGAGACTGGTACTTTTACCAGAACCACACCGTCATCAGGATATATGGGTGTGAATTGCCTCCATTCAGATTACCCAGATATGTGCCTATGAGGCTGTTTTCCCTAGAATACTTCAGGCAGTTTGGCAATGTTGATGTGCTTCACTTTTCAGGTAAAGGCAAGAAAGCACAGTTGAAGGTCAGGAACCAACTTGGCCATTTTATCTATAACCAGAGGGAGGAAGGTTGGAGGGAAGCAGATAGAATGCTTGAGTCCCTTGGCCTTCAAACCAGTTTCATGTGGAAACCTTATGACCCTAATCACTTTATAACTATGAGAAGGCTCAAATATAAGTTGTCTGCCTATGATCATGTTCAGATTCCTCACATTGAAAAATATGCAAACCAACTCAAATGGAGGAGAGGGACCTTAGAAGAACCTGTTACACAAGAAGAGCTGAATCAAAGAGCAGTAAGGAATCTAAAGAAGATGGCTGACCTTGAACTTTGTTCACAGGTGTTTACACTTCCAAGCACACAAGTGGGAGCAGCTGCATCCTCCTCAACTGCAAATCAGCAAACCACTAAAGCCACTGAAAATATAGCCAGCAAAGGCAAGGAAAAGGAAATGGAGACCGAACAGTCACCTCATGAGAAGGAGCAGCCACCTCCTATGACTCAAGAACAGGTAGATAAAGAAGTGCAGCAGCAGGTAGAGCAACAACAACAGCAGGAAATGCAGCAAAAAGAAGGGCAGCATGACAGAGAGCAGCCCCTACAGCAAGAAAGACCAGTTGATACCTCAATTTTCACTGAGCAGCAGGCTCAGAACATAGTGCCTCCTAGGCAAGAAGCAACTAATGAAGCCTCGGTCCTTCAAACTCCACAGAAGGAGGACATAAGCAGGAAAAGAGACAGAGAAACTCCCTTGACAACATCAATAAGTCATGGTGAGAAGAGGCACAGAATGAATCCCCTTTCAGAGGAAGAGATGCCTATAGGGCAATCTTTGGGCATGGGTCCACCCAGCATGGAGGCATCCGCAAGTTCCTTCCAGCAGGAACAGGACAGAACTTTGGGAGGAGAGGTCAGCTCCTCTAGCCAGCAAAGAGAGGGAGAAATGGGCATTAAGAAGCAATTCATAGAGATTAAGAGGAGAAGTGACCCCATAAAAATACAGCTGTACAACCACTTGTTAAAAATGGCTCCCACCAACCAGCAGCGACTAATGTCTGCATTTGATGTCCAGGAGGGCAAAATGATTATGAGCCATTTCATGCCAACCACTATGCATCCACAGTCCGCTTCTGATTACCTAAGGACCAATCTGGAGGTCCTTGCCAAGGACATACACCCAATGGACAAGATTGAATTACATAAGCAGACTGGGGAAATGGTGTATGCCTCTTTGGTAGACAAAACTCTAGATAACTATAGGCTGGAAAATAGCCTTAATAATACAGCCTGTCAACTGGAGTTGGAGAGGGCTTCATCCCAGGCAAAGGACAACAGAATAAAGTCCTTAGAGGATATAATCATTGAGATTGGGCATGATCCCAAAGACATCAAGGGAACACAGGAGATATTGAAGTTGAGGGATGCTGATATGGCTGCCTTGAGAAAAAAGGTCAAACTCCCAGCCACAATTCACCCTTAGACAGATGAGGTAGCTCAAAAAAGGCATGATAAAGATTCCAGAGCCTTGCTGGTGTCTCTCTACAAACAACTTATTCAAGCACAAGAAAAATTGGGAGAATCAGAGGCTGCACAAGCATCATTACAAGCAGCATTGAAACAAAGAGAAGAGGGTCAAACTTCCCAACCTCCTCCTCTAATCATTAATCTTGAGGAAGCTGCTCCTATTACTACTCCTCCTCCTCAACAGACTGAGCAAGCAGCAACATCTACTTCAGCACCAACAATCACAGAGCAGGCCCAAAGCTTGGATATGCAAAAGCTAAGGACTGAAATTCAAGCCCTGGAAGCTCAAATGACAGAGTTAAATGAGACCAGGGACAAATTGGTCAAAGTCAATGAGAGGTATGACAAATCAAAGCGAGATGTGGCAGAAAAGGGCAGGGAAGTCAAAGCCCTTAAAGACAAGATCAAAGAGCTGGAAAATGAGCTCAAGTTAGATAAAATTGTGGCTGAACTTAGGACAGTGTTATGGTCCAATATTGGCCAATCTATTACTCATCAATGGCAATATATTGAGACAATTCATGAGCAATTAGAGCTCATTCCAAAGGCACAGAAGGAAATTTCAAAGATCAAGAGCTTCATTAAGCAATATGCCTGAAGTGGCCACCAGAATGATCAATGTGCTTAACGATAGAACAAGTTCTCAGTTAGCTACCCTGGGAATTACAAACAGGACTGAGACTATCCAAATGATCAAGAGGGTTCTTACTCTAAGAAATCTAGTGCAGACGTTAGAAAGAAGAACCCAAGACATGCACACTGAGGTAAACAGATTCATGGAGAAGTTTCAGGTGTTACAGAACAGAGGACTCCCTAGCTTACTCAACAGCTCAGGGAGACTACTTACTCATGAACAGTATGCCAAAAGAGTGAATGCTTTTGCCTCAAGTCAGATCAATGAGAAGCCTATCACCTCAGAATAAATAGGGCCAGTTATAGGACAGACTCTCTACAATAAGGTAGAAAGTTTATTTTTCATAATGAATGAAATCACACACTTGTTCGATGTGGCCCCAAATTTTTATAAATACACAGAGGCAGAGGAGACTATGGATGCTATTCTCAGGCATCAATTACCTACACAGGACTGGTGGACCAAGGCAATACAAACGATTCTGTAAACAGAAAGCCGTTCACCAAATTTTGGTTGCAGAAAATACGAATTGTCATGCACAGAACAGTTCAATAGAGTCAGCATACATTGAAGATGAAGGCTGAGCCAACTCAGCAGAACTTGTGGCCAGCAAAGCAATATGAGAAGCTACAGGTGTCCAGACCAGGAAGCTACAGCAGAGCAGCTCCAAAAGCGTGTTTTCCAGCATTGATGCAGATCGTTTCAACCGACTTGTTGGCCCCCAAAAGCCAAAATATCTTCTGACTGATTGATAAGAGCATTTATGTTGTATTAAAGACTGCAATAACTTCTGATCTACCATTTTGTACAAAGTTGGTGAAACATTTATTTCTCAGATGACTCAACGCCTTAGATATTTTGTAATACGATTTGTATATATATGCCTCTCGCACTAGTTTGAGGGGTTGGTTGATTGTTATTGATTTCTCTTGAAGAAGTTCTTCTGTTGTAATCTCTCAGAGTTAATAAAGGAAAGTGATGGAGTTTCTCAAAGACTGAAGCTGTCTGAATGCGTTCTGATGTTTGTTGAATACTGCAGGATCCCTGTGCATCTTACAATACAATAAGTTTTCTGTATCTCTTTGTTATATGTTTGAATCTCTTGCAACCCATATCTGTTTCTAATTTCTAAAGGTTTAACATCAGAGAAAAAGAATAGCTTTCAGGATTTATTCATAGAATACCCTGGGCTCAATCTGTGTTGTTAATGAATATTTTTCTTCAGGTAAAATCTGTATAAGTGTAATTCTTAATTGCTACACTTTCAGGATATATCTTTCACTATGATCATGGTTTTCAGGAATTCAACTCTGCTTCTGGAAACATATTTCACTTTCACATCACCAGCATTAATGGGGAATTCTTAAATGCTCTCCATGGGCTGTTCACATTTCATCACTCTAAGTTTTAATTGTTCTTGTTAGATACCCAATAGGCCCTGCAGGCTAAACATCCACTTCAAAACATTTCACATACTTCATACCTTCAGACTCCATTGCCCAATGATATTCAACTGTTTGAACATTACATCTTAAGTATTGAGAAAAAGTCTTCCAACCAAAATACAAAACAAAACCCGATCCTAATAACTAGCCTGAAACCTTAACAAAAAAGAGACAAATCATAAAGAGAGAGCCCTCTCTGATTACAGTTTGGCTAGGAGCTGTAATCCAAAGATTGGTTAGTGGTTACCTCGGCCGTATTCCCTTGGGAGTCAAAGGGAACAACCTGGGTGTTAACATAATTGGTGACTCCACTGGGGAATAGGATTTTCTAATTACTATCTATCTCCCAATGCTATAGAGCAAGCCTGAATATCAGTCAGGAAGCCTTCAAAGTTGTTTCTGTGTTACATTAACAGCTGTAGGGAAGAGCTGTTTCAGTCAATCTCCTTAGCCTTGAAATATATATAGCCATTCCAAAATCTTATCCAGTCCTTGAAGATATAAATTTCCTAAAAAATTCAAAAAACAGTTAGAAGCTGGCTCCTAAGAAAAATCCACGGCATACTAGGTCAAATCCTGACCCTAACCCACCTATCATTGTTGATAATCCAAATACTATCCCTAGAAACATTAGGAAGCAGCAAAGGCAGGAGCAGCCTGCTGATTTGACCTCGGATACACATTTTCCCAACATTTCTACTCCAATCAAGGTACTTTTCCGATCTACCCCCAGCTCCCCTAGTTCCCCTTCTACATCTAAAAGCCCTCCTTTCACACCTTCATCCACTGCACATACTCCTTTAACCAACATCCTAGTTTCTACCCCTCCCATTAACCCTGTTATACCTGTTATCCCTGTCATCCCATTTGCCCCTGTAAATCCCCCAAACCTTGTGAATATGGCTAACAGATATGCACCCTTGCAGATACCAGCTAATGCTGCAGCCCTACCCCAAGACTACCAAACCAAAATCTCATATTTTGACTCCACTGGCCCTTTGACAGCTGTTCAGCATGCCAAAAGGATGCAAGACCATTTTGAGACCTATGAAATAGATGATGACAGTGTGAGAATGAGGATGTTTGTTCAAAGTTTAACTGGTGATGTAAGAACTTGGTTTAGATCCCTGAATGCAAATTCCATCACAACTCCTGATGAGCTGTATCAAGCCTTTACTAATAGATGGGAGAAAAAGAAAGATCCTCTGCACATACTTGGGGAATATGACACTATCAAAAGAGGTCCCCAAGAGACTGTTTTGGAGTATTGTGCAAGATTCAACAATGTATATAACGCAATCCCACAAAATTTAAGACCCCCTCCTGACTTAGCTTTGTACAAATTTCCTGATGGTTTTGACCCTGACATGGCTTATCAGTTAAAGGAAAGAGACCCTCAAACCCTTGCAGAGGCCCAAAGGGTTGCTGTCACAGTGGAAGCTAACCTGATTGCCAAAAGAAACAGAGCAAGGTTGGAAAAGAGGACTGTTTTCAAAGAGGAACCCACTGCTTTTGATCAAAAGCTAGATGCAATACTCAATGGCATGAAAAGACTGGGTGATAGGGTGGAATCGGTTGAAAGAAAATCATCATGGGAAGCACCACAAAACAACCCTCCTAGGAATCCAAATTTTAGGAGAACTCAAAACCCAGGCGCTGGTAAGGCCAGTGCTGACCAAGACATAAGACCCCCTTTCCAAGAAAACTATGCTGAAACTTCTACAGCAACTGAACCCAATGAAGATTCTCAGATTAATTTAATGGGTTTGGATGGTGAGAGTCAAGTTTTCTTAACACAAGAAGATCATGAGAATCAAGAAGATCATGAGGATGATGAAATCAAACTGTTCCAAACCAAATCAGGTGAATCATTTGACTTTAAACAAGGCTATGACACTGCTGTCTATGAAGTCCATAAACAGTACAAGCTAAGGAGCAGAACTGTTAATGTAAATCTGCCTGAAAAGACTAAAGACAGCCAACAGCCTAAAAGAGCCATAGTGATGGAACCTGATGATAAAATAAAATCACCTGCAGAAGAAGTAACTATTGAAGAAGTCACTGAACCATCTTTCTCAAAACATCAGCCTATGGCAACATCTGCCTTTCACTCTAATCCAAATGTTACTCCTCAAGAGATGAGTAATAAGGACAAGCCCCAACATCAAGATAAAAATCAAGAGGAAGAGTTAGGGAACAAGGAAAGAACTGTTATCCAAAACCCCAAGGCCCAATTTGACAAACCCTTTGACCTAGAAACTGAACTTGGCAAATTAAAGATAGCAATTCCTCTCTTAGAACTAGCTAAGCATGACATTTACAAACAACAGATCAAGAAATCCCTTCAACTCACCAACAACAAAGATGATGTCAATGTGTTGGATGACACTCCAGAATTACTGTTTGGCCCAGAAGTGGATGGAAAAACAATAGTCACAGGGGTATTACCTTTTTATGTCAGCTTACATATACATGACAAAATACTACATAATGCAATGTTTGATTCAGGGGCCTCTCACAACCTCATGCCAAAAGCAGTCATGGAAAGATTAAATTTAGATATAACAAGACCCTACAAGGACTTGTTTTCCTTTGACTCCAGTCAAGTCAAGTGTTTAGGTCTCATAAAGGATTTGTGTGTGTCTCTGGTTCAATACCCAAACAAAACAATTCTAATGGATGTTGTAGTTGCTGATATACCACCTAAATATGGGATGCTATTATCAAGATCATGGGGGGCCAAACTCCAAGGCTCCCTACAATTAGACATGTCATATGCCACTATCTCTGTTTTTGGACAACCAAAAAGACTATACAGGGAAACACTCATGAAATACATGGTCAGCAGTGAAGAAAAGCCTCAAAACTTTCCCATATATGCTGTCCATTCAGACATAGACTCATACATTCTCTTCAATGACAGCACAACCCTCTCAAACAATGATGTTGGAACTAAGACACTCATACAAGAGGAAAACATTAATGAAGGAACTACAACCCATGAAACAACAGCAGATCAATCACTAGACACTGCTACTACTCTAGTTGTTAAACATATTCAATCAAATGATGGGACTGTCATAGAGGACAAACCAGAGCTAGAACCAGAAATTCAACTTACAAGTCCAGCTCATGGACAGATCATTATATCTCCCTCACAAAAAGATATTCTTTGGTTCCTTGAATTTGATGGCTCAGTCAATAAACTAGGGGCAGGAGCTGGAGTTTGGATACACAACAAAGAAAACAGTCATGCAGAAGGCAGAGCTTATAGATTAAACTTCAGATGTACCAATAACATGGCAGAATATGAAGCTCTTTTACTAGGTCTCAAATTAGTAAAGTTCTTACAAGCTGCCAGAGTTTCAATCATGGGAGATTCTGATCTAGTCATTCAACAAGTAAAGGGAAATTTTGTCACCAATGACAAAAGGTTGAGGTCTTATAGGTTTGTCGTGACTGAAATACTGAACGCTTTCTCTGACTTCCAGATCACCAAAATTTCTAGGACCCATAATCTTCATGCTCATAGTTTGGCCACATTTGCTAGCACTTGCAAATTACCATTGGAACCTAACAATCGTTTCACAGCTGAGATAAAACACAGACCCTCCATTCCAAACAATGTCAAAAATTGGCAAGTATTTGAGGATGATATGCAAATAAACAACTTTTTAACCTTGCAACAAGAATTTGCAGGATTGAATATTGACGCTGACAGAGCAAGTCAATCACAAATACTTGACAGAGCAAGTCAATCACAAATACTTGATAGAGCAAGTCAATCACAAATACTTGACAGAGCAAGTCAATCACAACTACTTGACAGATCAAGTCAATCACAAATACTTGACAGAGCAAGTCAATCACAACTACTTGACAGAGCAAGTCAATCACAACTACAGTTTCAACAGGTTGTTCACCCAATATCACCTAGAACAGCAAAACAAATGTTGCATCCAACTATCTTCAACAAGGAAAACATTCAGCAAATTCAACCAATCAGTTGTGAAGAAATGCCCAATGCTGAAACTGAAATTATAGAGCTGAAAGACAATTTTCTTCCAACAGGCCTAACTCCATTAGAGGACATCTTTGATTCAAATGATATTCCTAGAAAACCAAAAATGCAGCCATTAAATGCAGCCATTGAAGAATGCAACATTGGTACCATTGACAAGCCCAAAATAATAAAATTGTCTGCATCTTTGCCTCCTGATCAAAAACCCAAATACATTGACCTTTTCAAAGAGTTTCAGGATGTCTTTGCATGGGGTTATGAGGATCTAAAGTCCTATGATACCTCTGTCATCCAGCATACTATTCCTCTCAAGCCTAATCAAAAACCATTCAAACAAAAATTGAGAAGGATCAATCCTATGCTACTTCCTTCAATTGAAAAGGAATTACAAAAAATGTTCAAAGCTGGTATCATAGCACCAATCAGGTTCTCTGATTGGATTTCAAACTTAGTCCCTACAAGAAAGAAAACTGGTGAAATAAGGCTTTGTGTGGACCTAAGGAATCTAAATCAAGTATCACTCAAAGACAACTACCCCTTACCCAAGATGGATCACATTCTCCAAAGAGTGGTGGGGGCCTCAAGGATCTCACTGCTTGATGGATTCTCAGGCTTTAATCAAATCTTGGTACACCCTGATGACCAAGATAAAACTGCATTTACAACCCCATGGGGAACTTTCAAATATGTAAAAATGCCTTTTGGATTGAAAAATGCAGGGGCCACATTTCAAAGAGCAATGGACATTGCTTTTGCAAAGGAAATTCATGACTTCTTAGTCATTTACTTAGATGACCTCACACCTTTTTCAAAATCTGACCAAGAACACCTAAAACACTTAAGACAGATTTTCTTAACATGTAGGAAATATGGAATTTCCTTGAATCCCAAGAAATCTTTATTTGGTTTGGAAGAAGGTAAGCTCTTAGGACACATCATCTCAAAAGATGGCATAAGAATTGACCCAGATAGGATACAAGCTATCCTACAAATGACCCACCCAAGGAATATCAAAGAATTGCAAGCATTCTTGGGAAAGATCAACTTCCTAAGAAGGTTTATCCCAAACTTAGCAGAGCTAATCAGATTGCTAAATAATATGCTGAAAAAAGATTCAAAAGTGAAGTGGACTGTTGAAGCCAATCAAGCATTTGAAGGTATAAAATTGGCCCTTACCCAAACCCTAGTCCTGACCAATCCTCAATTTGAAAGAGAATTTATCATTTTCTCTTTTGCCTCCCAGCATACTATTGTTGCTGTTTTGTTACAAAAAGATGACCAAGGAAATGAGAAACCAATTTCTTTCTTCAGTAGAGCCCTCAGAGATGCACCTTTAAAATACCAAATCATGGAAAAACAAGCTTATTCTTTGATCAAAGCCATCAAAGATTTTAGGATTTACATCCTTTATTCCCATGTCATAGCATATGTGCCAAGTCCTATTGTAAAAGACATACTCACTCAAGAGAATTTGGAGGGCAGAAGAGGAAAGTGGATTGCCAACATTTTGGAATTTGATATTGAGATAAAACCTACAAAACTAATAAAAGGGCAAGGTTTGGCCAAACTAATGACAAAAGCAAATTTCCAAGCCTTAGACATCAATCAGCTAGACAGTGAACCGGAGCTGGCGACTCCAAAGATCAATGTAGCCTTTGAACAATCCCTTTGGTACTCTGATATATGTTATGTATTGCAAAACCTGTGTGCTCCCCCAGGATTGTCCAGAACTAGATGTAGGTTCCTAAAAATGAAAGCTTCTAAATTCTGTGTTATGGATGGAAATTTATTTTGGAAAAACCATGAAGGGATATTGCTAAACTGCCTAATTGAGAATGAAACTAACAATATCATAAAAGAATTTCATGTAGGTGACTGTGGTGGACACTTGTACTGGAAGTCCACTGTGGATAAAATACTGAGGGCTGGTTACTACTGGCCCACCATGTTCTATGATGTCAAGAAATTCACCACCTCATGTCATAAATGTCAAGTGTTTGAGGGAAAGAGACAGTTGCTGCCACTTCCCTTGAGGCCCATTGCAACAGAGAGACCTTTTCAACAATGGGGCTTGGATTTCATAGGGGAAATTCATCCCTCATCTTCAGGCCAACATAGATGGATCTTAACAGCCACAGATTACTTCACTAAGTGGATTGAAGCTGTCCCATGCAGACAAGCAAATGATTCAATAATCATTCAGTTCTTGGAGAACAACATATTGGCTAGATTTGGCTGCCCTGACAAAATAATAACAGACAATGCTGCTGCCTTCAGATCTAAGAAAATGGTGATTTTCTGCCATAAATTTCACATTACCTTGGGCCATTCTACTGCATACTATCCCCAAGGAAATGGCCTTGCTGAATCATCAAACAAAAGCCTAGTAAACATTATAAAGAAGGTGCTGGAAGAAAATAAGAAGAATTGGCATAAGAAGCTGGTCAATGCCTTATGGGCAGATAGACTAACAACTAAAAGATCAATTGGGACCAGCCCATATGAGTTGGTTTATGGATTAGAAGCCAAATTTCCCTCATCACTAGGAGTGCCTGTTATGAAGCTTCTTCAAGAAAGACAAGCTGAACCTAATGATATGCAAAGAAGAATCAATCAAATCATATGTTTGCAGCAAACTAGAGACCAAGTTTTCAGCAGAGTTCAAGTGTTACAAGAAAAGCTAAAGAAGGCCTTTGACCGAAGAACCAAGGCAGAAGACTTCAGTGTTGGAGACAAAGTCCTCAAGTGGGATGCAAGAAGAGAAGACAAAGGAAAACATGGAAAATTTGATTCCTTATGGAGAGGACCATTTGCTGTCCAAGCAGTGCAAGGTAATAATACCTATTTCCTTAAGAGTCTTAATGAAATTGATTTGGATGAAGGTCCTGTGAATGGCAGGATGCTGAAGCACTATTGTGACTATTACCCATAAGTGCAGCATGGATCTCCCTTGTACATATTCAAATGTTTATATTATTTTATGTTAAAGATGTAAAGTACAGTCTCCTAAGTCTCCTTAACTATCAAGCAAAGGATAGATAGATCCAAATATCTACCAAGGAGGAAGGCACAATTTTGGTATTCCAAAGCAACATACTTCAAGTTCTGGTAAAAGCAATCAAGGGGCAAGGCATTCTGACCTGCTGTTCTTGGTCTTTCAAATGAAAAACCATCCCCATGTGGAGCCACTGTTAGCTACCTATACCAATAGGTTTCATATTTCATGATTGGCTATAAAAGTTCCAAATATGCTCTGCTTTGATGATGCAAAGATCACATATTTCCAAAGGAATACAAGGTGTGTAAATAGCTTAATGTGTCCCAATTTTGATGGATGGTCCAACAGTCTAATCTGGATCATGCCATGGTTTAAATTTGCAGTTGTAGATTAGAGCAAGAAGTCTGTCCAAATTGTTTAATCTTGGCAGACAAGTAGCTTAGGTAGAGAAAGAAAGGCTCCCAACTGCTTAATCTGGGACCTTGGAAGAAATAAGGGTAGAATTAGATAGACAATCAAAGAAAAAAGCCAAAGGAAAGAAAAGGCAAATAAAGGGTCTGCAAGCCTAAGTGCACCCTCCAAGAAGAAACAAAAAATGTTAGGCAAATAGATGGGTAGGCAGTTGGGGTTGCAGAAAGGTTATCTTTACCATTGCATGTGTGTTAACTTTGTTTACCAAAGCAAAGTCAATGAATTGAGAAGGTGTTCTTCTTCATCAAGTTGCAGCAAGCAAAGGAGCATGTCTAACCTCCCTTCTTTCCCCTTTTCATGTCATTTACTAACATTCCCTCCTCAGTTGAGATTCATGGAAGAAATTGTGGCTTTATGATTGATTCTTATTCTTTAGAAGCCACATTTCCTGTGTAAAAATTCTTTTCATTTTGATCTACTCCCTAAACTAAGTAAGTTTCAAACAAACTTAGTGTTTTCCCCCTCATTCACTCTTTCATTCATATTAACCCCTAATTCTAATATGTAATTCCCTTATGTTACCCCTTTCCCTAGTATTATTAACACCATGGTGTATAAACCCCAAACATGGTATAAATATCCCTCCCCTTGGCATTATAGCCATATGTTCTCTAAAAAGGAATCAAAATGACATCTGGTCACTTTGATGAACCTAAACCTCACCCCTCTCCCTTCTTTCAAGTCATTCCACTCATTAAACCTTCATTTGCAAAGAAAAACCCTATAAAAACCCCTCCTACCCATAACCCCTTTGAAATCATGAAAAAACCCAAAAACCCACCTTTTGCCGCTTAACCAAAGTATCGGCGCATGTATTTGATTTTTCGAAATACATTGAAAAAACATTACAAAGCACTTTATCCCTAAACCTTTTCCGCTGAGCACGTATCCCAAAAAGAAATATTTTTTATTACTCCGCTCGCGTCCGTATCCACCGATCACATCGCCCTTCCGTCCACCGTCGGATCGAACCCAACTCATCCGACGGTCCTCGTTCATATCGGAGCGGCCCCGACGTCCGACAGATACCTTCCGATATCTGTCAGAAGGTTACGTCAGGCCACCGCCACGCGCCTTCCCCACAATGCATCGGAGGTACGCCTGACAGATTCCGCCTCCGTAGCTATAGCGGTGCGATATAAAACCGCTAACCGCTTCCGGTTTCGGTCAACCCGCTCGTCCAACGTCATCGCTACCCTGTCATCGCGTCAGTACTTTTGTCCGCCCCTGTGCCAATGTGTCTGCCACCGCATCATCCCCGTGGACCAATAGCAGCTCGCCACCTCACCCGATGACGTCATGCTGACGTCATCCGAGCTTGACCCCACCCTGTGACGTCATGCTGACGTCACCCGAAAAGGATGCCAAATTGCCAAAAAGTCCATATTATGGCCAATTTTCGCGTTTTTCATACTTTTTCGCTGATTCGTTGTTGTTTTCGCTGCATGGTTTTTACGTCCAAACCTGCGCCACCCTGCTGGAATCGACCTGAAGACCTCCGGAGCACCAATTCTACCCACATTCGTGACCGCCGCTCGCTGTTTGCCAGGTATTTCTCCTCGTTCATCCTCCATACGCCTAAATTGTCTGTAAATTCCCTCAGAAGGCTCAAAGGACACTGAAACTCATCATTTTACCGGCAAATTCCCTCTGCAAAGCCTCTATTTCCAACTGCAAGCTCGAAAACCACCAGCTGAGCCTTGATTTCCCGATTTCTTATCAAAAACTGCATACTGTTCGCGCAATCGTGAAACAGTTGGTCAAACTATTAATACCTGCTACAAAAGACAGAGTGAGACCAGACATTGGTCTTATTTACACTTCAAACAGTATTTCAATTGCTGCAGTTCATCATTAATCCTTTATCCTTGAAAAATTCACCTTGCTCGGATAAACAGAGCTCCTTTGTGTCACTCTACAAAGTAGCATCTATTTGCAAATCCTAGGAGAAACCATGGATCCATCAGTAGCTCCTATAGCTCTAACTGTTGCTCCGCTAAATGCCCCCCAAAGAGAATTGGATTGGAAGCCATTGGCTGACCTAGATTACCAAATATCAGAAGAAATGTTTATGAGCAGTAAGTTCCACATTCACTTATTGAATGAGCTAAAGGCTAAGCATGAGAGTGTAACAGATGTACTGGGCATATGGGACTCTTTTCTCCCTATTTTTAAGCTCCCTCAGGTCAATCAGTTCCCTGAGCTAATCCACCTGTGTGCTGACTGTTATGATGCCACTCAGAGGGCTGTCATTGACCCTTCTGGCTCAGTTGTTTTCTATGTTACCCCTGAAGCCATCAGAGACATGCTCTGCTTCAAGACTCAGAAGAAATTGGTCCCTTTGTCACTGATAGACTTGATAAATCAAGGAGCCAAGTTGACAGATGCTCAAGTCACTAAACTAAATCAGTTATATATTGACTCTGACACTGTGAAGTACCCTCCAATTGGTCATGTATATCTCAACCGGCTGGGCAGAGACCTTGCAGATATGATTAGTCCCATCTTAGGCTATAATTCAATTGAAAATATTGATGAAACTGTGCTGGTGATGATGCTGATGTTTGCTCCTGGCAAGTCACCAATCTGCTACGACTATGCCACCTACATATCAGACAAGATTCATGAGCAATTGATGAATTTGGCGAGAGAAAGGGTGTTCAGATACACCTCCTACATCTACCATTTGATCTTGTACCATCAACATGAGAAATTTCATTTTGCTATCAAAAGGGTAGATGCCCATGGCAATCCTAGATCAGTAGTCTATTGGTCCTCAGCTTTCCACCTCATATCTGATTCTCCATATACTTACTGTGAGTTCATAGATCTTTTCATCCATCCAGCTATGGCAATGCTGATGAGCTCACCTCCTCCAAGACTCACTGATGACATGCAGAGAATTCTTCAGCTATCCAAAGCTTACAGCATTGGAGACTGGTACTTTTACCAGAACCACACCGTCATCAGGATATATGGGTGTGAATTGCCTCCATTCAGATTACCCAGATATGTGCCTATGAGGCTGTTTGCCCTAGAATACTTCAGGCAGTTTGGCAATGTTGATGTGCTTCACTTTTCAGGTAAAGGCAAGAAAGCACAGTTGAAGGTCAAGAACCAACTTGGCCATTTTATCTATAACCAAAGGGAGGAAGGTTGGAGGGAAGCAGATAGAATTCTTGAGTCCCTTGGCCTGCAAACCAGTTTCATGTGGAAACCTTATGACCCTAATCACTTTATAACTATGAGAAGGCTCAAATATAAGTTGTCTGCCTATGATCATGTTCCGATTCCTCACATTGAAAAATATGCAAACCAACTCAAATGGAGGAGAGGGACCTTAGAAGAACCTGTTACACAAGAAGAGCTGAATCAAAGAGCAGTAAGGAATCTAAAGAAGATGGCTGACCTTGAACTTTGTTCACAGGTGTTTACACTTCCAAGCACACAAGTGGGAGCAGCTGCATCCTCCTCAACTACAAATCATCAAACCACTAAAGCCACTGAAAATATAGCCAGCAAAGGCAAGGAAAAGGAAATGGAGACCGAACAGTCACCTCATGAGAAGGAGCAGCCACCTCCTATGACTCAAGAACAGGTAGATAAAGAAGTGCAGCAGCAGGCAGAGCAACAACAACAGCAGGAAATGCAGCAAAAAGAAGGGCAGCATAACAGAGAGCAGCCCCTAGAGAAAGAAAGACCAGCTGATACCTCAATTTTCACTGAGCAGCAGGCTCAGAACGTAGTGCCTCCTAGGCAAGAAGCAGCTAAGGAATCCTCGGTCCTTCAAACTCCACAGAAGGAGGACATAAGCAGGAAAAGAGACAGAGAAACTCCCTTGACAACATCAATAAGTCATGGTGAGAAGAGGCACAGAATGAATCCCCTTTCAGAGGAAGAGATGCCTATAGGGCAATCTTTGGGCATGGGTCCACCCAGCATGGAGGCATCCGCAAGTTCCTTCCAGCAGGAACAGGACAGAACTTTGGGAGGAGAGGTCAGCTCCTCTAGCCAGCAAAGAGAGGGAGAAATGGGCATTAAGCAACAATTCATAGAGATTAAGAGGAGAAGTGACCCCATAAAAATACAGCTGTACAACCACTTGTTAAAAATGGCTCCCACCAACCAGCAGCGACTAATGTCTGCATTTGATGTCCAGGAGGGCAAAATGATTATGAGCCATTTCATGCCAACCACTATGCATCCACAGTCCGCTTCTGATTACCTAAGGACCAATCTGGAGGTCCTTGCCAAGGACATACACCCAATGGACAAGATTGAATTGCATAAGCAGACTGGGGAAATGGTGTATGCCTCTTTGGCAGACAAAACTTTAGATAACTATAGGCTGGAAAATAGCCTTAATAATACAGCCTCTCAACTGGAGTTGGAGAGGGCATCATCCCAGGCAAAGGACAACAGAATAAAGTCCTTAGAGGATATAATCATTGAGATTGGGCATGATCCCAAAGACATCAAGGGAATACAGGAGATATTGAAGTTGAGGGATGCTGATATGGCTGCCTTGAGAAAAAAGGTCAAACTCCCAGCCACAATTCACCCTCAGACAGATGAGGTAGCTCAACAAAGGCATGATCAGGATGCCACAGCCTTGCTGATTTCTCTCTACAAACAGCTTATTCAAGCACAAGAAAAATTGGGAGAATCAGAGGCTGCACAAGCAGCATTGCAAGCAAAATTGAAACAAAAGGAAGAAGGACAGACTTCCCAACCTCCTCCTCTAATCATTAATCTTGAGGAAGCTGCTCCTATTACTACTCCTCCTCCTCAACAGACTGAGCAAGCAGCAACATCTACTTCAGCACCAACAACCACAGAGCAGGCCCAAAGCTTGGATATGCAAAAGCTAAGGACTGAAATTCAAGCCCTGGAAGCTCAAATGACAGAGTTAAATGAGACCAGGGAGAAATTGGCCAAAGTCAATGACAGGTATGACAAATCAAAGCGAGATGTGGCAGAAAAGGGCAGGGAAATCAAAGCCCTTAAAGACAAGATCAAAGAGCTGGAAAATGAGCTCAAGTTAGATAAAATTGTGGCTGAACTTAGAACAGTGCTATGGTCCAATATTGGCCAATCTATTACTCACCAATGGCAATATATTGAGACAATCCATGAGCAGTTAGAGCTCATTCCAAAGGCACAGAAGGAAATTCAAAGATCAAGAGCTTCATTAAGCAATATGCCTGAAGTGGCCACCAGAATGATTAATGTGCTTAACAATAGAACAAGTTCTCAGTTAGCTACCCTGGGAATTACAAACAGGACTGAGACTATTCAAATGATCAAGAGGGTTCTTACTCTGAGAAATCTGGTGCAGACATTAGAAAGAAGAACCCAAGACATGCACACTGAGGTAAACAGGTTCATGGAGAAGTTTCAGGTGTTACAGAACAGAGGACTCCCTAGCTTACTGAACAGCTCAGGGAGACTACTTACTCATGAACAGTATGCCAAAAGAGTGAATGCTTTTGCCTCAAGTCAGATCAATGAGAAGCCTAGCACCTCAGAAGAAACAGGGCCAGTTACAGGACAGACTCTCTACAATAAGGTAGAAAGTTTATTTTTCATAATGAATGAAATCACACACTTGTTCGATGTGGCCCCAAATTTTTATAAATACACAGAGGCAGAGGAGACTATGGATGCTATTCTCAGGCATCAATTACCTACACAGGACTGGTGGACCAAGGCAATACAAACGATTTTGTAAACAGAAAGTCGTTCACCAAATTTTGGTTACAGAAAATCTGAATTGTCATGCACAGAACAGTTCAATAGAGTCAGCATACATTGAAGATGAAGGCTGAGCCAACTCAGCAGAACTTGTGGCCAACAAAGCAATATGAGAAGCTACAGGTGTCCAGACCAGGAAGCTACAGTAGAGCAGCTCCAAAAGCGCATTTTCCAGCATTGATGCAGATCGTTTCAACCGACTTATTGGCCTCCAAAAGCCAAAATATCTTCTGACTGATTGAAAGATCATTTATGTTGTATTAAAGGCTGCAATAACTTCCGATCTACCATTTTGTAAAAAGTTGGTAAAACATTTATTTCTCATATGACTCAACGCCTTAGATATTTTGTAATACGATTAGTATATATATGCCTCTCGCATAAGCTTGAGGGGTTGGTTGATCGTTGTTTTATTTCTCTTGAAGAAGTTCTTCTGTTGTAATCTCTCAGAGTTAATAAAGGAAAGTGATGGAATTTCTCAAAGACTGAAGTCATCTGAATGCGTTCTGGTGTTTGTTGAATACTGCAGGATCCCTGTGCATCTTACAATACAATAAGTTTTCTGTATCTCTTTGTTATATGTTTAAATCTCTTGCAACCCATATCTGTTTCTGAAAGTCCTAAAGGTTTACCAGCAGAGAAAAAGAATAGCCTACAGGATTTATTCATCGAATACCCTAGGCTCAATCTATGTTGTAAATGAATGTTTTTCTTCAGATAAAATCTGTATAAGTGTAATTCTTAATTGCTACACTTTCAGGATATATCTTTCACTGTGATCATAGTTTTCAGGAATTCAACTCTGCTCCTGGGTACATATTTCACTTTCACATCACCAGCTTAATGGAGAATTCTTAACTGCTCTCCATGGGCTAATCATATTTCATCACTCAAAGTTTAAATTGTTTTGTTAGATACCCAATAGGCCCTGCAGGCTAAACATCCATTTCAAAGCATTCCAGATACTTCATACCTTCAGACTCCATTGCCCAATGGTATTCAACTGTTTGAACATTACACCTTAAGTATTGAGAGAAAGTCTTCCAACCAAAATACAAAACAAAACCTGAGCCTAATAACTAGCCTGAAACCTTAACAAAACAGAGACAAATCATAAAGAGAGAGCCCTCTCTGATTACAGTTTGGCTAGGAGCTGTAATCCAAAGATTGGTTAGTGGTTACCCCGGCCGTATTCCCTTGGGAGTCAAAGGGAACAACCTAGGTGTTAACACACGCATGATGGGTGGCACAACTTCTGTTGAAGTTGTTGTTGAACTACTAGGTTGATATTTATCCTTTTTGTTCGACAGCTATGGATTCCCGTAATCTTTGTTCCTTGTCGATATCAAAGCATCATTTTGCTGTTTCGAAACCGACAACATCAGTACTTGGGACGGGGAAGCTTTTTCACTAGCAACCATATTTGTTCCTAGATTTGGAAACGGATCAGTCAATACGACCGAGGTTTTTGAATTATTGATGAATCTTTTAAGCTCAGCCTTATGTGGACAATATCTTGTCCAATGATCCTCATCACATATTACACATGGATTTTTTGGTTTCCTATCTCCAGGAGGGTTTGCAGAAGATTTTTCAGGTGATGATTCCTCCTGTTTCTTCTTCTTCCCTTTGTTTTTCTTCTTGCCTCCCAGTTGCTTGGTTTCTTTGCCTTTATCTGTCGAGACGCATTTACTTCCGAGGCAAGAAGTTCTTCTTTTGCATTTTGACTAGAAATCTTACGGGCCTTTTAGATGTAGCCTTTGTCGATTTCGTGTCTGTCATACCAATCACACCATCGCCGGCATGAGAGTCATTGCTTGATTTAGGAGGAGGGGGGACGGAAAATTCCGGTCTAGGAGCGTCAGGGATTTAATCATAGAGCGTGCCAGACTGAGTATAAATCAAGTCTAAATATTGCGCACGAGCAATAACTTGCTCTTCAGTGATGACTCCTCCTTTTGCCACATCTTCTGTAATCGAAGGTAATAAACACTTAATAAACCATTCAGCTAAAAGCTGATCAGGAACATACGTTTTTACCATTCTACAACAACGTCGCCACTCATGAAGATGATCGGATATGTGAGTGGTCGTTGTTTGCTTGAAATTGGTAAGAAGTTCTGTTCCTGTTTTGCACCTTATTGGCAACTGAAAATGGTTTAAAAAGGTTGTGGCTAGTGTACTGAAGTTGTCAAACGAAGCTCTGGGTAACTCGATATACCATTTTGCTGCCGGACCAGTTAACATCCTCTGAAAAAGATGAAGCCTAATCAAATCATCGTTTAGGGTGTTTGATGAACACCACAGATGAAATGTCATCACATGATTCAACGGGTATTCACTCGGATTTCCATTAAATTTAGGAATATCTGACGGAAGTTTATGTGGAATCGCTGGCCACCAAGGGGCGTAAGCAATTGGATCGTTTGTTAACCTATTTAGATCTGGTAACTCCAAAGTTGCCACGAAGGGTAACTGCTGATTAAGGTTTGGCGAAGCATACCCAGGATATGATGGAATTGCCTGAGCAGTTGGTCTTTGCATACCAGCATAATGCATTTGATGCTGGTAACTTTGGTAAGGTTGATGGGCATAACCATTGTAGAACGGTTGATTTTGACCGTTTTGAATATATGGCTGCCCACTATTTGCAAAGATTTTTTGCTCAGATCCTTGGTATACTTGTTGGAATTGCGGTTGTTGGTATTGCACCAGCCATGGTTGTGAAGCCATGTGCTGTTGTCCAATACTGACTATTTCACCAAGATGAGGGGTAATTGTACCTGTCTGGGCCTGTGTCACTCCACTAGTTGGCGATTGTGGTTGAGTCGTAGGGACAAGAGGCTATTGCATTACCACCTGAGAAACCTGAGGTTGGCATACAACAGGCAACGCCTATACTTGCGACACCGTCACAATAGCTGGTGTAGTCGGTATATTTGACATAGGTAAGCATTGTTGCATCGAATATACAACTCTTGGTTGTTGAGGTAGTATCGGCACCCAACCGCTGGATGTAATTCCAACATAACCTAAATTTTGTTGTGAACTCCCGTATGGTTGTCCTCTCGGAGGAGACAATGAAAGGGTATACTGCCCCCCATACGGCGGTAATCTGGTACTTAAAGGAATTGTTTGCCCTTGAGGATCAGACTGCCCAAATTGACACCCTGAAGGATCAATTTGCTGAGACTCAACATAAGAGTTCCTGGATACCTTTCCAGATGAACAAATAGGAATGGACCATACTGTCAAAATATCCCCTGAGTGGGCGCCGTATAGTGATTGAGAGCTAGTTGGGACAGATGGTATGATGGCGAACATTGTAGGAGTGACAGCAGGGAATTCTGCCGTCGTTGTGTCGGATGACACAGTCTTGGATGTCAATGGTTGTTCAGACATTTCTAGTCTCTCCAAAATATTGTCTAGCAATTCTACAAGAGCTTCCAATGGCAGTAGGCTAATTTTTTATGAAGAAGGATATAGAGTGATCCTGACTCCAAATCGCGATGGATGGAGGATCCTCCACAATCTCTTCTATAGCAATCAGACCAGGTGGAAGAGGTAGACCGTCAGGTTTGTAAAATATTTCTGGTGCCGAAGAAGGTATAGAATCTGTAGCGACAAATGTTTGGGGAATAACACCCTCCGAATCAGCTGTAGATGGAGCTGGTTCAGTAACACAAGTGTTTACCTTCACACTAGGATCAGTTCTATTTTCCTTTGGTGGCTGTTGAACTTCTTCTGTAAAGGTAGGGATACCATAAATGTTTGGAGTAACTGGAGTCTCCGATGGTGTCAGAACACTTGTTCTAACTTTAACAGGGGATTTGGAACCAGTTAAACGAGTTTTCTTTGTCCATAACAGTTTCGACTCTGGAGACAAAGACGGTTGACTCGTAAGCCTCCGCGAACGACGGGGTTTCAATTGACTTTCTTCCACGATTGCGGATTACTCGATCAACTAAAAAGTAAAGGGGAAGTATATTTCTGAATTAGATGAATTTTAGACACTTTGACACAACTTGTTTTTTCAATTTTTAAGAGTCGAGAAAAAAAAAAGATGACTCTAGTCGCCTTCGATTTTTAATGAGCTTGAAGTGACAAGTGCTCAGATGGACCTTTTCTGTTAAGGAGTCTGAAAAGGAACGAAAGGGACTACTCTGGAAATCTAGACAGAGGGATTACCAAACCAATCACAAAACTGTAGAATACTTTTTACGGTATGGCAATCAATCTTCCCGAATGTTGTGTTCAGCGCATTGCGATCGATAGGGCGGCAGGCACGGCTTCCTATGGATAAAGGATAAAGCCTATTGTGGTCTCCAAAAATATACTCGACGGTAAGTGGGAGCACAAGTCCATAGTGGCACTTATCATCTCAAAGTGGAGGAATCACCCAACCAACAATGAAAAAAACAGTTACCAGGCTTTACGACGCCGAAATACGTCTCTAGCCTAGACTTCTAGATGTTGTGCATTAGGTTCCAAACAATTTTTAGATTCATTAAATTTATTTTATGGTTGATCTTGCTTAAGAAATTTTCCTTTCAGGTTCACTGCGTGATGTAGATGTATAATTCCTAAAATGCTATCTAAGATGATAAACAGTTGTTTAATCTTCTTTCTGCAATGAAAATCCTAGCTACTAAGGAAAGAGAGATGGCGTTCTTTCAACAAAGAGCACAGAGCACACACTATATGCACTATCCTAAATCAAGCCAACAAATAGTCTAAATGCAAATGCACATGCATGTATTTGTTTTCAGCCTTCTTAATGTGTGAATGATAAAAAGAAAGCTAAGTGCAAATCTGAATTATTTTCCAAAGCGACAATTACTAACAAGTTTCTTTTCAAAACAAAATGAGGACAATGACGACACTTTGTTATTTGGAATTGAAAACTTGCTTTCGACACTTGGAAAACTACTAACTCAAATCAAATACAAGAGTAACCATGTAATCGACTGTCAAGAACAATCAGATTCTCTTCTATGACTGAAGACGACACTTGCGACACTTTCAAATCAAGAAACGACCGTACAATTATGCTACTTCTTTGTAAAGGAGAACTGAAAATGACTCAAAAATACATAAAAACATTTACAGTTCTTTGCACAATGGAGGCGGAATAACAGCAAGGAAATGGGTTTCAAACAGAGGTGTACTGACTACAAGCAGCAAAACTCCTGAAAAGAGCTGAAAAGAGTGAACACAGAAACCAAAATTTAGGAACAAGGCCTTGTCTGATCAGTGCACCTATAACACAGTGAAACTGAAATGCAACGCACCTACTACACACGGGAAGTGTGATGCATTTGAAGTTCACAGACCAGACAGTGCGCTAGACAAGGGACGAGACTTTGATTGGGTTCCGAGTCACAGTTTGCAGTTCAGTTCAGGGATTTAGGCCGAGCAAGTGGTAATGAGTAAATCAATCACAGGGGTAGATCTAAGGAGGTTACTAGAGCCACCACGAGGGCAATTAGAAAGCTTGTAAATCAATCGTTTAATTCATAAACAAAACCCGGAGATTGATTGAAGCAACATTGATCTACTTTGCACTTGCATAGCAAATGCAGTTCAAAGGCTAGTTGGCTTGACTTCAGGCTCCGCCTGTATGTTTATAAAGTAAACAAATGTAGATGAACAAACAATCTACTCGCTCCCCAACGGAGTTGCCATTTTGTTATCGGGAAAAATACTGTCTATATAGAGCTGCTAGTCCCACTAAGGCTGGTAGCTACCTTAGAAACAAACACACTAAAAACTACTTGTGTTTTCCTTTATGAGCAAAAGATAAGAGAAGAATAAGGAGACCGACCTCTATCTTGCGCTTGGTTCCTTGCTTGATTCCTCCCTCTTCTGGTAGGTCTTTGCCACTCGCTTCCTTGTCTACCCAGCTTCAAGGAGTACCTGTAGAATGAAAGCAGCATAACACTATCCAAGAACATAGATCTATTATCATAAACAATATAAGATCAGATGTACATTGACCACACAAATGCATAAATCATCAATCATACAAGAATGTGGAGGAAAACATGAATAGCTTTATTGATAATCAAGAAAGAGAAAAGAGGATTACAACCAATTGTTCTGACCCAGCATCATCCTCTCAGCAAGAAAGCCCTTCTTCACCTCATGAAAAGCTTAGATCACCCAACACTATGATATTGCACCAAGAAACCAATAGCACTTCCTTACAAGATACAAAATTCCAGCCTCTGGATCTCTGGGATGAGGGATCCATATATAGATGTCTGCAAGGGAGGTGAGTCAACTTTCGAGATTTGATTAGTGTCTTCTCTTTGATAGTTCTTGATTCCACTTGGAGATTGATGATCTCTTACTCATCCCTGGTCGAATTCAGAGAGGCAAGTGTCACAGGAGAGGTTTCTGGAAGATTCCATGCTCCTCCACCTTGCGGATTGACCCTGCCATTTGTCCCTTCTCGCCCATCGCACCCCATAGAAGGGTTTTTTGACATTCATCGCACCTACTGTGTGTATTCAGGTGAGATGCAACGTACTTTGCCTATGGAGCAGGTCAAATGGTCCAGTTTTGACCAGTTCTGAGTAGTTTTTCATGGAGAACTTCTGAGAGATGTTGTAATCAATTGACCTTGTTCTTTCAGGGATTGGAACAACACCTTTAGGGACTTAGGATCCCTTGGTTTATGGACATTTATGCTTGGGGTTGTAGTGCCCAAAAATGTCTATAACAGTGTGTCACACTTCAAGATCTTTGGATCATCAGTTTACTATCATATTTCCAAGGAAACAAGGAAAAATCTAGAGCTAACAACAGAGTTGGCCATATTTGTGGGGTACACATATACACCTCACAACTATCGGGTGTACTTGTCATCCCTCAGAATGATAGTGGTCACACTGGATGTGAATTTTTATGAGGAGAAGGAAATGCAGTGTTATCTTGAGAGGGAGCTTTAGTTGCAGCATGAGTGGGAGATATTGGCTCCAAAGGAAGAACCTCAGGAAGTTGTGGAGCATCTACAAGCAAAGGAGGAGAGAGTAGAGACATCCACTCAAGAATAGACATCTAGAGAAAGAAGGAAGTAGACCATGGAAGCTAATAGATTATTGCACGATGCTAGAGGTAATGTGGGAGAAACCACATCACAATAGGCAGAGGAGGTCACTAGATAGGCACACTAGGTATATGGATGTAATGAGTGAGCTAGTTAAAATAGAACTATCCTCATTCGAGGAAGCAGTGCAGCAACTAGTATGGGTTGATTCCATGGTAGAGGAATATGATTCCATTGTCAGAAACATTGTTTGGAAAGTGGTCCCAAGACCAAAAGATAAATTAGTGTTTGGTTCAAGATGGCTTTACAAGGTAAAGAATGCAGCAAATGGAATCATAGAAAAACATAAGGACAAATTTGTGGCCAAGGGGTACTCTCAGGTGGAGGGAATTGACTATGAGCAGACCTTTGCTCCTGTAGCAAGCTACTCATCCATGAGGTCAATTATATCACTGTCAGTGTAGATGGGGTGGAAGATCCACCAAATGGATGTGAAGATAACATTCCTCAATGGGGTTATTGACAAGGAGGTGTATATTGAGCATCCAGAAGGGTTTGAGACTTTTGACAGAGGGTCGCATGTGTGCAGACTCAAGCGAGCATATTATGGACTCAAGCAAGAACTCCCTGCTTGGTATATCATGATAAATAGTTTTCTCACCAGTTTTGGCCTCACCAAAAGTGAATCAAATGCAAAACTTTATGACATTGTGGTAGAAGGTAAATTATTGATTATTGTGTTATATTTCAATGAATTTATCTCTATTGGTGATAAGCGCTTGATCATATCTTCCAAAGAGGGCCTTGCAAGAGAGTTCGAGATGAAGGACATGGAACTCATGCATTATTTCCTCGGTTTGGAAGTTGTTGTGCTCTACAACAACCCCCCATTTCATATCATTTTTATTCACAAAACTATAATATGAAATGGGTCCCTTTTTATTTTTATTGGTATCAACTTTGTATTATTCAAAAAGATCCGAAAACAAAGTGAAAACATTAAAAAACCTTTTTGACAAACCAATTATTTGGTCTTATAATATAAATGATTAATCTTTTATCATTGCGATAAAGTGATCGCAAGATCGCATATCGCAATGACAAAGGAGGCATAACTTAAAGACCCATTGGTTTGCTCCGACGCGATAACATGCAATAGGCTATCGGATATCGGCAATAATAAGTTCCCATAACAAAAGTGCCTTTCGCTCCGATGCGATGCGATAAAGTCCCTTTCGCTCCGATGCGATGCGAAATCGCTATCGGCGATCGGGGATTTACCATGCATGCTTTTTAAAGTGCCCCAGTTAATACTCCCGATGCGATGCGATATCGCTATCGGCGATCGGGGATTCTAAAAGGAACCAATATAACGATTTAAGTTTTCCCCCGACGCCCGATTGCGATAAAGCCAAAAGCGCAAACTTCAAAAATTGTTAAAATGGGGATATTACGATTAATTCGTATTAAAGGCCTTATCTTTCAAACAGTGATTCACCTACGCTCAACCGCCAAAACATCCAAGGCACGCTTAAAAAAATCATTCGGCCGATAAACGATATGATGGGCAATTAAAGGATTGGCAGGTTTTAACGGCCATTTAATGAAATAGTAAGCTTAAAAAATCTTTTCACAGATTGTATCCGCGGCCACTTTAAGTTAATCCTTCATCGTGCATTGATCAATATATCTTGCTCGTATTTGGTTTTCGCTACCAATTCTCTATGTTACGCTTATTTTCACTCCTGTGCAGAATTCTTCCGAAGTAATAGATTCAAGCAGAATGGGGAAGAAGTCTAAGAAAACTGCAATCACTTCCGCTTCACCAGCCATAGGACAAGTCGTCGCTGATCCAGGAACTAAAAAGAAAGGATTGATATCTGATACTACATGTTCAGGACTCGGCAGAACTACTTGGCAAAGTACCTATAATTTGATTGAGGCCGAAGAACCAAAGGTGACAGCAGTACAAGCCACAGCGGATACCAATCGAAAATCTGATGGTACTTTAAAAGACTTAGCCGACTCTTTCCTTCATCGGATAGTGGCTCGGGAACAAATTCTCCCATATACGGATGTAGTGAGGTGGGCAATTGAGGAAATCCCAATTATAGACAGAACCTTCTGCACCAGAGATGGGAGAATCTTCGGTTCATTTCAGGCTAATGATTTGAGGCAAATGTATCATTTGCCTGCGCCAGAGAAGAAGTACAACAAGGCATTTCAGGAGAAATTCCGAAGTGAGAACGAAACTGAATCCGATCCCATTCGGGATTGGAGGCAAAATCCGGAAAAACACAAGAATGAAACTTCCGGTAAGTACTCTGTTGATTCCCTATGTTCTCCTTATTGTTATGCTGGGATAATGATGTGTAGATTATGGGGGTTGCACGATTCCGCTAATTTCACTATAGAAATGGTTCCCTTGATGGAAGCGGCGTGTAATAGTGAAATAATGGATTGGGAAACTATACTGTCAGATAAGTTAGCAACAGCAGTTCTTGATTTTAGAATTAAAACCCGCATCACCGAAAGGCTTATTCCCCCATTCTACTACAGTGCTTATATACCCCTGTGTTTTAATTCTGAATTTCCCGTGCTCGGCTGGAGGTGGACTGCACAAGACCCCATGCCTATTCACATATACCATCAGAAATTGTGGAAAACTTCCTATAAGCACCATTTATACGAAGTCTGCAATGGCTTCATGTTACCAATTCATTACTCTATTTTTAATAAACCTGCTCCCAAAATTTCTTACCAAGCAGGGATTGATTTGACATCAATAGGAAGATGGTTTGGAGAGGAAAAATTTACTTATATAAGAATTTTCGGCAGCCAAGCCGAACCTCATGTCCTTCCTTTGTACATACCTGATAAACTGCTAGCGAGGGAGATAGCCTATCAGATTATTTCCGAAGGAGTTACACAAACTCTAAAGAAAAATAAGAAGCAGGTCTGGCCCTCTTTTCCTCTGAGATGTGGTGTCTACACTTTGCATGATTTCAACCATGCAGAGAAAGAAGCTACAAAGATGAAGTCATTAACTCTAGCAACTCTCCCTAATAGGAAATTTGATCCCAACAAAGTCACCTATAACGCACTTGAACAGGCCAAATTGACAAAGTTTGACCATAAAGAAGATAAGTTTGATGACCTGTTCTCCTCAGCTGAATCAATGTATCAAGTTAGATCACTAGCCATAGTGGAAGACAAAGATGAAGGGTTATTTGAATTCAACAGACTTAGAGAACAGAGGTTGCAAACTCTACCTCTAGATCTGTTAGCAACAACCCCAGCAACAGAATCAAGCGAGCCTGAACAGCGACATACTAAGGAACCTCTGGTTACATCAAAAGAACAGGAGAAATTGCAAGAGGAAACCCAGACTAAAGAGCAGGAATAGAGCAGCATAGAGGTAAATGTAGATACTCAATTTGATCCCAAATTGCTCCAGGAATGGCAGCAATTCGATTCAATTATTAGTAATCTTGAGTGCTCAAAGGACACCGAAACTTCAAAAGCGGCAGATACACAAGAGACCACTTCAAAACAGGTTCCAAGTGGAACCAACGGCCTACCCAGTTCCAAAGAAGTAGAGATAATCCCAAAAGATCCCTCCGATCAAATTATTTTGCAGATAGAAGAAATTCCTCCTTTGGGTGTCTTCTATAGCCCAAGACACAAAGCTGTGGTAAAACGACAGAGGAAGAGGAGAAGGACTGATCAACCTTCCCTATTCCCAGAACAAACAGTCACGGGCAATGTGGTTTGGAAGGAGGAATTTGACCCCTCTGATGACCTAACAAAACTATCACAATATGCTGGAGCCTATTCGGCAGCAACAATAGACAAGGCATCAGAGGTGAGTCTTCTATTAAAAACAAAAGACCAGAAGATCTTTTTATTTCAAGAGCAACTATCAGAAGTACAGCGGAAGGCAGAGCAGGCAGAACGGAAATTGTTAACACAACAGCAAATAAATAAACAATTAACTCAACAATTGCAGGAAGAGAAACAGAGGATTGATCACAGCACAGTCCAGAAGCAAAAAGAGTTGTCTGAGGCATTGGCACAACTGAAGGCAGCAAATGAACAAATGCTGAAGTTAAAAGATGAGCAGATTGCTCAACTATCAGCCCAGCTTGAGAAGACAAAGAATCTTCCACAGATAGCCAAATTCAAATCAGAAGCATTATAGATAAATAAGGAATTTATAACACAGATCAAGCTTTTATGTCAAAAAATCGCCGAGGCAGAACCATTATGCGACTTGACGATATCAATAAGTAAAAAATCAGAAAAAGCTAGAATAGACTTGGATCAAGCCGATGAAACATTAACTGATTTTCTTGAGTGGCAAGATATCGATCAGGGATAGGCGGATAATTTACCAAAGATTTTAGAATCACATAAGGAAATATTATTTACAGAATGGCAGTCCCAGTTAATGAAAGCAGAGAGGGAAATTTCAAGATGCAAATCAACCACAAGTAACTTGGTTGAATTGGTTAATAATACTCTCTACTTGTCTAACAGGATTTCCCAATGCACTCCAGGTAAATTGACAGCGGCGAAAACATTGGAGCAGTCATGTTATCCGGAACTAGAGAAAAATGGGAGATTAATCACCGGAATTAACAGTTTAACATGGGACGCCTATTGGTTCTTCTTAGTAAAACCACACAGCAAGAGAGCCGCCCTCAAATGCCTTACAGATGCAATCGGGTATATTATTCCCGATATTCAGGATGCCACCTATGCCGCCCAACTCAACTCTCGCCTCAACAGACCGCCCGAAGTGGAGCCAATGCTTGTGATATGTCAGCTCAAGTTTAAAGGCAAACAGCCTACATGATGATTCATGTCGCCGACTGCCAGATTGCTGTGAAGGAGATATTCAAGATCAATTGATACCAATTAAGTAGGATTTCAGTTTCATAGATAGTTAGCTTAATTAAGTATTTATAGACCCTTTCATTGTATTTGGAAAGGGTCGTAAGTTTTGTACCTGACTTAAAGCCTGAAGTTGCACTACTGTACTTCAGGCATATTCTTTTATAAAACTGGACCAATTATTCTGATTTTGACAAGGAAGCTTTTATGCGATTGTGCACTACTGTCTTTGTTTGAAAGTATTTTTGAGTCGGAAGAAGAATCTCAAATAGCGATTGATATTGGGAGTGACTCGCAGCTCATATGGTACTATTATCTATGTCTGAATTCATTCTTTTTATATGAATTGTCATTTGATCATTTTTGCTATTATCAGATATATGTATGTGTTTTAACAGCATTCTTTATTCCTTCCACTATTGGATGTTTGTAGTATGCTTTGCTTTTGATCATATATGTATCGATGATATAAATGATAAGTGTAGCAATATTGTGTTAATCACTTTGTTTAACTATTTAAGCAAAGTAATCCTTGAATGAATAAATGTCCATGTCTATTAGATGGAGTCATCTATATGCCTGTCAATAGACATAGATCATCAAGCGCTACATTTCAAAGTATAATAGTTCCCGGGATTAGTAGTAGTTCTTTTATTTTGCTGATAGATTAAGTTATTCACCTATCATTAGATTAGACAATCAATCATTCATCCATCCCTTTTATTCATTACTGGGAAACTGGTCCCATTATCCCCAGTCGGAGCCACCATTCCAAACGGAAAAGGAGCTGTATTAAGGTCCGGACCGGGTGGTTATCCCCAATGTTGATACAACGATTTTCGGGGCATCAACAGAAGTATGGCATGGAGATGGGGAATGTTGAGAATAGCAACAAGATGATAAAAATAGCATTCAAAATATTCCAATTTTGACTTGTCCTTGAATTAGAATTGTGAATTAAATTCGAATTTAATCTCACCAGCAGCTTGAAAAATAATTAATTAATTCACCATGGGTTAATTAGTTGGATAAATTCAAGCTAGAAGTCTTTGTGAAGTCATGCAATAATTATCCCTTTAATTCAAGAAGTTATCCCTTAATTAAGGAGATAAGGATGAGTTGTATTTGAGTTGTAATTAGTTAGCTCAGTTAACTGAGTTATGTCCAGTTAAATTAGTTCCAAATAGTTTGAGGATATAATTGTGAGTTCAGTTAGTTAATGCATGCATGCATGCAACTAGTGTACTCTAGATAACTGAGGATTCTCTCATAAATAACTAATGCATGTCATGCCAGATCAAGGCCTAGTTGAGATTAAAGACAGGGACATTGTACTATCAGTTGGAGGAATTTTCCTATAAAGGAAACTCATCCATGTAGAAGGAATAAGGTTCCTTGAGGATTGCGCAGTTTTACAGGGTGTGAGATTAATGTGAGTGATCAATGTTAAAATTGGTAACAGTAGGATCACCTAGGAGAAACAATGCAAGGAAATATGAGGCTTGGAGGGCAGAGGAGAAGGTTTGTGAGAAGCCTTGTTTGCCTGTGAGAATCCAGGAGGTTGTACTAAGAGTTGGCTAGCTGTGAGAGCTAAAGCTTTGCGTAATTCTGGGATATTTCCACCTTGTATGATAATACATATAGTGGGTTTTCTACCTGAGACTATCCCTTGGCCCGTAGGTCCTAACGCAAGGTTAGAATTCTAGCTCTTCCAGAGTGGTATCTCACTGGTGGCTCAAGCCCCCCCGGAAGGGGGCTTTCTTCGTCCTCCACCTAAGTTGTGCAAGAAGAACCTAAAGACAATCCCAGGGAACAGTAAAGCTTCATAGGGTCTTTCTATCCAGGTGCAGGTAGGCTGAGGCTTTCCCCTGAGTATTTTCTATGTTTCATGTGCATTGATTCTTCTTCTTCTTCTGTTATATATGTTTTTCTTGATCTTGCTCAAATCGATTAAGCTTCTGCAAGTTTGATAGTAGAAGTAGATTAAGTATTTTTCTTTAGTTATATTGCATAATTAGGTTAATCTATAGTCAAATTTTCTATAGTGGTATCAGAGCGCGATTTGTAGAGAATTTGCAGAATTTCTACAGGGAACTATTTTTTCTTAGGGAAAGTATGCCAACAAGATCTTGAAGAAGTTTCGCATGGAGAGTAGTAAACCCATGGACACTCCTCTAGCAAGTAACTGGAGGAAAGAGGATGCCATTTAAGGTGAGGAAGTGGAGGCTACCATCTCTAGATAGCTTGTGGGTTCACTTATGTATTTGGTGAACACACTACCAGACATGTGTTATGTAGTTAACCAACTTAGTCATGCCATGGTTAAGCCAAAGAAACTGTATTGGAGGGCAACAAAGCATGTGTTGAGATACCTTAGAGGCACTACTTAGTTTGGTATTTGGTACATATGGACAAAGGGAGTGAAGCTGCAAGACTTCACAGATGAAAATTGGGCAGGGAGTCCATCAGAGAGGAAGAGAAATTCAGGAGGAATTTACAGTGTTAGGTCAAAGTAGTTTCTTGGTACAATAGGAAGAAAATATATGTGGAACTCAGCTCAGCAGAAGAAGAGTACATGGCTGCAAGTCAATCAAAATTGGCGGTTATCTATATGAGAAAGATTCTTGTTGGGTAATTTAGTCACAAGATGGATCCTACAGTGATTTACTGTGACAATTAAAGTTGTATCAAACTCTCTGATAATCTAGTATTTCATGATCAATCCAAGCATATCAACATCTGGTACCACCATCTATGAGATTGTGTGCAAAGGCACCACCATCTACGAGATTGTGTGTAGAAGCAGAATATGTTGTTGCAACACATTTCAACAAAGGAACAAGATGCAAATATTTTTCCAAAAGCTTTGTCAAGAGGGAAATTTGAGTTCCATAGAAGCAGGATTGGGGTATGTTATAGACATATTTGGGCACTGCAACCCCAAACTCATATGTCCATAAACCAAGGGCTTTTTAACCCCTAAAAGTGTTGTTTAATACCCTAAAGGATCATGGTCAACTGATTACATCATTTCCCAGAAGTTCCACCTGAAAAACCACTTAGAACTAGCCAAAACTGGACCATACTGACTGCCCCATGGTAAAGGTGCGATGCATATTAGTTGCTACACTAGCCAAGTGCGATGCATACTGAAAAGGCCTTCTGTAGGGTGCGATGAGCGAGAATGGACAAATGGCAGAGACAGTTTGCTAAGTGGAAACTCATGGAATCTTCTAGAAACTTCTCCCATGACACTTGCCTCTCTGAATTTTCCCAGGGATGAGTAAGAGATCAATGAAATCTCCAAGTGGAACCAAGAACTATCAGTGGAATGACACTAATCAAAAACCCAAAGCTGACTCACACCCTTGCAAGACATATATAAATGGATCCCTCATTTGAGAGATCAGAAGGCTGGAATTTTGTATTTTGAAAGGAAGTGTTGTTGGTTTATCTGTGAGAAGAGACATTGTATTGTTGGGTGATCTTAATTTTCATGAGGTGAAGAGGGCTTTGATGCTGGGAGGATGATGCTGGATCAAACAGCTGGGTTGTAATCCTCTCTTCTACTATTAATAAATTTCTTTGAGTTTTCCTCCATATAATCGTGTATTTGTGAATATTGTTGTTTATGAGTGCAATTGTATGGTCAATGTACTTCTGATTCTGCATTTTTTATGATATTATAGATCGAGATGCTTTGATGGTGTTTTGTTACTTTGAATCTACAGGTATTCTCTGAAGCGGAACAAGTAGGAGAAGAGTGGCAAGCTCTACCAAAGGAGAGAGAAATTAAGAAAGCAACCAAGTGGAAGATCCAGGTTAGTTTGCTTTGCTTCTCTCTTATCTGTCATACATAAAGGAAATCACAAATTTCTTTCATTGTTTATTTCTAAGATAGCTACCCATCTTAGTGGGACTAGCAGATCGAAAAGACACTAGTTTTCCCAAAAACAAAATGGCGACTCCACTGGGGAGCAAATAGTTTATTTTTTTTCATTGTTGTTTTCTTTATAAATTACAGACGGAGCCTAAAGTTAGCCAGATAGCCTTCGAACTGCCTTTGCTATGCAATTGTGAAGTAGATGAATGCTGCTTCAGTCAATCTCTAGGTTGGTTTATGAACTAAACATCTAACTTACAAGCATTCTAAGTGCCCTTGTGGTAGCTCAATAACCTCATAAGATCATACCCATGTACCTTGCTTTACTGTCCATCATAACTTAGCCTAAATCACTGAACTTAGCTGCAAATTTTGAGCAAAAACCCAACTCAGTTTCGCTCCCTGGCCCATCGCACTGTTTGTAACTGGGAGCCTGTATGCATCGCACCTCCTGTGTGTTGTAGGTGATATGCATCCCTTTTTCCCTGAAGGATAGGTGCAATGACTGAGTGATATTGTTTCTCTCTTTGAAATTTGGTTTTTTCCTCCTTGTTTTCAGCTCTATTCAGTAGTTTTGCAGTTCATGATCAGTATCTCATTACTGAAGCCTATTTCCTTTGCATATTTCACCCTCCATTAATTAGGATTTTTAAATGTTTTCATGTATTTTTCAATCATTTACAGTCCTCGTTTTTCGAAAGTATCTTAATCGAACTTTCGTTTTTGATGCAACAAAAGTGTCGTAACTGTCATTTTGAGTCAAAAAGAAGAGTGTTGTAAAGTCTTCCTCCTCTAGATAGTTGATTGTACTTTTGTCATTGTATTTGATTTGAATTGTTAATATTTGAAGTGTCAAAAGAAGTTTTCTATTTGAAATTGAAAAGTGTCGTTTTAGTCTTCCTTTCGTTTTTTTGAAAAGAAATTGTCGAAATGTCGCTTTGAAGAAAATAGTTCAGATCTATACTTAGTTTTCCTTTTTGGCATTCTCACATTAAGGAAATGAAAAACAAATACATGCATTTGCATTTGCATTTAGACTGTGTGAAAAAATGATTTAGGAAAAGTGCATTTAGTGTGTGCTCTTTGCTCTTTGTTGAAAGAATCGTAATCTTCTTTCCTTAGTAGCTAGGATTTTCATTGCTAAAAGAAAATAAACCACTGTTTATCATTTTAGATTGCATATTTAGGAATTTTACATCTACATCATGCGGTGAACCTTGAAAGACAAACTTCTAAGCAAGATCAACTCTAAAATAAATCTCAATGAACATAAAAACGCTTTGGAACCTAGCACAACACATCTAGAAGTCTAGGCTAGAGACGTGTTCCGGCGTCGCAAAACCTGGTAACTATCGTTTTCATTGAAGGTTGGGTGATTCCTCCTCTTTGATACAACAAGTGCTAGTACGAACTTATGCTCCCCACACTGTCGAGTATATATTGGGAGACCACAATAGGCTGATATCCTTTATCCGTAGGAAGCCGTGTCTATCGCCCTATTGATCGCAATGCACTGAACACGACATTCGAGAAGATTGATTGCCATACATAAGTCCTTGGAAATTTCTCTTTAATTTATCATCGAGGTGTATTTTGCAGTTTTGCGATTGGTTTGGTAATCCCTCTGTCTAGATTTCCAGAGTAGTAACTTTCGTTCCTTTTTTACTCCTTAGAAGAAAAGGTCCATCTGAGCACTTGTCACTTCAGGCTCATTAAAAATCGAAGGTGACTAGAGTCACCTTTAGCTTTTTCTCGACTCTTAAAATTTGAAAAAGCAAAGTTGTGTCAAAGCATCATTTAAAATTTATTTAAATCGGAATAACATCCCTGTTCCTTCGTTGATCTTAGGTTGAGATAATGGAGTCCACCAATCAAGGAACCCCTCTTGGGGGAAATCCTAGTCCTTTCTCTTCTTGGGGAGATATTGGTGCTCTGTCTATGGCTACATTGTCCCTTCGAGGAATCACAATCGGCCTGCCAGTATGGCTATTCTCAACCATTTTCGTTCAAAATACCGTATTTCCTCAGCAATCAAATCAACAACCAGATGATATTGGAGTTGTCCCTTCACCTTCCACTTTGCTTGTTTCTCCCTCCCCTTCTTCCTCTTTGCTTGGTGAAACTAGTGATACTAAAAACCAAGTAGCTGAGAAGAAGAAGAAAGGGAAAGAAAAGAAGAAGAAGAAGTCAGAGATGCAAAGGGGCAACCATGCATCATCCGGTGAAAACCCACACACCAAACTTTCCAAATGTAGATCTCCATGCATAATTTGCAAGGTAGACCACCTTCATCGAGATTGTCCTTGCATTCCGCGAATCTTGAGATAATGGTCTCCCCGTTTGCACCATCCGGTGTCATCAACCTCTGGAAATCAGACTGACAGCAAACCATCAACTAGTGAAAATGATGTCAATGGACAGAAAGGAAAGGTCAGATTTCCATGTAGGTTATGTGAAGATAATCATGCTCTTCACTGTTGTCCTTTTTTGGATGAAGCCAAAAGTGTCTTGGATAACCGTCCTGCTTCACCACAGCGACTCCCACCTGGATACAAGAAACTCTCACCAATTCCGTCACTAGTTGAAAACCCGACTGGCATAACTCAATTGTCAGTCGAAATGATTATTGTTGAAGGTGAAGCTTCTGAGTCCATGCTGGACCAAAGTCAACAGGTTGAGATGGCAGTCGACCTAGTCTTGCCTTTAGAAAGTCCACCTTTAGATGATACAATTTCCAAAGAGAATGAGAACGACACCATTCAAATTCTTTTTTTCAATACAGAGTCTGATGAACTTGGGGGCAATCCACCCATTCCTTTACAATAGGAGGAAAGCCCCCCAGTTCATGAAGATCATCCCGATGTTTATCCAATACCTCCTCCGAGCAGTCTAGTCGTTTCCTTTGATTGGAATCAACTAGCAAAACCCCGCTTGCCATCTAATGTACCATTCCGTATCATAGTACAAGTTTACAAAATGGTTGTGTCTGGCACTATCATAGATGAAGGGGCTTCAGTGAGTATCCTTTCCTCAACTACTTGGAAAGCGCTTGGTTTTCCATCTGTTATAGACAATTTTGTGCCTTGCATGAATTGTCAATAATCCAAGGGATCCAAAGTCCCTAAACATGATGTTCCTACCCCTAGAGGAACAAGGTCAGCAAGCCAACAGCTCTCAGATCAGTTCTCCACCTGAAAACACTCAAAAACAAGCAATCCTGAAATCAAAGCAGGTGCTCCACTAGGCTTCTGCGCTGAAACTCAGCTGCTCCATGGTGTACCTGCGTTGCAAAGCAAGTGGAACAAAGGCCACCTGCGCTGAGCGAGATGGGACAAGTGGCACAATGAGTCATTGCTCTGGAATCTTCCAAAAATGACACTTGGATCCCTTCTGTATTGTTTTATACTTTTTTGGACTTAAGGGATTAGATGACGAAAAAGGAATTCTGGAGTTGACTTTATGTACCTTTTCAGACTCTCTAAAAATGAAAAGGACCGAGTTATCCTTGTCGTTAGACTCGTTAAATTTATTAAATAGCGACAAACTTGTCTTTAGACGAGAACGAGTTTCCCTATCGCTAGGCTCATTAAAACATAGCGATGGGCTTGCCCGAAGGGCAGGTTATAGAACAAGCATATGTTATCCTCCTCAAGCTTGACAAAAATAAAGAGGTACTGGTCAGCAATGACTGGGGAAAAATTGGGAGAACCTCACAGCTTTAATGGTAGCAAGTCGCTCTTGAACATGACACTTTGTCCTCCGTATCACATCGGGTTGGGTTGTTTCATTCACCGGTCTCATCACCATGGTCCTCGCCACACCATCCATAGTTGGGGTAATGCTACCGATCCATCACATCAGTGTCGTTATATGTTCAAGAGATGTTGTTCTGCAAAGAGTCAACCGTGTCCCATCCACTGCCATACATTATCCTTCATCCATTTCATGACCGCCACCCTGAATCATACATCACAGTTTGTTTTCACCTCATCACAATCACTAGCTCCGTTCCGTGTCAATGATGTGGGATTCATTAAGGCCCTCCTTTGACGGATCACTCCTTGTCGACATTAGCTCATTATCCAAGGAGTTGATCTAGGAACAACCCCTTCAGTACTTTGAAGCTTGCATGCCTCAATGGCAAGTTTCTCACTTCCGGCGACAGGTATACATCAATGACCTTCGACCAGAAGATTTTGCATGGTGGTCGACACCAAGTCCTTTATTCCCACCATGTGAATTGTACTGTTGTACCTTGAGGGTCATCATCCTTATCGGTGATTCCTCTCGCGCTTGTTAACGGTTTACATCATTGACCGGTAATCAAGCGATGTCTTTCCATGTTCGACTTCAAGAAATTCTCACATGGATCGACTTGTACATCGAGTGAAGATCGGAAGATATTGAAGACCCCGGATCTAGTTTCATCCATCCGGGCTGCGATATATATTCAGGATATAAAGACATTTGATATGTACATCATTGCAGCAGATGATCATCCTTCTCAAAGGATGATAATTTCAGCAGAGAATTATCAGTCTACCATCAGACGATCATCTGTTCTATGTACCAAAATGAATTTATAAAGCTGAACATGGGAATGCCCGCCTCAGCTAGATCATGAAAAAGTATGAAAAATAATGTATTGTATTGTATCTTATTACAGGACACTTCTCAGCAGATTGAATGAACTTCGGATCCTCCTAATAAAGCATTTCACCCGATAAATGACCTCACACTTTAGGGGGCATCTGTTATAGACAATTTTGTGCCTTGCATGAATTGTCAATAATCCAAGGGATCCAAAGTCCCTAAACATGATGTTCCTACCCCTAGAGGAACAAGGTCAGCAAGCCAACAGCTCTCAGATCAGTTCTCCACCTGAAAACACTCAAAAACAAGCAATCCTGAAATCAAAGCAAGTGCTCCACTAGGCTTCTGCGCTGAAATTCAGCTGCTCCATGGTGTACCTGCGTTGCAAAGCAAGTGGAACAAAGGCCACCTGCGCTGAGCGAGATGGGACAAGTGGCACAATGAGTCATTGCTCTGGAATCTTCCAAAAATGACACTTGGATCAGGGATTTCGCCTTGTGATGAGTCAGAGGCTCTGTTTCTCCAAGTGGAAGCAAGGTTCTCCAAGTGGACTCAAGAACTGAAGATCAACTGAAGAGAGAGAGGACACAAGGCAGCTACACATCAGTTGCAAGCTGACTCATCCTTTCTCAATTCATCTATATATTGAGCTCTCTCCTATGAGCTCAGGAGGCTGGAATTTTGTGCAAAGTAATGATATGATGTTGGTTTCACTATAGAGCTATTGGGTGATTGCTTGAAGGAGGTGAAGAGGAGAAATTCTTTCTGCTGGGAGGTGTTGCTGGATTGGGGCCTTCAATGGTTGTAACACTCTCAGAACTTTACTTCTTCTATTAATAAAAGCTATTGAGGTTCTTCTATATGCACTTGTTTCAATGTTATGTTGTGATGATTGTATATTTGATTTATGCTAATCCTTGAATCAGTTATGATTGCATGCTTCTTGTAGTTTCCTTCTTGGTTATTTTGCAGGATCTCATTGTAGCTCGGCCAGCAAAAGGGCAAGGAGCTGGGAGCAAGCAAGCAAAGAGAAGAGTTTGGATTCGACATTAAGTGCAAGGCAACGGTTAGTGCATTTCTCCATTCTCTCTTGCTTTCATAAAGAAGTAAACCTTAAGTAGTTTTCTTTACAGTTGTTGCTGAGGTACTATCACCCTTAGAGTGGGATAGGGTCATCCGAATCGGATACTTTTCCCTACAACAAACTGGCGACTCCGCTGGGGATCGTATCTGTTTGATTGTTTGTAGTATTTTGCTATTCATTTCCTGAACAAAAGAGTACCAAATCGAAAAGCTTTTGACTTTATCAAAAGCGAAGTAGAGGGCAGCTACTCTAGCTCATTGCTGAGCAAGTTCACGATTTGAAGAGCTGATCTACAAAGATCCTTGTAAGCTCTTAGTGATAGCTTTTCACCTTCCTAATCATCCCTTTGAGTGTGCTTGACTGATTGTTTCTGATTTGAGCAAAAACTGTGAATTTTTGAGAAAATTGTGACCCGGAAACTGAGAAAACGAAACTTTCGTTTTCCAAAGCAGGTAGTACACAGGCTACCTGCTTTGCAACGCAGGTCCCGAAGGGGCTACCTGCGCTGAGAGCCAGATTGGCTGTGCAGCACCTGCGTTGGCCCAATTTTGCCTTGTGCAGTTGGGGTTTCCTCCCTTTTTCCTATCTGTTTTCACTATAGTTTTTGCAGCCAGTTACCAGTCTTACACTTATTCTGAAACCAACCTTACTTGCCATCATTCCGTCTCTGTTATATATCGAAATTGTACTTGTTCTTTTGTATTTCTTACGTCATTTACAATTTCCCATAACGAAAGTGAACTAGTCTTGCTTTTGGCCTCTTAGATCTGAACCTGTGTTAGGCATTTTGCTGGTCTAAAGAGTTAGCTTGTTTGCTGCCCATAGCTGATTAGTCTTTTCACTTTTGTCATTATGGTTTGATTTCATGTATTTCCAGTGATTAAACAAGTGAATCTTAAGGTGTCTTTTGATTTTGGACTAGCTTGTTTACTTTCGCTTTAAATCGAAATCAAAGTTATATAACGACTTTCTTTTTGTAACCCATCAACATTAAGAAAGGGAAAAGAAAATACATGCATTGTGCATTTTTCATTTGACTGCTTGCATGACGATTTAGGAAATTTTGCATTAGTGTGTGCTCTATGGTCTGTGAGAAAAGATTTGCCTTTCTTCTCCCTCAGTAGTTAAGATTTTCAAAGTTGAAAGATTGAAAAGTTTGCTTCTCATCTTAGACTGCATTCAGGAATTTGTTACATACATCTCGTGGTGATCCTTAAAGGCAAACTGCTAAGCAAGATCAACATTAAAATAAATTCAATTTACATAACAACGCTTTGTAACATAACGCAAACACATAGAGGTCTAGGTAGAGACGTGTTCCGGCGTCGTTAAACTTAGTGACTGTCGATCTCTACGAAGGTGGGTGATTCCTCCTGAGAGTCGGTGGCACTAATACGGACTTGTGCTCCCACGTACCGTCGCGTATATATTGGGAGACCCCTATAGGAACAAAGCCTTTATCCATAGGAAGCCGTGTCGGCCGCCCTACTGATCGCAATGCAGTGAACACAGCATTCACGAAGATTGACCACACGTACCGTAAAACGTATTCCGTGGTTTTGCGAAAAGTTTGGCACACCCTCTGCCTAGAACTCCAGAGCAGTTTCTTTTGGCCTTTTTCAAACTTTATAACTGAAAAAGTCCAACCGAGCATTTGTCACTTCGGGCTCGTTAATACATCGAAGGAGACTAGAGTCATCTTTAGCTTTTTCTCGACTCTTAAAACATGAAAAAGCAAAGTTGTGTCTAAAGCGTCGTTAATAAAATTTATTTTAATCGGAACATAATCACCTGTTATTCCCACGTTGATCTTTCAGTTGAAAAGTATGGAGCCCACCAACCAAGGAAGTCACCTTGGTGGAAGTCCCAATCCCTTCTCCTCTTGGGGAGATGTTGGTGCGCCTCATATGGCCACATTGTCACTTCCAGGATTGACAATTGGCCTACCTGTATGGCTCTTTTCAACTAATGTAGTTCAAATCGCCACTAATCCTGAGCAGTCGAATCAACAGTCAGACCAGTCTAGAGCTACCCACCAGCCTTCCACTTCTTACAATTCTTCCTCTGATCCTTCATCTTCGCAAGGTAGAGCCGGCAAAAGTCAGCCTCCCAAGGATAAGAAGGAAAAGAAGAAGAAAGAAAAGAAGCAGAAGGGGCCTATGGCGAAGGCGACTGGGGGCAAGCAAAAGACATCTGACAAAAATCCACACACTGCACCGACCGGGCCTAAATTGCCATGTGTCATTTGCAAAGGGACCCACTTCCATCGTGACTGTCCTTGTATTCCCCGGATACTAAGGGACTGGTCCCCCAGGTTGCACAATCCGGTAGCATCAACCTCTGGTAGTCATGTTGATTGCAGTCCATCAGCTAGCGAGAGTGAAGGACGAAAAGGGAGACCAAGATCACCCTGTATGTTGTGTGAAGGCGATCACGCCATTCACCGATGTCCATTCTTAGATGAGGCGAAGAGAGTTTTGGAAGATCGTCCGGTATCACCGTTACGACTTCCTCCTGGATACCAAAAACTCGTGCCTAATCCCTCGATAGTTGAAAATCCAGCTAACCCGCTCAAGTGGTTAGCTGAAGTGTCCGTCATTGAGAATGAACCAACTGAATCCAGACCAGACGAAAGTCTAAAGGTCGAAACGGCAGTTGACCCGGTTCTTCCTTCAGAGGTTTCATCCTCAAATGACACCGTCATTGAAGATCCATCTTCAAATGACACCCTCACTGAAGAGGATAAGGATGACACCGTCCATATTCTTTTCATCAACACAGACTCTGATGAGCATCAGGGCAATGCGCCCATTCCTTTATCGCAGGAAGGAACATCGTCAGGGTCGTATCCGGCCGTGTATTCGGTCCCACCGCCAAGCAACCTAGTTGTATCCTTTGATTGGAATCAACTAGGCAGACCCCGGTTACCAGCCAGTATCCCATTCAGAATCATTGTCCAGATCTATAGAATGGTAATGGCTGGAACTATCATTGATGAAGGGGCATCTGTGAGTATCCTTTCCTCTATTGCTTGGAAAGCACTGGGTTGCCCGGCGCTTTTACCTGAGATGAGAAATCTATCAGGTTTTGATAAAGGAACCAGTCGCCCGTTAGGGATTCTCCCCAATGTTCCAGTTACATTGAAAGGGAAGACAGTTCATATGAACATGATGGTCGTCCAAGGACCCTTGGTTTATAACTTACTCCTTGGACGAGACTATATATATTGCATGGAGGCAATAGTGTCCTCACTCTTCAGAGTTATGTGTTTTCCGCACGAAGGAAGAATGGTCAAGCTCGTAGACCAACTTTCATTTCCAGGATCACGCATCGCAAATAGTCAAATACCATCCCTTAACGGTTTATTCACTCAAGGAATGCCTCCACCCCCGGTTCTACTTCCCGATGAATGCGAGTGATTCGGAAGAAAGAACTGGGACCCAGGGGGCATGCACCCTGGCCTGCCTTGGGCAGAGGAAACCTTGGGTATAGAGTTGATTTCCGCAGAAGAATATGACTAGTCCGTACCCCGTCCGAAGGAAGGAAGAGAGGGTTGTTCTAGAATATGATTCTTTTGTCAAAGTTATGTGAGCGGAAGGATCGCTCCCTTTGTCTAAAAAGTAGGCTCTCCTAAGGAGGAGATCCATTTGTGGCGGCAAGTAGCCACCATCTTTGAATGTCAAGCCTCACCCATTAAAACATATGTTTTGAAGGATAAGTAGGGGCAGTCTCCAAAGAAAGAGATGAAATTGCTGCAACAAGTAGTCACCATCCTTAGCAACCTAATGATAGACATCACCGAGAAAAAGAGTTTAGTTTGCGGCAGCAAACAGAACCATTTTTCGGATAATAAGTAAGAGGCAAACCTCCCTCCGTAACACCAATGTTTTATCTCTTGCTATCTTGCGAATATATAAAAGTGAACTGACGAGAAGACAAGTACCGTCGGCACCGAAAAATAACGAGAAGACAAGTATCGTTAAAAATATAGCAAGACGACAAGTAGAAAAATAGAGGTGGGACAGAGGAGGGGTAGCCTTGAAATTATACTTCATACCTGGGGGCATGCGAACCTTTTGGAGTGCAAGCGCGGGACGACTATTTATTTTTTAAATTTTTAGGTCCTCCCTTTAAACCTGTAGGTCTAACCCGTTAAACTCATAGGATTAGCCGTTTCCAGCTTGCATAAAGAAAGGATGAGGGGCAAAAGTTAAAACTTGCCAAATTGGAGTAGCTAATGAGGTATAGCTCCTTAAATAAGAATACCTCATCTGAGGCGTTCCTTGTATTATGACTGGTATATTCGAGCAGTTTTAGCAATGTTCATGCTCGTTAAAAAATAAACGCAAGATCCGAGCAGTTTTAGCACATAGTTCATGCTCGTTAAAAAATAAACATAAGTTGTGAGCAATCTTCCCCTAGAGTTCAAGCTAACCCAGAAAAAATGAACCGGTAAATAACCTTGGTAAATGTAACCTTTGACTGCCATATTAAAAAGCCCTTGGTCGTGTTTATATGCCACCACCTCCATCCGTTCATTTGGCCAATCGTTCGTCTCCATATGTCTGTTTACCCATTTTTAGGAACAGCTGCGAAGAGTGATTTCACTAAACCATCCTTGTGACACTGCCGTGATTGGAATATTCCAACCTGTACCTGGAATTTGCTGCTACCCTGTTCATCACTCGTTCCTCAAAAGACGAGTCTTCTTTGAGCTCTTTTCACTAACTCGTAAAATATGAAAAGTTTGCCGAGTTTTGGCCTTCCAGCTCGTTAAAGCGACCGAAACGCTATCCCTCCTCTAGATTTTAATCTTTTTTGGACCTGAGGGATTATTGCACAAAAAGATCGAGCGCTTGTTTTGTTCGGCTCGTTAAAAGTACCGAAAACTCATCCCTTCTGTATTGTTTTATACTTTTTCGGACTTAAGGGATTAGATGACGAAAAAGGAATTCTGGAGTTGACTTTATGTACCTTTTCAGACTCTCTAAAAATGAAAAGGACCGAGTTATCCTTGTCGTTAGACTCGTTAAATTTATTAAATAGCGACAAACTTGTCTTTAGACGAGAACGAGTTTCCCTATCGCTAGGCTCATTAAAACATAGCGATGGGCTTGCCCGAAGGGCAGGTTATAGAACAAGCATATGTTATCCTCCTCAAGCTTGACAAAAATAAAGAGGTACTGGTCAGCAATGACTGGGGAAAAATTGGGAGAACCTCACAGCTTTAATGGTAGCAAGTCGCTCTTGAACATGACACTTTGTCCTCCGTATCACATCGGGTTGGGTTGTTTCATTCACCAGTCTCATCACCATGGTCCTCGCCACACCATCCATAGTTGGGGTAATGCTACCGATCCATCACATCAGTGTCGTTATATGTTCAAGAGATGTTGTTCTGCAAAGAGTCAACCGTGTCCCATCCACTGCCATACATTATCCTTCATCCATTTCATGACCGCCACCCTGAATCATACATCACAGTTTGTTTTCACCTCATCACAATCACTAGCTCCGTTCCGTGTCAATGATGTGGGATTCATTAAGGCCCTCCTTTGACGGATCACTCCTTGTCGACATCAGCTCATTATCCAAGGAGTTGATCTAGGAACAACCCCTTCAGTACTTTGAAGCTTGCATGCCTCAATGGCAAGTTTCTCACTTCCGGCGACAGGTATACATCAATGACCTTCGACCAGAAGATTTTGCATGGTGGTCGACACCAAGTCCTTTATTCCCACCATGTGAATTGTACTGCTGTACCTTGAGGGTCATCATCCTTATCGGTGATTCCTCTCGCGCTTGTTAACGGTTTACATCATTGACCGGTAATCAAGCGATGTCTTTCCATGTTCGACTTCAAGAAATTCTCACATGGATCGACTTGTACATCGAGTGAAGATCGGAAGATATTGAAGACCCCGGATCTAGTTTCATCCATCCGGGCTGCGATATATATTCAGGATATAAAGACATTTGATATGTACATCATTGCAGCAGATGATCATCCTTCTCAAAGGATGATAATTTCAGCAGAGAATTATCAGTCTACCATCAGACGATCATCTGTTCTATGTACCAAAATGAATTTATAAAGCTGAACATGGGAATGCCCGCCTCAGCTAGATCATGAAAAAGTATGAAAAATAATGTATTGTATTGTATCTTATTACAGGACACTTCTCAGCAGATTGAATGAACTTCGGATCCTCCTAATAAAGCATTTCACCCGATAAATGACCTCACACTTTAGGGGGCATCTGTTATAGACAATTTTGTGCCTTGCATGAATTGTCAATAATCCAAGGGATCCAAAGTCCCTAAACATGATGTTCCTACCCCTAGAGGAACAAGGTCAGCAAGCCAACAGCTCTCAGATCAGTTCTCCACCTGAAAACACTCAAAAACAAGCAATCCTGAAATCAAAGCAGGTGCTCCACTAGGCTTCTGCGCTGAAATTCAGCTGCTCCATGGTGTACCTGCGTTGCAAAGCAAGTGGAACAAAGGCCACCTGCGCTGAGCGAGATGGGACAAGTGGCACAATGAGTCATTGCTCTGGAATCTTCCAAAAATGACACTTGGATCAGGGATTTCGCCTTGTGATGAGTCAGAGGCTCTGTTTCTCCAAGTGGAAGCAAGGTTCTCCAAGTGGACTCAAGAACTGAAGATCAACTGAAGAGAGAGAGGACACAAGGCAGCTACACATCAGTTGCAAGCTGACTCATCCTTTCTCAATTCATCTATATATTGAGCTCTCTCCTATGAGCTCAGGAGGCTGGAATTTTGTGCAAAGTAATGATATGATGTTGGTTTCACTATAGAGCTATTGGGTGATTGCTTGAAGGAGGTGAAGAGGAGAAATTCTTTCTGCTGGGAGGTGTTGCTGGATTGGGGCCTTCAATGGTTGTAACACTCTCAGAACTTTACTTCTTCTATTAATAAAAGCTATTGAGGTTCTTCTATATGCACTTGTTTCAATGTTATGTTGTGATGATTGTATATTTGATTTATGCTAATCCTTGAATCAGTTATGATTGCATGCTTCTTGTAGTTTCCTTCTTGGTTATTTTGCAGGATCTCATTGTAGCTCGGCCAGAAAAAGGGCAAGGAGCTGGGAGCAAGCAAGCAAAGAGAAGAGTTTGGATTCGACATTAAGTGCAAGGCAACGGTTAGTGCATTTCTCCATTCTCTCTTGCTTTCATAAAGAAGTAAACCTTAAGTAGTTTTCTTTACAGTTGTTGCTGAGGTACTATCACCCTTAGAGTGGGATAGGGTCATCCGAATCGGATACTTTTCCCTACAACAAACTGGCGACTCCGCTGGGGATCGTATCTGTTTGATTGTTTGTAGTATTTTGCTATTCATTTCCTGAACAAAAGAGTACCAAATCGAAAAGCTTTTGACTTTATCAAAAGCGAAGTAGAGGGCAGCTACTCTAGCTCATTTTTGAGCAAGTTCACGATTTGAAGAGCTGATCTACAAAGATCCTTGTAAGCTCTTAGTGATAGCTTTTCACCTTCCTAATCATCCCTTTGAGTGTGCTTGACTGATTGTTTCTGATTTGAGCAAAAACTGTGAATTTTTGAGAAAATTGTGACCCGGAAACTGTGAAAACGAAACTTTCGTTTTCCAAAGCAGGTAGTACACAGGCTACCTGCTTTGCAACGCAGGTCCCGAAGGGGCTACCTGCGCTGAGAGCCAGATTGGCTGTGCAGCACCTGCGTTGGCCCAATTTTGCCTTGTGCAGTTGGGGTTTCCTCCCTTTTTCCTGTCTGTTTTCACTATAGTTTTTGCAGCCAGTTACCAGTCTTACACCTATTCTGAAACCAACCTTACTTGCCATCATTCCGCCTCTGTTATATATCGAAATTGTACTTGTTCTTTTGTATTTCTTACGTCATTTACAATTTCCCATAACGAAAGTGAACTAGTCTTGCTTTTGGCCTCTTAGATCTGAACCTGTGTTAGGCATTTTGCTGGTCTAAAGAGTTAGCTTGTTTGTTGTCCATAGCTGATTAGTCTTTTCACTTTTGTCATTATGGTTTGATTTCATGTATTTCCAGTGATTAAACAAGTGAATCTTAAGGTGTCTTTTGATTTTGGACTAGCTTGTTTACTTTCGCTTTAAATCGAAATCAAAGTTATATAACAACTTTCTTTTTGTAACCCATCAACATTAAGAAAGGGAAAAGAAAATACATGCATTGTGCATTTTGCATTTGACTGCTTGCATGACGATTTAGGAAATTTTGCATTAGTGTGTGCTCTATGGTCTGTGAGAAAAGATTTGCCTTTCTTCTCCCTCAGTAGTTAAGATTTTCAAAGTTGAAAGATTGAAAAGTTTGCTTCTCATCTTAGACTGCATTCAGGAATTTGTTACATACATCTCGTGGTGATCCTTAAAGGCAAACTGCTAAGCAAGATCAACATTAAAATAAATTCAATTTACATAACAACGCTTTGTAACATAACGCAAACACATAGAGGTCTAGGTAGAGACGTGTTCCGGCGTCGTTAAACTTAGTGACTGTCGATCTCTACGAAGGTGGGTGATTCCTCCTGAGAGTCGGTGGCACTAATACGGACTTGTGATCCCACGTACCGTCGCGTATATATTGGGAGACCCCTATAGGAACAAAGCCTTTATCCATAGGAAGCCGTGTCGGCCGCCCTACTGATCGCAATGCAGTGAACACAGCATTCACGAAGATTGACCACACGTACCGTAAAACGTATTCCGTGGTTTTGCGAAAAGTTTGGCACACCCTCTGCCTAGAACTCCAGAGCAGTTTCTTTTGGCCTTTTTCAAACTCTATAACTGAAAAAGTCCAACCGAGCATTTGTCACTTCGGGCTCGTTAATACATCGAAGGAGACTAGAGTCATCTTTAGCTTTTTCTCGACTCTTAAAACATGAAAAAGCAAAGTTGTGTCTAAAGCATCGTTAATAAAATTTATTTTAATCGGAACATAATCACCTGTTATTCCCACGTTGATCTTTCAGTTGAAAAGTATGGAGCCCACGAACCAAGGAAGTCACCTTGGTGGAAGTCCCAATCCCTTCTCCTCTTGGGGAGATGTTGGTGCGCCTCATATGGCCACATTGTCACTTCCAGGATTGACAATTGGCCTACCTGTATGGCTCTTTTCAACTAATGTAGTTCAAATCGCCACTAATCCTGAGCAGTCGAATCAACAGTCAGACCAGTCTAGAGCTACCCACCAGCCTTCCACTTCTTACAATTCTTCCTCTGATCCTTCATCTTCGCAAGGTAGAGCCGGCAAAAGTCAGCCTCCCAAGGAGAAGAAGGAAAAGAAGAAGAAAGAAAAGAAGCAGAAGGGGCCTATGGCGAAGGCGACTGGGGGCAAGCAAAAGACATCTGACAAAAATCCACACACTGCACCGACCGGGCCTAAATCGCCATGTGTCATTTGCAAAGGGACCCACTTCCATCGTGACTGTCCTTGTATTCCCCGGATACTAAGGGACTGGTCCCCCAGGTTGCACAATCCGGTAGCATCAACCTCTGGTAGTCATGTTGATTGCAGTCCATCAGCTAGCGAGAGTGAAGGACGAAAAGGGAGACCAAGATCACCCTGTATGTTGTGTGAAGGCGATCACGCCATTCACCGATGTCCATTCTTAGATGAGGCGAAGAGAGTTTTGGAAGATCGTCCGGTATCACCGTTACGACTTCCTCCTGGATACCAAAAACTCGTGCCTAATCCCTCGATAGTTGAAAATCCAGCTAACCCGCTCAAGTGGTCAGCTGAAGTGTCCGTCATTGAGAATGAACCAACTGAATCCAGACCAGACGAAAGTCTAAAGGTCGAAACGGCAGTTGACCCGGTTCTTCCTTCAGAGGTTTCATCCTCAAATGACACCGTCATTGAAGATCCATCTTCAAATGACACCCTCACTGAAGAGGATAAGGATGACACCGTCCATATTCTTTTCATCAACACAGACTCTGATGAGCATCAGGGCAATGCGCCCATTCCTTTATCGCAGGAAGGAACATCGCCAGGGTCGTATCCGGCCGTGTATTCGGTCCCACCGCCAAGCAACCTAGTTGTATCCTTTGATTGGAATCAACTAGTTGTAACCTTGTATCATCAAATCATTTTCACCAACAGAAGATCATTTGCTCCGTTTCGTGTTGTAGATGTGGGATACATTAAGGCCCTCCTACAGCTAGTCACTTCTTGTCGACATCAGATCGTTATCCAAGAAGTTGACTTAGAAACAACCCTTTCAATACTTTGAAGCTTGCATGCCTCAATGGCAAGTTTCTCCCTTCCGGCGACAGGTTTACATCAATAGCCTTCGACCAAAAGATTTTGCATGGTGTTCGACATGAGATCATATATTCACACCACACGAATTGTACTGCAGTACCTTGAGGGTCATTATCATTATCGGTGATTCCTCTCGCGCCTGTTGACAACATACAATATTGGCTGGTAATCAAGTGATTTCTTTCCATGTTCGACTTCAAGACATCTTTTCACATGCATCGACTTGTACATCAGACGAAGATTGAATGAGTTTGAAGACCCAGGATCTAGTTTAATCCATCCGAGCTGCGATATATTCAGGAAAATAAAGACATAAATTGTACACAGAATCTTCACAAATAGTCACCTAAGCCATGGAAGATGACTCTTCTTGTGAAGAATCACCAGTCTGCAATAGTAGACGATTATCTGTCCTATGTACATGAAAATGAATTTATAAACCTGAGCATGGGAATGCCCGCCTCAGCTAGCTCATGAAAATAGTATGATGATGATGTATTGTATTGTATCTTATATAGGTCACCTTCCAGTTCGAATACCTCGGATCCTCATGATAAAGCATTTCACCCGACATCAAAAGATTTACGGCCTCATGCTTTAGGGGGCAACTATTATAGACATATTTGGGCACTGCAACCCCAAACTCATATGTCCATAAACCAAGGGCTCTTTAACCCCTAAAAGTGTTTATACCCTAAAGGATCATGGTCAACTGATTACATCATTTCCCAGAAGTTCTACCTGAAAAACCACTAAGAACTGGCCAAACCTAGACCATACTAACTGCCCCATGGTCAAGGTGCGATGCATACTGGGTGCTACACTAGCTAGGTTTGATGCGTACTGAAAAGGCCTTCTGTAGGGTGTGATTAACGAGAATGGACAAATGGCAGAGACAATTTGTTAAGTGGAAACTCATGGAATCTTCCAGAAACTTCTCCCATGACACTTTCCTCTCTGAATTCGCCCAGGGATGAGTAAGAGATCAATGAAATCTCTAACTGGAACCAAGAACTATCAGTGGAATGACACTAATCAGAAACCAAGAGCTAACTACAACCCTTGCAAGACATCTATAAATGGATCCCTCATCTGAGAGATCAGAAGGCTGGAATTTTGTATTTTGAAAGGAAGTGTTGTTGGTTAATTTGTGAGAAGAGACATTGTATTGTTGGGTGATCTTGCTTTTCATGAGGTGAAGAGGTCTTTGATGCTGCGAGGATGATGCTGGATCAGACAGCTGGGTTGTAATCCTCTCTTCTACTATTAATAAAGTTCTTTAAGTTTTCCTCCATATAATCATGTATTTGTGAATCTTGTTGTTTATGAATGCAATTGTATGGTCAATGTACTTCTGATTCTACATTGTTTATGATATTATAGATCGAGATGCTTTGAGGGTGTTTTGTTACTTTGACTCTACAGGTATTCTTTGAAGCGGGACAAATAGGAGAAGAGTGGAAAGCTCTACCAAAGGAGAGAGAAATTAAGCAAGGAGCCAAGCAGAAGATCCAAGTTGGTCCTCTTTGCTTCTCTCTTATCTGTCATACATAAAGGAAATCGCAAATTGCTTTCATTGTTTGTTTCTAAGATAGCTACCCTTCTTAGTGGGACTAGCAAATCGAAAAGACACTAGTTTTCCCGGAAACAGGGTATCTAATAATCCCTTTCTTTCTGAGAGGGAGTGTTGAAAATGCAGTAAGAAATTCCTAATTTAATTTTTCCTTGATTAAATTAGGAGAAATTCGAATTTCAATTTCAGTAGAATACTTGGAGGCAATTAACATAGGTGACATGGCTCTTGTCACTTATTTAACTCATTAAATTCGAGTTGGAGATGATTGAGTTCAGTTCTACATGATTGATTGCTAATTTGTAGCAATATGTTTCAGTTAATTTGATTTATTGTCAGTCTAACTAGTTGTCAATGTTAGTAGAACTAGTGGAGGTTTAATCAAGGGTGTGTAAATTTTTTCACACTGACTCACAAGGGTGTGTAACTTATTTCACACTAAGTAATCATCCAGTTAACTGAGCAATAAACCTAAATTAACTCATGCATGCCGATAATTCGGGTTACCCAGTTGAGATTGGAGTTCAAGGGAACTATACTATCAATTGTAAACTAATCAAAGTTGTACAGGTCATGCATGCAGTCAGAGAAGGATCTATAGGAATTTAGCAATCCAAATAGAGGAATATCCTAATTAATAGGGGCCTAATTAGAAAGGAAACAATGTAAGGAAATAGGAGCTTGGTGGGCTACAAAACTGGCTAAGTATTAGCTTGAGTCAGTCTGTGAGGTAGAGAGAGATTATACTAGTGCAGGGGTTGCTCAGGCTTGAGCAAGCATTGTATTTCTTCTATATTCTTTGATTAATGCAATATAGATAGTAAGGGGTTTTGAGTAGTTGTTTTCCCCTAGATAAATCTCTGTGTATGTGTGTTTAATCTTGATGCATGTTAATGGTTTGTGTTCTCGATTGTGAGTTTCTTTCTGTAGATGATTATAGTAGCTTCAAGTCTTGTGATCTAGTAAATTTCATAAGCAATTTTGAATATACACATTAAATTTCTATAGAAAGTTAAAAACAATTGTAAGACAACTAGACAAACAAGCCAATGGACTTAACAACACAAGTTTTTGGAGTATAGAGGGTGCAAAAATTAATAGCACACCACCAAAAGGATATGAACAATTTCAAACTAGAGAGTCTGATGGAGGAGCGTAAATCCTAGGAAACTCATTTTTGTCTATACCGCAAGGGGGTCATGAAATTTCCAAATTGAATTATATTTTCCCTCAAATGTAATTCGTAAAAATTAGAAATAGGGCATCTTTTTATGTAAATACATGTCTCCTGATTCTATAACAATCTCATACTATTGAGTTGGTAGTTTATTTTGATGAGCTAGGGTTTTGGGCCAGGTGGGCCTTTGTAAAATTGACGATTCTAAAGCTGAGGTGTCGAGATAAATTTCCAAACAACATAGGTTCTATTATGAGATAGTTAATAAAATATTTTTTATGTGTCTATACACTTAGAGGGCCAAACAAAGCTCGATTAATTAAGGATTCTTCGGAGTAGAGCCAAAATAGCTCAGGGAGGGGCACGAGAGATCAATAGTAGACAAAAAAAGTTGTACATGTCCTCTATAAATGTATCTTTATGCACTTAATAGAACCTAAGATTTTAGTTAATTCTTATGTTTAATTCCTATGAATAGTATGGAATGATGCCCTTTTCAAAGGGAGGTGAGTTTTTATTGTGTATATATTCTCCTGTAATTGGATGTGAAGAAAAAGAGTTATGTGCTGAAGTCAAACCTCAGTTGAAGGGTTAGAGGACCTATTCGAAGATTGAGTGGATTTATAGTGAGTGTCGAACTAGTGCACTTCATGTTTTGGCTTGAGAAATCATGGATTTTTAGCAACTTGAGACCACAAATAAAGATAATAAAAAGAATAACCTGCGCTGAAAAACTCGCAAGTGAAACTGGTATTCGAGCGACATCGAGTGACAAAGTAAAAGAGGTTGAAGGATTAATGCAAGGGATCTGGAAAAGGAACTAAGTAAAACCAAGTGAGAGAGAAAATTATAGCTATTTCCATTTGGAAATCGTAACATATTTGGATACATATTTGGGCTTGGAGGGATCCATCCCCTCAACGCATTTGTCACTAATTAATTCTCCCAGATGCCTAATATATCTAGATGCATTTGAGCCGACCACCCTATGGAACCCAGATGCAAGATGTTGGAAATACAAAGGAGGATAGGCACAAAATAACACAAATAATTCACACACACAATAACACGAGTTGTGACTCTTCTATTGATCACACAAAATTCATTATTACAATGAACCCAGAAGACCACCTTCAAATCCAAGGAATGCATTTTCAATGGTTGGTTATGCCCTTCGAGTTGACAAATTACCTTGCTAATTTTATGAGGCTAATGGATGATAACTTTCGGCCCTTCACCAAATCATTTGTGGTTGTTTATCTGGACGACATCCTCATCTTCAGCAAGAGTTGGGAAGAACATTTGCAACACATTTGATAAGTCATTCAAACCCTTCAACAACAAAAAAATGTGTGCCAACTTCGAGAAATGCACCTTTGGCATGAGCCAGGTCCAATATTTGGGTTACATCATAGATGAGCATGGCGTGCATGTGGATTCGACCAAGATCCAAGTCATTCAAGATTTTCCAACCCCGACCACTATAACAAATCTTTGCAGCTTTTTGGGCCTTGCAAATTTTTATCAAAGGTTTGCGTTGGGATTCTCCCATACCACTTGGACCTTGAGTCAAATTACTAACGGCGGGGCGAAAGAAAATTTTTCTTGGTTCGAGTCCCAACAAAAGTCATTCATTGACTTGAAGCACTGCCTCTACCCTGCACCAATATTCACACTACCAACCCTACAACAACCATTTGAAATTGAGACAGACACCTCCAACTATGATATTGGTGTAGTCTTCACCCAACACGATAATCCATTGGCCTATCATAGTGAGACACTTTCTGATACAATTCAGAAGTATCCCACCTATGATAAAGAGATGTATTCCATCGTGCAAGCTTGCCGACAATGGAAGAATTACATTTTGGGGAAGGAGACAATCATCCACACCGATCACTGACCTATTTAGTTTATACAAACACAAGGGAAGTTCCAGAATGATCACCATCAGAAGTGGTCTACATATCTGCAACAATTCCACTTGAACATTAAATACAAAAAGGGAAGCAACAATCGTGTTGCACGCTGCCTCAATCGACCCCCAGTTGTAGCACTGATTACTGTTCTCAACTCTTTTGGACACGAGACCTCTGGATGGCTGCAAATATACAAAAATGATCCAAATTTCGCCTCCACTTACTAGATGCTAGTAGATGGCAAGGAGGTTCCTAATTTCCACCTCCATTATACATTATTATGCTACCTAGGCCACCTTTGTGTTCATTCAAGTGAGCGTGCCAAGCTGATTTGGGAAACGCACTACGGTTGGGTTGCAAGACACTTTGGTGTGGAGAAAATTATGGTTGTACTACAAAGGTACTTTTATTGGCCAAAACTATGACTGGATGTTGAGAAATATATCACATCCTGCACTCCCTGCGCCATCACCAAGCCAGCCATCAAGAATCAAGGCCTATACACTCCTCTGCCTACTCCCACCCAGAGATGGGAATCCATCTCCATGGACTATATGTCTGGCCTCCCTTCTACCAAGCATGGTAATGACTTTGTATTTGTGGTTGTGGACAAATTTTCTAAGATGGCTATTTTGGCGACCTGCAGGAAGAGTATCACAGCAGAGGACACTACCAAACTCTTCTTTCAACGAGTGTGGGTACATTTTGGGATCCCATAGACCATTATATCATATCGGTATAGCACTTTCCTGAGCACATTCTGGTCAAGCCTCTGGACACTATTGGACACTAATCTTACCAAGTCGACTTCCCTCCATCCCCAGACTGGTGGTGAGACAGAGGTCATCAATAGGATGGTCATGCACATACTCCGCATGTACAACTCCAAGCATCCACGAACCTAGGATGGTTATATTTGGAATTTTTTGTGTTCCCGTTTAAGTTGAGATCAGTAGTGGGGAAGGCTTGCTCAACATTATACATTTCAATCTCTTGCTCCCATCATGCGAGCTCTTCTTCTTACTCTTTCACGTTTACTACTTCTGTTGCTAATTTGCAAAGACCATGACCCTTGATTATGTGAATTGGCTTGATTTCTAGATCATACTCTTGTAAGCCAATCTTCCAGTTTTCCCTCCTGTCACCCAGCTCTTGGTGAACAAGTAGTGACTTGACTGTTGGGTGTGGAACAAAGATAACACAATGATTCTTTAACATATAGAGTCTAAAGTGATTTACAACCTTGTACACTGCATAAGCCTATTTTTCCATGGCAGGGTGATTAAGCTCTCATCCTTGTAGACTTGTGCTCATGAAGGAGATAAGTCGTTCATTATTCAACTAATCCTTCGGAGTGAGAACAACAAAAAGAGAGGTGTCGAAAGAAAAAGTGTAGGGCAAGAACTCATTACTAAATTTTGGGTTATACAACACAGGTGCTTCTGCTATAGCCTGTTTGATACAGGTAAACATGTCCTTTTCCTTTTTATCCCATATGTAAACTGTGTCCTTCTTCACCATGTCCTGTATTGGTTTAACAATCTGGGCATAGTCGGATATGAACTTGCGGAGGAATTTGATCTTCCCCAAGAAATATTGCATGGATTTCTTATTCACTGGGAAGGGAATCTGCGTGATAATCATGACCCTGTCCAGGTCTACCTTAATGCCAGTTTTAGCAATTATGTGTCCCAAGACATATCCCATACTTGTGATAGTCGTGACCCTTCTTGTGATTCAAGGATATCCCGTACTTGCAGCATCACTCAAAAATTTTCTTCAAATGGCGCAAGTGATCTCACCTATGTTTGGAGAATACTGTTACATCATCGAGATAGACCACTATGCTCTGACTAATGAGCCCATGGAAGGTGATGTCCATTACATGTTGGAATGTTCCCCCAGTTTTGATTATCCCAAATGAAATTCGTCGAAATGAAAACATGCCCCACTTCATTCTAAATGTCGTTTTTAGTCTGTCAGGCTTTGCAAGCATAACCTGGTTATATCTTGAATATCTATCAAGCAAATAAAACATTACATACCCCGATACTATTTGCAGTATTTTCTCCATGGCTAACACTGGGTAGTTATCCTTTTTCAAGGTGTGTTTGAGATTCCCAAAATATACAAACAGGCAGATCTCGCCAGACTTCTTCCTCAAGGGAACCAAGTTTGATACCCACATCAAATGTCGCACGTTGTATATGATCCCAGCATCCAACAATTTTCTCGACTCCTTTTGTATGAGGGGATCAAGTGTTGGATGAGCTTTCCTCAATTTCTGTTGAAATGGCTTAACCCCTTCCATGATTGGTATTACATGTTGGATGATTCACATGTCATATTTTTTGATTTTATCGTACGTCCACATGAAGATATCACAGTATTGCTTGAATAATAAGATGAAGGATTTCCGCTCTTGTGGTGTACAAAAAGTACAGAGTTTGACATATTACAAATCCTTCTCAGTTCCCAAGTGGATTTTCTCATGTGATAGAGTGGAACTATGAGTTTTGGCATTGACGGGTCCCCGTAAGAGGTTCTACAGATCATACAACTTCTCTAATGATACGACACATTTGGGGATGAGGTCCCCTTTACTTGCATTAGCTGCATATTGTAGTTCCTTTTCATGCGTATCCTCATCGATCACTGCATCTTTGAACACATTAACTTTCGCCAAAAAATATAGTATCTGTTGGTCGCAATCAAAAAAGAATAAATTAGTGATATTATCTGAGATGGGAGGTTTGTATAGAATTTCAGTAGAAAATTTGTCCCTTAATGGTTACATCCCAGTAGTAACGTTTTCCAAGACATTTGCAACTGAATTATACATTATTGGAATGAAAATAATATTAAAATCTTGGAAATGTGAGATGAGTTGCCATAAATCTTATTGATAACTTTTAATACGAGGTGACACACAATGTATGGTGTTACATACCTGATGCACTATTATTTATAAGTCACCTACCACTTTCAGAATGTTAATGTTAAGGTCGACGACCTTCTATAAGCCCAAGATGAGTGCTTCATACTCTGCAATGTCATTAGTGCACTCGAATTCCAAGCTACTAGAGATCAAATGTTTTCTCTGCAACGGGTCTATTAAAACACAACCAGCTCCAGATCCCTCCTACGTGCTCGATCTGTCGAAATACATAGTCCACATATCATACGTACAAATACTGTTAACTACACTAGTAGTACTACTACTACTACTACTACTACTAACTGTACAGAGTTCATTATCGCCAGTTGGACAAGGAAGGAGATCCAACTGTGTGTGTGGTGGGACTAGGGATGGCTCTGTGAGATAACACCCCATTTCATTTCCATAAAGTAATTTATAAACAATAGTTCCGCGAAAGCCATTAGATCATTTTTTCCGTTCAAGGGAGTAACCATGTGCTTCATGTATCTCTCTAATTCTACTCGTATCTGATTGTTCTTGCCCCTGTCCGGAAGCCATAAGTGTGACTAGTCTGTGGAAAAGTATCCTTAAAGCTTACTAGACTAGCCTCTTCTTAGTAACACTTTGTATTCTTCCAGAATGTCCACAATCACTATGTTGATACATTGGTGGACTAGTCTATCAGATAATAAAGAGATGATGACATCTCTGAGTTCACCAATTTACTAGACATGAGTTTTGTCTAACTGAATAATCTATGCATCTACCTTTTCCAATTTAGCATTTTATTGGAAACAGATAATGGCATGACATTCACTAATGCGCCTAAATCAACCAAGCAATTGTGTCCATTGAAATTGAAAATTTCGAACATTAACAAGAATGGCGGGCATAGTTTGTTTACATCCATCATGAGTCTATTAAGTACAAATGTGAGAGTGTGAGGAGACTTAGTAGATCCCTTGTCTGAAGAGGTAGCATTACCTATAGAGGCTTTCCCAAGTTCACGTAGGATGATGTCCCGCTCGCTCATGATCTTTGTGAGTTCGAACATGTAGATGTTTGCACAAAACTTCTTCATATCATCCATAATGTTATAATCTACAGCGGGAAGACTGACCAAGGTGTTCGGGGATAGAAATTTTTTTGTGGTTTCCAGAGGGATGATTATGTCCTTACTACTGTTTGAAACACTTTTCATTGAGACTGCATTCCCTGAATTTCTCTAAGTGTTCTGCACTGAGTTAGTTGGTGGGTTAATTTTTCTTAACGAAATTTCGTTGAATTTTTTCTTCGGCAACTCAATTACGGTGGTTGGCCCTTGGCTTCTTAGTTTGTAACGATTGTTCTTCTTCTCATCTAGACTGTCACTGGGAGGCTTCTTATCGACAATGCTCTTTTGGGTCGTGAGAACACAATTAAACATGTTCACTAGATGCCCAATACTTGGAGCTTCGTCAACTATAGTAGCTTCTTCCTTCCCTTCATCCCGCTCAGTCTTCTCCTCAACCATGACTGAATCAAGAAACTACATAGTGATCCTTCTCATGAGTTGGTTCCATTGTGCACACATCTTTTCTGAATGATTCTCTTCGTGAAACGTGCAACATGAATCTGTGCCAATTTTTGCAATATTCAAGGCAACATTGGAACTCTGCACAAACTTTTTCGGCTAGTTTCTATTAGTGCTAGAAGTTGAATTAATTTCAAATAGGTACTTGGGGGGCTTGCTACTCACGGCAGTCTCGCTTGTCCTTTGTTTAAGTTCTACCATTTCAGTTGTCAGGGACTTGACGAGACGAGTCAGGATTTCAAGATCGTTTGGTTCTTTCTCCCTACCCTTGTGCATGGAGGCCTGAGACCTCTTACCTGTGTCCTTGGAGTCTTTTGTTGATTCATCATCTGAGATGACTCCAATAGCACACAAGTTCTTCTCAACGGAAATAGCCTCTTTGTAGTTTTCTGTCAATTTCTATCTCATAGTTCACTTTATAAACTGCGCAATATTTCCTGGCAAGGCAGAAGTGTAGTAATCTACAGTGATGGAGTCATGAGGTTTTGTATTTTCAAAAAATTTGTTCAAAATGTGATTGAACCTTTAATTGAAATCTTTAACGTTTTCCTTTTTCTCCATCTTAAGATTACCCAACTCCTTTAATAACATGGCAGGGGTCTTATCTTCATCAAATTTTTGAACAAGATCTTTTTAGAATCCCCTCCAATTCTGGATGGAGTTAGGAGGAAGGAGGTGATACCATACAACTGCTCCCATCTAAGGTACATGGAAAATGTATGCATGCAACATCATCGTAATGTACCTCAAGTGTTTGTAGATGTAGGTAGAATTTGTCCAAGTGATCTTCAACCTTCACTGACTTGTCAGGGTCATATTTCGTCAAGAGCTTCTTTGCATGCCTTGGCATCTTGTGTAGGAAAGCTAGAAGTGCTAGTGGACCCTGAGACATCTAGTTCAAATTTTGATCTTCCATGTCTTCCTCTTGATTGTCCTCCTCTTCCTTTTCCTAATATGATGGTTCTTCTTCCTCTCCACCTATCCTACCAAAAGTTGAGCCCGAGAGTAAGGTGTTGCCTCTGTTACCACCATGAAAGAGTGGAGGCTCTTCTTCCCATTCCATAGAGTCTACTAATTCTTCAAGAGTGGCGAGAACTACTTCTTCAATGAATGAGACTACTATCCCTATGGAGGTGGTCTTGTTTTTCTTTGGAGAATATGGAAGAGTGATTACTCTTGAAATCAATCCAACAACTTTTGCAAACTGACAGGTGATGGGACAAATGGCCCGAAGTTGATCATACAGGATTTCACATTCAAGCCTGGGCTGGGAAGAGTTACCAACTTCAGAAGCACGAGTAGGGGTGGTGGAGTGAATGTTGTTTCCTTGAGCAGTAGATGGAATAGTGGGGTTGGTGGGTCTATTAGCTATAAAATATTGGTAGCCCTCCTTCTAGCTCCATAAATGTTGATGGTGTTGGACCCATCAACATTTAGGGGATCTCCACAATATGAAGTCATAATCAAACCTCACACTATTTGGTGTAGGAGTCCCATTCGGTATAAAGGCCCGGTTGACAAATCCTTAAAGATTTTCCTTGGCTCTAGCTATTAGCACAAGAGAGTGATGCAATGGTGTCTTCAAAAAGTAAGGGGAGTGTGCCTAGTGAGTGTGCAGTGAAACTGTGTCAAGGTTATTCTACTAAAAAGGGGGAGTGAAAAGTGAGACTCTAAGTGAGAGGTAATAGTACCACCCAGGGAGAGACACACATGAACGAGAAGGACTCGTCTAACATCTAGTGGAATAGTCCATAGCGGATACAATGGTCATTAAAATCAACAAACAAGGAAATATCTATCTAGTATCCCACATAATAGTAAAGAAGGATGGGATAACAGTAACAACCATTACAACACATTCTCAATAATATAAGCACTAAAATAGCCAAAATAGTTCAACTATCTCAGTACATGTGAGAGCGAACATGAAATATAAACATCCACAGAATAGTCTTACAAACATTCATAGTCCATGCATGAAGAACTTGTTAGCCTTAAAAGGCTTCTATTATTAAGACAAATTTCCAATACACATGTTTAAAATGTATATCACTAGCCCCAGTAGTGGGACATTGGAGTCATTCCTTGCTCCTCAAAGAACTACCTGATCTCTCTAATGCCTTGTGGGAGGAGCCAAGTTGAAAATTCCTTTACTCATACAATGAGGGGGTATATATAAACAAGGGGTGAGGCTTCCCCCTTGTGACTCTTTGACTACCCTCATTACTGTTCAACTTCCTATGAATTTTCAACTTACATGAATCTTCATATTCATGTGTGTCCTTTGGACTTCCACTTTACAATACAGTTGATTACGATATACATCATCCACAATAGTGATGTGGCATATGACAACTCATGACATGACTTAAAATGAAACTACTGACATGGATTGGCTTGATGATGTGGCAATGTCAAGTCATTGTTGTTGCTGAGTGCTAGATATCTTCTTGGATATGCTTTATATTCTCCTCCGCATAGCTTGGTGATGCGGGGTCTTCAATGATCTTAAGTCTTGGATGGTAGTTGCAAACTTTTGTCCCTTTTCTTCCTCTTGATAGATGCACTTGTAATTTTGGTTGCAAGAGAGTCTTTAGGAATGCATCCCTCCTCCTTCTTCTTCCTCATCATCTCGCCATGACTTGATAGTGTACTTGTTCCTGCAATTCACTCATGATGGGATGACATCAATCTGAAAACTCCCTAGCCTAAGAGGATGCATTACTATCCATGAACTAAACCTGGGACAAGGGACAGACTAGGAGAAAGGGCCCAGTGACTGCCCATTGCACAATCCCAGTAGACAAGGAGAGAGCTTGATCATTGGGACTACACATTGCACAACTCAACATTGACTAAGGAACTTTTCTGTACAGTCCTCACTAAGGAGAAATATTGCGCAGTGCCCTTTGAGGGACAGAATTGCATTGCTCAAGTAGGCAGTGGTTCTTTTGGGGTGGAGCCCTGGGAGGAAATACTATGCATTTTCAAGAGGCAAGGCATACTAGGAACAAAAGAGGCCTGAAGGGCATATATGCATAGTTTCTAAAGGCAGTGAGTTATGGCTGAGGCAAGGGAACTTGAGGAATCATCTACGTAGTTTTTGAGGCCAAGTGAGGTTGGGCTCTCTACACATTGCACAATTCTATCAAGCACGAGAAAAGCTTGAGGGTTGAAGGTGTGAAGTGCATAGTTCAAGGCAGGCTGGAAGGCACAACTATGCAATTCTGGAGGTCAAGGGAAGCTTCTAGACTCTAGAATTGCGTAGAACAGTAGCCATTGAGGACAGTGACTATGCACTGCATAGTTCTAGGAAATAAGGTCACATCCAAGAGGTCTGAGACTATGTAGTGTGTAGCTCAGTCATGGCCCAGTGAAGGTAAGTTTCCCGGTCAGGAAGATTATCTAAAAATGGATAAGTGTGGTAAGGGAGATGGACATGTGATGAAATTGAACTATGATCACACACTTAGCATACTTTGATGACACGACAACATAGATCATCGGAACACACAAGAAAAAAATTCCCCTTTGTGTGACTACCTCATGACAAAATGCGACAAGTACAACACTTAATATATACTTTAGGATGACCATGACGACAATTGTTTGACAACACTCAAGACCTGGTGTATGAGTACGACGGGTGTTTACATGGTTGGGAAAACTCACATACACAAATATTGACCTTTGAAACCACCATAAAAAGCTCACAAACATTATACAACATTCAAACATGCCGAAAGACGATAGTTAATCCAATAAGAAAAAGGGGCCAGAGAACTTCAAGAAAGCTTATGGAATGAGCTTGAGTGTTTGCAACAATCAAGGCAAAGACCAAGGAAGGCCTCAAAATTTGAGTGAAAGCCAAAATTTTGGAGGGTATTGCAACAACTACAACACATGGTTGACTGTGCAGACCGTACAATGACATGGCACTGACTCCATGACCTCCCTAATTGCGCAACAAACGCCTGATGAACCAGGCTACATGTGGTTATTAATGATAATGGTCGATAAATTTTATTTAAATTAAAGTCACGGAGCAGTTGGGGGGAAGGGCGGGATGACGAGCACACCCAAATCGACCTAACCCTTGGTTTTTGGCATGCCCATGTAACCAATGGTGGAAGTAAGGGGGTAGGCATGTGGCACCCTTCCCGCACCTAAGGAAACAACCCCTGGCCATATCAAAGTCAAAGCGACTGCAGGCGGAGGGTTCGAAGGGCTTGGGGCATGTGACACCTCATCACACCCAAAGCCCAGGGCACATGCCATGTGTAGGAATCGCGAGCGGACAAGTGAAGGGCACATGGATATGGCACACAACCCTTGGTCACATGTGGCCCATAAGACAAGGAGTGCAGATCGAGGAGGGTGTTGCGACCTAGCATTTAAATTTTTCTTAATGTTTAATAACAAAAGAAAAAGTGAAACCATTGTCAAAATTTGTGGATCGAACCTGGGACCTTCGGGTTTCCAATGAAGCACCCAAACCAACACACCATAGACCACGTTTTTGCCAAGTTGCGAGATTCAATCAATTTTACAAAGTAGTTTATAGGAAGTTTTGGAGAAAGAGGCCTAAATTAGTTATTTTTCAGCGTTTTTGAGCCTAAGAAGAACCTACAAAAGGGATTTTAGGTATCCCAGATGCAAAGGTAGTGTTATTTTTACAAATTGATACTTTTATGTTATTGTATGTGAGCATTTGAGCATATAATAAAAAATGCCACTATTGGAAGTTGGACCCAAAAATGTATCCCAGGAGGGGTGAACTCTGTCATCGATTTCCTGTGTTTGGATGCCACATGTTGTCCATTTTAACTGTTAAAATTTTACAAATTTTACATTAGTTTATGTGCTTTTCAATCACAATCGATTGCCTAAAAGACATAAACTAACTTGCAAATAATTTCATGAAACATTTTCTTTTTAATTTTGGATCATTGATACACAACTCTCTTATTGCCCTTGCAAAGATAGGTATTTCCTTTATATCATGAAGCAATGGAATCTTTATGAAAATATTTTTCAATTCATCTAACATGTTATAATTAGGTAAAACTATTTTCCTCTCTATTCCTTTATCAATTTGAAGTCTCTAGGGAAAGAGAGGATTTTGTAAGGAAACAAAGGGTTGTTTAACTATAGGACTTGTAGGAGTTGATTTTATTTTGTTGTCATCTATTTTTGTAGGAATATATTCCTTTGTAGGGGTCTTTTCCTGATCCAGAGATGTCTCCTTTTCAATAATTTTATCATCTTTATACCCTTGGATGACAATTGGTAGTGTCTTATTTTTCAAAACTCGACCAGATCTAAGTTGGACACCATTTAAGTCTAGAGGAGCTCTCTTACAAGCTTGAATATTTTGGGCCTCAACATTATAGATGGGTTTTTAAGGTCACTTTCTTATTGGGATTTAGGATTGGTTGTGTAGGTAGTTGATTAGATCCATGAGGAAATGAAGTGGATGGTGATGAAATGTGTTAACTTGAAGTCAATTGAGGTTGAAATTTTGGTTGGATAGGTTGTGGAGGTTGGGTTGGAGAATAATACACTAGGTTGGTATTGAGTGTATTTTTGTTGGTAAGGTTGAGAATACTAGGGATTTCTAGCATAAGAATCTTACCATCCTTGTGATCAAGATGGGTTTTGTGGTTGAGGTGGCCAATTTTTCCATGGTAAGGGTGTATTCCAATTATTTTGTGGTTGTGCATAAGATTGATATTGTGCATTGGGATCTTGTACCATACCTATTTGATGAGGTTGCCAAGGTGTTCTAGGAGAAACATAACAAAGTGGTTATGTTTGACTTGTCCAAACTTCCTCTTGGTAAACAAATTTAAGTCCTAGTATTGAAGGGCACTCCTTTGTAGCATTATTTTATGCAAATATAACACATATTTCATCACTATCAATAGGACATTCTCATAATGCATGCTTCTTCCTGCATTTAGGACAAACAATAGACAAAACAACAGTTTCAATTTTTTGCTTTTTTTGTCCTCTTAGCATATCTAGTTCTTCACTAAGATTCCCAAGAATATCAATTTTAAATTTATTAAGAAAATTACCTAGTTTTGCTCTACTTATTGTTCCTAATGCAGATTTTCTTACCCTTAACATAACTGGATCTCTCGGATTCCTACCATATTTTGATTTTCCTCTTGAAATATGTTTGCACAATTCACAGATATCTTGAAATGACAATTAAGAAACATATCTTGTGCCCACCATGTTAAGAATATCAATCCATTCATCCCTTATAGATTTTAGTAAGATATTTTTTAATGTGTGAAATCCTATGTAATACAATTTGCCTCTTTTGACATTATAAGTAAACCTCTCCATTAAATCTTCAACGCTTCCATCCTCTTTTTGGGTCATCTTTCATCTCTAAGGTCAAGATGTATGCAGTAATCTTTATATTTTTCTAAAAATACTCTTTTCATATCATCCCATGTCCTTCTAGAATTTGTTCCTAGATCCATGAACCATTTAAGATCCCCATCTTTTAGTGTAGTAGTAATTTTTTTTTTTTTTTGAGTATCATGAAAATAGTCATAATATTTGCATAATACCTTGAACTAAAAAGGAAAATTTTCTGGATCCTCAGTTCTTAACCAGTGGAAGTTAGCGAGTATGGATGTAGAAATATTTTTAATGGTAGTTTTGGTATCAGTATCTTGAATATGGAACCCAAATGAATCCTCTTCTTCATGAAAACCTCCATCATCTCCTCTTCCACCTCGTCCAAATCGTCCACCTCTACCACCTCAACCACCTCCATGTGGTATTCTACCTCTACCCCCACCAATTCTTGGTCTTTCCTCTCCATTATGTACTTCTACTTCATTTGCCATTTTAGATTCCTTATAGATTATATAGGGTTCCTCAATAGGTTTTTCTTCACCTAATTCCTCTTCCTCTTGTTCCTCTATTACTGGTTGGCTAGGAAAAATTATTCCTTTACTTCTTCCTCTTCACTAGGTACCTCTAACTCTTGTTTAATGAGTTGTTTGCCTATTGAAAAAGGGAATATGACTCCTTCAATTGGGAATGTAGGTTCTTATACTACAACTTATGTAGATGAAGTTGGTGATTCCCTAGGTTGAATTTATGACCTATGAAATTCATGAAGCTTGATCTACCTACAAATGATGGCATGTGTGTATCAAAAGATGGTGCAGCACTATGTGGTCTAGCGGAAGTGGTTGGTGATGTTGGAATTGAACTACATCATCTACTTACAAATCTACCCCTAGCATCTCCTTCTCTATACATGCGTCCTAAATTATTTTAATATGAATTTTAATTATGCATCTAAAGAATGAATGAAACTATAATTAAATGAAATTGTGACAACTCTAGTTTAGGAAGAACCCCACAATCATGATGCACATATTCTTACCTCTCATCTTACTACTCTTCATAAACAAAGTTGTGTAAATTAAAAGGCATCCTAGATTAAAAGTGAAAAACTATGCATACTTGCATTAAATTATCAATCTAGGGTTTGTGAACTTGTGAAGTATAAGTGCACTATATATGCTAGGCTATCAACTTTTAATTGGAAATAAAACTACTCTAATTATAATGCAAAAATAAAACCTATTTATGAAGAGATCTTAGTGATCACACACACACATGTTCTTTCTCAAACACTGTCTCTAAGAAAACATCAAATGCAAGACTGAAATGTAAAGGAATTCAAAAGAAACTATGCTAATGTGAAAGCTTCAAAACTTTATTCTATTGAACTATTCTATTAAATAAGAAGTGAAATCTATTCTATTGAACTTTGAAAGATAAATTTACTCTATTTTACTTGGAAAGGAAACCTAAGCTATTTAACTTGGAAAAGAAATATATTCTATGAAAACTTGAAACAAGTCTATTCTATGAATTTATTCTCATGAATTCAAAAAGAATTCATAATCTAAATTATTGATTAAAACAAATTTGATCTATGAGACTTTTGAAAATAAATATACACTATAGCCAGGAAAGAAACGAGATTATGCCACAATTGAAGAGAAAATGAAAAGAATTGAAATGCAAGAAGCCTAAGAGATTACTAGTGTGCACATATTGAACCAGAACTGGTCATAATTGTCCAAACATAAATTTGAGACTAAGCTAAAAAAGGAAATCAAAGTAAATATTTTTGGTTGTTTTTGGTATTTTATCAAGTGTTTGACTTATAGAGAAGTAGAGGTAAATGAGTACAATTCTAATTTAATAACAGATCATTAAAATGAAATAGAGCATCTAAATGAACTCAACATAAATGAGGCAAATTCTAATCTAAATGTAGGTCATAAATAAACGAAATGAAACAAAAAAACATCTACACTATTCTCACACGTCCTTAGGGGGGCTTTATGATGAGGCGATGTGGTCAAAGCTCAGATCACAATACTAGAATCACTAAACACAATCATGAGAATGAAATGAACAAAACTTACATTACTCGAAGTGTATAAACAAAGTCTTCACAACACAAAAGTTTGAGTAATAATAACAACAATTTTGAGTTATGTTTTTCTTACAATTGAAGTGATTTTATAATGTTTACAAACTTAAACAACTTGAGAATTTGTTGCCTAAAATATAGAATTGAAATCGACATTTAAGTTTCTGAATTGAAATAGAGTTTTTCTTCTCATGATTCACTACTGAAGGAGTGAATCATCAGAAGACACTTCTTCACACATCATCAAATTTAACATAGTATTCAAATCTCACTCGCCTACTAATTATCCTCGCTCACTTGTTTGTAGCACTGATCACTTGATACTCTGCACAAAACATGTATACAAAGCTACGTTGACCACATTTTTAACCAATGAGATATGCTTATCGTGTGGTCTTCCATTTGTGACTAATAGGTGGACCTCCATATTGATTAAATTTGGCAACTGCTCATGTTCTTTGAGTGATCTCTTGCACTTGTGAACCTATAAAGCTTTGGATTCAGCTACAAAATACTAGGTTAGCTGCAAAAAAAACACATTTAGGTAGCTACAGTCTAGTTAAACCAATTTCATAAAGAAAAACATATATTTTAAGTTGATGATGGAATTTTACAATTTTCATGTAAGTGTATGACTTGGGTAACTCTTAATTCATGGAGATATGAAATACGGTGGAAATAAGTAACGAAATGAGTGGAAAAAGAGAAGATAAACTTGTCAAAAAGAGAACAAATTGGAGGCTCAACAAAATCCATTTTAAATTTTAACATTTTTAATTATTTTTACACTTTTTAACAAATAAATCTATTATATTTTAGAAAAGGTAAACAAGTATATGAATGATTATTTCAATTGCTCACAATTTTATGTAGGAGGATTTTTTCAAGTCAATAAGGCCTAGGAGGTCTTGTCACATTTACTAAAGGGAGTTGGTTCCCTTAATTTAATTTAAGACAAAGTTATGTAATTAAAAGATAGGGATGTAATTCTCTTGTTGAAATAGAAATTTATTTAGGAATGAGATATTATTTCCTCATTGACATGTAATGCACTATTTTATTTTAGGATTATATTTGATATGTTTTGTAACATCCTCAGTCCCCAATTAGGAAATGCTAGATACCTAGTACCGCTTTAAACTTAATTATATAACCTGCAGAAGCAAATGCACTCTAACCTGTTAGAATTTTTCCTTGAGCCTAGCAAATATTGCTAGCATGAATGCAACACTACATTCCATAAAGGATTACACATAGCATATAAAATATAGACATGAAATAATGCAGTGGAAAATAAATGCTTATTAGCAATAATTAATTAGAACCCTTAAACTAGGGTTTTATCATATTAAACATAGATTTAGCATACGAATAAGACATTACACATGAACAACCTCATAGTCCAATCCCCAAGACTCACTGGCTAAATAGTCACAAAAACTAAATAATCCCCCACAATATCCAACTTCACTTCTTTTAGCTGCATGGCTTAACGTCACCATGTGGCATCCTTTAGAGCCACGTGGGCCCTAGGTGCACTTTTCTCGAAAAAATTGAATTGTTGCATTGTCCCTGGAGTTGCATCCCCCATACCTTTTTCGTGCAGAGGGCTCTGCAACCAACCTTATTTTGTTAATACAAAAATATGTACAATATTTACAATGTTTACATCTTGGCCCCCCCAGCCACTAAGCCAAAACTAACAGATAAGTATTTGCAAAACTAACCCTATAAATATATCTAATATATCTACATGGGACCGTAAGCCACATAAGATAACATCTGGCTCACTATCCTAAATATCAATGTACATATATGTACATCATCAAAACTGGGTAGGGGTATTAAATTTTCCATGTATAGATTATTGCATTCATCTTTAGTGGATATCAACAAACAATCCATGTTGTATATAATTGATATTTGTAAATGAAAGAAGAGAATAGAAAAGAGATAACCAAGAGAGGTTAAAGGAACAAGAGGGGTCCAAGAGAGTGGAAAGGGCCAAATATTGTGTAATGAGGCCAAACTTGTACAAATTTTGTGTGAATGTAGATTGTGTAATTATTCTCCATGATTTGTGCCTAATATTTATGTGTTTTGAGTAAATGTGTGTATTCTTACAAATGATTGTTTTGAGGATCATCATTCGAATCAATTAGATTTAATTTAATATCATGATATTTTTGGGATGATTGATTAGTGTGTGTGTTCTCATCTTAGCTAAGCAGTGGGAGTAAGTTGAAAGAATTCAACCAAGGAGGAAAACAATAAGGGATTGGTTGTGGGATAAATAATTGCAGGTTAACCAACTAATTGAGGTTGCAAAGTAATCTCTTTCACTAAGGGATAAGTATAGTTGTAGAGTATTTTTTTTGACAATGATCAATTTCAGAGTTCAGCCTTATTGGAGCCAAATACATTATAACACATAGACTTAGTGAAAAAATTGAATCTTGTCGAAGTTTTGGCAGTTAATGGAAACATAAATATTCTCATTGGATGTTTTTCATCATCTTGGCCTTCAGGCGATCAAGAGTATAATATTATCCTAACACATCCTTACCTATGTTGATCCAAGATCATGCAAAGCCAATTTTTCAGTTGATGTACCTGAGAAACAAAAAACTTTCGTTAATTGTAGTTTTGTTTGTCGCCACCACCTGATGAGGAGAGTGCAAGGGTTACAAATTACCGACAGTCCCATGCGGGGTAGTCCTATTAACTAACTACCCCAATAGATAAAGATATCACATGGTGTGTAGTCTTGTTTATCGACAGTCCCATGCGGGGTAGTCCTATTAACTAACGACCCCAATAGATAAAGATATCACATGGTGTGTAGTCTTGTTTATCGCCACCACTTGACAAGGAAATGATGAAAAGTTACAAACATCGATGAGAAGTGAGGCATTACCGTCATCTGAAAGACTAGGGAAAACATAAACAGGTCACAACAATTGTCCTCCATCACTGCGACCACCAAATGCTGGAGTGTTCTAATGAATGATGGATTGTCTCATCAATTAGTGAACCCAACGAATGGAAAAGTTCTTGTCAATTAATGTTGTACCATCTAGAGGGATTTTCGAGATCGTGGTGGTCATAGGAGTTTGAGTTTATGAGCACTTGGTTTTATTATTGGTGACATGTGAAGTTACGAGCTATGTGAGCTAAGTATTATGCCTTTTGGGTTTGGGTGCTTTTTGGTATAACGAGAAAGCATTGATAGGAAGGGGCAATGTGCATCAGTGCCTTTTGGATTAAACCCTTAGTTCCAACTCATAGTCATATGTATTTTCATATGGTTAAGCCCATGGTGCTAAGGGCTTAGAGAGTTTGGGGATTGTGCATAGTTGGGCATTATTGGAATTGTCATTTGTGGCTCCTATGGGTAGTTAAGGAAAGCACTTAAAAGTATCGTGTTGATCCATAATATTGATTATTGAGGATATTTAAATACACCACGTTGATTGAGATTTATTCTCGATCCATAGTCTTGATTAATGAAAAAGAGATGTTGGATTCTCCCAAAACGAGATGCAAGTGATCTAAAGGATTAAAGGGGAATTTAAGTATGGGCCATCATGTTGGAGTGGGAAATGGATGCAACTTCCATCACAATTGATATTCCTATACAAAAAAATAAAATAAATTTTTTACCATATTTTTTTAATAAAAATGTGTAACTTTAATAGCTCCTTTTTATTATTAAAGATTTGTAACTTGGAAGTCATTTATACAATGTTAGGTAAACTTGACTTGGGATAGAGTTAAAGTTGACCAAGGTAAATAGAAGTGGTTTTTGGAAAAATGGTATAGTGTACCCATGGTGTATATGCCCATGGTATTGCATGTAATAGAGCATATAAAAGGCTAGGAAGACTACACTTTAATGTAGGCGAGGGAGGTGAGCATTGAAGGCATACTTAACCAAGGCTAATGAAATTTCATAGAGCTGGGTTTTCCTCAGAGTTGGGGTTTCCCTGATAAACATTTATATTTATGGTTATAGGGTTGGGTTTTTCCGGGGAGTTGGGGTTTGCCGAGATAAATTATGATTTTTGCTCATATTAGTTCTTTGAATAATTATTTATTATCTTTGCAGTAATTTTTTTAACCATTAGTATCACAGTCACAGCCATGCTCTAGGTTTTGGCCTCAAAGAGACTCCTTGTGGTCAAGGTTAACCTAGACTCTCTAATAAGAGTGTGTTGATAATGGACTCTCTAATTAGAGTGTTGATAATGGCTTGATGTATGTTGCTAATGATGAACCAAAGGTCGGTTCAGTGGTTGAATGTGAGCCGACTGCATGAAGCTTGGAGTGGCCAGATGTTGGATGCAACAACGGTGGAGAAAGAATTTCTCGAGTAATGTCATCATAACGAGATGTCTAGGTGTGGATCTGAGTGGAACAACCATGGGGATTCTGTCGACAACCACTACTTGGCATCACTACGGATCTCAAGATAGATAGTGTGATCAGATCGTTGAAGACAGAATGTTGGAGAAAGCTAAGCGGCCGAGGAGATGTGAGGATCAAGTGCCAAAGTGCGAGCACAGATGCTGAAGATGCAGCGGCCATTGGAAGTGCAGATTGGAATCTCTGCTCGGTTGATCACAAATTATAGCCTATAAGATTGCAATGACCTTCACTATTGGTCGTAGTAATTCGTTACTCGGTGAAGGAGAGGAGTCGTTGTGATAAAAGGTGGATTGCGGTGGTTGTGTAGAGTGAAAAAGGATGGTAGCTATAGATGCACCCAAATGTCGAGAAGGTCCACGAGATCGTAGTGCCATGGTTTCACGAATCGTTCTGATTGGATTCCACGAGATCATAGTGATTAGGTTCCATTAAATCACAGTGTGAGGGTTCTGCAATTTTTTTTTAATGTGGAATGATATCATTGAGGAATGTACAATCCCTGTAAAGCAGCAATGTAGGAGAGAAGCTTGGTAATGGTGCGGAAATGGCGGTGTAGATTTGACCTCGTGATGCCTCGGGCCAAGCTCATCGTTGGAATTCTCCCTTCGTCTTTGGATGACAGAGAACCGTGGCAGTTGAGATAGCAACTTCTAGTTGGAAAAAGAATCCACCGACTGTCACACGGGCAGAAACAATTTCTATACCAAAGAGCATGATTGGATCCTGCATATAGCCAATGCGGGGCGGGGCAGATAATGAAGGAGGCCCTGCCTGCCACTGGAAAGGTCTTCAAAGATACCAATAAGACTGTATAGGAGTGTGTCTATGAGTTTATTTGTTTCATCATCGGTGAGGCCTCCACCAAGCTTCAACGTGAAATGCAGTCAACAACAATGATCCATTATGGGGGATGATGACCCCGGGTTTGACTATATTTATTATGCTGGTGCTCGCATGAGTAAGAGGGCAGTGGTAAAATGAATTGGAGTCGTCTACACTGGAGGAGTGGAGGAATTGGCTGGACAGTTAAAAGTGGTAGGAATCTGAGCAAAGAAATTTCAAAAAATCTAGTAGAGACAGTGTTGGAATCATATTTTTAGGGTGGAAATAGATTCAGTATCATCAAAAAATTTTAAGGAACCTAAAATTATAAAATTTGACCACTCTTACTTGGATTTACAAAATTTTCTGCTAAATTTTTTCAAAATATAATCAGAATTTCCATAACTTACCAAAGCAAAAAACATAATCATTAGAGACCCGCAAATGAATTTGTTGATTGGTTAAATTGGTATGGTGATGAGTAAAGGCGAGATATCTAAATGCTTTATGGTTTCTTTGGTTAGACGCAGACATGGAGAATGACACGTGTGGATGTTGAATGAGGATTTGTATTCATTGTGGTGGAGGATCCTAGAATACCATAAATGGTGATTTGGTGAATTCTTTGAAGATGGGACCATGGAGCTTAGAAGACGAGAGGATGGCATCACACATATATAAGAGAGGATAGAATAGGACATATATATAAGAGTGAATTATTTTTTTTTAATTGTATGTAAATAGACATATTGTTGTAAGACTTGGTAAGGCATGCGTGTATCTCTGGGTAAGTTGGCAAGTTTGGCAAGTTTTAGTCAAGGAAACCCAAGTCAAGGTTTAAGGGGGGATTGTTAGGTAAACTTGACTCGGGATAGAGTCATAGTTTACAAGGATAAACAACAATGGTTTTTGGGCACATGGTATAGTGTACCCATGGTAATTCTTCCCATGGTATTGCAAGTAATGGAGTCTATAAAAGGCTAGGAAGAATTCATTGTAATGTAGGCTACGAAGGTGAACAATGAAGGCTCACTTGATTTCGTTGGCTAGAGTTTTGGCCAAGGCTAATAGAATTTCATTAGGTTGAGTTTTTCCAAGAATTGAGATTTTCCCAAATAAACATTTGTGTTTATGATTTATGATTGTTGTTACTTATTTTATGTTTGTTCCTCTTGATAATTATTTATTATCTTTGCAATGAACTTTTTAACATATAACAAATAACATATATGAAATACAACTCCTACGAAACACATAAAATATAACAAACCTAATGAAAAAAAAAAAACCCAAAAGCTACAACAAACTAAGTCAATGAATGAAATTATTAATACTTTATTAATATTTTTAATTGAAATTAACTCTATATATTTTTATCATAATTCATATCATTTTTTATTCACTAAATATTCTATTTTTATTTTAAAAAAATATGCGTCCGAAGTTAAAGTGAGCATGTAAAAGGTGACCTGTTCTCTCATATGGAATTGTAAAATGTATCTTTCAAAACCACCAAAATTATGATATTTACTCTACCTCTATCATACATTATCATTATTCATAGTTGTATACCAGTTAAATTGTTTTTAGTGTTTAAAAGGAATTTTTGAAAAATGACTCATAATAATTGATTCAAAACCTATTACCAATTAAGATGTGCACATTGTGTCCCATGTGATAGGATATAGTCACCCCGTCACTTACGTGGGGATTCCAATGGCTCTTAATAATAATAAAAAATAATATATATATATATATAGAGGGGACGAGAGAAGTATCACAATCTTCATTTATGAACCAATAAAATCCATAAATTTTGGTTACTAATTTGTTATTACTCGAAATTATGATTTTTGCGATAGATCTTATTCAATATTAAAATAGTCGATGATAAATCTAAACAATTTTTTATTTTTTATTTTATTTTTTCAGTAAGTAAAACAACACTTTATTTCATTAAAAAAATGAAGTACAGATATCTTGTTTCTTAGTATTTTTGTTACTTTCTATCCATCTCATTTACAATAGTATGTTTCTTACAAAACTGAAACAATGCTTTCTACTGTGCTCTTTGATTTTACATGTCTTTTCACAATCTTCCAGAATTATGGAGCATGGTCTTTCCCCCTAATAATTGTTATAAAAAATTTATGACTTGACTCCTCATAAGCTATTCAAAATAAACAGATTACATAAATCTAGTTACAAATAGCATGTCCATGTCCTCTGTGAAGGACCAAGGCAAGAAATCTCATATGAAGTTTATGTATTCTTCCTTGATCTTAATGTGGTTTTCAAAAATTGCATATACGATCTTACCAGGTTCCACTCTCAAGCCTCTTTTGGATAGGAGGTCCGTTGTTGTATTTGTTCCCTATAAATATGTTCAAAATGGATATGCTGGAAGAAAATTACTAGGACCCTAATACAATTCATCCAATTTGATAGAATATGTGGGCTAAAGGCATTATGATCCTTTATCCAATCGATGATGTTCTTTGCATCTTTGTATACTTGTAGTTTCTCAATGCCCAACCACTTTGCAGCTGATAACAGACCCCATAAAGCAATGATCTCTGCTCTATTTTTTGTTCCACTACCTCCTTCCCACCATAAATGATAGTAGAAAATAGGACTGATTTTTATGAAAGCCCCACATCCACATTTCCTCGTCTTGTAGGAACCATCAAAGAACCCCACTGGGTGGACCTTCCATATATTTTTGGACTTGACCATTCTATTAATCACCTTTCCTTTTACAGGCCCAATTGTAATAAATCCTAAATAGACTATCTTGGCCTGTCCGAAAAAGAGAATATAGGGCTACCCCCCCTGTACTAAGTATTCATGGCTTCAGCAAGGCACGGTGTGGGAATCCATCTATCCAGCATGAGAATTGTTATAAAGGAAAAGATCGTCAAGAACCTATAGATCATAGTGGCGAGGCTTGGTACCGAGGTGGGAAATTCCTCTGCATGAACATAGGTCACATGTAGGTAGGCAGTGTTTATGCTCATTGTAATATGCTATAGTTTTAATGATGTCCCTGTGTACAGAAATTGAATTGTTCAAAAATTCCAGCGTTCCTGCTCCTCCAAATCGACCAGAAAATATAGATTGGTAGAAAGAGATATTTATTATGGTTCGTGTACCAATATAGTAAACGGGTCCTTATTGTAATAAATATTTTGTATGGGATTTTGTATTTGTCGAGAACACCTTTCCAGATGGCTAGGGCATGTATACAGAAAAGGAACACGTGCTCCACATCCTTCGAAACATTTTTGCATCATATGCAAATGTTTGGGCCAACAAAACCACACTTTTGTAAATTATATCATGTCAGTACCCGGTCATTAAGTACCAACCATCTATATATCTTTAATTTGTTTGGCAAATCCCCTTTCCAAGTTTCTTGAAACCAGGTATTTTCATCCATCATCTACTCCCGTCTGGGGATTCTATGATAAATTTCCTTTACCATTGGTTTCCCCTTATTAAAATTTCCACCCCATACCATTCGATTCTCCCCACTAGTGATCATTATACCAGCATGTCTAATTTTTAGTAGATATTGGTCCCATTCTGCTGCATATGGCCCAACAATTTCCATCATTTCTGTCGATTTCCACCCTTGCTGTCTGGAGATATTGTTCTAATATTCAATGCACTGATGTAGTGTATATATTCCCTTTTGGTGGATGATTTCTAGTAAGTGAAATGATAAAAAATGATTCCCTATCATCCCCTTCAGGGCATCAAGTCCCACCTTAATCTCGGTTCCATTTCCAACTTTCCTTCTCATGAACATCATTAACCATGGTAAATGTTTCCTCATGCCACTCGAGATTGTCGAGTTATTTTTCGAGATTTTGGCTCCATTACGAACCCAGGCTACAAGAGGTAGTCCACTCATGTATTTTTCTCTCATTATGGCGGACCAAAGGATAGTACTAGTCAATACCCTCTGCATGTTCTTTATTACTAGTGATTTGTTGAAAGAGCCCATATCTAAGATGCCCCAGCCTCCCTCCTCGATTGTCCTTGCCAAAATTTTCCATCTTAACAAGTGGATTTTTCCCTTTTGTTTGTTGCCCGACCACAAGAACTTTGCCATGCTAGTTTCTAACATGTGCAAGACCTCCCTTGGTAGTATGAAAATATGCATCCAGTATACTGATATACTTTTTAGTACAAATTTCAGTAGTATCATCCTACCCCCCCCATCATCCATCTGTGATGCCACCCCGACAGTTTTTTTCCATCCTAATAATTAGCCAGTCCCAATCTTTGTTTTTATAACAATTCAACTTTAGTTTGAATCCAAGGTAATCAAAGCCTAATTCCATAATTCTACCTGTAATATTTCTATTGGAACCTCACTGTTCTTATAAATCAAAAAAGACTTGTGCTTATTCATCATTAAACTAGTCACCATGCCAAAGGAAAGGATGATCCTATGCAAGGTATTCCACTCTTCCCGGTCTTTTTTCCCTACAAACAATAAATCATCCACAAAACATAGATGTGATACTATGGAACTTCTGGTAATTTTGGAACCAATTATATCCCCCCCTGATCCTCATATCCATCACTTTTAGACTCATGCAATCAATAACTAGAAGGAAAAGGAGGGGAGAAAGGGCGCAACCCTATCTCAAACCCCTATATGTAGGAAAAAAACTTGTTGGCAGACAATTTACTATCACAAAAAAATTTGAAGACTTTATACAAGCCATGATCCAGTTTGAGTTGCATGTTGAGAGTCCCACTTTCATCAATACCAATTTTAAAAACTCCTAGTCTACGCAGTCGTAGGCCTTGGTTAGGTCCACTTTCATAAGGCACAAATTTAGATTTCTGGTTTTCAATGAATGTAGCATTTCCTGAGTGATAGCTACAGCGTCATGAATTTGCCTACCTTCCAGAAACCCAAACTGCTCAAGAAAAATAAACAGCTCTTATATATACATATGGAGTCAATAAAGAGACAATACTCTTATTAAATGGACACGAAAGCAGGCTGTTTAAAAGATATTACTTCATATTTTATGGATCGTTTTATAGGAAGATGTTATATTTTTCACCATTATTTTTGTAATTGGATCACAATGATATTTATATTATGATTTTAATAGTTAAGAGTATGTGTTTCATTCTAAAAGGTTATAGGCTCAAAACCAGAAGAGGTAGAGTATGTATGCCTTCGTATATTTAGCAGTCAAATCACTAGACGAAGATAAACCCCTTGTCCCACAGACAAAAAAATCTCATACATCAATTTAGTGTATGACTTGAACATAATCTTAAAAATAAACAATAATGACAATAATATTTTAATTATATATAAATTGAAACAACCATTTTCTAATATCTTGTTATGTTGAGAATCCCTTCTGTTTAGGGTCAAATTTATTTAGACTATACCTATCAAGCTCCACCTCTTAGTAAGGTTAAGAGAAAACTCCAACTACATTCACCTTCATTGCATACAATTTAAGGATGAACGTTGGAAAGTTCCTTCCACCATTCTTGTTACTCAACGCAGAGGCAAGTGGTCCCTCGTGACCATGGTTGCCTCGAGGTATATTTGGGTTGTGGGAGAAACACCATATCAATCACGGGTTTGGTCGTCCAAGGCAGGATTGACCATCTTGTATGAGAATCATTGCATGCTATCATAAACTTCAATTGATTTATTTTTCATGACTTTCAAGGACACAAAACATAAAGGAAAAGTTTAAGACATTAACTTCACTAGGTGTAATTTGGTCATATATATATATATATATATCTAGATATATGACAAATTTTATTTATATATGAAAGCTCTTGGAAGCGCATACAAAATACATAGAAAATATTTTTATAATAAAACACTTATGTGCATATACTCAATTGAGATAGAAATGTTTAAGAGCATGTAAATAAAATGTAGTTGAAGTTATAAGGACCAAAATGTTTAGTGTCAGATGGCCATGAAAGGATTAAGAGATTTAGAGAGACAACAAAGATTGATAGCAAAACAAATACCAAAGACATTTGACAATAGAACTGTATGTAGTCTATGACCTGTTACTTGGAATCTAGAGATGGACTAATTGAAGAGGTTTGAGATGGCATAGAGGACTCCCCAAGAAACTAAGATGGGATAGAGGAGAGAGGAGTGCCGAAATTGGAGAGAACTAAAGTAGAGGTGCCTAATAGAAGGGCATTGTTCCTTGAATTTATGAGCTTGAGAACAACAACTTCGAAAGCATCAACTCTCTTTTTCAAATGAAGATTGGAAAACAACCAAACCTTTCCACCAAGACCTCCCATTTGACCTATCTTGTTTAGGGCGTCAATCTTCTAGTTAAGTCCCTTAAGTTCAAAATAAAGTTCCTATAATGCATCACCATGTTGTTAATGTTGTGACTACATTTTCCTTAAATTCATTCTAATCCATGCCTTCAATGATCAAGCCTGTCGAGGCAGAACTGTGAGAAAAAGAGGAGTCGATGTTGAGAAGGAAATGGGAACTAGAATAACTAGAGCAGCTTGCACCATATTAAATAATTGAGATGATAAAGAGCCATTAACGTACCTTAATTCCAAATTCAACATCGACATCAAAATGACACCATGATAAATCCCACTTGGATTGCTTGTGGCATAACTAGAGTGCTTATTTCCCATGGTGCAACAAAGTACTGCCATAAGTGTGAAGTGGGTGAATAGATGATATGAGCCTAGGACTTTGAGCAAATTTAAATCATCTTGTCGCCTCTGCATGCTTGCGACGAGGTTGACACTTTGAGTTTGGTTGATACCATAGGAGATTAGCAATGACATGTTCATTAAAAATAAGAGTCCCTTTTTTGCCAAGGTTGGTGGCCAAGCTAGCTTAAGTGTTAGCCACTTTTTTATTGGTTTGTTGGATATGAATTCAGTTTATGTGGCAATGCAATGTGTTGATTAAATCTCAAGTTATTGAGAGGGTGGCTTCCAATATGAGGTCCTTTGCAAGTTTCTTTTGTTGCATGTGACAAATGAGGATAAAATATTCTCCAAGGGCAATGAGATGTCGAGGGTGACTAGAGAAGGATATGACCATGCCTTGAGAAAGAGCATGGGCTTCAACAAGACTTTTGGTCATGATCCCTAAATTAGACAATAAACTTTTCTTCTAAAATCCTTTCCGGTAAAAGACCACCTTCCTCGTACCTACCTCCCTTGCTAAATATATGACAATTTACAGAATATAAATTATTATTTTAGTATTGTTTATATATATATATCTATATATCTATATATATCTATATATATATATATATATATATATATATATATATATATATATATATATATATATATATATATATATATATATATATATATATATATATATATATATATCATGTGAAAAATGTCTTTATATCCTATATGAGGAGTTACATCTTTTGGTCCTCGAGGAATTATTCATTCTCAACAAAAAGGCTTGAAGTCATAAAATCAAAGTTTATCATATCAGTTGAGGGAATTGAGCATGGGTTAGGAGGATCCAAAACATTCCTCCCAATTAACATTTTCAACATTTTATTTATTTATTCAAATACATTAATACACATTAAGAGTATGTTACTTTTAGTTTTTAAAGTTACACAATGTGTGCTTTTATTTTCTTTTTGAAATTCCAAAATAATAGAATTAAAACATAAATAAATGTTGAAAATGCAGCGTGAAAATCTAGTTTTGACTTTTCCTTGGTCAAACTAGATTAGAATTCGAATTTCAATTTCAGCATAATACTTGGAGGTAGTTAACTAAGGTGACATGGCACTTTTCACTCATTTAACTTAGTTGATTCGAGTTGGAGACACTTAAGTTTAGTTCAGTGTGATTGATTGCTAATTTCTAGAAATATGTTTCAACTAAATTGAGTTATTGTAAGTTAAACTAGTTGTAACCATTAAAAGAACTAGTGGGTGGTCCAGTAGTGGGGTGTTGCTTCAGTCATCTTCAATGATAAACCAGTTAACTCATCAATTAGCCCAAAATAACTAATTCATATAGAGAATTAAAGTTACCTAATTGAGATTGGATTTCAAGTGAAGTGTACTATTAGTTGTAAACTAGTCCAAGTTGTACAGGTGGTGCATGCAATCAAAGGATGGGCCTACAAGAATTGCGCAATCCAATTGAGGAATTTGCCTAAATAATGGGGGCTAATTCCTCAACGAACAACACATAGAAATAGAAGCTTGAAGGCTTGAAAATGTGGCTAAGTTTTGGTCAAGTTCAGGCAGTCAGGTAGAGGGATAGATTATACACTTGCAGAGATTGCTCAGGCTTGAGAAAGCATTGTATTTCTTCTCTATTATTTGATTAATACAATACATATAGGAATCGGTTTTGAGAAGTTGCTTTCCCCTAGATAAATCTTTGTGTATGTGTGTTAAATATTTTTGCATGTTTATGATAAGTGTTCTTGAGTGTGAATTACTTTTCGCATATGAGTATAGTAGATTTGAGTCTTATGATTTAGTAAATTTCATGAGAAGTTTCAGATATACATAGAATTTCTATATGGTATCAGAGAAGGAATCACAGTTGAGAAGACAATTCAAAATTTTTATTGGAGGAGGATTGAATTTGCAGGATCATTTCTTCAGAGCTAGCAGGATGGCTTTCTATGGACTCAGACTCGAATATGCCCTTGAGCGAAGCTCGAATTATGTTGCTTAGAAGGACCACATGGAGGAAATACTGGAAGATAATTGGTTGAAGGAATTCATTGATAATGATATCCCGAAATCACTAGCATATGATGCTCAAGACCTAGTAGAATGGAAGAAGTGTGTTACCAAGGTGAGGAGGATCCTATTGGAGGGCGTTTGAGATCATATTGTCTCAAAAATTCATGTGAAAGAGACTCCATATGCAATTTTTAAAGCATTGAAATATCTATTCTAGAATAGTAGTGACCACAGGAGGTTGACACTCAAGGATAAGCTTCGAAATATCAAGATGTAGAAGGGCGACACAATTCCACAGTACCTCAACAGGTTCACACAATGTCGTGATAAACTTGGTGAAGTTGGAGTTACTGTAGCATAGGATGATCTGGTAAGCCTAACACTTCTAGGCCTTCCCAAGGGATGGCACAACTACTAGGATTCAGTAAATGAGAGGGAGAAGCTACCAAATTGGGAATGCTTATGGTCTGATTTGATGCAAGAAGAAATAAGGCAGAATACCAGAGACAAAAACTCATCCAAAGGTGAGGAGAACTGTGCCTTGGCTGGAAAGGAAAAGAAAGGGAAAGGGAAGAAATCCCAATCCAAAGAAGAATCTATTCAAGGGGGTAAAAATAAATACTTGTCCAAAATCAAGTGCTTTCAGTGTCATGAACTGTGACACTATGCCATTAAGTTTCCACACAAGAAGGCGAAAAAGAAGCCTTGATTTGGAGTGGAAGGTGAAGATTTGTCTTCACTATTAGAGTTGGAATTCACCCTCATTGCATGGAATGTATAGTTATGGGTAGTGTGTGGTATTTGGATAGCAGTGCCTCATTCCACATGATAGGGAACAAATAAATTTTCAATGAGTTGGAGGAGAAGGATCTCCATATGCACATAGAGATGGGAGATGATGGAAGGTATAGTGCGACTGGTATTAGTACAGTTAATTTTGAGAGGGAGTCTCACTCCCCTCTCAAGCTCCAAGATGTGATGTTTTTACCGTGTCTAAAAAAGAATCTAGTTTATGTAGATGTGTTGGAAGACCATGGCTACAATGTGATATTCAACAAAGGGAAGGATTTCCTATGAACAATTACCTCAGGAAAAGTGAAGCACATTTGGGTTTGAGTGAAGAACCTATACAAATTAGATGTGGAAGACTGTGCAACATTGAGTACAAAAGAAAAGAAGGTGCAAAGCTGAGATTTCGACAAATTATCGCATAGAATATTTGGCAATTTGCATCATGGTGCTTTGAATATTATGCAACAAATTTCTATAAGCCTCCCCAAAGGAGCACTAGAGAAATGAGATACATGAAAAGGGTGTACGTTGGGGAAGTACAACAAATCCACTTTCAATGATTAGGACAGTAGGGCACGTGTAGTCCTTGAAAGGATCCATTCTGATTTTTGTGGAAGCACAGGTATTATGTTATATTTGTAGATGATTTCTCATGGAAGTGATGGCTCTACTTCATGCAAAATAAAGACCATACATTCTCCAAATTTGTTGAATTTAAAGCACTTGTTGAGAAATAAATTGGCAGGAAAGTGAACTCTCTCAAGAGTGATAACAGAGGGGAATATATGTCGAATGATTTTAAAAAAATAGTTAACAGCACCCAATAACCCACAACAAAATGGGGTCACTGAGAGGAAGAACAAAAGTATTGTGGGAGCAGCAAGGGTGATGTTACATGACCAATCCATACCACTGCACTTGTTGATTGAAGCATGCAACACAACAATCTATTTATATAATAGGAGTCCTCACAGGATTCTGAGCATGAGTACACCAAAAGAAGACTTTTATGGGAAGAAACCAGATGTGTCACACATCAAGATCTTTGGATCATCAATTTATTGTCATGTTTCCAAGGATGCAAGGAAAAAGCTAGAGCCTACAATAGAGTTGGGGATATTTGTGGGGTACACTTAAACACCTCACAACTATTGTGTCTCCTTGCCATCCCTCAGGATAAAAATGGTTAGAAGGGATGTGAAATTTAATGAGGAGAAGGAAATGAGGTGTTCTCTTGAGAGGGAACTTCAGTTGCAGCATGATTAGGAGATTTTGGCTCCAAAGGAAGAACCTCAAGAAGTTGTGGAGTAGCCACAAGAAGAAGTGTAGAGAGTGGATACAACGACTCAAGCAAAGACATCCATAGAAGGAAGGAAGCAAGCCAAGGAAGATAACATATTATTGCAGGATGCTAGAGAGAATGTTGAAGCACCCACATCACATCACAAGCAGAGGTCACCAGATCGGTACACTGACTACATGGCTCTGATGAGTGATCTTGTAGAGACTAATCCATCCTCATTCAAGGATGTTGTAGAGAAACCAGTATGGGTTGATGATATGGTTGCGGAATATGATTCCATCGGCAAAAATACGTTTTTGGGAAGTGGTCCCAAGACGAGAAGACAAATCAGTGGTTGGTTCAAGATGGCTTTACAAGGTAAAGCATGTAGCAGATGGAAGCATCAAGAAACACAAGTCCAAATTTGTGGCCAAGGGTTTCTCTTAGGTGGAGGGAATTGACTATGAAGAGACCTTTGCTCCAGTAGCAAGGTACTCATCCATACAATCAATTCTAGCACTATCATCGCAAATAGGTTGGAAGATCCACTAGATGGATATGAAGACATCATTCCTCAATTGATTTATTGAGGAGGAGGTATAAATTGAGCAGCTAGAGGGGTTTGAGACCTTTGACAGAGAGTCACACGTGTGCATACTTAAGTGAGCGTTGTATGGACTCAAGTAGACACCTCGTGCATGGTACACCAGGATCAAAAACTATCTCACTGAGTTGGGCTTCACCAAAAGTGAAGCAGATGCAAACATTTATCACATTTTGGTTTAATGTAAATTATTGATTATTGTGTTGTATGTTGATGATTTAATTTTAACCAATGATGAGAAGTTGATCATTTCTTACCAAGAGGATCTTGCAAGAGAATTCAAGATGAAGGACATGGGGCTCATGCATTACTCTCTTGGTTGTGAAGTATGGAAAGGAGATGGGGAAATATTTGTCTCTCAAGACAAGTATGCCAATGAGATACTGAAGAAGTTCCACATGGAGAAGATAAAACCCATGGAGACTCCTCTAGCAGGAAATTGGAGGAAGGAGGATGCTACTTCAAGTGACGTAGTGGAGACTACCATTTACAGGAAACTTGTGGATTCACTTATTTATTTGGTGAACACACGGCTAGACATATGTTAGGAAATTAAGCAGCCTAGTCAAGCAATGGTTAAGCCAACGAAAATGTATTGGAAGGAGGCAAAGCACGTGTTGAGATACCTTAGAGGAACTACTCAGTTTGGTATTTAGTATAGACAGACAAAGGGAGTGAAGTTGCAAGGATTCACAAATGCAAATTAGGCGGGGATTCCATCATACCAGAAGATCACATAGGAGGAATTTCCCTTGTTGGGTTAACAACGAATTCTTGGTATGGAGGAACCAAAGATCTATGACACTCATCTCAACAGAAGTAGAGTACATGGCTACAAGTCAAGCGACATGTGAGGCTATCTGGATGAGAGATATTCTTGTTGGGTTATTTGGTCAAAGGATGGGTCCTACTCTGATTTACTATGACAATCAAAGTTGTATCAAACTCTCTCAGAATCTAGTATTTCATGATCAATCCAACCATATCGACATCTGGTATCACTGTAGACAGGATTGTGTGCAAAGGTAGATCATGTTGTTGGAATACATTCCTACATAGGAAAAAGATGCAGATATTTTCACAAAGGCTTTATCAAAGGGAAAATTTGAGTTCCATAGAGGCAAGACCGGGGTGGAAGATAATCCCTTTCTTGTTGAGAGGGAGTGTTGAAAATACAACAAGAAAATCTAGTTTTGACTTTGCCTTGGTCAAACTAGATTAGAATTCGAATTTCAATTTCAGTGGAATACTTAGAGGTATTTAATCGAGGTAAAATGGCATTAGTCACTCATTTAACTCAGTTAATTCAAGTTGGAGACACTTGAGTTCAGTTTAGTATGATTGATTGCTAATTTCTACCAATCTATTTCAAAATGATTGATTGCTAATTCTAGCAATCTATTTCAGTTAAATTGAGTTATTGTGAATTAAACTAGTCCTAACTGTTAGAAAAACTAGTGGGAGGTCTAGTAGTGGGGGTGACTTCAATCATATTCAGTGATCAACTAGCTAACTCATCAATTAGCCAAAAATAATTGATGCATGCAAAGAATTCGAGTTACCCAATCGAGATTGGAATTCAAGGGAAATGCACTATCAGTTGAAAACTAGTCCAAGTTGTACAGATGGTGCGTGCAGTGAAAGGATGCACTTACAAGAATTTTGCAGTCCAATTGAGGTTAGATGTACTAAAGCCAAAGTTTATATGTAACCTTCATCTCAAGGCTCATATTATATAACAAATAAACAAAAAAAATAAAAGTAAAAGAACAAAAACATAATCATTATTAAAAATTTAATATGAATTGTGATATATATATATATATATATATATATATATAGATATATATATATATATATATATATCACCATAATTGATTAATTTAATACAATAAACAAATATGTTTGTAAAAATTTTCTAAAATATTTATTTTAATCTTTGTTCAATGTGATTAGGGAAGAGAAATGGGTTGGTATATATATATATATATATATATATGTTTGTTAATATTCTCTGAAATAATTTTTTTTAATCTTTGTATAACGTGATTAGGGAAGAGAAGTTCGGTGGGGTTCAATGATCCAAGCAGCTCCAGAGACACTCAAAAGTCAAAGAGGGCTCATAATAGATCGAAAATCAAATTCCTCATATTCAGATGAAACCAGGACCATATCATAGTGCTGGTTGTCCTGATTCCAATGGTGTAAATGACACTCAAATATGAGTTTGTATGCTCAAGTTATAGCTGGTCAAAGTTTTGTTCACACTTGGCCAAGTGGTAGTCTTAACAAGACAACAATTTGGCAGTGATCTGATGCACAATATCCGACCAATGGGAAGGGAAAATTTATTCCCTACTTAATTTTCCCTGTGACCCTTATTTTTCGGCAGAAAAATTTTCATTATTATTTTATTAAAATATAATAAATTTTAAATTGGGGTGGTGGGCTGCGACTGTTGAAATGGTAGTATTAATATATGTATATATTAAATGGGTGGCAGGCGATCAAATCCTGCCACCCATCACCCTGCATTACATGTAACAGCCCACAAACGATTTAATGCATGGGGCTAGTAGGGCTTGAACCCGCAGCGGTGCCACACTCCAAAATTATTATATGCCACCAACACATAAATGTTAACTGCTAACTGAATTACAAACTACAATAAATGTAACCACAATAACCAACCGTCGTAGTTTGTATCAACTGTTTACGAGACCGCTGAACCATAAGAAAATTACCATCACTTCAATAAGGTTAAAAATGGGTGGGGGCGGGTTTGGAACTAGGAACTGCCCCAACAATGTGCATTAATTAAACTCCCACAATCATGAAGCCAACCCTATGGGCTTTGTGTTATTCACCTAATCTCTCCTTCATGACAGAGAATGGAGGAGCGCCATGCTAAGGACAAACACAACCATGAGTGCGTCCATAGAGGCGGAACCCTATCGACGCATTTTTCAATACAACATCTTTGCAGGGAATATTGTCTAATGCAATGAGGAATCTAAAATATTCCCTAGGGGGTGATTTTTGACAGCGATAGAAACATGTCAAATTTATGCTCAAAAGAACTAGAATTTTATAATGAACGCAATGGTGTGGTCTATTTCCCCATCTGAGCAGCATAAATTTATGTGTCCAACAGTAACGAATCTTTAAAATCTTGTGGAATCTAAAATATTCCCTTGGAGGTTGATTTTTGACAAAGGAAGAATGATGCCAACTTTATAGTCATTTTTCACAGAAATTTGTAGGCAGCACAGTGGTGTGCTCAGAATTTTCATCTCAGAAGCAGATTTTTTGGCCATGTTCAGGAAGGAATCTTTGGGGGGATCTTTAAGATTCCCAAGGGTCTGGAATATGACGATGTCAGAAAGGGTCAAAGTTTATAGTCGTTTGACATGATTTCGCGTCACGAATTCAATGGTGACGTTTGTTTCAGCCACTAATATTTTATTTCTTCAGCCATCCCTGAAAGTGGAGGTATATGACGCAACTATGCCATGTTTTTCTTCTGATTTGCTGAGATGGTGTTTTTGTTGTTGAAATATCTGATTTCCATTATGTTGAGGGATACTTGTATGCCACGTCATGTGAGATTTTATTATCTTGTCATGCTGAAGGAATGTCCATTTGAGTAAGATTTCTGATAGGAGGACGTCTCGTGGAGAGACATGCCACTCTTGTTGAGGGAATTTTCCCATATGAGTGAGAGTTCCTGAGAACATCTCATGGAGAGACATGGCACTCTGGTTGAGGGAATTTATCCTTGTAATGACAAATAATATACCATGTACATCATCATCATTTGTAGCATTTAATGAACCAACCTCCCCACTCTTGACACCACTGGGTGAACTCCATTATCAATGTGTCTGTGTTCTTTGATTTGATGGTTGTTGTTATGTTTCATGTTCCTTAAAGCATGCACATGTGGTTGTTTTATGCTCTTTCATATGCAATTCTGCTAACATCACAGAAGTAAAAGATCTTGGTTAATTCTGATAGCTGAAGAGATCTGGATCAAGTTTGGTATCAGAGCGATCTTCTCGCTGATGTGAATTGTGAGTGTGAAAAATTGAACGTGAAACAAGAAGGGAAATGGAGAAAAACATAGATCTCTACGAGGATCTCCTCAAGATGGCATGCATGGTGGACATAATGTACGCAGATTATGAGGCGAACATGGCAAGAGAGGAATGGGAGAAAGAAAGAGCAGAGGACGATGCTCTATCTACCCCCTCAAGTGTACATTCATCTTCCTCATCGTATTCTCATTATTCAGACGAGGAGATCGATCAGAGCCTTCAAGCAACGAATGTTGAATTGAGGAGACTTCTACGAGAAGAAAAAGAAGAGAAGCAGAGATTGCAGCTTCAATTACAAGCGCAGAATAGGCCTTGAAAAAGTTGAGGCACAATGAAGGCTTAGAGAAGCCATCATCAACTGCTTCAGAATCGACAATTGAGATAAACAATATTGATTGTTCTTCAGTTTATTTTTTCACATGACATTATTTTTGTTGGAAACATGGAGGTACCCATTTTAGGAACTCGCGTGAGACTCCTTACAAATATGGGGTATAAAGGAGGAGGACTTAGTGTTAATGGACAAGTAATGACTCAACCATTATAGGTTGTAAAAAGACCTCGATTTGCAAGTTTGGGGTACACTAAAGGAGAGTTCTCAAAGGTGTAAGAAGCTTCCAAGAAATTATCAAATCCGTAAAGGAAAGAGGATGATTGGGACACATCACAATCCTCCCATGACAGTGCACATTGTAGAGGAAGAGCTAAGTAAAGATATCATTGCTAGGGATGCACTAGAGACAGTTAAGAGAGGTATAACAAGTCTCAGTATTCTAAATTCCATTTTGATTACAAGCATGTTAATAATGAATAGAAATCATGGCATAAAAAACCGTGTAGTTTTTTTGGTTTACATAACCATGTGGTTGTTGAGTGCAGGAAGAGAATGAAGACAAGAAAGAGGATGAGGCATGAAAAGCCTTCCCCACATCAAGGAAGGAAGAAGGTTAGGTAGGTCTAGAGGAAGACGAATTTTTGCAGTCATTGCAATAGAGGTGGAAATCAAAGAGCCACATTTTGGAGGCTCCATCTAGAGTAGTGTATCAAGGAAAAAGCGTCTATGCATGAAGTAGTTGGAAAGGTTGTTCAACAAGAAAATCTTCTCTAGGAGGATGACTCATTCACTTTGATGAGTGAGAGATGGTTTTACTAGATATAGTAACTTATCATGGCAATATTTTGGAAATTGTGTGTTTTGATTTAGAATGTAAAAGTGATGTTGTGCTTTCCATCGCTTGTTAAAACAACAATGATTTTTTGGCTGGTTGGTGATAGCTTGAGTATTGAATTCTATTATGATGTAAACTTGACCAAAGATTGTGTCTTATAAATACTTGGAAATTATGGCGATTCTTGGGTAATGGTTGCTCATGTAATTAAGCATGTAATTTGCAAATATGTACTACAATTTTGTAGAGCATGTAGGTGTCAGCTCATCACTTATGGCTCCAAAGAACACAGGTGAAGGAGAAGGAAGGTTGACCTATCAGGACACTTGTGGTGCAAACAATGTAACACAACAGTTGCAGAATAAGTTCATTCTTTTGGAGGACCAACAACTCTTCAATGGGGAGGAATGATCCAGGTGGCTCCATAGATGCTCAGAAGTCAAATAGGGCTCAGAATAGCTCAAAAATAAAAGTCCTCATATTTATATGAAACCAGGATCAGATCATAGTGCTCCTCATCCTGATTCCAACGGTGTGAACCAAACTCAAACATGAGTTCGTATGCTCAAGTTATAGCTAATCAAATTCTTAGTCAAACTTGGCCAAGTGGTAGTCTTAACGAGGAAACAATTTGGCAATGAACCGGTGCACGAAATCCTTCCACTAGAAAGGGAAAATTTGTTGCCTACTTAATTTTCCCAGTGACCCTTATTTTTCGATGGAAATATTTTCATTATTGTTTTATTAAAAAATTAAAATTGGGGTGGCGGGATGCCACCCCGCCACACTCACAACGGTCGTATTAATATATTAAATGGGTGGCATGCGGTCAAACCCCACCACTCGTCACCCCACATTACATTTAATGAACCACGACCGATTTAATACACAACCACTGTATAATGGGGCCGGCGGTACTTGAACCCACTCCGGCCGGTGGCCCCACACTCCAAACATATTATATGCCGCCAACACATACATGTTAACCATCGTTATATAAAATTTTGATTGAATTACAAACTACAATATATGTAACCATAATAACCAACTGCCACGATTTGCGCCAACGGTTACGAGACCGCCAAATCATAAAAAAATTACTGTCGGTTCACTAAGTTTAAAAATGGGTGGGGGCAAGTTAGGAACCTTGAACTGCCTCAACAATATGCTTTAATTGAACTCCCTCCAACCATGAAGCAAACCCTATGGGCTTTGTTATATCCACCGAATCAAAATTATATAAACCATGACATTTCTCTCATTCACAAAGGAGAATGGAGGAGCGCCAAGCCAAGGTCAGACGAAACCATCAATGCGTCCAAATAGGCGGAACCCTGCCAGCACATTTTTCGAGACGACATCCTTGTAGGGAATATTTTTTGATGTAGTGAGGAATCTAAAAGATTCCCTAAGGGATGATTTTTTATAGTGACGGAAACATGTCAACTTTATACTTTAAAGAACTAGAATTTTGCAAGGAACGCAATGGTGTGGTCCATTTCCCCATTTGTGAAGCAAAAATTGAAGAGTCTGACAACAAGGAATCTTTTCATAATATTGTGGAATCTAAAAGATTCCCTTAGAGGCTAATTTTTGACTAAGGTGGAATGATGTCAATTTTATAGTCATTTTTCAAATAATTTCACAGGGAGCGCAATCATTATTCGAGTCAAGTCGACCCTAGGTGTTGAGAGCATTGCAGAAGGGAAAATATTGAGGGAAGAATATACTAGCCTTACCAAGGAATTCATCATACAATAACATGTCTACACTATGTCGTATCTGAAATCCCAATTCGCCAACAACACATAGGTTTCTGACACGGCAGAGGCATAGGGAAGTGCAAAAGGTTAGGGTAATGGATTATTCTCATTGATTGGTAATTATCGCAATATCATGTAAGCTCATCATGCATCTAATCCCACCTAGATATTTTTGCAATTGGTCTAATTGTCTCTTGAGCATAACTGCGTATTTTCAATCTTCAATATTCCTGAGGTTCCAAAATTTGATGGTGTTATAAAGGGGCAAAGTTTATAATGGTTTGACATGATTTCATGTCATGAATTCAATGGTGATGTTAATTTTAGTAGCCAAGCTTTGCATTTTTCATCCATCCCTGGAAGTGGAGGTATATGATGCAGTTATGCCATGTTTTTCTTCTGATTTGCTGAGATGATGTTTTTGTTCTTGAGATCCCTAATTTCCATTATGTTGAGGGATGCTTGTATGTTATTTCATGTGAAAGTTTATTAGCTTGTCATGTTGAACAAATTCCCATTTGATGAGATTTATGATAGGAGGATGTCTCGTGGAGAGACATGCCACTCTTGTTGAGGGAATTTTCCCATATTAGTGATAGTTACTGAGAATTTCTTATGGAGAGACATACCACTCTGGTTGACGAAATTTATCCTTGTCATGAGAAAATATATACCATGTAGATCATCAACATTTGCAACATTTAATGAAGCATCCTACCCACTCTAGACACTAGGGCTTGCAGACATAAACCACAATGGGTGAACTTATGTTATCAATGTGTCTGTGTTCTTTGATTTGATGGTTGTTTTTATGTACATCTTCCTTAAAGCATGTGCATGTGGTTGTTTTATTCTCTTTCATATGCAGTTATGCTAGCATCACAAAAGTAAACGAACCTGGTTAATTCTGGTAGCTAAAGAGATCTGGATCAGTCAAGGTTGTCATTTCCTCATGTAATGAACAAGATTGACATGCCTACTGCCCTCATTGACCATATGATATGTGGTGCAATTCACACAATATGTGATATGATGGCCTTTAAACTTGAACATCCTTCATTGTGTGCAATCATATCCTCAGGCGGAGGGCTACCTGCTCTTGGAAGATATTTGGTGTGCTTTAGGTTAGTTTCATGATGGAGCTCTCCTTCCCTTAGTAATAATCCTCCTCTCCTTTCCATTCGTTTAACACTATGTCTTTCCTAGTGGATTTCATTATAATTGATTTTGGTTCTTCACTTCCCGTCTATGAGTTGCAAGGATGGCTCCATTGCAGACTTTTCATTAGGTACATTCACTCTCTATTATTCCCTCACTATTTTTTGTCTTTTCCTCGACCCCTTCCTCCTCGAATCTTGACTCTCACAACTCTTCCCCTATTTCATCTCTTTCTCTTGGTCTTTTTAATGAATTGGGACAAAGCACAATGCAAGCATGGAAGTGGAGGTAAGGGTTCTCTAAGCAACTCAAGAATCTGTTTTCAAGCCAATTACTTCATGTGCTTATAGCATAGCTAAATCTTTTATGATATCCAACCATTTAAATTATATAATAAAAAAAATAAACACATACATCTATCTTAGCTAGAAGTACTAATTACCCTCAATGTGAACAATTCCTTTAAAAAAATCATTTCAATGAAGATAGAGATTTGAAACTCTTGAAAATTAGAAGCATAAATAAAATTAATAAACAATCACATTATATATAAAAACATTAAACTTTTAATTAATTGTATTTTTCCCCTTAGACAAAATATCTCAATTTTAATTTTATTCATATGAAAAGAAATATATTATGTGTAAGGTCTTTAAAATCTGCTGACAAAAAATAAGGGAGGATAAATAAAGAGAAGCCCACATGCATTTATCACTAACCTACTTAAACCGCAGGAAAGCTGTCACAATAATATTAAAGATTTATCACTAACCTACTCAAACAACATGAAAGATGTCACAACAATATCATAGATTTATTACTAACCTACTCAAACAACATGAAAGATGTCACAATAATATCACAAATTTCTGAAAATGGAGAGCATACAATATCATTTAATGAAAGCATATAGTGTCCTTACAATAGCCATATCATTATCCCATGTAAAATTTAAGGTGAACAATAGTCTACTCATAGCAACAATAGAAACGATAGGTTCATCTTGTACTAGAAACAAAAAATCGAAAGAAAAATAATATGCGTGAAACTTCTTGGTTAATTCATGTATATGGCCATCCTTTGTTTCTAGCACTATCCAAGTACTAACATCGAGATATAAGCCAACTTTTGAGAGGGATTCTACTTCCTTTTTATTTTCTTTGAACACATGAAATAAAAAGGTGAAGTTAAAAATAGCATTAAAAAAAAAAAACTGCCTCAAAAACAGATTCACCATCGTAAATTTTTTGCCATTCGATTATCACCATAAAATCACCAAAAAGTTGAATTAATGTTTTTTTCAACAACAACCATTAATAATAATTTTATGTAAACATCTTCGTGATATTAAAGGCCCCCTATTACCCTTTCCTTGAATTTGAAATAAGATCGTGATATTATAAGTCCCCCCTCTTACCCTTTCCTTAAATTTGAAATAAGATCATTATTTAAGTATAAATTTTGTCTAGTACCACATCTTGGAGGGGAACCTTAGCTTGTTCCACTAAAGAAACCCTCACATCCATAGTTATCAATAGAAGTTGGGTCAATTTGTGTATGCATTGGTGGATTAGATTGAGACCTAAAATTTCTAAGGATAACCTTGCTCATATTGAAAGAGAGTGATGGATATCTTTTTAAATACAAATAAATTTCTTGGAAGCCCAATTCCTTGAAACATTATTATAGAAAGAGCTTTGTAGTCTTTTAAGTTAGGATTTGAGATCTAATTTTTAAGACAATCTACTATTGAATCTCCTTTTCACCCATCTTAGAGGCTTGAAAATCTCTCCATGTCAACCCTTACTTACTTTGCATATTCAGAATAGATTAATGGATGGCTAGTAGTTTCCTCATTATCCAAACACAAAAACACGCTTTTCAAGTACTTTTTTATTACCCCTTGAAGCACTTCCTAGATTAATTCCTTATTAATGATAGCCAATGATTTTTTTTTGTTTTCATGGAATAATTTATTTTCCCTACAAGTTTCAACCACCTTTATACACTTTTATGTCCCTCCTCATCACACATTGGAATGTAGAACTGAACAGTAGGATTTTTGGGACAAACTAAAGTCTCCTCTATCTATTTTATTATGACATGATTACTCTTTAGTGTAGACAAAAAATTCTTCCCATTGAGCTTATATATTTCCTTCTAGCCCTATAAACACTCATTATCCCATTCTTAGGACCAATAATAGTCATTTTAGGATAATATCAATTAGATTTCTAGATAGCTTGAAAAAACTCTAACAACCAACCCATGAATTAGCTCCTATTATCACACTCTCCCCAATCCCCACTTTCCATGCTAGCCAAATGCATATGAAAAGGAAAGAACCATTTCCTTCCATAGAATAGAAGCATTTTGGGGACATTTATTTGGTTTCCTAATCCAATCTAGTGGGGTATTAGGTTCAATATATTTTTGGATGATCACCTGACTCCATATCTCCTTAATGGAAATCAACCTCCACACACATTTGGCTTCTAATTCCTTCCTCTTAACTAAAGGGATTCCTTTACTCTATATCGGATTTGTCTACATAAATCTAAAAATAATTATCCAAAGTGAAATATATAGAGGACAAATATTCACCCATAGTTACAAGGACTTTCTGTGAGACTCAAAACCTCACCTTTGAGCATCTTAGTGATGCCTCAACAAACAATGAAGCCAAATAACAAATTTAAGTAAATAGAATTGCAAATGGTAAGGGAAATTCACAATAGAAATTCAAGAAAACAATTACTAGCATGCAAAGTTTCATTCCTAAGAAAAATAAATCAATGAAGTGCAATCTTGACCATGAACTAGTCTACACACCATCAATAGTCGCAAACAACAAATCCAACTAAGAATAAAAAATTTGTTGCAACCAATAAGCACAAGGAAATAACTGTAATCAATGGCCATTAAACTAATTCTCTCATATAAATTAAGAAAATTGTACTGGTAGAAATAATCTTATCATAGAATGAAGCAAATTGCCATAATTTCAATAATAACACCCAAGGTACCTTCACATAGCCTTTTTCAACACCATGCAAAAATTCAAACAAAAGTCTATATCTCCCTTTTGCCCAATCCCACAACTAAATAAACAAGAAAATTTAGAATGGAGGAAATCAAGTTTCATCGCATTACACCCTAGGAATTTGACAACAAAACCCAAAAACCAAGCAATAATGGGTTGAACACGAAAGGTGTGCAAAGAGATGGAAATTGCAAAGGAAAAGCATAATATAAATACAAGAGAAAAGTTGTAGGCATGCACTTATAGGCTACTTTAATAGTGAATGAAATTGAACCAACACAAAAAATTCGCAAGCTAGTTTATAACCTCTATCATTGTAGTCAAGCTCCAACTAAATAGAAGAAACAAAAATAGAGGAATTGAAGAGGGAGAGATCCAATCTTCATGAATGATGAGACATTAAGCAACATATCTACAATGAACAAGTGCATAAGTGATGAAAGATTAATGAACATAGTTGCCACTTTCTGCCATGAGCATGTTAGGAACATAAACATGGTAGATTCAACTAAAGGGGTGTTGCTACATCAAGGTTTCCTAGCTATTAACTATATAGAAACCAACAAATGACAAAATTTCATGAAAAATTCACAATGGAATAAAACGTGGGTAGTGAGCTTGGACCATATGAAAAATTACTACCAAACCAAAAAGTCAAATAAAAAGTGTTCAGTGGACAAGATGACAAGAAATTAGGAATGGAAATAGCATGCACTTTCAAATATAAAATTTGTAAGTATCCACTCATAGGCCACCTCAACAATGGAAATAATACACCCACACACAATAGAAAAAATGATCTGAAACCATGGTGGTAACCAAGGTAACCCCACAAGTGGAAACTCTATTGGTATGGTCACTAACCTCCCATTTCTCCCCTATATGGTTGGATTGAGCCTTCCTAATTTCAACTAGCTCATCAATGATCCTCTTCTCCATCACCCCAGTTGGCCTATTATGCCTACCAAGATTCCTTATGACATCCCCAAGTTTGAAGGTAATTCTGGAGAAGATACCACAAATCATGTTCGCTCTTTTCACATGTGGTGTTCATCTAATTCCATCATTAAAGACTCCATTCATCTTCATCTTTTCTAGTGCACCCTTACTAGAGTTGCTGCCAAGAGGTATGTGGACCAACCACATGCCTCCCATTCCACCTTCGTGACTCTAGCTAAATCTTTTTTGTCATACTTCCAGTTACCCCTCTGATATGACATTGGTACTTAACTCTTAACCACTTTCCGTCAAACTTTTGCCACCCACCTATATGACCATGTTCAAGAATCGCATAGAAGTAGGAGCATCTATAGGGCTCCTGAATTTGAAGACCGTGTCTATATGGATTAGTTCATGAGATTTCTTTTGGACCACAATGGTAAAGATGTTGCCTCCCACTTCCCCTAATATGAGGAATAAGCATTCCAAATAGCTTTGAAATATAACATGATCTATGCATAATCAGGATATGTTTATACTATCCCTACCGATCTTCCTTGGCCTAGTGTTGCTAACGCACCGAGGGCATCTCATGCCGCTAACAATATCGTTGGATCTATCTCACACCCTCCACCTCCATCATATGCTCAACCTCATATGAGTTATGGTTAACCCTTGGGGGGGACTAGTTCCACTTACACATATCCCCCTCCTGCCCCTTCCCATGGAAACACTTACCAAGGTTCAACCATGCCATACACATATCCCCATCCACATCAATCAATGGCAGGCTATTTCTCAGTTCACTTGGTTATCCCAATGTTTCCGTTAATTATTTCTATCCTTATGCACAACATAGTACTCTAGCCCCTCCGACACCAGTGCCCCAACCTCCCATGCCTCCTACACCTCTGCCACAACAACAACCACCTCCTCAAGGTCAAGTGTATGCTTATTAGAGTGAAACCAATCCCCCCAAACCCAAGTGAAAGAATAAGGGGAAGGGTATCTGGAACCAACCATCTTAAGGTAACCAAGGCAACTAGGGTCCTCCACCTTATGCCCCTAAGGGTGACCAGCCTATTCCCACAACCCAGTAGCAAGGAAACCAACCCAAGAAAAGTAAGGCTCTTCATACAAATAAACCTTGTGTCTATTGCAAAGTATTTGGACATTATAATCACAAGTGTTCAATGTTACCTCAGATGCGCCAAGCTTGGGAAGCTCAAGCACCTGCTTCTAGAGGACCTCAACCCATTACTCCACCTCCTCCCCCCTGCTTCATCACAACTGGCTGTGCTTACGAATCGTTTTCCCCATTAGGAAAATGTAACTTCTCAACCCATTTAGGATAATGCATCTCCTCCACTTCAAAATCTGGCTAGAACAATTACCAGATCCTCATGATGAATTCCGACAAAGTCAACACCAGACAAGTCAACCTTCAGACTCAGTCATGGCAATATGACAAAACCCCTTTCAATTTAACGATTGATCCCTAGCCCAAAGTTTCCACTTAGCCTCTATCATCATGAAATGACACCTTACATATCCTTCTACCTAAAGTGGAGGACCCCTATAAGATCTCCAAAGGTCCATTATGTCAAAATGTTGCTTCTTCTAAAGTCTCTCATACCTATAACATAATAGGTGACTTGGCACAGTCTCCTGCTGCCATGTCAATGTTGGAAGTCCTCCAACTATGCCTATCCCAATGGAAAGCTCTACTATCTACTTTAGGAATTATGGATCCCTCTGACGATTGTCTGCTTGTCTTTGACGTTGACAAAACAGAACGTACCCCCATTCCTTCCTCAGTTTCCTTTAAAATACCACTCTCCATAAATAACATCACGGTCCAATAGTGTATCATTGATGAAGAAACCTCCACTTGTGTGATGGATGTTAGTGTTTGGAAGAAACTTGGTTCCCCTCACTTGTCCACATCCACTATCACTCTTCATGCTTGGGATGGTAATCCCTTTCAGCGCCTCAATTTGTATCGCAACTATCCCATTAATGTTGCTGGAAAGGTTGTCTTAGTTGATATTGAATTCATTGGCAGCCCATTATATTATAACATTTCGTTAGGTCATAGTTACATCTATTCCATGTTAGCTGTCAAATCCTATGTCTTTCGCAAGATGTGCTTTCCTCACAATGGAAAGATTGTCATTAGTGATCAATTGACTTACTATGACCCTCAGTCTCAAACACCTCCTGAGACGACTATCTTATCAATGAATGGAAATAAGACTACCACTTCCCTCACTGATATGTCTTGTGGAGTCTATAAATATTCCACACTGCTTAGGGTTTATTATGGCCCGCTCCCTATCCCTTATGAGCATAGCTCATCCAGTGTTTGCATGCTTTAGGCATCATAGGTTGCCCACAAGTAGTTTGGTACGTCTTCATAGTAGCCAGCTACTCAGTAACCTCCTACTCCTAACTTAACCCAACCTTGAGGGACAATTCCTCCAGGCCAATTTCCTTCTACTGGTATCTCTGGACACTTTTTAGCCCAGAATTTTTCCCCCGGGTCTTAACCATCTATGAGAAGTTCACCTAGGTCATTACCCTTATGGCCAGATACCTTTGTTAGTCCCACCACTTGGAATATTTTCTACCCCTTTTATGGATACCTTGAGTCTACCTAACATTACCTTAGGGATCCCAATATGGTTCATTGACCCTCCCGCAAACACTCCTCTTAATCAACTCAAACCTTACACACATTTGACACCAGTTCAACTTGTTGTTCCTACCCCTTCCTTTGATTCAATTTCACAAAAAACTCAATAGAAAACCACTCCTATTGCAAAAGAATCTCGTGAGGGGAACAAAGTCAATAAGAAAAGATCAAAAGACAAGGTACCCTAAACAACCTTAGTTCCTCGTAAACCACCAAAGCCTTCTCCTCCATCTGCTTTGCGTGATATTGTTGGGCATGCCACAAATAACTGTCCTAAGCTCCATCATGTCAAGAATGTAGTGTCTAATACCTTTCCTAACTTTAACATTCCTGAGGTCTATGTCACCTTACTCGAGTCAGCTAAGAAGAAAAGATCCTTGTGCATGAATCACCCTTGTGCTTTGTGTGATAATTATGGCTATTATGCTCATCATTGTCCTCATCTCGAAGATTTTCGTGATGCACTTCAATTTCTTCGCAATTTAGATGTCACTCGTAGTGATTCCACTTCCCCTCTACCTATGGGTTCTGGTCCCACTGTTATGCTGGAACAGATGGTTTCCCAACCCACCATTATTATTCCCCCTCTTGATGTCGAGATGATAGATAGGTCTGACGCTATTCTCTACCTGTAATCATCCATGGGATCAATCTATTGGGACTCTCTTGACGTTTCCTATTATCATTCAGTCAAACTTTCTTCAGTGAACACTTCGGTCTCAACATCGGTAGATTGTACATCTACTAGTCATCCGTCTCCCCTTTTTTATTATGGGCATGTGAACCTTGTCTCTCATGAAGATGCCTTAGGTGGCTCCTCTTACTCGCCTATGCCCAAGCTCATGATGTCTTGGTGAATGGGAAGTTTGCACCATTATGTCTTGTTCCTTACATCATTCATAAGTGTTTGGGAAGGGGGCATGCCTTTTAGCGGGTGCAGAAGGAGATATCCTTCCTAACCCTCGCAATGCACTTTACCTGAAGAAATTTTACCCATATCATTTCCCATCAAAATTCATGTCCTTTTTTCTTTCTGCATTTAGGTAGCTTGCATTCCCCATCATCTCATTCGTTGTCTTCTTACATCTTTCATATCGATTGATCCTTCACACCACATATCGGTTATGCTGATGTTGCGAGTCACTTCTCTAGGAATCTAGTCCTAGTAGCTTGGGCCATTTTCACCCATTTGCATTCATTAGCTCACTCCAATGGCATCTACATTGGACTTGCCACCAATAACGAAGCCGAATATGATGCAGTAATAGGTTTCTTAGCCGATGCCCTTAATCATGGCATCCTCCACCTTCATGTTTGTCTTGATTCCTTGCTACTTTTCATGCAATTAAACAATGTTTATCATGTTTGTAATCATGTCCTATTTAGAAAATATCTACGCAGTAAGCGTTTGGCATGTGAATTTGAATCCATTACATTCAGTCATGTTCCTAGAGCACAAAATAACTATGTAGATACCATTCCAAATAACATTCTATATTGACATTTATCACATGCATATACAAGAAGACATTCATAACATAACCAAATGGCGAACCACAATCGCCACAAAAGATGCATAACCATATTATGTATCATAATATCTAATATATAATGTTTGGAGTCCACTATTTTGAATACATCCGACATGCCCTTAGCAAGTAACATACCAAAAATAGGGGCCCACATGTCCCTATGCCTAATCACTATCATCTGGAGGATCTCATGCCAATAATATTTTATTATATTTTTTGGAGAGGGAAAATGTATTCAAAATGGTCAAATATATTTATTTAGAAAATGGTTGAAGTAATTAATAAATAAAATGATTTATTAATAACTTTGAGAGGATTAAGCAAAATGTGAATTTGAAATAATTATTAAATAATGGTTTAACGTCTATTCCAAAAAAAAGAATAACGAATAATGTATAAATAGTCATTTATTTAATTATTCCAAGGTGATTTAGTAAATGTGTTAATAAATAATTATCAAATCATTATGTAATAATTATTTTTAGAGAAAATAAAATAAATAATGATTTATTCAATTCATGGTTTATTTTTGTAATAAAAAATAATTTAATAAAATCAATTTACTAAATTAAATCTTATGGTAAAAGTGATTAGACTATGGTAAAATTAATCCTACATGGTATATTTCGATCCACCTAGTTAGAAATGGCTAGGCGATCATTTTGTAGGTGATAACAAATAATGCCCACCAGAATTACCTACTGACCCTCGCTCCAGAAGTAGGGGGTTAGGCTAAGGCCTTTAGATGTTTCCCAAAATACTAGCACTATCACTGAGAACCCACATCATTTTAAAATTCATTAATATTTCGATCCACCTAGTTATAAATTGCTAGGCAATCATTTTGTAGGTGATAACAAATAATGCCCACCAGAATTACCTACTAACCTTCGCTCCATAAGTAGGGGGTTAGGCTAAGGCCTTTAGATGTTTCCCAAAATACTAGCACTATCACTCAGAATCCGCATGATTTTAAAATTCATTACCTCTTTCATGTCTCCAACTCAGATGTAAATACATTCACCGGGTAGTCATGCCACCCCGCAATAAATTACAAACTAAATTTACTTGAAATTGAAATTTAATTAGTTGACCAAACCAAATCCAAATTTATATGAAATCTTCACTTGAATATTTTTTTTTAATTATTTAAAAAAACCCTTCATGTGATACAAACACTAAACTTTTATAGGTAATGTACGCTTTTATATTATAGGTAATGTATTATATGTAATTTGAAGAACTGAGAACACAAGTTAGAACCAACAGAGATCCATTTTAATTCCGGATCAATATGCAAAACTTGAGAAAATGTTTGTACCTTGAGAGAATTGATTCCTCTTTACTCTCCCTTGGTAGATCTAGAATTAATATGGACCTATGGTAGTTTTGAACAACACACTAATAAAATGTTTGAATTATAAGAAATTTTTAATTTTCACTTGTTTTTTATAATATATAGAATTATTTTGGCTATTAATATTTTTTTAAATGTTACCTGTCTCTATCTTTACCTAAACACATACATTGAATTAAATTTGTTATTAATACTTTTTAAAATGTTACATGTCAAATCCATTTTAAATATGGAAGGAATTATTTGATTTATAATTAGCATTAAACATTTTTTTCTTTTCTTCCTAATATATTTTAAATATTATATATGAATTCCACTTTAACAATGGAATAAATTATACATCACTGAAAGTGAAAATATAAAAAAATATTTAATTATAATTATTTTATTTCTCTTTATATAAAATTCATATAAAATTATGTTATTGGTAAGTAAAGGTAAAATATTTGTTTGTCATTAATATAATTCTGTTTTAAATGTTATATGCCAACTAAACATATAATAAATTACACATCATGCATAATCAATAATACATGCCATTTGTCAAACTCTATATTAAATAATGGAGTAATTACATATTTCCTAGAACTAAAAAGTAAATTAATTTATTTTTACTTTCAAAAAAATAATTTGATTTTACTCTCAATATTAAATAATGGAATAATTACATATTTTTCTAGAACTAAAAAGTAAATTAATTTATTTTTACTTTTAAAAATAATTTGATTTTACTTTTAATTACTTTTGATGAGTTTAATGTAAAATTAAGATAATATTTGAAATATTTTATTTACAACTTACATAATATTTTATTTTGTTATCAATTTTTTTTCATTTTATTAATATAAATATTACTTTACTATATTTAAATATAATATTACTTCACAACATTTTCTTGACTATAAAACCATTAATTTCAAATTGTATTGCACACTTAAAAAGACTTTTAACTGACTCTTAAATTTAAATTGATATAAATTTATTTAAATTTAAATTTATGAAATATTATTTTCTTTATAGTAAAGCAATTAATTTCAAATTGTATTGCACTCTTAGAAAGACTTTTAACTAACTCTTAAATTTAAATTTATGAAATATTAAAAAAATCATATTTTAAAAAATGTAAATTTTTTTTATTGTAATATAAAAATTGAAAATATTTAAACGTGAAAAGAACTATACACCTTTCTCACACTGAGTTATAAAATGTGCCTAACTCTAACAATCAATCATATAGAATAGCATACCTAATCATGTTTACTTTATATCTATCATAAATATAAAATGCTTTACATGAAATAAATATATATATATATATATATATATAAATTATGAAACACGTGTTATGTCATGTCAAAAAGTTACCCAATCATTCTCTTTCAGACTTTCAACCATTTTATTTGATTTTCGTCTAAAACATTGAATATCACAACTTTATTTAATTCATATCCAACTATTTTAATTCTGTGTACAATTCTTTACCTTCATGGTTACATCAAGTCATGCGTAGACACCGGACATCCAACTTCATCTTTCAGAGCACTACGCTTTCACAAAAACCAAGTGTGAAAAACTCATAAAACGTTTATGTTCACATGCGCATCTGTGTACCTCCATTGCCATGACCCTTACGTGCTTTGTGGTTTGCCAAAATAAATACTTGCAGTAACCATGCCAACCTGTCAGAGCTCACTTATACTACGGCTATGTAGGAAATGCATGTTATATCTCTAGACTCTAATAATAAATTGCTGAAGGCCAACAGAAACAACGCAGTTTTTTACATCCAAATTGATTCATTGATTCATGCAGTCTATAAAAGTTGAGAACCATATAGAATTTCGAGCGGCAATGCAATTTTGTAGTTATAGGAGTTGTCTCAAGTAACAATAATGACAAGAAAACTATGGATTGTTGTCTGGAAACGGTTTGGGGTTATTAGGGTTTCTGGAGTTATTTCCGAGTGGCAATGCAATTTTCTAGTTAGAGTAGTTGTTGTGTGAAGTGACAACAATGATAAGCACTGATCAAATTTGAAGGGCACATATTCAGGTCGCACTTCTATAATGAAAAGCATAAAAAAGAAGAGCAATTCAATTGACAACAGTAAATTATTTTCAAATTTCTTTTTATTTTTTCACAGGAAAATAGTGGAACAACAACCCCATGGATGTTGTATATAAGGGAGGTCTGATATGAGCCACAGGAAAATGGTGGAACAACAACCCCATGGATGTTGTATATAAGGAGGTCTGATATGAGCCACAACTAATATATCGAATGCATTTACCATTAATGGATAAAAAGGAGACCTATATTCCTGCTCCAGTTTAGATAAGGATTAATTTTGTAGGAAATTTTTGTGACCAAAACGTTCAAGCCAATATACAAGTAGCTCAATTAAATTTAAGTTTATTGCAGGAACGAAGAAATTTAGTAAAATTCTAAACAGGTTTAGGATTCAACAAACGAATGTACAAATGTGTATATGTTTTTGGTATCTCCTTTTTTAATATGAAAACATACCAAGAATTGGGAATCCGCAAACAAATCAAATCCAGTATGTTAGGAAGCTTGTTGAATGCGCTCCTCTCCAAGCATAAATCGTGCTTAAACCTTGCTTGAAAGTCATTTGCTGAATGATGAATCTATGCTCCTCTCCAACTTAAATCGTCATCAAACCTTGCTTTAGGCAACCTTCAAGCACAACCCAATGAAATTACAGACCTAATACATGGCCCATATTGACATCTAGTCGCTCTCAATTGAAACTACCAAATGTAATGGTATCAAGGGGTAGTTGTGACATAATAATTAATAAGAACTTCTATCATATGCACAATTAAAAAAAACAACTCGAAAAGAAACTGTTGTTTTTGAAATGGGAACAACTGCCAAATGTAATGGTATCAAAAGGTAATTGTGACATAATAATTAACTAGCATTTGCATCAGATGTTGCAAAGGAAACGCCGTAAGGCATAAATTGAAGAACACAAATACAACACAAGATTACTTTGATAAATAATAAAAATATATTGACCACTCAAATCAATGCCCCATTAACTGGAACCACTTAGTAGACATATCTATCAACATTAGGATTATACACAATGATCAAGAAATTTCCCATATACAAACAACACCTTCCACAACAACCTTTTGTCACGTCCACATTTTAAAAAATGCCTTGGAACATGATTGGAATCTCCCATATTGTCTTTTTCATTATGCAGATAAATCTTCCCTATTGTTATTTTCATCATGAATATTGTTAGTTCATTGTTGCAAAGTGTTAGTGTGTTAAAATATACAAACAGCACGTTCCACAACAACCTTTTGTCACATCCACATTTTAAAAAATGCCTTGGAACGTGATTGGAATCTCCCATATTGCCTTTTTCATTACGCAGAAAATCCTTCGATCAAGTCTTGTGTAATGTGCAAGACTAATCTTTGTGGGGAAGTCACCGTTGTACACTATGATCCTTTAGAGCCTTTCAAGGTTTTAGACTCTCTTTCAAAATGTTGGTATTTATATCGGGGCCTACCTTCTAAAGAGTGGTTGTTACCGACGGAGTCACAGATGAGGCTTTATTTAATGAGCAAGGAATATTTTCCCTCGTACTCCAACTTTAGAGTACAAGACACTAAAAAAATTATGCAACTGAAAGTGATCCATCTTCAAGATATTTTTCCTGTCAGTTACGAACAAAATGTTTAAAACCTCAGTTCTGCGAAGAACTCTGTTAAGCTGGAATGTAAGAGTTTTCCTTGTATTTGACAAGAGCTTGAGAAAAACTTCGCAGAGGAAATCGTTCAATAGGAGGGCTTCCTTTTCCCTTTTTCAGTTATATCTGTGATCATGAGTTTCCATTAACCCACAAGTTTCTTCGGATCAAGGTCTGATCCATGAGTATTGAAAACTGTTTTCAGCACAAATTCACCTTAACATAAGCAGGTTTCAGTCTTTTAACATACATCCCATAAGTCCTGACTAATGAGACAACCGACTAGGCTAAACTGCTGAAACCTATGTGATTCCATTCTAACTAACTTGAATGCATGCTGAGACGAATTGATTCAAGGTAAAATACTTGCAAAAACAATAGTTCCCAGAAGAAAAGGTTTCAAACATGTTGAAGAAAATAAATATGAAGAGATCGAAAAAACATAACTAATTCATATTGAAACGCCTGTCTGCTTAAAGTATTGCTTGCAAAGAAAAACCGAAGATGATTCGTCCTTTTAACTAAAAAGGAAAAATTCCTCCATTTGCTCATACAATGCAAATGTACCTATACTGTTTGTTGAGAAATTGTTGCCATCCAAGCTCTAAATGCCTTTAAAGAAGATAATCTTGGGGAGCAAATAAACAATAGCAGGGATATATGCCTTCAAGATTAAAATTGATGAACAGGAAGATTGCACCGAGAGTCTTATTCTTTCTGGTGAAACACATCAGAGTGAATCTATTCCATTCACTCAAGTCGACTGGAGGAGGCCATGCCCTTGGTTCGATTCTCACAACAGAGGAATCCACTTTAGGGCATGGCGTAAAATGCCTCTTGCTCACATCCATAAGGAGCTTGGTATTGGCCAGAAGATCCACATTGACAGCCAGGCGATTGAAAAGGGAATCACCAGGCTTTGCCACGAGGCGGTGGCCAAATTCCTTCTGAAGCATGAGGGTGGCACTTCGAAACTTGGGCATGGTGGAAAAAAGCTTGAAGATGAGCGGAGATGATATCTGGTAAGGTATATTGGCTACACATATGTCAAAAGTTGGCAAGTCTGTTCGTAGTATGTCCCCTCGCACCAACTGTCCATAACAGAAAAGAAAAAGGAGATAGTCATATTAGAGAAGAGCAACTTTGATTTATCGTAATCCCAAAAATTAATAAGGTATCACCAAAGACAGCAATCACAAGGAACAAAAAAGGAATTGCAAGAGACAATTACGAAGACATCACAAGGGAACCTGCAAAGCACATAGCTTAGGCTAACCTTGCAGTAAACAGAATCTCTTTCCAGTGCATTTTCCTTGTAAATCTGGCAGAAATTTTGCCAGAATCTTGGAATTACAGGTTTGAATTGCATAAATTTAATACTGAGGTGCCCAATTGGACATAAGGGGGTAGGGAATCCATCTGCAACATCAAATTTGCAAAAAGAAGAAGTGTTTTATTGCCAAAATTGGCATTTTTCATTGCCAGACAGAAAGTGCAGTACGTTACAAGATTATGGCTTCCCAAAGCACACAGGTACTTTTAAGCATCATTAGATTGGAGAAAGGTAGTAACTGAAGAAAAGAAGGTTGCTATCACATAAGCATGAGGACTTCACCCCATAGCCAGTTTTCATCGCATAGGCATGAGAAATTCACCCTAAACCCAGTTTTCAGATTGGCAAAGATTTGAAAAAGTTTTAATGTATGTGGTATTTCACAAATAAACCTTCTTCAGTATTGTTGTCAATGTAGGATTTTTTTTTGGTTGATGTTTCCAGTTTACAAATGTAGCAAGCGCACCCTTCTCCATTATGGGATTATCACGATGAACTGAAGTCAGGTCATGCAGAAAGCATGCCCATTTCCATTATGTGAATATCACAACGAACTATAGCAGGCTGACAACAGATATTCGAAAACATATGTCTCAGTGATTGTGGCAGAAGACCTACACCTTTCCCCATCCACATGGAGCCGGAGCCTGAGCCGCTGCTTACACAGGTGCATAGAAGCAACAGCTCATGAAGAGAAAACATGTCTCTGAGGATTTGAAACTTGGGGTGGGCATGAAGAGTCACAATCCATGTGGAATTGACATATTGTTAATGAGGTAAATAAGGTGAATGAATGTAAAAACAAGATGCAAAGGAAATTGGAACTCACCTCCAATCTCTGAGCCATTTCGGTCCCCTTTATGCGTTTGTGAACTACTTCGATCATCCGGGGATCGATCTCGACTGCAATGACTCTGTGGGCGGCCTGCAGCAACTCTAGGGTTAGATTTCCAGTACCCGGGCCGATTTCCAGGACAGTATCGCTTTCTCTCATGTCCGCTTTCTCAACGATGGATTTGAGAACACCGGGATTTGTGAGAATGTGGGATTTGTGAGAATGTGCTGCCTGCTCAGTACAGCCTTGGGATCAATCAACTCCACCCACAGACAGTACAAGAAAAGCCCGCCAACAGGGTTAGTGGGACGCATGTAGCACTAGAGAGTCCGGTTCAGCTGCCCTGATGAAACTATTCGATCTGCCAAATGAAACGCCCAAACTGTTTGGGCAACCCTTTTGAATCAACGATCAACGGCTGAAATTGTTGCAATCGTCTAACATATAATCGTGTGGCTTACACGATGATAGGTAAGCAGAGAGGGGAGTTGATTTCAGAGGGAAACGCCTTACGGCGTAATAAGAACTTGCATCATATGCACAATTAGAAAAAACAACTCAAAAGGAAACTGTTGTTTTTCAAATGGGAGTTTCTAAAATGGGACTTAAGTTTTAACATGAAAAGAAATTTACAAATTCAACATTCCTAAAATTCTAATTTTTTCATTCCTAAAATTCTAATTTCAGGAAAAATGAAATTTAAAAAAAAATTGACAATTTGACAGCACTTCTTAAAAAATTTTAAGATATTATTCCAATTTTTTTTTTAAAATGACAAAAATCAATTTTTAATTTTTTTTTAACTGGTAAAATTTTCTTCTTACTTCTCTGACTTGCCAGAGACCCTTTGAAGGGCTCTGACGTGTTCAATTTTGATCCCTGATGACAAGATCAAGATTTCACAAAAAGAGCATCCACTCCAAGTGAAAAGAACTTCACAAATCCTGTGAGGACACATTTAAATTGGGTGTCCGATACTCCTCCGGAAGAATTGCAATGGAAATTCAACGACTGTATTTTTGCATATTCAACTTTCAAACATTGTACCAAACCCTATCGCTTTACTTCAAAGGCAGACTATTTGTGCTGCTATTAATGATATAGAAAATAGTTTGGTTCTTACACTGAAAATAGTGTGTACGGTTCGAACTCGTTGTAAATTATTAATAGTAGTCAATCTAAAAATAACCATGAAAATGGGTAAAATAATTACTTGACAATTCATGATCCTCCAAAATTGTTGTCTGGAAACGGTTTGGGGTTATTAGGGTTTCTTCAGTTCTTTGCCTTCTTTAAAAGGAAAAATATAGATCAAAGGGGTTGCAGATAACACATCGCAATACTAGCTACAAGTGGCTGTCAGCAAACGAAGTCAGAGTAATCAAAAGGACTCTGTACACAAGTACTTTATAATCCTTGCAGCCACAGTTAGGGCTTAGGACCAGTGGAAGTAAATATTGCTATTTTGAAATTTGATTACTAAAGTTTATGATGATGATGATGATGATGATGGTAAACGTCCGCTGAGACCAAATAATGATCTATCGGACCTAAAAAGACAAATTATTTATTTTGATTTAAGATTTTATTCCTATGCTCAAAAAGCTTGGAGAGAAGCCTCCCGAGTTCACTATAATTTTGGCATTGTAAAAGGCTAGGAAGGTCAGTATTGTAACAAAGGTTGTGAAATTGAGATCTAATGTGGTTGTATGCAGGGCACTCTAAGAGGAAGTGGTTTTCATCCTCGATGCTCCTATTCTCACAAATATGGCAGATCCTTTCTATCCATGGCGTTTTAGGAACTGCCCAACGGCCAGTTTCACTATGGAGCTCATGAGAATTCATTCTAATCTTTGCTATATTAATTTTCTTCTTTGAGCTAGTTAAAATAGAGAGATACTTTTGATCTTCAAGGGTGGGGTTGATGACCCTCTTATAATAACTTAATTTTCTTTTAGACGCTAAATCTTTCTCACACCACAATTTTTCTTTGAACTTAGAAGTAACAATATCTTTAATGTTATTTATGTTTTGCAAAGCATCATTCTCATTGATCTCCCAATAGTTTAACCAGGCCTTTGTGTCCTTATGCCATCCTCGGTTAAGCCTTAGGTGGTTTTGGCTGGAATTTAAAGCTAGCTTAGGAAGTCTATGATTGTCTATGTTATTGAGCTTGTGCTTGTACACCAGAAACCTAAGCATAGCTAGGCTCTCAATAGGATAAAGACCTGCTTCTATAAGGAGAATAGGATAGGGTGTATTACTTTTAATTTTCAGGTTATAAATTATAAAACACTTCTGGATTTGCTCAATCTTTCTCCATGATTCTCTGGAGATGCTGCAGCCCCAAACTTCACAGCCATATAAGATAACAGGAATGACTAAAGTTTCAAAGAGGAACTTCTTTTTATCCCACATTACGAGGTTTGCAGTTTTACAATTATTTTCGAGACCAAAATAAGCTTTCCATCCCCCATTGATCCTTTTCTCAATGTTATGGTTCCAGTTGAGCTTGTGATGGATATCAATTCCTAGGTACTTGTAAGAATACACTTCCTCCAATTTATTATTGTCATACATAAAATTAGCGCAAGTTTCCTTCTTGGATTTGATAATCATAACTTTTGTTTTGTCAGTGTTAACAGTCATACCCATGGTAGAGCAGAAATCCTTAAGAAGCTTGAGTTTCTTATCAAGATCAGAAGGGCACCTTGCCAAAAGAACAATATCGTCAGCGTAGAGAAGAAGGATAACGACTATCCCAGCTAAGATTGTGCCACCACATCCTGCTTCTTCTAAATAACCTTCAAGCTTATCGATGTAAATGCCAAATAGGGTAGGGGAGAGGGGGCAACCTTGTTTAACTCCGATGTTACACTTAATATCTTTTGACCACCCCTCATTGTTCTTTAGCTTGGCAATTACATTCTCGTATAGCCTTATAGCAGCAGCTCTCAACTCAAGAGGAACCTTTAGCTCTTCTAACCTATTCCAAAGGTTGTATCTAGGAACCGTATCGAAAGCCTTTCTAAAGTCTACAAAGCAGCAGAATAAATTGGATTTATCATTACGACATTCCTCCGCAATGATCCTAAGCATAACAAGGTGGTCTGTTGTTGAGTGATGCCTTCTGAAACCTGCTTGGCCTTTAGCCCGCTTACCTTCACTTTCAAGCCATATGCTTAACTTTTTTTCCAGAATACTACCGTACAACTTGGCTAAGAGAGGGCTGATCATAATTGTCCGATAATTAGAGGGGTTATTTGTATCTCCACTTTTAAAAATAGGGATAATGAGGCTCTCAGTCCAAGGCTTAGGGAACCCTTGCTTAACAGCTTGGTTGAAAATCTTGTGGATGTGGGGGATGAGGACAGGGCCTCCAATTTTTAAGATTTCTGCCTGGTAACCTTCAATGTCCTTAGCTTTCCCATTCGCGAGGCGATTAACCCCAAACTTAATGTCTTCTAAAGAGAAGACTTCTTTCGTTGTGAGCAGGGTTTCCAAATTATCCATGACATTAGGAGATTCATAAAGCTTTTTAAGATAAGAATTCCAATCGTGAAGAGCAATTTTATTATTATCCTTAGTCTTCCTAGTCAGAATCTGCCTCCAAAATTTCTTAGGAGCGACCTTAGAGAGGTGTAAGAGATTCTCCTGTCTTTGACGAATGTACTGCCTCTTTTTCCTTTTAATTAGGGCTTTGTATATTCTTGTCCATTTTAAGAGAATCATCAACAGCTTCCTTAATTGCTCTCCTCGCATTTTTACAATCTTTGTCATACCAAGGATTGGTTTTGTTATTTCTTTTATTATTTGAGACTTCAATTGAGAACTTTTTAATAGAATATGAGAGGGTTGTAGTAAAGTTATGATATAGGTCTTCTATGTTGTCTATACTAGATAAAGGAGGCAAATTAGTTTTTAATTCATTTAGAAAGAGGTCCTTTTTATTTTTATCAAATATTAAGTTCTTTTGGTTGTAAGTATTATTTTCTATGGGAACTCTATGCATGACAAAATTGAGGGTTATAAGTAAAGGCCTATGATCGGAGTCAGGCTCGTGGTCGTTTAAGATGTCAAAGTTTATTATTTCGTTGTATAATGGAAGATCAGAAATAACGTATTCTACCACGCTGCTACCAAGTCCATGGATGCAGGTCATCTTGCTAGAATTGGGCCACTTTTTTAGACCGTTGCAAATTATGAGATCCTGAGCACTACAGAGCTTGATTAGCTCTGACCCAAACAAATTTTCCCCGAGGTCTTCAGAGCTCCTTTTGTATCTACTAGCCAGGGTAGGGTCTTCGTCTAACCAAAGAGGATTAGGGTTGGAACGATTGCTTAAAATAATAGCTTGGTTGTTTGAAGTTCGAGCATTGAAGTCACCTATTAAAAGGATATTACCCTCATTCCTTAGGCTAGAAATATCGTTCTCTAAACTATTGTAAGGGTTAGTTTTATCTAGATTCTTCTTCTTATAGAAGTTAGAATTAAAGGGGGGGAAATAACATATTGCTATGTAGGACTTTTTATTATTAATGTCTCTGATCTCTATCCAACTAAATTGGTTGTGAGGGTCGTTTTTATAAATCCTAACATAGGGGGAGATGTTCTTCTTAATGTAACAAGCTATTCCCCCAATGCCTCTACGAGAGGATCGCTTGTTCCACGTAGACCATAGCATAAAGCCATCTATGTTAGGGACCTTAGATTCTTCGTGCTCCCAAGTTTCAACAAGCAAAATAATATCAACATCATTTGAGATCCAACTTAGCTTGGGGCCTTTGTTCCATGGGAAGCCCCGACAGTTCCAAGAAAGGATCCGGAGCATGTTTAATTGCTATTGATTACTATCTTTTTGGTTTTTGTCTCGAATAAAGGCTTTTCTATTTCTGATTATTGCCCATTTTCCTTCCTTTCTAGCTTCTTTTACCTTTTGAACCTCCTTTCTTAATTCTGCTTGATCTTCTGGAATGAGATCTTCATTTATGAATATTCCCGTTCCTTTCAGACTTGAGGTTTTACTAAGTATGTTGTGCTTATGGTCAGTAGAGCTCACCTTTATGCGGATTAATCTTCCTTTATTCTCGGTTAATTTCCCCAACCTTGTTGCTTCTGTGAGACCCACTGTTTCAATTTGTAATCTATTATGTAATTCTGTCTGGACTAAGGCTAAAGTATCCTCATCTTCTTCCTCTTTTAAACCGAAGATTATAAGGTTTAAGGTCCTTTTGTTACGTTCGTGGTCTAATTCTATTAATTTTTTCATTTCGTCTTTAATTGGTTTAATATCTAACTTATCTACCGCACTATTTAGGGTGAGGTGGCTGTTAACTTTTTCTTCTAATTCTTTAATCATGTCTTTCATTTTAAGACCCTCTAAGGTATCAGCGTCTCCTTGCTGGGATGGTTGGTTAGTATCTTGGTTTTGTTTTTCTATAACATGCAATCTAGTCTCCATTGCCTCCATTTTATTCTCCAGTAGTTCTATTTTATTTTCTATTTGTTTTTGGATAGTGTTTTCAAGAGATGCAAATTTATTTTCCAGCACGGCTTCTAACTCTTTTTGTAACTTGGCTTCTCTTTCTTCTCTACGTTTCTCTAAAGACTCTATATACTCATAGAGGCCTTGTAGAGTAACTGTGCTAGGTCTGCCCTTGGTAATCTTTGGTAACTGTGGTGAAATATTCATACTTGACATTATATGAGCAAATATGTATTAGAAAAGAAAGAGAGAGGTAAGGAATGTGTGCACCTGGAACTAGCAAACCTGACTGCAGATCGTCAGTGTCCACCGTAGCCCGCAGACCAAAGATATCTGAGTTCAGAACCAGAGCGAGGAGTGCGGAAGGTATATCGGAGATATATATAATGTTTGACTGTGAGCCTCAGAATCGGAGCCTCAAATCAACAGTTCTAATATGCTAGAATAATGCCTCGGAACAGAGCCTTGCATTCAAATATGAGAGCACCGAAGAGATATATGCCTCAGAACCGAAGCCTCAAATCCTTTGCGTTCAAATATGAAAATATGCAAGGATTAGAATATCCAGAACCGGAGCAAGGATTAGAATGATAGAATGCGAGTTTAAATGCGAGTTAAAAATGCTGGATGGATTCAAAAGCTGGATATATATGCGAGTTCAAAGTGCTGGATATATATGCGAGTTCAAAGTACTAGATATATATGCGAGTTCATATATAATCTGCCATAGAATGCGAATTCAGAATGCCCAGAACCGAGTTCAGAATGTCCAGAATGCGAGTTCATGTGTCCATTAAGATGCGAGACTTCCGCATTCGGTGATCACTGTTTATATGCCAAGATCATGCGAGACTTTATATCCGCGAGACTTTATATATAGCCGCTTTTTATATAACTCGAGACTCTTTATATAACCGAGTCTTTATATAACTGTTTATATAACCGGAGACTGTTTATATGCCAAGACCATGCGAGACTTCCGCATTCGGTGATCACTGGATATATATGCCAAGACCATGCGAGACTCTTTGTATAACCGAGTCTTTATATAACCAAGTCTTTATATAACCGGAGACTGTTTATATGCCAAGACCATGCGAGACTTCCGCATTCGGTGATCACTGGATATACTCCACTTCTAAATTTGAACTTGTAAAATTCTACTTAAAAATACATATTTTTTTAACAATTAAAACCATACATATTTTAACATACATAAAATTATAATTATAATTAAATTCGCTCAAACAATTCTCATCCATCTCTTCAGCACCAGCTGCTGTAATGGTTAAGAAAAGTTCGCCGCCATAAGAAGAGACAGTCTATGAAAACGCTTCCATTCATTCATCCATTAAAATCTGTCGAGAGCGGCATTCCAGGCTGCAGAATGCTTTGTCACCTCTGCAGTAATCAGCGAACAGAGAATCAGACTAACTGTTGAAGCATGGGTTCTCAGAAATCTCCAACCCAAATTTTACATATGGGCACATAAAAAATCCGAGGGGCTATTGAAACCACACTTTAACTAAGTGAGTGCTCTCACTCTCAAGATTCTAGATTAATTGAATAGGCTTTTTGGATGTGCAAAAATGAAAGAGAATCATGGGCGTGAAACTATAATCAAATTTCCATGTTATTCTCCAAATCTTAATTTAATTTCTAACAGAAAAATCATGGTATAATTGAATTAAGAGGTTCATTCTGCCTGCCCAATATAATGTGTAATCAAATTTCCATGTCATTTTCCAAATTTTAAATTAATCTCTAACTGAAAAGCCATGGTATCCAATATAATGCGTAAGAGTGTCTATCCATCATCAATATTCAAATTTTGTTCATATAGATTAAAATAAAAATTTTATTCATAAAATAATTTGAACTTAAAAAATTAAATTAAATTAGTATTTCAGATGAATCTAAAGAAATTAGATCCCTCTATATTCAAGTTAAATAAATATTTCAAATTTTGTTCATATAGATTAAAATAAAAATTTTATTCATAAAATAATTTGAACTTAAAAAAATAAATTAAATTAGTATTTCAGATGAATCTAAAGAAATTAGATCCCTCTATATTCAAGTTAAATAAATATTTCGGATGAATCTGCTAACATACCTGTACATATAGATGTCATTCCCATGGCTCAACTTCAGTTTGCAGAGATAGCAAGCGCTGAGAAAATGGCCAACGGGAAACACTGCAACATTTGAATCGTTCGCCGGCAGCGATGCAACATCCCGTATTTGGCGTTGATGTTGTTCTCCAACAGGGTTTTGTACAGTTTCACGTTCCATACCGGAATGGGTATATATGTGTTTTGTGCTCGATTTTGCACCGTGGAATGTAACACAAGTATAGCTCTCTGAATGCTCCATTCCACTCTGATAGTTGGGTTTTGCAAATACAAACGGAGAAACAGTCAGTATTGTCTCATTTTGCTTTCTGTGAGAACTCAACTAGGGATCTAACCTGTTTTTCTCATGCCAGTGAGTGATCCAATTCTATAATTTTGTTAAACCTTCAACCACAGCTACAAACTCTTTCCCCACTGCTAATTACAGCAGGAACCCATCATTTCCGGATCAGTCCCTCACATGAATCCCTCGTAGAAAGGAAGATGAATGAATTGCTGCTCCTCTGTGCAAGGGTACACTCGCCCACTCACATATCACAACAATCTTGCTGAATCTTGAGCTGTGCCCAAATGTACTCAAAGACGTGTGAACAATACACATATGCCGAAGTATATATCTGCAATTCCAACTTGCCACTTTAATACCAACCCAGGACCAGCAGAATGAAGAAAAGTTGATATGTACGCCCATATTTTTAGTATTTAGCTTGAAAAGCAGACTTCTGTGCATATAACCCATGGTTTTTACATAACTCCTTTTAAAAGTTTCATGCCACATATGCAGTTAGAATTAGCATGGATATCTAAAATAACAATAAAATATTTACTGCCTGATTTTTGTTCAAGTGAAAAATCGAACACATGAAACAAACCATGGGTTTTATTTAACCTCTTTAATTAAAGCCCATAGAATTTGAAATTATGGATTTTACGTAACCCCTTTGGTGAATGTACTTATTACATGCCTTTTCTAATGACCTAAAGACAACACAATAAAAATGTGGGTATAAACGTTTATATTGAAGTTGAAAATCACATTCATGAAATAAGAATACTGTTTTAATGAATGTTTATTTTATATTTTTTTATTGATTAAAGAGGCTTATTCTACCATTCAATAAAAGGGCATGTGTAAATATGTCATCTCAAAAAAATAATAAAAATAATTTTACCTCATTTTAGCCCAACAAAAAAACAAAAATTAAATAGCTATATAAACAAACAATCAAAAATCCATTAACACAATAATTAACTCATTTGTTGATATTTCACTTTCATTCTACTTGGTTCTTTGATATTTCACAATTGCCATATTTTTACCCTATTCCCATAAGCCTTAACCTCTGTTTTATCTCTATTTATACTTAGCATTTCATAATCAAGATTTATTAAGTGCTTTATTAATTATTTTACATAGATTTCATATATTTTAGTATCTCTTGTAACTTATGTTTAACTTTCCTAAAAATAATTGAAGATCTAAGTGTTAATCATTATTTAGTGTGATAACTGCAGGCAGATTCCTGCACTGCCAACGCGTTGCTCCGTGATCTCCATGATATTCCACACGGGCGTTTTGATCCACGACTCCTAGTTCAGTTGCGGACTATCTAAGGATGAACATTGGCGACATATAATCTAGGATGCTTGTCAAAAATATGGTCTATGACCAACAAAGTTCATGCCTTATTATAACCACCAACCGGTTTTGCAATGTTGTTTGTTAGTCCGTTCGGCCGAAAGGCTTGAATAGGAAATCACTGTAATTAACAGAATATGGCTAAGGCTGAGAGACTGTATATAATGTAGATTGTAGGTAGAGCCAAGCTAGCAATCTCTGAGTTGTAGTTTTGTTTATTTTGTAATTTTATATCACCCTCGGTTTTGGGCTGGACTCGCACTATCATGTATATTTGTTGATCAAGTTAATACAAGGAACGCACCATGTTTTCTTCATGCTATGTCTAGCGACCTCTGTGTTGTAGTTTTGTTTATTTTGTAATTTTATATCACCCTTGGTTTTGGGCTGGACTCGCACTATCATGTATATTTGTTGATCAAGTTAATACAAGGAACGCGCCATGTTTTCTTCATGCTATGTTTAATGTCTATTTCATGCGTGATTGAGTGTTGAATCGTTTTGTTTCCTAAACGGGAAACGAGCTAGTTGGCTAGGGCCTAACCAACCCAACTCATTTACCCTTGTGCTTTTTCCATTTAAAAACTCTGTGTGAACTTTTATTCATTTGTAGTTGTGTGGCCTTGATTGCTCTTATGTTTATTTTAGAGTTTTGAGATTAATTCATTTTATAGCTTAGCATGAACGGATCCGTAGTTTGGAAGTTTAATTAAGTTTATTTCTTTCTTGCAATTTCCCTCATGCAATTCTTTTCTTGCAATTTTTGCCTTAGTTTTCTTCCTCTCGGGTCGCACAGGAAGATTCTTCCTCTACCAGTGCATGTAGTTTCATGCACTCTGGTTTTACTTTACAACAAGTGTTACGTTCCTTTCCCTGCTTATAATTCCATTTATTCCTACAAGCAAACGTATTGTCAATTTAAGTAATCATTATCAATGTTAAGAATTACACTTTTCAAAGATCTTTACATGAATTAAGAAAGAACGTTATTACAAACACCATACTTTATACTTATAGTTTATGACTTAAGAAAAAGGAAAAGAAATGTTATAAGTGAATTGCTGAAAGTTAGTTGATGCATGCAAATTACTTTGATTGCTGCTTGATTATTTCGAATTGTTTCTTCTTTATGAAGTTTACTTTCATTGCAAAGTTGAGTTAATTAAAGCATTCTTTTTCACATGTAATTTATCTCAAAATCTAGCTTGCAATTGCAATTATTTTCAACACGTCTTTTAATTCTTTCGAAAGTAAATTGGAAACTTTGGTGAAGGAAGCTCTGTCTCAATGCAAGAGCTGGTCTCTTGTCACAGGAACAGAGTGCTCTAAGCTTTGAGGCTTAGAGCACCTCCATAGAGACATAAGTCTTCAGTAAAGAAGGTAAAATATACTTTTTCATGCAAAAGCTGGTCTCTTGTCACAAGAACAAAGTGCTCTAAGCTTTGAGGCTTAGAGCACCTCCATAGAGACATAAGTCTTCAGTAAAGAAGGTAAAATATACTTTTTCACATAAGTATTGTACCTGCACTAGGGCAAGCAGATTGCAATAGTACAAGAACAGGTTACTTGGCATAGAAGGAAAATCAATTGGGAAATAGATATTTGCAAGGGCCCACTTGCTAAACTGTTAGCCATCTATACTGAAGATAAACATAGTATTTCATTTCAGCATTTAAGATTGCTTCCAGTTGTGTGAAATTTCCTTTACTTGATCTTCTCGCAAATTATTCTTTTACATTCCAACATTGGAATTGCTTTGGTGTTGATTGTCTTTAAGATTGTTTTCTGTCTAATTCTGCAACATTTCATTTAAGAAGTAGGATTAGGAATATGAAAATTTCATACCACTTCTGGCATTGTTTGTGCTTTGTCTCTAAGTTTACGAAACCCCTGAGTTGACAATTAAGTGTTGAGGAGTTTTCTTAAGTGCAATTCTTGCACCCAACATTTTGGCGTCGTTGCTGGGTAGTCAATTTGAGCCTCTAAGTGAGAGGTAATAGTACCACCCAAGAAGAGACACACATGAACCAGAAGGACCTGTCTAGAATCCAACAAAATAGTCCACAACGAACGCGAAAATCATTACAACCAAAAAACAAGGGAAGGTCCATCTAACATCCAGCAGAATAGCTCATGACGGATGTGATAATCGTTATAACCAATAGGTAAAGAAAGATATGTCTAGTATCCCGTGGGATAGTCCACAAGGATGGGACAACAATAACAAATATTACAACACATTCTCAACAAGATAAGCACTAAAATAACTAAAATATTTCAACTATCTTAGTACATATGAAGGCAGACATGAAATACAAACGTCCACAGAATAGTCTTGAAAATATTCATAAGTTATGCATGAAGAATGTGCTGGCCTTAAAATGATTCTGTTATTAAGAAAAAGTTCCAAGACACGTATTTACATTGTACATCACCAGCCCCAGTAGTGGGACATTGGAGCCACTCCTTGCTCCTCAAAGAACTAGCTGGTCTCTCTAATGACCTGCGGGAGGAGCCAAGGTGAAAAATTTCATTGCTCATACAGTGAAGGGGTATATATAACCAAGAGTTGATGGTTACCCCTTGTGAATCTTTGACTACCCTCATGACTGTTCAAATTCCTATGAATTTTCCACTTACATGACTCTTCCTATTCATGTGTGTCCATTTGACTTCCACTTTACAATACATTTTATTTACAATATACATGGGCCACAATAGTGATGTGACATATGACAACTCATGACAATACTTGACATGACAATGCTGACATGGAATCGATTGATGATGTGGCAATGTCAAGCTGCTATTACTGTTGAGTGATAGATGTGTTCTTGGATATGCTTTCTCTTCTCCTCTGGATAGCTTGATGATGTGGGGTCGTCAATGATATTTGGCCTTGGAAGGTGGTTACACACTTGTGTTCCTTTTTCTTGCTCTTGGTAGGTCCACTCATATGTTCAACTACAAGTGAGTCTTTAGGCATGTTTTCCTCCTTTTTCTTCTTCTTCATCATCTTGCCATGACTTGATAGGGTACATATTCCTGCAATTCACTCATGACGGGACAACATCAATATGAAAACTCCCTGTCCTAAGATGATGCATTATTATCCATGAACTAAGCCCATGACAAGTGACAGGCTGAGAAAAAGTGCCATGTAATTGTGCATTGTGCAGTTCTAGGTGACAATGAGAGAGATTGATCACTAAGACTACGCAGATCACAACTCAAGCTTGACTGATGAACTTTTCAGCATAGTCCCCACTAGGAGAGAAATTGTGCAATGGTAGCTGGGAGTCAGGATTGCGCAGTTCAAGCCAGTAGTAGGTGATGCGAGATGAGACCCTGAGAGGTCAGTTTTGTGTAATTTTCATAAGTAAGGGGGAATGGGCAGCAGAGAGGCCTGGAGGAAAAATATGCGCATTTCTATAGGTTAGTGAGCTTTAGTTGAGGGAACGACATTAGAGAAAAAATATGCATAGATATGGAGGCCAAGGGAGGTTGGGCTCTTTGCGCATTGTGGGGTTCCAGAAATCAAGGGAAACGTTCAAGGAATGAAAGTGTGAAGTGCACATTTCAAGTCAGACTGGGGGAACAACTGCGCAATTATGGGGGTCAAGGAAGGTTGCTGGGATTTGAAATTGTGCAGTAAAACTACCCTAGAGGAAAGTGAATGGTCACTCCATAGTTCCAGGTAGCAAGGTCACATCAATGTGGGCTGAGACTGTGTGATGCACAGTTCAGTCGAGGCCCGTTGAAGTTGAGTTGCCCAGTTGGGAAGGTTTTCTGAAAATTGCTAAGTTCGGGAGGAAGATATATTTGTGATGAACTTCAACTTCTGACCACACACTTAGCATACTTCGACAAAACAACAACATAGACCACCAGAGCATCAGATAAAAAATTACCCTCTGTGTGACTGTCTCATGACAAGAAGCGACAAGTGCCACACTTGAGATAGGTTTTAGGATGACCATGACGACACTTGTGGGACAATGCTTAAGAATTTGTGTATGACTGCAAAAAGTGTTTACATGACTAGGAAAACTCATATACACAAAGACCAACCTTTGAAACCACAAAAAAGTAACATTACATATCAGTCAAACATGCCAAAAGACGATAGTTAGCCCAACATGCAAAAGGGAATGAAACACTTAGTGAAAACACGTGGAATGAATTTCAGTGTTTGCGACCATACATGTCATTGAACACATAATGATATGGAAACTATAAGTTTTCCTTCATACTATTCTAAGAGGTGTATTTCAACTTCATGAAAGATGTGCTTTGTTTTTCATACCTACCCTCCAAAGGGTTTTGAATCAGATGGAGTCATCACGTCGTCCCGATATTCTATCATACCTTAGGGTTCCTTGATATTCTTATCTAATGATTATCTTTTCTCCTCAACTCCTTGAGTGTCATCTAATATTTCCTCCTTCTTCATCTCCTTATTTATCATCTTTCCATAATGTAAGAGATTACCTTCATCTGCAACTCACTCATGACGAGATGACATTAGTCTGAAGGCCCTAGCATAATATAGACCACTTGGATTCATGAATTGGGTCGCGACTAAGTGATAGGTCAGAGGAGAAGTCCTAGTGACTGCACGATTGTGCAATTCAAGTAGCCAAGGGTCAATCATGATCAATGAGATTATGCAGTGCACAACTCAGGCCAAATTGCGGGAAATTTCTGCACAGTGCCCACTCAAGGACAAAATTTTGCATTTCAAGCAAGTAGTGACTACTACGGGGTGTGGCTACAGGAGGAAAACCTGTGAAATTTCAGGAGGCAAGGGGGATTGGGCAGCTGAGAGGCTTGAGGGACAGATCTGCACAGTTTCTGTAGATAGTGAGTTCTAGCTGAGGGAAGGACACTGGAGGAAGAATCTGTGTAGTTTTCGATGGTAAGGGAGGCTGAGATTTATGCACACTACACAATTCCAGTAGCAAAGAAAAAAATCTTGAGGTTTACAAATGTGAAGTGCATAGTTTAGGAAGGCTAGATGAGGCTAGGTTGTAAGGAATCCTTCAGAATTTGGCTAAGTGTGGAATCAGTGGAACCAATGTGAATAGTGATAGAACATGACTATGATCTCACACTTGGACACTTAGTGATACAATATATATCATATAAAACATATGAAAACATACTTAGCTTAATGTGTTATGAAACCAGCTCATAAAGAGATAGAAAAGATAGATCAACGCCTTACAATTGAGCCTCTTCGAGGGGGCAACCTCCTTTACATTACATAAATGAAAAATTCTTGGATGATTCAAATGAAAAAACCCCCTTTCTATATATAGGAGTCTAAGGAGTCACAATATAGCCCAGCCGACCTAACAATAATAATATAAAGCCACACAAATAACAATAGAGGGATTCTATGGGGCACAGTAATAACAATACGGGGACAACAGGGGCACAACAATATTAATAAGGGATACAACTACAATAGTAATGGGGTAATCACTAGTATTATAGGGACCTAACATGCCCCTCTCCTTAAAAAAAGTGTTGTCCTCAACACTTGAGTAGTTATGGATGCTTCTATATAAAATTCTCATCCTCCCATGTGGAATCTTCAGTGGATAAATTCTTCCACTTGATGAGATACTCCGAAATTGATAGATTTTGTAGCTATCGAGTTATTGTTTCTGTGACTGCTTCCAGTTCCAATATAATTTTTCCTTCCTCGTCAAGTTCTGGCAATATTGTTTGAATTGGGAGTTTGTCGCCTATAACCTTCTTTAAACATGAAACATGGAAAACTGAGTGCACTCGGGAAGCTGCAGGAATCTCCAATTTGTATGCCATAGTACCAATCTTTTGCAACACCTTATATGGACCATAATACTTTGGTGATAATTTATTATCCTTCTTAGCTTGCTTGAGGGACATTTGTTTATATGGTTGTAGCCGTAGGAATACCCAATCACCTACATCAAAACTTCTTTCGTTGCGATGTTGATCTGCCTGTTGTTTCATTCTATTCTATGCCAACACGAGGTTATCCTTTAAGAGTTGGAGGACTTGTTGTTGATGTTCGATGTGATGTTCCACTGCTTGAACCTTAGAATTTTCTCTTAAATATGATGTGATGGATGGTGGCTGATATCCCTAAAGTGCCATAAATGGGGTCATTTTTGTTGTTGTATGGAAGGAAGTGTTATGTGACCATTCAGCCAGAGGCAACCATTTGACCCATTGTTTCTATTTATCAGATACAAAGCAATGAAGATATCCTTCCAAACATTTGTTTACTATCTCAGTTTGCCCATCAGATTGAGGATGATAAGATGAGCTATGAGCTAACTTAGTACCAAGACAAGAGAATAATTTTGTCCAAAAATTTCCGGTGAAAAAGGGATCTCTATCACTTACAATAATCTTTGGGTTTCCATGTAGCTTTTGAATTGTTTCCATAAATGTAGTAGAAATTGTACTGGCTTTAAATGGATGTGATAATTCACAAAAGTGTACATAATTGGTAAGTCTGTCAACTACCACCATGATGACACTCTTTCCCTCAGACTTGGGTAACCTGTGATAAAATCCATTGAAACTTCCTCCCAACGTTGGCTTGGAATGGATAAAGGTTGTAATAGACCCGGGGTCTTAATTGTTTCAACTTTATTTTGTTGGCAAACCAAACATTCCGCCACAAACTTTTGAATATCCGATTTAAGGCCATCCCAAAAAAAATCCTTCTTAACCCTGTGGTAAGTTTTTAAAAATCCTGAGTGCCCTCCTAAGGGAGAAGTGTGCAATTCCATAAGAATCTTTTGTTTGAGTTGGGAATTCTTACAAAGGTATAAGCGATCTTTGTACCATAACGAATCATTTTGCCAACTAAATGTATCAAATGTACTAGATTCGTGTTGTAACTTTCAAATAAGTGCCCACACTTCTTCATCATTCTTCCATTCCTCCCTTGCTTCGTTTATCCAATCTAGTTGGATAATAGAAATGGTGCACAACAATGCTTCTACATCCTCATCCTTTCTTGAGAGTGCATTTGCCACCACATTTTGCTTCCCTTTTTTGTAGATGATTTCAAAGTCATAACCCAACATCTTTGTGACCCACTTTTGTTGCTCTTTAGAGGATAATCTTTGTTCTAAAAAGTATTTAAGGCTATCATTGATCCGTTTTTACCTTGAAGTGTCTTCCCATTAGGTAGGGTCGCCATTTCTTAAGTGCATGCAGTATTGCCAACATTTCCTTCTCATAAATAGCTTTGTGTAAAAACTTTCCCTTGATTGGACGACTTTCAAAAGCAATGGGTCTTTCATCTTGCATTAAAACAACACCAATTCCATTTCCTAAAGCATCACATTCCACAATAAAGGTTTTTGTGAAGTCCGATGTAGCTAAGACCAGTGCTTGGCACATTGCCTCTTTAAGATGTTCGAAGGCCTTTGTTGCTTCTAGAGTCCATGAAAATGCATCTTTCTTCAATAATGTTGTTAGAGGTGCTGCTATTCTCTCATAATTCTTAACAAACTTGCAATAATACCTTGTCAACCCGAGAAATCCTTGCTGGTGCTTTATGGATGTGGGGATTTTCCATTCCTTAATGGCTTTAATTTTGCTAGGGTCTACCTTAACTCCTTCATGAGATACAATATGACCGAGATATTCCACCTCTTGTACTCCAAAGAAACATTTGGATCTTTCTGCATATAATTGTTTCTCCTCCAATAGTTGTAGCACCCTATCAACATGTTCAACATGATCCTTCCAAGACTTGTTGTAGATTAGTATATCATCAAAAAATACTAACACAAATTTTCTAAGGAAGGGTTTGAAAATGGAATTCATCAAACCTTGAAATGTAGAAGGTGCATTGGTAAGGCCAAAAGGCATGACCAAAAATTCATAATGATCCTCATGAGTTCTAAATGTTGTTTTCGGAATGTCTTCAATCTTCATTCTGATTTGATGATATCTTGAGTGAATATCCAACTTAGTGAAGTAAATTGATCCATGCAATTCATCCGGTAACTCATCAATGACCGGAATGGGAAACTTATCTTTAAAGTGAGCTTGTTGAGCTGCCTATAATTCGAACACATGCGCCATGATCCATCCTTCTTGTGCACCAATACTACTAGAGTAGAGAAAGAACTTTGACTACGTTGAATTATACTAGCCTCTAGCATTTCTGCAACCATACGTTCAATTTCACTCTTTTGGGCATAGGGATATCTGTACAGCCTGATGTTTGGAGGAACACTTCCTGGAATCAGATGAATAGCATGATCATGATCACGAATAGGTGGGAGATCTTTGGGAGTCTTCCGATGTGGAAACATCTAGCGAACATAATTGTGCAATTACACCTCTTTGTTCCTTTTTTAGAAGCTTTGTTATACCGTCAGAGCTGATTATCTTTCCCGCTTTCCCTACAATACCCCTTAATTCAAATTCCTTTCCTTCTGCAAAAAATTTCATGAAAAGTTCTTGAAAATTAAAAGCTATTGTACCGAAGGATTATAGCCATTGGACTCCTAGTACAAAATCAGCAACTCCGATTGGAATGGAAAGCATTGGGCTAGTCATTACATATTCTCCCATGGATAGCTTGATATTATGGCACTTTCCAGAGAAATTTATTGTTCCTCCACTTGCAACCATCACTTGACACTCTGGTGCTGGATATAGGAAGCAATTCAATTCTCTTGCTATCTTACAATGAATAAAATTGTGTGTACTTCTTGAATCAATCAACACTATTACCTTTTTCTTCTTAATTTATCCTTCTATCTTGATGGTTTGAGGAGTGGTAATTCCAGCCAATGCATTACAAGATATGGTCGGATTCATTTCTTCGTTATCTAGGCTTTGTTCCTGGAGTATATCCTCTTCTTTTGACCTTTCTTGCTCCTTTTCTTCTTCCTCTTCACAATCTATGTAGAATAATTTCTTCTCAGCACACTTATGACCTTTAGTGTATTTGCTATCACAACTGTAACAAAGCCCTTTTTCTCTTTCTTCTTCCAATTTTTGTGGTGTCAACCTTATAGGTTGTGGAAGATTAGGGGCAACAACACTTCCATCTTTATAGTTGTGAGTGGTATGCTTCCTGGTTGCCATAATTTTGCTTTCCATTTTTCTTGCTAACCTGAATGCCTTCTCTAATGAATCAGGTTCCCAAAGGTGAACATCATGTTGGATATTATCCTTTAAAGTCCCTATGAACACATCAAACCTATGCTCCTTTCGAATATTTTTTACCCTTATGTTCAATTTTTGTAACTCCTCAATGTGCTCCATTATTGAAACCTTTTGTTTGAGACTTGTCAATTGGCTAAAAAATGTGCTGCTTTTTGTATCTTCATAATGTGCTGTCAATTCTTCCGTAAAAATTTCCCAAGTGATAATTTGTTTACGAGAGCAAAGTCATTGATACCATATAAACTGATTTGGTTCCAAATATAAAGTTGCAATACGTACCTTTTGCGTGTTTTTCACATTATTGAGATCGAAAAATTGCTCCATCTATAATATCCATGTTGCGGGATCCTTGCCATCAAACTTCCTCATATCGATTTTTGGAATATGGTGGGTCTTCAGTCCAAAATTAGAGTCTATGAAATCATGATTAACATTTCTTTTGTTCTCATCATGAGTTTCCTTTACTACCCCTTCACCATTAGTAAGCATTTCTTGTAGAAACTTTGTCAAATCTGTCTTCAAATCTTCCATGCCTGTCTTCAAATCATCCTTAGCTTCCACGTCATTCATCTTAGCTTCTATGCCTTTCTTTAAACAATCCATCTTAACTTCTATGCCTTTCTTTAAACCATCCATCTTAGCTTCTACATATTTCTTTAAACCATCCATTTTAGATTCTGTTACTTTTTGCACAAGTGACACTTGTTGCGCTTGGTCTCGTAATTTTGATATATCATGTTGCATTTCTTCCTCTTCTTCATGAGTCATGCTAGAGCTTTCAGGTTGCTTACTAGGTGTTTGCATTTTCTTTCCTCGGGGCGTTAGTTACATATAATAATGCTTTACTATGCCCTTTGAACTCCTTCAAACTAATTTTTCAAACCAAGCTTATGCAAAAATTAAAAAAAAAACCTACACAGCTTTTTTCACTTTGTAGGAGCTGGATATTGAAGCTGATGTATCTCTATAATTTTGGATCATCTAGTTTTGAAATTGTGACTTGCAGTAGCCCTCTGTGTCCTCTTTCCAATGCCACCAATCTAGTCCAAATTGGATTTCCAGGGAAGAGTTATGCCAAATCTCCCATAGTGACCTGATTATAGACTAGTTCAGTAGAGAAAAATTGTACGACATGACACGAGTCACTGTTTTGACCTTTGGCTCTGAAAAATATATACAAGAAACTACAATCCGTCCTCTTTTTGTACCTTCTTCCGAAATTTCAATCCGATGCTCAGAGAGAAAGTTATGACGATTTTCCCCAAGTCACCTATTTGGAATGTAATTCAAGAGTCTGCAAAAGACCAACTTCCTCAGATCATATCTCCGCAAATATAGCGTGAAAAGCTCTGAAATTCGGACCCGAGGTTCAGTGTGATTTCCTATCAAATGGGTTTTTTTTTAGCTTCTTAAACGTCACAGAAAAAAGTTATAGCAAAAATGCCATGATGACCTATTTGGAGTAGCGAAACCCTAGAATCCAAAGCTCTGATACCAAATGTTATGAAACCAGCTCACAAAAAGATAGAAAAGATAGATCAACGCCTTAGAATTCAACCTCTTCGAGGGGGAAACCTCCTTTACATTATATAAATGAACAATTCTTGGATGATTCAAATGAAAAAGCCTCCTTTCTATATATAGGGGTCTAAGGAGTCGCAATATAACCCAGCTGACCTAACAATAATAATATAAAGCCACAAAAATAACAATAGAGGGATTCTATGGGGCACAGTAATAACAATATGGGGACAATAGGGGCACAACAATATTAATAAGGGATACAACTACAATAGTAATGGGGTAATCACTAGTATTATAGGGACCTAACATAATGCAACAACCTTTCTGGAAACTTACAACAAGTGTGGCTCTGACGATAGACTTTGTGAGGATAATGACGACACTTGTTTAATAGTGCGTGAAACTTTGGAAATGAGTGTGAAACATGTTTATATGATGAGAACAACTCATTTTCACAAATATTTCCCCTTGAAGGAAACCAAAACTCCCCTTTGCATGACAAGCGATAATTGCCATTCCTGAAGATGACACTTGCTATATAAAGATAAAAGTGTATCTGAATCTTAAGATATAATAAGGGAGCTTGAAATCATAAAATGTCTAATAAGTGACTAAAGAATGACCTATCACAAGATCCACAGTAGGCTCCAAAATTTGAGTGTATGCCAAAATTTGGAGGGCGTTGCAGCTACTATAACATGTTGTATGGATTACTTACTATAACATGTTGTATGGATTACTTGACATACTCCTTCTCTCCCTTTTCCTCTAAATTCATTATTGGTTTTCAGAATTCTTCATGACATTCTTCCTTTAAGATCAATCTACCTTCTCCCAACAAGATACCACATGATGCCCTTTCTTCCCATAGCATGAGCATACCTTTGAGTACCAACAAATGACATCTTGATGACACGTCTTCTTGTAGTAATGAGAAATAAGGGATGAATTTTTTGATATATGTCTCTTGATATTATTCTTCATGTTCCAACTAATCATCTTGCCACTTCTTCTAAGTGTTGGTAGAAATTAAGTCTTTGCACTCTCCTCATCATTGCCCTTTTAGAATTGGTCGTGAAAAGAATGGACTAAAAGTGTGTTTTCAACTTCATTTTTTGTTTCTCTTTATTCTAATGAGCATGCCAATTTTTCCATATCCTCTTCCTTCACTAATGTGGCCTTATTTTTCTTGGCCTTTTCCTTTCCTCCATTGTAAACCGGGTATTCAATATTATCCCTTAGTTCAACTACAATGGGGCATAGGTACATAACCCTTTTCCATTGTATGCCATTTACCTTAGTTTCTCGGAACCAATGCCTTTTGCATTCTTTTAAAATTCACCAAAAGTTTCTTGAGAAGTTTCTATAGGTGTTCTTATTAGAGTTGCCTCAATAATGGATCCAGATTGCATCGTAGCAATGAAAGGATCTTGTAGTGTCTCCTTAAAGATTGCTTGTAGCCTTACCAATGCTTCTTCCTTCTTTACCAACTCTAGCTATAATTGACTCATCATCAATCTTGTCGTCGTATAAGCTATCCATTTAGATGACCTTCTCTTACAATTGAAAAAAGTTAAACTTTTTGGTTGTCCAAATATTCCATAACCATAACGATGGACTATTTATGTTCATCAAGTCACCTATTTATCAGCAAAAATAGTTTGGAAAAGTTCTCAGGGTTATTCTCTTTTACTATCCTCTTGTCATACATATAGATCTTCTCCTTCAACACCTATTCTTGCCTTGTAGAGGAGTATTAATGGCATGTAGGTCTTCCTACCTTTTTTTGTTTTCTTTACCCATATTGACATTGCTTTGTCTTCAAATTTCTAATACTTGTGTTAAAATATAGGATTCAACTACTTTTATACCATATGATCCATAAAAAATGGACTTATATCCCACTTATAATTATCCTAGGCTTAACCTTTATAATTATCAAGAAATGATTATATTTTTTGCATTATTCTTTTATCATTTTCTCTTATTGTAGTAATGTTTTTAACAAATATTTTTTTTTGTAAGTTAAAGATTATATTACCTAAAAATATCATAGGCACGCATATATCCAACAAGATTCATCATCAAACATGTCAATGGGTAGGTGGTCTCAACCTGCCCAGTGGGAAATCAAATATTTTTGACCACCTACCAATAGAGTAATTGGCCCAAAATTAAAAATGTATCAATAGTTCTAGCATTCCTCAAGTGTCTACAATAAAATAAAATAAAATAAAAACTTAAAACTTAATAAGAAAATTCAATCTCAAGAATCTAAAGAAGTAACAGGAGTTGGTTCTCTTGCACTAGAAATTGGAGGGACATGTGGTGGAGGTTCACACTAAAAATGGAGCTCAATGTGTGCCAACCTCACGTCAATCCTCTTTAAACATACCTACTAGTTAAGTTGGACTTTTATGACATACGCCAAGCTAGCAAAAACATTATGATTTTTTGCATGCTTTTTCTTCAGTACCCTTCCCAACAAGGTCTTCGTCTTCTAGTATAAGGCCACAATTGAGAAATAATGTTTATTTCTTCCTTAGGTGGTCCTCAAGGTAGGAATCCATGGAGATATGTCCTCCATGATTTCAAAATTTGATAGAGCCCGTCTTTCTCTAAAAACAAGTGTCTCCAACTGGTGAATTTCACTATGAGTATCGGGAGGAACAAATGCATGGGAAGTATAAAAAAGGGCCTATGCCTTCTATTGACTTTGATTGCGACCCTAGGGATCTCATCCTCCCCCTCACACCTACTATGCATGCATTGTTGATGCATGTTTTGCTAGTAAAAATAACACATGGTATTTTAACTCAATGGATACAGTCCCAACCCAAAAAACTACAAACCCCACCTCAGCAAAAGCATATGTTCTTGAGGAGCAAATAACAAGTGAATGATAGAGCCATGACACAGGAAAGTGATCACGGAGTTTCACTAAAGAGTTCGCACCTAGAAGGTTGCACCAAGCATAGTTGGTTAATAATAACTACCGAGGTGTGCTTCCATAAGTAAACCCTTAACCACTCGACACCCAAACAACCCATAGTCCCAAGCGAGGAAGAAGTTTATCAAAGTAATAGTTATGAGGCTGTGCAAATTGACTGTAAACAAAAAAGTGCCTCCACAAAGGGATAATAATAATAATTAAACCAAGGACGCCTCCTAGATTATGAATTAGATATATAATCAAAACACAAAGAGAACATACGAAACTACATAAACAAATCCCAATAAAATATAAAACCAAAAAAATCTTAGGAAAAAAGCCACAAAGAGGAGTATATAGATTAGAGGGTAGAAAATTTCCCCTATTCTAATGGCCAAAGGGAACTTTGCAATTAATTTTGTTGAATCCCCTCCAATGTTCACTGAGTTAAGTAAGCAAGGAGCGATGGTTATAGAGCTACAAATTTTTCAACAATTTCCTTCCCATCCCCAGTCAAATAGTTCTACCAGACATGCAATGCTTCAAAAATCCATGATAAACCAACTAACATTTCTTATAAGAGGAATTATCATCCATCTCCTTCATCTTCAAAGAGGCAAGGTTATCTTTAAACAATTCCCACCAGAATTACCTACCGACCTTCACTCTAGAAGTGGAGGGTTAGGACTGGGACTCTAGATGTTTCCCAAAATACAAGCATTATCACTGAGAACCCACATCATTTCAAAATTCATTAACTCTTTCATATCTCCTACTTGGATGTAAATGCATTCAACGGAGTAGCCACACCACCCCCCTAATAACTCGTGGCGTTGTATTAGGGTTGTGAGCTCACCCCCCAACCTATTTCCGTTATTGAAATTCACCCCATCAAAGGAAAAATCTGAATTTAAAATAAATTATAAAGTAAATTTAATTTAAATTGAAGTCTTAATTTAATAAATTTACCAAACCAAATGTAAGTTCATATGGGTTTTAATGAAAACCCAAATTTTAAAATAAATTACAAATTTAATTTAATTGAAATTGAAATTTAATTAGTTAATCAAAGCCAAATTTATAGGAAATCTTCACTGGATAAATTTCCGTTAATTTTTTATTTTTATTTTTTTATAAAAAAAACCTTTTATTTGATAAAACCCCCCTATTATAATTCAAACACCAACCTTCTACTAAGTTATAATAATTTAAACACTAAGTAAGTATTTATATTATAGGTAATGTATTTTATGTAATTTGAAGAGCTAAGAACACAAGTTAGAACCAACATAGGTCCACAAATTAAAACTAACATAGGTCCAGTTTAATTTGGATTAATAAACAAATCTCTTTTGAATGTAAAACTTGAGGAAATGTTTGCACCTTGAGAAATTTGATTCCTCTTTACCCTTGGTAGATATAGAATTAATATGAGCCTATGGTAATTTTAAACAACACAGTAATAAAATGTTTGAATTATAAGAAATTTTTTATTTTCACTTATTTTTGTATATTATATAGAATTATTTTGGCTATTAATATTTTTCTAAATGTTACATGTCTTTCTCAGAGATACATTAAATTAAATTTGTTATTATTACTTTTTAAAATATTACATGTCGACTCCATTTTAAATATGGACATAATTATTTGATGCCTTAAACTTTTCATTTTTTTATTAATATATTTTAAATATTATATATGAACTCCACTTTAAAAATGGAATAAATTACACATCAAAGAAAGTGAAAATATAAGAAAATACTTATTTTTAATTATTTTATTTCTCTTAATATAAAGTTCATTTAAAATTATGTTATTTGTAACTAATAGTAGAATATTTGTTTGTCATTAATATATTTTTGTATTAAAGGTTACATGTCAACTTAACATATACTAAATTACACATCATGCATAATCAATACTATATGTCATTTGTCAAACTCTATATTAAATATTGAAGTAATTACATATTTCTCTAGAACTAAAAAGTAAATTTTCAAAAAATAATTTGATTTAACTTTCAATTACTTTTTATCTCGTTTGATATAAAATTAAAATAATAATTAAAGTATTTTATTTATTACTTACATGATATTTTTTGTTATCATTATTTTTTATTTTATTAATGTAAGTGTTACTTTACTATATTTATTACCTCACAACATTTCCATGGTTATAAAACAAATAATTTCAAATTATATTGCACTCTTAACTTAAGAAGACTTTTAACTAATTCTTAAATTTAAATTAATATAAATTTCCATGGTTATAAAACAAATAATTTCAAATTGTATTGCACTCTTATTTAACTTAGTAGGAAGACTCTTAACTAATTCTTAAATTTAAATTAATATAAATTTCCATAGTTATAAAACAAATAAATTCAAATTGTATTGCACTCTTACTTAACTTAAAAAGACTTTTAACTAATTCTTAAATTTAAATTAATATAAATTTCTATGGTTATAAAACAAATAATTTCAAATTGGATTGCACTCTTACTTAGGAAGACTTTTAACTAATTCTTAAATTTAAATTTATTTTAATTTAGATGTATGAAATATTGAAAAAATCATATTTTTAAAATTGTAATTTTTAATTATAGTGTAAAAATTGAAAATGATTTAACATGAAACGAACTATTCACCTTTCTCACCTTTCTCACATAGTTATAAAATGTGCCTAAAATATATATAATTGACTAAGTTCTCTAACAATCAATCATATAAAATATCATACCTAATTATGTTTAGGCTATATCTATAAATATAAAGTACATAAATATATTTAACTTATAAGACACGTGTTATGTCATGTCAAAAAGTTACCCAATCTTTCTATTTCAGCCTTTCAACCATTTTATTTCATTTTCGTCTAACCCATTGAATATCACAACTTTATTTACTTCGTATACATCTATTGTTATTCAGAGTACAATTCTCTACCTTCATTGTTACACAAAGTCAAGCATAGAGACCGGACGTCCAACTTCATGTTTCAGAGCACTACGCTTTCACAAAAACCAACTGTGAAAAACTCATAAAACGTTCATGTTCCCTCCATTGCCATCACCCTTACGTGCTTTGTGGTTTGCCAAAATAAATAATTGCAGTAACTATGCCAGTATGGCAGAGCTCACTTATACAACGGTTATGTAGTAAATGCATATTTATCTCTCTAATAATAATTTGCTGAGGGCCAACAGAAACAACGCAGCTTTTTTCATCCAAATTGATTCATTGGTTCATTCACTCTATAAAAGTTGAGCGGCAATGCAATTTTGTAGTTATAGTAGTTGTTGCCTCAAGGAACAATAATGACAAGAAAAAATATAGATTGTTGTCTGGAAACGGTTTGGGGTTATTCGGGTTTCTTGAATTCTTTGCCTTCTTAAAAGTAAAAATATAGATCAAAGGAGTTGCAGATAACACATCGCAATAGCAGCTTCAAGTGTCAGTCAGCAAACGAAGTCAGTGTAATCAAAAGGACTCCATGCACAAGTAGATTATAAAGCTTCCAGCCACTGTTAGGGCTTAGGACTAGTGGAAGTAAATATTGCTATTTTGAAATTTGATTACTAAAGTTTATGCTCTACACTTCTAAATTTGAACTTGTAAAATTATACTAAAAAATACATATTTTTTAACAATTAAAACCATACAAATTCTAACATACATAACACTTACATTATAATTAAATTCGCTCAAACAGTTCTGATTCCTCTCTTCCGCAGCAGCAGCTGTACTGGTTAAAAAAGTTCGGCCCCATAAGAAGAGGCACTCTATGAAAACGCTTCCATTCATTCATCCATTAAAATCTGTTGAGAGCGGCATTCGAGGCTGCAGAATGCTTTGTCACCTCTGCAGTAATCAGCAAACAGAGAATCAGACTAATTCTTGAAGCACGGGTTCTCAGAAATCTCCAACCCAAATTTTACATCCGAGGGGCTATTGAAACCACAGTTTAACTAAGAGAGTGCTCTCACTCCCAAGATTTTAGATTAATTGAATAGGCTTTTCGGATGTGCAAAAATGAAAAAGAATCATTGGCGTGAAACTATAATCAAATTTTCATGTCATTCTCCAAACTTTAAGTTAATCTCCAACAGAAAAGCCATGGTGTGATACTGATAACAGACCTGTACATGTAGATGTCCTTGTCATGGCTCAACTTCCGTTTGCAGAGATGGCAAGCGCTGAGAAAATGGCCAACGGGAAACACTGCAACATTTGAATCGCTCCCAGGTGGCGATGCAACATCCCGTATTTGGCGTTGATGTTGTTCTCCAACAGGGCTTTGTACAGTTTCAATTTTCATACCGCAATGGGTATATATGTGTTTTGTGCTCAATTTTGGACCGTGGTATGCAACACAAGTATAGCTCTCTGAATGCTCCATTCCACTCTGAGAGGTGGGCTTTGCAAATACAAACAGAGAACCAATCAGTGTTGTCTCATTTTGCTTCCTGTGAGAACTCAATTAGGGCTCTAACCTGTATTTCTCATGCCAGTGAGTGATCCAGCTCTATAATTTTGTTGAACCTTTAACCACACCTACAAACTCTTTCCCCCCGGGTACTTACAGGAGGAACCCATCATTTCCTGATCAATGCCTCACATGAACCCCTCGTAGAAAAGCAGATGAATGAATTTCTGCTCCTCTGTGCAAGGGTACACTCGCCCACTCACATATCACAAGAACCTTGCTGAAACTTGAGGTACCCAAATGTACTCAACGAGGTGTGAGCAATACTCATATAGCCAACCATATATCTGCAATTCCAACTTGCCACTTTAATACGCCCATATTCTTAATATTTAGGTTGAAAATCAGACCTGTGTGCAGATAACCCATGGGTTTTACATAACTCGTTTTTGAAGGTTCATGCCACATGCATTTAGAATGAGCATGGATATCTCATGCATTTGGAATTAGATGGATATCTCAAATAACAATAAAATTGTTACTGCCTGATATTTATTGAATTGAAAAATCTAACGCATGAAAAAGACCATGGGTTTTATTTAACCTCTTTCATAAATCTCCATAGAATTTGAAATTATGGGTTTACGTAACCCATTTAGTGAATGTACTTTTTACATGCCTTTTCTAATGACCTGTAAAGACAACACAATAAAAATGTGGGTATAAACTTTATATTGAAGTTGAAAATATAAATTAAATACTAATGACATAGAATATAGTTTTAATGAAAGTTTGTTCTATATTCTTTTATGATTAGTACAATTAATGACATAGAATATAGTTTTAATGAAAGTTTGTTCTATATTCTTTTATGATTAGTACAATTAATATTTAATGTGGTTGGAAAACTTTATTTATATTTATTATTGATAAATAACCATTTTTATCTACCAAAATATTTATTATCAAGAAATATACGATTTGTATCTACCAAAATAATATTATTACAATTTATTATTATCATTTTTATTAATAATAATTTTTTGTTTATAATAATAATTATTTAATATTAAATGTTTAAATCATTAATTAATTTGAAATAATGTAATATAAATATGAACCCTTAGATTAATAAATTCTATGAATTAATATGATAAACCTAAGAGAATAATAAAAACACAGGGTTAACACTAAAACTCCAAGGATTATAAACCCAAGGGAATATTACTAAAAACCCTAGGGTTTATATTCCCTTGGGTTTATAATATTAATCCCTTGGGCTTATTTATTTCCTTGGGTTTACAATATCAATCCTTTGGGTATAATAATCTAAGTGTTCATATTCGTAGGGTATATTATTCATAGGTTCATAATGTTAATTTCAATATAAATCATGCTCGACCAAGGATTTATATACATTGCATTTATACTATTAGTCCCTGGCGTTTAATAATATTGGTCCCTTGGGTTTATAATACCTTGGGGTTTTAGTATTAGTACCTTGGTCCCTTACGATTCTTGTTCTTTTTCTTCCTCCTCTTCCGAATCCATGTAAATTAATTTCTTCTCAGCACACTTATGATCTTTAGTGTATTTTCTATCACAACTGTAACAAAGCCCTTTTGCTCTTTTTTCCTTCCAATTGTTGTGGTGTCAACCTTGTAGGTTGCGGAAGGCTAGGAGCAACAACACTTCCATCTTTATAGTTGTAAGTGGTAGACTTCCTTGTTACCATAATTTTTCCTTCAATTTTTCTTGTCAACCTCAATGTACTCTCCAATGAATCAAGTTCCCAAAAGCGGACCTCATGTTGGATGTTATTATTTAAAGTCCCTATGAAAACATCAATCATATGCTACTCTGAAATATCATTTACCCTTATATTCAATTTTTGGAAGTCTTCAATGTGCTCCACCATTGAACCTCTTTGTTTGAGATTTATCAATTGATTAAAGAAGGTGTATTCCCTAGAATGAAAACACCAACCTTTCATCAACTTATTGTGTCGAGAAGTGCATCCACAATAAGGAATATGTGGCATTCCTTGCAGACTCAACTTGGAGTTTACACATATATACTTTAAGTTAAAAAGACAATATTCTATAAATAGAAAAATAATGTTGTATAATTGAAAGAAAACAAATCTAAGTTCATAGGAATTCTTCACTCAAAAAAAATTCCTTTCAAAGTTTTCATATAAAAAAAACTTTATTAAAAAAAAAAATCTATTATAATGCAAACACCAACCTTTCATCAAGTTATTATGTACAGAAGTGAGAATATGTGGAATGGAGTTTGCGCATATACACTTTAAATTAAAAAGGTAATATTCATTAAATAGAAAAAACAATGTTAGGCATAATTGAAAGCAAACACACACACACACACACACATATATATATATATAATTTTAATTAAAATTATTAGAGGGTAGCTCATATTGGTGGTTGCCTTGTTATGAAGTGTTATTGATTCAAGGGCATAAATCCTAAGAAACTTATTTTTTACTACACCCCAAGGGGATCATGAAATTTCCAAAGAGCATTTTATTTTCTGTCAAATATAATTTGTATAAATTTGATCCATAGATCAATATGAAAACATCTTTTTGAATGTAACACTTGAGGAAATATTCCAATGTAATTTGATCCATAATTTTAATTCTGGATCAATATGCAATCCTTTTTTGGAATGAAAAATGCAAAACTTGAGGAAAGATTTGCACTTTGAGAGATTTGATTCCTCTTTTCTCTTAGTAGATCTAGAAGTAATATGGACCTATGGTAGTTTTGAACAAAAAACTAATAAAATATTTGAATTATAAGAAATTTTTAATTTTCACTAATATATAGAATTATTTTGGCTATTAATAATTTTTTTAATGTTACATGTCTCTATCTTTACATACACACATACATTGAATCAAGTTTGTTATTAATACTTTTTAAATTGTTATGTCAACTCTATTTTAAATATGGGAGGAATTATTTGATTTATAACCCATATTAAACTTTTTTTCTTATTAATTATTTTAATGTTAGATCTTAGAAAATATATGAACTCCACCTTAAAAAATATAAGAAAATATTACACATCACAAAAAGTGAAAATATAAGAAAATATTTAATATTTGTAGCTAATAGTATATTTGTTTCTTATTAATATAATTTTGTTTTAAATGTTAAATGTCAACTAAACATTTAATAAATCACATCGTGCATAATCAATACTATATGTCAATTGTCAAACTCTATATTAAATAGTGAAGTAATTAAATACTTATCTAGAAATAAGAAGTAAAATAATTTATTTTACTTTTAAATACTTTTTATCATTTTGATGTAAAATTAAAATAATAATTGAAGTATTTTATTTATATCTCACATTAATATATTAAAATGCTTTTTATTTTGTTAATGTAAGTATTATCTCACTTTTTATCAATGTGATGTAAAATTAAAATAATAATTAAAATACTTTATTTATATGTCATATTAATATATTTTTTGTTATCAGTATTTTTAACTTTGTTAATGTAAATATTACTCTATTATATTTAAATATAATATTACCTCACATTTTCATGGCTATAAAACTTTTAAATTAACACTTTTGCACTTGTTAAATTTAAGTTAGTCTAAATTTGTTTTAATTTAAATTTATAAAATATTAAAAAAATCAGACTTTTAAATTGTAAATCCTTTTTATAATGTAAAAATTCACAATGATTGAACATCAGAGAAACTCTACCCTCCCTCGCACTGAGTTATAAAATGTGCCTAAAATATACATAATTGGCTAAATTCTCTAACAATCAATTATATAAAATATTATATATAATTATGCTTACTTTATGTCTAAAATAAATATAAAATGCCCTGCATGAAAATGATAAATATATTTAAATTATGCCTCCTGTTATGGTAGGTCAAAACGTTACCAAATCTTTCAATTTCAGCCTTTCAACCATTTTATTTCATTTTCGTCTAAAACATTGAACATCACCGGACGTCCAACTTCATGTTTCAGAGCACAACGCTTTCACAAAAACCAACTGTGAAAAACTCATAAAACGTTCATGTTCACATGTGCATCGGTCTCCCTCCATTGCCATGACCCTTACATGCTTTGTGGTTTGCCAAAATAAATACTTGCAGTAACTATGCCAGCATGGCAGAGTGCACTTATACTACGGCTTTGTAGGAAATGCATATTTATCTCTCTAATAATAATTTGCCGAGGGCCAAGAGAAACAACGCAGTTTTTTTTCTTCCAAATTGATTCATTGGTTCATGCAGTCTATAAAAGTGTAGAACCATATAGAATTTCTAACGGCAAGGAAAAATTCAGGGAAATATATTAAAGCTTTGCGATTTTGTAGTTATATTAGTTGTTGCTTGAAGTGACAATGACCAGAACAAGAATTCACAAAAAGAACATCCACTCCAAGTGAAAAGAACTTCACAAACACGGTGAGAAAACGTTTAAATGGGGTGTCCGATACTCCTCCGGAAGAAATGCAAATGGAAATTCAACTAGTCTATTTTTGCATATTCAACTTTCAAAAATCTCGCTTTACTTTACAGGGAGACTATTTGTGTTGCTCTTTAATAAGAGGTGTGGTATTTTTGATATAGAAAATATTTTGGTTCTTATATTGAAAATAGTGTGTATCATAGATGAAGGCGTCTCCACTTGTGTAATAGATGTTAGTGTTTGGAAGCAACTTGGTTCCCCTAACTTGTCCCCATCTACTATCACTTTTCGTGCTTGGGACGGTAATCCCTTGCAGCCCTTCAATTTGCATCAGAACTATCCCATTAATGTTCCTAGAAAGACCGTTTTAGTTGGTATTGGATTCATTGACACCAAATTATATTAAAACATTTCGTTGGGTCATAATTACATCTATTCCATGCCTGCTATCACATCCTATGTCTTTCACAAGATGTGTTTTCCTCACAATGGAAAGATCGTCACTATCGATCAATTGACTTACTATGACCCTCAGTCTCAAACATCACCTCAGACCACTATCTTATCAATGAATGGCAATAAGACTATAACTTCCCTTAACGATATGTCTCCTGGAGTCTATAAAGATTCCATACTGCTTGGGGCTTATTATGGCCCGCTCCCTATCCCTTATGAGCATCGCTCATCCAGTGTTTGCATGCTTCAAGAATCACATGCTACCCATAAGCAGTTTGGTATGCCTTCACAGTAGCCAGCTCCTCCACAACCTCCTACTCTTAACTAAACCCAACCTTCAAGTACAATTCCTCTAGGCCAATTTCCTTCTACTGGTATCTCTCCCAGCGCTTTTTAGCCCAGAATTGTTCCCCCGGGTCTTAACCATCGTGGAGCACTTCCCCTAGGTCATTACCCTTATGATCAGATACCTTTCTTAGTCCCGCCACCTGGAATCTTTTCTACCCCTGTTATGGATACGTTGAGTATACCTAACATTACCTTAGGAATCCCAGTATGGTACATTGATCCTCCTGCAAACACTCCCCCTAATCAACTCAAACCATAAACAGATTTGACCCCAGTTCAACCTATTGTTCCTACCCCTTCCTTTGCTTCAGTTCCACAAAAACCTCAACAGAAAACCACTCCTATTGCGAAAGCATCTGGTGAGGGGAACAAAGGCAAGAAGAAGGGAACAAAAGACAAGGCACCCCAAATAACTCCAACTCCTCCTAAGCCACCAAAGTATGCTCCTCCATGCGCTTTGTATGATGTTGTTGGGCATGCCACCAATAACTATCCCGAGCTCCCTCATATCAAGAATGTGGTGTTTGATACCTTTCCTAACTCTAACCTTCCTGAGTTCCATGTTACCTTACTCGAGTTGGCTAAAAAGAAAAGATCCTTGCGCATGAATCACACTTGTGCTTTGTGTGATAATTATGGCCATTATTCTCATTATTGTCCCCGTCTCGAAGATTTTTGTGATACACTTCAAGTTCTTCGGGAGTTAGATGTTACTTGTAGTGATTCCACTTCCACTCTACCTGTGGGTTGTGGTCCCAATGTTATGCTGGAACAAGAGGTTTCCCAACCCACCATTATTATTTCCCCTCCTGATGTCGAGACAATAGATAGTTCTACCCCTATTCTCTACCTATAATCATCCATGGGATCGATCTATTGGGACTCTCCTTACGTTTCCTATTATGATTTGGTCAAACTTTCTTCAGTGAACACTTTGATATCAACATTGGTATATGTTACATCTACTAGTCATCCGTCTCCCCCTTTTCATGATGGGCATGTGATCCTTGTCTCTCATGAAGATGCCTTAGGTAGCTCCTCTTACTCATTTATGAACAAGCTAATGATGTCTTAGGGCATGGGAAGTTTGCACCATTATGGATTGGTCCTTACATCATTCATAAGTGTTTGGGAAAGGGGGCAGATCTTTTAGCGAGTGCAGAAGGAGAAATCTTCCCTAACCCTCGTACTGCACTCTACCTGAAAAAAATTTCCCATAGAATTTCCCATCGAAATTCATGTCCTTTTTTCTTTCTGCATTTAGGTAGCTTGCATTCCCCATCATCTCATTCGTTGTCTTCTTGCATCTTTCATGTGGATCGAACTTTCACACCTCATATCGGTCATGTCGATGTTGCAAGTCGCTTCTCTAGGAATCTAGTCTCGGTAGCTTGGGCCATTTTCACCCATTTGCATTCATTAGCTCACTCCAATGGCATATGCATTAGACCTGCCACCAATAACCAAGCCGAATATAATGTAGAGATAGGTTTTTTAGCCGATGCCCTTGATCATGACATCCTCCACTTTCATGCTTGTCTTAATTCCTTGCTACTTGTCACGCAATTGAACAATGATTATCATATGTGTAATCATGTCCTATTTAGACAATATCTACGCGTTAAGAATTTGGCATGTGAATTTGGATCCATTAAATTCAGTCATGTTCCTAATGCACAAAATAACTATGTAGATACCATTCCAAATAACATTCTAGATTGACATTTATCACATGCATATACAACAAGACATTCATGACATAACCAAATGGTGAACCACAATCGTCACAAAAGATGCATAACCATATTATGTATCATAATATCCAATATATAATGTTTGGAGTCCATTATTCTGAATACATTCGACATGCTCGTAACATGTTACATACAAAAAATAGGGGCCACATGTCCCTATGCATAATCGTCGTCATCTCGAGGATCTCAGGCAAATAATATTTTATTATTTTTTTGGAGAGGGAAAATATATTCAAAATAGTCAAATATCTTTATTTAGAAAATGGTTGAAGTAATTAATAAATAAAATTATTTATTAATCACTTTGAGAGGATTAAGAAAAATGTGAATTTAAAATAATTATTCAATAACGTTTTAACATTTATTCCAAAAATAAGAATAAGGAATAATAGATAAATAGTGATTTATTTAATTATTCCAAGGTGATTTAGTAAATGTGTTAATAAATAATTATTTTTAGAGAAAAGTAAATAAATAATGGTTTATTCAATTATTCTCATGGTTTTTTTTAATCAGAAAAATACTAGTACGATCGCTCAAAACCCGCATCATTTTAAAATTCATTACCTCTTTCATGTCTCCCACTCAAAACGGGACGACCATGCCACCCCGCTAATTTTAAAATAAATTACAAATTAAATTTACTTGAAATTGAAATTTAATTAGTTGACCAAACCAAATCCAAATTTATATGAAATCTTCACTCGAATAAATTTCCTTCCATTTTTTTATAACTATTTAAAAAAACCCATCATGTGATACAAACACTAACCTTTTATAGGCAATGTAGGCTTTTATATTATAGGTAATGTATTATATGTAATTTGAAGAGCTAAGAACACAAGTTAAAACAAACATAGATCCATTTTAATTCCGGATCAATATACTAACCTCTTTTTGAGTGCAAAACTTGAGAAAATATTTGCACATAATTGATTCCTCTTTACTCGTGGTAGATCTATAATTAATATGGACCTATCGTAGTTTTGAACAATGCACTAATAAAATGTTTGAATTATAAGAAATTTTTTATTCTCACTTGTTTTCGTATAATATATACAAGTATTTTGGCTATTAATATTTTTTTAAATGTTACATGTCTCTATCTTTACATAGACACATACATTGAATTAAATTTGTTATTAATACTTTTTAAAATTTTACATGTCAAATCCATTTTAAATATGGAAGGAATTATTTGATTTATAACTAGCATTAAACCTTTTTTTCTTTTCTTATTAATATATTTTAAATATTATATATGAACCCCACCTTAAAAATAGAATAAATTACACATCATTGAAAGTGAAAATATAAGAAAATATTTAATTATAATTATTTTATTTCTCTTTATATAAAGTTTATATAAAATTATGTTATTTGTAGCTAATAGTAAAATAGTTGTTTGTTATTAATATAATTTTGTTTTAAATGTTACATGTCAACTAAACATATAATAAATTACACATCATGCATAATCAATACTACATGCCATTTGTCAAACTCTATATTAAATAATGGAGTAATTACATATTTCCTTAAAACTAAAAAGGAAATTAATTTTTTTTTACTTTCAAAAATTAATTTGATTTTACTTTTAGTTACTTTTCATCAATTTAATGTAAAATTAAGATAATAGTTGAAGTATTTTATTTATGGCTTACATGATATTTTTTTTGTTCCAAGTATTCTTTTACTTTGTTAATATAAGTATTAGTTTACTATATTTAAATATAATATTACCTAACGACATTTATGTGGTTATAAAACAATTAATTTGAAATTATATTGCACTCTTACATGATGTGAGAAGGCTTTTAAGTAACTCTTAAATTTAAATTAATATAAATTTATTTAAATTTAAATTTATAATGAAATATTTAAAAAATCATATTTTTAAAATTGTAATTTTCTATTATAATATAAAAATTGAAAATGATTGAACATCAAAAGAATTATACACTTCTCACAATGAGCTATAAAATGTGACTAAAATATACATAATTGACTAAGTTTTCTAACAATCAATCATATAAGATATCATACCTAATTATGTTTACTTTATATGTATAATAAATATAAAATGCTTTGCATGAAAAAAATATATATATTTAAATTATGATACACATGTTATGTCATGTCAAAAAGTTACCCAATATTTCTATTTCATATGTGTACAGGTGGTGCATGCAATTATAGATTAAACTTTATGGATTGCACAATCAATTAAGGGAAAATCTCTAAATGGTAGGGGCCTAATTCCTTTGGATTTCCACAAGGAAATAGGGGCTTGGAGGGCTTGAAAATTGGTTAAGCGTTGGCCGGAGCCAGTTAGTCAGGCAGAGAGATAGACTACACACTTGCAGGTTGTGCTCAAGTTTGAGCAAGCATATGTCATACATATCTAATATTTGATTAATGCAATACATATAGGAAGGGGTTTTGAGTAATTTCTTTCCCCTAGATAAATCATTGTGCATGTGTGATGTTTCCTTTTGCATGTTTATGATTTGTGTTTTAGTTTGTGAATTGAATTTCAGAGAGCAGTAGAGTATGTTTGTATCTTGTGATTTGTAAAACTTCATGAGAAGTTACGAATCTACATCATAATTTCTACATGGTATCAGAGCAGGATTCACACTAGAGAAAAAAATGAATTTGTTTCTCAGTAGAATCAAATTTGCAGTTCATTGTTACAAGATCTCTTCAAAGTTGGGAAGATGAACTTCAACGTGTTGAGGCTAAAGTATTCCTCAGAAGGAAGCTCTAATTTCATCGCATGGAAGAATCACATGGAGGTGGTATTGGATGACAATGGATTGTTAGAATATGTCAAGACAAACATTCCACAACCACTATCAGCTGATGTTGAGGACCTTTCTCAGTGGAAGAAATAAGTGTCTAAGGCAAGGAAAATAATCTTGGAGGGATTACGGGATCACATTGTCTCAACTCTCCACGAAAAATAAAATCCCTTCGCAATGTGGAAAACACTTACAAAATTGTTCGAGAACAATAATGACCACAGGAAGTTGATGCTCAAGGACAAACTTCGAAATATCAAGATACAAAAGAATGAATCCATACCTCAGTATATGAGCAGGTTCACACAATGTCGTGAAGAAATTAGCGGTGTCGGTGTTACTATGGTAGAGGATGATTTGGTAAACCTGGCCCTTCCAGACCTTCCCAAGAGCTGGACAACTACCAAGATTCAATGAATGGGAAGGCGAAACTACCAAATTAGGAATGCTTATGGTATGATTTGGTATAGGAGGAAATAAGGAAGAATATTAGAGATGGGACTTCATCCAAGGGAAAGGATGAAGAAAAATTCCTATTGGCTGGGAAGGAAAATAAAGGGAAATGGAAGAAATATCAATTCAAACTAGAATCCAGTCAAGGGGTTAAGAAGAAAGACTTGTCCAAAATTAAATGCTTCAATTGTCATGAATTCCGAAACTATGCCACGAAGTGTCCACACAAAAGGACAAGAAATAATACCTCAAGAGGAGTAACAAGTGAATCCTTGGCTTCATAGTTCGAGCTTGACTTTACTCTCATTACATGCATGGTCAACACAATTATGGGGAGTGTGTGGTAGTTGGACAGTGGTGCCTCATTCGACATGACTTGGAATAGATATTTTTTTAGTGACTTGGAGGAGAAATATTTGAAGATGCACATTAAGATGGGGGATGATGGAAGGTGTTAAAGTCAGTATTTTCATACTACCATCAGTGATCAAAAGTCCTCTTTTATATCATATTAGGGTCTCATTCAAATTTTTGTCATTCCACCTAGGTCCTCATGCAAAAATTTACTCACTGATGGTAGCCCCAATCAAAAAATCCCTACCCTCCCTCAAAAATTAATATTTGTTGGCCCACCTTCTTGTGTCTTACTGAGCATAAATTTAACATAAAAGCTCATTTCATCATGTTTTGTATCAGTCAAGTCCACAAGGAGTCTGGTCACTCAAAGTTTTCATTAGGTCTCTAGGTTTCATTCCTTCAAGGTCTAATAAAACACCATTTCACTGCATAAGGCCATCAAAAGTATGAGAGTGAATAAAATAATACCCCTTTTTCATTTAAAGAAGATTTTAAAACATGTGAAGATGCTTTCCAAAGTTGTAATTTTGATTTCAAGTATGAGTTTCATCCCAAAATGTAATTGTATTCCAAAAATAGATATGCAATTCTATTTTTTATGTATATGTAATTTTATGTCATTATATGTAATAAGTAGCTTTTCCTAAGCTGCCAACTTAGTTCCACATGCCAAATGGACATTAAATGTCAAAACAAAAAGTTTATACTCCAACGATTGATCAATATGAAAAACAAAAGTACAAGGTATAAGATTATTAGTGCAATGTTTCAAAAGCACTTTCAAACATTAGAAAATGGGTTTTAAATCAACAAAATCAAATTCTATCAAGTATTTAAAACCCTCAAGATATCCATTTGCCCCTCATTTGCTCTTGTCATGGTCGACCAACCTCAACAAAGGAGAAATTTTCAAGTTTGACAAGTGAAATTAGCAAAACAGAGTTTTCAGTGCACATTTGGCAACTGGACAGTGCGTTTGTGTATTATGTTGTGCATTTGACCAGGAGGGCGTGTTTTAGTTATACACGTGTTTAACCAGGGAAGGGTGTGTTTTAGTTGTGCGCTGCGCGTTTGACCAAAGTTACTCTCCAGCCTCTAAAACAAAGTGCCATTGCCTCTAAAGCTTTATTTTGGTTGTTTTCTTCCTCCAGAAAGTAAGTAGCACTAAAGTATACCCTCCTTACATTTCACACCTCATAAATTCATGGTGTTAAGTCTCTTGAGTGAAATTTAGTTTTCAAACCTACAAACCCTAGTTTCATTCCCACACCTTCAATTTCACACCCTAGTACTTCTATTCCCTTCCCATACCCCTATTAAACCCTTTCCCAACCCTTAGATCATTTCACTATCTCCCAAAGCCCTTTATTCCAAAAACCCTAAGACCTAGGTGTTATATTTACCTAGGCTCCCAAAACCCCCAACCTATAATAAAATTCCCTATTCCAAATCTATTTATATTCCCACTCCCTATCACTTCCCTTAAACCATAAACCCCTTCCCTCATCTCCCTGAATTTCCTCACGCCGTTCCTAACTCCCTATACCTACATTCCAATATCATTTCATCTCCCTAGGGTTTTAAAATCAACACACCATGTCAGAAGAAGAAAACAAAAGTTCAACTGAGGAGGAAAGGAAGGGGGGGAAGTCAAACAAAGGAGGGAGAATCCTTAGATTTGAGCCAAGAAATACCAATGAACTCATGGCATCTCCCATGACTATGACATCTTTTAAACATCTAGGATGTTTTGAATTCTATGAGAAAGTAAAAAAGGTTCAACATCATCCTATGTTGAGTAGAATATTCATCTCCAATCTCCATGACAACTAGGTAACCCTTACTGGTGTCACTTTCACCACAGCCACTACCATCATATTAGTTACTACTAGAATCCCTAACGTTGGGGAAAAATGGTTTAAGCAAACAAATTTGGAGGAGAATTAGTATGAGCGATATATCAAACCTAGATACATAAATGATAGAAAGAGTATTTTTCATTTCTCTTACCTCTTGGATAGATATGTTCCCATGATGAAAATCATCATGAGATACTTTACTTTTGAAGGAAGCTTTTCCAAACATTATACCTATCATCTATAGCTACTCATGCATTTCACAAAGGTTAAGATGCTCAACATACCTTATTATCTCTTCCGGAGCATTGACAAGATGGCATATATTGTCCAAAAAAGAGAATATGAGCATCAATTGATAATTATTTTCCACCACTCACTCATCAAAATAATTGTCCTCCATCACCTCAAACAGTTGAACATTGCATGGAGTACCTTCATTTCCAATGACATATTCACTGATCCATCTATTCAGCATGTTCAAGATGTTCCTTCATCATCTCATCCTTCCACATCCATTCCTCCATATCAGCCCACAGATCATGCATCATCATCAGATTATTCTCCTTCACAATCACCTCCACCATCACTATTTCATGAGCACATTGATTCACCTAGCAAAGATGAGATCGGTGAGCCAGAGCACACAAAGCAGGTTGAGGTCATCAACCCTAAGAGGGCAGATTTGGGCATATCGGAACATACATATCATAGAGGTAGGTAGGTGTTTGCCTCACAGATTGTGGGAGGGGCCCTGCCTTCTTCACCAACAAAATAGGTACACAAAGGCAAAGGAAAGATGACAGAAGCAGAGGTTTAGGTAGAAATCAAACTTGAGGAAGAGGACCTCCATGAGACAGAGTAGGGTTTTGACCTTGTTGACCTAGATGAGCATGATGACAATGAGGACACTAGCATTGTCATCAAGGAAAATGATGCACTCATCAGGGATCTCCAGACCAATTTATAAAGGTCTAAATTTATCATTTCATATTATGAGCAAGAAAAATAGCAGCTTCAAGCCAAGCATGATACCATGGAGATTCAGCTCATCAAGGAAAAAAGAGAAGAAATGAAAGCTAAAGCATTGCTTGATGAAGCCTATGATAGGTATGGTGAACCTGAACAAGAACCAAAAAGCAAACCTAGGACTAGAGGGCTGAAAAGAGCTCTAGAACTAGAGAGACAAAAGGAGGCTGAGCTTACAAATCAGCTCACATGGAATGAACAGTTTTCCATCATGATTAATGAGAACCAAGAGCATTGGCTTGAAAAGTTAAAACAACACTTGGAGAAGCTCCTAGATAAGGCAAAAAAAAAATGACATTCAGAGAAATATGGAAAAACATTATGCCATGAAGAACAAAATTGCAAGGGAAAAGCTTAGCAGAGCTAATGCGAAGATTGAAGCCCTAAAAAAGAAAGAAGAGGAAGGAAGACTTGAAATCGTTACTGAAGCCTCACTCCATGAACAAACCACATGATCAAAAATCATTTCACCAATTTTGAAAATTTATGGGGTAATTTTGACGTTTTTGTTCTTTTCAAGTAATCATACATAGGTTTTTGATAGCTAGAATGCCAAGGGTGTTGCGCTTTTGTTTGGGACACGTTTTGGACAAAAGAAGATCACCATTGGATTCAAAGCAGGGAAGACATGTAGGAAAATAACTTTACAAGCCTTAGTTTGCACAACTGACAGGTGAAAAGGTGATAAAACACCTAAAAAATCAATGTTCTGCCTCCTTTTTCACCTTGGAGTTGCGCGTTTGATAGGTCTTGGGAGAATCCGCTTTTGGAGGGTCAAATCAAGTCCATTTTGGAAACTGAAGGTAGATTTGGAAACTAGACAGGATAGGATTTTAAACTATCTATTCTAGGCTCAATTTGGACATCGGAAAGGCAGTCCAAGTCAGCCTGCAAGATGGAGGGCACGTTTGACACAGTGAGGGCGCGTTTGACCTTGCCTGATTTTTCAATGTTTTTCTCCATATTTGATTTTCATCTTGGGAAATCAAGTTTTTACTGTTGTAATACATGATGTAAATGTAATTATGGTATTTTTACTATTACCTAGGGTAAATACATTAGGTGAATAGACTCTATGAGGTGTAATGAATCAGTTTCATTGTAATTAGGGATGAGTCACTTTTACCACCCTACACTCTAGCTATCAGTTCAAATTTTAGTGGAACTGCTCCTCCTCTCATTGATTTAACTCCTGAGGTTTGGAAGAATTATTTTTTTAGGCCTATATCTTGTATTTTTCAGTCTTTTCAAAGGTTGGACTCAGTTGGATGTTGTGCTAGTGATCAGAGACACTATTGTATCAGATTTTAGGGAGTATTAATAGATGAGTTGCAACTATTTATTTGGGATACATGTGGTATGGATGTTTAGTAGTGTTTCTTCTTTGTGATCATTTGTATGAATGTTTTGTATGCTCATAAACCATTTCATGTTTGTTATATGGTAATTTTCAAGTTGATAGGCAGAATACATGTTTTCTCATGCTCTGTTTTGGGAAAGTTATCATAATTTGTCAAATTTTCTTAAGTTTACGAATAATACATCTCCTATGCTCTTCCTAACTCCTCACTAGTCTTAAACCATCTCACCAAACCACCTTTGAAGTGCTAAGACTCCTACTTACCTTGCCCCCTCTAAATGTCTGCAATCATATCTCATTTGCCCTGACCTAGCCTCTTTGACCTAATACCCTCATCCAGCAATAAACCCCACCAAATCAAATCAAAACAACCTCTGCACTTTATACCTAGCCTAAAACCCTAATCCATCTAGCCCTCCTATCTGTGATTCTTTTGAGAGAGCCCTCTCCGACTTGGTAGGGCTAGCTACCAAGTCAAAAGGTTGGCCTGTGGTTACTTCGGCTGGACTCTTCCTCAGCCTTAGAGATCTAGAGGAGTCATAACATAAGATAAAACGCGACCGGGATTGTACAATCAACTTTTAGAGGGATTCGAGATCCCCTCTTAGACTAAAGGATGTCATGTTTGATCTAGGCCTAAAGAAAAATCTCATCTTTGTTGTAGTTTTGGAAGACCATGGTTATGATTGGATCTTCAGCAAAGGAAAATCATTCCTGAGGCACATAGCCACGGGAGAGTTGAATCATATTGGGATTCAAGTGAGAAACATGTATAAGCTAGACGTGGAAGATTGTGCTTCATTAAGAAATAAGGTAGAGAAGGCGGAGAGTTTTGATGTCGGTGAACTATGGCATAGAAGACTTGGCCATTTTCATCATGGCAGCCTGAAGATTTTGTAGAAAATAATGGTAGGCCTCCCCAAAGGAGCACTCAAGCATCAGGATGTGTGAAAATGATGTACTTTAGGGAAGTACAAAAAATCCACCTTCCATGATCAGGACAACAAAGCACATGTAGTCCTTGAAAGGATCCACTCTGATGTGTGTTGCTTATGTGTGATGGTTTATTTATTACAATACATGGTTATTGTTTATGTAATGTTTAATAAAGTACTTATGCACTGGCTGAAGGCAAAAATATGATCAATTAACTGAATCATAAGTTCTTTGGATATACGCTAATTGTCTTAAGAACACTGACGTAGACTCGCAAGTTCCTTTCAATAAAGTTGCGTATAGAAATATGAATATGAAATATAAAAAGTTATTGATTTGAAAATACTGATTCCTCCGCCCCCCCCAGTGTTTTTCCAAACAAGAAGTAAAATAACTAAATGAGAAACTGAAACAAATACAAAATAACCACACAATTGATTTATGTGGTAAAACCTTGACAATGTGTCAAGGAAAAATCCACAATGAAAGGGAATTTGGATATCTATTAATAAAATATGATTCTCCATCATACAAGCCTCTTGGGCCATCCCAATTAATATGGGTTTTTCCTCTGTTACATAACTCCTTCTAGTTATGAATCCCGTCATAATAAATCACTGGCAATGATTTAAAAATTTATCCATAATTACATATTGTTGTCATATTTCAACAAACTCCGCCTTGGCAACAATTTTCCTAATCCCTTTCCCATGTCCATTCATCATCTTTTCTGCAAGCCAAGAGAAGCCAAACACCATCGGAGCTTCTCTACTGGAAATGTCTTCGTGAACATGTCTGCACAATTCTCTTGAGTATGGACCTTCCTAAGAGCTACTTTTCCGCCATCAATCACATGTCTCAAAAAATGATACCTTACATCAATGTTCTTGGTCTTGTTGTTATAAGTTGGATTTGTAGCCAAATGAATAGCACTCTGACTATGACATAATACATTCACTTTGTCCTGCGTCCTTCCAATCTCATCAAGTAGACACTTTAACTAGATTGCTTCTTTACTGGCATCTGAAGCAGCTATATACTCTGCTTCGATAGTGGACAACACAATTGTTTCTTGAAGCTTTGACATCCAACTAATTTCTCCACCTGCAAGAGTAAAGACATAACCTGTAGTAGATCTCCTTTTTTCCAAATCACCTACATAATCATTATCCACATATCCAGAAAATGATCCTTCACTACCATTAAAGATGATGCAATGGTTGCTTGTGCCTCTTAAATAATGAAGCATCCATTTCACTCCTCGTCAATGTTTTTCACCTGGATTTTCCCTGAACCTATTGACAACTCCAACTACATGTGAAATGTTAGTTCTTGTAGATACCATCACATACATTAAGTTTCCTACAACATTTCATATGGTACACGAGACATATACTACTTTTCTTAATCAGTTATAGGACTCAAAATTGAAGAAAGCTTAAAATGGGAAGCTAATGGAACATTAACAGGTTTCACATTGTTCATACCGAAATTTTCAAGTACACTTTGCACATACTTCTGCTATGACAACCAAAACTTACCATTTTTCTTATCTCTATGTATCTCCATGCCCAAGATATGTTTTGCTGCTCCAAGATCCTTCATATCAAACATCCTAGAGAGTTGAGCCTTTAACCTATTGATCTCTTCCATTCTTTTGCTTGCAATAATCATATAGTCAATATACAAAACTAAGACAATTAATATGCCACTAAAACTCTTGAAGCATACACAATGATCATACTCACTTCTAATAAATTTTTGGCTCACCATGAAGGAGTCAAACTTCTTGTACCATTGCATCGGAGACTGCCTCAAGCCATACAATGATTTCTTGAGCTTGCAAACTAATCTTCTGCTACGACCTTGTAAAAAACCCTCTGGTTGTTCCATATATATCTCTTCATCCAAATCACCATGTTGAAACATTGTTTTAACATCTACCTATTCTAACTCAAGGTCAAGTAATGCAGTTAGTGCCAACATAGTATAAATAGAAACAAGTTTTACAACTGGTGAAAAAATCTCATGAAAGTCAATACCTTCAACCTGAGAACACCCTTTTGCTACTAACCTCGCCTTATAGCTTTGGACACTTCCATTAACTTTCTGTTTCAACTTGAAGGCCCATTTGCATCCAACAACACTTATCCCTTCAGGAAGTTCTACAAGATCTGAAGTATTGTTCTTGGCTAAGGAATCCATTTCCTCTTCCATAGCCTTTTTCTATTTGCCACTATCCACATCATCCACTAGTTCCTGATAACAAGAAGGTTCCCCATCTTCAGTAATCAATGCAAAAGATGAAGAAAAATCTTAATACCTTTTGGGTGTTTTTCTTTCCCTTGTAGACCTTCTTAGAGTGACTGGCTGTTGAACTAGTTTTCAAACTTCAACAGTTTCCTTGGCATCTTCTTCACCTTTTCTTTTAGAAGTCTCTCATTCCTTTTGACTTTATGAAAAACATCTAGTCTCCAACTAAATTTGCTAACTTGGCGATACCTATTCCTATTCAATTTTTCCAACATTTGATTTTAAAAGACAAAATTCATCAAATGTTACATATCTACTAATGACTATTGTCCATGAAGTAGGATGCCATAACCTGTATCCTTTCACTACATAGTCATACCCAATAAATACATAACATTTGGATTTTGGATCTAATTTTGAACGCTGATTTTTAGGGATAAGAGCATAGGCATCACACCCAAAAATCATTAAATTTGAATAATCATAAGACTGGTCTGACCAAACTTCTTCAGGAATTTTACAATTAATGACAACTGAAGGTGATCTATTAACTAAATAACAATCAGTGGATATTGCTTTTTCCCACAACTCCTTTTGTAGGTTAGCATTGTTGATCATGCTTCTGGCTCTTTCCATAAGACTCTTATTCAAACATTCAACGACACCATTATTTTTAGGAGTATAAACAACAGTTTTATGTCTAACAATTCCTTCATCCTATAGTATTGTTCAAATTCTAGAGAAGTAAATTCACCACCATTGTCAGTTCTCAAACATTTAATTGATTTGCCTGTCCAAAATTTCCTTACTATTATGATTTCCAGTTTTAAACCTCTATGTACATTGTTTTCCATACACACAATGTTTACAAAATTCCAACTTCAAGGATTTCAAATCAGGAAGCAGTTTGTGGTTTATCAGTACCTGAAGAACTTTATCGCTCATGTGACCCAATTGATGATGCCATAAGCGAGTATCTTCTTCTTCTTTCTCTAACACAATCACTGCCTCACTGACATGAGTACTTCCTTTGACTCTGTAAATATTTCCGACATTTTCTGCCTTCATAACAACTAGGGTTCCTTTTGAGACATTCAACACTCTATTCTGACCTGTAAACGTATAACCATCCGAGTCCAACACTCCCAAAGAAATCAAAATTTTCTTTAATTCAGGTACATGTATAACATGAGTTAATGTTCTAACTGTGTTATCATACATTTTAATTTTGAAATTTCCTATCCCAATAGTTTGACATGATACATTATTACCCATAAGCATAGAACTACCATTTACAGCTTCATATGAAGTAAAACAATTTCTGTACAGACTCATGTGATGAGAAGCACCAAAGTCTAACAACCAATTTTCAACATTCTGAGAGACATGACATACACATAAAGTTTCATCTACTGTACATAATTCTTCAGTAGATAAAAATTCATCAATCATACCTAAATCAACTTGATTTGCTTCCTTATTTGGGTTTCAAACTCTTTCCGTTTCCAACAGTATTTCTTGAGGTGTCCAATTTTATTGTAGTACCAACATTTTTCCTTGCACTTCTTTCCCTTTGATTTTAATATGGAAGAACCCCTTACTTTTTCTCCTCTTTCTGTTCATCGTCCTCTAGCTATCATGGCTTCTGGTGCACCTATTTCAATACTGGATTTCCTTCGTACTTCTTTAGATAACAAAGCTCCCACAACTGATTCAAATTTCAAAGAATCAATAGTGCTCAAACTAATTGAATTTACGAAGTGGTCCCATGACTCAGGCAGAGAACACAATAAGGTTATATCTTTGTCTTCTTCCTAAATTTTAACTTCCATATTTGATAATTGGCAAATAAGTGTATTAAAAACATTTAAATCTTCTGCAACTTTTGTACCCTCCTTCATCTGAGGAATGTACAATTGTCTTCTGAAATAAATTATGTTGGTTAATGATTTTGTCATATACAATTTTTCAAGTTTTTCCCATAAACCTGCAGTTGTACTCTCTTCAACAATGTTGAAGAGAACTTCATCCACTAGGCATAACCTAATGGTATAGAGAGCTTGGGAATCAAAGTCCTCTCAGTCTGAATCTATCATTCTAACAGGTTTGTTCTTCACACCGTCTAATGCTTTGTGCATGTTGGGTTATTGGGCCCTGACCCAGGTTTGAAAGAGTTATTAGCCAAACAAATCCCGCAACTACTGGCCCTTTCCGCAACAACCCGCGGAGCGCGAACTGAGGTCTCACCCGAGGTAGTAGGGGAGGGTGCTAAAACCAAGTTTCTGCATCCTTGGGATGTCTAGATGTGGTTTGGAGGGGTCGCGAATAGTTCCGTGGCTTGGCACCGCTCTGTACTGCTATCAGGCTTTCGCATAGATCCACGCAGATGCACTTCCTTATTAATGTAATGATTACAGAACTGATCTTCTTGTTACAGTCTTTAAGCAAACATTTAATAATAAAACCCAATGCATACAACCATGACCCTTAAAACTATCATAAATTTATAAAGATGATGCGTAAACCTGAATGCAAACAAATCCACAAGGTTTTAGAGTCAACACAGTATTTCAGAATCAACTTATCTTTATTAATATTCTTGATTCAGTACAATTCACTTCCTGCCCTGCGCACACAGCTGCAGACTCTATCTGACCTCCGCGCACACAGTTGCGAAGCCTCTACCCCTACATCTTCAACCCAGACATACCGACTCAGAGCACAACTACTCGCAAAAACCCATTACACATCAGATCTCTTTCCAAACTTACTGCCTTCCACCCTTAGAGCCTTTCTCTATTTATACATTCCCATGGTCCACGAACCATGGGCAGGCCGACTTACTTCCTATTATTCTATATTATTTTTGGGTGGACAACCCTTTGACTCGACCTATTACATTTTGTGCTCCACGTATTTTGGAGATTTACAATATTGTTACCCTAACTTATAGGCTTTAAGCCCCAAAACCATTACGCAGGGCCTCCACTACCCAATAGGCCCCCAACACAATCATCGTGACTCATCCCGAGTCACTCGTCGGTGCAGTGATACGCATTGCCTAGGCTTCGCGGTCCACTATCCTTGTGAGTGACACTGGTCATTTTGCTGCTCCCTTTTTGTTTCCTGTAACCCATCTTCTAACTCCTACGCCATTGCCTCCAATAATTCGCCCATTTGATGATGCTCATTCTGCTCTACTCAATTAACACAGAGCACCCCCTCATAGGATTTTAGCTCAAGCTGGGGTGCCGCATACGGGACCTCTTCATGCCAACGCAGCAAATTTCCAACTTCTTGTCTTCTATATGTACTGTTTCTTGCAGCCTGTGTTGCAATTTTGCAAGACCCTTGTTGCTGTCTGCCAGATCCCAATCCTCAAAGTGCATCAAAGATGAACTATTAACTGCAATTCCACCATTTTTCTCTGTATTGACAGTCTTTCCCTTATCTTTTATGGTTCGCCGGACATCCCAAGGGTTAGGCAGCGGCATCCGAACTAGTTCTGCTTTGTGTCTAATAATTTCTGGCACATCCCCTATTGTCGGTGCTGAACTCTACGCGGTGCTCGTAGCTATCAACACCATACTATTCAAAAAGTCTTTGTTCAAAAGCGCAGCTCATTCAAAGGATGCCCCCCTGTGATTTATAAGCATTTTGAAATTCAAATTCATTGGTTCCCTCCTTTTCTTGTGTCATAACACTAATCCTGCGGCAGATCGTTCCAGATCTAGCTCATACCCCATCTCTTAATTGCCCGTCGCCCGCTCCCTTTTTCCATAACCCCGACATATTGTCATGAATAGTGTCAGCAACAGTCACCTCTCTGCTTGTCCACGCAGCATCGCAACCCCTTCTGCACACACACGACACTTGTGACATACCAATTCTATGTGCCCCCTGATTATCGCGCATCTCCCCCATAGACTGCTTTAACATCCCGTGCTCTTTTTCAACTACTTGGAGTGGTGAGACTCTCCGTCGGTCGGTTATTCAGGCGGTCTGCCCACCCGTGTAGAGCTTTAGGTGACTGCCATTTACTTTACCTGGGAAAGGCTCTCCATTCAAATTGGAAAGCTGGAACGCGTCTCCATCTATGACTTCTTTGACTACATAAGGTCCTAACCAATGCATTCAGAGTTTTCCAGAGAATTTTTCGAACTTGCTGTCATATAGTAATACTAGATCATTTTCTTTGAACATGCGCATCTTGATATGGTGATCATGCAAAGCTTTTTCTCGCTGCTTTTGTACCTACTGATGGAAGTCGACCAGAAACCATTCCTCCTCAAGTTCCTCCAGTTGCGATATCCTTTGTTCCAAAGCTCCACGGTTTGCCATGCCTGTCGTCGTTGCTATACACAAATTAGGTACAATGTATTCCATTGGCATGATAGCTTCCTTGCCATAGACTAACCGGAAACGTGTTTGGCCAACCAATTTCTTGCACGTTGTTCAGTATGCCCATAGCATAGCAGGTATGTCAAAATCACAATCGTTTCGCTGCGCATTACATACCTTTGTCAAAGCAGTCTCCAAAATTTTGTTAAACGCTTCAACAGTCCCATTTGCTTGCAGATGGTACATCGTACATTGTTGATGGTATATCTGAAATTCCTCAATGAGCGTGGTGATGGTCTCATTCAAGAAATGCGTTTCGCGGTCACTCATTAGAATTTTTGGACATCCAAATCGCGTTAACACGTTCCCGAACAAAAACTTCGCAGCTGTAGCAGCCGTGCAGTCTTTGACCGGCTGTTCTTCCACCCATCGGGTTAAGTATTCTGTCGCAGTGATGATATAACACGCCCCCATTTTTCCTAGAGGTGTGATAGGCCCTACAAAATCGATCACCCATTTCTCGAATAGTTGCAGCGTCATCTGTGGCTTGAGCGGAATTTCATCCTTCCGTGATGGTTTCCCAGTCCATTGACATACCGCAGGCATGACAGTACACTTTTGAGTCTTGATGTAGAGTTAGCCACCATAATCCGGCACAAAGAATCTTCTGTGCTGTGGCGCAGCCCGCATAATGTCCTCTAGCAACCCCCCCATGTGCTTCAGCCAGGATCTGTCCTCACTCGAATTCAGGTACATATCTGCGTAGTATTTCGTCGTTGCCCATTTTGTAGAGATGTCTTGCGATAATAGTAAAGTCTGCTGCACGTATCACCAATTCTTTCTTCTGTTGAACAGAATATTCTTGTGGCATAGTTTCAGTGGTTAAGAAGTGGATTATATCCTCAAAGTGGTCGTCCGCAATGTGCACTACATAAAGCTGGACATCAGGTAGTCCTTCCTCTAAGTTTTTGGGTTCTTCGCCATTCTCAATTCGGGACAAGTGATCTAGGCCTGCGTTTAGATGTCCGGCTTTACGATGACTTCGAAATCATATTCTTGAAATAATAGCAGCCACCAACAAATGCACCCCCCCAACACAGGCTTATTCACTAGGTATTTGAGCGTCGAGTGATCAATATACATCTTAAAGTGTCCTCTGAGCAGGTAGTGGCAGTATTTCTGGAGCGCGTATACCATTGCCAATCTTTCACACTTAGTAGTGGAGTATTTCTTCTCAACTTTTGACAATCGTCGACTTGCAAACGCGATCAGGTGATCAATTCCCTTCGCTCCTTCCTATGTGAGTACCGCACCCAACGCGATACATGACACGTCAACATGCATATGGAATTCGATGTTCCATTTTGGAAAGACCAGTATAGGAGCTAATACCATATTTTCCTTGAGCGTTTCCAGACTTTTGTTGCATTCCTCATTCCAACAATAAGTAGCGTCCTTTTTCAACAACTGTTCCATTGGTGTCGTGATCTGTGCATAGCTTTTTATGAACTTCAGATAATAACCAGTGTGTCCAAGTGTGGCAAGCAATTGTTTGACACTTCGCAGCACTTGCAAATTGAGTATGACAACAATCTTCGCTAGATCCACCATCAGGCCTTGCTTACAGACCACATAGTCGAGCAAGTTCCTGAAGGGGACGAGGAAAGTACACTTCTTTAGATTTAGCGCAGTCTGGTGCCATCAACAAGTATCCAGCATTAGCCGTAAGCTCGTGATATGTTTCTTGACTAACCCAAAAATGGTCCAATCATCAAGATATACTTCCAGGAGCTTATGTATCAATTCCTTGAATGCAGCTACCACGATGTGCGAGAATATTGTCGACGCATTCTTCAGTCCAAAGGGCATCACCGTGTACTGAAAACAGCCCCATTTGGTGGCAAACATTGTTTTACTCTTGTCCTCTGGTGCAATCTTGATCTAGTGGTACCCCGAGAAACCGTCCGTGAAGGAGTAGGCTTCCTATCCACCCACATTTTCCAGTACCTCATTTGTAAATGGCATTGGAAATGGATCGTTAACACATGCATCATTGAGCTTCCTAAGATCCACGCAGATGCGAATTTCACCTTTCTGTTTTTTCTCCTGCACAACCATAGGACTTACCTAGTCGGACTCCTCCACTAGTTCAATTATTCCTGCTGCAAGAATTTTGTCCAACTCTTCACGGACCTTTGATTTATATTTTGGATTCAACTGATAAGGCCGCTGCTTGACTGGCTTTACATCCAGCTTCAAGGTTATCTTCATCAGTCCCAGGTGGCCAAGGATTCCTTTCAACTCTGTGATTTTAGTCGAGAATAAGTCTTGATATTCTCGCAGTAATTCGACGACTTTCTCCACCGTGGCATCATCCTAGTAGTACCGAAGCGTGGAATACTTTGGCTTCTCCTCCGTACCAATGTTTTCTTGCTTTGTTTTCAGTGGCACGATAATGTCGGGATCCTCAATTGTTGGTCCACGAACCTCCCGACTCCCCTCTATCTCTGGAATATTGATGTTTTTTGGGTCATCATCATCATCTTCTACCTGTACATTGTAGCATTCTAGGGCCTGGCTTAACTGATGCTGCCAATCTGGCTGCACTATTTCCTCTAGTTCCAGTGGTACTTTAAAAATGGTGGCCTTCACATCTTGCAACGCATCGTCAACAGTATCCATCCATTGGTCTTCAAATAAGAATGTTAATAAAAATCCTTTACGAAAGATATCCCATTCGCCTGTACCATGTCGGAGTTCTGTTTCATTGTACTAGTTCCTTAGGATGACATCCAAGGTATGATAAAATAAGTGTACCCACTCTGGCTGGGGTTCTTGCCTGTAGGCCTGGGTCCATCTGGTAAGGTGCATATGCGGGTCATCGCATCCATCGTATTTCTCAGTTATTTGTAGTGGGTTTCCCAAAACTTATCTGCATCATCCTCCAGTAGTCGTGCCAATTTTCAAAAGTTCCTTCATGTGTTCCCCACCAGCGTGCAGGCATCGCACGTAGCACGCATTTTAATGCCTTGAACCTCTGGTGTTCTGGTACCGTGCGCTCAAATTTGGTCAAGAATTCGTCCACTGCTATCAACCCATCATACATCGGTAGTTCTCGATCCTGGGCTCTTACGCAACACAGCGACCTCGTCATCATGTTGCAGTTTAATGTTGTTACTTCATTCAACCAGTTATGCCATTGTTCATCTTCTTCATCTAAATCTGACATGCAAGCCTCAGCGTGCTCCCACGGTATTCTCCCTTCTACAGTCGGATTGACCTAATCCTGATCTTGCGTCGTTATCTTGTAGATATGATCCAATTCTTCATCAATTTCCTCGTTGCGGATGGGTTCAGTGTAGCGCGCTCCTTTAGCCAGGTCTAGCAGAATGATTATGCGTAGGGACTTCTTCTAAAATATCATCTTCGGTTCTTTAGATTGATGACTCCATTCATATCCATGGCCCAGTCTATCCCTAACAATGCAGGGTATGGATTACTGTCATCAACAATTTCTATTACTTCAAAGTTTGTCTGCGTGCTAACACCTTCAATATCCACCGTCACCCCTTACAGTCTTCCCATCGGTAAGATCTTTTGCTAATTGGCCATCCAAAGTTGAATAAGAGACCACTGTAGTGCGGGCTTGCCCATGCATTCCCACGTCTGCTTAAGCAACACATTTGTGTAGAACCTCTATTCTACACCTATTTGTCTACCATTTTCCTCAACTTTTCCTTATCTTTCCTTCACTTTTGCCTCATTTTCACCATAAAACCTCTCAGATCATTACATTCAGTGTCAATAAGCATGATCAAGCAAGTTTTGCTAATGGATGACTATTTGTTCAGATTTTGACATTCTTGCAGGAATCCCGCAGCTATCTGATGATCCCGCAGCTATCTGAAGATCCTGCAGCCTTTTTGTTAAACACTATGATCCACGTGTCGGTTTGCAAGACGAGCCACATGGGCACTCAGGTATCAATGTGCTCGAGGTTCCTGTCCCTTTGTTCCAGCCATCCACGTCATTTTCACCCATGGTCAAAGCTGGTTAAGCCACGGTCAACTCAAGGTGGTTTAAACGGTGTTTGAAAGCTGTTTGGTCACGTCATCTTCAATGGTGATTTGTCCATGTTCTACAGATGGCAGGGGACGCAATCCAACAGGGGATTTATTATCCATGTCGACAAGAACCACTAAACTCGTCCACGCAGCCGTGATGTGTCAAAGGACAATTAATACGCATGACTGTTATTGTTTTTCTGTTAACTAGCTGTACGCGTAGGCTATCTTAGAAGCTCCTATAAATTGCTGCGTCTGCGTACGCTCAAAGAACTTTTTATTAGTTGTAATTTGTTGCACTTGTGTTGAATTTAGAAGCTTTTGTGAACTCTGTTTTCTAGTGCTATTCCAGCACTCTGTTTTGTAAACTTTTTGCAAATGGAGGAATCAATATAGCACTGTTTTGAAGTTTCCAGATCTTTGAGTTCTCTTGTGGCTGAATGAACAGAGGGCCCCTGCTCATCTCAACCTTTGTAAAGTATTTCATGTGCAGCATTTCATTATTTTCTTATTTATTTCCTTAAGCATGTATAGTTTCATTTACTTGTTTTCCTTTCTTTTCAGCTGATCAGTGTTATTTCTTTGCAGGTTTCTTTTAGCCCGGGATTTATTTTTATATGTGTTGTGTTTGCTTTACAGCTAATGGTATTTGAAGTTGACAATTCAAGTGCTGCCTTTGTCTTTATAGTTAGTTTTTTATCTTATTTCTCAAAGAGCTGTTAACATACATGAATGATCTTCATCATAAACTATTATCTTTTAAGGTCAAAATATCACTAACTTGCAGCTTGTTTGGGTGCTTTTTGGACTGTTCTTTCACTACTTTCTTTCCGTGCTTTACACAGTACATGTGCTTTGAAGCATCGAGTTAGAAAGAGTAAATCATTACCACTAGTCTTTAAAGTAGAAGTTTTGATTTTAAAGTGCTTCCTAGACTATTTCCTCACTACTTTCTAATCATGCTTTCCATAGTACATATGGCTGAAGTAGAGAATTAGAAATAGCAAATTATTATCATTAGTCTTTCAAGCATATTTTTTTTTTCACTTTTCTAATTCCACTTAAGCTACTTTCTTTCCGTGCTTTACACAGTACATGTGCTTTGAAGCATCGAGTTAGAGAGAGATAATCTTTATTTTTGGGTTTTAAAAGTGATTCTCTTTTCTTTTATTAGCAGCAACTTGGACGGTGTCTAGTGCCATTCGTAGTGGTCATTTGCTTTCAAGTTTATTTCAAGTCATTTCAATTCATTTATTCTTTCCAAGCATTTCCTTTCAAGCAATTAGTTAGAGATCACTCAACACACACTTCCACTCATTTAGAATTCACTCTACACACACACCATCACTCACTTGTTTATAAATTCTCATTCCATCTAGGAACATAATTAACCACAACAACACCCCCAACGATAAGAAAAACTCTAAGAGGTTACTTAAGTACATATAGTACACCTTCACTTCATCAGCTTACGAGCCCCGGGTTGACAATAAATACTAGCAATTTAGATAACACTAAATTGACTAAACATTTTGGCGCCGTTGCCGGGGAAGTGAAATTAAGTAGCCATATTCTTAGAAGAAAAAAAAAAATAATAAAAAAAAAACTTCAAGAAAAGAAGTTAATAACCTATCTAAGTATGCTCTCCTCTTGCACTTTGAAGTGATCTGGAGGATCAGAAAGGAGAAAGTTATTGATTTAATAGTTTCTTGAGTATGCTCTCTTCTTGCACCTAGAGTGAACTGGAAGATCAGAAAAAGAACTATTTAACTTGACTTGAAGATAAAATAAAAATGACATGCATAGAGCTAGAGATTCTAGGGGAAGGTTTTTAGCTAGAGCTCGAAGTTCAATTTTTACAAGTCCATCTGCTTCAAGAGATAGACAAGAGACACCTTCCTTATCTCCAACCGAAACTCCTAGTCCTGAAATTCAAGAGCCAAGAGTTGACTCTCCTATACCTTCTATTGAGTTTGAACTAGGAAGAGACTCTTCTCTTTCTCCTACCAGACAACCAATTGTAATTGAGGAAATAGACTCACCTGAAGAGGAAGGAGAAATCTCTCCTCATTCACCCTTTGTAGAAGAACCAGAAGATTTTGAAATCCCTAGGAGAATCATCATGGCAGAGGAAGAAGGAGGCGATAGAGGTAGAGGTAGAGGAGGAGGAGGAAATAACAATAACAATGGAGGAGGTAGAGGTCCCATTGGAGGAAATAGAGATGGGGATAACACATTTGGGTTTCCCATTGTTGATGAGGACTCCCGAGCCACCATGAAAAACATATCACCATCCGTCCTCCCAAATTTTCATGGATTAAGAACTGAGGACCCTAAAACATTCTTGTTTGAATTTGAAGTTGTATGTCGAACTTATGACTATCTGGATGATACTCAGAAACTCAAACTGTTCCCATCAACATTAAAAGATCAAGCTTTGAAATGGTTCATGGGGTTACTTACTCAGTCCATTAGGACCTGGGATGAAATGAAACAAACCTTTTTGGATAGGTATTTGGACTATTGTATGCCTACTAATCATAAGGATGAGGTTTTTAAAATGATGCAAAAAGAAGATGAGAGCTTAGAAGATTTACTTGAGAGATTTCAATATAATTTAAAAAGAGCAAAAATGAGCACCTTGGATGAAGAGACCTTAAAAGCCCTCTTATTAAAAGCCATTAGGGATGAATGGATAGATATCTTAAACATGATGGGGAAAGGGGATATTTCTCAACTTCCTCTCAGTGATATAGCAGAACTTTGTACCCATCTCTCAAGAGGCAAATCAAAAACTCAAAAAGGGCCTAGAGATCCTTCTCTCCTTAGGGCAAATAAATCTGCAACAGGATCAGTGAGTAGGGCTGAAATCGGTAATATGCTAGATGAATTTAAAACTGACATCTTAGGGAGTCTTAGTGAACAAATTGATACCCTTAAGATTCAGAATAAACAAAAAGCAGAAGCCGAGGCTATGACCATCTTTTGCCCGAAGTGTAGAAAGAAGCATGCTTTAAGGGAATGTCCCTTGGAAGCACAAGTTGTGGAAACCTGTGTAATTTGCTCAGAAACTCATGAGACCAAGGAATGTCCTTCAATCCCTGGCCTCAAAGCAGTCTTTCAAGAAGATCCAAGTACGCTTGAATCTCTTTGTTTTGTTGCAAGAAGACCTTGGCAGGGGCAGCAAAATCAAGGGTTTAATAACTCTATGAATTTCCAGCCCCCACCAAATTGGAATCCTTGGCAACAACCTTGGTCACAACCACAAAATCCTTTCCAAGCATGGTTGCAAAGCATGCAAATGCAAAATCCTTATGGGAGATTTGCCCAATTCTATCAATATCCTCAATCCTTTCAGAATCAGCAAGCTCCCCAACTTCCAAATCAAGGTCAACAATTGTCATTACCATTCCCTCAACAACAACAAACTCCTCCACAAAATCAAAATTCTCAACTCTTGTTACAATCTCAGCAGAGGCCAAATCAACTTCCCTCTCAACCTCAACCAAACCCCAATAATAGGAATCCTCAAAGTGCTTATGTGATGGAAGGTCAACCATTCCCTACCTATATGGTTGTCCCTCTCAATGAGGTCCAACTCAGATCAGGTAGAATCTTAGACCAACCTTCTACAAGTGCTCAACAACCAAGCATTTCTGAGGAAGAATCTCTCAAAGCCAATAAGGGTTCTGAAGTATCCCTTCAAAACCCAAGCATTAAAGAAAAAGAAAAAGAAAAAGAATCAACTCCCTTAGTAGAGCAACCTACATCTTCAGCTATTCCTCCTTTTCCTGAAAGATTGCAAATTGATAAAGGAGTGGAGAAGCAGATTTGGTTGCCTGACTATAGCTTTCTAGATGAATTGAAAAATGTCTGTATCAAGATTCCCTTGTTAACAGCCATTAAGGAGATTCCCATTCTAGCAAAGACAATAAAGGAGATGAGTTTGAAAAAAACAATAAAAAGAACCAGAGACACAAAAAGGATACATCTAGTTGGAAAAATTGCAGACATTATGATGGGTAAAATTACCATGCAAAAATATGTAGATCCCGGTAGCCCTATTGTTAAAACTCATATTAATGGGGTTGAAATCCCAAATACTTTGATTGACTTAGGAGCCGCTATCAACATTATGAGTAGACAGACCATGGATCAGTTAAAACTTCCTAACCTTCTCTTTACACCTACTTTGCTGCAACTTGCAGACAGATCAATCATTAAACCTGATGGTGTATTGGAAGACATTCCAGTCTCACTAGACTCTTGGGAGTATCCAGTTGATTTTATGATTTTAACTCCCAAGAACAATCTAGGAGGACATCCTCTTATTCTAGGAAGACCTTGGCTGGCCACAGCTGATGCTTTCATAAGTTGTAGGTCGGGAGACATGTATATATCAGATGGTAATTCTACCAAGAAATTCAACTTGTATCCTCCCGCAAAGGCAATAACAGAAATAGGAGAAGATGAGTGGATTGATGATGAGGATACTCTTCAACCTGTTCTAACCATCTCTGAAATCAGTGAGGACAGTCAAATTCTAAATACATTAGAAAATTTTGAGGCACCTTCAGAATATGACTCTTCACAATTCCAGTTAGATGCAGATATTGAATATCTCTCCTCTAGACAGATGTCTCTCTTCTCAATGGAAGAGTTTGGTATTTCTACAGTTGAAATCTTTCCAGGAAAAACATTAAATATCAATAAGAACTTGGAAAGACTACAATAAGAAGAATTAACTAAACTGTTGCAAAAACATTCCACTGCCTTTGCATGGGAATATACTGACATGAAAGGAATCGACCCTAAGACTTGTATTCATCATATTTATATTGAAGAAAACAGCAGACCTATTAGGCAGCCACAAAGACGGATGAATCCAAATCTTAGGGAAATTGTGAAAGAAGAACTTCAGAAATTGCTCAAGGTAAACTTCATTTACCCCATTTCAGATAGCCAATGGGTTTCTCCCTTGGTTATAGTGCCCAAAAAGAATGGTAAATGGAGAGTTTGCATTGACTATCGAGAATTGAACAAGGCAACCTTAAAGAATCATTTTCCTCTACCTTTTATTGATCAGGTATTAGACACATTAGCAGGTAAAAAGTATTTCTCATTCTTGGATGGTTTTAGTGGTTACAATCAGATTCAGGTAGCACCTGAAGATCAAGACAAAACCACCTTTACTTGTCCTTGGGGGACTTTTGCCTATCGAGTACTCCCTTTTGGTTTGTGCAATGCACCTGCTACATTTCAAAGGGCTGTACTAGGAATTTTCTCAGATCTGATTCATGATTGTGTAGAGGTATACATGGACGATTTCACAGTCTATGGTAATACATTTGAAGAAGCTTTGGCAAATTTGGAAAAAGTACTGGTAAGATGTAAGGAAACAAATATTTCTTTAAGTCATGAAAAGTGTTTTATGATGTTTACTGAAGGGATTGTTTTAGGACATCATATTTCAGGAGATGGAATCAAAGTTGATAGATCTAAAGTAGAAGTCATCTCTAAGTTACCTGTTCCAAATTGCCAAAGAGATGTTAGAAGTTTTCTTGGGTTTACTGGTTATTACAGAAGGTTTATTGAAAACTTCACTAAGATAGCATCCCCTCTTTTCAAATTACTTACTAAAGATTGTGAATTTAAGTGGGATCCTGAATGTCAATCTGCCTTTGAAGATTTAAAGACTAGAATATCTGAAGCACCCATTTTAAGGGGTCCAAATTGGAAACTCCCTTTCCACATTTCTACTGATGCTTCAAATACAGCTTTAGGAGCTGTTTTGGGACAAAAGGATTTGATCCCTTATGCCATTTATTACACGAGTAAGAATTTGACTCCTACTGAGTTAAATTATACTGTTACTGAAAAGGAGTTTCTAGCCGTTGTTCATGCTATAAACAAGTTTAGACACTATATAACCGGCTATGAAACCTTTGTCCACACTGATCACTCTGCCATTAGATACCTCATGAACAAACCAGTCACTAATGGTAGAGTTACAAGATGGCTTTTGCTTTTACAAGAATTCAACATAACTGTGTTAGATCGACCAGGTAAACAGAACACAGTAGCTGACTTCTTGTCCAGAATCCAAAACACTAATGAGGACTCTCCAGTAGAGGATAAATTTCCAGATGAGTATTTGTTTGCAGTAACTACCAAAACTCCTTGGTATGCTGATATTGCTAATTATTTAGTTACTGGAAAATTACCTTTACATTTATTTCCTAATGAGAAAAGGAAAATCATTCAGGATAGTTCACTTTATTCTTGGATTTCTAATGAGTTGTTCAGAACAGGGCCAGATTTGATGATCAGAAGATGTGTACGAGAGGATGAGATGCCTGACATCCTTAAAGCATGTCATGACGAACCTTGTGGCGGACATTTTTCTGATAAGAGGACTGCCTATAAAATCCTTTCATCAGGATATTATTGGCCTTCTCTCTTTAAGGATGCAAAGCAATATGTTAAAAGGTGTGACAGTTGTCAGAGAACTAGGAGACCAACTCTTTCAAATGAAATGCCACTACAGCCACAGGTATGCATCGAACCTTTAGAGAAATGGGCTCTAGATTTTGTTGGACCAATTAATCCGCCATCCAAGCAAAATAGATATATACTGGTTTGTACTGATTATGTTACCAAGTGGGTAGAAGCTATAGCATTAACTTCTGCTACTGAAAATTCAGTTGTTCAATTTCTTTTCAAGGATATTTTCACTCGTTTTGGTGTCCCAAGAGAAATTGTAACAGATCAGGGAAGCCAATTTACATCAAGGATGGTGGAAAAGCTGATGGAGGAATATAAGATTAAGCATAGAACATCTACTCCATACCATCCGCAAGCGAATGGTCAAGTAGAATCTACAAATAAAGTTCTTGAAAACATCATCACAAAGACTGTTCATCTTCATAGAAGAGATTGGGCAGAAAGGCTTCCTGAAGCCTTATGGGCCTATAGAACTACATGGAGGAACACTACGGGACATTCTCCCTATGAACTTGTTTATGGGAAGGAAGTCCTGTTCCCCATTGAGTTCCAAATCAAGACCTTCAAGACAGCAGTTCAATTGGGGATGAGCTTATCAGAAGCCCAGAAGCACAGAATGGACCAGTTAAATGAACTAGATGAAATGAGACAAGATGCAATTCTAAGGACCGATCTAGTTCAGCACCAAAGAAGCAAATGGCATGATCGACATATCAAAGAAAAGAAGTTTCAAAAGGGTGATTGGACACTCTTGTTTGATTCAAAATTTAAGGACTTCAAAGGAAAATTTCAAACTCATTGGCTTGGGCCATATGAGATTGATGAAGTCTTTAATAATGGAGCAGTTAGAGTGAAGACTATTGATGAACTTCAAACTCCCTTTATTGTGAATGGCCACCGGTTAAAAGTCTACCACAAGCCACTCTCAAAAGAGGAGTTTGTTAAGTTATTCCAAGGCGATTCTGAAATGAGGCTGGTGGAGAAGAATTCTTCTCCTCCATCAGCCTAATCTCTGTTTCTTTCAATTTCAATAAAAAAAAAAAAAAAAAAAAAAAGAAAAAAAAAAAAGAAAAAATGAATAAATGTATGAGCCTGAAAACCAATCTCTGATTGGCAGTCTCATGCAGAAAACATAAGGTGAAAATCAGGGTCACCTGACACCTCATGTTTTCCAAAAAAAAAAATCTCTCTCTTTCATTTCCATTTCATTTATTTCATCTCACCATTTTCTTCCATCTTACCATCTTCACTTCACCTCACTGCTTTCCACTCACTCATTCATTCATTCCTTCATTCCATTTCACTTCATTAATAAAGTTTTTTTTAGGCAACTAAAGTATTTTATGCAGCTGGAAGACTTCATTACAGTTCCTGCAGCTCTTTAACAATTCTGCAGCCATTTAGCTTTCCTGCAGCCTTCTGTACCTGCACAAGAAACACAGTTTGTCTGAAGAAAATATTTACAGTTCAAAATCATCAAAGACAAGGAGGAAAGGTCATGTGCTAGCAATAAAGTTTACAAAAGGTTAGTAAATCATCAGAAGCCAAATCAAAAGTGATCCGAGGTATGTTCAAAACTCTAAACCTATGGTTATTTCATTATGCGGAATTTTCTGGGTTATGTCTTGTTGGCCACTAAACGTAATGATTACCCATTTTCTTTTTCCCATGCGACTACAAATCTCCGAATCCTCCACGTCTACCAGCTCATAATAACCACGATTTTTGAAATTACATATGGTTGTTTCGGTCATTAAGGTCTTGTACCCTAATGACGTAACCTACCGCATTACGTCTCTCAGTTCTCGTCCCGCAGCCATGTGTCACTCCACAGCCGAAATTGGAGAATGTAGCCGTTCCGTTCATCATTTCAAAACCCTCTATGCTCATAACACCCTATTCCTCGCCATCATCTCCCTTATTTCGTTTTCACTCACTACGATTACCTCCATAAACCATCCTCTGTTTTCCCTCTGCCGTATAGCCCGTAAACCTGTGATACAGTCGTATTACGACTGTTAGTCACCGTTTTCACTGTGTCCACGCTAATTCCACCGCTTAACTCTAAATTCAAGCCGTGAATTCCCGGTGTCTGAGGCTGTTGATTCACCGTATACCCTCTGTTCCACAAAGTCTGAACAGAGACCGAGGGGTTACTGTGTGAAGTTACGGAGTTACTGTGTAAGGTCACCATCAAATTTGTGTTAAACAGAGCTGAAGAGTCGATGGGAAAGCTTTTGAGGGCTGAACCCGAAGGTTCGAAATTCTTGGAGGCATATCCTCAGGTTGAGGAGGCACTACAAAAAGCCAATTGGTTACAATGTATCAGAAAGTTTAAGGGCTGCCATAAAGAAGTAACCAAAGCCTTTGCAAGATCATTTAAGGATAAAGACAGCCAGGCAGAGGTGGGAGATTTAACATTTACAGTCAGCGAAGGAAGCATAGCAAAGGCTACCTCTCTTCCACAAACCGGTGAACGTTGGTTCAAAAACCGGGCAGTCCAAGATCAACAATGGAAGCGGATTTTTAAAAACCCAGGTATGGACACAAGTGTTTTCACCAAAGGAATTCCAATTTCCCATGTTAAAGAAGAATGGAAAATTCTATTGTTATTAGTACAAAAGTTTTTCACCTGTGAAGGGAGATTTGGAGTGTTGTATGTCTATCATGGTAAAATTATGCTGCGGTTTCAAGGAGAACATGATATAAATCTTCCTTATTTCCTATTTCAAAGCCTTAGGAAAATGTGTTCTATGGCTCAACGAAATCCACGAAATGTAGAAGCTTACCTCTGTCACCATGGTCTTGTAAAATTATTGATAGAAGAACAGTTAAAAGAAAAACAAGACACATGGGAAAAATTCCTTGTAAGGAATCATTTTGCAGAACCTGGAGAGTCTTCTATACCTAGAAAAAGCAGAAGGAAGAGAAAAGAAAGTATCTCTGAGACTGATATCTTAGAAGGACAAACTGTGGAAGAAATAGAAGTCCATCATCCTGAACCTGAGATTGAACCCACTGAAGATAGTGCTCAAGAGGTCATCTCAGAAACCCTCGCTGAACTTGCCAAGGAAGCTGCCAAGAAGAAAAGAGAGGACAAAAAGAAACAAAAACAAGATAAGGGGAAATCCATAATCCGAGAAACTGACCAGACCCCAGAGCATTCTAGTGGTGAAGAAAGAGATAACCAGCCTTTAGCACAAAGGGTAGCTAAACTCCATGAGAAAACCGCCCTCTCTGAGAAAGTAAAAGTTCAAAAACCAAAGGAAAAGGCACAAAAAGAAACACAGAGTGCTGCCACTATAAGAAGGAGTAGTAGATTGCAGAATAAAAGGAAAGCCACGAGGACACTCTTCGTTGATCTTAGCACACCTGAGAAGGGTGCTACACAAACAGACCGTGAGGATAGTCCATCACGTGAGGCAGCTACTCCTCCAAGAGAAGACAGTCCATTTCAGCCGGAGTTTGAAACAGAAATTGAGCATGAATATAGTCCAAGGAAGTCACCAATTGTTGACCCAATTCAACAAGAGGTGTACAACTATTTTGAAACATTGGAGCAAAACACTGCTGGCCCAAGTAATGTCATGCCTCATGAGCAGCAAATAGATTTACTTAAACAAGAAATCTATGAACTTGAAGTGCTAAACCGTCATATTAAACAGAGAAATGAAGAAATGAAGCAACAAGCTGATATTGCCAAAGCAATCCAAGATAACACCTTTCTTCACATGAGCATGTGGCAGAAGAAACACAGCAGACTCAAGAAGAGATGTAGAAGGCTGAACAGAGCCTTAATTAATTTGAAATTCAGATGCATGTTCAAGAGGCCAAAGGTTAATATTTCTACACAAAGGAAGAGAAGGAGGTTGGATGTCCTAGCTGAGGCATCCCAGCAGATGGACTGAATTGTGTTTTCATTGCATGAGGACATGCAATACCCTCGGAGTGGGGGTATGTAGAACCTCTATTCTACACCTATTTGTCTACCATTTTCCTCAACTTTTCCTTATCTTTCCTTCACTTTTGCCTCATTTTCACCATAAAACCTCTCAGATCATTACATTCAGTGTCAATAAGCATGATCAAGCAAGTTTTGCTAATGGATGACTATTTGTTCAGATTTTGACTTACTTGCAGGAATCCCGCAGCTATCTGATAATCCCGCAGCTATCTGAAGATCCTGCAGCCTTTTTGTTAAACACTATGATCCACGTGTCGGTTTGCAAGACGAGCCACATGGGCACTCAGGTATCAATGTGCTCGAGGTTCCTGTCCCATTGTTCCAGCCATCCACGTCATTTTCACCCATGGTCAAATCTGGTTAAGCCACGGTCAACTCAAGGTGGTTTAAACGGTGTTTGAAAGCTGTTTGGTCACGTCATCTTCAATGGTGATTTGTCCATGTTCTACAGATGGCAGGGGACACAATCCAACATAGGATTTATTATCCATGTCGACAAGAACCACTAAACTCGTCCACGCAGCCGTGATGTGTCAAAGGACAATTAATACGCATGACTGTTATTGTTTTTCTGTTAACTAGCTATACGCGTAGGCTATCTTAGAAGCTCCTATAAATTGCTGCGTCTGCGTACGCTCAAAGAACTTTTTTTTTAGTTGTAATTTGCTGCACTTGTGTTGAATTTAGAAGCTTTTGTGAACTCTGTTTTCTAGTGCTATTCCAGCACTCTGTTTTGTAAACTTTTTGCAAATGGAGGAATCAATATAGCACTGTTTTGAAGTTTCCAGATCTTTGAGTTCTCTTGTGGCTGAATGAACAGAGGGCCCCTGCTCATCTCAGCCTTTGTAAAGTATTTCATGTGCAGCATTTCATTATTTTCTTATTTATTTCCTTAAGCATGTATAGTTTCATTTACTTGTTTTCCTTTCTTTTCAGCTGATCAGTGTTATTTCTTTGCAGGTTTCTTTTAGCCCGGGATTTATTTTTATATGTGTTGTGTTTGCTTTACAGCTAATGGTATTTGAAGTTGACAATTCAAGTGCTGCCTTTGTCTTTATAGTTAGTTTTTAATCTTATTTCTCAAAGAGCTGTTAACATACATGAATGATCTTCATCATAAACTATTATCTTTTAAGGTCAAAATATCACTAACTTGCAGCTTGTTTGGGTGCTTTTTGGACTGTTCTTTCACTACTTTCTTTCCGTGCTTTACACAGTACATGTGCTTTGAAGCATCAAGTTAGAAAGAGTAAATCATTACCACTAGTCTTTAAAGTAGAAGTTTTGATTTTAAAGTGCTTCCTAGACTATTTCCTCACTACTTTCTAATCATGCTTTCCATAGTACATATGGCTGAAGTAGAGAATTAGAAATAGCAAATTATTATCATTAGTCTTTCAAGCATATTTTTTTTTTCACTTTTCTAATTCCACTTAAGCTACTTTCTTTCCGTGCTTTACACAGTACATGTGCTTTGAAGCATCGAGTTAGAGAGAGATAATCTTTATTTTTGGGTTTTAAAAGTGATTCTCTTTTCTTTTATTAGCAGCAACTTGGACGGTGTCTAGTGCCATTCGTAGTGGTCATTTGCTTTCAAGTTTATTTCAAGTCATTTCAATTCATTTATTCTTTCCAAGCATTTCCTTTCAAGCAATTAGTTAGAGATCACTCAACACACACTTCCACTCATTTAGAATTCACTCTACACACACACCATCACTCACTTGTTTATAAATTCTCATTCCATCTAGGAACATAATTAACCACAACAACACCCCCAACGATAAGAAAAACTCTAAGAGGTTACTTAAGTACATATAGTACACCTTCACTTCATCAGCTTACGAGCCCCGGGTTGACAATAAATACTAGCAATTTAGATAACACTAAATTGACTAAACAATTTGCATCTGACCCCAAATCCAGAATGACCTAATCCATCTTGTACTCACCGATTTGCATTGTCATTCACATCTCCCGCCTGGTGCGCAGAGCATGTTTTCCCAGTTTCCAGACAATGTGTGGCTCCCCTGATCATGCGGCACCTAGTGATCAGCTCTTGCAGTCCTTTAATTGCTCTATTGTCGCGTAGCAACTTCATACATGTCTCTAAAAAGGTAGTAAGCATAGAGGGGTCCATTCTTGGCTCAGTTGGATCCCTACTACCTGGAGTAGAGACTTCTGTGAAGCTCTCTTGAGCTTCCTTAGATGTCTCCTTCCCCCGCTCGAACTCATGCTGCTTTGTAGGGGTTTTGCGAACCCCGGGGCCTACCTCGGTTAATTTCCCCTTATCTTCCCCTATAGTTGCGCTGCTCCTCAACACCATGTTTACATTGGGGTCCTCTTCGCATGGTTCAACCCTCATCATCTGGACGTTCTGCGTCGTCGTAGGTTTTGCTGCCCTTTTCTCACATATCTGCATGATCAGTCTGGGGCAATCTATCATTTCATGATCAAACCGCTCGTAGTAGGGGCATGATATTCTAGTCGGGTTAGTATAATCACGCGCGTAGTGCCCTGGTCTACCGCAGTTGTAACAGATTAGCTGCCTGCAGCCCCTTCCTGGCCCCATTCCTTCCTGTCCCCGTCTTCGTCCCTGGAACCCACCGCACACTACCGCTGCAGTTGGATCCTGACCTCGCACCTCAGTTTGCATCCTGTAGGCAGGTGATCAATCCATCAATAATTCATAACTACGGCAGTGACATTCCTTGTGGCCCACTGATCTGCAAAAATTGCAAAATAGTTGCTGGGGGGTCTGGTTAAATTTTGGCAGTAGGTGACAGTTGTCTGTGTTGTGCTTTCCTCCCACTTGACAGATTGTGCACCAGAGTGAGGGTGTCGTGCTCGGTCCTACCTACACCTCTGGTCACAACGATGTTGGTCCCCCCACTGCCATATAGTTTACAAAGGCCAGACAATGATCTTTATCGTGTCCCTGACTTCTACATTTGATGCACCATACCTCCTCCCGTGCTTCTGGCCGGGTTGCCTTCTCTTGTTTTAAACTCTGCATTTCTAAACACAGATTTTGTATTTGCGTGTGGATCTGTTGAACTCCCAACCTAGGATCCTATATTCGAGTCTCATGCAACCTCATTGTTGTCTCTAATGCTTCAGCTTGGGTTGAGATCTTTTGCTGCGACAATGCCATCCTCAGATGTGGTGTCAAAGACGCCACAAACCACGCGCAGTGTTGCGAATTCGTCAGCGTCATGTTAGCCTCTCGGATCATACTTTTTAGCCTCTGATCCAAGTCCCAAGGGGTTTCTCTTGGTAGCATCACAATTTCCTTCAAAACGATGATCGACTGTGTCTCTGATTTCGGCTGGCTAAATACTTTTTTCAATGCATCCCGAATTTCCGTTATTCTTGAATTTCTATTATTCCCGCATTCGGTTGATCGCTAGAGTATTTTATATACCATGTCAACGCGCGGTCCTACAACGTGCTAACTAGAGTAGCCTTTTTGATGTTGTCGTCTGTAACTCCATGCACTTCCCATACTGCCCTTACTCCAAACCAAAACTTTTCTGGATCTTCACTCCCTGCTCCATTGAATACTGGTAACTCGATCGCATTCATCATGTCTAACCTCTGGTCTACGTGTGGGTGTGCTAGGGCCCGCTACGAACTCATACTGCTTTTGACCCAACTACCCCTCAATTTCTTTCTTCGTAGGCTTTCAAACTTCCGATATCAGACATTCCTCAAGCAGATCCCAGTCCTGGCAACGGAACCATTTGTTAGGTTATTGGGCCCTGACCCAGGTTCGGAAGAGTTATTGACCAAACAAATCTCGTAGCTACCGGCCCTTTCGGCAACAGCCCGTGGAGCGCGGACTAAGGTGTCACCCGAGGTAGCAAGGGAGGGTGTTGGAACCAGGTTTCTGCGCCCTTGGGATGTCTAGATGTGGTTTGGAGGGGTCGTGAACCGTTTTGCGGCTTGGCACCGCTCTGTACTGCTATCGGGCTTTCGCGTAGATCTGCGCAGATGTACTTCCTTATTAATGTAATTATTACAGAACGGATCTTCTTGTTAAAGTCTTTAAGCAAACATTTAATAATAAAACCCACTGCATGCAGCCATAACTCTTAAAACATTCATAAATTTATAAAGATGATGCATAAGCCAGAATGCAAACAAATCCACAAGGTTTTAGAGTCAACACAATATTTCAGAATCAACTTCTTTATTAATATTCTTGATTCAGTACAATTCACTTCCTGCCCTGCGCACACAGCTGTAGGGTTCCGCACACACAGTAGCGGACTCTATCCGGCCTCCGCGCACACAGCCACGGAGCCTCTACCACTACACCTTCGACCCAGACATACCGACTCAGAGCACAACTACTCGCAAAAACCCATTACACATCAGATCTCTTTCCAAACTAATTGCCATCTACCCTTAGAGCCTTGCTCTATTTATACATTCCCATGGTCCACAGACCATGAGCAAGCTGACTTACTTCCTATTATTCTATATTATTTTTTGGGCGAACAACCCTTTGACTTGACCTATTACATTTCGCGCTCTGCGCCTTTCGGAGATTTACAGTATTATTACCCTAACTTATAGGCTTTAAGCTCCAAAACCGTTACGCGGGGCCTTCGTTACCCAACAATGCAACCATTGTTGCACAAGAAATTCCCTAACTTTTAGTTTCCATAAAGCAATGTTGTTCTTGCTGGTGAATTTCTCCACCTTGAACTTTGCATGCGTCATTTTAGCCATTTATTTCCTACAAATCCTTCCTCCTAGGGTTTTCTTCTTTCAACTAGGGTTTCTTAAGAAAAAATATTATTATGATTTCCCTTCTTCTAGCTATGGTTTTCAAATTTTCTTTCTGATTTTCTCTCTTCTGGCTAGGGTTTCACAAAAAAAACTTCACCCTTCTTTATTTTAAAATTTTAGAATATTTTTTTCAATCTTATTCAATCTTCTTCAATACAATTTGTTTCTGTCCCTTAAAAAGAAATAATTCAAACCCTACTTCATATTCATTCAACAAATTTTGTTGTTAAAAAAAATAACAATTACCCGACCTCCACTATGAGAAATAGTGCTGCAATTTTGTACTCAATTTTTTTTTTTTCGACTGGTTGTCCACAACATTTTGCAGAAACCCTCTTCTTGTAGCAGCAGTGGCCTCCTCTTCCTCGTTCAATAGATGAGCGACTGGTTTGGCTGATCAATGTGATTGGTTTCGCTGCTCAACGTTAATGGCTCAACGCTCACCAACCTCTCTCTCTAGCGGCAGGCTTCAAATAATTATTTCTTCATCCTTTTCATAATCGATGGGAAGGGGACGCGGTTCTATGTTCCTTAATCCTTCCTGGGAGGCACGAAAAATGACAACTGCTCCTTTGTTTTGCACAACGGGCTGGGCGGCTGCCTTTGTGGCTTGCTTAACAGACTCTGTCTATCACAAAGATGGCTCTCGACAATAAGGTGGACCTTTCCACACGACGGAGAAATGCAATGTTTGGCTACCTCTGCGGCTTGCTTACCAGAGAAGCGGTACTCTACTGTATCCTACCCAACATCTTTCATCTCAGGCAGCGTCCCCGCTCCTTTTCCCTTCACAATAGCGGCAGGGGAATCACCCTTTCTCTTTGCAATCACAGTGATTCTTCAACCAGTAATCACATCGGTTCTTCAAACAATAATCACAGTAGTTCTTCAACCCTACTCAACAACTTTTGACTTAGGCTCTGGTACCACTCTTTGGCATTTTAGGCATACACATAGAAGAAATAATACAAATAATACACAGAAGAAAAATAACTAAATGGGAAATTGAAACGAATACAAAAAAATAACACAAATGATTTACATGGTAAAACCTTGAGAGTGTGACAAGGAAACATCCACGGGGCAAGGGATTGGATATCTATTAATCAAAGATGGTTTTTTTGTCATATAAGCCTCTCGGGTCATCCCAATTAATATGGGCTTTTCCTCTGTTACATAACTCCTTCTAGTTATGAATCCCATTATAATAATAATTGACATTAATTTACAAATTTATCCATAATTACATTTTGTTGTCATATTTCAATAGTGGGGAATGATGACCCAGGGTTTAAGGAATGTGTTTATTATACTGGTGCTCACATGAATAAGAGGCCAGTGGTAAAACCAATTTGTTGATTGGTTAAATTGGTATGGTGATGAGTAAAGGTGGCATATATGAATTCTTTATGGTTTCATTGTTTAGATGCAGACATGGAGAATGACACTTGTGGATGTTGAATGCGGATTGGTGTTCATTGTAGTGATGGATTCTAGAATACCATAAATGGTGATTCGATGAACGACCTGAAGATGGGACCATGGTGCATACGTTGATTGTGCAAGTCTATTTCAATATATAAATGAGGATGAGAAGAAAATTTGGCTAAAGAGGGGAGAATGAAGCTTAGAAGATGAGAGGATGGCAACATATAGTTTAGGACAATAAAGCAAAACAAAACAAAAAATATTATAATGAAGTGATTTTTTTTTTTTAATTTCATGTAAATGGGCATACTGTTGTAAGACCTGGTAAGGCATGCGTACCCTGGGTAATTGATGGTAAAGTCTAGGTTAGACTTAGGTGATAGGGGAATGTTGGGTTAACTGATACACTAGGTATAAATTTTGAGGGGGGGTAAGGGCCACAGTGAGACTCACTTGACAAGTTTGGTTGGATTTAGTCAAGGAAACCCCAAGTCAAGGATTAAGAGGGGGATTGTTAGGTAAACTTGATTTGGTATAGAGTCAAAGTTTACCAGGATAAACAACATTGGTTTTTGGGCACATGGTATAGTATACCAATGGTATTTCTGCCCATGGTATTGTAGGTAATGGAGTCTATAAAAGACTAGGAAGACTTCATTGTAATGTAGGCCAAGGAGGTGAGTAGTGAAGGCTCACTTGGTCGAGTTGGCCAGGGTTTTGGCCAAGGCTAATGAAATTTCATTGGGTTATCCCCAGAATTGGGGTTTTTTGAGATAAACATTTTTGTTTATGGTTTATGATTGTTGTTGGTTATTTTATCTTTATTCCTCTTAGTAATTATTGATTATGTCTACAATAAAAATTTTAGCACACAACTCCTAAAGAGCATATGAAGTACTAGAAAAATACAACTCCTAAAATATACATAAAATATAACAAACCTAATAAGCAATAAAAACTCAAAACTACAACAAACTAACTCAAAATTAAAGAAATTATTAATACTTTATCATATTTTTAATTAAAATTAACCCTATATATTTTTATCATCATTCACATATTTTTTATTTAGTGAATATTTTATTTTTATTTTCTAAAATGAACATGCTCTCTCATATGAAATTGTAAAACGTAGCTTTCAAAAACAACCAAAATTATGATATTTATGGTCTCTATCATACTTTATCATTATTCATAGCTGTACAACAGTTAAATTGTTTTTAATGTTTAAAAGGAATTTTTGAAAAATGACTCATAATAATTTATCCAAATCCCAAGATGTGGACAATGTGTCACATTTAATAGCTATAGTCACCCCTGGTGTACGTGGGGATGCCAATAACTCTTAATAAAAAATTCATTTATATATCTATATATATATAATAGATGCGAAAAGTATCACAATCCTCATTTCATGAACCAATGAAACACATAAAATTTTGGTTACTATTATGTTATCACTTAAATGATTTTTATGATACATCTTATCCAGTATTAAAGTAGCCGGTGATAGGCCTAAACTACTCTAGGGATTCATTGAAGACATTACTATTAATATTTGATTGACATAAAGGTGGGGGTGTTTAACAAAGATTTTGCAAGAAGATGCTATACCTTTCACCACCATCCTCGTCATTGGATCACAACGCCATTCATATTTTAGTGGGATATAAATTGACGTAAAGATTTTCTAATATGTTGAGAATCTCTTAGTAAGGTTAAGAGACAACCCTAATTCCGTTCACCTTCATTACATACAATTTAAGAATGAACGTCGGAAAGTTACGTCCATCGTTCCCGTTACTGAACACAGAGGTCGTTTGTGGCCTCGAGGTATATTTGGAAAGATTTTCTAATATGTTGAGAATCCCTTTTGTTTATTATCCCTTTTGTTAAGAGACAACCCTAATTCCGTTCACCTTCATTACATACAATTTAAGAATGAACGTCGGAAAGTTACTGAACACAGAGGTCGCTTGTGGCCTCGAGGTTTGGTGCTCCAAGGCGGGACCGACCGTCTCGTATGAGAATCAATTAATTTACTTTAAACATATGCTGGAAAATTACAAGGGCGACGGCTCTCTAGGACAAAAAGCATAGAGGAAGAGTCTCAGATATTAACTTCACTCGGCGGAATTTGGATTCTCGTGACCTATAACACATGTATATTATTTCGATTCCAATGACATATATATATATATATATATATATACACGCTATGAGAAGCACATATAAAATATTTATATAACAAAACACATGATTGCATATACTCAATTGAGATAGAATTGTTTAATAACATGTAAACTAGGTGTGCTTGGAGTTATAGGGATCGAAATTTATAATGCTAGATGACCATAAAAAGATTAAGTGGTCTAGATACACAATAGAGATTAATCACATAACTAAAACCAAAAATATTTGACAAATGTAGTTTATGAAATGTTACTTGGAGATGGATTAATTGAAGGGGTTTAAGATGTAATAGAGGACACTCTAAGAAACTAAGATGGGCTAGAGGAGAGAGGAGGACTAAATTAGAGAGTACTAAAGTAGAGGTGCTTTATAGAATGGCTTTGTTCCTTGAAGTGATAAGCTTGAGCACAATAGCTTCGAGAGCATCAACTCTTTTTTTAAATGAAGACAGGTAAATAGCCAAACCTTGTCACCAAGACCTCCCATTTTACCTATCTTGTCTCGGGCCCCAAGCTTCTAGTTAATTCCCTTAAGTACAAATTAAAGTTCCTACAATGCATCACCATGTTACCTAAGTTGTGGGCACATTTGCCTTAAATTCATTCTAATCCATAGCCTTCAATGATCAAGCCTGCTAAGGCAAAGCTGAGAGCAAAAGAAGAGTCTATGTCGAGAAGAAAATGGGAGCTAGAGTAACCAAAGTGGCTTGCAACTTCCTAAATAATTGAGGTGATAAAGAGCGAGTAACCTACCTTAAGCCTAGATTCAACATCGACATCAAAACGACACCATGATAAATCCCACTTGGATTGCTTATGATATAACTAGAGTGTTTATTTCCCATGGTGCAATAGAGTATTGCCATCAGTGGGAAGTGAGTGGATACATGATATGACTCAAGGACTTTAAGCAAAGTTAAATCATCCTCTCGCCTCTTCATGCTTGTGATGAGGTTGACACTTGGAGTTTGGTTAATACCATGGGAGAGTATCAATGACATGTTATTCATTAAAAATGGCCAAGATGACTAAAGCGTTAGCCACTTTGTTATTGGTTCGTTGGATATGAATTCAATTTATGTGGCAATGAAAAGTGGTGATTAAATCTCAAGTTATTGAGAGGATGGCTTCCAATATGAGGTCCTTTGCAAGTGTCTTTTGTTGCATGCGACAAATATTTGACGATCAAATATTTTCCAAAGACAATGAGATGTCGAAGTTGAATAGAGATGGATGTGACCATGCCATGAGAAAGAGCACATGCTTCAACAAGACTTTTGGTTATGATCCCTAAATTCCACAATAAACTTTTCTTCAAAAATTCATTCGGGAAAAAGACAACCCTCCTCGCAGCTACCTCCCTTGCTAATTAGATCAAATTTTACAAAATATAAAATATTATTTAGTATTATTAAAATTATATATATATATAATGTGAAAAATGTCTTTATATCCTATATGAGGAGTGTACATATTTTGGTCCTTGAGGAATTATTCATTCTCAACAGCAAGGCTTGAAGTCATTAAATCAATGATTATCATGTCACTTGAGGGAATTGAACATGGGTAAGGAGGATCCCAAACATTCCTCCCAACCTCCCAAATAAATCCAATTAACATTTACAACATTTTATTTACTTATTCAAATATATTAATACACATTAAGAGTATGTTAATTTTAGTTTTCAAAATTACACCATGTGTGTTTTTATCTTCTTTTTCAAAATCCAAAATAATAGAATTAAAACATAAAAGAATGTGCTTTCATAATTAATATAAAAAATAAAAACATAAATGCCCACGGGGCATAGAATAGACAGTGATAGGGTGATTTGTTAAGGCACTTCGTGGTGAAAAGGTCACTGGTTCGAAACCCCATGGAAAAATATCCATCCATGCAAGGGCTAGTGTGCCCAAGCCAAGTGCGATCCCTAGGTGATTTTGATGGTTTAGTTTCCCTTGCGTCACGACTACACAAGCCAAAGGTGAGATGTACCCGTCATATCAAGGCTCACATTATCTAACAAACAAACAACAAAAGTAAAAGTAAAAAAATAAAAACATAATCATTATTAAAAATTTAATATAAATTCTATATATATTACCATATATAATTAATTAATTTAATAGAATGAATAAATATGCTTGTAAATATTTTCTAAAATAATTTTTGTAATTTATGTATAATGTGATTAGGGAAGAGAAATGGATTGGGGGGTCAAGGTTGTCGTTTCCCCATGCAATGAACAATATTGACATGCCTAATGCCCTCATTGACTGTATGATATGTGGTGCAATGCATACAATACATTATATGATGGCCTTTAAACTTGAACATCCTTTATTGTGCACAATCATATCCTCAGGTGTATGGCCATTCGCTCTTGGAAGATATTTGGTGTGCTTTAGATTAGTTTCATGATGGATCTCTCCTTCCCTTAGAAACAATCCTCCCCTACTTTCAATTCGTTTAACACTGTTTCTTTCCTACCGGATTTCATTATAAGTGATTTTGGTTCTACACTTCCATCTATGAGTTGCAAGCATGGCTCCACTGAAGAATTTTCATTAGTTACATTCACTCTCTATTATTCCCTCACTATCTATTGTCTTTTCCTTGACCCCTTCCTCCTCGACTCTTGACTCTCACAACTCTTCACTTATTTTATCTCTTTCTACTGGTATTTTTAATGACTTGGCACAAAGCACAACGCAAGAATGGAAGTGGAGGTAGGGGTTCTTTAGGGGGCTCGATAGCTCATTTTCAATCCAGTTACTTCATGTGGTTATACCATAACTAAAGCTCTCATGATATCCAACAAGAGCTTGCGACATGAAAGATGAAGTGGTTTGGCCGCATGAATGCCATCCATATTCATAGTTCTTCATTCAAGTGGTAGACAAGGTGCCTAACATAGGGCATACCCATGATTATCAAGACCAATATTTACACACCTTTGATCTAGATTGGCACATCAAATCCCTCTTTGACAAAGTTATTTTGGAGAGAAATAACACTAAGGATGAGATTTTATTGATGTTGGATGAAATTTAGTTGCAAAAAAAGGATATGGATATCATATTGGCTTGTATTGAAGTGGGTATGGCACCATGTTTAGGTCAAGGTATCCATAACTCGAAAGAAAGGATTCCTATCAAGGTAGATGCCTTAATTTCCTCCTAATTCTTAGTATGTTTGAAAATATTTTGTCATTTTTGTTTTCTATTCTCTACAAGCCCCTCGTGGTAGCCAAACTTTGTTTAAATGGTCTTTTTAATGTCCTCTAGCATACAATGAAAGCATGAGTGAATTTTGGTTTAATTTCAAACCATAAAACTTTTTGACAAAAAAATCTTTTATTCTGATAATAATTTGGTTTCCCTAACAACGAATTAGAGGCCAACAAAGACCTTAGAACTATGTAATTTTGCCTATAATAAAAAAAAAAAACAAAACAAAAAAACAAAAAAAAAACAAACTTATATTACAAAAATAAAGCCAATTTTATTCATATAAAAAGAAATATATTGTGTAAAGTCTTCAAAATCTGCCAACAACAAAACAGAGGATAAATAAAAGAAAGCCCACATGCATTTGTCACTAACCTACTCAGGATAAATAAAAGAAAACCCACGTGCATTTGTCACTGACCTAATCAAACTGCAGGAACGCTGTCATAATAATATCAAATATTTATCACTAACCTACTCAAACAACGTGAAAAATGTCACAACAATATAATAGATTTATTACTAACGTACTCAAACAACATGAAAGACGTCACAATAATATCAAAGCTTTGGAGAGCATACAATATAATTTAATGAAAGCATATAGTGTCCTTACAATAGCCATATCATTATGCCATGTAAAATTTAAGGTGAACAATAGCCTACTCATAGCAACGATAGAAACGATAGATTCATCCTTTACTAGAAATAAAAAATCGAAAGAAAAATAATATGCGTATGGCCAGCCTTTGTTTCTAGCACTATCCAAGTACTAACAACGAGATATAAGCCAACTTTTGAGAGGGAATCTACTTCCTTTTTATTTTCTTTGAACACATGAAATAAAAACAGATTCACCATCTTAATTTTTCGACCATTCGATTATCACCATAAAATCACCAAGAAGTTGAATTAACGTTTTTTTCAACAACAAGCATTAATAATAATTTTAAGTAAATAACTTCGTGATATTATAAGTCCCCCCTCTTACCCTTTCCTTGAATTTTAAATAAGATCGTCGTATTATAAATCCCTTAGTGACAAGGACTTTTTGCGAGACTCAAAACCTCACCTTTGAGCATCTTAGTGCCGCACACCAAACGATGAAACCTCACCTTTGAGCATCTTAGTGCCGCACACCAAACGATGAAGCCCAATAACAAAGGTAAGTAAATAGAATTGAAAATGGTAAGGGAAAATCACAATAGAAATTCAAGAAAACAATTACTAGCATGCAAAGTTTCATTTCTAAGAAAAATAAATCAATGAAGTGCAACCTTGATCATGAACTAGCCTACACACCATCAATAGTTGCAAACAACAAATCAAACTAAGAATCACAATTTTTTTGCAACCAATAAGCACAAGGAAATAACTGTAATCAATGCCCACTAAACTAATGCTCTCATATACATTAAGAGAATTGTGTTGGTATAAATAAGCTTATCATAGAATGAATGAAATCGCCATAATTTCAATAATAACACCCAAGCTACCTTCACATAGCCTTTTTCAACACCATGCCAATTTTCAAACAAAATTCTATATCTCCCTTTCGCCCAATCCCATAACTAAATTTACAATGGAGGAAATCAAGTTTCATCACATTACACCCTAGGCAACTGACCATGAAACCCAAAAAACCAGACAATAATGAGTTGAACACGAAAGATGTGCAAAGAGATAGAAATTGTTAAGACATAGAATTTACAAGAGAAAAGTTGTAGGCATGCACTTATAGGCTACTTTAATAGTGAATGAAATTGAACCAACTCAAAATATTCACAAGTTAGTTTTATAACCTCTATCATTGTAGTGAAGATCCAAAACATAACACTAAACAAAACAAGTAGATCCAAACTAAATAGAAGAAACAAAGAATAGAGGAATTGTAGAGGGAGAGAGCCAATATTCATGATACATTAAGCAACATATCTATAATCACCACCAATTTCCCAAGATATGAAGAAGTGATGAAAGATTAATGAACATAGTTGCCACTTTCTGCCATGAGCATGTTAGGAACAAAAACATGGTAAAATCAACTAAAGGGGTGTTGCTACATCAAAGTTTTCTAGCTGTGAACTATATAGAAACCAAGGAATGACAAAAAATCATGACAAATTCTCAATGGAGGAAAGCATGGGTAGTGAGGTTTCACCATAGGAAAAATTATTACCAAACCAAAAAATTCAAATAAAAATTGTTCAATGGACAAGCTGAAAAGAAATTAGGAATGGAAATAGCATGCACTTTCAAAGATAACATTTGTAGTTATCCACTCATAGGCCACCTTAACAATGGAAATAAGACACCCACACACAATAGAAAAAATGATCTGAAACCAAGGTAACCCCACAAGTGGAAACTCTACTCATATGGTCACTAACCTCTCATTTCTCCCTTATATGGCTGGATTGAGCCTTCCTGATTTCAGCTAGCTCATCAATGATCCTCTTCTCCATTACCCTATTTGGCCTGTTATGCCTACCAAGCTTCCTTATGACATCCCCAAGTTTGAAGGTAATTCTGGAGAAGATCCCACAAATCATGTTTGCTCTTTTCATATGTGGTGTTCATCTAATTCCATCACTAAAGACTCCATTCACCTTTGTCTTTTCCAGCACACCCTTACTAGAGTTTCTTCCAAGAGGTATGTGGACCAACAGCATGCCTCCTATTCCACCTTCGCGACTCTAGCTAAAGCTTATATGTCATACTTGCAGTTACCCCTATGATATGACATCGGTACCAAAATCTTAACCACTTTCGTTCAAACTTCTGCCACCCACCTATTTGACCATGTTCAAGAATGGCATAGAAGGAGGAGCATGTGTAGGGCTCTTGAATTTGAAGACCGTGTCTATATGGATTAGTTCCTGAGATTACTTTTGGCCCCCACTGGTAAAGATGTCACCTCCCACTTCCCCTAGTATGAGGAATAAGCGCTCCAAATAGCTTTGAAATATAACATGATCTATGCATAATCAGGATATGTTTATACTATCCTTCCCGATCTTCCTTGGCCTAGTGATGCTAATGCACCGAGGGCATCTCATGCCGCTGACAGTATCATTGGATCTATCTCAAACCCTCCACCTCCATCATATCTTTAACCTCATATGAATTATGGTTAACCCTGGGGGGGGCTAGTTCCACTTATACATATCCCCCTCCTGCTCCTCCCCATGGAAACACTTACCAAGGTTCAAGCATGCCATACGCATATCCCCATCCACATTTGTCGATGCCAGGGTAGTTGTCGCTTCACTTGGTTATCCCAATGTTTCCACTAATTCTCTCTATCCTTATGCACAACATAGTGATCCAGACCCTCTGTCACTAGTGCCTCAACCTCCCATGCCTCCTCCACCTCTACCACAACAACAACCACCTCCTCAAGATCAAGTGTACGCTCAGTAGAGTGCAACCAATCCCCCAACCCCAAGCTAAAGAATAAGGGGAAGGGTAACTAGAACAAACCATCTCAAGGTAACCAAGGAAGCTAGGGTCCTCCACCTTATTCCCATAAGGGTGACCAACTTATTCTCGCAACCCATTAGCAAGGCAGAAAACCCAAGAAAAATAAGGCTCTTCATACAAATAAAGCTTGGGTCTATTGTGAAGTATTTGGACATTATAATCACGAGTGTCCAATGTTACCTCATATGCGCCAATCATGGGAAGCTCAAGCACCTGCTTCTAGAGGACCTCAACCCATTACTCCACCTCCTCCCCCCTACTTCATCACAACCAACTGTGCTTACTCATTGTTTTCCCCATTAGGAATATGTAGCTTCTCAACCCATACAAGGTAATGCATCTCCTCCAACTTCATAATCTCGCTAGAACAATTACTAGATCCTCATGATGAATTCTGACAAATTCAACACTGAACAAGTCAACCTTCAGACTCGGTCACGCGAATAAGACAAGCCCCCTTTCAATTCAACGATTGATCCTGAACCCAAAGTTTCCACTAAGCCTCTTTCATCACAAAATTACACCTTGCAGATCCCTCTACCTAAAGTCGAGGTGCCCTGCAAGATTTCCAAAGGTCCATTATGTCGAAATATTGCTTCTTCTAAAGCCGCTCATACCTATAGCATAATAGGTGACTTGGCACAGTCTCGTGCTACCATTTCAATGTTGTAAATCCTCCAAATGTGCCCATCCCGATGGAAAGTTATACTATCTACTTTAGGAATTATGGATCCCTCTGACGATTGTCTTCTTATATTTCACGTTGAAAAAACGGAACATACCCCCATTCCTTCCTTAATTTCCTTTCAAATACCACTCTCCATAAATAACATCACAGTCCAATAGTGTATCACAGATTAAGGCGCCTCCACTTGTGTGATGGACATTAGTGTTTGGAAGCAACCTGGTTCTCGTAACTTCTCCCCGTCCACTATCACTCTTCGTGCTTGGGACGGTCATCCCTTGAAGCCCCTCAATTTGTATGCAACTGTCCCATTAATGTTGTTGGAAAGATTGTCTTATTTGATATTGAAGTCATTGACACCCCATTATATTATAACATTTCGGTGGGTCATAGTTATATCTATTCCATGCCCACCATCACATCCTACGTCTTTCGTAAGATGTGCTTTCCTCACAATGGAAGGATCATCACTATTGATCAATTGACTTACTATGACCCTCAGTCTCAAATATCTCCTTAGAACACTATCTTATCAATGAATGGAAATAAAACTACCACTTCCCTTACCGATATGTCTCTTGGAGTCTATAAAGATTCCACAATGCTTGGGGCTTATTATGGCCCGCTCCCTATCCCTTATGAGCATAGCTCGTCCAGTGTTTGCATGCTTCAGGCATCACAGGCCGCCCACAAGCAGTTTGATACGCCTTCAAAGTAGCCAACATCTCCGCAATCTCCTGCTCCTAACTCAACCCAACCTTCAGGTACAATTACTCCACGCCAATTTCCTTCTACTAGTATCTCTCTCGACACTTTTCAGCTAGGAACTCTTCCCCCAGGTCCTAACCATCTAGGAACAGCTCCCCTAGGTCATTACCCTTATGGTGAGATACGTTTCTTAGTCCCACCACTTGGAATTTTTTCTACCCATGTTATGGGTTCCTTGAGTCTACCTAACATTACCTTAGGGATCCCAATATGGTACATTGATCCTCCCGCAAATACTCCTCCTAATAAACTCAAACCTTACACAATTTTGACCCTAGTTCAACCTGTTGTTCCCACCCCTTCCTTTGCTTTAGTTCCAAAAAACCTCAACAGAAAACCACTCATGTTGTGAAAGCATCTAGTGAGGGGAACAAAGCCAAGAAGAAGGGACCAAGAGACAAGGCACCCCAAACAACTCCAGTAACTCTTAAACCACCAAACCCTGCTCCTCCATGTGCTTTGTGTGATGTTGTTCGGCATGCCACCAATAATTGTCCTGAGCTCCCTCATATCAAGAATGTGGTTTTCGATACCTTTCCTAAGACTGACATTCCTGAGGTCCATATCGCCTTACTTGAGTCAGCTAAGAAGAACATATCCTTGCGCATGAATCACCCTTGTGCTTTAAGTGATAATTATGGCCATTATTATCATCATTGTCCTTGTCTCAAAGATTTTCATGATACGCTTCAAGTGCTTCGCAATTTAGATGTCACTTGTAGTGGCTCCACTTCCCCTCTACCTGTGGGTTCTAGTCCCATTGTTATGATGGAACAAGAGGTTTCCCAACCCACCATTATTACTCCCCCTCCTGATGTCGAGATGACAGATAGTTCTGCCCTATTCTCTACCTGTCATCATCCATGGGATCGATCTATTGGGAATCTCTTTTTGTTTCCTATTATGATTCGGTCGAACTTTCTTCAGTGAACACTTCGGTCTCAACATTTGTAGATGTTACATCTACTAGTCATCCATCTCCCCTTTTTAATGATGGGTATGTGAAACTTGTCTCTCATGAAGATACCTTAGGTAGCTCCTCTTACTCGCCTATGACCAAGCTCATGATGTCTTGGGGCATGGGAAGTTTGCACCATTATGGCTCGGTCCTTACATCATTCGTAAATGTTTGGGAAAGGGGGCATACCTTTTAGTGAGTGCAGAACGAGAAATCCTTCCTAACCCTCGCAATGCACTCTACCTAAAGAAATTTTACCCATAGCATTTCCCATCGAAATGCATGTCCTTTTTTCTTTCTGCATTTAGTTTGCTTGCATTCCCCAACATCTCATTCGTTGTCTTCTTGAATCTTTCATATGTATCGATCTTTCACACCACATATAGGTTATGTTGATACTGCAAGTCACTTATCCAGGAATCTAGTCTCGGTAGCTTGGGCCATTTTCACCCCTTTACATTTATTAACTCACTCCAATGGCCTCTGCACTGGATCTGCCACCAATAACCAGGCCGCATATGATGCAGTGATAGGTTTGTTAGTCGATGCCCTTGATCATGGCATCCTCCACCTTCATGTTTGTATTGATTCCTTGCTACTTTTCATGCAATTGAACAATGTTTATCATGTGCGTAATCCTGTTTTATTTAGAAAATATCTACGCGTTAAGCGTTTGGCATGTGAATTTGCATTCATTACATTCAGTCATGTTCCTAGAGCACAAAATAACTATGTAGATACCATTCCAAATAACATTCTAAATTGACATTTATCAAGTGCATATATAAGAATACATTCATAACATAACCAGATGCTAAACCACAATCGTCACAAAAGATGCATAACCATATTATGTATCATAATATCCAATATATAATGTTTGGAGTCCACTATTCTGAATACATATGACATGCTCGTAGCATGCTCCATATAAAAAATAGGGGCCCACATGCCCCTATGCGTAATCACTGTCATCTGGAGGATCTCGGGCGAATAATGTTTTATTATATTTTTTGGAGAGGGAAAATATATTCAAAATCATCAAATATCTTTATTTAGAAAATGGTTGAAGTAATTAATAAATAAAATGATTTATTAATCACTTTGCGAGGATTAAGAAAAATGTGAATTTGAAATAATTATTAAATAATGGTTTAACATTATTCCGAAAATAAGAATAAGGAATAATAAATAAAATAGTCATTTATTTAATTATTCCAAGGTGATTTAGTAAATGTGTTAAGAAATAATTATCAAATAATGATTTAATAAAAAAATTTAGAGAAAATTAAATAGATAATGATTTATTCAATTATTCTCATGGTTTTTTATTTTATTTTAATCAGATATAATTTAATAAAAATTGTTTACTAAATTATTTTTTACGGTAAAAGTGATTATACTATTGTAAAATTAATCCTACATGGTATATTTTGATCCACCTAGTTAGAACTTGCTAGGTGATAATTTGTTGGGTAATAACAAACAATGCCCACTAGACCTTCGCTCTAGAAGTGGCAGATGTTTAAAATTCATTACCTCTTTCATGCCTCCCACTCAGATGTAAATACATTCACCGAGCGGCCATGCCACCTTGCTAATTTTAAAATAAATTACAAAGTAAATTTCCTTGAAATTGAAATTTAATTAGTTCACCAAACCAAATCCAAATTTATATGAAATATTCACTTAATAAATTTCCTTCCATTTTTTTTAATTATTTAGAAAACCCCTCATGTGATCCAAACACTTACCTTTATAGGTAATCTACGCTTTTATCTTATAGATAAAGTATTATATGTAATTTGAAGAGCTAAGAACACAAGTTAGAACCAACATAGATCCATTTTAATTCATGATCAATATGCAAACCTCTTTTTGAGTGCAAAAGAGAAAATGTTTGCACTATGAGAGAACTAATTCCTCTTTACTCTTGGTATATCTAGAATTAATATGGACCTATTGTAGTTTTGAACAACACACTAATAAAATGTTTGAATTATAAGAAATTTTAAATTTTCACTTGTTTTTGTATAATATATAGAATTATTTTGGCTATTAATATTTTTTAAATGTTACATGTCTCTATCGTTTTTTTTTTTCTAAGCAATGTTATTCTATTAATGAAAAAGGTAAAAGTACAACAAGGCTTCGGCCTCTACGGTGTTGAACATAGTTATATCAGTTATGAAACCAAAAACCCAAAAACATGACTGCCCACCGAGGGGAAGCCAATCCAAGTGTACCCAAAATCAAAGCCCACGTAGGGGTCCCAATTCATAAACAAAAACAAGTAAAGCCCACACAGGGGTCCTGAGTAAGATCCAATCAGAATGAAACACGTGGATTGAAAAAAACATTAGGAAAGAGCCCTATGAAAAAATCAAAAAGTCGGAACCTGGCTTGCACAACTGTCAAGCGAAGCCCACTAGGCGTCTGGTGGAGGCTCCTCCACAACACGACAACCGTAGTCATCCCAGTCCACCGGCTCTTCCTCAATTCGACAGCCATAGTCATCCCACTCTGCCACCGCTGTAGATGTGCCACCCTAGCTGCCACCGACCTCTTGCATGCCACCCGAGCAGCCATCAACTACATGCTTGCCGCCAGCCATTTCCTCGCCATGCAAGGTGCTGCCATGGCCATCTTTGTGCTTGAGCATAGCTGTCTTTCTGTCCGTGTTTTCTCCAACTCCTGTGTCTCGCATCTCCTCGGCCTTCTTCTGCTTGTTGGTCTTCCCTTTCTCTGGTTCAGGTCCTTGGGTCCATGTAGCTTACTCATCCTGCTGACTCAAATCTTCGCTGAATGCCACTGTGATAGTGGCAATAATGGCGGGTCGATGCAGCGTGCTGTGAAAACGAAACTGGGTAGTGTGGTAAGAAGAGTGAGGGGGGTCAGGAGGACCAGTCGTTTGGGTGGCAGCGCTCGCTCTTCTGGCCTCATAAGCCTGTGCCCGACCTCTGCCGCTGTGGGTATTCGGGTATCTACCAGAGAGATGACCTCTAGACTGATCAGAAGAAGGGGAGGAGGAAGGGGTCTCCGGTTCAGGGGTGGGCGGCGAGGCTGAGTGAGTGCTACGACCGCAACTGCTACCGCATCTGCTATGCATCCTATAGCGAAGCCACGTCATTGCGTGTCGGGCAGGTAGGTGATCAAATATTTGGGCTGGGATGACAGTGGTATATTCAGAATGAGTAGTTGGTGAGGTAGAGTTCACTTTGGGATTACTGATGTTGTTTAGCCTGGATGCAGAGGTGTTCTGGGTGGCATTCAAAACGCAGTGAGTGGTTTGGGTGAAATGGATGCCATTTCCCAAATACATGTAGCTGAGAAGCCAACAACGTCGCCCTGTGATTGTGCGGGTGTTCGGCTCCTCAACTCAAGGGGGCAAGAGTATCTAAGCAGGGAGGGGGAAAATGAATTATGGCCAGCGTTTGCCATGGCCTTAAGCCTGCTGCAGCCATCTCGACCTGAGCACCAGATTAATGGTGCTTTCAGGTTGACAATGTTGTGCCATAAATTGGCATGGAGGAGGACACGGGTGGCCATGTGGCTCGGCCGCCTACTATTCTCCTGTCTTATCTTCATTAATTTCCAATTAATCACACGCATCTAGGTGCGCCCCATCACTTTTTACTAATTCCTTGTATTTTTGTAAATGGGAAACATTGGTAATAATATTGCATGAACCTGCATGAAGAGTTCGATCACTATCCACCCCCAAATTTGCCAGGAGATCCGCCACTTTATTGCCATCTCTTCTTATGTGTTTGAAAGTAATTGCTCTGTTATTGGTGAGCCAATGTTCTATGAGCTCTAACCTTTCTGCTAGTCACCAACTGCTGACCACATTGTATGCAGGGGTCCCTTGCAAAATCTGTTTGGCCAGATTGATTACAATCTAAGAGCCGCCTTCGATAACTAAGGGAAAGAATCTTTGTTGTTGGGCTAAAAGAAGTCCTTGCCACAACCCTTCTAGCTCTGTTGAATTGTTCGTATCCCATCCAATTGAGCCTAGAAAAATTAAAAGTGGTTTGCCCTTGTGATCTCGAAATATTCCTCCATATCCTGCTCTGCCTAGGTTGCCTTTGGAAGCTCCATCAAAGCTTAATTGTATCATATTATGTGGCGGAGAATTCCATTTTCTTGGGGAAATGTGGTGAAAAGAGGATCTAGTATGTTTGGCCTGTACCTGATTCATCCGCAGGTTCCAATTCGTCCATATATTTTGTTCCTGTGGAAGGGATGGAAAGTCCTCTTCATTCCATGTTTGGAGTATTAAGGTTTCCTGAATATTATTACAAAAGCTGCTCCATACAACTTCTAATGGTGTACATTGATCTTTAAAGATGCGGCGGTTCCTTTCTTTCCATATAAACTACATGAGAAGGCCTGGAATGATTTTCCACAAAGAGTTGAGCAGTTTGCTTTTATACGAATTGATTGCCCATCTACGAATGGTGTTGGTAATATCTTCTTTATCTCTTCATTCTTTTGGCATCGAAAAATCACTTTTTCCCAAAGTTTGTTTGCCAATTCACAAGTGTGCATGAGGTGCTAAATGGTTTCTTCCTATTGTTTACAGTTGGGACATATGGAGGGTCCATGGAAACTTTTTTTCCTTAAATTATCCCATGTGAGTATTTTTTTTTGGCATACCAGCCATAGAAAAGTGGATACCTTGGGCCAAATATTGGGTGACCAGACTTTATCCCATATAGGATCCTTGACTGTTTGATTTCCAATTATGAGTTTGTATGCCTCCTGAGTGGTAAAGGTACCTCTTGCATTATAGCCCCATCGTATTTTATCCTTCTTGTCAGAGAAATGGATTTTCCTGTTATTAAGCTCTATGTCCAAATCCTTATGTGTAGATTCAGTTCCTTGCCTGATAATATGTGTTGAGTTTATCCATTGTCTATAGTATTGAATGAGGGTGGGCTTCCAATGTTGGCTGACTTTATCCATCTGATGCTCTTCCCAATCCTGTGTTTGACAAGGTCTGATCAGGTTACTTAATTTTGGCCTTTGTTGCCAAGAGTCACCCCAGAAGTGTGCATTATTGCCAAACCTTATTTCCCAGAAACTGCGCTGTTGGATTATAGCTTTGTGCTGACTTACTGCATTCCAGATTAAATGTCCTTTTTCCACTTCTGTGAGTCTAATTAACTCATTTGTCAGGTGGTTTTTTGCATATTTGGCAGTCCAAAGGATTTCCCAAGGTGTGTGCAGTGCAGAAATCCATTTCCACCATAATTTTGTGCCCATGACTACATTGTTATGTTGAGGGTCTCTGAGTCCAGTGCCCCCTGATAATTTTGGAAGGCACACAGTTGACCATTTGACCAGTGCCCATTTTCTGTTTTGTCCCAAGGAACCCCATAAAAAATTCCGCTACATATTTTTTATTTTCTTAAGCACCCATTTTGGTGCTGCCAAAACAGATAAAAGATAAAGATTGATAGATTGCAGGATGGCTTTGATTAAAACTAGGAGACTGGCCATATTGAGTGCTCTGAAGGTCCAGGATGAAAGGCGAGTTTCAAATTTTCTAGGAGCAGTTTCCATGAGGAATGCTTTAAAGCAGAATCAGTCATGGGGGCACCCAGATATTTGGAAGGGAGAGAGGTGACTGTGAATCCAAAAATATGTGCTATAGAAGATTGAGTGATGGGGGGTGGGGGGGTGAGGGGGTGGGGGGGGTATGAAAGAAAAATATTTGGGATTTGACATTATTAATGCTGGCTCCAGATGCTTCAGAGAACTCATTCAGAAGGGATTTGAATCTAAGGGCTTCTTGAACCAAGGGATGTCCAAACAACATATTATCATCCACAAATTGTTGATAGGTGAAAGCAGGGGTATTGGGGAATGAAATTCCTCTGAGTTGCTATGATTGTAGAGCATTTTTTATACTTCTCCCTAGCCCTTCCGCCATTAAGACAAAAATAAAGGGGGAAAGAGGATCCCCTTGACGGATGCCTCTGGAGGGACAAAAGGGGTTGGTAGGTATGCCATTGATGAGAATGGAGAACATAGTAGAGGTTATCAGACTCATGACCCATCTAATCCAAGGAGGAGAGAAGCCAAAATCTATCAGCATCTTTTGGATGAAAGTCCAACTTAACTTATCGAAAGCTTTTGAAAGGTAAATTTTTAGGAGCATACCTGCTATTTTGAGATGCTTCAAGGAGTGTATGATCTCATGGGCAAGTAGGATGCCATCTGTGATTTTCCTTCCTTCCACATATCCCGATTGTTCTGCCGAGATTAGCATAGGTAACAGCGGCTTCAGACGAGAAGCTATGACTTTAGATATGATTTTGTAAATTACATTACAGAGAGAGATAAGCTTGAATTTGTCTGGTGTAAGATATTTCTCTTCTTTAGGTATAAGAGTAACGAAAGTTTCATTCAGAGTGGGAAGCATCCAACAAAGAGTATGAGACTTTTCAACTACATGCCATACCTCCTCTTTAATGAGATCCCAGAAGTAATGGAAGAAGTTGGAGGTGAAACCATCTAGACCAGGTGCTTTTCCTTCCTTGAGCTGTCGCATTTCCAATTCGACTTCCTGTATGGAGATCAGAGTAAGGAGTAGCCGATTATGTTCTTCTCTTATAATTCTTCGGATGTTCTGAATAATCTTCTCTATAGCTGGTTGTCAGTCAATTTGTGGTTCTTGATGCACTTTTTTGAAATGAGTAATCAGCTCTTGTTCAATATGCTCATGCTTTTCCAATCACTCTCCTTACTGATTCTAAATGTGAGTGATATTGTTGTGCATCCTTCTCTGTATGGTGGTGTGGTGAAAAAAATTTGTATTTTGCTCTCCCTGAGCCATCTGACTCTAGATTTTTGTCTCCAAAGTATCTCCTCCTGCTTTTCTCTTTTTTTAATCTGATTCTGAAGGTGTTTTTCCTACTCTCAGAGGGCTTCCATTCTTCCTTTTGTAATGATTGTCTACTGGATGCTTCGCATTTCTTGAGCTAAAGCATTCTGAGCCTGAAAGATATTTCCAAAGGTTAGTTGGTTCCATTGCTTGATGTTCTATTTGAGGTATTTGAGTTTTGACTGGAATTGAAACATTTTTTATCCTTCTAAGGACTGAAGCTTTTCCATGCGATTGGACCAGATTGCTGAAGTCAGGATGCATCAGCCAAAAGGCTTCAAAGTGGAAGGGTCTTCGAGTGATGTTCCCAGGTCTTTTCCATTGAAGTGAAGTGGGCCAGTGATCTGATCCAGCAAGAGGTAAGATCAAGGCTAAAATATCTCCTCCAAGATGTATGGAATTGTTTGAAAGCAGAAATCTCTCAAGTCAGGAGGCGATTTGTTGGGTGCCGGTTCTTCTATTATTCCAAGTGTGAATGCCATTGTTGAATGGCATGTCAACAAGCCAGTTGCTCTGTATGAAATTCTTTAGATGGGTATTGTCACTGTCCAATTTTTTTTTGCCTCCTCTTTTTTCTTCCAATTTGGTAATCATATTGAAGTCACCTCCTGCTATCCACAGCGGATGTGTTCTGGTGGAGTTGAATAGTGTTAGTGTATTCAGTATTGCTAACTTATTTGCTGCTTCCTGGGGGAAGTAAACATTGTTGAGGTGACCATGTACATTTGTCCCTAATATATGGAAAGTGGTTTGAATGAAGCGATGACTTGCATGGATGTTTGTGAGCGTGATGGTTCGTTCATCCCATGTTATTGCTAATCCTCCCGAGGCTCCTAAAGCGTCCACCTTCACTTGTCCTTGGGGTACTTTTGCTTATAGGTCCTTCCTTTTGGTCTATGTAATGCCCCTGCCACTTTCCAGAGAGAAGTCCTTAGCATCTTTTCAAAGCTAGTCCATGATGCAGTACAAATTTATATGGATTATTTCTCACCCTATGGGTGTGATTTCCACGAGGATCTCTCTAACCTGGGAAAGGTGTTAAACAAATGCATTGAAATGAATTTATCCCGTAGTCCCGAAAATGTGAATTCTTGATGACTACAAGGACTGTTCTAAGTCACTCAATATCCCAGGAAGGACTGCAAGTAGACGCAAATAAGATAGCCATCATCAAAAGGGTCCCTACTCCACAAAAGCAAAGGGATGTCAGAAGTTTCTTAGGACTAGCCAAACACTATAGGAGATTTATAAAAGATTTTAGCAAGTTAGCTTCTCCCTTATTTGGGTTATTGGCCAAAGACTCTGAATTTTTATGGTCAAAAAGATGCCAAGAGGCCCTGGAAACCCTAAAGGATAAGTTGACTACTACACCTATTCCCTGAGGCCCAAATTGGGCTCTTCCTTTTCACATTCATGATGATACTTCTCACAAAGCTATAGGAGCAGCTCTAGGCCAGATAGATGACAAGATACCTTATGCCATTTACTTCATCAGTACGAATCTGACGAAATTTGAGTTAAACTACATAGTAACTGAAAACGAGCTCCTAGCTGTTGTCCATTCATTGAATAAATTTAGACATTACATTACTAGTTACCAGAAATTTGTACATACCAACCATGCTGCATTAATATTTGATGAACAAACCTAATGTAAATGCCTGGATTATTAGATGGTTACTTTTATAGCAACAATTTGATCTAACTGTTATTGACAAGCTTGGAAAAGAGAATGTAGTTGTAGATTTTTTATCCAAATTGACTTTGCCTATAGGGGAGGAAGGAATGGTTGATGATCAGCTACCAGATGAACATTTATTCACCACTTTAGTTCTCTCCCCGTGGTTTGATGACATATAAAACTACTTGGTATCTGCACAGTTCCCTCCGAATTTGTCCTCCAAGGAAAAGAGGAAAATCATAAGAAAAAGTGCCCCATTCACTTGGATTAGGGGCAATCTCTTCAAGCTAGGTTGAGATCAAATTCTAAGAAGATGCGTCAAGGAGGAGGAGGTTATTGACATCCTTCTGGCCTGTCATGATGGGCCTTATGGAGGTCACTTTCCATCCAAAAGAACACCATTCAAGATACTACAAGCTGGTTATTATTGGCCCACTCTCCACCAAGATGGAAAAAGGTAACCAGCCAATGCAATTGGGGCCAAAGGATGGGGAAGCCTACCCCGAGGGATGAAATTCCTTTGCAACCTCAAGTGACTTTCGATCCTTTTGACAAGTGGGGCATGGATTTCATCGAGCCCATTGACCCTCCATCCAGATAGAAGAAGTACATCATTGTGTGCACCGACTACTTAACAAAATGGGTTGAATCCAAAGCTATCAAGGTAGCAACAGAAGAAAAAGTGGTTGAATTCGTGAGGGAGAATGTGTTTTATAAGTTTGGATACCCCATAGAGTTGGTCACTAATCAAGGGAGTCAATTTACATCTCACATGATTGAAAATATGTTAAGACAGCATAAGATCAAGCACAGAAAGTCCACTCCTTACCACCCACAGGCTAATGGGCAAGTGGAAGTTACCAACCAAGAATTGGAAAGGATTTTGACCAAGGTGATTAACAACAGCAGAAAGGATTGGACAGACAAATTAGTTGAGGCCACCTGAGCCTACAATACTACTTGGAAGACCACCATTGGCTTCACTCGTTATGAGCTATCCTATGGGAAGAAAGCCCTGTTGTCCATTGAATTTGAATACAACACCTTAAGGATGGTAGCACAACTAGATATAGATGTCACATGGGCATAACAAGAAAGATTACTCCCACTGAATGGGTTAGATGAATTTAGGAAGCAGGCCCTCCTATACACAAAAGTGACTCAAGCACAAAGGAAAATCTAGCATGACAGAAATATCAAGGACAAATTGTTTCAAGAAGGCGATTGGGCCTTGTTGTATGACTCCTAGTACAAAGATTTCAAAGGAAATTTAATGACCAGATGGTTGGGACCATATGTGATAGAAAAGTGTCATGACAATGGCATTGTTCAAATAAGAACCATCGATGTAGAAGGTATCCCTTTGCATGTCAATGGGTACAGGTTAAAGGTCTACAAAAAGCCCTTATCTAAGTAGGAATTCATCAGTAGCATCAACAAGGCAGTGATGGTGATTGAAGAAGCCTCAACTTCCACCTCACCAAGTTCTTAGAAAAAAAAACTAAAGGGACCTAGGTGAAAACCTCCATGAGGCACCTGAGTCCAACTTTTGGGTTGAAAACCTCTTGAGGAAGCCCAAGAGTATTAAAAAAAACAAAAAAAGAACGAAAAATAAAAGATTTTTGGGTGAAAACCTCTTTTGAGGCACCCAGGGCAGGCAACAAGGATTAAAACCTCCTTCAAGGTAGCCTAGTTGTCTTTTCATAAAAAAAAAAGAGAAAAAAATGAAAAAATAAAAGAAATAAACATACAAAAATAACAATTATGTTTTCTCATGTTTGCAAGAAGATGATAAGCACAGGATACAGAGGATAGAGGCCCTAACACAAACCATGTTTTCCTTCATCCGTCTCATCTCCTCCATACTCCCCATGTTCTTCCATCCATACTCAACTCCAGATTCCAATTCCAAGAAATTCTGTGTTTTCTATAGGATTCCCTGTAATACTACAAGAGTTTCATGTAGGTTTTACTGGAGGCCTTGAAAAAGTATAGGAAGGGAAATCCTATGGAAAAATGGTGACATGAGCCTGTTTTTGGTTATGAAAAGAGCCATTGACCTCACCACACCCTCCATGACCATGTCACCCCTGTATCCATCAAGAAAAATTAAGTTAGAAAACATAAAAGGAAAAAAGAAAAGAGGAATAAAAGAAAAAGAAAAAACATCAAAAAAATAAATTGCAACAGCAGGATACCTCGTCTGCTACTCCATAACCACATCCTCCACTCATTCCAATACCCATTCAACTTCAATACAAGGAAGAGATGTGAAAGTTCAAAGAAAAAGGCAACTACAGGACATCCTGTAGATATCCTGTGGGAATTCCTGTAGTAGCCTATTTCACAAAATAGGCCACAGGAACTCCAACCCACCTTTAGCACAAGGACTACAAGGATGAGGAGGCTTCTCCAGAGCTTAGCAGCAAAAAAAGCTAGCACCTGTGCATTAACAAAGGAACAACTGATCAACAAAAGAAGAAGAAAAAACATAGTTGAAGAATATGCAGCTAGGTCAAAGAACAACGAATTAGCACCACTCTCCAACATGCATCAGCAAAAAAGGACCAACAGGTATGTCATCTCACCAATACTCCCTCATAGGTACGAATATGATTAAACTATAGGAATAATGGAGGAAGTTGATTTTATAAGTGAAGGTGGCCAGTTAACTTGGCCACCCTCGGTCAGATAATGAGAAGAAAAAGGATTAGTCAACTCCACATGTCGCAAGGTCACATCAAAAAAAATGGGAATGAACCAAAAAATGTGGTTAAGTTACAGAGAGTGAAAGTGGGAGATGATTATGAGGAAAGGTGATATGATGAACCTGTAGTGGGACCAACGGTCCAAAAGGAGGTATTTGTACTCGGCCAGCCAGCACATCACCAAACAAAATTAGCCAGAAATAGAAATAATCACTGACTCCCATGCAAAGTATTGGTTATTTCGAAATCTGAAGGCAGAGGAAACTTCGAGTCATTGAAGGAAAGTGTTACTCTTGACATCCCCGCAGTGACAACCTACAGGAAGCAGCCAACACCTATAGGAAACAAGAGCACCTACATGAAAGCTACAGGATACTAGGAGAATTACCACACAAAGTTGCAATTAAACACCGAGGGCAATCAATTCAAGATTTCTCATCACCAGGGCATAGAAAAGAGAGGTAGGTGCCACACCTTCTTTGTTTCTCGTTTAAAACAAAGAAATCCTCGTTTTTTGAGTATTTGCAATATGCATAAAGGTAGAAAGAATTATGTGAAGGTCAATGAAAGATACATCATCATCTACCAAAGTTATTAAACTATATCCACCCAAACCTCACTCAGACAAGAATTTCTAGAAAATATGACAGGACTTTTCAACAAAAGGGAGCCCACCAACACATCTAGAATACACCAGCATCCTCATGTGGTATAAATATTTACAATGCATCAATGGATGGGGTTATTTGAGCTACTGAGGGCATCCGACGATGATGTGGCTAGATAATTTGCAATTTCACTCATACCTCTCACTAGAGCCAGTGCCACTGCTGTAGTGAAGGGTTTGTTAGTAGCAATTACCCCTGAGAGTATTAGTAGGATAATTGCACTCCCCCTAAGGTTGCAGTGGAGAAAAGAGGAAAAGACTAACAACACTCTTGCAAAGAAGGGTTTTTTCTTGGAAGTAGAAGAACCAATTGAAGACAAACATGGGGTTAGAAGGGAAAGCATTCAATATCCTTGGAATGAAGTAAGTTACCACATCATCAAGTATATTTCCTGTGAAGGTAGATACAGTGAAGTGTATGGGTATCATTTTAGACTCCTCCATGAACTAAGATTTGGAGAGGAGACACCTCCTCATAATAGGCTTAGTGCACCTTATTTTCTATTATAATAAATAATAGACATGAGCATCAAGGTACAAGAAGGAAAACATCAACAACTAGCACATCATGGGTTGATTAAACTCATCCTAGAAGATGCTCTAAACAATTTAAGAATCCCTATTGCATGGACAAAATTTGTAGACATGTAGGAAGAAGGAGCAATTTGACCCCTTGAGTATGACAGAATCCCTACTTCTAGTGAGGGAGAGGATCAAAAAGATGAAGAAACAGAGGATGAAAAAGAGGAAGAAATATAGGACGAAAAAGAGGATGAAGAAGAAAATCAAAAATAGGATGAAGAAGAAGATGAAAGAGAGGATGAAAAAGAGGATGAAGATAATTTTGAAAAATAGAGCAGGGAAGATGAAGAATCACCAAGGGTTTCTCCAGAGCCTACAACGAAGGAGGTAGCAGTTACTCTAACTTCCCTAAGTACACCTGTCAAATCAAAGGGAAAGAGACAGACGAAAACTCCACTTTATTTCAAGACAAGGAAGAGCACCCAGATTAAACAAGGGAGACCTCAAACCCCTACCAAGACCCCAATTTTCATAGAGGACTCACCAAAACAACAAGAGAAAATAACCCTTCTAGGGAAGATGGAAGAAGAAGGAAGCTCAAAACAATATTCTCCTAAGTCACCAATCACTTATGTTAGGAGACTTGCCACCAGGTCAGCCTCAACAAAAGGGAAAGGTATCCTATAGGAAACATGGTTAGAACTGCAGGAAGCAGAAATGGTCCTACAGGAAACCCCTATCAAAGCTACAGGAAACATAGAAAAAGATATCACAAAAGGATGTAGGGCAAAGGGAAGGAAAAGACACAGGAGTTACTCAAGAAAAAATAGAGGAAGAGGCGCAAGAGCTGAAGGAGCCTAGTCCACAGCCAAACCTCAGCTCCTACTATAGATTCATTGAAGGAGGTAAGGTGATACCACAAAAAATTTCCATTCCTATGTTCTTTGAACTTGAAAAAGAGAGAGCAAGGACACATCGGTGGATGCAAATTGCTAAATCAAAAGGGGTGGAGGATGTAGGCCACATGGAAGAGAAGCTGCAAGAAATGGGCAAAGAACTAAGTAGCATAAGAGACAGGGAAACAATGATGAAATCTCAATTAGAGGCTAAGAACACATGGATAAGAAAGAAGCTACAGGAAAAGGAAGGCCAATTGGAAACTATGGAAAGTTTATCCATGGAGGCAATTCAATGCAATATTCCAGCAAAGTCATATGACTTATACTTCAAAGAATAGTAGCGGCAGTTTCAGATAAAAACCCTAGCACAAAGAGGAACTATGCCTTTCCAAGACTACATACAATTCATTGACCTCTGTGATCAAATCACCCTGGAGGATAGAGAAAATATATCAGAGTTCTACCTACACAATTTAGCTCTGACAGATTTAAATGTGTGGGACCCCAATCCAAAGTTAGGGGACTTACAACTAAATGACTTGGCATCTTGGATGATTCATGAGGAATCCAGAGTTGCAGAAATGAAAAGGATATTGGTAAGAGAAGAAGTAGAACCCCTTTTCATCAGAGCAAAATAGTCTAACTCAATTGTTGTCATCAGCACTCACAACCTCATTGCAAATGATCCCAAGCTTGCACCACAATACCTTGTTGCACAAGAAAAAGCAGTCACTCATTTTGAAGACATGTTAAGATTGCTAGGAGATGAGAGCTAGCAAGACTGCCAAAGGAGATGGAACACCTTACCCTACAACCTAAAGATCAAAGAATCCAGATATAATGAGGGATGCACTAGAAAGAGTCCCAATGTATAAGCAAACATTACAAAGACTCAAAGTCAACTGGATTGGATTGAAACTCAGCCCACCATTTCTTTTAGGTATGTTAGAGGGGAGAAAGGAAGAAGAAGAAAGAAAGAAATGGGAGGAGAAAGAGAGGAATGTAGGGTTTTATCCACAAGCAGAAGAGACTACAACAGAAGCCTAAAATGTCAGGGAGGCCACCAAAGCAATGAAAGACATGGACATAGATTGAGTTGCTCAGAGGATGAGCAACATTTTCAGTAGGGGGTGATGATGAGTCTCATCAATGGGTAAATTATATGGACCTTAATGCCCCTCTAGAGCACTAAAACCAACTTTTATCATCATTATTTACATGTTTTAATTATGTTTTGCTTAATTAGGAGAGTAAAGATGAGATGTTATGTCTAGTGGTCTAATGTGCATTGATTGCAAGTTTTGGAGAAAATTTTGGCTAATTAAAGTGCAGGAACTCGAATGGAGACAAGAAAGAGGAATTCTAGGAGACAGGATCCCCCTCCTTAACTCCTCACTCACTCGAAGATTCCTCAATCAAATCTCATCAGCTCGGAGTTGTAAGCAGCCAAGTCATGAAGTTCATTAGAAGCCAAGACAGTGACAATTGAAGACCAGTTGATCTCAAGATTGGAGCCAAGCCTCCCTAAATTTAAGGAAGTTATTTGTAACTTCAGTTGTATAAATCAAGAGGCCTAGAGCCTCATTAGGATTCAAATTTTGTGTTCAAGATTTCTAAGCAGTTTTCGAGTTGAAGCATTGTAACCAAGCACTCTTATGTATTTCTGATTTTTTTTAATGAAAATGAGCAACATTCCCCTGATCCAACAGTGAGTTGACTCAAAGGGTTGAATATCTTGGGTTAGGGCCCAACCCTAGCAATAGAGGTTCCTCTTGTTGTATATGTATGCTTAGGTTATACTCATAGTTAGTTGCTAAACTGATTTTGGTGTTGTCAATTTGCAAGTATTGGTAGATTTAATTAGTTTGCTTCCATTTGTGGATAGTTCTAACAGTAGCATTATAGTGATAAGAAGATATTCCAAAAATGATGACAACAAGTGGTTTTCACCTCATTTCTCCCTTTCAGGGATCATGGTTTGAGGAACACTTCCCATACAGCCCAAAAAGACATAATTCTTGGTTTTTGTGTAATCTAGGGTTTTCCTACTAATCAAGTCATTATTTTTTAGTTTCATAGGATAAGTTTCAATTGGTATTTATGAACTCTTAGGTTTTGCACTAATTTCATATCGCTTTCATATTGGTTTCAAGCACTTCCATGCATGAACTTAGCAAGTAAATGGTGATAACTTTGTTTTCTTCTATTTTGAATGAATCCTTCTTGTTTTTTATGAATTTATGTATAAATGCCAAGAATGATGTGTGTTTTTGCAGGAGTTCCTAAATTACAAGGAGACCTTATCTCATTAGCCTCAGCAAAGCCATATCAACCCATGATTTCCAAAATTCACTAAGGTCTCTATTTGAATCCTTGTCTTATGAGGAAAACTTGCCATTTCTGTTGAGAAAATCCAACCATGTTAAAGCTTTAGCTTGAGTTCTAAGTAAGTGCCTACCACTCTCATGCCTTAACCCCTCCTTATTCACCCTTTCCAAGCTCCATCCCACCTTCTATACCATTCTCTAAGCTTTTGGCCTGTTCCTATACTAAAACAAGGGATAATGTAGGTGAACTTGTACTTCCAATAGACATCCTATAGGAAAACCTATAGTAGCCTGTTTTGAGCCCAAATTGAGAAAAACCATCACTAAAGTCAGGATTAGGCCCCTACTTTCCCTCCAAGCCATCTAAACCATTGTACTCCTCTTCCTCCTCATTTGTCTCCCCTGCCAAAGAACCAAGAAAAATTAGCATTTACATTTTTCAAACAAAAAGATAAAAAGGAAAAAGAAATATTTAATATTTATTCATGCACACAGCAGTTAGTAATCTCTAGATTAGATTTGATGCTTAGATTAGTTAAAACCTCACATGTGTTAAAGTAGGGTTCTTTTGCAAGCAAAGTATGTTAGCAAGTAGATAGAGGATTTCATGTTATTTTGCAAGCATTTCTTTCAATCTTTCCTTCTTGCAGTAGACAACAGTTCTCTTCACCTAATTAGGGTAAATTTCCCCTCTCCAAGTTGGTAATCAAACTTCTTCTGGTCAATAGAAAGTTGGTTTTATAAACCCTAGTGGTCTATCGCCCCAACTCAGTAGTGAAAAAGAGTAGACCAACATCTATTTGTGTATAGAGCACTATCACCTCCAAGTTTGTATGAAGCCCGGGTTGATGAAGTAAATTCTGGCAGCCCTAGGAGTTGCATCATCCTTGTTGCAATATTGGTGCTCATCACCCACCATCATAGTTGGTAGAGGCCATGATGAATAACAACAAACATAATGTGTCATCCACCAATGAGGAAATAATGACCATGCCTTCACAATCATTGTATGTAACATTTACTGACGAGTGTATTATAATTAATATAATACTCTTTAACTAAACCCTTTCAGTTTTAGGTAAGGATCTAAAAACTACTATAGTTGTGCTTAACAAAAGCGAGAGAAATGTCTTATATGAGAATTATGATCCATTGACGATGTGCATGACACATGAACCCTCTAACGAACTACTTTGGAAGACCTAACAATCCAGAACAATTAACCAGTTTTTGAAATGATAAGTTGAGGAAAAATAGCCTTCCCTATAATCACTTTATCTTTGCATAGTAAAATCAGCAACAAACTAAAAGTAGCATTTTCATTGGGACAATATATCTGCAAACCCGTAATGCCAGCTTCAACCATTCAGGATACAAGACATAGCAATACTCAATAAGTTACAAACATCAAACAATACTGCAACATATCAAAACTCTTGTCAAAATAATCCCCTCAAATTCAAGCAACAACATTCCTTGTGCTATACCATATGGAAATCTTAGGATAATGGGTGACTCCAAGCTTAAGGGAAAACATAAAATAATAAGATGAAAAACTCAATACTGCTACCCAAATCATCGACAGAACTATACATGCAAGATCTCAATTTGTATATGTTAATTTTCAATACAAATAAATAAAACTAAAATAAAATTATTGGTCATTACTAAAGTTTTCTAATTCATGTAGGGAGTCATCTAATATCATGAAATACAAAATACGATTATCAAAGGCTCACATCAAAAATACAAAATAGTGCTTTGGCATGATATATAAAATTAATTTCATCTTAAAAGATAGGCTCACATCAAAATCCCAATTCCACATAAGCCACAGAAGCCACCAACTATGGTAGCCAAAGAAGCCACAGAAAAACCCTACATCCATAGAAGCCACAAAAAAACCCCAAATCCCAAATATCCCATAAAACCCTTAACTAGTGGGAAAGCCCCAAATTTTATCTCAATTGAAGCCATGTAAGCCATAAAAGCCACCAATTTTGGTAGCCACAGAAAAAATCCTACATCCAAAGAAACCCCTGAAAACCCCCAAATCTAAAATATCTCATAAAACCCTTTAACCAATGGAAAGCCCCCAAATTTTATCTCAACTTAAGTCATTGAATCCACAGAAGCCATCAATTTTGGCAGCCACAGAAAAACCTTGCGTCCAAAAAGCCACAAAATCCACATAATAACCCACAGAAGACATAAAAAAACCCCAAATCCAAAATATCCCTTAAAATGCTTTAACTAGTGGAAAACCCCCAAATTTTATCTCTACCTAAGCCACATAAACCACCAATTTTGGTAGCCATAGAAGCCATAGAAAAACCCCAAATCCTAAATATTCCATAAAACCCTTTAACCAGTGGAAAACCCCCAAATTTTATCTCAACCTAAGCCACAAAATCCACCAAATTGAAGCCACAAAAAACCCTACATCCACAGAAGCCACAAAAGCTACAGAATAACCCACAGAGGCCATAAGATGGTGTGAACACTGAGCAAATTGATGTGTTGACAAACACAGTTGTAGGTATGGCTAGCAGGATGAAGAATCCTACCAGAGAATAATGACACCAACCTCCAAATGTTTTTTGCAGTGAAGTGACAATTGTGTCTAGTGTTGGGTCAAACAGGATCGAGCAAGCGAGAGAAATCGAACAAAGTTCCCGCCAATTCCAAACTAGAGTTGATGACATAGAAACTTGCAACAATGTCGTGCAACCTAAGAAACAAAACCCTTTAATGTGCCCACACACCATCTTTGTGGCCGAACAACACACCACTACAGCTAAACAACACAACTCCGTAGACATGTCATTATGCGCGAGAAACATACACCAAATAAACCAAAAATGAACACCTCACACAAAGGACCTAGTGGAGAAAAAAAACAGGTTTTGGGCTTGAAAAATAATGAACGAGAAGGCAAACAACCTCCAGAAGTGGCCCATACAATATCCCTAAATGAAGACATGGAGGTGGTCTCCATTAGGCGAAGGAGACATGTGGAGGAGCGAGATGGACATGTGGTGTATAACTTATTCGGCCAGCTAGGTGTCATTGTATGTCCACGTAAGGAGGTCACACAACTACTAGCCTCCCTCCCCTATTTCTTATCTAAAAATTAGTTGAAGAAATTTTCTAAAATGATTTTAAGGGATTTCAATTAGGAATCTCCAATCCAATTTAAGTCGTAAAAAACACTTAAGTTGTAGATGCTTTTATGGGAATGAGTTGCTTTGTAGATTAAAAATATAATTACGTTGATAGGCGTACTTATTTCAACCTCTGGATGTGGACTTCGAGAATTTGAAATTTTTTGTGGATGAATGCACAAGATTAAATGTTAGCCAAATATTCTTCGTTGAATAACCTAATTGACGATAGTGATTTCAGTGAGGGTTATCAAAGGGTTGTCCCTTTCTCGCTACAAACACTTTAATGAATATTATAATAAATATTTAAGTGGTTAGGTGACGTGTGAGTGGCCAGGGAAATTGGTTCATTACTAACATCCTTGGAAGTTTAGTGAATTGTCAATGCTTTGTAATTACAAAGGATACATGTGTCTATAATCACAATCACATTTTACATACATGTGTCTATAATCACAATCACATTTTAGAATCAACTCTCCACCTATCAAACACTCATGAATCAAATAGGTATCACGTTTCAAAAGCAACTCTTCACTTGTCAAACGTACGTGAATATGGTAGGTAAAAAAAATTCCCAACATTTTCAAATTTTACTTAAAATAAAATACCTAATTTCGAGCACAAGAAACTAATTACTTCAATATTTTTTATTTTTTTATAAATATATGTAATATTATTTTTTTATTTTTTTTTATTATTTCATTTTATTCTATTATATATATATATATATATATATATATATATAATTATTTTTCATTGTTATTCTCTTTTATTTAAACTATAATTGACTTTAGAGAGTGTAATAATAGGTATGTGTTTACTGAACGTCCACAAATATTACATCGTTTAGGTTGACCTATGAATTTTATAATTTTAAATTTCTAATTACGTTATATTAATCACATTAGTATTATGTTAGTATTATGTTAGTTTATGTATATTTAAAGTTTGTGGGTAGAGGATAATATATGTTTCAATGATAATATAATTCTTATTGTATTTCGAGTTGTTTTTAGTGTGATTTTTTAGAAGTTTTTTTGGTAGGTTTTTCTGGTCAAATTTCTCTAAAATCCGGAGCAATTTATTGAAATCACAAGCTTGATGGGTAACCCCTTCACAATCAAAATGCCCTAAAGATTTTTCAGAGTGTTAAAATCCATATATAATCAAAAAAACCAATTTTAATAACACAAATTAAGATTTCACCTCAAATTTTTCCATAAATTCAGGCACCAAAAAAAATCCAAAAAACAATACTAAAAACAACTCCAGCGAATTTAAGGCCCTGTACATACCCGGCCCTGTACATACCCGTTATAGTTGAACGAAGTCCAAAATCCACACGCCATATATATGTGCGTTAGGGTGAGCCAACCTACTTTCACCGAACTCAAAGCAATGTAGCATGGAAATGAACGACACACATGTATCGCTATAACCACTTAACTAGGGATACCCAACCTCAGAGAAGTTGCCTATTATAATCATATGGCGGGTGTGGAAATCTTCCCCTTCAGGGCTACTCAAGGAGCAGTGGGCCCATGTGGGGACAATTCATTTTTTAAGTATTATATTAATTGAAGTTTAGACTATAAATTTATTCCAAGATTGAATCTCTCCAAAGGCCCATATTTGTATTAACGAGTATATCCATATCCATGCAATGAATATAATTGGATGTTAAATATTTTATATTGGTTAAAAATTTGATTTAAAATAATGTTATTAGTATAATAAAACATGTATTTAATAAATATAATAATATATTAAAATTATTCCTAGATCAAATATTAAGATTTATTTAATTAATTTATCTTAAATTAATTAATTAAAAAAATGGTATATCAATACATGTTATATTGTGCATATGATATTTAATAATTCGTGATATTAAATGAGAGCTATTTACAATTTAAAAATTTCCATGATAAAATAGAAGTAAATTTGATTTTAAATATGGTAACACCTCATTAAAAATCATCTCATAACTATTTAAACCACTCATTTAGCTCTTCTACTATTAGTATTTAGAAATTTCCATGATGATGGATCCTTGTTGGGATTTGAAACGTTACAGATTATGGTTATTACTATGGATTCTCCAAAATTAACTCAAAAAAATGAACCACGGACCTCTAAAATCTAATATGATAACACATTTTTATTTTTAAGATATCTATATATATATATATATATATATATATATATATATATATATATATATATATATATATATATATATATATATATAACATCACGCAGGATGTTCATTTATAGTTATTCTATTTATATGTACATATTGCCACGCAGGGCTCTGTTAGAGAAGATTTTGTCCACTGTATACAAAAAACTATTCAAAAATAACAAAAAATTTGTCAGATATTGCAGCTCATGGGCTAGCCGCCCTATGGTAATGTGGGTCTATATAAGGTCGATGATAGTATTGATATGCATTTGTCCTGCGCTGCTCCTGGATCATCCACTCTCCTCGGGGGAGTGTCGTGGCCTCCTTGGAAAGTTGGTCGGCACTGCTGTTGTGTTCCCTGTAGATATGATTGCAAGTGATGTCAATAAAATGTGCCTTCAATATATTTATTTCATCCAATATGTTACTGAGTGTATGTGTGTGGCAGACAATAATATTGTTGAACCAATCTATGATGATCTTCGAATCTCCAAAAATATGAATGTTCATGCAATTATGTCCCAATGAAAAATGCATGAGATGACGAAGAGTGATGAGTTCAGCGAAATTGTTTGAGCCCATCCCCAGACCCATCCGGACTTTATAGAAGTGTTGTTCGCTGATGTATAAGATAAAACCACCCCCGCACCCCTGCTGCTGGGCAGCACCATCAAAAAAGGCCCATGGGGTACTCTTATCGATATGCGGAGGGTCGCGGGGTCTTCGAGTGCGTGGTTGGGGAGGTTCAGGCATGTCATTATAAGCCGATATGATAAGAGCAGATAGATGCAGCCAGCTCAAAGGTTTATCATCAAATATGGTCTGGTTCCGAGCCAACCAGAGGTACCAGCTAATAATAATGGGGAGACTCTGTAGTTTAGTTCCTTTGTGTCGGTTATACCATGATTCCCAAGCTCTGTTAATATCATCGCCTTCCCAAGAGCCCGAAAAATGTATAGATGCGGATACGGCTTGCCACAGGTTCATCAAGGCTGTGCAGTTCAGGAACAGGTGAAGAATCGATTCTGTTGCGCATTTACATAGAGTGCACCAGGTAGGCCCGTAAATAGCTCTGTGCATAAGGTTTTCACCTGTGGGAACTATACCTTTAAGAATACACCAGAAAAAGAGTTTTGTCCGTGGAGGTGCAGTGAGTTTCCATATTGCCTTCCACTAGAATGAGATCAGATACGGTACCTTATGAGAGATCAGCGCCAAATAGCCCGACTTTGGTGTATATATTCCATTCTCATATTGATGCCAAATAAGTTCATCCAGACCCTGTTTGATTCTGATGTGAGATTCTGACAATGCGCTTATATAATCAGTCCATTCCTGGTGCCAGCGGGGTGGTAGATTGAGCTGAAGTGCAGTTTTCCAGCGTTGTTCGAATATGGATGTATTGAGTGGATTTGCAATGTCAGCTAGAACTTTGATCTCGAGTGAATTTAGGTGTTGTATGAGAGCTTCGGATAATAGGTGTCTGCCTCCACACCCGTTCCATGGGTTTGTACCAATACGAGCCAATGTTCCATCGTTAATTTTCCATACCAAGTTTTCCCTGATGAGAGGCATGGAGTTTAGAAGTGCTTTCCATACAGATGAGATGTCGGATTTGGGCCAATTTGGAAGTCGGATCCAGTCCATTATGTGCAGAGGCCAAATATATTTGTGATATGTGATGTTGGTCCAGAGGTTATGACCTGTGAGTAATTTCCACCCCATTTTTGCTGCAAGAGCTTGTGCAAATGTGGGCAGGTCTTTTAATCCCCAGCCTCCCCATTTTTTGGGCAGCGCTATCTTCTTCCATCCCACCCATGCGAATATCCATTTGTCCTGGTTCCCATTACAAAGATATTTGTTGCATAGTTGATGTAACCGTGCCAAGATGTTTCTCGGAATCCATGCAAGAGCCATCCAACAGACCGGTGTTGCCTCCAGAACAGATTTAACCAATACAAGTCAACCAGCTCTGGATAGATATCGGTGACTCCATATGTTGAGCCGCTTTTCCAGTTTTGAGACGAGCTAGATCCAGTCAGCTATCTTTTGGCTGACAGGCTTGATCCAGAAACCTAAATGCTTGAGACCTCGATCTAAGGGATTAATGCAGAATGGGAATAGTTGTCGAGCAAATTGGGACTCATGGATAGAAGTTCTGGAAAGAATGATTGATGATTTTCAAGCATCCCAGTGGTAGATGAAAAAAGGGAGAGGATTTTAGAAAATGTACGAGAATCCCTGATGCTACCATCAAGGAAAATCATGACATCGTCCACAAATAGAAGATGGGTGAGAAAGCAATCATCAGATATTTTGAGTCCACAAAGATCCCCATCTCTCTTAGCAGAAGCAATCAATCGACTCAGACCATCCATGACAATCAAGAAAAGAAGGGGAGACAGAGGGCAGCCCTGTCTGAGGCCTCTTTCAGAGTGAAAAAACTGAGATGCCGACCCATTGATCAGAACACTGAAGGTGGGGGTGGTGATGCAAGCCATGATCCAGGTGATGAAATTGTTGGGGAAGCCCAGATGGATGAGGAGCATCTTGATGTAGAGCCAGCTGACACGGTCAAAGGCCTTAGCCAAATCGATCTTTAGGATAATGGCCTTATGGTGTCTGGTCCAAATGGAGTGAAGGGCTTCTTGTGCCGAACCGATGGCTTCATGGATCTGACGATGATCAAGGAAAGCAAATTGTTGAGGGGCAATATGACGGGATAGGATGGGTCGGAGTCGATTTGCAATGATCTTGGAGATGATCTTATAGAGCACATTGCACAGAGAAATGGGGCAATAATCATCAAAGGAGGAAGGGGAGTCCGATTTGGGAATAAGGGCTATGAATGTCGAATTGATGGCATTGTAAAGTGACCCAGATACCCTGCATTCCTCCACAACCCTTAGTAAATCATGGCTGAGAAGTTCATAGAATGCAATGTAGAATTCAATGGTCCAACCGTCCGGACCCGGGCTTTTTTCCTTCTTGAACCATTTTAAAGTACCCTCAAGTTCCCCAGGTGTCACTGGATCATATAATGCCTCCGCCTCATCCTCATTTACAAACCTGGGGAAGTGTCCAACAATGTTGATAATATCTGCAATATTCGAGCCAAGAGGTTGTTTGTAGAGATTCCTGAAGTGTGAAGATCCCAGGTGTGAGAGCTTGTTGAAAGAGTCTGCCAATCCACCCTCTGGCAATGGGATATTCTAGATGGTGTTTTTTACCTTTCTACCTTTTGCATAGTTATGGAAGAACCGAGTGTTGTCATCTCCTGCTTTTAACCAAATGGATTTGCTACGAAGACGGATGGACTCCTCTCTATCTTTTAGAATCTTAGACTTTTGGTTTTCTAGATCCACCAGGTGGGCTTTGTCCTCAGTTGTGGCAAACCCTAAGCCTCTTTCATCCAATAGTGAGGAGAGTTCTGATTCAATGAGCAGGAGGGCTGAGTTTTCCTTTTGGAGTTTATCTTTTGCCCATTTGATAGAGAGGTGCTTGAGCTGAGATAGGTTAGAGCAGAAACCTTTTGCCAAGGATTCTGACCTATCAATCGGGTTTGCAGTCCAAAATTCCTTAACCATATTGATATATGAAGGATCCTGAAGCCAACCGTGATTAAACTCGAATGGAGCTTTTGGCTTTTTGTAAGGTCCCAGTATCTCCAGGTATATGGGGTAGTGATCAGAAATGCCTCCTGTGCTGACCCATTGTTTGTAGAAATGCAGCTGTTGAAAGAGTGGACCTTTCATGATAAATCTGTCAAGTCTGCGGGCAAGTGCTGCTTCTCCAATTCTTCTGTTCCTCCAAGTAGGGAGTGGTTTGTGCATAGGGACATCAATCAGGTTATGTCTCTCCAGAAGGTCAGACATATAACCTGTGATCGAGTCTACTTGAGCCATGGATCCGCAAGATTTGCCATATCCCATGGAGAAATTTAAGTCACCCCCAATAATGATGTTGTCAGCAGAGACGATGGACAGTCCCAGCAAATGATGCCAAAATTTCTCCCTTTGTTGACAGGGGTCGTAGATGTTAATAACCCTAAGGTTGTACCCTAGGTCGGTCGAGAATAGGTCTACGTCCATAAACCCCTGTCCTCCCTTGGTAGCTTGAGCTTTGATGGTTGATGGATTTTAGCCTATCGCGAGATGTCTACATGAACAGTCTAAAAAATTCTACGCAGAGCTAGCTTCTTGGAGGCACTAGCCAAGCCTCTACAATTAAAAGAAAGGCACTTCATGGAGGGAGATTGCCAGGGGTGTTCGTGCTCTAAGTACTCCGTCAATAGTGGATTGGCGACCAGAGGCCACCTCCGCTCCAGCACGCCTGATGGCTTTAGACATGATTGATTTTCTCCCTCGGGCAATCAAGGGAGTCAACCCGGAAGTAACAAGACCCAAACCAGCAATTTTTAAATGGGATCCATAGGGATGATTGCGAGGGCAGAGATTATAATAATGCATGGACCCCCGTGTTGAAGATGGAGATGAGGAGGGCGAGGGAAGAGAATGCAAGGAGGGGGCCGATGGAGCATAGACAAGGGAGGTGGTTAAAGTGCAATATGCAATAGACATCGATGGAATATGCAATGAGGAGCAAGGAGAAATACAAGTTAAAGGAGGAGAGAGAGATGTACCCGAAGCAATGGCTACCTCAGTAGCAGCCTGAGATCTGGTGACCGGCGGCGAGAGAGTTCTGCGAATGATGCCTGATACATTTGGATGATTGATGATGGGCGGTCCTGGCACCGGTGTACACAGGGTGGCTGGCAAGATAGTCCTCGAAGGTACATTTGATGGCGCAGGTGAATCCTCCGGTTTCTTGTTGAGGGGGCAGTCCTTGAATATATGCCCCACCTTGTGGCAGTGGCGGCATCGAAATGGAACCCCTTCATAGTCCAATATCTGCACTCTTGTGAATTTTCCCCAGTGCAGGGTAATCTTCTCCTCCAATCCTTCTCGGGTATCCAAGTATACCAAGATGCGCACGAGGGTTCTATTCCTTGACTCTAAGAAGGTTCGATCATGGTCAAGATATGACCCCAGAGCATTCCCAATACGAATGAAGACCTCCTCACACCAGTACTGCAGAGGGAGTCCAAGCAGACGAACCCACAGTGGACCAGCCCCAATTTGTTCTCTCTCTGAATCAAAAAGAGGGCTCCATCTCTTTAACAGAATCGGTGCCATCTCAATGTGCCCATATCTAGCCAGCACCAAGTCTGTATAGTTCTCCTTTGCGAAGTGTAGGGAAAACCAGCCTCTAGGTAATACTTGCACCTCACGTAATTCCTTGAGGACCCCTCCCCAGATTTCCTTTACCCATTGGGTGAGCCGGGTCACCGAGTATGCCCTCCCGCAGACATGTCCAACAAGAATGGTGTTCGCCATGATAGTTGCTTCCCCAATAGTAGAGGTATCTCCAGAACGAATCGAGATATCTTTTGATGTCGCTTTAACACACTTAGTTATTTTATTCCCAGTACGCAGTGCAAATGGGTGATCCACTAGAGGATCCGGGGTGCCTTCCAAATGGATTGATTTTGCAGGCCGAACCCTAACTGTCAGAGTCTCAAAGCAGCCTGAAGGCGAGTGAAGGGAAGATGGAGGGTTTGCAACTGCCGAAAGAGGAGGACCCGAATATGTCGCGGCGAGGAAGGTAGAGTTGTGCGGATGCGGATCAAAATAGGGTGACGGAGGGATAATGGTCGACAGGAAGTGAAGGGTCCCAAGAGACAGGGGGGGAATATCCAAAGCAGGGGAACCCCGGGGGGAATTTCCGGCAGGGTGATGAGCACGATGATCTAGCAGAGTTGCCACCGGAGAGGAAATAGACGACAAAGGGTTTGATGGACGGCTAGGGCCAACTTTAGCTTATGAAAATTTAGGGCACCCAAATATCACCTGATCAGGATGCGGATCTTCTGTATAATCAACCTCCTCCTTTGTTTCCATTAATTCACCCAAATTAGCTGAAGACATCTTGATAGCAACAGTTGGACCTGAAAAAACGGGCTGGATAATAGCTAACAGGCAGTAACAGGTTCGCAGGAAGAGTGGTAACAGGTTGCAGTGAGGGGGTTAACCAAAACCCTTACGGTCTACCGCGGAGCGCTCCATCTCATGCTTTAAGTTTATATATATATATATATATATATATATATATATATATATATATATATATATATAACTTATTCATTAATTTATTAATAATTTAATAATAATAATAATCCCCTACAATTTTATTTCCAAATTGTTACAAGTCAAACATTGTTGCACATTATCATCATATAAAGATTGTAGGGAAACTACCTGTGAAGGTTACTTGACCTCGCAATATGAAGCAGTTAGCATATTTGGGGACAGTTCATTTTTTAATTAATCAAAATCTCATATTATAAATTTATTCCTTCTATGCAATTATTTTGCTCCGCCACGACATATGCGGCTTTGGGGATTAAACCATTAATTGATAATGATGTCGACATTCTTAATCTCAAAGGAGTCATCTATTGAGGCGGAGGAATTTCCCGAATGGCCAAAAGTGGCCAGAATCGGGGCGAAAAATTTCAAAAAATCTTGTAGATGCAGTGTTTGAATCGTGTTTTTGATGGTGGAAATGGATTCAGCACCATCAAAAATGTCTAGGACACCTAAAATTTTGAAGTTTAACAACTATAACTTGGATTTACAAAAATCCTTACCAAATTTTCTCTAAATATGACTGGAATTTCCATAACTTTCCGGGCAATTCCTCCGGCTAGTTAGACTACGACAATCCCAAATATACCCCGAGCCCCATTTTATATGAACGTTTCGGTTGCCCCACAGGACTGTTCGACTTTGTTTTGAATACAACGATGGCCCTCAAGGAAGGGTGACCGTCACAGAAACTTTGCGAATAGGTCGGGGTTTATGGGGATCTCTTCCGTTAGATTTCGATTTTGACAAATCAAGCATTTGTTCTTAAAATTCAAATTCAAGGGAGTATTTTTACGAAAGGTTTTTTTATTTCAATTTAAGGTGCATGAGAATTTATTGACTTTTTTTTTTTAATTGAGAACTTAAATTGATTTTCAAAAGAATATGCTTAGCATATGTTTAGTTTTAACTGGAGTTCGCGATTGTAATTAAAGGCCTTTACGCGTATTACTTCCATTAAATGCGCACAAGAGGTTGGTCTTGATCTTTCCTGCTTAGGTTTGTAACCACAATTCAGAGTTCTTATCCCATCGCATTTTGTATCACAAAGGATAGGGTTCATTCACTGAGATTCTCGACCAAGATCTCATCGCCCAAAGCAAACTAGCGTGGGTGATATATACTTTTTACCTTATTACACCTAATGAATTCATTGGCGATATGGGTAATCAAACAATGAAGTGAATCTCATTTGAGCTTCACACAAGGAGAAGATCTATATATATAGATCTAGAATTTCACAGCTGATTTGGATCAACCCTCGGAGAAATCTCGCAGTGCTTCTGATTTTATACATTTTAAGAAGGTATCAGTGATGTTAAGGCTTGGATGATGATATACGAGGTGTTTCAAACACTGCAACTGTTGAGCCATTTCACCTGTGCAAGATTCAACTGATTTCAAAAGTGTTGGTGTATCGACTTTTTAACACGGAAGAAGTGAAGTCCTCGTATATGGAATTTGATCTCAAACACATTAACATGGTGCAAGTGGGGGTTTGTTCACGGAGCAGGCATTACAGTTCTCAAACACAGTGACAAGGTGCAAGTGGGGGTTTGTTCTTTGAGCAGGGGTGTTAGGGCAAGTTCTATTTGCAACTATTTGCAACATTACCCAGAGCTCGGTGGTGGAGTAGTTGCATCAGATACATCCAGCATAACCTTATAGCCGATCGAACATTAATGGTTGCAGCTGCTTCAATATGGATCTGCAAATGTAAGTTTGGTTGGAGCTGCTTTGATCTAGATATGCAAATCCATTCATCTTTCAAGATCCAATCTAGTCTGCGGGTTGCGGTTCGATCTAATCCGGGGTACATGCGGTCTGCGATCCGGTTTACTGATATCAGGTGCACACATTCCTTATCTTTTTCTAATACATATTTGTTCATACATTTTCAAGTATGAATAATTCACCACAGCTACCAAATATTACTAAAGGAAGACCTAGCACAGTTAATCTACAAAGCCTTTATGAGTATAGAGAGTCTTTAGAGAAACGTAGAGAAGAAAGAGAAGTCAAGTTACAAACAAAATTAGAAGCCATGTTGGATAATAAATTCACATCTCTTGAAGACAAGATCCAAAAACAAATAGAAAATAAAATAGAACTATTGAAGAATAAAATGGAGGCAATGGAGACTAGGTTGCAGGTTATAGAAAAACAAAACCAAGATACGAACCAAACATCCCAGCAAGGAGACGTTGATACTTTAGAGAGTCTTAAAATGAAGGACATGATTAAAGAACTAGAAGAAAAAATTAATAGCCGCCTCACCCTAAATAGTGTGGCAGGTAAATTAGATATCAAGCCAATTAAAGATGAAATCAAAAATTTGATAGAATTAGACCATGAGCGTAACAAAATGGCCTTGAACCTTTTAATCTTCGGTTTGAAAGAGGAGGTAGACGAGGATACTTTAGTCTTAGCCAGACAGAATTACATAATAGATTACAAATTGAAACAATGTGTCTCACATAAGCAACTAGGTTGGGGAAATTAAATGAGAATAAAGGAAGGCTGATATGAATAAAGATGAGCTCTACTGACCATAAGTATGACATACTTAGTAAAACCTCAAGTCTAAAAGGAGCGAGAATATTTATAAATGAAGATCTCATTCCAAAAGATCAAGCAGAATTAAGAAAGGAGGTTCAAAAGGTAAAAGAAGCTAGGAAGGAAGTAAAATGGGCAATAATCAGAAATAAAAAGCCATTATTCGAGATAGAAACCAAAAACATAGTAATAAATAGCAATTCAACATGCTCCAAATTCTTTCTTGTAACTATCAGGGCTTTCGATGGAACAAAGGCCCCAAGCTAAGTTGGATCTCGAATGATGTTGATATTATGTTTCTTTTTGAAACTTGGGAGCACGAAGAATATAAGGTCCCTAACATAGATGTCTTTGCACTATGGTCTACCTAGAACAAGCGATCCTCCTGTAGAGGTATTGGGGGTATAGATTGTTACATTAATAAAAACATCTCCCCCCATGCTAGGATTTATAAAAACAACCCTTACAACCAATATAGTCGGATAGAGATTACTAACATCAACGATAAAAAGACCGACATAGAAATCTGTTATTTTCCCCCAATCAATTCTAACTTCTTTAATAAAAAGAATCTAGATAAAAATAGTCCTTACAATGGTATAGAGAATGATATTTCTAGCCTAAGGAATGAAGGTAATATCCTTTTAATGGGTGACTTTAATGCTCAAACTTCAAGCAACCAAGCTATTCTTCTAAGCAATCATTCCAACCCTAATCCTCTTTGGTTAGACAAAGACCTTACTCTGGCTAGCCGGTACAAAAGGAGCTCTGAAGACCTCAGGAAGAATTTGTTTGGGTCGGAGCTAGTCAAGCTCTGTAGTGCTCAAGATCTCATAATTTGCAATGGTGTAAAGAAGTGGCCCAATTCTAGCCAAATGACCTGCATCCATGGGCTTGTTAGTAGCGTGGTAGACTATGTTATTTCCAATCTCCCTTTATACAACGAAATAATAAATTTTGACATCTTAAACGACCACGAGCCTGACTCTAATCATAGGCCTTTACTTATAACTCTCAATTTGTTCATGCATAGAGATCTCATAGAAGATAACCCTTATAGCCAAAAGAACTTAATCTTTGATAGAATTAAAAACGATCTCTTTCTAAATGAATTAAAAACTAATTTTCTTCCTTTATCTAGTATAGACAACATAGAATACCTCTATCATAATTTTATTACAACCCTCTCATATTCTATTAACAAGTTCTCAATTGAAGTTTCAAGCAATAAAGGAAATAGCAAAACCAACCCATGGTATGACAAAGATTGTAAAAGTGCGAGGAGAGCAATTAAGGAAGTTGTTGATGAATCTCTTAAAATTGGCAAGATAAAAATATATAAAGACCTAACTAAAAGGAAAAAAAGGTAATATAATTCGTAAAAGACAAGAGAATCTCTTACACCTCTCTAAGGTAGCTCCTAAGAAATTATGGAGGCAGATTCTAACTAGGAAAACTGAAGATAATAATACAATTGCTTTACACAACTAGAATTCCTATCTTAAAAAGCTTTATGAATCTCCAAATGTCATGGAGAACTTTGAAACTGTTATGAAACCAGCTCAAGAAAAGATAGAAATGATAGATCAACGCCTTAGACTTCAGCCTCTTCGAGGGGGCAACCTCCTTTACATTACATAAATGAACAATTCTTGGATGATACAAATGAAAAGACCTCCCTTCTATATATAGGAGTCTAAGGAGTCACAATATAACCTAGCCGACCTAACAATAATAATACAAAGCCACAATAATAACAATAGTGGGCTTCTATGGGGCACAATAGTAACAATATGGGCACTACATGGGTACATCAATATAATAAGTGGGTTGTACTAATAACAATAAGGGGTTACACTAGTATTATAGGGGCCTAACATGCCCCTCTCCTCCAAAAAGCGTTGTCCTCAACGCTTGAGTAGTTCTTGATGCTTTTGTATAAAATTCTTGTCCTCCCATGTGGAATCTTCAGCGGGTAAGTTCTTCCACTTGATGAGATACTCTGAAATTGATCGATTTCATATCTGTTGGGTTCTTGTTTCTGTGACTGCTCCAGGTTCCAATATGATTTTTCCTTCCTTTTCAATATCTGGCAATATTGTTTGAATTGGGATCTTTTGCAAGTTTTGAATAAGTGGCCATACTTCTTTGTCCTTCTTCCATTCATCCCTTGCTTCGTTTATCCAATCTGGTTGGATAATAGAAATAGCACAAAACAATGCTTCCACATCCTCATCCTTGAAGAGTCTTCCCATTCGGTAAGGTCGCCATTTTTTAAGTGCATGTAGTATTGCCAACATTTCCTTCTCATAAATAGCTTGCTTTAGATGTAGCAGTAAAAATACCCAATCGCCTACATCAAAACATTTTTCACTATGATGTTAATCTACCTGTTGTTTCATTTGATTTTGCACCGAAGTGGCGCTATCCTTCAAAAGTTGGAGAACTTGTTGTTGATGCTCGATGTGACCTTTCACTGCTTGAACCTTTCTCTTCTTGATATGTCCTTCTATCTTTAGATTTTGAGGAGTGGTAATTTCTTCCAATCCTTTACAAGATATGGTCGGATTCATTTCTTGACGCTCGATGTGATCTTTCACTTCTTGAACATTTTTCTTCTTGATATGTCCTTCTATCTTGATAGTTTGAGGAGTGGTAATTTCGAACAATGAATTACAAGATATGGTTGGATTCATTTCTTCTTTCTCGATGTGATCTTTCACTTCTTGCACCTTTTTCTTCTTGATATGTCCTTCTATCTTGAGAGTTTGAGGAGTGGTAATTCTTGCCAATGCTTTACAAGATATGGTCTGATTCGTTTCTTCTTTCTCTGGGGTGGGGTCCTGGCGTATATCTTCTTCTTTTGATGTTTCTTGATCCTTTTCTTCCTCCTCTTCATATTCTATGTAAAATAATTTCTTCTCAGCACACTTATGACCTTTAGTGCATTTTCTATCACAATTGTAACAAAGCCCTTTTTCTCTTTTTTCTTCCAATTGTTGTGGTGCAACCCTTGTAGGTTGTGGAAGGCTGGGAGAAACAACACTTCCATATTTATAGTTGTGAGGGGTATGCTTCCTGGTTTCCATAATTTTTCTTTCCATTATGTCACAAAGCCCTTTTACTCTTTCCAATTGTTGTGGTGTTGCTCTAAAGAAGGTGTTGCTCTTTGTATCCTCATAATGTGCTATCATTTCCTCCGTGAAAATTGACCACGTAACAAGTTTTTTACGAGAACAAAGCCCTTCATACCATAAAAATTGATCTGGTTCTAAATATGAAGATGCAATACATACCTTTTGTAACAGTTGTACACCATGTAGATCAAAATATTGCTCCATTTGAAGTATCCAATTTACCGGATCCTTGCCATCAAACTTCCTCATCTTGCTTTTTCTTGATTTTAGGAGCTCGACCTTGAAACGACTTTAACTCTATACTTTTCAATCACCTAGTTCTGAATTTGTGACCTGCAGTAGCCCTCTGTGTCCTCTTTCCAATGCCACAAGTCTGACCCAAATTGGATTCTCCAAGGTAGAGTTATGCGAAATCTCCCACAGTGACTTGATTATAAACTAGTTCAGTAGAGCGAACTTGTACGACGTGCCACGAGTCACTGTTTCGACCTTTCGATCTGAAAAACACCCACAAGAAACTACAATCCGTCCCCTTTCTGTAACTTCTTACGAAATTTCAATCCAATGCGCAGAAAGAAAGTTATGACGATTTTCCCCAGGTCACCTGTTTTGAGTGTAATTCAGGAGTCTGCAAAAAGGACAACTTCCTCAGATCATATATCCTAAAATATCACGCGAAATGCTCTGAAATTTGGACCCAAGGTTCAGCGCGATTTCTTCTCAAATGGGTTTTTTTTTTTACCTCTGAAACGTCACAGAAAAAAAGTTATAGCGAAAATTCCACGATTACCTGTTTGGAGCAGCGAAACCCTAGAATCCAAAGCTCTGATACCAAATGTTATGAAACCAGCTCAAGAAAAGATAGAAATGATAGATCAACGCCTTAGAATTCAGCCTCTTCGAGGGGGAAACCTCCTTTACATTACATAAATGAACAATTCTTGGATGATACAAATGAAAAGACCTCCCTTCTATATATAGGAGTCTAAGGAGTCACAATATAACCTAGCCGACCTAACAATAATAATACAAAGCCACAATAATAACAATAGTGGGCTTCTATGGGGCACAATAGTAACAATATGGGCACTACATGGGTACATCAATATAATAACTGGGTTGTACTAATAACAATAAGGGGTTACACTAGTAGTATAGGGGCCTAACAGAAACCCTGCTCACATCAAAAGAATTTTTCTCATTAGAAGACATTGATTTTGGGGTTAAACACCTGGAAAATGGGAAAGCTAAGGACATTGAAGGTTACCAGGCGGAAATCTTAAAAATTGGAGGTCCTGTCCTCATCCCCCACATCCACAAGATTTTCAATCAAGCAGTCAAGCAAGGGTTCCCTAAACCATGGACTTAGAGCCACATTATCCATATTTTTAAAAGTGGGGATACAAATAACCCCACTAATTATTGGATAATTATGATCAGTCCTCTCTTGGCCAAGCTATATGGTATTATTTTGGAAAGAAGTTGAGCATATCGCTTGAAAGTGAAGGTAAGCGGGCTAAAGGCCAAGAGGGTTTTAGAAGGTAGCACTCAACAACGGACCACCTCGTTACGCTTAGGATCATTGTGGAGGAATGCTGCAATGATAAAACCAATCTCTTTTGTTTCTTTGTCAACTTTAGAAAGGCTTTCGATACGGTTCCTGTAAACAACATATGGAATAGTTTAGAAGGGCTAAAGGTTCCTTTCGAGTTGAGAGTTGCTGCTATAAGGTTATACGAGAATGTAATTTCCAAGTTAAAGAGAAATGAGGGGTGGTTGAAAGATATTAAGTGTAATATCAGATTTAAACAAGGTTTCCCCATCTCTCCTACCCTATTTGGCATTTACATCGACAAGCTAGAAGGTTTTTTAGAGGAAGCAGGTTGTGCTGGCACGATCTTAGCTGGGATAGTCATCATCCTTCTTCTCTATGCTAATGATATTGTTCTTCTCGCAAGGTTCCCATCTGATCTTGATAAGCAACTTAGACTCCTTAAGGATTTCTGCTCTACCATGGGTATGACTGTTAACACTGACAAAACAAAAGTTATGATTATTAAATCCAAGAAGGACACTTACGCTAATTTTATGTATGACAATAGTAACTTGGAGGAGGTGTCTTCTTACAAGTACCTAGGAATTAATATTCATCACAAGTTCAACTGGAACTAAAACATTGAGAAAAGGATTAATGGGGGGTGGAAAGCTTATTTTGGTCTTGAAAATAGTTATAAAACAACAAACCTTGTAATGTGGGACAGAAAGAAGTTCCTCTTTGAAATTTTAGTAAGTCATGTTATCTTATATTGATGTGAGGTTTGGGGTTGAAGCATCTTTAGAGAATCCTGGAGAAAGATTGAGCAAATCCAGAAGCATTTTATAACGTATAACCTCAAGATTTAAAGCAATACACCCTATCCTATTCTCCTTATAGAAGTGGGTCTTTGCCCTATCGAGAGCCTAGCTATGACTAGGCTTCTGTTGTATAAACACAAACTCAATAACATAGGATACCATAGACTTCTTAAGCTAGCTTTAAATTCCAGCCAAAACCACCTGAGGCTCAAACGAGGTTGGTGTAAAGACATCAGGGCCTGGTTAAACCATTGGGAGATCAACGAGAATGTTGCATTGCAGAACATTAATAACATTAAAAATATTGTTACTTCTAATTTCAAAGAAAAAATGTGGTGTGAGAAAGATTTAGCAGCTAAAAGAAAATTAATATATTATAAGGAGGTCATCAACCCCACCCTAGAAGATCAAAAGTATCTCTCTGTTTTAAGTAGCTCAAAGAAGAAAATTCATATAGCCAAGATTAGAACAAACTCATGAGCTCCATAGTGAAATGGATTGTTGGGTAATTCCTAAAACACCATGGATGGAGAGGATCTTCCATCTTTGTGAGAATATGAACATCGAGGATGAAAATCACTTCCTCTTAGAGTGCCCCGCATACAACCACATTATATCTTAGTTTCATAATCTTTGTTGCAATACTGCTTCCTAGCCTTTTACTGTGTCAAATTTATAGTGAGATCAGGACGCTTCTCTCCAAGCTTTTTGAGCATAGGAATAAAATCTTAAATCAAACTAAATAATTCGTTTCTTTAGGTCCGATAGACCAAAGTTTGGGTCTCAGTGGACGTTAACCATCATCATCATCATCATCATCATTAAAAAGTTTGTTAGGTTGTATTGACTTTTAATCAATTTAAAAATTATATGCCACGAGCTCCCCTCACCAATTTTCTTGAGATTTGAGATTATTCGAATTTTAATCAATTCCTCCATGACAAGTTCTTCATTATTATTTATAGTGATTCATTTATATAGAAGCAAAAATTATTTAGAAGAATGATCCATTATTTTTAATAAATTTTAAAAATTAGATTCATGTGGCTCCCCACCCTCCAATTACCTAAGGATTTGAGATCACTCCAATTCTAATAAGTTCCTCCATGATAAGTTCCTCATTATTATTTCTAACATTCATTTATAATTCCTTTTTTTAAGTTAAAGATGACCCATAATGTTTTTATACATGGTTAATCAAGTAAATGTGTATATTAGTAAGGCATTCTTTGTATTGCAATAGTTTTTTTGGCTAGATTTACCAGCATAGATCCATCTTAAGTACAGATCTAACATGAGCCGAGAGGGATCAAATTTCTTCATGTGCAAACTTCTTTAGAGTGTAAAATACAATGTGTTATTTTTCATTGTTTAAATTGTATTTTTGAATACTAAATATAATATATATAAGACCAAATAAACTTTTTAACCATAAAAACTTAATTTTTTCATGATATATACTTAATTTATTTTAAATGATATATAATGTATACCCAATTGACATTAAAATATTTTACATAACATGTACATCGAGATATTTTCAAATTTCTTCACCTGCAAACTTCATTAGAGTGTAAAATACAATGTGTTATTTTTCATTGTTTAAATTGTATTTTTAAATACTAAATATAATATATATAAGACCAAATAAAGGTTTTAACCTTAAAACTTAATTCTTTCATGATATATACATAATTTATTTTAAATGATATATAATGTATACCCAATTGACATTAAAATATTTTACATAACATGTACATCGAGACTTTTATGACGCTATACATCGAGACATTTTATGAAGCAATTTAAAAAAGTTTTTTTTATCATTAACATATTTTTAAGTATATGTCAATATTAATTAGTATTAAAACCAAATTACAAGATTTAAACATCTTACTCACACATTTTTTTACTTCTAATTACTTTACAACATATTCATTTTTTTTATTATAGCCGACATTATTTTTCTATTTAGAACAAAAATTTTAACTTTTATTTTTCTTTTAAAGGGAAAGGATAGACATACAAACTTACACATCCCTCTTATAAAAATAAGCCTCTAAGGTCAATAAAGTCTTCAACTATCAACCACATTAATAATTTTAATGTGGTTGTACTAGTTTTAAAAAAAATATTACTAACGCAACTATATCGTAACTTCTAAAATTTTAATATTTTTAATAAAAAAATTGAAGAAATATACAAAAACTTATTATTTATAAAACAAAACATCTGCTTAAAAAAATAATTAATTTTTTTATAAATTAATATAATTAATTAATCTCATTGTTTCTATGCATATAATTAAAAATAAATAAATAAATAAACTTATAATTTATAACAAATATTTAATTAAATTTGATATAAATGTCTTAATTTTGTTTTAACTAAACTTAATTATATAACTTAAAAACATGTATTATAATATTATATATTATTTTTAATTAAAAACATATATTGCTATATTATATATTATTTTTATTCTAATTCTAAAAGCACATAATATTAATCATTAAATCTGCCAAGATACATGCAAAAGAAAATTATTCATTACCCCACTAATTGGAATGAAAGCACACACCCTCACTAACTTAAATCTATTTGGTTAAGTAGAGTTGACATACATAGCATAAATTTATATTATAAACATTTTATAATACTAGGAATTGCCCCAAAAAGTGCAAAGAGATGCTGATATGATTTTTAAATTGGAATAGTTGTATTGTTCAATTCAAAAAGTTGTACTTTGATTTCCATAATCAAACAAATAGTAATTATATATATAGAGCTAAGATTCATAAATAATTAGGTCAATTGTATAATACATGTTCCATTCTCATGGTATATCCTCAATTGATGATAGAATATTATCATACAACTAAGAATTTGAGAGACTAACCAAAACATGACGATAGAATATCACCTTACAACTAAGAATTTGAGAGACCAATTAGAACTCTCAACAATCAAGCATAATCTTCAGGAAATGAGTATAATGATGTAGATAATAAACTTGAACTTTATGGGATTCAACTTATTTTGCTTAATAAAACCAATGCCTAAACCATCTATGTTGTTGCAGGCATAGGGATGTGTATAAGTAAGGGGGCACCAACATCTACACTCTGGCAAAACTTGGGGAAAAGACAGCCAATTGTGAAAAATACAGTCTCGAGGAAAGAAGTAGGCACATACTATCTGGGACTTTTGACCTCTGAAAAAAGAACCATAGGTAACAAAAAATGGGGCCACAACTTTGCATAGCACTTGAGAAAACTATACCATTAACATCAACAACAATATTGTAGTACTTTAATTATTGATGTAATTTCAACCAAAGTTAAATCACGGCTGAATATTTTTGTAATTGTCATTTGAAAAAAAAAAAAAAAATTTAGGAGAGATTTTTGATATGCAAGTAGAAAAATTTGGTGTCAAAACATGAACCCATAAATGAAGTTCATTGAACATTTTCAACAATTGTTGAATTCCTTTTAACCCAATGTAGAACATCAAATTTCAACTATGATGTCAAGTCACCATTTTTACCTTGGTAAACATTTCAGGTATACAAGATGAGGTTGAGTCAAAGCCTTAAACACAGATTCAGCCATATTTTGTGCAATTCAAAAATGTTTGTAATATTTGATTGAAATAAATAATCACCAATGTTCATGAGTGAGTGTATAATAGAAGGTCATAATTTTCACCCCGGTAATCCTTAATAGGTACACACCATGATGCCGAGTCAAAGCCTTAAAGACATATTCAGTAATTTTTGTATAGTTCAAAAATGTATGTAATATTTGAGTGAAATATATCTGACCTATAACCACGATGCGAGTTACTACCATATGCCCCACCAGTTCTATCCTCCTACTCATAGCTAATCCAACGTGGTCACTATCATTGCAAATATGAAAAAATTTGAAGTATCACTGCATTTAACTCTTCTTATTTCTTATGTGCCTGCATGATTCTGTCATTATCTACCTTACAACTCCTTATTTCTTCCTTTAAGCTTCTCAATGTATCTACCAAATTGGAAGAGTTTGCAACACCATATTGCTCTTCTTATTCATGGGGAGAGTCTTTGTAGTATACCATCTTTCTAGCCATTTGATATTTCTTCCTGCAAGGTATATTATGTCAACTAAACCAAATCAAAATAAACCAATGTACCTTAGTATAGCTCAGGGAGGATACCTTGTCCGTAAGATCAGAAAATCAACATGATAGATGTATAAGATAATCATGATAGCATATAGAAACATAACACATAAGTATATAACCATGCAACCATCATTCTAGCTAGGGTCTAGTCATTAATGCATGACCTTATCAACAATGCATACCATGACGTCATGCATGACGATACCATTACATCACGGTACACTTGACCACATGAAAACATTAACATGCATAAGAAATGCATAACCAACCACACACATGCATAAAAACATGTAATCAAGCATAAATGAACAATACTTGTAACCAAACCTATAAGAATGATACATGTAACCAAGCATACAAGAATGCAACCAAACATATGAGAATGTAACCAAGCATACGAGAATGTAACCAAGCATACAAAATCATACATGTAAGAAACATATAACAACATGTAACCATTCATACACTCATGACGATGAATTCCACAATACACACATTAACTTCCACATGGCGACATCACTACAACCATGATCAAAATTATGCAAATGCAATAAACACATGGAATGCAAGTGTAAGAGGCACAAATGAAACATACATGCATGTATTACCAACACATAGGCCATCTAGTCCGAAGGGTGAACCATGCTCTGATACAACTCTGTAACACCCTCCTCCCACATCTACCAAAGAAACCAGCTAGTCGGGGTAAATATATGACGAGAGGCCACTATGATATGATTCGACCTCCTAAGTCACGTTAACCAACAAAAACACACCATACAAACATTCAACATCAGCATTAGGACCCTCAGGAACCAATCCAACCTTTCTGCCAACTAGCCCCTACCTCCCACTAAGCTTTTGGACCACTTGACCTCTGGACGCTCTCATGCTATGGGCATGCCAGCGTCTAGGGACCACTAGATGCTCTCACAGGCCTACAAGCCAATGTCCATGGACCTTTCTCACAATGTTGTGCCAGCGTCCCTACGATTTGAGCCACTTTTTCAGGCCTAGAGTTCAGGTTAATGCCCATAATAGAATGACATCTTCATAACAGTAAGATAATAGGTAAATGACAGTGAAAAATCAATTACTTGAATAATACCTTTACTGGACCCCTACTAGCCATGACAAGCATTTCATCAAAAATATCACAAATATGTAATCTACAGGTGTAAATAACATATCTGAGCATAGGGTCCCATATTTAGCTAAGAATCACTAAGAAACATTGATGCCTCAACACATCAACTGCCATTAAATCCATTAGGTCATAGATACATTGTTCATTCATTTATCAGTAGAAATATGATGACATCCATACATAGTTGTGGTCATAAAACATGTATATAACCAGCATAATAGCAACATAAATACTAATGAAATCACATACATATAAACTAGTATAGTACTCATATAAATACAAGAAGAAATAACCTCATATTGATGATGCAAAATCCAAACCCTGGACGGGACTTCCACATTCCACCCAACCGTAGAATGGTTGAGCCAAATCTCTCTTCATTCATTGACCCCTGTGCCATATTGCAAGCATGAATGTGGGACCTCATAAAACACATCAATCCAAAACTATCTAGGGCTTCCATAGGCCATCCAACTCAACCCATCAAATAGTGGTTCCACCTCACAGTTGGACATCACCAAACCATCATGAGATCGATCTCTATCCCAGCCATCCAAGGCTCCAGGACTAGTAACTCAACCCACATCTGTTTTTGGGCTCCAAAGTGTTTCTCCAACCAAGGCTACAGGACTAGTAACTCAACCTAAGTTTTTATAGGTTTCTAGGGCGTTTGTCCAACCAAGGCTCCATGAACTAGTAACTCAACCCAAGCCAAGGAAACATGAGAACCAACCAAATCCAAACAAGGAAATAAACCCACAATATCCATGGCTATATAGGAAATGGAAATTCTAGGTAATCCACTGTCAATCGAGGATATCCTCCATGCCAGTGATAGATCATGACCAATAATCCACATGCATATGCTATGCATGCCAAAAATAGTGAGGAAAACATCCATGCAACTCAGTACCTACAAGAAAATATTAATGTAGCCATTGATCTTGATATCCTCTTGCACTTTATTGCTCTTCCTTTTCCTTCTTACTCCAAAATTCCAAGTATGCCACACCCTCCAAGAGTGCTCCAAGAAAACTCTAAGTATCCAAGAGTATGAGAGAGAGAATAATGAGACAACTCCAAAACTGAAATGATAAAAGGTCACCAACTGATCCTTAAAAGACTTTTTATGAGTGAGGCCTCTATTTCCTTCATTTTCCTCCGAACATGAAACTTGTCACCCTTCACCTCCCTTTCTCCTATTTTCCATTATTTTCATAAATAAATGTGCCAAAAAATGTCATTTTGCCTTTCCAAAGCCTTAGTCATTTCCTTTTCCAATTTCCTTAGCCATTAAACAATCAAAAGTGATCCCCATCACTAGGATTTTGTCCAACATTCAGCTTGGAATAAGTAACCCATCAACCATGGTTATTATTTTTCCTTTTATTAACTTTTATTACATGGAATTTTCAGCAGGGTTATTACATGGACAAAGGAAGACATGCTATGTGTAATTGATTACATATAGTTCGAGGGATATTTTGTACACGCATCTACAAAAAAAAATGGAATTGCAGCCTCAAGCATACATTATTGGATTAATGGGCTCACTCATACAAAGAGTAGAAGGCGTGTTACAGTTATGACTGAAGAGGAGGAGGCCGAGGTGGTTGTGTGGTGTAAGGATATGGCCCAATTGGAACATGGGTTAGATTTGATACAACTCAAATCCACAATAGCTCAAATCTATCAAGGGAGGCCAAACCCCTTCAAAGATAGGTTTCCTTGAAAATCTTAATGGAGTGGGTTTTAAAAAATGCATCTATAACTTGTGTTATGAATAGCCAAGGGCCTTAACAAAGACAGAGTTTTAAATTTACGCCCTGCAATTGTGTCTAATTTCTATAACACACTTTCCCATGCATATGAGAAACACTCTTATGCCCAAAACCATATCTAGAATTTGGATGAAACAGACTTACAAGCTAGAAGGAATTTTGGCATGCGGGTAATTGCCAAGAGAGGGAGCATAAATGTGCCAAAATGTTTTCCTAGGAGCACGGTGTAGATCACTATTCTTCATTGTGTCAATGAAACTAGTTCTTCAATCCTATGTTTTTATTGATTTAAAGGTAAAACTCAACTTAAAAACTATATACAAAATTGTGAACCAGGTGCATGCATGGTTGCACATCCCCATGCATGGATGACAAAGGAACTCTTCTTGAATTGGATTTTTCACTTTGTCGCATCTATGTCAGGTGGTGTATCTCCTAAAAATACGCACCTACTGGTTTTAGATGGCCATGGAAGCCACATGGTTTTGCAGGAAATCGAGTAGGCCAACCATTTGGGCATTGACCTATTAACACTGCCAACTCATACCACTCATAGATTACAACCCCTTGATGTCAAGGTTTTTGGGCCTTTCAAGGACTATTTTAGGTCAAATCGAGCTTCAAGGATGACAAAGAATCCAGGGGTAGAGGTAAAAAGGTTTGAGCTATCTGAACTTGCAAGTAAAGCATCTAAAAGGGCTCTAACACCTTCTAATATCAACATTGGATTTAGTAGGACTCGAATTTGGCAACTGAATGTTGATGCTCTTATTCATGATACTAGTTGCAGCTAGGCATTTGTTGTGGAAGGTCAAGAAGCAGAGGACTTACATCACTAGGTTGATGCCCAAGAAGATGTGGATTGGCAGGAAGATGGCATTGTTGTTGAAGATAAGTTAACCCTTTCTCAAGGGAACTTATATGGTGATGATTGTTGAGTCCCAATTTTGCTTATTTTTTATAATATTTCTGAGGCCTTAACCCCCTTATTTTGAGCCCTTCTTATCCTTAAAAAACCTCTTTTACTACATTTTGTGTGTTTTAACCAAGAGGGTGTTGTGAACTTGAAAGAATGCAAATTATTTCAAAAGGTATCATTTTACTTTACTTCCTAAGTATTTTCGAAGTTAAACGTTATCTAATAGAATCACCTACAATATCAAAGGAGTTGACCAAATCTTACGCAGATCAACCATTTTCTGAAACAATTCCGAGATTCCTGCAGCTACTCTGCAATTTCCTTCAAGTTCGCCAATTTCCTGTAGAAGCAGAGATTTCCTGAAATTGCCCCGATTTCCCGCTGCTACTCATGGTTGAGTATATTCTAGTCAGCCTCAAAGAGAATGAAGACATGGGTTCTGTTGAGAAAGTCACCAATATGGATGTTGTCCTATTGGTCGCCTCAAAATTTCCATTGAAACTATCCAGACCTTCATTCCTCTTTCAGATGGCCGTATTGAGAGGCAGTTCCAGCAGCTTCACGAAGTCTATTTGATCCATCCTTTTAGTCATGGATCAAACTCATCATGCCTATTTCTATTATCTTTATCATCTATTGTTAGTCAGAAGTTGTAGGGTGTTAGATTTTCTAATTTGAGGAAGATTATGCCCATGTATTTGTATAAAATCCATGTTTATTGGGATAGGTATGAGGGGGATAGAGAGGAGAGTGAGTGGTTGGATAGATAAAATATATTAGACCCTATATTGTTGTATATTTTCCATATTAATATAATACTTTATTTTCTATAGAATTTCATTGAGTAACTCCTTTCATAGTTAAAGGGGTTGTGAGTAAGGGAGGCCCCCCTTTGCTCACAACTCTCGTAGCTGCAGATTTTTTTTATTTCCATTTATTTTTGTCATACATCAATAGAATTAGTACACAATTTATATTTCTCTTTTCTAATTTGTAGCATCTTGTGAATGATGGTTAAATGTGAGCTTATTTGATGAATGATTTGGAGTTGTTGAATAGGCTTTCATTTCTGTTATGCAATGTGTGAATTGAGTTAATTGTTGTTGTTTGGGTTTGTATCTTTTCTTAATCTGCATCAGCAATAGTAGGTGTTGTAGAGGGAGGATTAAATCCACTCCATAACATTTACTGCCAAGTGTTGATAGAGGAAAAGAGTCCTTGAAGTTGTGTGTGTGTGTGATTTTATTTAGAACAACACTTGCATTGTTAGCCTGCGTATATTTTGTGGAGCATCTCACAATCTTACCTACCCTTGGTCGATAATTTATTTCTATCAAATTATGAGTCTATAATTTGCCCAAACATTTTTATGTCATTGTCGAGGAGGTGCTGAGGGATGATACTGAAAGTGTTTTAGTATGATTTCTTTTGCTTTATTTTTTCAGGGCTGGGGGGGTCGAAGTGGTAAGATGTGGGGTAAGGTCTATGCGCTTGCAAAGATCAAAATTCGCCAAAGCCATGTCTTGATTGTTTGGTAAGTAGAAGTTTTTAAATTTTCTACATAATATATGAATAGGGTCCAATATTTTCAAACATTTTTAGTGGTGGTGTGAGCACCACTTTGTCCACTAATAAAATGGTAAGGAAAAGGAAGTTCGTAAAGAACAAGGCAAAAGAGATGAAGGAATCCAATGGGGGGTTTACAAATATGAGCAGTATTTGATATTTTATCCTAAGAAAACTAAATTCCCACAGCAGCTTCTTCTACCAGAAAATCCTCTATTGCTGCTCATTCAGAATTTGCAATGTCACCTCAAAGTCCATGGCAACCACGTCCTGCATGTATGTTACAACAACATTTCAATTTCCTTATGCCCAGAAGCAGATGTGGAACATTCCAATGCCTTGGTAGACCTGGCCTTAGCAGGGGAATTTCCCTTACCTTGTTGCACCAAATTATTCCCCTCAAAAGTTTTACTTATGACAAATGGTACAACAACAAATTCCTACCCAGCCAGTATCTAATATCAACGATAAAGTTGTCTAATCTACTCACGAAATTGGAATGGCCATTTATCCTACCTATTACATTGCACCTCAGCCTCTGCAGGAAATTTATGTACCTTTGTTGTAGGCGTTCCCTGCGTCTCTCCAGGAAATTAAACTAAGGTTAGGAAAAGTGGTGACCCAACCAGAAAATATTGAAGAGATTATAGAGGAAGAAACCATTGATACACCTGAAATAGAAAATGTGCAAGAAACAACATAAAAAAATATTATATGTTCACAAGAACCTTCCTCATCTCAAACTGTCCAGCCTCATTTTCTTGAGAGGTTAAGGGTGGAAGAAATGACAAAACAACCCGAATTTGATCTAGTATACAAGTTAATAAATTTATGCATCAAAATTCCTTTACTTCAAGTGATTAGGGATATCCCAATCTATGCTAAAATAGTTCGGGAAATATATATCAAAAAGTTGGGGAAACAAAAGAAAGAACCCTCTACAATTCAAGTAGGTGGGAAAATTGCAAGCCTTATGTCTACCGGACTTGCCACTAAAAAATATGCAGACCTTGGAATTCTTGTGGTTACTGTTAGAGTCGGTCTGGTCAGTCCTCCGTCAGAGATCAAAAATCTTTATGCATTTCATTTTTAGGTGTCCCTCTCCATTCACTCAGTTGCATTCCGCTAGGGGCATGCCATGATCTGACGAAGAAGGTCACGCTAGTCATTTCCCCTCATGTCTGGCCCCTTCTGACTTTAGGTCTTTTGTCAGTGATCACCAAAGTCCATGACAGTCAAGGTCTGGTCCTTTAATGGACAAAGGTCATTTTCGGTCATTATGTCTAGGGATTAAATAAATTTGGTCTTTAAATATGTCCAGTAAAGCCATGCATGCCAGAGTGATGCCCTTGCAAAGTAATGATTCACAGAGTTTCATCGTCATATTGATAAACTTCGACTGTTCTTCAAAACTCTGTTTTGAAGAAAAGTCAAACAGTGTTATTGGTGAAGAAATTTTCAAAAAAGTCTTCAGTTGATTTCTTCAAGTGCAGTCATGGTTTCCGTGGCCAAAGGTCCCATCAAGCAATCCCTGCAAAGAGTGCCGAAAATTTCATCACTTGAGCCAAAATTCAGAGGAAAAGTGAAAATCAAGCTTGTTTTAAAGTCAGTGAAAAAGTGTCAAACATAAACATTAGAAAATGGGTTTTTTGAAAAAGCAAAAATGTAACCCATCACTTCCAAATATTTATATACAAACTCCCACCTAAATCCAAGTCATTGTGCAATCAAAGGCAGAAGGAAAGCATTGCAAATTCGTGGGTGTGAAGGCGCGTAATTTGGAGCAGTTTGGAGGAAGTTTCAGGGGCGCGGCGCACACACAGGACACGGCACACACAGAGCCCGCCCGTAGTGCAAATTCTTAACTGGCGCAGTGCACACCCAGAGCGCGGTGCACTGGGTTTTGCGTGCGGCGCACAGAGACAAAGCGCCCAGAATTTGCCAAACTCCCTCAAATTTTTTTGTGAAGCACATAAATTGCAAGGTAGGCTCCATAAACTCACTTGTGCATCAAATTTGATAAAGATATGGTGGTTTATTGCCTGTGATTAAATGAAAAAAAATTCATAAAGTTAACCACAAGAAGACACCAAAAAACCATTTTGCTAGGGTTGTGCCATTATGTTGTTGCTGCCAAGGCTTTATTTTCCCTACCTTACCCCTGTTCCTTATTCCCCTATGCCATTTTTCCTATTATCACTACCCTAACACTACCAAACTCATATTCCCTTTCCCTTCCTCCTATTGCTCAATTAAAACCCCAAACCCTAACCTGTCAAAATACCCAAAACCCCTACATATCCCTAAACAAAATTCTCCCTATAACCCCTATTCCCATTACATTACTCCCCTCCTAATACTCCCTTTGTTTCATTGTTCCCCTTGGTGGCAGATATCACAAACAACACCCAGCTTCACCATCATCAAAGGGGCAGCCTAAATACAGTTTATAAACAGCAGTCATGGCATCTGAGGGTTCATCAGAGTATGAGGTGGAGACCCACAGTGATACAGCTTCAGGAGAACAGGCTCCCCGGAGACATCACAGGAGTGGAAAACATGTTAGGGATGAGCCAAACACCCTCACTGAATTTCAAGCATGCCCTCTTGCTATGTCATGTTTCCAGCACCTAGCATGTTTTGAATTTTGTCAAAGGGTGGCAAATGTCAAAGTTCATCATGAGTTGGCCCGTCTGTTTGTGCTTCACCTACATGGAGGTCAGTCTATTTTGGCCGGGGTCACCTTCACATTGACACCCGAAACTATCTCAGTGGCAACAGGCATACCAAATGTTGGAGAACAGTGGCATAAGAAAAAGAAGGTGGATAGGCATCATTATGAGCCTTACATTAAGGCCAGTTGTTTGAGGCATCTCACAAGAGTCTTCCCATTCAGATTTTTGAAAGATGAGTATGCTCCGCTCATGAAATTGATCATGAAGTACTTCAGTTGTGAGGGGAGGTTTTCTCGCCTATATGCCTATCACATCAGGTTGCTCATGCACTTTACTAGGGTGCGGATGATGAACCTCCCATTTTTCATTTGCAGGAACATAGAGAGGATGAAAAATTTCATGCAGCATAAGACCCCTCAGCAGCAGCTCAACAGTGTTTATCACTTTGCTCTTATCCGGATTTTGGTGGATCATCAGTTGGGATTGCAAGGCATTTCTTTGGAGGACTTCATCTCCCGTGACTTCTTCAGCACTGCACAGGTAGTATCAGAGGCAGAGCATGAGATAGGTGGTCCTTCACATCAGTATGAGCGCCATGAGACTGCTACTATGCCAGTATTCATCACCTATCAGAGAGGCAGTAGACATTTATTTGCGGTGGCAAAGCAAGTGTTATCTCCACCCAGGGTGGAAGGGGCCTCGCTTCCTACATCGACGACACAGGAATAGGACAGTGGTAAGGAGCCAATGCTTGATGAGAGGCCTTCAGGTGAGCCATCAGGTGAGCAAGAGACAGAATTCGTTCTCCTCCATGATGATGAGACAGATACAGAACCAACAAATGCAGAGCTTAGAAAGATCATCCAGGAGCAGCAATCAGAGATTGAGACCTTATCCCTTGACTTGGAGAGGGCCAAGTGGAAAATGAAGTACCTGGAGCAGAGAAACAAACAGCTAGAGGATCAGCAGGCGATCATGGAGCTACAAACATTCGTGAGCATCACCAAGCTGCGCAAAGGAGAAGAGTTGAGCTCACTTCATTGGAGCAAGAAATCAATGAGGATCGAGAGGCCAATCTTGAGAGAGTGAACATGCACTTGGAGAGGCTGCTGGACAAAGCCAACAAGGACCATGCCTTGCTGAGACACATGGCTTATCATTGCAGGACACGAAATATGAGTGCAAAGGCTCGGATAAGGAGCTTGAAAGCAAAATTGAGCAAAGCAACAAAAGAGGAAAAAGAGGCAAAAGAGAAAGATCGGCTTCGAATCTTGGCTGAGGATTCTTTGGCACAACATAACCCCATAGAGAACCTTCAGCCCAAATTTCAAGGAATTTGGGGAAATTTTGGTCACATGACAAATTTTTGGGCAAAACACAGGTTTTTTCTCCCAGTGGCGCGGCGCTAAAAATTGGGAGCTCCAAATGAATAATGGTTTGTGTTTTTGGATTCACCAGGAAAAAACATGACTACTGGTGCTTGAACAATAAATTTGGGCAAGATCTGAGTCTCCAGGAGGTCAAAAACACCCAAAAATGACCTCTCTGCCCCTATTTTGACACATAGGAAGCAGTGTTGGGAGAATGAAGATTTGGAGGGGCAAATGAGCACCAAATTCAGAAATTCCACTTGGGTTAGAAAGTAGACAGGACAAGATTTCCAACAAGCACACTTGGGAACATTTGTGACTCCTGCAAGTGCCTCAAAATAGGCTCCAAAGTGGCGCGGTGCATATAGGAAAAAAGCCCAATTTTACCTCTGTTTCGCGAAATTTCGATTCGCAACTTCTCCAAGTGGGCCCGCTCATCTACATTTCAGTTTTTTGGCACCTAAGGCGGCATTTAAAGTATTTTCTCTCCAGATTGGCTTCTATCCAAGTGGCGAAGGAAGGAAAACGGTCACCCAAGCCATTTGTCATGTTTGTAACGCTGCACCTGTAGCTGATGGTTGGCTCTTCACCTCCATTTTGTAATGATTCGAGTAACTCCCCAACCCTTGGGCATTCTATCTCTTCATAGCACATTCTATATATTGTATGCAAACTATTTTCAAAGCGTTGGTTGGCTTGTAACTTCTGGGAGACTATGGGAAAGAAACTTTGTTTCTTCACTGTATATTTTTGACAGAGAATTAATGAAAGGCAGCAGCTCTGTTTCATGAGATTCATGTGGTTGTGAGTGTAGTAAATGTGTCTCTTATGTTTCATATGTATTTTGTAATGTTCATAGTTCAATTCATATTCATTTCCAGTGAAATTTTCTGAGTTAGATAAGGTAGAATTCGATTTTATTGCTTTGCCTGTGGGAAAATTTCATGTTCAGTGTTCTTCTTGTGTTGAAAAGGATTCATGTACTTATGCCCTTTTCACTCTCCTAAGCAATCTCTCCATTCCGCGTTATTTCGAACTAAATTGCTACACTTTCTACCTATCTTGCCTCACGGAGTAATCTGTGCCTTTGTATTAAACTCTTTGTTCATTGTTGTCCGTTGGCCCCATAACATCCCAGAAGCTCAGTCATTCATAAAAATTGTTTCTTGTATCCATATTCAGTTACTAGCCTAAGATCAATATTCTACTGTAAGTCATCTCAGACCGTTTCGTTTATCTATTCACTAAGTGTGACTCAGAGAGAGCCCTCTCCTGTTCTAGTACGACTAGCTACCAGAATGACCGTGGTTTGTGGTTACCTTGAATTTTGCCTTCCTTCAGCCTAAGGCAGGTTTAGGTGCTAACATAGTGGCGACTCCACTGGGGAACTTTAAATCAAATCCCCTTATTTCTTAATAATTCTAAGCTTCCGGATGGTAAGTTTAGGATTGGATACGCTGAGTAAGTTGGTTGTGTCCTGTGGTTTTTCTCAATAGCACGGTGGCTTCGAGACGATATACCAGAGCCAATCCAAACCCGGATCCTCCTCATATTTACGAAAACCCCAATTTGATTCCAAGACTCCTTTGTCAAGAGAGCACCATAACTCCCATGTTCAAATCCCATTCATGTCCTGACATTTTTGAGTATCTTGAAGAGCTTGAGTTTGACGAGCGGTTTGAAATATCATTTTGTGAGTCTAAATCCGAAAGGGCTATTGACTACACTGTCCCCAATCCGCAATTTCTTGTAGATCTAGAAACCGAAAGAGCTAATCGGCTAATTGGTAATTATATTGCGACACGGCCTCAAACTCCAATTGCTAGCCCCTTACAAACTGTGCAAACTCCTCCAACACCTCCAAGGCCAAATCCACCGAGAGTGATGGCTGCCCGTTTTGCACCCCTTGTTCTGCCTCAAGTTCTAGATGACATGCCCACAGATTATCAAAGTAAAATCTCGTTTTTTGATGGCACTCCTAACAGCATTACTACCCAGCAACATGTGGACAAAATGGCAGACTTCTATGAACTTCATGAGATCGATGCAGAGAATGTGGCAATGAGACTCTTTGTACAGACATTTGCAGGTGATGTGAGGAAATGGTTCAAAGGTTTGCCAGCGGCAAGTATCGCTACCTTGGCCGACCTACAAAGACAATTTTTAAACCGATGGGAAGTGAAAAAGAATCCCCTTCAAATTCTGGCTGAATATGAAAAAATCAAACGAAACACTGGTGAGTCAGTCCAAGATTATTGTGTTAGATTCAATACAGTTTATAATGAAATTCCAAATCATCTAAAGCCACCTGTGGGACTAGCTATGATGAAATTTCTGGATGGTTTTGATGCTGATATGGCCTACCAATTAAGAGAGAGAGAACCAGCCACAATGGAAGACATGCAGAAAGTCGCGTCAGCGTTGAAGCGAATCTACTGTCCAAGAGAGCTAGAGCGAAAGAAAAAAAGAAAGCCACGGTTAAGGAAGAGTCTTCTTCGATGGATCAATTACTCAAAAAGGTAGAGCAGATGCTTGAAAGGGTGAAGCTCAACAAACCTGAGCCACAAGTTATAAATCCTAACTTCCGTGGCCAGTAGCAGCAGCCACAATATAGAATAAGACAAAGAGATTAGCGCGCCCAAGAGCAGACAGCACAACAGCCAGTACAGACACCTTTGCAGCAAAATTTTGTGCATGGACCGGAGTCAGATGAGGATGGAAATGTAATAGGTGAAGAAAACCACCTCTTTACTCCAGATGAGCTGCCTACTTACATTACCAAAGAAGAGGAGTGTGCGGTGAGCTCAACTGCACACAAAGATGCAGATTTCATTCTAGCAAGTGACACTGTTTTACAAGAAGAATCAGAGGAGTATCAAAGGGGATATATGAATGCTCTATTCGCACAACAGCAGCGATATTCACTTAGAAGTAGAGATGTGCTGGCCAAACCAATTCAGAAAAAGAAGGACGTTGAAGCATCAAATAATGATTCATCAGTTTCACAAAGGAAAGGAAAGGAGGCGATCGGTCCAGAGAGCAGCAAATCAACATCAGCAAGCTGCATCAAAAGAAAAGGAAAAGAAAGAAATCCCAGTCAAAGAGGTAGAAAATATTCCCGCTTTTAATTTAGAGAATGAGATTTCCAAATTAAAAGTATCCATCCCCTTGACTGAAATAATGAAGAACAACGGTTATAGAGGACAAATATATAAGAGGTTGAATTTGGACCCAATGTCTGACATGGTGAATGTTGAAGACGATCAACCTGAAATGATTTTTGGACCAGCATCGAATGGTGAGTCTCCTGATAGTAATGTGCCACCCTTTTATATCAGTTTAAGAGTGCATGATTGTGTGTTACATAATGCCATGTTCAATTCCGGAGCTTCTCACAATCTCATGCCCAAGGCTATCATGGATAAATTTGGTCTGGACATCACCCGGCAATACCATGATCTCTATTCATTTGATTCCAGCAGAGTAAGATGTATAGGACTCATCAAAGACTTGGTTGTGAGTCTGGATCAGCTCCCAATGAAGAATGTTTTGATGGATGTGGTTGTAGCAGATATTCCTCCCAGGTTTGGCATGCTTCTTTCCAGGTCTTGGGTAGCGAAATTGAAAGGGACACTACAGCTAGATTTCTCCTATGCAACGATTCTGGTGTTCGGACAAATGAGGAAATTATATCGGGAACAAAAAATGAAATATATGATCACAAGCAAGGAGAAACCCATAAATCATCCAATTAACTATGTACAAACAAATTTAGAGTCTTTTGTTTTGTATTCAGATAGTTTAAATGATATAGATAGTCAGTTAGTAGCAGCAGATGATATTCTGGAAATAACAAAAAATTTCAAAGAGATTTTAAAGAAAGAAGGACAAGAATAGCAAAACAATGTTGGGCAATCAGCTGAAAGTAATGGACAGCAAGCAGACAAGGCACAGCAAACAGATTTCTAGCACTTACAAGAGGAGGAAGAAGGTTTGTGGACCATGGATTTTGATGGAGCAGTGGGAAATGATGGCGCTGGAATTGGAATTTTGGTACGCAGTCCTTTCTCCGCCCCAAACAAAGTGCCTAGTAGCGTGAGGGTTTTCTCTTACAAGTTGGCTTTTGAGTGTTCAAATAATGAAGTTTAATATGAAGCTCTAATTGCTGGCCTGAAGATTCTAAGAAAGCTGAATGCTAAGAGGATTTCGGTATATGGCGACTCTGAATTGGTAATAAAGCAGGTCAGAGGTGAGTATCAAGCAAAGCATCCTAGGATGCAGGCCTATCGTAATGCAGTTCTAGACATTCTAAAATAATTTTCAGAATACACCTTGACATGTGTTCCTCATATACAAAATAATATTTTTGACGCTCTTGCCAAGGCAGCAAGTAGTTTGAAGATCCCCATGAATTCCAGCAATAAATTCGAAATCCATGTCAAGAATCACCCAACCGTTCCAGACAATCAGAGATATTGGCAAGTGTTTCAAGATGATGAGGAGATTAATGATTTTCTGCAAAACAAAGGCAAGTTCAAAGAAACCTCAATTGATGTAGAAAATGACAATGGTGAAGGGAATGGTACAGATGAAGTGCAGATCAATGAAATGGACGTGTTATAGCTAAAGAATAATGTTATTCCTAAAGGCTTGATACCTTTAGAAGAACTTTTTGATCAAGATGATGTATCCCGCAAGCCAACATTGCAGCCAACAAAGAAGGGTGTAGAAGAGGTCAACATTGGAACAACTGCCAATCCTAAGTTGGTAAAATTGTCCAAAGCATTGCCACCAAAGATCAAGGACAAATACATTAGTTTGCTGGCTTCATTTGCAGATGTGTTTGCTTGGAACTATTCTGATTTAAAGACCTATGATACCAACATAATTTAGCACACGATACCCATCAAGCCCAATCAAAAACCATTCAGACAAAAGTTGAGAAGGATAAATCCAAAGTTGCTTCCATCTATTGAAAAGGAGGTAAACAGGTTGTACAAATCAGGGATCATTGTGCCCATCAAATTTTCAGATTGGATATCTAACGTGGTGCCCGTACGAAAGAAGACAGGTGAGATCTGCTTATGCATTGATTTCAGAAATCTCAATAAAGTTTCATTGAAGGACAACTATCCACTGCCCAAAATGGACCATATACTTCAGCAAGTAATGGGGGCATCTCGTATGTCACTACTTGATGGCTATTCCGGATATAACCAAATTTCTGTCCATGAAGATGATCGAGACAAAACAGCATTCACCACTCCATGGGGAACCTTTCATTATGCCAAAATGCCTTTTGGTTTAAAGAATGCAGGTGCCACATTTCAGCGTGCAATGGACTTGGCTTTTGTGAATGAGAAATATGTGTTTTTGGTGGTGTACCTGGATGATTTGACGGTGTTTTCCAAATCTGATGAAGAGCACATGCATCATCTAAAAATTGTCTTTCAAAAGTGCAGAAAATATGGTTTATCGTTGAATCCGAAGAAAATCTTATTCGCCATGGAGGAAGGCAAATTACTCGGGCATATTATCTCAAAGGATGGCATTCGTATTGACCCAGCATGTGTGCAAGAAATTCAGCAAATCGATCTGCCCCAGAATAAAAAAGAGATACAATCGTTCAATGGTAAGATGAATTTTCTACGTCGCTTTGTACCTAATCTTGCTGAGCACCTAAGAGAAATGACCAACATGCTTAAGAAGGACAGCCAAGTGAAATGGACGGAGGAGGCTGTAAAATCTTTCAATTTGGTCAAATTGGCTCTTTCTTCAGCTCCTGTTCTAGTCAGCCCGGACTACACTCAGGATTTCATATTGTTTTCGTTTGCTTCGGAGCACACTATGGCAGCAGTATTATTGCAGAAAAGAGATGATCATGAAAGACCCATCGCATTCTTCAGCAGAGCCATAAGAGATGCAGCCTTAAAGTACAACATCATTGAGAAACAAGCCCTGGCACTTGTGAAGGCATTGAAAGATTTCCGAGTATATATTCTACATTCTCATATTCTGGCCTATGTACCTCTGCTATAAAAGATGTTTTAGTGCAGACCGATCCTGAAGGAAGAAGAGGCAAATGGATTTTGCCTTGCTGGAATATGATGTGAAAATAAAGCCCACAAAGCTGGTCAAAGGATAGGGATTGGCGAAGCTAATGGCTGAATCAAACTTGCATGCCTTGGACATAAACCTGATCACTGCTATGTCCGATGAGAACGAAGAATCATCATCAATTCAGGTATCTGAAATGTTTTCTCTTTCTCCATGGTATTCAGATATCATATATGTGCTTAAAAATTTGTCACCACCACCCGGCATGCCTAGAAACAAAGCGAGAACACTCAAGTTGAAAGCTGCCAAGTTTTGCATTCTAAATTCTGTGCTATATTGGAAAGATCCCGGTGGCATTTTGTTAAATTGTTTGGTGGAAGAGGAGGCAAAGAAAGTCATGGAGGATTTCCACGGAGGAGAGTGTGGTGGTCACCTTTTTTGGAAGTCAACAGCAAATAAAATTCTGAGAGCAGGGTACTATTGGCCGACATTATTTGCTGATGTACATAAGATGGTCAAGCGCTGTCATAAATGTCAGATTTTCGAAGGAAAACAGAAGTTACAGCCTTTGCCACTTAAGCCTATTGAGGTGAGCGCTCCTTTCCAGCAGTGGGGGTTGGATTTCATTGGTGAAATTCATCCCGCTTCTTCCGGTCAGCATAGATGGATCCTCACAGCGACAGATTATTTCACAAAATGGATTGAGGCAACTCCCACCAGACAAGCTACAGATATGGTAATCATTTCATTTCTTGAAAATAACATCTTGTCTCATTTTGGTTGTCCGAATAAGTTAATCACCGATAATGCAGCAGCTTTCAAATCAAAAAGGATGGTAGAATTTTGTCATAAATATCACATCATTTTGGGTCACTCAACTGCCTATCATCTGCAAGGCAATGGATTGGTGGAGTCTTCGAACAAATCACTGGTCAACATCATCAAGAAGCCGCTGGAAATAAATAAAAAGAGCTGGAATAAGAGGTTGGTCCATGTCCTTTGGGCAGATCGGATCAGTCACAAAAAATCCATTGGTATGTCACTGTTTGAGATTGTTTATGGAGTTGACACAGTATTTCCAACCTCTCTCGCTGCCCTGGTAGTCAAACTTCTTCAGGAGGCCGGTAGTGAAGAAGATCCCATGCAGAGAAGGTTGAATCAAATGGTCCACTTGCAGCAAATAAGAGAAGAATTTTTCAAGAACACATCCAAATTGCAGGAGAAGATCAAGAAAAATTATGATAGAAAAGCAAAGGAAGATAAATTTCAGTTGGATGATGTGGTGTTGAAATGGGATGCAAGGAATGAGGAGAAAGGTAATCACGGAAAGTTCGAGAATCTTTGGAAAGGTCCTTTCAAGATTGCAGCATACAAGGCTCAGAATGCCTTTCTTCTGAAGGAAATGAACGGGCAAGATTGTCCAGGAGGGCCGATCAATGGTCGGCTGCTCAAGCGGTACCACTGCTGAGTTATTAACGTTGCTTCCACTATCATTGTAAATACCATTTTTATTTCAGTTTGGTTTCAGTCTGTCAAGTTAGTCTTTGAGTCATTTCAATGTCAAGTTTGAGTCAATTTTTTGGTCATTTTAGTTTCATAAATGAGTCAGAGTCCTGTGTTGTTGTCGAAATGATGACTCCTTAGCCCAATGGACAAAGGCACTATCTAGCTCCTCCAGAGATCTGTTGTTCTTGGCACCTCCAAGGAGCTACCATCCCCCATTGGAGCCAATGTTAGAGTCGGTCTGGTCAGTCCTCCGTCAGAGATCAAAACTCTTTATGCATTTCATTTTTAGGTGTCCCGCTCCATTCACTCAGCTGCATTCCGCTAGGGGCATGCCATGATCTGACGGAGAAGGTCATGCTAGTCATTTCCCCTCATGTTTGGCCCTTGCTGGCTTAGGTCTTTTGTCAATGATCACCAAAGTCCATGACAGTCAAGGTCTGGTCCTTTAATGGACAAAGGTCATTTTCGGTCATTAGGTCTAGGGATTAAATCAATTTGGTCTTTAAATATGTCCAGTAAAGCCATGCAGGCCAGAGTGATGCCCTTGCAAAGTAATGATTCACAGAGTTTCATCGTCATATTGATAAACTTCGACTGTTCTTCAAAACTTTGTTTTGAAGAAAAGTCAAACAGTATTATCGGTGACAAAATTTTCAAAAAAGTCTTCAGTTGATTTCTTTAAGTGCAGTCATGGTTTCCATGGCCAAAGGTCCTGTCAAGAAATCCCTGCAAAGAGTGCCGAAAATTTCATCACTTGAGCCAAAATTCAGAGGAAAAGTGAAAATCAAGGTTGTTTTAAAGTCAGTGAAAAAGTGTCAAACATAAACATTAGAAAATGGGTTTTTTGAAAAAGCAAAAATGTAACCCATCACTTCCAAATATTTATATAAAAACTCCCACCTAAATCCAAGTCATTGTGCAATCAAACGCAGAAGGAAAGCATTGAAAGTCTTGGGTGTGCAGGCGCGTAATTTGGAGCAGTTTGGAGGAAGTTTCAGGGGCGCGGCACACACAGGCAGGGGCACGACGCACACAGAGCCCGCCCGTAGTGAAAATTCTTAACTGGCGCGGCACACATCCAGAGCATGGCGCACTGGGTTTTGCACGCAGCGCACAGAGACAAAGCACCCAGAATTTTCCAAACTCCCTAAAAAAAAATTTTGAAGCACATAAATTGCAAGGTAGGCTCCATAAACTCACTTGTGCATCAAATTTGATAAATATATGGTGGTTTATTGCCTGTGATTAAATGCAAAAAATTTCATAAAGTTAACCACAAGAAGACACCAAAAAACCATTTTGCTAGGGTTGTGCCATTGTGTTGTTGCTGCCAAGGCTTTATTTTCCCTACCTTACCCCTGTTCCTTATTCCCCTATGCCATTTTTCCTATTATCACTACCAAACTCATATTCCCTTCCCTTCCTCCTATTGCTCAATTAAAACCCCAAACCCTAACCCGTCAAAATACCCAAAACCCCTACATATCTCTAAACAAAATTCTCCCTATAACCCCTATTCCCATTACATTACTCCCCTCCTAATACTCCCTTTGTTTCATTGTTCCCCTTGGTGGCAGATATCACAAACAACACCCAATTTCACCATCATCAAAGGGGCAACCTAAATACAGTTTATAAACAGCAATCATGGCATCTAAGGGTTCATCAGAGTATGAGGTGGAGACCCACAATGATACAGCTTCAGGAGAACAGGCTCCCCGGAGACATCACAGGAGTGGAAAACATGTTAGGGATGAGCCAAACACCCTCACTGAATTGCAGGCATGCACTCTTGCTATGTCATGTTTCCAGCACCTAGCATGTTTTGAATTTTGTCAAAGGGTGGCAAATGTCAGATTTCATCATGAGTTGACCCGTCTGTTTGTGCTTCACCTACATGGAGGTCAGTCTATCTTGGTCGGGGTCACCTTCACATTGACACCTAAAACTATCTCAGTGGCAACAGGCATACCAAATGTTGGAGAACAGTGGCATAAGAAAAAGAAGGTGGATAGGCATCATTATGAGCCTTACATTAAGGCCAGTTGTTTGAGGCATCTCACAAGAGTCTTCCCATTCAGATTTTTGAAAGATGAGTATGCTCCGCTCATGAAATTGATCATGAAGTACTTCAGTTGTGAGGGGAGGTTTTCTCGCCTATATGCCTATCACATCAGGTTGCTCATGCACTTTACCAGGGTGCGGATGATGAACCTCCCATTTTTCATTTGCGGGAACATAGAGAGGATGAAAATTTTCATGCAGCATAAGACCCCTCAGCAGCAGCTCAACAGTGTTTATCACTTTGCTCTTATTCGGATTTTGGTGGATCATCAGTTGGGATTGCAGGGCATTTCTTTGGAGGACTTCATCTCCCGTGACTTCTTCAGCACTCCACAGGTAGTATCAGAGGCAGAGCATGAGATAGGTGGTCCTTCACATCAGTATGAGCACCATGAGACTGCTACTATGCCAGTATTCATCACCTATCAGAGAGGCAGTAGACATTTATTTGCGGCGGCAAAGCAAGTGTTATCTCCACCCCGGGTGGAAGGGGCCTGGCTTCCTACATCGACGACACAAGAACAGGACAGAGGTAAGGAGCCAATGCTTGATGAGAGGCCTTCAGGTGAGCCATCAGGTGAGCAAGAGACAGAATTCGTTCTCCTCCATGATGATGAGACAGATACAGAACCAACAAATGCAGAGCTTAGAAAGATCATCCAGGAGGAGCAATCAGAGATTGAGGCCTTATCCCTTGACTTGGAGAGGGCCAAGTGGAAAATGAAGTACCTGGAGCAGAGAAACAAACAACTAGAGGATCAGCAAGTGATTATGGAGCTACAAACATTCGTGAGCATCGCCAAGCTACGCAAAGGAGAAGAGTTGAGCTCACTTCATTGGAGCAAGAAATCAATGAGGATCGAGAGGCCAATCTTGAGAGAGTGAACATGCACTTGGAGAGGCTGCTGGACAAAGCCGACAAGGACCATGCCTTGCTGAGACACATGGCTTATCATTGCAGGACACGAAATATGAGTGCAAAGGCCCAGATAAGGAGCTTGAAGGCAAAATTGAGCAAAGCAACAAAAGAGGCAAAAGAGCAAGATCGGCTTCGAATCTTGGCTGAGGATTCTTTGGCACAACATAGCACCCCATAGAGAACCTCCAGCCCAAATTTCAAGGAATTTGCGGAAATTTTGGTCACATGACAAATTTTTGGGCAAAACACAAATTTTTTCTCCCAGTGGCACGGCGCTAAAAATTGGGAGCTCCAAATGAAGAATGGTTTGCGTTTTTTGATTTAGCATGAAAAAACACGACTACTGGTGCTTGAACAAGAAATTTTGGCAAGATCTGTGTCTCCAGGAGGTCAAAAACACCCAAAAATGACCTCTCTGCCCCTATTTTGACACACAGGAAGCAGTCTTGGGAGAATGAAGATTTGGAGGGGCAAATGAGAACCAAATTCAGAAATTCCACTTGGGTTAGAAAGTAGACAGGACAGGATTTCCAACAAGCACACTTGAGTACATTTTGAACTCCTTCAAGTGCCTCAAAACAGGCTCCAAAGTGGCGCGGCACACACAAAAAATGGCGCAGCGTATAGGAAAAAAGCCCAATTTTACCTCCGTTTCGCGAAATTTCGATTCGCGACTTCTCCAAGTGGGCCCGCTAATCTACATTTCAATTTTTTGGCACCTAAGGTGGCATTTAAAGTATTTTCTCTTCAGATTGGCTTCTTTCCAAGTGGCAAAGGAAGGCAAACGATCACCCAAGCCATTTGTCATGTTTGTAACGTTGCACCTGTAGCTGATGGTTGGCTCTTCACCTCCATTTTGTAATGATTCGAGTAACTCCCAAACCCTTGGGCGTTCTATCTCTTCATAACACATTCTATATATTGTATGCAAACTATTTGCAAAGCGTTGGTTGGCTTGTAACTTCTGGGAGACTGTGGGAAAGAAACTTTGTTTCTTCACTGTATATTTTTGACAGAGAATTAATGAAAGGCAGCGGCTCTGTTTCATGAGATTCATGTGGTTGTGAGTGTAGTAAATGTGTCTCTTATGTTTCATATGTATTTTGTAATGTTCATAGTTCAATTCATATTCATTTCCAGTGAAATTTTCTGAGTTAGATAAGGTAGAATTAAATTTTATTGCTCTGCCTATGGGAAAATTTCATGTTTAGTGTTCTTCTTGTGTTGAAAAGGATTCATGTACTTATGTCCTTTTCACTCTCCTAAGCAATCTCTCCATTCCGAATTATTTCGAACTAAATTGCTACACTTTCCGCCTGTCTTGCCTCACGGAGTAATCTGTGCCTTTGTATTAAACTCTCTGTTCATTGCTGTCCGTTGGTCCCATAACATCCCAGAAGCTCAGTCATTCATAAAAATTGTTTATTGTATCCATATTCAGTTACTAGCCTAAGATCAATATTCCACTGTAAGTCATCTCAGACCATTTCATTTATCTATTCACTAAGCGTGACTCGGAGAGAGCCCTCTCCTGTTCTGGTAGGGCTAGCTACCAGACTGAGCGTGGTTTATGGTTACCTTGAATTTTTCCTTCCTTCAGCCTAAGGCAGATTTAGGTGCTAACAGTTACCACCTTCATCAATGGATATCCAATAATAAATACTTTAATTGATTTAGGTGCATTCATTAATAAAAATACAATAGAAACATTGTCCCATATAGGATCATTTGATTTGCCTCCTACTCCTACGGTGTTAGAATTAGCAGATAGATCTAAGGTCAAGCGAGAGGGTGTTTTGGAACATATTTCCATTTCATTAGATTCCTGGGAATATATTGTAGATTTTTATGTTCTTTAGCCTATGACTAATTTAGGGAGGCACCCATTGATCTTGAGGAGACCTTGGTTGGCCACAACGGATGCCTTCATTAGGTGTAGGTCAGGGAACATGACCATCAATAATGAGGCTGAAATTAAGCACATAAATATATATCCCCTTGCTAAACCCCACTTGAAATCAAAAAAGATTCATTGAGCTAAGGAAGAACTTAATTTAGAAATTATTCAACCAGTTTTGACAATAGCCCAAGCTATGGACCTTAAATAAAACATTGGGGATAATTTAATTAATTTCTCTATTTCAAACCCTGATTTTTCCTAGCACTTAAAGGGGCAGTCAAGTCATGAGATAGATGTCATTGTTGAGCATAACTTCCAAGACAATAGTACAAGAGTTGAATTAGATTCGTCCCTCCTATCTTTATTTCCTACAGAATCAACGTTTGAAGGTGGAAGCAGGGTAATTGAGATCTTTCCCGAAAAAACTTTAATTATCAATTTTTCCCTAACTTATGAACAGGAAAATCGATTAACTGAGATATTGAAAGATTTTTCAGACACATTTTCTTGGGAATATGCAGATATAGATATGATACTTGGTATCTTCTCTAATATTTTATATGATTTCATAGAGATTTATATGGATGATTTTACGGTGGTGGCTGATACTTTTGAAGAGGCTTTACTTAATCTTAGGAAGGTTTTGCAAAGATTTAGAGAGACTAATATTTCATTAAGAAGTGAAAAATGTTTTATAATCATGACTAAAGGCATTTTCTTCGATCCTCATGTTTCTACTTCAGGAATTAAAGTTTACCTGGCAAAAATCGAAGTGATTTTTAAAAAGAAAGAGTTGGAAATGGTGGGAAAGGGGGTCATTCCTTTCACTACCTCTTCTTGATTTTCTACTGCAATAAACTGAGCTTAATTTGTTCCTTCTTGTGCTCATTAGACCATGAGAGGAACGTCTATTGGGTATAGGTTTATTCCTTTTTCCGGCCCCAATGGAATAATAATGGAAAAGTGGGCCCCTTGGAGTCTTCTTTTTCAGTATTTCAAACTCTCTAAAATTGAAATCTGGCGAGCATGGACTTTCCTAGGCTCGTTAAAATAACATGTCAGTGGATCCTTCTGGATCCTTAAAATAAATTTCATTTTTCAAGAAAATTTTTGGTTTTCTCGTGTTGGACTGATGTGGAATTTCTTAAGGTCGTCCTTCCAACGATCCTGGCCCATCAACATTAGCAAATTATCTAGGTTTCAATATTAGAGACTGGTGATGACTTCAAGCTTGTATACCTTAACGACGGGCTATCTCGCCAGCAGCAATGGGGATTCATTATGGCTCCTTGACTACTGGATCCTATAGGGGGTTCGACAACAACTCATACATTCACACCTGAAAGGATGCATCAAATGTACCTTGGTCCTCACTCTCATCATTGGTGATGGGCCTTGCATTAGTTAACAACTAACCTTAATGGCCAGTAATCTAGCGAGTTCACTATACATTCAGCCTCAGCCCATTTATTTGTGTGAAATGAAATGTACAAGAGGGAGAGAATATGGTTTCCTGTAGATGGACTTCCTGCAGAAAAATCCAGCAGCAACATTTCCACAGCAAAAATAATTATTTCCTAAAGAACAAATTTCAAGAAGAGCATATTCTACAACTCTGGAAATTATCGATTATCATCATTTTTATTTGAGGCCATGTAGCTATATGATCTTTCATCTAATATGATTTCAAGGTCATTCATAATTTCAAAGTAAGTACAAGCGTCATCAAATGTATTGATAGTTGTAAGGTAAGATCGAAGGTATGTTTTGATGTCAGAATACTTAGGGTAAGAAAAGTAATGGTACTAAAATTTTTAAATTTGCATGAATTTAAGTCATGGCTACCTTCACGGAAAAGACAGCCTTGACCGTTGGTATCTTACACAAATTCCCATTCCTGCCTATTATTCTGATTTGCATGATGTTATCTTCCCAATGTTTATCTGGCAGAATGGATCATGATGACAATCATGATCACATTCCCCCATAACTCAAAGTTTCCCATTACCCCTGATTCCTTCCTAATTAAATATTCTTGTTTTCATTGGGTTCAAATTATTTCCACCTAGTTTTAGTAACAGGGGAAACTATTGGGCAAAACACAAAGTCGAAAGGGAACCCTCGCACCTGTTAAATGCTTTATGAGGATCCAGGCCACAAAGCTGGTGATTAAAGAACCTACAGAGGAAAGGGCACAACCTGTCAAGACTGAGGAACCAAGTCTTCCACAGTCCTCCTAGGACAACACAATGATGAGGGGGCCTCTAAGGAATTAATGAGATCATTGTGTCTGAACGGGTGGTCCAAACAAAAAATAAAAACTTGAAGGAGAATAGCTTGCGATTGCAGAAAGAGGTGGAAGAATGGAAGACGAAAAAATCAGAAGGCTTGCTGTATTATGAAGAAACATCATGTTCAGATTGGTCATTTGAAAAATAAGCATGAAGAGTATCGAAACACGGTATAGAAAGCAGAATCCAGAAGGGCACACCTAGACCATCTTGCTGAAGCAACTGTGACCCAGAACAAGGACTGAATTTTCTTCCTAGAGGAACATTTTTGTTTGCATAAGGGACATGTAAGGAGATTGGTGTGGGGGAGATGTTGAGTCCCAATTTTGGTCATTTTTTATAATATTTTCGAGACCTTAACCCCCTTATTTTGAACCCTTCTTATCCTTAAAAAACCTATTTTATTACATTTGTGTGTTTTGACCAAGAGGGTGATGTGAACTTGAAAGAATGCAAATTATTTCAAAATATATCATTTTACTTTAATTCCTAAGTATTTTCGAAGTTAAAAGTCATCTAATCAAATCACCTGCAATGTCAAAGGATTTGACCAAATATTGTGTAGATCAATCATTTTCTGAAGCGGTACCGAGATTCCTGCAACTACTCCACGATTTCCTGCAAGTTCACCGATTTCATGTAGATGCAAAGATTTCCTGTAATCGCCTCAATTTCTTGTAGTGATATTCATGGTTGAGTATGTTCAGCTCAGCCTCAAAGAGAACGAAGACATGGGTTCTGTTGAGAAAGTCACGAATATGGATGTTGTCCTATTGGTCACCTCAAAACTATCATTGAAACTACCCAAACCTTCATTCCTATTTTAGATGGCCATATTGAGAGGAAGTTCTAGTAGCTTCATGAAGTCTATTCAATCCATGCCTATTTATGTTATCTTTATTAGCAATTTTTAGTCAATAGTTGTAGGGTGTTAGATTTTCTAATATGAGGCATATTATGCCCATGTATTTGTATAAAAGACCTTTATGTTTATTGGGATAGATAAAATATATCAGACCCTATATTGTTTTATACTTTCCTTATTAATATAATACTTTATGTTCTGTTGAACTTCATTGAGTAACTTCTTTTGTAGTTAAAGGGGTTGTGAGTAAGGGGATTTATTTTTGTCATGCATCAATAGAATTAGTATACAGTTTATAGTTCTCTTTTCTAATTTGTAGCATCTTGTGAATGAAGGTTAAATGTGAGCTTATTTGATGAATGATTTGGATTTGTTGAATAGGCTTTCATTTCTGTTATGCAATGTGCGAATTGAGTTAATTGCTATTGTTTGGGTTTGTATCTTTTCTTGATCTGCATCACCAATAGTAGGTGTTGTAGAGGGATGATTAAATCCACTCCATAACCTTTGCTACCAAGTGTTGATAGAGGAAAAGAGTTCTTGAAGCTGTGTGTGTGTGATTTTATTTAGAACAACACTTATAGTATTAGCTTGCATATATTTTACGAAGCATCTCACAAGATTACCTACCCTTGGTTGATAATTTATGTATGTCAAATTGTGAGTCTATAATTTGCCCAAACAATGATAATGAACATGTAAGTGAAACACAATTCAGTAATGAACCAATTGTCAATTGTTGAAATTTGGTACCGGAGGACAGGTGGTTCCCTTAGGCTTTGATCTTTGGCCTAGGGAAAAGTGTCCAAAAGAATTTAATTTTTCTCCTAAAGTGACTTTATAATTTTATAAAGTTAAATTTAATTTAAAAGTGACTTTAAGTGATAAAGTTACTAAGTCTAATTTTAAAGTGACTTTTATAAAGTCAATGAAAAATTAGAAAGGAAAAGTGACTTTGGAAATAAATGACTAAGTGGGTCTTTATTAAAGTGGGGTGAATTAAAAAATAAAAAGTGAGATTTAAATGAGCATTTAATCTCAGCCATTGATCTAAATCTATTTCAGCCATTGGATTTAGAGATCACCCAAAAGTCACTTGGATCACCCAAAAGTCACTTGGAGTTATATTAAAGGAGGAAAAGGAGGAAAAGGTCATTCATTCTTTCATGAGCAGATTGGGAGAAGGAGAGCAAGAGAGCAAGAGAGATTTCTGAGCAGGGAGGAGAAGGAGACAGCAGCTTGGCATACATTCCAAGGCAGCAGTTGAGCAGATTTGTACAGCTGATTCAGCACATAGTGAAAGGCAGATTTTTGCACAAAAATCGAGGAGCAGTTTGTTGATTTTTCTGCACACAAAACGGAGGTCGTACAGCATTTATTGCTGTCTTGTTTGCTGTAATTTCCAGATTGCTGTGAGGCACGGGAAAGGAGATAAGTTGTAAATTTGCTTGCTGATTTTTCGCTGAATAATTCTCACTGTAAAAAGACAATTTTCAGAAATAAAGAAGAGCTCTCAAACTGGTTTTCCCCAAGAGTTGTAGGGGGTTTTTCCAGGTCAAGTTGACCAAAAATATCAGTGTTTTAATGTGTTTTAATGGCTGTTTTTGATTGCTGATTTTTAATTCTGCAATTTCCAGCATTCTGAAAAATTTCCAGAATTTGTGTTTTCAGCAATATTTATTTTTTCAGTCTGTTAAATGTATGGTTATGGGAATGGGCATTTAACTACATGGGAGAAATAAGGAGAAACTGAAAACCGGGGTGGGAAAACAAAAATTTCTACATGGTATCAGAGGTTGAGTGCTGAAGGGCAGTTTGGGACATCAAAAGGAAAAATTACAGTTGCTGATTTTTCACTCAGAAAATTCCAGCACGCTGATTTTTTCATAAACAGCAGTTTTATCTTTACCACAGCAGTGCTATTTTTCAGTTTTTAGAACAGCAAGATGTCATTGGGATTAAGGGTGGAGGATAGGTTGGATGGGCATATAAATTACAGCATTTGGAAGGAGAGAATGCAGAGTATCTTTGAGGAGGCAGAAGTCTGGGATATCATGGTGCATACCGCACAGAACCCTGTTGTTGTGCCCACTGATGTTACTCAGTTGGCTGAGTATAAAAAGAAGAACAATAAGGGTAAGAGGCTGATTCTAGACGGAATCAAAGACCATTGCATTCCTCATGTAAGAGGAAAGAGCAATGCCCATGAGATGTGGACAGCATTGTCCAATCTCTACCAGAGTACCAATGAGAACCGGAAGATGGTCCTCAAGGAGAAGCTGAAGAATATTAAGATGGGTAATGATAGTGCAGCTGGATATCTCACAAAGATTACTAATGTGAGAGATGAGTTGGCAGCGATTGGAGAGGCCATTCCACCCACTGAGTTGGTGCGGATTGCAGTGAATGGCCTCCCCCGTTCATGGTTGAACTTTGCTGATGGGGTTTGTGCACGTGAGACCCTTCCCACATGGGAGAGGTTTTGGGATGATTGTATTCAGACAGAGATCAGGAAAGGACAGCTTGGGGCAGCCAAGCCAGTTGAGCAGGATGAGGATGTAGCACTGGTGGCAGGAGGCAAGAAAGGCAAAAGGAAGAAGCAGGCTTCCACAAGCAGTGGTGGGGGCAAAGGCAAAGGTAAAGGTAAACAGGGGAACACACAGAAGGACTATTCCAAGGTGAAGTGTTGGAATTGTCAAAAGATGGGACACTATGCAGTTGTGTGTCCGGAGAAGAAGAAGAAGAAGGGGAAGAACCAGGACGTGGCAGCTTCAGCAGAGATTGAGGACTTTGCTGGTCGTTTTGACCGAGAGTTTGCGTTCACTACGTGTGAGTCCTCTAGTGCAGGATCACCTGCCACACAGGTTCAGAGGGAGCATGCTTTTCCCTCGATTAGTGAAGCATCTTCAGGTATCTGGTATGTGGACAATGGGGCTTCATGTCACATGACAGGAGTCCGTGAGTACTTCTCAGAGCTTTCAGAGAGTGGCACTGATATTAAGGTAGTACTCGGTGATGACAGAGTTGTTAGAGCAGTCGGGGTGGGGATAGTGACATTTCAGAGGGAGTCCAAACCTCCCTTGAAGGTGTCAGAGGTTCTTTATGTGCCAGGGATGAGGAAGAACCTCATATCCGTCTCAGCTTTGGAGGACAGAGGATATGAGGTACTGTTCAGGGGAGGACAGGTGTTGATGTATCCCAGGGGCACTCCAGCTGATTCAGCTAGAGTGATAGGGGTACGCCATGCAAAGGTGTACAAGTTTGCATTCCAACCCCTTTTGGCATTGAGCAGTAGTACCGACAGCAGAGCTAGCAGTTCTGAGCTGTGTGAGATTTGGCACCGCAGGATGGGACATATGTATCATGTAGCCTTGAGGACATTGCGGGAGATCACTACAGGTGTGCCAGATTTCAGTACTGATCACTTTGATACTTGCAGAGGTTGTGCGATGGGCAAGTTTGCCAAATCCCCTTTTCCCAGCAGTGACAGCAGAGCGACGGGGATACTTGATTTGATTCATTCTGATGTGAGCGGTCGGATGTCTCATGTTTCCTTGAGTGGATATGAGTACTATGTTTTATTCATTGATGATCACTCCAGGAAGACCTGGATTTATTTTTTGAAGACCAAGAGTGAGGTCTTCAAGCGGTTTCAGGAGTTCAGAGCTCTTGTGGAGACTCAGACAGGTCGAAAGATCAAGTCCCTGAGGTCGAACAATGGAGGAGAGTACACCCTTGGAGAGTTTGTTGATTATTGTGCAGAGGCAGGCATTAGGAGGGAGTTCATTGTTCCTTACAACCCCCAGCAGAACGGGGTTGCGGAGAGGAAGAACAGATCCATCATAGGGGCTGCCAAAGCCATGATACATGATCAGGGGTTGCCATTATTCTTGTGGGCAGAGGCCTGCAACACAGTTGTTTACTTGCAGAACAGGAGTCCGCATCATGCCTTGGGGCACATGACTCCAGAGGAGGCTTTCTCTGGGAAGAAGCCTGATCTTGGTCATCTTCATATCTTTGGATGCGTTACATACTCCTATATACCCAAGGAGAAGAGGACCAAACTAGAGCCCACCGCAGAGAAGGGTATCTTTGTGGGCTACAGTGAGACCTCAAAGGCCTTTCGGATTTACATTCCTGCACAGAGGATAGTTGTTGTCAGACGGGATGTGAAGTTCGAGGAGGACAGGGCCTTTAGGAGGTCACGGGAGTTAGAGTATCTGGATCAGCCAGACCCTCAGCAGCAGTTGAGTCAGTCGCAGGGATCCAGTGGGCAGGGATCAGAAGGATCAGGAGGTACATCTATGAGGATGTCAGGTCCGTCAGTGAGCAGTGGCTCATCGAGCCAGAGGGGTGGTGCTCCGGGCAGCATGCAAAGCAGTTCACTAGGGAGTCCATTGATGGATAGTTCACACGGTACCTCAGCTTCTACAGGTTCAGGTGCAGGCAGGAGGACAGCAGACAGACAGTCAGGAGTTCAGGCTACTGATGATGATGAGGAGGAGGAGTTTCATTCTCCGGTGGGAGAAGTGCGCTCAGGGAAGAGGAAGCCCAAGTGGCTTCTGGACACCTTGAGAGATGCCACATCTGTTGCTGAGCCGAAGAGGCCGGTCAGAGAGAGTAGACCACCTGAGAGGTTTTGTAGCTATATGGCGATGGTTACCAGCATCCTTGACTCTGAGCCTTCTAGCTATGAGGAGGCAGCTAGCCAGCAGGTCTGGAGAGAGGCCATGCAGGAGGAGTATTCTTCTATCATGAAGAATGATGTTTGGGAGGAGGTGCCGAGGCTTGAGGGAAAATCCGTGGTTACTTCCAGATGGCTTTACAAGGTAAAGCATGCTGCAGATGGCAGCATTGAGAAATTCAAAGCGAGGTTTGTGGCTAGAGGGTTCTCCCAGGTAGAGGGAGTTGATTATGAGGAGACCTTCGCTCCCGTGGCTCGATATACTTCGATCCGCTCCATTATATTGATAGGAGCAGAGATGGGTTGGAAGATCCACCAGATGGATGTGAAGACCGCATTTCTCAATGGCTTCATACAGGAGGAGGTGTACATTGAGCAGCCACAGGGCTTTGAGGTGCATGGGAAGGAGTCCCATGTGTGCAGATTGAAGAAGGCCCTTTATGGCCTGAAGCAAGCTCCCAGAGCTTGGTACTCCAGGATAGATGCATACTTGCAGGGGATGGGTTTCACAAAGAGTGAGGCAGATCCGAACCTTTACTTTATTGTGATTGGTGAGGAGCCTCTCATTCTAGTGCTGTATGTGGATGACTTGATCATTACAGGTGCAGAGAGACTCATAGAGCACTGCAAGAGAGATCTTGCGACTAAGTTTGAGATGAAGGACATCGGCTTGATGCATTACTTTTTGGGTTTGGAGGTGTGGCAGGAGGAGGGGCATTTCTTCCTGGGGCAGGGGAAGTATATTGTGGACATCCTTAGCAGATTCCACATGGAGGATTGTAGACCCATGTCGACACCGATGATCACCAACTGGAAGAAGCTTCATGCTTCGGATTCCGAGTTGGTGGATCCCACATTGTACAGGCAGCTGATTGGTTCCTTGATGTATTTGGTAAACACTAGACAAGATATCTGTTTTGCAGTCAACACGATGAGTCAGTTTATGTGTGAGCCTAGGAAGGTTCACTGGGTGGCTGCAAAACACATTTTGTGGTACTTGCAGGGGACAGTGGATTATGGTTTGGACTACAGGCAGGGAGATGGAGTGAGATTGGCAGGATACACTGATTATGATTGGGCAGGTTGTGCTTCTGATAGGAAGAGCACTTCAGGGTGTTGTTTTGGGTTGGGTTCAGCAGTAGTGTCATGGTTCAGCCGGAAGCAGCAGTCAGTAGCACTGAGTTCAGCGGAAGCAGAGTATATGGCAGCCAGTCTAGCTAGTTGTGAGGCTATCTGGCTTCGCAAGATGTTGTTTGGCTTATTTGGTCAGTCGTTGAGACCTTCAGTGATTTACTGCGATAATCAGAGTTGCATTAAACTCACGGAGAATCTAGTATTTCATGACAGGTCAAAGCATATCGGGATCAGATATCATTTCATCAGAGACTATGTTCAGAAGGGAGTTGTGAAGCTTGAGTATATTTCCACTGATGAGCAGGTTGCAGATATCCTTACCAAAGCCTTACCACGGGGCAAGCATGTCTACTTCAGGGACAAGATGGGTGTGGTGAGGAACACCTTCCTCGGTAAGAGGGAGTGTTGAAATTTGGTACCGGAGGACAGGTGGTTCCCTTAGGCTTTGATCTTTGGCTTAGGGAAAAGTGTCCAAAAGAATTTAATTTTTCTCCTAAAGTGACTTTATAATTTTATAAAGTTAAATCTAATATAAAAGTGACTTTAAGTGATAAAGTTACTAAGTCTAATTTTAAAGTGACTTTTATAAAGTCAATGAAAAATTAGAAAGGAAAAGTGACTTTGGAAATAAATGACTAAGTGGGTCTTTATTAAAGTGGGGTGAATTAAAAAATAAAAAGTGAGATTTAAATGAGCATTTAATCTCAGCCATTGATCTAAATCTATTTCAGCCATTGGATTTAGAGATCACCCAAAAGTCACTTGGATCACCCAAAAGTCACTTGGAGTTATATTAAAGGAGGAAAAAGAGGAAAAGGTCATTCATTCTTTCATGAGCAGATTGGGAGAAGGAGAGCAAGAGAGCAAGAGAGATTTCTGAGCAGGGAGGAGAAGGAGACAGTAGTTTGGCATACATTCCAAGGCAGCAGTTGAGCATATTTGTACAGCTGATTCAGCACATAGTGAAAGGCAGATTTTTGCACAAAAATCGAGGAGCAGTTTGTTGATTTTTCTGCACACAAAACGGAGGCCGTACAGCATTTATTGCTGTCTTGTTTGCTGTAATTTCCAGATTGCTGTGAGGCACGGGAAAGGAGATAAGTTGTAAATTTTCTTGCTGATTTTTTGCTGAATAATTCTCACTGTAAAAAGACAATTTTCAGAAATAAAGAAGAGCTCTCAAACTGGTTTTCCCCAAGAGTTGTAGGGGGTTTTTCCAAGGTCAAGTTGACCAAAAATATCAGTGTTTTAATGTGTTTTAATGGCTGTTTTTGATTGCTGATTTTTAATTCTGCAATTTCCAACATTCTGAAAAATTTCCAGAATTTGTGTTTTCAGCAATATTTATTTTTTCAGTCTGTTAAATGTATGGTTATGGGAATGGGCATTTAACTACATGGGAGAAATAAGGAGAAACTGAAAACTGGGGTGGGAAAACAGAAATTTCTACATCAATAATAGGAAAGTTGCCACACCCACTAAAGCACCTATTAATACTACATGTGATATTCCAAATGAGGTAGTTGATCATGCAAATGACAATGAAAAATTTGGTTTCAAATGATAATGTAACAGGAATCAACAATTACTAATTGAGCACGCCAACCCAAGTAACCCCACCATCATGGTTGGTAGAGGCCATGATGAATAACAACAAACATAATGTGTCATCCACCAATGTGGAAAGAATGGTCATGCCTTCACAATCATTGTATCTAGCATTTGCCAACAAGTGTATTATAATTAATATAATACTCCTTAACTAAACCCTTTCAGTTTTATGTAAGGATCCAAAAACTACTATAGTTGTGCTTAACGAAAGTGAGAGAAATGTCTTATATGAGAATTATGTGTAGGTTTTAACCCGGTACAGAAATTACCTGCATACAAATTCTAAAACACAGAAAATAAACAATGCGAGAACATAACACATAAAACACATATACATAGAGATTTTCCCCTGGATCCCAAAACTGGGACTACCGGCTTGATTTTTCATTATATTCCTTTCAATGTTACAATACATATTTCTACATGCCGAAGCATCCAATACCATGGACCAAAAACCATCGCATCCAAAACCAAGGACCGAAAACCATCGCGTCCAAAAAACATGTGCAAAAATCATGCACAAAACCAAAACCAAAATTTTCAGGTCCAAAACCAAAATTTTCCGGGGCGCTGCCCCCGACCCCATAAAGTGGGGTTACGGGTACCCCTCAAACCCCCTCTGACCTCCCCCGCTCTAACCCCTGGTTAACTACGTGGGCTAGTCGTGGAAAGAATATAACACAACCCAACATTCTCCCACTTGTTGTTTTCTTTCCACAGGGGGCCACAAGAGAGCTTAGTCATTTATCCAGCGCTGTAATTCCCATTGTTTCTCTACACCAAGAGAACTTCTCAAAGCTCACATATTTTTTCAATGCATCTGTAGTATTCTTCAAAGTGTCAACCTTTACAAGCAACACCTTTTTGTCTTCTATCATATCCCTCACAAAGTGATACTGAACATCAATGTGCTTTGTCTTTGAATGATATGCGGGGTTCTTTGCCAAGAAAATTGCACTTTGACTGTCACAGCCTATCCTTATAGCTTCCTGTACTAACCCCATACTTGAACACAATCTCTACAACTAGATTGCTTCCTTGCTTGCATGAGTGGCTGCCATGTATTCTACCTCTGTAATTGATAGTGCCACTACAGATTTTTTCTTACTCATCCAGCTGACTGCACCTCCAAATAGGTTAAACACATACCCACTTGTAGATCTTCTCTGATCCAGGTCTCCAGCCCAGTCTACACCAACAAAGCCACGAATATCCAATACTCTGTCCAATCCTGGTCTTCCTTGGTATCACAAACCATAATCACTAGTACCACGCAAATACCTAAAAACCCACTTCACTATTGTCCAATGCTCCTTTCCCGGTTTTGACATAAACCTGCTCAATACTCCCACTACATGTGCAATGTCTAGTCTAGTACAGACCATTGCATACATCAGGCTACCGATTGCACTTGCATATGGAACACGAGACATGTCCTCTTCCTCTTCTTGTGTCTTGGGACACTATTCAACAGATAACCTTACACCTACAGGAATAGGAACCTTCACCAGTTTACTATCCTACATATTAAACCTCTGCAGTATTGTCTTGACATACTTCCTCTGGTTTCACCAGAGCTTCCTCTTTGCCCGATCTCATTTAATTTCCATGCCCAAAATATAGTTTGCAGCACCAAGATCTTTCATGTCGAATTTGGAGGACAATTGGGTCTTCAAATCCTGGATAATTTCTTTGTCATTTCCAACCAGCAACATATCATCCACATACAAAACCAGATAAATAACACGGTCACCAATTAATTTAAAATACACACAGTGATCTGCTTTGCTTCTGGTGAAGCCAAGTCCCCATATAAATGTATCAAATTTCTGATACCACATCCTTGGTGACTGTTTTAACCCATACAGAGACTTCTTTAACTTGCATACCAGTTCTTTCTTACCCTTCACCGCAAAGCCTTCAGGTTGCTTCATGTAGATTTCCTCTTCCAGATCCTCATGAAGAAATGTTGTCTTCACATCCATCTATTCTACCTCAAAATCAAAAGCAGCAGCAATAGATAAAAGTAATCTAATAGAAGTTACCTTGGCAACAGGAGAAAAAAAATCACCAAAATCAATTCCCGACACTTGGGAATAACCTTTTGCTACCAACCGAGCTTTGTATTTATCCATTTTTCCTTCTGGATTTGTCTTCTTTTTGAACACCCATTTGCTGCCAATGGGTTTCCTTCCAACCGACAACTCCACCAGATCCCAAGCCTCATTTTTGTGCAAAGATGCCATTTCATCAACCATGGCCTCTTTCTAGAGTTTTTCGTCCTCTAAATCCACTACTTCCTTCAGAGTTCTAGGATCATCATCAGTGATAGACAAAGAAAAATTTGAACAGAAAGCAGATGGACTATACCTTTCTAGCTTCCTTCTTTCTCGAACTGATCTTCTCATAACCGTAGTTTGTGGCTCTTCATCTTCTGATTCCTCCTATGTTGTAGAGTCTGATTCCTCCTCCTTTAGCTCAAACTCTATCTTCTCATATTCCTTTGGTTGGACTTCATGTTTAATAACATCTTTCAACTCTCTGAACACCACATCTCGGTTGTACACAATCTTCCTTGTTACTAGGTTCCAAAGCTTATAACCCTTTAAACCATCCTTATACCCAATAAAGATGCACTTTTCAAATTTACTATCCAACTTGGTTCGTTTCTCCTTTGTAACATGTACATATGCATCACATCCAAATACCCTTAGATGTGAAATAGAGGGCTTCTTACCAGTCCATACCTCTTGTGGAGTCTTATCCTCCAACACTGATGAAGGTGACCTATTGACCAGGTAACACGTAGTATCCACCGCCTCTGCCCAAAATTCTTGTCCTATCCCGGCACCACTGAGCATGCTTCTTGCCCTTTCCATCAACGTCTTGTTCATTCTTTCTACAACTCCACTTTTCTTAGGTGTATATGGAGTAGTCTTATGCCGTGATATACCACACTTCTTACAGAATTCTTCAAATTCCTTACTGCAAAACTCTCCACCAGTATTCATCCTCAACACCTTTATCTTCTTCTCTGTCTGATTTTCCACGAGAGCCTTAAATTCTTTAAACCTATCAAAGACTTCAGATTTCTTCTTAAGGAAATATATCCATGTATTCCTTGAGAAGTCATCTATAAATGATACATAGTAAACAGACTTACCCAGTGATGGAACCTTCATAGGTCCAAACACATCACTGTGCACAAGCTCTAATATCTGTTTCGCCCTCTTACTACCAGAGGGGAAACTCACCCGATTCTTCTTCCCATATACACAATTTTCACAGAAATCAAAATCCAGAGACCTATTACTCATACCTTCTACCATACCTATACCATGAAGTATTTGAAGGCCTTTCTCTCCGATATGTCCAAGATTTTGATGCCACAACATGGTCTTTTCTCCAGAGACCACTAGATTTTCTACTCCACTTTCAAGAACCACAGGACTGTTGCACCCATCAACAACAGTGCTACCTTGCAGCTTGTACAGATTTCCAATCCGAACTCCCCGCATCAATACCAGTGCTCCCCAAACCAATTTGCAGGTATCCTTCTTGAACACTGTTTTTACACCTACATCATCCAACTTGCTTACAGAAATCAGATTTCTGGCCAATGCAGGAATATGCAAAACACCCGAAAGTGTTCTAACCCTTCCACCTTGCAACTTCAATTTTACTTTTCTGCAACCAACAATTCTAGCCTTCCTGTCATCGCCCAAGAAGACATCACCACCATCGTATTTCTCATACTCGCAGAACCACTCTCTATGGGGAGTGAAGTGAAAGGATTCACCTGAGTCAATCAACCATGCCTCATGATCTACATGTGTACTTGAAGAAGCCAAGTACACATCCCCACCTTCATTTGAGGTGGTTTTCGCCTCTGCAGAAGGAGCATCATCAGATCCCTTTCCTTTGTCAGAAGCTTTAGATTTACAGTCCCTTTTGTAGTGCCCTTCCTTTCCGCATTTCTAGCACACCACCTTTATAGGTTTTCCTAGAGATTTAGATCTCCCTCTAGATTTAGATCTCCCACTCGATGACTTATTTTTGTTTCTATTCTGGGACCATCCTCGTACAGACAAGGCATCACCATTCTGGCTCTCCATATTTTTCCGTCTCATCTCCTCCGTCAGCAAGGATGAGACTATTTCATCAAATTGCAAGGCAATTGCATTGCTACCTATTGCAATAACTAGACTATCCCACGAATCTAGTAGAGAACACAACAAACTGATGCACTTATCTTCATCTGAAATTTTAATATCAACAAATGCTAACTGACTTACCACAGTATTAAATTCATTCAGATGCTCTATCACCAAGTCTCCATCTTTCATCCTCAGATTATACAGCTTTTTCTATAGGAACAGTTTATTCACCAGAGAATTAGATTGGTACAAAGTCCCTAACTTGTCCCACAAATCCTTCGTCGTAGCTTCCCCTGATACATTCAGCAATACTAAATCTGAGACACATAATCGTATTGTGCTCTTTGCCTTCCGATCCAACTTCTTCCATTCTTCATCGGACACTCCCGTTGGTTTAGTACCTGGATCTACCACAATCCACTGATCTTTATCCAACGACATATCCTCCATCTTGAGTTTCCACAACTCAAAACTCTAAGCATTAAATTTCTCAATCTCTATCTTTCCACTACTCACCATCTTCTTTCACCAACAGAATCAATCTCGTGGATCTCCCACTGAACAAGGTCTACCACAGGCCCGAGCGAAATCCCTCAGCAACAAAGGCGTCCCCTTGAAGCCAAAACAACTCTGATACCAAATGTAGGTTTTAACCCCATACAGAAATTACCTGCATATGAATTCTAAAACACAGAAAATAAACAATGCAAGATCATAACACATAAAACACATATACACAGAGATTTCCCCTGGATCCCAAAACTGTGACTACCAGCTTGATTTTTCATTATATTCCTTTCAATGTTACAATACATATTTATACATGCCGAAGCATCCAATACCATGGACCGAAAACCATCTCATCCAAAACCACGGACCGAAAACCATCGCGTCCAAAAACATGTGTGAAAATCATGCACAAAACCATAGGTGGATCTGCCCAACCTAACATAGGGTCCAAAACCAAAATTTTCTGGGGCGCTGCCCCAGACCCCATAAAGTGGGGTTACGGGTACTCCTCAAACCCCCTGTGACCTCCCCCCCTCTAAACCCTGGTTAACTACATGGGCTAGTCGTGGAAAGAATATAACACAACCCAACATTATGATCCATTGACAATGCTCATGACACATGAACCCTCTAACGAACCCCTTTGGAAGACCTGACATCCAGAACTATTAACCAGTTTTTGAAATAATAAGTTGAGGAAAAATAACCTTCCGTATAATCACTATATATTAGCATAGTAAAATTAGCAACAAACTAAAAGTAGCATTTTCATTGGGACAATATATCAACAAAACCATAATGGTAGCATCAACCATTCAGGATATAGGACATAACAATACTCAGCAAATTAGAAACATCAAACAATATTGCAACATATCAAAACTCTTGTCAAGATAATCCCCTCAAATTCAAGCAACAACATTCCCTGTGTTATAGCATATGGAAATCTTAAGATAATTGGCAATTCCAAGCTTATTATATAGTGGGAAAATAGAAAATATAAGATGAAAAACTCAATATTGCTACCCAAATCATCCACAAAACTATACAGGTAAGAACTCAATTTGTATATATTAATTTCCAATACAAATACATAAAACTGAAATCAAATTATTGGTCAATATTAAATTTTTCCAATTCTTGCAGGTACTCATCTAATATCATGAAATATAAAATTCATAAGCCACCGAAAAACCCTGCATCCACAAAATCCATGTAATAACCCACAGAAGCCATAAAAAATCCCAAAATCCCAAATATCCTTTAAAACCGTTTAACTAAGTGGAAAACCCCCAAATTTTATCTCAACCTAAGTCATAGAAACCACCAATTTTGGCAGCCACATAAGCCACAGAAAAAGCTTGCATCCACAGAAGCCACAAAAACCACATAATAACCTATAGAAGGCATAGAAAAACTCCAAATCCCAAATATCCCATAAAACCCTTTAACCAGTGGAAAACCCCCAAATTTTATCTCAACCTAAGCCACAGAACCCACCAATTGAAGCCATGGAAAAACCCTGCATCCACAAAAGCCATAGAATAACCCACAAAAGCCGTGAATGGTGTGAATATCAAGAAAATTGATGTGTTGACAAACACAGTTGCAGGTATGGCTGGCAGGATGAAGAATCATACAAGAGAATAACAACACCAACCTCCAAAATTCTATTGTAGCGAGGCAACCATTATGTCCAGTGTTGAGTCAAACAGGGTCAAGTGAGCGAGATAAATCAAACAAGGTTCCTTCCAATTCCAAACCAGAATCGCCAACATAGAAACCTTCAACAATGTCGTGCAACCAAAGAACTGGAACCCTTTACTACGCCCACATCCCACCTCTATGGCTGAACAGCACACCTCTACATCTGAACAACATAACTCCGCAATTGAACAACATGTCATTATGCGTTAGAAACGAACACCAAATACACCAAAAATGAACACCTCACACACAGGAACTGGCACAGAAAAAAAAACAGGTTTAGGGCTTGAACAACAATGAACAGGCAGGCAAACAACCTCCATAGGTGGCCCATACAATATCCCTAGACGACGCGAAAACATGGAGGTGGGCACCTTGATGCAAAGGAGATATGTGGAGGAGTGAGATGGACATGTGTCGTACAACTTATTCGGCTAGACAGGTGTCATTGTATGTCCACGTAAGGAGGTCACGCAACTGCTGGCCTCCCTCCCCTATTTCATATCTAAAAATTAGTTGAAGAAGTTTTACAAAATGATTTTAAAGGATTTTAATTAGGAATCTCCATTCCACTTTAAGTTGTAAAAACCACTTAGGTTGCAGATGCTTTTATGGGAATGAGTTGCTTTGTAAATTCAAAATATAGTTACGTTGATATGCATACTTATTTCAACCTCTAGATGTGGACTTCCAGAATTTGGATTTTTTTTGTGAATGAATGCACAAGATTAAATTTTAGTTGAATATTCTTCTCCATATAACCTAATTGACGATTGCGATTTCATTGAGGGTTATCAAAGGGTTGTCTCTTTCTCATTGCAAACACTTTAATGAATATTTTAATAAATCTTTAAGTGGTTGGGTGACATGTTAGTGGCAAAGGGAATCGGTTCATTACGAACATCCTTAGCAGTTGCCAATGCTTTATAATTACAAAGGATGCATGCGTCTATAATCACATTCACATTTCAGAATCAAATCTCCACCCGTCAAACACTCATGAATCAAGTAGGTATCACCTTTCAGAAGTAGATCTCCACTCGTCAAATTTTCATGAATATGGTAGTAAGAAAAATTCCCAACATCACCCCACACCCAGGTCGTTGTACCTTACCCCAACTTCCAATGCCGCCTCTTTGTGTCCCTTTGCCCCACTTCACTGTCCCCATTGTTTTCCCACCTCGGCCTGCTTGCGATCTGCCTTAACCACCACAAGCCCTCGAAGCCACCCAACCCGAGCTATCAATGGTTCTACATCCCCTAACATAGTGTAGAGGCTTCTCAACACCCATCACCACCTGTAAATGCGAATGACGCCCCCCATGGATGACCAAAATTCTCTTTAACAGGGGTAAAGAGCAAGAAATGTGTGGCACGGGGTGCATTGTAACAGAGCGAAGAGCACAAATTAACTGTGGAGATTCCCAACTAATTCCAAATCACACCAATGAAATTGCTGCAAAGAAACTCCCCAAGAAAACCAGAGGGTCACCAACAGCCTTGACCAACGAATCTACAGGGAACAAAGACACAAGCCAAGTAGCAACACAGTTAGCCATCAACTCAGAAGTCCCAAGACCCCCCAGATAATTCACTCTGTGGAAATCCCTAAGACAACCAACCTCTTGCCAACCCAAGTAACTAATTACCCAACTATGGGTCAAAGTCAACCACATAAATCCTTCAAGAGACAACCTGATAGCCATATATAAAGCTCTAAGACTGCAAAAAAATGTCAGAAACCACACATAGGAAAGGATATTTAACAATTTTTTGACCCTAATGTTGAGGAGGGGGCGTCGATTTCAGAAGTGACACCATTCCGAGACAGGGCACTAGCTGGAGAGGTCGAAAATACCAAAAAACTCAACGACTGACAACAGACCAATAAAAATCCATAGCTTCATACTAGACCTGAAGATCGCCAATATCCATATACCAACGTCCTTCGCCCGCTCCCACTCCCAATGAAGCTAATAGGTATTTTGAATGCCACACATTTACTCCCACCGTACTCCTAATTTGGTGAGAGGATAGGGAGGCCGACATCCACACCAACACCCAGGTGTTCAACATCATTTACCATGCATTCGGATCCCCTCGATGTTTGTCACTCCCATCAGGGATTTCCAATCTTTAATATGGGATGCAAAGGTACTACGATTTTTCTTTATAATTCTTCCAAAAAACAAATTCAACCAGGAATGAGTGTTTGCAAAGTTTATAAAACAACTTATGTGCATCAAAAGAGATTTGAATGTTCATTGAAAACTCATAATTGTTTATAGTATCTCCTTTATCCCACATATCTTACATCTATCCATTAGTGGGAATAACTATAGATAGATGTATAAAACACAGGCTAAGAAAGAAGAAAATCAACCCAGTCTAAGAAACAAAGTATATGATTCAAAGTTTGAAAAGGCAGGCAGGAATAGGTGAAGTAAATCAAGTCTATGTTACATACTTGATAACAATATTTATCTAAAACCATCATAAATATGAAAATTAAATTCCTTTGGTCTACTAACATTTCCTTCTATAGGAATTAGAATTATCAGACAAGATTTTTCATAAATGCCAACAAGGCAGATGTAATAGTAATAATGTAACAAAAGTAATACGATTACATCTTTCAACAAATGCACATAATGACATGAACAATAAATTTAAACTTTACGGTATTGGATAAATTTTGTATAATAAATTAATTCCTAAATACCCAAGTCATTTGAGAGTGTTGATGCGGGGACAAGCATGGGTGTGGGTAAGGGGATGCCATTTTTAAAATCAAATTGTGTGGGGGTTTAGGGGAGGAGGCATTAGACACACAAAAGATATAACATAAACCCCAAAAAAAATTGTTTAGCAGATTTCAATTATATGTAGATCATAAACACTAAAAGCATAAAACAGATTGCATTGGTGGTGGAATGCACGAGTTGTTAAAAGAGTTAGTAGGCACACAATTAAGTAATTTGGCATTATTGTCCCAGGGGGGAAATCAATTGGTTAATTCGAAGCTTGTGAAATTGTGGAAACAAGGTAACCCAAGTTCAAATCCCTCATGTAGTGAGCCTAGTTTACGGCGAGGAAACTTGAAAGTAAGAATAATTGCCATCATGCATGGAATTAGACCTTACAAACCAAAATTTTGGATTTTTTAGAGGGATCCCCCAGCTGGGAACATTCTGCACAAGTAAAAATGATGCATTTCCTAGCTCTGAGACATTTACTTTGGCAACACAACTTTATAATTTGGGGAATGATGTAACATAAGATAACACCTATCCACCTTTCCTCCATGCCAAAATAAATAAATTGTGTTTCTTCGGAAGGAAATACCAAATAAATATATCCTTCAAAAACCGAAGCTAACTCCATTAAGAACAATGAAACCAAAAAGCCAAAATCACCTTTTATGTAAGAATAAATGGACTGTGTTTAAATAGATTTCATCTTGCTTGAAATATATTACTCAAACCCTGGAATCTCATGCATGCCACAATTCCAACACATACAACTGTCTATGATGCAACACTAACCAAGAAAGTAAATCAATTAGTTATACATATCTTGCTGAAACCAATCATGTACTAAAAATACAAACCGCACTAGACAGAACGACCGATTAAAATTTACAAATTATTGGTGGATGCATCAAATGCCTCCAACTTTAGCAGTCTAGTGAAAAAAAACCTTGGGATATGGAACCCTTCATCTCTACAATGTTTTTCATATTCATCTCTACAATGTTTTTCAGATTCCCAATTTCCCGAGGAATCTTTCCTTGCAATCTCACAGTGGCGAAATACATAATACACGGTTGGCTATAATTTTTTATTATGGGCAGTAAAGAGCCACTGAAATAGTTGGAGTATGCAGTCATTGTCTCATCATTGGCAAGCTTTCCAATAGACAAAGGAATGATACATTGAGATTATTTGTATCCACCAATAGTGTAGTTAGGCTTATTATATTACCCAATCCAGGCGGAATAATACCTGATGTGTTGCTTGTACTGATATTTGGAACTGTAAGAAGGCTATAGTTTGCGATATCCAGAGGGATGAAGTGCATGAAGAAATTGTTGGCGACATTGAGTTCCTGAATCCCTATCCAGTTGGTTATGTGGCTAGGAACCGTGCCCGATAACCTATTGCCTAAAAGGTCGAGCTTCTCTAGGGAAACAATCTTGCCAATTACACTCGAAAAAAAGGGTAGAGTGTCCTTTGTATGGCAGGTAAATTGATGTGACCCACCTTCCATCACTGTTGTAGTGGACACCTTCCATCCTAAACAGATTGACATCAGAAGAGTTTTCGTTTCTCCAAATTGAAAGAACATTCAAAGAATTGAAAAATATGACTTGATTTGTAAAAGCGCCACTCCATCTGTTGATAGAGCGTTACCACTGCAAATAAGTGCAGGTAATCATCCAAAATAACTTACCTATGTATTAATCACAATAAAAATTAATATTAGACATGGAATATTATACACCATATTGTCTGCATTGTTGCTTGGATAAAGCAATATCCTAAACAACTGGCATTATTCATAGCTCAAGGTATATTTTGATCTAACTATTGGCATTAGTGAGGTTTCCTAGTACTCTATTTTCTTTGTGAAAAATATACTTCCCCAACGTGGAACTCTAATAGTTGAAAAACAACATGATTTTTTTCACTATTGGCAAAAGCCATTTCACATGTGCACGACATGGAGCCACCCTTACCATAAGCGTAATAGTAGCAGGGTGAATTTATCAGCTAAAGAAGTTGCATAGATGTCATGGATTTAAAATATTGGACAAATGTCACAACGTAACATATTGGACAAATGTCACAAGCATAACAAAAGGGGAGAGGAAAATGGATCATGAATGGATTCAAAAGAAAGGCCTATCAGACTTCCTAATTATAAGTGGAGAGAGATTACATTAATGGTCGGCAGTGTTTCCAAAATATGTTAAACAAGGTTAAACATGTTTCCAAAAGACTAAGAAACCTCGTTAAACATGTTACCACCATAAATTGATCCAATATCTGATTCAAATATATATTTTTTAGAGTTGTAATGCGCAAGAGGATAGCGCTACCATAAATGGCAGTCGTATATGTGGTAATCAAAACATATTGCATGAATATTTAATCTTGTTAGTTGATTTTAAAAAAATTGAAATTCCACAAGTCTACATTCACCCTGAGTTTTTGGTTTTGATTAATATTTAGAATTATAATTTAATTGTTTTATATTTTAAAAAAATTGACGAATTTTTCAAAATAAATCAAAAATTTATTGAAATTACAATTTTAAATTATATAATTTTAATTTGAATGTATTACTTTTTTTAATATTAAATATATTTATACATCGAAAACTATATATGTATATATATATAACAAACATAAAATGATTAAACAAATTAATTTATATCATCAATATCATGAGTGATCCATTAAAAGCATGAAATTACAAATTTAAAACTAGCAATTGTACCAGATGTTGTAAAGGAAACCTCGTAAGTCATACATTTGAGAAAAAGTGTGACATATAAAAATGTATTGAATATTTACCACTACCAAAAGAGAAAACTTAGTAACAAATCTCCATTTGAAGCTAGAATGTAAAAAGAACTCAGTTACATTATGCCAAATTTACATATTCTATAACCTTTCCAACATAGATTGTCTCTTAATTTTCAAAGATGTTCTTTCAATTTTCAATAAACACATTTCATAGATATTGAAGAAATACATGTAGTGAGTGACATTAGGTAAGCTAATTGAATAATATTAATTCACAAACAACATGATGGCTATATTTCCAAATCTAAATTTCCATCACAACTTTACAAATTTCTAACATCATCACCTGTTAGATGATGAAAATGAGCCAGATATTAGCTCCTAGTTATTCATAATTTTTGGTGTAAAATCTACAACTTTGATGGGAAACTAGTGCAATGCAATTGATAATGTTCATTATCTCTAGCGTTTCCTATGAGAACATCACTTCTCAAATGAAATACTTATAATCTCATAGATGGTCACTTCCAAGAGCACATTATTTGACTAGTTGATTTAAATGCTCTTTTGCTGAGATTTCACGTTGAATGTCCACCAATGAGAAGTAAATTGCACCTCGAAAATGTGAAGGTTAGGTGTGTCACCTTATCCAAAATTTTCTTTCAATGTGACAACTATTACTACTTTTGGAAAATAAGGTCAAAGAGGGTGGCGATGATGGTGTTGGAACTCCACTAAAGTCAAACGACTTGTGTATATAATATATTATTTCATATTTGATACGTATTTGATATTTTGTTATTTTCATTTCAATATTTTTCCCAAGTTACATATTTATTTTACCTGCAGCTGGATATAACATATTCAGTATTTCATTGACTTTTTATTAGTTTTTCTTTGACTAAAAAAATTAAAATCTATCCAAAGTTAAACATTATGAAATTAAATTTATAATTTTTAAATAAAATTTATTTCTATTTATCTCAAATATGATTGGTTGAAATGTCTCCCCTCTTATTGTGTAATGATGACAAGAATTGACTTTTGTGTACTCTATTATTAATTACTATGTACTATATCACTAATTACTATATACAATAAATATAAATAATTTGAAAAATAACATTATATATTAATTACTATGTACCATAAACACAAATGGTTTGTAATTAAATTCAAAAATTCCATTTTCTCATTGGTGTAAAGTATTGAATAGACAATTTTTATGGGTTTTATTTTTTAATTTACAATATATATAAATAGACAATTTTTATGGGTTTTATTTTTTAATTTACAATATATATATATATATATATATATATATATATATATTTGAAAATAATATCTAAAAATAACATGTGTATAGTTTGTACAACTCTCATTATATCAATCTATACTCTAATAACATGACATGTGTACTATAATATGAGCATTATATAAAAAATTTGTCATCATTCAATATTAAATAAATAATTATTAATGACATGACATGTGTACTACAATATGAGCATTATTTTTAAAAAATTGTTATCATTCAATATTAAGTAAATAATTATTAACTTGTTATCACTCTCTTCAATGTCAATTATATATATATAACATTTATATACCAAAAAAATGTTTAATTATATTGAAAAAATTAATAAAAAAAGGTTAAAAAATACTCATATAACTCATTTTACAATTTTATTATTGTTTGGAGTACATACAACACATCATGACATTAAAAATTTTTAAAAAACTAAGCGGCATGGAATGCTAGCTATGTGGCCTTGTTTAATATTAGGTTAAATATGTATATACCAAGTTCAGACATGTGATGTTTCCTTTATATCGGGTTAATCATTACCAACATCCAAAAATGTCAATGTCATAAAAATATAATATTATTTAATTTATTACGCTAATCTTATCAACATATCTTTTATAGTATGTAAACATGTGTTTCGTTAGTACTATTTATGTTACAACATATTCTTTATAGTAATTGAACATTTAAGTTTTGTTTATGTGATGGAATTCCAAAATCCGTGTATGCAACGCATGAGACCAAAGTTTAAGCTACGATGAAATCATCATAATGAGGGCAATGGAGATGCTTTTCATCATCAGGGGGTTGAAAATGTCATTATATAAGCAAGGTTTGTGGTGTTCGAAATCAAGAAAAAGTTTTTACTAATGCAGTGTTGACAAGGAGATGTGCATCTAAAAAATGAAGTCCATGAGCTTAGCAGTGATGGCAATCGGTCTAGTCACCATGGCGCTGGTTTAAGCCTAATGCGTCATTTACTCTTACCGATCAAGGTCTTCACTAATATCTACATCCTTAAATGAAATCAACAGAATACACAACCAGTGTAATCACATGGCGTAATTAGAAACCCTTATTAAGAATTGTAGGCATAAATAAGCCAAAAGAAAACCTCTTGAATTTCGCAATCTGCACTCTTAGCATAAACTATTTTTTAAAGATTGGATCAAATTAAATCATTAAAACCAAAAACATAAGAGAAAAATGAATCCTCCTGGGACATAAAGGCCATTCAACATATAGGCCATAACCTGACAACTACTATATGTTTAAAATTAGGAAGAAAAAGGGGCAGAGAACAAGGAAAATATTTGAAACCAAAATCGAAGATGGGAAAATAATCGACTATATGAAAGATGAACAAATAGATAAAATTGATACTTGAAGCAAATCAAAGGCAAGAAAGTACAACAATTTCTTTCGAAAAATAAGCAAAAACTGGAAAACATAATGAAGAAGACCATGTGTATAGCCATATTTAAATGACAGCAAGGGGAAGATGGTTTGTTCATAAACCATCTCTATCCCAGCCATCCAGGGCTCCAGAGCGTTTGTTCCAACTAAGCCTCTAGGACTAGTAACTCAACCCACAACTGTTGTCGGGCTACATTGCATTTGTCCAACCAAGGCTACGAGACAAGGAACTCAACCCACAAGGGGATCCATAGTGTTTTTCCAACCAAGGCTACGAGACTAGTAACTCAACCTAAGTTGTTACAGGGCTCCAGAGCATTTGTCCAACCAAGGCTCCAGGAACTAGTAACTCAACCCAATCTAAGGAAACATGAGAACCAACCAAAACAAAACAAGGAAGTAAACCCACAATATCCATGGTTATCTAAGAAATGGCAAGTCTAGGAAATCCACTTCCAATCGAGGAAATCCTCCATGTCAGTGACAGATCATGACCAATAATCCACATGCATATCCCATGCATGCCAAAACTTGTGAGGAAAACATACATACAACTCGGTACCTGCAAGCAAATCTCGTTGTAGCTATTGATCTCGATGTCCTCTTGCGCTTTCCTGCTCTTCCTTTGCCTTATTGCTCTAAAAATCCAAGTATGCCACACCCTCCAACAGTGGTCCAGGAAAACTCTAAGTATCCAAGAGTATGAGAGAGAGAAGAATGAGAGAGCTCCAAAACTAAATTGAAAAAAGGTTACCAACTAATCCTCAAAATCCTTTCTATGATTGAAGCCTCTATTTCTTTCATTTTCCATCATTTTACATCATTTTCCTTCATTTTCCTCCTCACATGCAACTTGTGGCCTTTCACCTCCCTTTTCTCCTAATTTCCATTATTTTCATAAATAAATGTGCCAAAAAATGCCATTTTGCCTTTCCAAAGCCTTAGTCATTTCCTTTGCCAATCTCCTTAGCCATTAAACAATCACAAGTGATCCCCATCACTAGGATTTTGTCCAACATTTAGCTTTGAATAAGTAACCCATCAACCATGGTTATTATTTTGCCTTTATTAACTTTTATTACATGGAATTTTCACCAGGGTTATTACATGGACAAAGGAAGACATGCTATGTGCAATTGATAACATATAGTTTAGGGGATATTTTGTATGTTCATTTGCAAAAAACAATGGAATTGCAACCTCAAGCATACATTATTGGATTAATGGGCTCACTCATACAAAGCGTAGAGGGCCTGTTACAGTTATGACTGAAGAGGAGGAGGCCAAGGTGGTTGTGTGGTGTAAGGAGATGGCCCAATTGGGACATGGGTTAGAGTTGATACAACTCAAATCCATAGTAGCTCAAATATATCAGGAGAGGCCAAACCCCTTCAAAGATGGGTTTCCTGGAAAATCTTGGTGGAGTGGGTTTAAAAAAAGGCATCTAGACCTTGTGTTATGAACAACCGAGGGCCTTGACAGAGACATGGTTTTAAATTTACGCCCTGCAATTGTGTCTAATTTCTATGAGACCCTTTCGCATGCATATGAGAAATACTCTTATGCCCCAAACCATATCTAGAATTGTGACGAAATAGACTTACAAGCTGGAAGGAATTGTGGCATGCGGGTAATTGCCAAGAGAGGGAGCATACGTGTGCCAAAATGTTTTCCTAGGAGCACGGCGTAGATCACTATTCTTTGTTGTGTCAATGCAACTATTTCTTCAATCTTATGCTTTTATTTATTTAAAGGTAAAACTCAACTTAAAAACAATATAAAAAATTGTAAACCAGGTGCATTCATGGTTGCACACCCCCATGCGTGGATGACAAAGAAACTCTTCTTGAATTGGCTTTTTCACTTTGTTGAATCTGCTTTAGGTGGTGTCTCGCCTAAAAATAGGCACCTACTAGTTTTAGATGGCCATCGAAGCCACATGGTTGTGTAGGAAATCGAGTAGGCCAACCATTTGGGCATTGACCTATTAACACTACCAACTCATACCACTCATAGATTGCAACCCCTTGATGTCAGGGTGTTTGGGCCTTTCAAGGACTATTTTAGGTCAAATCGAGCTTCAAGGATGACAAAGAATCTAGGGGTGGAGGTAAAAAGGTTTGAGCTAGCTAAGCTTTCAAGTAAAGCATCTAAAAGGGCTCTAACACCTTCTAATATCAAGGTTGGATTTAGGAGGACTCAAATTTGGCCACTGAATGTTGATGCTCTTATTCATGATACTAAATGCAACTAGGCATTTCTTGTGGAAGGTCAAGAAGCAGAGGACTTACATGACTGGTTTGATGCCCAAGAAGATGTGGATTGGTAGGAAGATGTTATTGTTGCTGAAGATATGATAGCCCTTTCTCAAGGGAACTTATATGGTGTTGATGATGAACATGTAAGTGAGACACAATTCAGTAATGAACCAATTGTCAATAATAGGGAGGTTGTCACACCCACTGAAGCACCTATTAATTTTACATGTGATATTCCAAATGAGGCAGTTGATCATGCAAATGACAATGAAAATGTGGTTTCAAATGATAATGTAACAGGAATCAACAATTACCAATTGAGCATGTCAACCTAAGTAACCCCACCATCATGGTTGGTAGAGGCCAGGATGAATAACAACATACATAATGTGTCATCCACCAATGAGGAAAGAATGGCCATGCCTTCACAATCATTGTATGTAGCATTTACTGACGAGTGTATTATAATTAATATAATACTCCTTGTTGGACACCTAATCCTCTAAGGGTTGGTGTGGAAGTTGAACAGCCAAAGGGAGTCCAAGAGACCACTTGGAATATGAATCCAAGGGTCACACCATGTACTATAAATGTATATCATGTCAATAATAGAGGTACTCTCATGCTTATCTTTCATATTCTGTTGCTGCCATGTATGTGTCTAACATGGTATAAGAGCCATGATGTGTTGCCTGTGTAGTCTTCTTCCTCACCATTTATGCCTTAGGTAGAAAAGAAAAAAAATGGCATGTTGTTATTCCCTGCAAAGTTGATCTAAGCTACCTTGAATAGCATTGGTATGGTCTTCATTACCTGTTGTGATTGCAATTTAGTAAGGACAGCACATAAAATCCTATGCGCCCAGAACTTGTCAACGCTACCTATCCTCAGTAAATAAAAAAAATATTAGAAATGACCTTTATAAGAAACAGAGACGTTACTCTTGAACATTTGGGATCTGAGCCAGCCTCTATTTTTAGTTTTCTGCTCTTTCTGGCAGCTCCAGAATCTGTCCTCTGTCAAATCTCTGCATTTGGACAGACCATCCTCTGCATTCAATGCATTTTTGAATTACCTCTGCGATGATTGGAAGGATTGCTGAGTTAACCTCTAGCTGAATAACTCTCATTGAAGTTGTTTGGAGTGGACCTTCAAATAGTCAAGGAATTTAGACTTCTGTGATCCATAACGTTTGTTTAGAAAAATCTTTGGCGAAATCACATAATTGATCATTTGTCGACGCGTTTCGAACCAACTAGTGTGGTTCATCGTCAGGACAAGTTGAAGATACAGATCCAGTATAGCGAGTTAAATAGTCCAAGCAGAGACTCCAACGGCTAAAAAGACTAACGGCTATTTTTCAACTTAAGGACCCAGTCAAACCCCTTTAACTAAATTAATATTAATATTCTTTATAATTATTATTATACTACTAGAGCTAAGTAAACTGGGTAAAAATTAACTAGATCAGAGATTATTAATCTATTTATATATTTAATATATAATTATATATAATATTTTTCAATACCTAATATAATACTATATTTAATATTTAGTTTTTAAATTATTAGAAAACTATAATTTTTACTAAAAATTGAATTAGATCAATGGTTAGTTATCAAACTAAATCATTTATTTATTTAAAATATTATATATATATATATATATATAAATTAATATATTACCATACCTAACATTCTAATAATATTATATTTAATGTTTAAATATATATATATATATATATATGTTTTTTTTTTTTTTTTTTTTTTTTTTTTTAATTATATATATATATAAATATATCAATTTAAAATTCTTTAATAACTAATCATTCTAATAAAAATTTTATTTAAAGTATAGATATTAAAATATTATATCAATTTCTATTTATATAATTAAAAAACTTTTTTTTAAATTTTTATCCTACACTATCTCTTAAGGTTAGTTCAATTAACTAGAACTAACAAAAAATCAAAATTAATCAAATGAATAAATGAAAAGTAATATTGATTAGTTAAGAAAAATGCATATTTTAATTATACATGTATTTATATTATAAGGATGTTAAAAATATAAGGTTAATAAAAAGTAAATAATTACCGTACAATCTAAGGATAGTTCAATCATATATTATGTTAAATATTCCCAGGTTGCCAAATTTAATAATCTTCGAATATAAAGGGAAAAAGAGGGGACTAAATCAAGATCATAAGGGCGATAATTAAAAGGAGAACAAATCAAATCAAGAGAAAAGCAAGCAAATAAACCACAAACACAGAGGAAACAAATCTTAAGGAAAGGAAACAAGAAACACAGAGACCATACCAAGCAAGGACCGTGGAGGCTAGGAAGATAGGGCTGGGACCAGCAGCTGCTGATCTTCCAGCTCAGCGAGATAGTGTAGGATAAAAATTTTAAAAAAGTTTTTTAATTATATAAATAGAAATTGATATAATATTTTAATATCTATACTTTAAATAAAAATTTTATTAGAATGATTAGTTATTAAAGAATTTTAAATTGATATATTTATATATATATATAATTAAAAATAAAAAATAAAAAAAAAAAAAAAAATAAAAACAGACATATATATATATATATATATTTAAACATTAAATATAATATTATTAGAATGTTAGGTATGGTAATATATTAATTTATATATATACTTATATATATATATATATATATATATATATATATATAATATTTTAAATAAATAAATGATTTAGTTTGATAACTAACCATTGATCTAATTCAATTTTTAGTAAAAATTATAGTTTTCTAATAATTTAAAAACTAAATATTAAATATAGTATTATATTAGGTATTGAAAAATATTATATATAATTATATATTAAATATATAAATAGATTAATAATCTCTGATCTAGTTAATTTTTACCCAGTTTATTTAGCTCTAGTAGTATAATAATAATTATAAAGAATATTAATATTAATTTAGTTAAAGGGGTTTGACTGGGTCCTTAAGTTGAAAAATAGCCGTTAGTCTTTTTAGCCGTTGGAGTCTCTGCTTGGACTATTTAACTCGCTATACTGGATCTGTATCTTCAACTTGTCCTGACGATGAACCACACTAGTTGGTTTGAAACGCGTCGACAAATGATCAATTATGTGATTTCGCCAAAGATTTTTCTAAACAAACTTCAAATAGTCGTTGAAATCGTTGAAGCCTTGGTGCAGTGAGCGTTCCACCTGTGTGTTAAAACACTGTGAGCTTGACCTAGACGTGTTGCAAGACTGCAATATGCATTTTGTGTCAACTGTTTCAAATATTGATGGCGTTTGGTAAGTACTTTTTGATGGTCGATGGCATATATGGTGAATGCATAAAGTTTTTATAGTCTATTGAATAGCCTAACATTGCATGACCCTTCTACTGTATTAAACCACCTCTGCGCTGAAACCACCTATGCACACAATTATTACCATAAAACAATGTCTCCATACCTATACCGCTCTTTACATACCTATACTGCTCTCCATATGCGATTAACCGTCGCTCCCCCATACGCTTCTAAAGTTTGGAACATCATTGCTCTTTTAACACTGTTGTTTGGAACACGACGACTCTTTTAACACTGGTGTCCCGCTCCAGGTTATATACATTAACGTAGTTGGTAGAGATAGTTAAACGTTGTCCTTCCAATACCACTAAGTTGACAATGTGCCTCTCCTGGTTCATTACCATGGAGTTAACGTTGTCTCCATAATACGCTTGGTTCATATTAATGTTGTCCAACATTTGAAGGCATCATACCAGGTGAAGGTCATATCGAAGGTACTGGTGATATCTGAGAAAGTGGGGATGGAGGCATTGTTGGGCCAACTTTAACCTGATAACTACACTTGTTCATGTCCATTCAAGTTTATCTTTAGCCATATCCTCCATCCACTCTCTCTGAAGCTTCTGTAATAATAACACAAGTATACTTTGCAACTCAGGATGAAAGCCGGGGGTAAACAGCTTGGGAATTTCCTCTTCACTGGTGTTTGCATGAACACACCTCCAGATCAACATTCGAAGGCATACTGCAACAGGGTCTAATTCTTCCTCTGAGGAAAGCGCAAGGAGTTCTTGAATGTGGGTTTTCTCGGTTGAATCCAATCCAGGTTTGCGAGTCCGCCAGAGAGACTGTAGAATGTATTCGATTGTCTCTTGGGTTTTTTCTCTCACCAGCTTTGGCAGATGCTCAAACAAGGATTGCTCCATTACATCACTGTAATATGCTCACTTGCCTCTTGTCTGAAACATCCGGTTTATCAGTGAGACTTCATGGTTGTAGAGACTTGTATGTGAATCTTGACTCAGACGAACGGTGATGGAAGTAAAGCAAGTTACGTGGCTGGAGTGATGAATCACCCAACTAGGTGAAGGTCACAGTGTTGAAACGGATATGGGTTTGTTCACTTTGAAACGGAGGAAGCTGCAAACACAGCCATTGAGAATTTTAATGGGACGTTGTTAGAGGGCAAGCAAGTATATGTGGGAAAGTTCATTAAAAGGAATGATAGGATTGGACCTTCTACCATCAAAAATTCACCAATTTGTATGTCAAGAATCTGGAAGATGATTGCATTTGTGAATCTGGACTGAAAAGATGTTTTGTAAGTAGGCTCTAGAACTAAAAAATTTCATTTGCAAAGAAAGTAGAAGATTGGCTCTTCTTTTGCACAGTGTGAGTAGTTTGAGAAGTAAGTACATTGAAGCAGCGAGTCATTTGCTGCGTTGAAATTGGTACTGGGTTGTCTACTACAATGAATTGGTGATATTGGTATCCTGCTACTCATCTAATAGTTGCAGCTATTTATCATTTTATAGGTCAATTTGTAGTTAAAGATAACATCATTTCTATGATTATATTGGTTTGAAATGGATCGAATGGATGATGTATTGAAACTACTGAATAATTTAATACATTCCATTGTTGACGAGATGGTTAAGATCAACAAAACCTCTCTTTCCAATATTAAAATTTGTCTCCAAAATGCACAGGAGAATATTGAGTTTTTGCAGCTTGAGACAAAGCTACAACAAGAAGAGCTACAACATTGTAAGCATCATTTTGTTTAGAACATTGAGATAGACTCCCATCAACAGCAAGTCAATAATGTTGAAGTTCATTCAGATTTAGTACCCAATGAAGCAGCATAGTTACATGCAGATGCAGAAATTCAGCCTACACTTCCCAAGTCGGTCATTAGACCTTGGGAAGAACTTGTCCATAAAAATCACATAACTGGTCTTGGATACGACAAGGATGTGTTCTTTCATATTCCAGACTATTCCAAACCCATCAAATTTCAGAGTGCAGGATTTCTTCATGAGACTTCACCTTCACCTGTTCCATATTCTGCTCCTTAACATTCACAATCAAAATTTGTTAAATGCCAACATTGTGACCGAGTTGGCCATATGAAATATCATTGCTTTGATCTTTATCCATGTAAGCACTGTCATAAAACCAATCATTATTCAAACAGATGCTTCAAAAGAAAGCCTCCTGCAAGAACAAAGATTCTTCTTGGATGGATCACTTCTTGGCAATGGGCATCAATGACCAAGAAGGTATTTCAGTCATATGTCCAAACTTGTTCTAGAGTATTCAACAGTCTCGCAGTTGAGTTTTCTGCATCATCTCACCTTGTATCTGACAGGGGGGAAGTGATGGTCATCTACAAGCTTCAAAGCCACATCAAGCGAGCTTGAGCCACAACCTGTCATACCAGATTCGAAGTTGTAGCCAAAGACAAAGATGCCCTTAAGCATGCCTTCAGTTGGTGATGCCTCTTCAAAAATTTTGGTGACACTTCCTCTAGCATAAGACTTCAGCTTCTTGCCATTTTTGGAAGAGTTCCAAGAATTGCATTAAGCATTCCAGAGTTGGTGGTAATCCTTAAACCATCACAAGTTGAGACCTCCATTTTTAGGTTGAGGTTCTCCCTTTTTATGTGGGGTGAGACCTCCATTTCAAGGTTGAAGGTTTCCCTCTTCAAAACATCAGAAGTACTTCCTCTAGTAGAATACCTCAGCTTCATGCCAGATTTGGAAGAGTTCCAGGAACTACACTAAGTATTCGAGTTTTGGTGGTCATCCTCAATCCACCTCCTTTATACCAACATTTCAGAGAGCACATTCAGCCTAGTTCTACCATGCATTTTTGCACATTTTGTATTATAACTCTCTTCTTGGACTCATACATACCCCTTCAGATTAAGGGGGGGAAGTTGGACACCTAATCCTCTAAGGGTTGGTGTGGAAGCTGAACAGCCAAAGGGAGTACAAGAGACCACTTGGAATATGAATCCAAGGGTCACACCATGTACTATAAATTTATATTATTTCAATAATAGAGGTACTCTTATGCTTATCTTTCATATTATGTTCCTGCCATGTATGTGTCTAACACTCCTTAACTAAACCCTTTCAGTTTTATGTAAGGATCCAAAAACTACCATAGTTGTGCTTAACAAAAGTGAGAGAAATGTCTTAAATAAGAACTATGATCCATTGAAAATGCTCATGACACATGAACCCTCTAACAAACCCCTTTGGAAGACCTGACATTCTAGAACTATTAACCAGTTTTTGAAATGATAAGTTGAGGAAAAATAACCTTCTCTATAATCACTAATTATTTGCATAATAAAATTAGCAACAAACTAAAAGTAGCATTTTCATTGGGACAGTATATCTTCAAAACAGTAATGGCAACGTCAACCACTCAAGATATAAGACATAACAATACTTAGTATGTTAGAAACATCAAAAATATTGCAGCATATCAAAACTCTTGTCAGAATATTCAGCTCAAATTCCAGCAACAACATTCCCTGTGTTATAGCATATGGAAATCTTAGGATAATTGGTGACTCCAAGCTTATTATACAGTGGAAAAATAGAAAATATAAGATGAAAAACTCAAGACTGCTACCCAAATCATCGACAGAACTATATAGGTAAGAACTCAAATTGTATATGTTAATTTTCAATACAAATACATAAAACTGAAATCAAATTATTGATCATTATTAAAGTTTTCCAATTCCTGTAGGTACTCATCTAATATCATGAAATAAAAAATGCAGAAATCAAATGTTGGCATCACAAATACAAAATAGTGCTTTGGCATGATATATAAAATTAATTTACACCCTAAATGACAGGCTCACATCAGAAACCCAAATTCCACAGAAGCCACCAATTATGGTAGCCATTGAAAAACCCTACATCCACAGAAGCCACAAAAGCCACATAATAACCCACAGATGCATAGAAAAACCCCAAATCCCAAATATCCCATAAAACCCTTTAACTAGTGGAAAACCCCAAATTTTATCTCAACCGAAGCCACATAAGCCATAGAGGCCACCAATTTTGGCAGCCACAGGAAAAAACCCTACGTCCACAGAAGCCATTGAAAACCCCCAAATCTAAAATATCCCATAAAACCCTTTAACCAGTGGAAAACCCCCAAATTTTATCTCAACCTAAGTCATTGAAGCCACATAAACCACCAATTTTGGCAGCCATAGAAGCCACAAAAAACCCCTGCATCCACAGAAGCCACAAAATCCATGTAATAACCCACAAAATCCATAAAAACCCAAAATCCCAAATATCCCTTAAAACCCTTTAACTAAGTGGGAAACCCCCAAATTTTATCTCAACCTAAGCCACAGAAATCATCAATTTTCGTAGCCACAGAAGCCACAGAAAACCCCTGCATCCACATAAGCCACATAATAACCTACAAAAGCCACAGTAAAACTCCAAATCCCAAATATCTCATAAAACCCTTTAACTATTGGAAAACCCCCAAATTTTATCTCAACCTAAGCCACAAAACCCACCAATTGAAGCCACAGAAAAACCCTACATCTACAGAAGCCACAAAAGCCACAAAATAATCCATAGAAGCCATAGAATGGTGTGAATACCGAGAAAATTGATGTGTTCACAAACACAGTTGCAAGTATGCCTGACAGGATGAAGAATCCTACCAGAGAACAATGACACCAGCCTCCAAATGTCTGCTACAGTGAGGTGACCATTGTGTCTAGCGTTGGGTCAAACAGGGTCGAGCGAGAAAGGGAAATCAAACAAAGTTCCCACCAATTCCGAACCAGATTCGACGACATAGAAACTTGCAACAACATTATGCAACCCAAGAACCAAAACCCTCTACTGCACCCACACCCCACCTCTGTGGCCGAACAACACACCTCTACCGTTGAACAACACAACTCCAGAACCGAACAACATGTCATTACGTGCGAGAAACAGACACCAAATACACCAGAAATGAACACCTCACACACAGGAACCGACAAAGCAATACGAACAGGTTTTGGGCTTGAACAATAATGAATAGGAATGCAAACAACGGCCAGAAGTGGCCCATACAATATCCTTAAATGACACAAAGACATGGAGGTTGGCTCCACGACGCGAAGGAGACATGTGGAGGAGCGAGATGGACATGCGTTGTATAGTTTACTCGGCTAGCCAGGTGTCATTGTATGTCCATGTAAGGAGGTCATGCAACTACTGGCCTCCCTCCCCTATTTCATATCTAAAAATTAGTTGAAGAAGTTTTCCAAAATGGTTTTAAGGGATTTTAATTAAGAATCTCTAATCCACTTTATGTCGTAAAAACCACTTAAGTTGTAATGCTTTTATGGGAATGACTTTCTTAGTAAATTCAAAATATAATTACGTTGATATGCGTACGTATTTCAACCTCTCGACGTGGACTTCCAGAATTTGAATTTTTTTTGTGAATGAATGCACAAGATTAAATGTTAGCTGAATATATAACCTAATTGACAGTAGTGATTTTAGTGAGGGTTATCAAAGGGTTGTCTCTTGCCCATTACAAACACTTTAATGAATATTTTAATAAATATTTAAGTGGTTGGGTGACATGTTAGTGGTGAGGGGAATCAGTTCATTACTGACATCCTTGGCAGTTTGGTGAACTGCCAAAGCTTTGTAATTACAAAAGATACACTCATCTATAATCACAGTCACATTTCAGAATCAACTCTCCACCCGTCAAACGCTCATGAATCAAGTAGGTATCACGTTTCAAAAACAACTCTCCACTCGTCAAACGTTCATGAATATGGTAAGTAAGAAAAATTCCCAACATTTTTTAAAATGAAATCTCTAATGTTTAAGCACGGTCTATTAATTATTTCAATGTTATTCTCTTTCTTTTATTTTTATAAATATATATAATTTTATTATTTTTCATTATTTTTAATTATTTTATTTTTTTCTATTCTCTTTTATTTAAAATATATTTCACTTTAGAAAGTGTAATAATAGGGATGTGTTTATTGAAAGTCCACAAAGATCCACAAATATTACATAGTTTAGGTTAACTTCAATAAAAGAGGTTGATGTGAATATATATCAATGAGCTTCACTCTCTCCATTTTATAGCAGTCATTCATTTTGTTATATAAATAATATCAATATAATAATTATCACAATATCATTTTGTTTTTTTTTCTGAGTAAAGACTATTCTATTAAGTAAAAAGAAAAGATAAAAATATTTACAAAGAGGTAGCAACCTCTGAGGGGGCTAAAGCCAGCCCTCTGTCTGAAGAATTCCTGCCCTCGGCACTTGACTGTTTGTTTACATATATAAAAACGAGAGCCCAGGACTCAATATCCCTAGACATCACCACCAAAAAGTACAAACAAGAGGACGATAGAGCATTACAATGAAAAAAGGCTGACGAGGACATCAGCGACAGCACAAAACCGCGTAACAAAAACCACCATTTTTTCGGACCGCCATCGACCAACGAGCGGTTTCCGTAAGGACGAGCCCGATAAAGCTTCCTGTTGATGCGTGGCTTTCGCATGACGTCATCAAGTCTGACTTTTCGGGGCGTAAAGTTCCGCCAAAAAAGGCCTTCCGAAATCCTCCTCCGCCGTCCGATCTTCTCCATCAATCCTCGCCGTTGATTGATTCTGCCCGAGGTGGTAGCTCTGCATCGTCGTTATTGGCTTTGCCCGGAGAACTAACCCAATCAATCATTACATTGTCTTCAACGTCCGTAATACTGCGACCAGGAGGCATCACCGGATACAGCACAGTGCCAGAGAACTGCGCCGGTGCACAGAAAATGACCTCCTCGTGTGAAGAAGTTTGCTGAAGACCTTCATCCTCTTCATGACCTTCATCTTGCTGCATCTCTGGAAGATTGGGGTTAACCTCTACCCTGCCTCCTTGAGTGTCCTTGGAATTCTGGGAGAGATTTCGATCAATTGAATGTTCGGCAGAGCCAGGAAGGTCATCTTCTTCCTCTGAGAAGATGACCGTTATAGTGGCCGAGATAGTGGGCTTGTGAAGCTTGCTCTTGAAAGTATAGCGGGAGGTGTGGATAGAACTGGAGTGGGAAGGACCAGAGTGGTCGGAAGGTGGAGAAGCAGGTGAGACTGAAACAAGCCGGGAGCAGCGTCGAGGAGCAGGACCTCCCCTTCCTCTAACCCTCCCTCGTGTGCCTGAATTTCTTCCCCTTCAGGCCATACTAGCAAGAAACGATAAACAGATGAGGCCGACCTGTTGCAGGTTTCGGTGGAATGCTCATGGCCTCCAATTTCTTGGCACTGTGCCTGACTCCTGTGAATCAATTCGACCTGGGATATCTCTGCTAGAATGAGCCAGAGAGAGTGCCGGGCTCTGGGCAATTGATATAGATCTTGATCTCATCATCCTGATGTACTTACCGCATTTGCTGTTCACCCAATTCCTCATTAATGGGACTTGATGCTCTGACAAAAGTCGCCTACTTGCTCTACGGTGGCATCTCACTCCGGCGTCGCTCGTACTGATATCCTCCCTCGGCATACCTTGATAGCGTGCCAGCATTAATGAACCATAAGTACCCTCCTTATGCCTCTTGCACCAGCCTATCTCCTCGCCTCCTTCCATCTGCTGCATTAACTTCTCATGTTGACACCCGCATCCGGGTGTGGTTCCTGTCTTGACTGCATATCTCTTGTTAATATGGAATGGAAGGTAGAAAGTTGGTTCTCCGAGGCTATGTCTTGTAGTGATCCTACAAAGAATTCTTTCCCACTGTCCACTCCAATATTGGCAAGAAAATCTGCTAGTTTGTTCCCTTCTCTTCAGATATGCTTGAAGGAGATATCTTGGTTGTTGTTGAGCCATTGTTGAAGACGTTCCAATCTAGTGGCCATTCTCCAGCTGCTGCTGACCTTCTGTACCGAGGATCCCTGTTGAATTTTTAATGCCATGTTGATAAGAATTTGGGAGTCCCCTTCAACTATCAGAGGGAGTAACTGTTGCTCCTGTGCTAGAGTTAATCCTCTCCATAGGCTTTCCAATTCTGCTGTGTTATTGGTATTCCAACCTATCGAACCAAAGAAAGATATGAGGGGCTTACCCTGGTAATCTCTGATGACTCCGCCATATCCTGTTTGACCAGGATTTCCTTTCGACACTCCATCAAAATTAAGTTGAAACACATTGATTGGTGGCGGAGACCAGCTCGCAGAGTTCCCTTGATGATTAGATGTGTTTCCATTGGCAGAAGTTGGATCTTGTAATTTTATCTGCCAATTGTCCCATATAGCTTGTTCCTGCGGATGCGATGGGAAATCCTCCTTAGACCAGCCTTTAATAGATAAAATTTCTCTGATGTTATGGTGTATCCCATTCCATATCTGCTCCAGTGTCATTGATTGATTTTTGAAAATCCTTCTGTTTCTCTCCTTCCAAATGTTCCACATCAGTAGTCCTGGAATGATTTGCCAAAGAGTGTTTAGAACCTTGCTTTGATATGGCTCTTGGGTCCAGTTGCGGAGGGTGTCGTTGATATCCCCCATCACTCTGCGATCCCTCTGACATCGGAATATGACCTTTTCCCACAATTTCCTTCTGAGCTGACAGTTTTGCATGAGGTGTAAGACTGATTCTTCTTCCTGATTACAGTTGAGACATATAGATGGTCCATAGAAGTTCCTTTTCCTGAGGTTGTCCCATGTTAGAACTCTGTTGTGTGAAAGAAGCCACAGAAAGGTTGAAACCTTCAGCCAAATAGGAGGATTCCAAATTCTGTCCCATATTTTGTCTTTGACTACTCTGTCTTTAATGATGATTTTGTAAGCTTCCTTGGTTGTGAAGATCCCATTTTCCTCATATCCCCATCTAAGAGTATCCATACCTGCTAGCTTTAGAATTTTTCGTTTTTGAAGCTCTGAGGATAGAGAAAGTTGAATCTGCTCCGAGCTGTAAGGTAAGATATGACACGCTTCTTTCCATTCTCTATATTCTTGGGTGGTTTGTGATTTCCAGAAATAACTTACCTTGTCAAACTGGTTGATTTCTCGTTCTGCAATTCCCTGTATGCTATCTTTGAGATTTGGAAGCTGCCAAGAGTCTCCCCAAAACCGCGCTGAAAGGCCATCTTTCACTTCCCAGAAGCTATGTTTTTGAATTAAATCTCGATGTTGGATTGTTGAATTCCAGATGATCGAGCCTTTACTGACTTCTGACATTTTAATTCTCTCCTCTAAGGGCAAGTTTCTAGCATATTTCGCTGTCCATAAGATTGCCCACGGGGTGTTTGCGTTTGAGAGCCACCTCCACCAGATTTTTGCCCCCATTGTTTTGTTGCTTTGTTCAGGATCTCTTAGCCCAATCCCTCCTGCTTTTTTAGGTAAGCAGACCTTCTCCCACTTGACTAAAGCCCACTTTCTATTTAGCCCCGAGCTTCCCCATAGGAAGTTTCGTTGTAGCTGCTTGATGGCTTTGAGAACCCATTTCGGTGCTGCCAGGATGGAGAAAAGGTAGAGAGGCATAGACTGCAGAACCGCTTTAATTAGCACTGTCCTACTGGCCAGATTTAAAGCTCTGTGAGTCCAGAGGAATAGTCTGGCCTCCAATTTTTCTAAAAGGCTGGTCCAAGAAGAATGCTTGAGAGCTGAAGCAATTAGAGGAGCTCCTAAGTATTTAGAAGGAAGGGAAGCTATGGTGAAACCGAGAATGCGTGCTATAGCTCGTTGGGTAGAGGGAGGAGTGTTAATAAAGAAGATCTGAGATTTGACCTTATTGATGAGGGCTCCTGAGGCATTCGAAAAATTGTCGAGAATGGCTTTAAAAGAGCGTGCTTCTTGCACAGAGGGGTGACCAAATAACATATTATCGTCAACAAATTGTTGGTGCGAGACAACGGGGGCTTGGTGGAGGGCTAGACCTTTTAGATTTTGGGCGAGAATGGCTAATTTTATGCTGCGTCCTAGGCCTTCTGCTAAGATGACAAACAAAAAGGGCGATAATGGGTCCCCTTGTCTAATGCCCATAGAGGGACGAAAGGTGGGGGACGGAAGACCATTGATGAGAATGGAAAAGAACGAGGAAGATAGAAGATTGTTGATCCATCTGATCTAGGGGAGGGTGAAACCAAAAGCTTTGAGGATTTTTTGCAGATAATCCCAGCTAATGCTGTCAAAAGCTTTAGATAAGTCAATTTTGAGAAGCATACCTGGTTGTTTTGATTGCTTGAGGGAATGTATTATTTCATGGGTTAAAATAATCCCATCCGTGATATGTCTTCCTTCTACGTAACCAGATTGTTCTGGAGATATAATGAGAGGAAGCATGGGCTTCAGTCTCAATGCTATGACCTTGGAGACAATCTTGTATATGATGTTGCATAAAGCTATAGGTCTGTACTTATCTGGAGTATTGGATTCCTCTGCTTTTGGAATTAAGGCGATGAAAGTTGCGTTCAGGGCTGGATACATCCATCTGAGCGTGCGCGATTCTTCCACCACCTGCCAGACTTCCCATTTGATTAGTTCCCAGAAGTGCTGAAAAAAATTGGAAGTAAACCCATCTGGTCCTGGCGCTTTCCCTGCTTTGAGTTGATTCGCCGCAGTTTCAACCTCTTGGAGACTTACAGGTTTGAGAAGGAGAGTGTTGTGATCTTCGGTGATTAATCTTGGTATCTACCCGATGATTGTGTCAATGGCCTCTGTTCTATCTATGTTGGGTTCCTGATTCATCTTCTTGAAATAGTTGATAAACTCCTGTTCTATTCCTTCGTGGGTTTCAATTTTGGTTCCCTGTTCATTGTAGACATAGGAGATTTGGTTGATCATTCTTCTTTGGACTGTGGTTTTGTGAAAGAATTTCGTATTCTTTTCACCTTCCTTCAACCATCTGACTCTCGATTTCTGCTTCCAGAGAGTTTCCTCCTGGAGGTCTCTTTCGAGGATTTTATTCTCTATAATCTGCTCCTTCTGGACTAGTTCTTCAGAGCGTCCTTCAGAGATCATTTTTTGCTGAATATCTTTCATTTCTTGGGTGAGGAGTTCCTTTGATTTGAATATGTTTCCAAAAATGGATTTGTTCCAGCGCTTTATTTGCTCTTTGAGGTGCTTCAACTTCCTGTGGAATATAGACATTTTTGTCCCATCCGTTGGATTGAAATTTTGCCAAGTTGATCTGATAAATTCATGGAATTCCGGATGTGTCAACCAGAAAGCCTCAAACCGAAATGGCCGTCTTGTGCTACTGCCCGGTCGGTTCCAGAGTAGGGCTATGGGCCAATGGTCCGAACCTGAGTAAGGGAGGATGGAGGCTGTAAAGTCTCCCCCTATATGCACTGCATTGTCGGAAATCAAAAATCGATCTAGGCGCGAGGCTACTTGCATCGGTGCTGCTCTTTTGTTATTCCAAGTGTGGAGGCCGTTGTTTGTAGGAATATCTATTAACCAGTTATTTTGAATGAAATCTTTTAATATTGAGCCGTCCCTGTTTGTTCTGCATCTCCCTCCCTTCTTTTCCTCTATAGAAGCGATCATGTTAAAATCTCCGCCTGAGACCCATAGCGGATAAGTCCTTTCTGCATTAAGCTGCGTTAAGGCTTCCAGGATTTCTATCTTGTGCTGGCTTTCTTGAGGGAAGTACACATTTGTTATGTGGCCATGGATATTAGTCCCCAAAATATGAAAAATTGCCTGTATGAAGTTTTTGTTAGCATGTATATTACTTAATTGGATCTTTTGTGCATCCCAGAGCACTGCAAGTCCTCCTGAGGCTCCCTGAGCATCTACAGCTGTAACTAGCCCCCCCGACCAGGCTTTTGCTGCAACTTTTTCCAAGACTGCCAAGTTACATTTTGTCTCCTGCAAAAAAAGTATTGCTAGTTTTTCTTCCATAAGCATGTTTTTTAAAAGTCTTCCTTTCTTTGGGCTATTGAGCCCTCTTATATTCCAAGAAATCATCTTCATTGGGAAGATTTGGGGTTGTTTTTGTAGTACTTTGTTAGCTTGGCATATCTGCCTGATTCAACCAAGACTTCACCGATCTTGATGGTTCGTTCTAAAGCCGTTTTTCTTCCTCGCTTTTTGTTGTCTTTGGTGATGAATTTCCCATCCCATTGACTGCCGATTTGAACCCCTAAGGAGTATTTCTTTTGGGCTTTGTTGAGTACTTCCACTAGGTTATCCACCTGTCTATCAGTTATTTTGTCGAGATTCCCTGTTTTGCATGCTTGTTCTAGACCCAGGATATCGAGCTCGCCAATATCTATTGATTCCGTGTCCTCATCCATGATCTGAGGTTCTTGATAGCTTCCTTCTCCTTCCTTCTCTTTTCCTGTAACTGGGTCCGTATTATCTATCTCCATTTCCGGGAGGTTCCAGGTTTTTGACGCGGTCTTGGTAATATTGCCCTCTTGTTCCACCTTCTTTTCCCCTTTTTGAGATTGGGATCCTTCAGTATTGTCCTGGATAGATATTTTTCCTTTGGATGTCAAGAGATCCGGATCCTGCACCTCTTCATTTGCCAGGACTTCAAAGCTGTTGCTTGTGGAGGGCTTTGATGGGTCCTTTTGAGCTGCCTTTGTCTGGACTGCAGGTTTTTTATGTCCTCTTCTTCGATTTGTCACCTTTGTAAAACCGTCCAATGGTTGGTTTTCCTGGTCAACTTGCGCTGGAGGATTGCTGTTTAACGGGAAATCTCTATAAAGGTGCCCTAGATCATGACATTTTCTACACCTAAAGGGTACATGCTCATAATCAATTAACTGGATCCATTTTGTATCTTCATGATCGATACTTACCGTATCAGGCAGGGGTTGCTTCAGATCCATGTAGATGCAGATCCGTGCATAAGAAGTGAATCTCTGCATTTTTGTGTCTTCCGCTACCTTCACAAAGTCTCCCAATGCCTTGCCGATAGCTTTGAGCGAGTCTTCTTCCCAATACTCCCATGGCAGTCCATACAGCCTGATCCATACCGGTGCCCAGCTTAGATCTTCCTTATCCGGATTGAACCGTGCGACCCATTCTCTGAGAAATAGCCCGGCAGAGTTGAAGAAGTACGGCCCTCCCTCAAATACTTTGTTTCTGTCTTCCAAGCAGTTGAAGACTGCGGTAAAAAACCCCTTCGGCCCAAGATGCAAGGATATGTGTCCTTTTGGGTGCCATTTAGCATTTATACAGGCTCTCAAGGCTTTCTCATTTGGCCAAAAACCTATAAATTTACCTATGAGAGCGTGATCTCTCATATATTGAATTCTGGCGTTGATTCGATGACTGGGTAGCTCCACTTTTGGCCTTATCGTGGCTACTGGCTTACATGTAGATGAGCTCACTTTTGGCTTGTCTGGCTGTGCCTGTTCTGTTTGCTTCTGCTGACTATTGTCGTTATTCCTCTCAGTATGCCCCTGTTCCTTTTCTGAACCTTCGCTATGCCCTGGCTGGATGTTGTTTACTGGAGGAGGCATCCCTCCTTCCCCCTGGCGGGGGTTCATCATTGCTGTCTGCCAAAGCCTGCAGCCTGTGAGCTGCTGCGCTGCTGCTGTCAGATCTGGTGGCTTCCGTCCAAAGGTCTTGCCGTTGCAGGTCTTCGCAGAAACCCTAGCACCAGAGAACTCGTGAATTCTAACTCATTTCACAATATCATTTTTTTATTATATATCAATATTTTCATTTGATTAACTACATAAATTTAATCATATTTATTACAGGTTAATTAAAAATTTTAAAATTATAAATTTTAATAATTTAAATTTCTAATATTATAAATTGATTATAAATTTTATTCATATTCATTATATGCATATAAATCTTATAATTATAAATTTTATAGCTTAAATTTCAATTATAAATCTTAAAATTATTAATTATGTATTGACCTATATCAATCACATTAATATGTATTAATGTGCTGGTTTATGTATATTTAAGATTTGTGTAGTGAGGATAATATCCATCCCAATGATAATATAATCCCTATTATATTTAGCGAATATATTAATGTGCTGGTTTATGTATATTCAAGATTTGTGTATTTATTAATGTGCTGGTTTATGTATATTTAAGATTTGTGTAGGGAGGATAATATCCATCCCAATGATAATATAATCCCTATTGTATTTAGCGAATTTAAGGCTGTACATACGTTATAGTTTAACGAAGTCCAAAATCCTCACAGAACTCAAAGCAATGTAGCATCGTAATGAACGACACACATGTATTGCTATAGCTTCACAAGACTCCAAACACCACTTAACTAGGGATACCCAACCTTAAGATGTTGCATATTATAATCCTAATATGGCGGGTGGGGAAATCTTAAGGAGCAGTGGGCCCATGTGGGGACAATTCATTTTTCAAGTATTATTTGTCATTTCAATTAATTGAAGTTTAGACTATAATTTCTGTGAAAGGCCCATATTTGTATTAACGAGTATATCAATATCCATGTGATGAATATAATTTGATATTAAATATTAACGACTATATCAATACCCATGTGATGAATATAATTTGATATTAAATATTTATATTTGTTAAAAATTTGATCTAAAATAATAATATTAATATATTAAAATATGTATTCAATAGATATAATAATATATTAAAATACGTATTTAAACTTCTTATTTCACAAACAAATATTAAATTTATTTCCATGGTTAATACTCTCATCTTGCAAAGATTATTCCTTCAAGAACTCATGCTAAGATATGGACGACTTCCAGATCCGGAAATGGTTGGGTACTCGATGGGGTCCTCTCATTGGGTACACGCCCACCATTGTTCGTTTAATGCGTGACTGGTATAGCTTTCATTTTTTGAAGGCCAAAGACTTCAACATCATTTGGAAACTCCCATGGGTTCATGGACGAAGTTATTTGGCTCTTCACAGGTGGTACATAGGTTTCGACCCCCTCCGCAACACCCCTCAGAATAATTTCATTTGGGTCAAATTACCTGCGCTGCCTATCGAACTGTGGACAAAGGAAACACTTTCCTTCATTGGCAATGCAATCGGGAGATTTGTCTACATTGATCCTGGATGCCTAGGAGCAAAAGATAAGAGGGTTGCTTGGCTTCTGATTGAAAAGGATTACAGGGGCGGTTTTCTGGATCGCATCGACCTGATTTGGGGCAATTTAACTGCTTGTCAAAGGCTGGACTACTGGGGCGTTCCTTTTAGGTGCGCTCAGTGTCATAGAATGGGACATTTAAAGGAAAAATGTCCTCGGGTGTTTCAAGGTAAGGCTTGGAAAAAGGTCTATAAGGTGAAAAACAATGCCAATGTCACTGCTGTGTCTCCCAATTATGATAACAGTGAATTTCGAAATTTCAAAGAAATATCACCTTCTGCTGATTTTCCCTCTCAATCCTGTTATCAGATTTTCCCATCTTCTCCTAAACATATGGGGGACCTGAACCATCGCCCTTCTCTATCGCCCAGGTATCACAAATCTACCATCATTCCTATTTTGAGATCGAATTCCGTGGGGAATTTTAAAGCGGTATGTGACTTTTCTCCCCTGTATCCCCCTCCTGAACCATCTCACGATGTCCCGATTGCCTCTCTCCCTCCTTTGCCCAAAGATTGCTCCCCATCCCTAAAGGAAGGAAACATCCACTTCATCCCCTCATCTTCCCCGTCACCTTTGAGACCTGATCATTCCCCTATTGATCTTGACAATCCCCCCCCACCATACACTCCTCTCTGAATTGCTCGGTTTCCAAAGGTAAAGCCCCCATGAGCTACATATCCCCCCCTTTCTCTCCTCTTCCATCCCCTACCAACTCCATTGGCAGCGACCTGGACATGTTGCTCCAGAAGAATTCGCTCCACTTACTTCCCCTGACTATCCATAAACCCCGTAGATCTTCTTCTCCTATCATCAGTCCAAATTCTGCAAATAATATCACTGTTCGCCGGAAAAACAATAGGGGAAGTAGACATTTTAGGGGCCGCAAAGGATCTCGGAACCTGGACTTTCAAGACTCCTCCCTTATTGATATTCCCATTTCTAACTTCTCTGGAACCGGGCCTCTTAGAGCAGAATTGCTCGAGAATAGTATCAAATGATGAATATGTTATCCATCAACATAAGGGGGCTTGGAGCAAACCCCAAGTATATTGCTCTAAAAAAATTATTTTTCTCATCTTCATACAGGTTGATTTTAATTCAGGAAACAATGCATAACAGTCAGGACACTATCTCATTCTTCAGGAGAATGTTTCCATCCTGGTATATAGCAGCAATGGAGGCGTCGGGCCTCTCTGGAGGACTAGCGGTGATATGGGATCCGAGATGGATCTCTGCAAGAACATTCAGATGCCTTGGGGGAATCTTGATCACTGCTAAATTTAGAGGATGTGCTGACAGGATTCATATATTGAATGTCTATGCACCTTACAAGGACCGAGCTTCCTATTGGGAATATTTCATTGCCTCTGGTATCTTGGAGAATGAAGCGCTCCTCATCGCGGGAGATCTTAACTGCACAATGGGACCAGATGAAGTTTGGGGGAAGGGGAAAAAACTGACTCTATTGGGGAAAAAATTAAGGAAGCAATGTTGCAATACAACTATGTAGACATCTGTCCAAAATCTTTGTCCCCCACTTGGGACAACGGTCGCTCGGGTGAAGCCTATATTGCTAAAAGGCTGGACAGATTCATCATGCATGAACAACTGATGGAGAAACATGGTATCCCGAGCTCTCACACTCTCCCTATTTTTATTTCGGACCATAGGCCGGTCTCTCTACAATGGATGAGTTCAAAATCACGGAAAAGTTACCCATTCAAGTTCAACAGGTATTGGCTAGAAGAAGAAGCATTTAACAACATGGTTCGGGAATTTTGGATGGTGAACAGTTTTACAACAGAAGCCTCTCCATCGGAGTACTTGATTGGCAAAATGAGCAATCTTAAATCCAAAGTGAAAGAATGGAAAATTCAGAAAAAAAAAAAACGATCAAATTGTGTTGAACTGAAGAAGATTGAAAAAGAACTAGCTGATATAGCAGATGGTATGACTTCCCATTCCATTCCATGGAGCACTCGGGCACGAATATGGGAACTTGGAAATAAGAAACAGAGTATACTAAAGATTGAAGAGATCTCATGGCGGCTCAAAAGCCGAGCAACTTGGCTGAAGGAGGGTGATAAGAACACAAAGTTCTTTCACCGATTTGCAAGCAAAAGAAGAGTTTCAAATTCTATTTGGCAAATCAAAAATGAAGAGGGAGATCATCTGTTCTCCCAAGAAGACATATCCAAAGAAGTTGTCAATCATTTTAAAAAAGCTTATAAATGAGAGACTAACAGGGAGATAAATGATATCTTATGGGGCATAGATCCTTTTCCAAGAATGTTCAATGATGAAGATAATGAAAGAATATTTGCTGCTGTAACAGAGGAGGAATTACTCTCTGTAATGAGATCATTTAAGAAGGACAAATGTCCCAACCTAGATGGCTGGACCATAGACATTTTCATCCATTTCTTTGATATTATGAAAAAAGACATCTTAGGGATGGTGGAAGAGACCAGAATCCAAGGGAGAATACATCAAAATATTTCATCCACCTATATAGCACTGATTCCGAAAAGAAAGGACTCCTTTTCTTTTGCAGACTACAGACCGATTTCTTTATGCAATGTCATCTATAAAATCATTTCTAAAATTATAGCAGAGAGAATCTGAGGCAATTTATCAGTCCATATCTCAAAAGAACAGCATGGGTTCCTAAGTGGCAGAAACATTCTAGAAGTTGTGGCCATAGCTCAAGAAGCTTTGCATTCTATGCAAACAAAAAATATTGGGGCTGCTATTCTTAAAATTGATTTAAAAAAAGCATACGACTGCCTAGACTGGAGCTATCTCAGATGTTTACTTATCAAAATCGGGCTAAATGACCTGTGCACAAAATGGATCATGGCGTGTGTGGAAGGAGTCAATTACGCGATTCTCATTAATGGATTTCCTACAACTTTTTTTCTGGCTGAAAGGGGTCTCCGTCAGGGGTGCTCATTATCTCCAATTTTATTCATCTTGGTCATGGATACCCTTAGTCTTCACATCAAAAGAGCGGTTGCTGCCGGAAAAATTGGCCCCCTTTCCATCTCCAGAGGTAACTTTCTTACACACAACTTCTTTGTGGATGACGTTCTTCTATTTGCTAGGCTTTGCAGACATACTTGGCAGATAATGCATGAGATAATAAATTTATTTCAAAAGCCTATGTGTCAACGAAGGTAAATCCACATTTCATTATGGTAAGGTTAATGAAGAGGAGATGGAATATATCTCACGGCTATTTAACATTCAGGTTGTTTCCATAAAAGAGGGGCTAATATATTTGGGGTATCATCTTAAATCCACGGGATATAATATTTCGGACTGGTCATGGATCATTGATAGATTTTATAAGATAATATCAGGGTGGGAATTTAAATGCTTATCGCTTGCTGGCATAATGATTTTAACACGGTCGGTTCTTGCTCAAATCAGTGTATATTGGGCGCATTTGTATTACATTCCATCGGCTATAGTTAATAAATTGAACAGCTTAATGGCAACCTTCATCTGGGTGGAAACAAGGAAAAGAGAAAATTCCATCTTACTAAATTGGAAAACATCTCCCTCCCAAAAACAAGGGAGGCTGGGGCATCATGAATCTGCGCCTCTTTAGCAGGGCTCTACTGTGCAAATCATTGTGGTGGGCAGCATTTGGAAAAAGCTTCTGGAGTCAAGCTATTAAAATGAAATACCTTGGGAATAATGATATTTACTATTGGTACAAGAACAGTTTTAAATGGCCCTCTCAAGGTTCGGCGATTTGGAGAAGTTTTCAAAAGATTCTTCCTTTTTTCTGCAGGAACTTCATATGGAAATTTCAAACTGGTAACAACATCCTTATAGGTGTTGATGCCATCAAGGGAGTAGAAATGGATCCAATAATCGCCCCACAGCTTCTTTCGCTCCTCCACCGAAAAGGTTTTTTCTACTGGACACAAGTAATAGAAGGATGGAAGAATGCCATTTCACAATGGAAAACATATAGAGAACTGGGCCTAGAAGGTGAAATCGCTGCCCATGGAATAGAATTATTTGCAATATGAGGAATGCAGGTTTTTGTAAAACTGAGGACAGAGATTGCATTGAATGGCAGGCAAAGAAAGGCAGATCCCTTATATTAGTAAGAGACATATATCTCTCATTGATAGAACAACAAAGAGAAACCTCCCGGAAAATCTTTCCACACTCTCTATGGAAGAAAAGGAGCTGGCAGGGACCAGCCATATGCATGAACTGTCTTTCCAACACAGAAGATAATTTGCACATTTTTTTAAATTGCCCACAATCTCAGTGTTTGTGGATGCAATTGGCTTCATATTTTGGCTTTCTTGCAATTTCACATCCTTCCATAACATAAGCATATGAATGGTGGGGTTCACACAAATCTATCTGGCGTCCCATTCCATTAATCGTTATCTAGTTCATATGGAAGTGGAGAAACAAAAGAATCTTCCAAAACAGCAAGGAGACTTTTGGTCGTATTATGGATAAGGTTATTCCTTATTACTTCTCCATTCTTCAAATCATGCCCCAATAGAAAAATCAACAGATGGCTGCCTCTGACTACCAGCAACTGTTCTTCCCAAGGGCTCACTTTGACGGTGCGACAAAAGATGGCATTTGTGCTTGTGGTGTTTACATTGGTATTTCAAATGATCTCCAATACTTCATATACTGGAATGGTGGCAAAGGGACAAATAACAAGGCAGAGGCCATGGCCCTACATGGTCTGCTTTTATTCTGTACTTTCATGGATATTGGACCTATAAATGTATATGGTGACTCGCAAATAATCATAGAACATGTGAAAGGCAAACATGAAATACAAAATGACAGCCTTACAGGATGGCTAGACAGGATTGCATCTCTATGGAAGCCTGTGACTTTCCCTATCTCACATATAAAGCACAATCAAAATGAGCAAGCGGATGTACTTTCAAAGAAAGGAATGCATACTCCATACAGTAACTATTAAAAAGCTTCTGGAGTCAAGCTATTAAAATGAAATACCTTGGGAATAATGATATTTACTATTGGTACAAGAACAGTTTTAAATGGCCCTCTCAAGGTTCGGCGATTTGGAGAAGTTTTCAAAAGATTCTTCCTTTTTTCTGCAGGAACTTCATATGGAAATTTCAAACTGGTAACAACATCCTTATAGGTGTTGATGCCATCAAGGGAGTAGAAATGGATCCAATAATCGCCCCACAGCTTCTTTCGCTCCTCCACCGAAAAGGTTTTTTCTACTGGACACAAGTAATAGAAGGATGGAAGAATGCCATTTCACAATGGAAAACATATAGAGAACTAGGCCTAGAAGGTGAAATCGCTGCCCATGGAATAGAATTATTTGCAATATGAGGAATGCAGGTTTTTGTAAAACTGAGGACAGAGATTGCATTGAATGGCAGGCAAAGAAAGGCAGGTCCCTTATATTAGTAAGAGACATATATCTCTCATTGATAGAACAACAAAGAGAAACCTCCCGGAAAATCTTTCCACACTCTCTATGGAAGAAAAGGAGCTGGCAGGGACCAGCCATATGCATGAACTGTCTTTCCAACACAGAAGATAATTTTCACATTTTTTTAAATTGCCCACAATCTCAGTGTTTGTGGATGCAATTGGCTTCATATTTTGGCTTTCTTGCAATTTCACATCCTTCCATAACATAAGCATATGAATGGTGGGGTTCACACAAATCTATCTGGCGTCCCATTCCATTAATCGTTATCTAGTTCATATGGAAGTGGAGAAACAAAAGAATCTTCCAAAACAGCAAGGAGACTTTTGGTCGTATTATGGATAAGGTTATTCCTTATTACTTCTCCATTCTTCAAATCATGCCCCAATAGAAAAATCAACAGATGGCTGCCTCTGACTACCAGCAACTGTTCTTCCCAAGGGCTCACTTTGACGGTGCGACAAAAGATGGCATTTGTGCTTGTGGTGTTTACATTGGTATTTCAAATGATCTCCAATACTTCATATACTGGAATGGTGGCAAAGGGACAAATAACAAGGCAGAGGCCATGGCCCTGCATGGTCTGCTTTTATTCTGTACTTTCATGGATATTGGACCTATAAATGTATATGGTGACTCGCAAATAATCATAGAACATGTGAAAGGCAAACATGAAATACAAAATGACAGCCTTACAGGATGGCTAGACAGGATTGCATCTCTATGGAAGCCTGTGACTTTCCCTATCTCACATATAAAGTACAATCAAAATGAGCAAGCGGATGTACTTTCAAAGAAAGGAATGCATACTCCATACAATAACTATTAAAAAGCTTCTGGAGTCAAGCTATTAAAATGAAATACCTTGGGAATAATGATATTTACTATTGGTACAAGCACAGTTTTAAATGGCCCTCTCAAGGTTCGGCGATTTGGAGAAGTTTTCAAAAGATTCTTCCTTTTTTCTGCAGGAACTTCATATGGAAATTTCAAACTGGTAACAACATCCTTATAGGTGTTGATGCCATCAAGGGAGTAGAAATGGATCCAATAATCGCCCCACAGCTTCTTTCGCTCCTCCACCGAAAAGGTTTTTTCTACTGGACACAAGTAATAGAAGGATGGAAGAATGCCATTTCACAATGGAAAACATATAGAGAACTGGGCCTAGAAGGTGAAATCGCTGCCCATGGAATAGAATTATTTGCAATATGAGGAATGCAGGTTTTTGTAAAACTGAGGACAGAGATTGCATTGAATGGCAGGCAAAGAAAGGCAGGTCCCTTATATTAGTAAGAGACATATATCTCTCATTGATAGAACAACAAAGAGAAACCTCCCGGAAAATCTTTCCACACTCTCTATGGAAGAAAAGGAGCTGGCAGGGACCAGCCATATGCATGAACTGTCTTTCCAACACAGAAGATAATTTTCACATTTTTTTAAATTGCCCACAATATCAGTGTTTGTGGATGCAATTGGCTTCATATTTTGGCTTTCCTGCAATTTCACATCCTTCCATAACATAAGCATATGAATGGTGGGGTTCACAAAAATCTATCTGGCGTCCCATTCCATTAATCGTTATCTGGTTCATATGGAAGTGGAGAAACAAAAGAATCTTCCAAAACAGCAAGGAGACTTTTGGTCGTATTATGGATAAGGTTATTCCTTATTACTTCTCCATTCTTCAAATCATGCCCCAATAGAAAAATCAACAGATGGCTGCCTCTGACTACCAGCAACTCTTCTTCCCAAGGGCTCACTTTGACGGTGCGACAAAAGATGGCATTTGTGCTTGTGGTGTTTACATTGGTATTTCAAATGATCTCCAATACTTCATATACTGGAATGGTGGCAAAGGGACAAATAACAAGGCAGAGGCCATGGCCCTGCATGGTCTGCTTTTATTCTGTACTTTCATGGATATTGGACCTATAAATGTATATGGTGACTCGCAAATAATCATAGAACATGTGAAAGGCAAACATGAAATACAAAATGACAGCCTTACAGGATGGCTAGACAGGATTGCATCTCTATGGAAGCCTGCGACTTTCCCTATCTCACATATAAAGCGCAATCAAAATGAGCAAGCGGATGTGCTTTCAAAGAAAGGAATGCATACTCCATACAGTAAGTGACACCTGAGCATCTCTATGGACCCCTGTACATATGTTATACAACCATTCTCTTTGCCCGACATATAAAGTCAACAATATTAGGTATGCTATAAGCTCCCTATTTTCTGGATAATTATCTCAAATCTACAGGTATTCTACATATACCAGATAGTTTTTTAAATTAGCTATGATGATATGAATATATGATGTCCAAAATTTTTTTATATGTATAAATGAAAGATGAACTGATGAAATATGCACAAAATAGGATGCCATATCTGGGACAAAAGCCCACCATTTTCTGTATATTCAGAACTGTTTTTGAACATTATATAAATACTATACTACTTTTTCTTCTGAAAAAAAAAAATAAAAAAATTGTCTCAATACATAGTGTCATTGGCAAAACCATAGTTTTTAAACAAATTATTAATATATTCATCTGCACTGAAAAGATTATATTTATATATTTAATTTTATATATTTTTAAGTTAATAAGTATTTCTATTTTGAAATGGTTTTTCATATTATTTTAATTTAATTATCAATAACTATTAAAAGGAAGGTAAATATTAATTTCTATTAAATATGTTAAAAATTTGTAGTGTTTTTCTTTGTGGTCAATTTTGTTGGTTATATAGTTGTATATTTATTAGTAGTATGTATGTGTTTAGTACTCTATAAATAAAAGATTATGGTTATCTTATTTTGTCTATTTATTGTAAATCTCTTGAGATTTTGAAAATATAACTTATCTATTTATTTAATTAATTTATCTTAAATTAATTATTTAAAAAAAATGATATATCAACACGTATCATATTATGCATATAATATTGATATCCCATAATATTAAACCAGAATTATTTACAATTTAAAATTTTCCATAATAAAATAAAAATAAATCTTCATAATTAAGAATATTATCAAACATTTTTTATTTTTAAAATACATATATATTTAATTCATACATTATTTTTTTATTATTAATAATAAAAATAATTTAAAATTAAATTAATTTTTAATTTAAATAATATTAAATATATTATTATATACATATTTATTATAAATAAATATAAAATATCACTAAATAATTTAATAATAATAATGATAAAGCGTTACAGGTCAAACAGATGTTGCACATTATAATCATATAACGATTGTAGGGAAACTACCCGTGAAGGCTACTTGTCCTCGCAATATGAAGCAGTTAGGCATATTTGGGGACAATTCATTTTTTAATTAATTAAATCTCATATTATAAATTTATTCCTTCCGTGCAATTATTCTGCTCCGCCACGGCAGATGCCGCCTTGGGGGATTAAACCGCTGATTGATAATGACGTCGACATCCTTAATCCCAAATATACCGTGGGCCCCATTTTGTATCAACGTGTCGGTTGCCCCACGGGACCGTTCGGCTTCGTTTTGAATACAACGGTCACCGTTCTTGTCTTAACGGTAATTTTGCGAATAGGTCGGGGCTTTTGGGGATATCTTCGGTTAGCTTTTGATTTTGACCAGTCATGTATTTGTTTTTAAAATTCAAATTCAACTCATTATTTAAGGGAGTATTTTGGGAGTGTTTTTTATTTCAATTTAAAAGTAGATGAGGATTCGTTGATTTTTTATTTTATTTTTAATTGAAAATTTAAAATGATTTTTAAGGGAATATGTTCATTATATGTTTAGTTTTAATGTTTTTTAAACGCTGTAATGTATTAAAAAGTTTGTTAGGTTGTATTGACTTTTAATAAATTTAAAAAATTATATCCGTGCCATGTGGTTCCCCCACTTACCAATTTCCTAAGGATTTGAGATTATTCCAATTTTAATAAATTCCTTTATTATAAGTTTTTCATTATTATTTATAGTGATTCATTTATATATAAACAAAATTTATTTAACAAAATGATCCATTATTTTTAATAAATTAAAAAAATTAGATTCATGTGGCTCCCCACCCACCAATTACCTAAAGATTTGAGATGTGGTTTGATGGTAAGTCACATGGACGAAGCTCGGGGAGACTGAAGTTCAAATCTCATTGAGTACAATGACTTGTTGTGTTGGCGGCTAGAGGGGCGGATTCTTCACCATGTGGTTAAAAAATAAATAAATTCCTCCATGATAAGTTCCTCATTATTATTTATAACTTTAATTTATAATTCTTTTTTTTTCTTAAGTAGTGTTGACCCATAACCTTTCTTTGCATGGTTAATCAAGTAAATGTGTATATTAGTAAGGCATTCTTTGTGTTGCAATAGTTTTTTTGGTTAGATTTACCAACATAGATCCATCTTAAGTACGATCTGGGATCAAATTTATTCACATGCAAACTTCTTTAGAGCATAAAATACAATGTGTTATTTTTCATTGTTTAAATTGTATTTTTGAATACTAAATATAATTATATAAGACCAAATAAAGGTTTTAACCATAAAACTTTTTTTTTCATGATATATACATAATTTATTTTAAATGATATATAATGTATATGCAATTGACATTAAAATATTTTAGATAACATGTACATCGAGACATTTTATGATGTACATTGAGACATTTTATGAAGCAAATTAAAATAGTTTTTTATTATTAACATATATTTAAGTATATGTCAATATTAATTAGTATTAAAACCAAATTATAAGATTTAAACAGCGTACTCAAACATTTTTTTATTTCTAATTACTTTACACCATATTCATTTCTTTTTATTATGACCAACATTATTTTTCTATTTAAAACAAAATTTTTAACTTTTATTTTTCTTTTAAAGGGAAGGGATGGACATACAAACTTACACATCCCTCTTATAAATGAGGCTCTAGGCTCAATGAAAATTTAGACTATATCAACTACATTAATATCATTAATATTTTTAATATGGTTATACTAGTTTAAAAAAAAATATTACTAATTATCATAACTTTTAAGTTTTTAATAAAAAAAAAGACTTTTTATTTATAAAACAAAACATTCCCTTAAAAAAATAATTAATTTTTTCATAAATTAATATAATTAATTAATCTCATTGTTTCTATCCATATAAATTTATTAAAAAAATTAAAATCTAAAATAAACTTATAATTTATAACATATATTTAATTAAATTTGATATAAATTTTTAATTTTATTTTAACTAAACTTAATTATATAACTTAAAAACATATATTATAATATTATATATTATTTTTAATTAAAAACATATATTATAGGTTATTTTTATTCTAATTCTAAAAACACATAATATTAATTATTAAATCTACCAAGATACTTGTAAAAGAAAATTATTCATTAGCCCACTAGTTGGAATAGAAAGCACACACCCTCATTAACTTAAATCTATATGGTTAAGTAGATTCGACATACAATTCATAAATTTATATTATAAATATTTTATAATACTAGGAATTGCCTCAAAAAGTATAAAGAGATGTTAATATTATTTTTAAATTGGAATAGTTGTATTGTTAAATTGAAAAAGTCATATTTTGATTTCAATAATTAAACAAATAGTAATTATATATATAGAGCTATGATTCAGAAATAATTAGGTCAATAGTGTAATACATGTACCACTCTCCTGGTATATCCTCAATTGATGATAGAATATCACCATACAAGTAAGAATTTGAGAGACTAACCAAAACATGACAATAGAATATCACCTTACAACTAAGAATTTGAGAGACCAATCAGAACTCTCAATAATCAAGCATAATCTTTAGGAAATGAGCATAATGATGTAGATAATAAACTTGAACTTCCTGGGATTCAACTTATTTTGCTTAATAAAACTAATGCCTAAACCATCTATGTTGTTGCGGGCATAGGGGTGTGTATAAGTAAGGGGGCACCAATGTTTATACTCTGGAAAAACTTGGGGAAAAGACACCCAGTTGTGCAAAATACAGTCTCGAGGAAAGAAGCAGGGGCATATTATCTGGGACTTTTGACCTCTGAAAAAAGAACCATACGTAACAAAAAAAGGGGCCACAACTTTGCGCAACACTTGAGGAAATTATACCATTAACTTCAACAACAATATTGTGGTACTTTAATTATTGATGTAATTTCAGCCAAACTTAAATCACAACGGAATATTTTTGTAATTGTCATTTGAAAAAACACAAATTTTGTTAGGAGATATTTTTTGATATGCAAGTAGAAAAAATTGGTTTCAAAACATGAACACATAAATGAATTTCATTAAACATTTTCAACAGTCGTTGAATTCTTTTTAGTCCAACATAGAACATCAAATTTCATTCATGATGTCAAGTCATCATTTTCACCTTGGTAAACATTTCGAATACACACCATGATGTTGAGTCAAAGCCTTAAAGACAGATTCAGTCATATTTTGTGCAATTCAAACATGTTTGTAATGTTTGAGTGAAATATATAATCACTAATGTTCATGAGTGTGTGTAGAATAGAAGGTCATCATTTTTACCCCGGTAAGACTTAACAGGTACACATCGTGATGTTGATTTAAAGCCTTAAAGACATATTCAGTAAATTTTGTGCAATTCAAGAATTTATGTAATATTTGAGTGAAATTTATCTTACCTATGACCACCATGCAACCTACTACCATATACCCCGTTAGTTATGTCCTCCTGCTCATATCCGATCCGATGTGGTCCCTATCACTACAAATATGACAAAATTTGAAGTATCACTACATTTACCTCTACTTATTTCTCATGTGCCTACATGATTCTATCATTATTTGCCTTACAACTCCTTATTTCTTCCTTTAAGCTTCTCAATGTATCTACCAAATTGGAAGAGTTCGCAACACCATACTGCTTCTTATTCATGGGGAGAGTCTTTGTAGTCTACCATCTTTCTAGCCATTTGATATTTCTTCTTGTAAGGTATATCATGTCAGCTAAACCAAATCACAATAAATCAGTGTACCTTAGTATAGCTCGCGGAGGATACCTTGTCTGTATGATCAAAAAATCAGTGTGATACATGTATAAGATAATCATGACAACTTATAGAAACATAACACATAAGCATATAACCATGCAATCATCATTCTAGCTAGGGTCCAGTCATCAATGCATGACCTTATCAACAATGCATACCATGACCTCATCCATGATGACACCATTGCATCACAGTACACTTTACCACATGCAAACATTAACATGCATAAGAAATGTATAACCAACCACACACATGCATACACACATGTAATCAAGCATAACTGAACAATACTTGTAACCAAACCTATAAGAATGATACATGTAACCAAACATACAAGAATGCAACCAAACATACGAGAATGTAATCAAGCATACAAAATGATACATGTGAGTGAAATATAACAATATGTAACCAATCATACACTCATGATGATGAATTCCAGAATACACACATCAACTTCCACATGGTGACATCACTACAACCGTGATCAACATTATGCAAATGCAACAAGCACATGGAATGAAAGCGTAAGCGACACACATGCAACCGACATGCATGCATGACCAACACACAGGCCATTAAGTTTGGAGGGTGAACCATGCTCTGATACCACTCTATAACACCCTGCTCCCACATCTACCCATGCAATCGGCTACCCAGGGTAAACATGCGGCAAGAGGCCACTATGATATTATTTGACCTCCTAAGTCATGTTAAGCAACAAAAACACACCATACAAACATTCAACATACATTAGGACCCTCAGGAACCAATCCAACCTTTCTTCCAACCAACCCCTGGGTCCCACTGAGCTTTTGGACCACTTGACCTCTAGAAGTTCTCACACTTTAGGCATGCCAGCATCCAAGGACCTCTAGACGCTCTCACATGCCTGCAAGTCAGTATCCATGAAACTTTTTCACAATGTTGTGCCAGCATCCCTAGGATTTCAACCACTTTTTCAGGCCCAGAGCCCAGGCCACTGCCCAGAATAGAATGGCATCTTCAGAATAGTAAGATAATAGGGAAATGACAGTGCAAAAGAAATTACTTGAATAAGACCTTGACTAGACCCCTACAAGCCATGACAACCATTTTGTCAAACATATCACAAATATGTAATCTACAGGTGTAAATAAAAGATATGAGAATAGGGTCTCATAATTAGCTAAGAATCACTAAGAAACATTTATGCCTCAACACATAAAATGTCATTTCATACATTAGGTCATAGATACATTGTTCATTCATTTATTAGTAGAAACATGATGAGAGCCATACATAGATGTGGTCATAAAACATGTATATAACCAACATAATAGCAACATAAATACTAATGAAATCACAACCATATAAACCAGTATAGTACTCATAGAAATACAAGAAGAAATAACCTCATATTGATGATGCAAAATCCAAACCCGAGATATGACTTCCACATTCCACCCAACCGTAGAATGACTGAGCCAAATCTCTCTTCATCCATTAACCCTTATGCCATATTCCAAGCATGAATGTGGGATCTCATAAAACACATCAATCCAAAACCATCTAGGGCTTCAAGAGGCCATCCAACTCAACCCATCAAAGAGTGATTCCACCTCACAATTGGACATTACCAAACCATCATCAGATCAATCTCTATTCCAGCCATCCAGGGCTCCAGAGCGTTTGTTCCAACAAAGGCTCCAGGACTAGTAACTCAACCCACGGCTGTTTTCGGGCTCCAAAGCATTTTTCCAACCAAGGTACGGGACTAGGAACTCAACCTAAGTTGTTACAAGGCTCTAGAACGTTTGTCCAACCAAGGTTTCAGGAACTAGTAACTCAACCCAAGCTAAGGAAATATGAGAACCAACCAAATCCAAACAAGGAAATAAACCCACAATCTCCATGGCTATCTAGGAAATGACAAGTCTAGGAAATCCACTGTCAATTGAGGAAATCCTCCAGGCCAGTGATAGATCATGACCAATAATCCACATGCATATGCCATGCATGCTAAAACTAGTGAGGAAACAATACGTGCAACTCGGTACCCGCAGGAAAATCTCGTTGTACATACTGATTCTGATGCCCTCTTGCAATTTCCTGCTCTTCCTTTGCCTTCTCGCTCCAAAAATCCAAGTATGCCACACCCTCCAAGAGTGCTCCAAGAAAACTCTAAGTATCTAAGAGTATGAGAGAGAGAATATTGAGACAACTCCAAAACTGAATTGAATAAAGGTTACCAACTGGTCCTCAAAAGACTTTTTATGAGTGAGGCCTCTATTTCCTTCATTTTCCCATAATTTTCCTTCATTTTTCTCCTCACATGCAACCTGTGACCTTTCACCTACCTTTTCTCTTAATTTCCATTATTTTCATAAATAAATATGCCAAAAAATGCCATTTTGCCTTTCCAAAGCCTTAATCATTTCCTTTTCCAATCTCCTTAGCCATTAAACAATCACAAGTGATCCCCATCACTAGGATTTTGTCCAACATTCAGCTTGGAATAAGTAACCCATCAACCGTGGTTATTATTTACCTTTATTAAATTTTATTACATGGAATTTTCACTAGGGTTATTACATGGACAAAGGAAGACAAGCTATGTGCAATTGATGACATATAGTTTAGGGGATATTTTGTATGTGCATTTGCAAAAAACAATGGAATTGCAACCTCGAGCATACATTATTGGATTGATGGGCTCACTCATACAAAGCGTAGAGGGCCAGTTACAATTATGACTGAAGAGGAGGAGGTTGAGGTGGTTGTGTGGTGTAAGGAGATGGCCTAATTGGGACATGGGTTAGAGTTGATACAACTCAAATCGATAGTAGCTTAAATATATCAAGGGAGGCCAAACCCCTTCAAAGATGGGTTTACTGGAAAATCTTGGTGGAGTGGGTTTAAAAAGAGGCATCTAGACCTTGTGTTACAAACAACCGAGGGCCTTGACAGAGACAGAGTTTTAAATTTATGCCCTGCAATTGTGTCTAATTTCTATGAGACCCTTTCCCGTGCATATGAGAAATACTCTTATTCCCCAAACCATATCTAGAATTGTGACGAAATAGACTTACAAGCTAGAAGGAATTGTGGCATGCAAGTAATTTCCAAGAGAGGGAGCATACATGTGCCAAAATATTTTCCTAGGAGCACGACATCGACCACTATTCTTTGTTGTGTCAATGAATTATTTCTTCAATCTTATGTTTTTATTTATTTAAAGGTAAAAATAAACTTAAAAACTATATACAAAATTGTGAACCAGGTGCATGCATGGTTGCACATCCCCATGCATGGATGACAAAGGAACTCTTCTTGAATTGGATTTTTCACTTTGTTGCATCTGTGTCAGGTGGTGTCTCGCCTGAAAATAGGCACCTACTGGTTTTAGATGGCCATGGAAGCCACATGGTTGTGTAGGAAATCGAGTAGGCATCGATTTGGGCATTGAACTATTAACACTGCCAACTCATATCACTCATATATTGAAACCCCTTGATGTCAAGGTGTTTGGGCCTTTCAAGGACTGTTTCAGGTTAGATCGAGCTTCAAGGATGACAAAGAATCCAGGGGTAGAGGTAAAAAGGTTTGAGCTATCTGAACTTGCAAGTAAAGCATATAAAAGGTCTCTAACACCTTCTAATATCAACATTGGATTTAGTAGGGCTCGAATTTGGCAACTGAATGTTGATGCTCTTATTCATGATACTAGTTGTAGCTAGGCATTTTTTGTGGAAGGTCAAGAAGCAGAGGACTTACATCACTAGGTTGATGCCCAAGAATATGTGGATTGGCAGGAAGATGGTATTGTTGTTGAAGATAAGATAACCCTTTCTCAAGGGAACTTCTATGGTGATGATTGTTTAAGTCCCAATTTTGCTCATTTTTTATAATATTTCTGAGGCCTTAACCCCCATATTTTGAACCCTTCTTATCCTTAAAAACCCTCTTTTACTACATTTTGTGTGTTTTCACCAAGAGGGTGTAATGAACTTGAAAGAATGCAAATTATTTCAATATGTATCATTTTACTTTAATTCCTAAATATTTTTGAAGTTAAACATTATCTAATTGAATCACCTACAATGTCAAAGGAGCTGACCAAATCTTGCACAGATCAACCATTTTCTGAAGTGGTTCCGAGATTCCTACAACTACTTTGCAATTTCCTGCAAGTTCACCTATTTCTTGTAGATGCGGAGATTTCCTGTAGTGATATTCGTGGTTGAGTATGTTCTGGTCAGCCTCAAAGAGAATGAAGACATGGGTTTTGTTGAGAAAGTCACCAATATGGATGTTGTCCTATTGGTCACCTCAGAAATTCCATTGAAACCGCCCAAACCGTCATTCCTTTTTCAGATGGTCGTATTGAGAGGCAGTTCCAACAGCTTCACGAGGTTTATTCAATCCATGCTTTTAGTCATGGATCGAGTTCATCATGCTTATTTTTGTTAAATTTATCATCTATTGTTAGTCAGCAGTTGCAGGGTGTTAGATTTTCTAATTTGAGGCAGATTATGCCCATGTATTTGTATAAAATAACTTTATGTTTATTGGGATAGGGACAGGGGGGGGTAGAGGGGAGAGTGAGTGGTTGGAAAGATAAAATATATCAAACCCTGTATTGCTATATATTTTCTAGATTAATATAATACTTTATGTTCTACTGAATTTCATTGAGTAAATCCTTTCGTAGTTAAAGGGGTTGTGAGCAAGGGAGGGCCCCCTTTACTCACAACTCCTATAGCTGCAGATTTGTTTTTTTTCCATTTATTTTTGTCATGTATCAATAGAATTAGTACTCAGTTTACATTTCTCTTTTCTAATTTGTAGCAGCTTGTTAATGATGGTTAAATGTGAGTTTATTTGATGAATTATTTGGTTGTTTGAATAGGCTTTCATTTCTGTTATGCAATGTGTGAATTGGGTTAATTGTTGTTGTTTGGGTTTGTATCTTTTCTTGATATGCATCAACAATAGTAGGTCTATAGAGGGATGATTAAATCCACTCCATAGCCTTTGCTTCCAAATATTGATAGAGGAAAAGATTTCTCGAAGCTATGTGTTTGTGATTTTATTTAGAATAGCACTTACAGTATTAGTCTGCATATATTTTGTGCAACATCTCACAAGCTTACCTACCCTCGGTTGATAATTTATTTTTATCAAATTATGAGTCTATAATTTGCCCAAACATTTTGGTGCCTTTACCGGGGAGGTGCTAAGGGATGATACTGGAAGTGTTATAGTATGATATCTTTTGTTTGAATTTTTCAGGCTTGGGGGAGTCAAAATGGTAAGACGGTAAGGCCTATGCACCTGTGGACATCAGAATTCGCCAAAGCCATGTGCTGGTTTTGTTAAGTAGAAGTATTTAATTTTTTTGCATAATATATGAACAGGATCCAATATTTTTAAATGTTTTTACTGGTGGTGTGAGCACCACTTCGTCCACTAATAAACTGGTAAGGAAAAGGAAGTTCGTAAAGAATAAAGAAACGGAGATGGAGGAATCCAAGAAGGGGTTTACAACTCTAAGCAAGGTTTGGTAGTTGATCCTAAGCAAACTAATACTCCCACAACAACTTCTTCTGCCAGAAAATCCTCTGTTACTGCTCATTCAGAATTTGCAATGGCACCTCAAAGGCCATTGAAACCATGTCCTACAGGTATGTTATGTTAAAATAGAAACAAGAAATGATAAAAATAGAATCCAATATATTCCAATTTAGTCTCACCAGCTACTTGAAAAATAATTAATTAATTCATCTTGGATTAATTAGTTGGAGAAATTCAAGCTAGAAGTCTTTCTGAAGTCATGCAAAAATTATCCCTTAAATTAAGGAGATTATCCCTTAATTAAGAGATAAGGATGAGTTATAATTAGTTAGCTCAGTTAACTGAGTTATGTCCAGTTAAATTAGTTCCAAACAGTTTAAGTAACTAATTGTGAGTTCAGTCAGTTAATGCATGCATGCATCAAACTAGTGTACTCTAGATAACTGAAGATTCTCTCATAAATAACTCATGCATGTCTATTTAGAGAAAGACCCAGTGGAGATTAAAGAGGAACATTGTACTATTAGTTGCATGAGTTTCCTATAAAGGAAACTCATCCATGCGGAAGGGACAAGGTTCCTTGAGGATTGCACAGATTTACAAGGTGTAAGATCAGTGTGAGTGATTAATGTTACACTTGGTAGCAGCTGGATCACCCAGGAGAAACAATGCAAGGAAATAGGAGGCTTGGAGGGCTAAGGAGAAGGTTTGTGAGAATCCTTGTTTGCCTGTGAGCATCCAGGAGGATTGTACAGAGAGCTAGCTAGCTGTGAGAGCTAAAGCTTTGTGTAATCTTGATGTATTTCCACCTTGTATGAAAATACATATAGTGGGGTTTTTGGCTAAGGCATTCCCCAAAGTATTCCTCTGTGTTTCATGTGCATTGATTCTGCTTCTGGTTATATGTGTTCTACTTGATCTTGCTCAAATCTATTAAGCTTCCGCAAGTTTGATTGTAGAAGTAGATTAAAGTATTTTGCTTTAGTTATATTGCATTATCAGGTTAATCTACAATGAGAATTTCTACATGGTATCAGAGAAAAGGTTATCGGAGCAGTGAACAGTATATCGAGAAGAGAATTTGAAGTTTGAAGTTGGGGGTTGCAGGTGCAAATCGAATTCATCTCATACTTCAAGGTTAGTCAATGGAGTTCTATGGCTTCAAACTGGAGTATGCCTTGGAAGGAAGCTCAAATTACATAGCATGAAAAGATTTCATTGATCAAGAAAACCAAAATCTAGCTTCAACTAATGCACAAGAGTTGGCTCAGTGGAAAAGGTGTGTGGCGAGGGAAAGACGGATCATCCTTGAGGGAGTTCGAGACCATATTGTCTCGAGTCTCCATGGGAAGGATACTCCATATTCAATGTGGAAGACATTGAAGGACCTCTAACAGAACAGTAGCAACTAGAGGAAATTGGCGCTCAAGGATAAGCTTCAAAGAATCAAGATGGAGAACTACGATACTATTTCCACATATCTGAACAAGTTCACCACTTGTAAAAATGAGCTTAGTAGTGTGGGAATAACTACTACTGATGATGATATGGTGAGCCTCGCTCTCCTTGTCCTTCCAAATAGCTGGAATAGCTACCAGGACTCTGTGAATGCAAGGGAGAAACTGCTAGATTGGGAACGACTGTGGTCGGATCTCATGCAGGAGGAGATTAGGAGGAGCACACAAGATGGTTCTTTATCCAAGGATGATGATGAAGAAAATCTGGCCTTAGAAAGTAAGGCAAGGAAAAGGAAGGAGAAGGATTCTCATTCCAAATCAAATTCTTCTCATGGAGGGAAGAAGGTTGACAAGTCTAAAGTGAGATGCTTTAATTGTCATGATATGGGTCATTATGTGACAAATTGCCCATCGAAGAAGTCCAAGAAGGGATCCTCAGAAGGATCTAAAGGTGAGGCATTAGCCTCTCAGTTCGAGATGGACTTCACCCTCATCGCATGCATGGTGTCATCGATGATGGGTTGGGGTTGGTTTCTTGATGGTGGAGCCTCATTCAACATGACCAGTGATAAAAGTTTATTTAGTACCTTGGAGGAGAAAGACCTCAAGATGCGCATAGAGATGGGTGACGATGAAAGGTATAGTGTTTCAAGAGTGGGCACGGTTTCTTTTCAGAGGGAGCATGGAGCTGTTATCACCTTGACAGATGTGAAGTATGTGCCTGGTGTTGGTCACTTTAATTGCTTATCAATTCAAACAACCAAGTGCTACATAAATTGACAACCCAGGGAAGTTTGTTATTTCAAAGGCAACTGCGTACTATATGTACTCAATCTTAAAAGAAGTAAAAGTTGTAGTAAAGACTAGTCACACCTTGCTTAAACAAACTGAAGCTCCACTCTGAGTTACAACAAAAACAATCTATTGCAGACAACTACCAAAGAATGCTTAATTTCATTAAAGGAGTAATCTAAAGAATCAATTTGTAAAGGAAAGTGCTGGCTATACTGTAATAGAGAACAGGACCCTATTCCCAGAGCGGAAATCTTCAGCACCTGTTTCTGATTATCAAGCTGCCAACTCACTCTGTAAACTCAATTTCCAATGCAACACACATGAATTAACTGTGGATAAAATAAACACTGCAACAATCGATTGGAAAGAAAGAGTTGCAGCAATAAGGCAAAAATGATATTCAGTAAATAGTACTGTTAACAAAGCATGAACGAAAGACACACTTAACACATTGCAGAAATATAATGGGTGAATCTTGTGATGAAGGTGGGCCCTCTCCTTCTCACAAGATTCCTCAGGAGACAAGAACTAGAAAGAAATGTTCAAAACAAGATTTTATTCATCTACCAATATGTCATGTTACAGAAGAAAGGATTCCAGTTCTGTTCCTCCAACTAAGCCCTTCCCCGTAGTATGTTCCTCTCCCTCTAATGTAGATGTCTCCTCTTTTTAAAGAGGAGACATTTATTACAACAGATTACATTGTAAGTCCTATTTTAACCCTTTATACAAAAATAGGGAAGTCATTTTTCCCATCAAAAAAATGTTCTTACAATAATACTGTCTTTAGATCATGGTCATTACATCTAGTGTAGCAGCTCCTTCGGTGATCTTCTTTTGTTGCTGTCAAATCTAGACTGCAAATCACAACTGTTCAGCCACGAGATTTGCGCGTCATTCCTAGTGTTTCAACAACTATGGAAGTAATCTTGCAATTTCCAGGCAGTTTCAGCAACGTGGACTACACATTGTTCTTTAACCGTTCAACAATTATCAATTCAATGGTTAACAATGAAGATAGCGTAGTTATATGTAAAATAATTAAACATATAGTGATGAGAAGAAATATTGTGTACCTTTGGAATAATTGGGTTAAAACAGTAACAAGGACTTTAAATATAAGTTGAAAAAGGATGACATCATAACAAAATGTATGGTCAAAAAGAGACAATATGAGGTCCTAACATCCCCCCAACTGAAAGGGTTGCATGTCCTCATGCAAATTTTACTCTAATTCTGAGTCCGAGTACTGGGCTGTACAGTGCAAATTACTTAGACAGCAAGTATAGAAGGTGCTATCAACAAAATCTCTGAAACCCTAGACATTCTGTAGTCTCTGCCATGGTACGAGCTCCTCCGTTTTGGGCAACCTGAAATAAGCCTTATATTGCTGTACTGGCAACCATAGAAGAGGAAAGTGAAAATGATATCCTAACCACTTTTTAGCACACTGTTGAATGCATTTGACATAATTAGGTAGTCGTGAAATTGCTACTTGAAGATTAAGCGGATTAAAGGGATGATATTCCTTTCTCTCCTTAGGGCAGTGTTCCCAAAATAGATTGTTTGCCTGTAAGGCAAGAGCTCCCTTGGCTTTGACATAATATTGGCAATCCTGTAAAACTGCTGCCTGTAATTCTCTCAGATGCTCGGTCATTCCTGGTTCCCTTAAAAACCGATGATGTTCAATGAAAAAAACAACAACATTCTGTGGTTCAGATCGAATCCACAGAAGGCGATTATCTTCATTGTGTTTTGTTGAAAGGAAGGAATTTTGCCACTTGATTTGATTGGCCAAGAAAGAGACAAAGGTTCTAATCTGAATATCCCCAACCAGAGGAATCAGATTAAGCTTTCTATCCTCAAGCATGGCTTCATTATGGAGGTATAGTTCACAGAGTAAATTTTGTTCACTGAATGATGCCTCTGTGAATGTTTTGATAAACTATTGAGGTGTAGATACCTCAAAAGATCGTCCATCTCTGTTCGCCTTCGCTTGGAAGAACGCTAGGTGCTCTGCCAGAAACACAGAATAATTAAAGGATGGTTTCCTGGTGGCCAATAGTCTTTGAACCAGATCAAACATGAAAGACAATTTAGTTTTCAACTGTTTATTTTCCTTGTTCTGTGCACAAGATTGTTCCAACACTTCCCAATTTTCATATACATGATTTTGCCATGATAATTTATGTTCCTGCAAGATCCTTTCCTGTGACATAACATATTCCTTCTTCCATATATCCATTGTGTTTGAGTACTTGTGGTCTGAGTGAAGACAGTCTTTGAATGCCGAGGTTCAGTCTGGGTAAACACAGTCTTTGTAGGCCTTGATGCAGGATTTTTAGTTTTGACAACCAGAGTAGGCCGAGATACTTGCGGTTTCACTTATTTTTCAAAAATCCTTGAAGGCCCTGCTAGTTCTTGTGTAATAGCAGAGTGTTCCTTTTTAACTATACCAGGAGTCAATGCAAGAGTGGCTCCAGGCAATGGGACTTTGACTATCTTATAACCAGCTTGATGATAAATATTACCACATTGGTTGCACATGTATTCATTAGATTGATCTTTCTCTGCACTTTTCTCAGTTGCAGATGTTTCATGAGCTAAAGTATATAGATTAAGCTCTCTTTCATAGGCTTCCCTTTCCACTATTAGTTCTTGCTTATAAACCTCAAGCTCTGATTTCAGAAACTCGTTTTCTTGTAAAAGGGAAGCCAAGGTGACTGGGCTTTGTGTAGCAGTCACAGTCTCAGTAGCTGATTCCAATGAATGGAGGGGTTGTTGTTGGGTAGCAGCTTCATTGTTTGCAGCCTCAGCAGGTAGTTTTGTGTGACATCTTCTGAACCATCAGCTGGTTCTGTAACTGCTATATCATCCTGTGCATCCAAATTTTGCATATCAGCAGATGGTTCTTGTGTGACAGCTGCTGACTGTGTAGCTGGTTCCTGATTATCTATATTTTGTCCATCAGCAGGTGGTTCTAGTGTGACACTTATTGAGTCAGTAGTTGGTTCTTGTGGGGCAGCTACATCTGGGTCATCGATTTTATGGACATCAGCAAGTTGTTCTTGTGTGGCAACTGCTGAGTCAGTAGCTGGAGTAGCTACGTCATGGTCATATGTTTCATGGACATTAGTAGGTGGTTCTTGTGTGGCAACTGCTGAGTCGGTAGCTGGTTCTTGTGGGACAGCTACATCTAGATCGTCTGTTTTATGGTCATCAGTAGGTGGTTCTTGTGTAGCACTTTTTGAGTCGGTAGCTGGTTCTTGTGGGGCAGCTACATCTGGGTCGTCTGTTTTATGGACATCAGCAGGTGGTTCTTATGTAGCACCTGCTGAGTCGGTAGCTAGTTCTTGTGGGGCAGCTACATGTTGTATATCATCTTGGGTATCCACTTTTGATGGATCAGCCGCTGGTTCTTGTGTGACAGCTACATTCTATGAAAGGAATGATGTCACAAAATCCTGTGCATTTTGCATTTCAGTACCCAAGGGTGAGGTAAGTAAAGATTCAGGACCTTGGGACTGTGGTGGGGCATGGGGTTTTAGGATAATAGGTGGGGAATTTAGGGTAGTGGTTTTAATTGCTGCTTCAAAAGACGTCCTCGTTCATCTTCAAGGTAAAAAGGCAAGAAAAACAGTGGTTTTTCTTTTATGAGTAGCTTTCTCTAGGGTAGGAGGGTCGTCAGAAGTGATAGCTTCTTTAATTGAGGCCCTTGTTCATCTTTTTGGTAGGGGTGCAACCTTCTCTTGCATTTTCCTTTTTAGCTTAGTAATGGGGATGTTATCATCTGAATCATCACTGGGGATATGGACAGTGGGAGTGGATGATTTAGCTAAATTGTGGGGTGGGGTCGATGCAATGGAAGGATCAATTGGATTAACTGCTACGGGTGGTGGGGAATCAAAGACGTTCCCTGGTTATTGTGCAGAAGGATTTTCAATTTGCTGAGGGATTCCAGGGGTCTGTTGGGGATTTTCGGCATTTAATTGGGGAGTTCTAGCTGCTATTTGAGAAGTTTCAGCAGTTTCCTGAGGGTTTTCGACTGCTGCTCGAGGAACTTCAGCGGTTTCTTGGGGATTTTTGGCTACTTCTTGAGGAATTTCAACATCTTCATGGGGTTCCGAAGGTGGGTTGTTAAGGAGAGGGGGGTTCTGTTGAGTAAAGCCCCTCTGAATTAGAAGCTGAACAAGACGATGGTGAGTGAGGGAAAGGAGTGGGTACTTCACATTCATGGAATAATGTGACATATTCTTTAGACACCCAAGTAGATAATATGGCATATTTAACAGACGATCATGTCTTAAATGATTCAACAGGACAAAATCATGCTGATAAACTACCTGGTAACGTCCTTCGCAGGTGAGATAGTGCTTGAAAAATTCGGCAACCTTCGGCCATGGAAGTGGTAATGAATGAAGTGCAACACCCCTGCCTTTAGGCTCGACCCGCTCTCCTGGTAGAAGGAAGTCTTGTTGTGTGTTCAAAATGATGTGTTTGTGATTGAACCATCGAATGCCAGCGGCCGGTAAACCTGAAACCTGTGCTATATCATCCTCTGTTACTGGAATTCAGACTCCTTGAATGGTAGAGTAGCCTTCCTGTAGATTACGTGCGAATTCAAGGACTTGCTGAGGATCAAATCCTTGAAGCCTTCGAAAATAATCTACCCAGCCTACCTACTGAAAAATCTGATATACCTCTGGGTGCAATTCCAATAGAGCTATTGAACCGGGTTCATTTCGAATAGCGTTGCCTCCCATAGTTACTTGCTTCAGTCAAATGCACAATACAGAGCCGAGTTACCGCACCCGAAACATAGTAAGTTTTGGAAATAAGGTCGTGACATAATAAGACGAAGATGGGGTGACGAGACATGATCATGGTAAAAAATGACGGTGATTGGCGTATTGTGAAATGATTGCCAAATTTTGGTTTTCCCCCCCAACTGCGGCTAAAATGATAAGTTTAAATGTACGGCGATTGCGGTAATCATGTCACAATCTTCTCATTAACTATAGTTTAATATTTACACATAAAAAACACATACCTCATGCTTACCTTCGATTGATATTCTAAAAATATAATGCCGTCGCTAATAGATCACCAATGATTATAAAAAAGGGTTTTGTAATATGAGGGCATTTATATGAAAGGCTTTTATAAACATAGGAGGAGGTAGTGAAAAATCAAAATTATAAGGATCAATAAATGATTCTCACAATGGGGAGTAATATGTATCCATTCTTTTGAGAGGAATTAATGTTCCAATTGTGGGAAAAATGGAGAAAATTGGTGTTTTAGGGAGAGATGGAAAAAGTCAGTGTTTCAGCAATGAGAAAAATTGGTGTTTCAACAACGGGAAAAAAGAAAAAAGTTGGTGTTTCAGCAACGAGAAAAATAAAGAGAGATGTTGCTGTAAAGCAAAATAGGAAAGTGTTGTTGAGAGGTGATGTGGGGAAATGAGCTATGAATTGAGGTGAGATGAGAATGCTTCCCAAAATGAAACTTGATCCTGCTTGCAATACAATTGTTCTTTTCAACCAACCTCCTAATCTGAGACCTGCAAAATAATAAATTGTAACAGGGCAACCCTTGACAAGGATTATTAGTTAAGAAATATAATCTAATAAAGAAACATATAATGTAGAGATTAAATGCAATGAAGGGCAGCAGGCTCCCCCAAAAAGATATAGTGTGAATCTGTCGTGCAAGTGGCCTTAAAATCCTCTTTAGAAATTGGTTGCTAGTATGGACGGAGTCGATACCCATTCACTAACAATGGTGTTCTAGAATCATCAATTGTTAGGAGTCTTACTATTCCATTGGGAAAAACAGTATCTATCTTGTAAGGTCCCAGCCACCTTGTTCGCAATTTTCCTTGAAAATTTTCAAACCAGGATTCATACAGTAGAGCCCAATTACATTTTTGGAACTGCTTATGCTTAATAGTTTTATCATGCCACCTGGTCCTTTGTTGTTGAACCATAGTTGTTTGATGGATGGCATCCAACCTCTTTTCATCCAATTCCTAAAGCTGCTGCAACCTAGCTGTCTGTGCATTAGTCAAATCAAGGTTAACAGCTAAAGTAGTTCTTAAGGTTTTGATTTCAAATTCCACGGGAAAAACAACACGTTTTCCATAGACCAATTCATAGGGTGAAAAACCTGTAGTGTTCCTTCAGGTAGTTCTGTAAGCCCATAATGCTTCAAGCAGCTTTTGAGACCAATCCTTCCTATTTTCCTTCACTGTTTTTGTTAAAATGGCTTCTATGACTTTATTTGTACTTTCCACCTGACCATTAGCTTGGGGGTGGTAAGGTGTAGTCATTTTATAATTAATATGATATTTTTGAAGCGTAGCTTTAAAACCATGAGAATTGAAAGGAGGTCCTCCATCTGTGACTAGTTCTCTAGGCACTCCAAACCTAATGAAGATTTCTTCAAATAAAAAGGTTAAAACAGAGTCTTCATTAGCTCTAATAAGTGCCTTAGCTTCCACTCATTTAGTCATATAATCAGTACAAACAATATGTACACTCTTTAGTTGGATGGAGGGTTGATGGGTCCTATAAAGTCTGGAGTCCATCTTTCAAAGGGTTCAAATATTACCTAGGGGTTCAGTGGCATTTCATCTCTATGATTAGGTTGACCCATTCTCTGACAACTATCACATGCCCTAACATATTTCTTTGCATCCTTGAAAAGTGAGGGCCAATAATAACCCATCCTGAGAATTTTATGTGTTGTTCTCTTATCAGCAAAATGCCCTCTACAAGGGCCATCATGACAAGCCTACAATATATCATAAACCTCATATTCTCTAATGCATCTTCAGATCTCTTGATCAAGTCCTGTATGGAAAAGACACCCACTTATCTAGCTATACCGAGCACTTTGTTGAATGATCTTTCTTTTCTCCCGACGTGATAGGTGTGATGGTATCTTCCCTGCAACCAGATAATTAGCAATGTCTTCATACCACAGTGAGTGAGCAGATACTGCAAACAAGTACTCATCAGGAAATGAATCATCTACTGGAGTATTATCATCAGTTTTTATCCGAGAAAGGAAATCAACAACTACATTTTCTTTACCTGGTCGATTGTCTAGTCAATTTAACGTCTTAAATTGCTCTACATAAATTATCAATCCGGGTATCATAAACTGATGAAGTGCGGTGCACCATATGTGCTTAGTTAACCTTTTTCTTACTTCATCGTTTTATAGTTTATGTTGTTTTGGGGGTTTTGTTCTTGTTGGTTTCCTAAAGTGTCTAATGCAAATGGAAATCCTATTCTAAGGTCTTAAGAATACTTTTAAAGGATAAGTATGGATAGAGATTTCAAGACAAGGCCTATGTCCCTAATGGTAACTTTTAAAACTTAGCACTTCAAAAGATCTTAAAACATGTTATTGATGGAATTAATACTTAAACAAAAGTGTAAATATGCAGCTACTTCAATCAAAATAGAATACAACAACCAAACAATGAGCTAGTGACTATGAAACCCAATATCCTTGCTGCTGTATAAAAAGAAAACTGAACTTAAAGCAATTCAAAAACTATAAGCAAAGTAAACTAAATCATATTACATCAACCCATATTCTGACCCCTCACCTTTCGACTCGCTCTGGCTATAGGAGGTAATCATAAACAAATTGAGTAATCTGATATCTAAATTGCATAAAATGAAACTAAGATCAAATTACGCATTCATACTCCAATCCCTCACCATTCGACTCGCTCTGGCTATAGGAGGTAACCGAAAATGACATGAGCAATCTAATCACTAACTTGGAGAAAAGTAAACTAAATCATATTACATCAAATAATATTCTGATTCCTCACTATTTGAGTCACTTGGCTATAGGAAGGTATCATAAACAAATGGAGTAATATGATATCTAAATTGCATGAAATGAAATTGCATAAAATGAAACTAAATCATACTACATCAAATAATATCATGATTCCTCACTATTTGAGTCGCTTGGCTATAGGAAGGTAATCATTAACAAATGGAGTAGTGTGATATCTAAATTTGCATGAAAGTAAATGAGCAAAACAAAACTGAAAGAAATAACAATGCTGGAATTAGAACTCAGAAAATAAATCAGCAGAATGACAAGATGATTCCATCATGTCATTAGTCATTAAAAAGCTATGTGCATTACTAATCTACAATCAACCGATTGAACACACTTGCATGAATTAAAATTGCATGAATGAAAAATCTAATCTATCAAACTTGAAAGCAATCAAATGACATAATGAAATCAAAGCAAAATTTACAAAATGAAATCTACTTTACCTTACATTCTAATATGCTCCATGACATCTACTTCACATCTCCTTCCATGTTGAGAACATCAAAGCTTTATTCAAATTCTTCAAAATTACAAAGTACAACAAAGTTCTCCAAAGCTTTCAAAAGCCATCAAAGAAGAACTACAAACTCCAAGCTAAATAACTCACAAGCTAAAAGACTAACAAGCTAACAAATGAAGGAGAGAGATCTCCTATTTATACAAAAAGATGAGAAGCCATCTCATTAATGAGAGTCCATGAATCTCTTCCTCTACCTCTAGAGTCCTAATCAAAATAGGAACTGATAAGACACATGTCTTCTTAGAGTTACAATACAATTAGGAGATGTGACACATATCCTCATGATCCCATGATTCTTTCCACTCAAATTCGAATTTGGCCTTAGAATGCCACATAAGGGTCTTCTAGAAGCCTCCTTTCAACCTACACATGTCAACAATCTCAACCCATTTGTTAGGCATAAGCATATGCACATTATTTTCTAATTTTTAACCACAAATTCACTTAAAAGGCTTAGAATTAATAAAGATTGGAAACACATAAATGTGGCCCAATGATAATGAAAGTGGGATGAATGTGGTGACATAATAGTAAAATGGAGGTGAAATGGAGGTGATATAATGGACATAATAGTGAAAGTGTAATGGAAATGAATGACATTTTCAAGACTCAACATACCCCCCAACTGAAGCTATTGCATGTCCTCATGCAATATATATTACATTAACTCTTTTGATCCTTGAGCTTTGGCTTAACTTTGCATGATATCATTTGATAACTTCATATTTCTGCAAAGTGTTTTACTTGAATTGCAACATGGTTGGTTCTTGTGTTACAACCATTTTTTTTTTGTTGCCTTCTATTTTGATCTTTGAACTTTGCATAATGATATTTTGATTACTATTGCAAAGTATATCTTTATTGGATTGCATGATGGTTGGTTCTTGTGTGACAACCATGATTTTGTTTGTATCCAATTTATCCTTTAAGCACTTTTTCAAAAGCCATTGTATGCTCATAATAGCAATGTAATAATTAATATATGTTGGAAGTATGTGGGCTCTTGAATATGATATGGACATGGCAAGATATGAATATGAATTTATTCCCCCCCCCAAACTGATGGTATTGGCAATTTTATGAAATGAGGAAGAGAAATGTTTTTCCAACAATTATCATTCTAGCTTTTTATGGAATTCTATGGTCAAAAGTTAGAAAATGACGTACCTTCACTTACCCTTTGGAATGGATGAGTTCTATGTGTGGTGGCTGCAAAATTCTGATCATATTCTTTTTCAAGTGGATGAACAAGAGGAGTCATGGATAAAGAGATAAGATGACTTTTTATTGCTTCTACTAAAACTTGCTGAATCTGCTCCAAAATGTTGAAAATAATAGTCTTCATGTCTTCAAAACTCATTGGCACAATTCCTACTATGTGAAAAGATGTTCTGATGTCGAACATAGTAAGAAATTGTTGTCTTTGTGGCCATTAATGGATGCCACTAGTCAACACGAGAACTCTCACTATTGATGACAATGAGAGTCAAGATGCCCAAACACATCTTGCTAGGTACGAATGCATTTGTCGATGTCGAGTCACCTAGAAGATCTAACGAACAAGGGACATTAATGTATTCCCATTGTTTGTCAGCATGAGGACTTTCCATTAAGGCATGTAAGCCTCAAGGTGTTTTTACAAAGAACTTAGACTCAAAGGACTATGGATTCAATAATTTGCATTGAAGCAGGGCTTATTTGCGGAATGAAAATGAGAAAGAATGGAAGATGAAAATGGAAAATGGCAATGGAGAGTAGAAATGGAAATGGGCAATAAGCATGTGAATGAGCCTCTTACTTTTATTTGTGGGTTATGAATGGACAAAAAGAGATGGAAAGTGTATGTGAATGTAAATGGAAAATATGGAGGAAAATGAGATGAATGGTTTATTATGAAGTATGGATGTGATGGAGACAATAGTATCTGAAATTTTTTCAAGTGTTTGGATCTGATTTTGCATCAGCATATTTCCTCTTTGTTTCTGATCATCCTCTTATGAAACAAATTGGTCTCTTAGAGAGACACCATTCTCTTGTAGTCATTTGTCCTTCCTCCTGGAACCTGCAAAAAAACTAATACTTCTTCTGCAATGGAATGTAAGATTATCAAAGGAGAGAGGTGATCAATCTCTCTAGTTATGATATTTACACACAAAACTAAGAATTTGTATTAATGAAACAAGTTCTCAAAGGAAAAATCAAAAGAATTTATACCTGCTTTGGAATTGGTGCCCAAGTTGAATGTTGCTTCTTTTCAGCAATTTATTTCATTATTTTCCATTTCAAACTCTAATGATGGATTTATCATTGTGTAGATCTTGTTGAGATCTTTCCAATGGTACTTAAATCATCAAAACCTGATTTTGTATGAGAAAGATAAGCTTATTTGAACAATGAGGTTTTTCTGGCTACAGAATTAGAGAACAGCTGCGGAATTGGACTTTAGCTGCGGAATGTGCATAGTTTCTGTAGCTAAAAATATTGAATAAAAAGTTAGCCATTCATCTTTCATCATCAGTCCAAAATTAATCAATATCTTCAGAAAAGTGAGCAAATAACTTATTCATTTCATTGATTCAAAATTATTATTTTTTCTTGACATGCAGCGACTCAGTGTGGCGACTTATTGATAACACACAATTTGACTTCCCTTTGACCGGGGTCTTTTTCATCAAATTGGATCAAATGAATAGGACACCATCCATGTAATGACATTCCCCCAGCTACCCATGTGGCTTGTTTTGCTTGATGACACCTGCAACCTAGAGTTTAACAAAATAGCTGCGAAAAGTTGAACCAGCTGCAGAAAGTTGAATCAGCTGCGGAAAGTGGTTGAAACAGTCAACCATCAGACACATATCCCTGACTGCCCCTTTTATCTAGCTAAATAAAGTTCAACTGATTTAGCTCCCCCAATGAGCCCTATCATTTTTTTTATTTTTTTTTAATTTATTTTTTTCATTTTTTTACTGTTTACCTGAAAAATAAAAACTTTGAAATATGAAGCAAAACAGTTTTAAAGATGGAAATAGATCAGAGTAACAAATCTTGTGCTGCTCATATTTTTTTTATTAGTATTTGTCACCAACAATTCCTATGCATGTTGTAACAGAAACAACCAAATCAATCTCAAAATAATTGGGAATTTTAACGTGCATGTGCACTACCTACTCGACTCTACATCTCTGAGAAATGGGTCATTCAGAGGTGCTGCAGCAGAAGGCCTTGCTGATGCCATTGTCATATATTTTCAATAACTTGCCTTATTTCTTGATTGGTAACCTTTTCCACTGCCGCAAGCCTTAGAGCAGAACTCACCTTTTTATAAATTTGAACAATGCTACCATACGCCTTGTAAGGAATCCCCCGAATAACAAAGGAATAAACATATGCCAAAGGAATAAACATCGACAAATTCATATAATTCTAGTGCCGTGTTTGATCCTCTTATTGTTAAACAGGAAGTAGCGGAACAAGCGCAGATGGTTGGCAACAATTTCACGGGTTTTAATGACAAAGAGTTGTGTTCAATTAGGATAAGTCACATAATGGAGAGCCGTCTTAAATCAGAATTGTTGTTAACAAGCGTTAATGAATTGCAAACGGGTGGCATAAGGGAAGAAGACGTGGTGGCAACAATCAACAATGGTTAATCATCAGCACGCCATTATTCCAAATCGAAAGCAATTAAATCAACTATCAGTTAATTGATTCAAATCTCGTTTTTTCCCCGCGGCCTGCAAAAATGGGCTCCAAAGAACCGAGTATTTCTCCCAAACTGTCATGAATCTCATAAAACAGGTTCTGGGTTATCTAGTTGACCCAGCCAGCGAAAAAACCCATGTTTTAGTTTTCCCAAATTCATCTCCGTTTGGCCAGATAGTGTAGTTGAAATTTGACATTTTTTCAGTTGTTTACGTTTTTTTAAATTAATTGTTCTGTATTTTTATGAATTGCTGCATTCGGCTTTTTGGTTTGATTTGCTGCGTAATTGCCTTAGTTGTGCTTGTCACTAATGGTGGTCCACATTCATGGAGCGGGAGTGAACAATCCACAAATTAATTATGCTGATAGTAAAAAAAAACGAATGCACAGAGATAAAAGAACAGTACACACATCTTGTTGCGTATTGAGGAGAAGACAGATGATAAGCAATGCTGCTTCTCTATCTCATTTCAAAACATGTGATGTATCGTTGATCTATTATCCTCATGTTTAGTCAATATTTAGAAATGTCCTTCTGTCAGCAAATGTAATCAGCTTACATGCTCTCGCCCTTGGAGAAAAATGACTACTTGGCCCTCAATAATTTAATGGATCACAAGAAGCTACCTTCAAGAATTCAACCCTCTATTTCTGACTGATAATGTAGCTATCCAAAGGTGAAATCAACTCCAGAAATCTGCCACTAAATGATGAATGCCTCCTACAAGAATCAACCTCCAAAAATGCACGATTCGGTCCTCAAACAAGGAGCTCAATCCACCTGAAATAAATTTCAGCCTCTAAAAAGAAATGCCGAGGCCCCTTGATGGAGTTAACATGGATTCTACAAATTTGCATTCACCTTCTTATTGTTACCTAATCGTTTAACATTCGAACCCTTGGTTTTTCGCATATACAGTGCATTTTTTTTATTTATGTTGCAGGTTTGTTTCAGGCCAAAACTTGAACAGGGAGGCATTTTCTTGTTGAAGTCACAGTGAAAGCTAGGATTCAAGATAGCCATAGATTGTTTTTCCTTTTTTTTTTTCTTCTCTAAAATTGTAAAATTTTATAAGAAGGATTAATGATTTTCAATTTCAGGCAGCAAAGACTTCAAGAAAAACATGTTAAAAACAGGACTTTGACTGAGGTTTTAAGCTCATTTTTTATCAGTCTAGGCTAGGTGATTAGGATAGGATCCATTTCGGGACAATTCTGGAGATGCCCATGTGGTCGGTTTTTTTTATTGAATGCTTGTAACCTGTTAAACCTTAAAACAACTGCAGAATTCTCAACTAGCTGGGGAATCAGGGCACTTTCTGCAGCTAAGTTACAAAACCTTATTAAAACAGGATATAGTGTTTTAAGGACCACTACAAACCATAACCATTCAATTTTGGACAATTTGAACCTATCAAAGCAGTTGAGTTCCATTTTTTTTCATTTTTTATTTTTTTGAATCAAATGAAATGATGAAGTTTATTTTGTCTCCTTTTTTTTAACATAATAATCATTTTTCTGATCCTCCAGATTACACAAAGCGTAGGAGGAGAGAATACTCAAGAATTATTAATTTTTTAGATGTAAGAAATAAGGTCTCCTAATTACACTTCCCCGGCAACAGCGCCAAAATGTCTAGTCAATTTAACGTCTTAAATTGCTCTACATAAATTATCAATCCGGGTATCGTAAACTGATGAAGTGCGGTGCACCATATGTGCTTAGTTAACCTTTTTCTTACTTCATCGTTTTATAGTTTATGTTGTTTTGGGGGTTTTGTTCTTGTTTCTTTCCTAAAGTGTCTAATGCAAATGGAAATCCTATTCTAAGGTTTTAAGATTACTTTTTAAGGACAAGTTCCCTAATGGTAACTTCCAAAACTTAGCACTTCAAAAGATCTTAAAACATGTTATTGATGGAATTAGTACTTAAACAAAAATGTAAATATGCAGCTACTTCAATCAAAATAGAATGCAACAACCAAATAATGAGCTAGTGACTATGAAACCCAGTGTCATTGCTGCTGTATAAAAAGAAAACTGAACTTAAAGCAATTCAAAAACTGTAAGCAAATTAAACTAAATCATATTACATCAACCCATATTCTGACCCTTCACCTTTCGACTCGCTCTGGCTATAAGAGGTAATCATAAAAAAATTGAGTAATTTGATATTTAAATTGCATAAAATGAAATTGCATAAAATGAAACTAAGATCAAACTATGCATTCATACTTCAATCCCTCACCATTCGACTCGCGTTGGCTATAGGAGGTAACCGAAAATGACATGAGTAATCTAATCACTAACTTGCAGAAAAGTAAACTAAATCATATTACATCAAATAATATTCTGATTCCTCACTATTTGAGTCGCTTGGCTATAGGAAGGTAATCATAAACAAATGGAGTAATATGATATCTAAATTGCATGAAATGAAATTGCATAAAATGAAACTAAATCATACTACATCAAATAATATTCTGATTCCTCACTATTTGAGTCGCTTGGCTATAGGAAGCTAATCATAAACAAATGGAGTAGTATGATATCTAAATTTGTATGAAAGTAAATGAGCAAAACAAAACTGAAAGAAATAACAACGGTGGAATTAGAAGTCAGAAAATAAATCAACAGAAGGACAAGATGATTTCATCATGTCATTAGTCATTAAAAAGCTATGTGCATTACTAATTTACAATCAACCGGTTGAACACACTTGCATGAATTAAAATTGCATGAATGAAAAATCTAATCTATCAAACTTGAAAGTAATCAAATGACATAATGAAATCAAAGAAAAATTTACAAAATGAAATCTACTCTACCTTACATTCTAATATGCTCCATGACATCTACTTCACATCTCCTTCCATGTTGAGAACATCAAAGCTTTATTCAAATTCTTCAAAATTACAAAGTACAACAAAGTTCTCCAAAGCTTTCAAAAGCCATCAAGGAAGAACTACAAACTCCAAGCTAAAGAACTCACAAGCTAAAAGACTAACAAGCTAACAAATGAAGGAGAGAGATCTCCTATTTATACAAAATGATGAGAAGTCGTCTCATTAATGAGAGTCCATGAATCTCTCCCTCTACCTCTAGAGTCCTAATCAAAATAGGAACTGATAAGACACATGTCTTCTTAGAGTTACAATACAATTAGGAGATGTGACACATATCCTCATGATCCCATGATTCTTTCCACTCAAATTCGAATTTGGCCTTAGAGTGCCACATAAGGGTCTTCTAGAAGCCTCCTTTCAACCTACACATGTCAACAATCTCAACCCATTTGTTAGGCATAAGCATATGCACATTATTTTCTAATTTTTAACCACAAATTCACTTAAAAGGCTTAGAATTAATAAAGATTGGAAAAACATAAATGTGGCCCAATGATAATGAAAGTGGGATGAATGTGGTGACATAGTAGTGAAATGGAGGTGATATAATGGACATAATAGTGAAAGTGTAATGGAAATGAATGACATTTTCAAGACTCAACATCGATCTACAATTGTAATATCAAATTCTTGTAGTAACAATAACCACCTGGTAACTCGAGCATTCGTGACAAATTTGTGCATTAAATACTTGATAGCCGAGTGGTTAGTATGAAAACAAGTAGGATAACCAGTAATGTAATGTCGAAATTTATTAATAGCATAAATGACTGCTAAAAATTCTTTCTCAGTAACTGTGTAATTAAGCTCAACATGGGTCATATTCTTACTAATGAAATAGATAGCATAAGGAAGATTATTCTCTTCTTGTCCCAAGACAGATCCAATTGCAGTATCCGAAGCATCAAAGGATATATGAAAGGGAAGTGCCCAATCAGGTCCCCTTAGAATAGGAGTTGTAGACAACTGATGCTTAAGTTCATCAAATGCTTTCTGATGGGCATCAGTCCACTTAAATTCAACATTTTTCATAAGTAACAAAAACAAAGGAGAAGTTATTTTAGAAATTTTTTTAATAAATCTTCTGTAATATCCATCATGTCCTAAAAAAATTCTTACACCAATTTGTGTTTTAGGAATAGGAAGGGTCTGAATTATCTGTACTTTAGATGGATCTACTTGAATGACAAGGAATGAAATGAAGTGTCCTAGTAAAATTCCTTCGTTCATCATCATATGACATTTTTCAGTACTTAAGGAAAGATGAGCTTGTATGCATCGTTTAAGTACTTTCTCAAGGTTTTGTAATGCATCTTCAAAAGTCACACCATAAGGAGTAAAGTCATCCATAAATATTTCCATAAAATCATTAAGCATATCAGAAAAGATTCCTATCACTGCTCTTTGAAACGTTGTTGGAGCATTACATAGTCCAAATGGGAGAACTCTATAAGCAAAGGTTCCCGAAGGACTAGTAAAAGTGGTCTTGTCTTGATCTTGGGGTGCAATTCTAATTTGGTTATATCCGCTAAAACCATCTAAAAAGGAAAAGAATTTCTTTCCTGACAAGCTGTCCAGCACCTGATCAATAAATGGCAAGGGGAAATGATCTTTTTGAGTGGCTTTGTTTAAGGCTCTATAATCTACACACACTCTCCATTTCCTGTTTTTCTTAGGTACTATCACTAATGGAGAAACCCATTCACTGTCAAATATGGGGTATATAAACCCTACATTAAGCAACTTTTGAAGTTCTTCCTTAACAATTTCCCTCAAATTGGGATTCATTCACCGCTGGGGTTGACAGACTGGTCGGGCCCCCTCCTTAATATAGATACGATGAGTACATAATTCAGGAGAGATCCCCTTCATGTCTGTGTAGTCCCATGCGAATGCTTCCTTGTTTTCACGAAGCAACTTCATTAGCTGTTGTGTTTCAGCATCTGATAAATTGGGGTTTATATTCAATGTTTTGCCAGGTTCAATTTCTGTTGTTATGCTTTTAGAGGAGATAGCAGTTGATGTTTGAGGCAAATTTTCAGATTTAAGCTTTTCTTGTGTTTCAGGTTCCAGAATTGCAGTTAACTGATTATATGTTTCAGAAGTGACCGAGGAAGGTTCAGAAATAAAATTACTAATTACTTCATCTTCCGTGGTGTCTTTAAGAGTTAAGGCTTGTCCAATGGTCAAAATGGGTTGAGTATCACTATCCTCATAGTCTAACTATACAGAATCATCATTGTTAATCATAAGTGTAGCATGAGGGCAAAGAGTGAGCTGCTTAGTTTCACATCCATTAGAAATTGTCATTGAACCTGATCTACAGCTGATAAAGGCATCTGCTGTAGCCAGCCAGGGTCTCCCCAAAATCAGAGGATGCCCCCCCAACTTTGCTTTAGTCTGTAATACAACAAAGTCAGTTGGGTAATTCCAGGATTCAACTGAAATGATCAGGTCTTCAATAACCCCTTCTGGTTTGATTATGGAACGATCAGCTAATTCCAGGATATTTGGTGTATCTCTTATTACATTTTTCAACTATAACAGCTGTGCAGTTTCAAGGGTCATAATATTTATAACAGCACCTAGGTCTACCAGAACTCGTGAAAAAATAGTTTTTCCAATCTGTACTGTGACCGTAGGATGGTCGGGATCACCATATTTTACAGGAGGAGCTTTTCCCGACATTAAAGCAACTAGATCACCCATCACATGAACTGTAAGGGGATCTTTAGCTTTCCTACCAGGTTTCTTAATGCAAATGTCTCTGACGGTTCTGGCATAAATTAGTACATCTCTGAGTGCTTGTAAATATGGAATTTTAACGTAAAGATTCTGCAATTCTCCTAGAAGATTAAAAACAGGTGGCTCAGGTGTCTTAGTGAGAGTTGGACGTTCAGGGAATGGTGGTTCTACTGTTTCAGCAGTTTTATTAGAGGGTGGCTTGACTATTTCAACACCCTTATTAGGTAAATTATTCTTTTCCGCCTTTTCTTTGTCAGAGTCAGAAGAGGTAATATCGTCAATAATCGACCCAACTACTCTCCTGGATCGTAAATGAATATCATTACACTACACAGGAGGTGTAGGCAGGTTCTAAATATCGATGACTTGCACAACTTTATTATTATTAGGGTTAGGGTTTGGTTGTACAGGCAGCTGGGGTCTCATTGTCTGATTATTTGGTGGAGTCCCTGACGAGAGAGAAAGTTGTTGCTAAAACTGAGGAAATTGGTTTAGAAACGGATTTTGTTGAGCTCTCTAGTTTGGGTTCCATTGATTAAAATAAGATTGATGTAGAAGCCAAAGAGTCCACATTGCAGGGTCTACAAAGGGAGGGTTTGTTTGCTGCATGGGTGGGAAATTCATTTGATTAAAGGGTGGGTATTGCATTTGGTTAAATGGCGGGTAATTTGTTTGATTAAAAGAAGGATAATTATTCCAACGATTAAATTGCATACTAGAGTTCGTACCTTGTCCTCATGGTTGCCATTTCCTCCTTTGTGTCAGCAGATAAACTACTTCAGCTTCCTCCTCAGTTGGTTGCAACGCTGCTTTTATCCCTGGTAAAGAGGGGCATTGTTGAGTTTTATGGTCCTTCTCACAAATCGTGCAAATTGGTACCTTATAAAATGGACATTCCCTTAGCGGATGTTTTTCTCTGCATTTAGGACAGAAGATGGCCAAAGCGGCTTCTGCCTCTGCTTGTTTCTTCTTAATCTACAAGGTATCAATCTGTGAAGAAAAAGAACTTAACATCTCAGTTTTGAATTCCTCAAGTAGATTACCTATTTCAGCTCTTGTTGCTCATCCACTCGCTGATTTTTGGACTCTTGAATATGTATTGTCCCTGCTTTTTGATCTATTTGCAGCCCCTCTTGAACATCTCTCGCAGAGGTTGACAATTTCATCATACGATTCTTTAGATATATCCCCTTTACCAAGCATATTTAACATATCTAAACAGTCATCCCTTACCCCTTTCAATAATATTGTCTTAAGAATATCTTTACTTACATCTACCCATGCAACCGCCCACCCAGGGTAAACATGCGGCAAGAGGCCACTATGATATTATTTGACCTCCTAAGTCATGTTAAGCAACAAAAACACACCATACAAACATTCAACATAAATTAGGACCCTTAGGAACCAATCCAACCTTTCTTCCAACCAACCCCTGGGTCCCACTGAGCTTTTGGACCACTTGACCTCTAGAAGTTCTCACACTTTAGGCATGCCAGCGTCCAAGGACCTCTAGATGCTCTCACATGCCTGCAAGTCAGTATCCATGAACCTTTTTCACAATGTTGTGCCAGCATCCCTAGGATTTCAGCCACTTTTTCAAGCCTAGAGCCCAGGCCACTGCCCAAAATAGAATGGAATCTTTAGAATAGTAAGATAATAGGGAAATGACAGTGCAAAAGAAATTACTTGAATAAGACCTTGACTAGACCCCTACAAGCCATGACAACCATTTTGTCAAACATATCACAAATATGTAATCTACAGGTGTAAATAAAAGATATGAGAATAGGGTCTCATAATTAGCTAAGAATCACTAAGAAACATTTATGCCTCAACACATGCCATTTCATACATTGGGTCATAGATACATTGTTCATTCATTTATTAGTAGAAACAAGATGAGAGCCATACATAGATGTGGTCATAAACATGTATATAACCAACATAATAGCAACATAAATATTAATGAAATCACAACCATATAAACCAATATAGTACTCATAGAAATACAGGAAGAAATAACCTCATATTGATGATGCAAAATCCAAACCCGAGATATGACTTCCACATTCCACCCAACCGTAGAATGGCTGAGCCAAATCTCTCTTCATCCATTAACCCTTATGCCATATTCCAAGCATGAATGTGGGATCTCATAAAACACATCAATCCAAAACCATCTAGGGCTTCAAGAGGCCATCCAACTCAACCCATCAAAGAGTGATTCCACCTCACAATTGGACATCACCAAACCATCATCAGATCAATCTCTATTCCAGCCATCCAGGGCTCCAGAGCGTTTGTTCCAACAAAGGCTCCAGGACTAGTAACTCAATCCACGGCTGTTTTCGGGCTCCAAAGCATTTTTCCAACCAAGGTACGAGACTAGTAACTCAACCTAAGTTGTTACAGGGCTCTAGAACGTTTGTCCAACCAAGGCTTCAGGAACTAGTAACTCAACCCAAGCTATGGAAACATGAGAACCAATCAAATCCAAACAAGGAAATAAACCCACAATCTCCATGGCTATCTAGGAAATGACAAGTCTAGGAAATCCACTATCAATTGAGGAAATCCTCCAGGCCAGTGATAGATCATGAACAATAATCCACATGCATATGCCATGCATGCTAAAACTAGTGAGGAAACAATACGTGCAACTCGGTACCCGCAGGAAAATCTCGTTGTACATACTGATTCTGATGCCCTCTTGCGATTTCCTGCTCTTCCTTTGCCTTCTTGCTCCAAAAATCCAAGTATGCCACACCCTCCAAGAATGCTCCAAGAAAACTCTAAGTATTTAAGAGTATGAGAGAGAGAATATTGAGACAACTCCAAAACTGAATTGAATAAAGGTTACCAACTGGTCCTCAAAAGACTTTTTATGAGTGAGGCCTCTATTTCCTTCATTTTCCCATAATTTTCCTTCATTTTTCTCCTCACATGCAACCTGTGACCTTTCACCTACCTTTTCTCTTAATTTCCATTATTTTCATAAATAAATATGCCAGAAAATGCCATTTTGCCTTTCCAAAGCCTTAATCATTTCCTTTTCCAATCTCCTTAGCCATTAAACAATCACAAGTGATCCCCATCACTAGGATTTTGTCCAACATTCAGCTTGGAATAAGTAACCCATCAACCGTGGTTATTATTTTACCTTTATTAAATTTTATTACATGGAATTTTCACTAGGGTTATTACATGGACAAAGGAAGACAAGCTATGTGCAATCAATGACATATAGTTTAGGGGATATTTTGTATGTGCATTTGCAAAAAACAATGGAATTGCAACCTCGAGCATACATTATTGGATTGATGGGCTCACTCATACAAAGCGTAGAGGGCCAGTTACAATTATGACTGAAGAGGAGGAGGTTGAGGTGGTTGTGTGGTGTAAGGAGATGGCCTAATTGGGACATGGGTTAGAGTTGATACAACTCAAATCGATAGTAGCTTAAATATATCAAGGGAGGCCAAACCCCTTCAAAGATGGGTTTACTGGAAAATCTTGGTGGAGTGGGTTTAAAAAGAGGCATCTAGACCTTGTGTTACGAACAACCGAGGGCCTTGACAGAGACAGAGTTTTAAATTTACGCCCTGCAATTGTGTCTAATTTCTATGAGACCCTTTCCCGTGCATATGAGACATACTCTTATTCCCCAAACCATATCTAGAATTGTGACGAAATAGACTTACAAGCTAGAAGGAATTGTGGCATGCAAGTAATTTCCAAGAGAAGGAGCATACATGTGCCAAAAACTTTTCTTAGGAGCACGACGTCGATCACTATTCTTTGTTGTGTCAATGCAATTATTTCTTCAATCTTATGTTTTTATTTATTTAAAGGTAAAAATAAACTTAAAAACTATATACAAAATTGTGAACCAGGTGCATGCATGGTTGCACATCCCCATGCATGGATGACAAAGGAACTCTTCTTGAATTGGCTTTTTCACTTTGTTGCATCTGTGTCAGGTGGTGTCTCGCCTGAAAATAGGCACCTACTGGTTTTAGATGGCCATGGAAGCCACATGGTTGTGTAGGAAATCAAGTAGGCGTCGATTTGGGCATTGAACTATTAACACTGCCAACTCATACCACTCATAGATTACAACCCCTTGATGTCAAGGTGTTTGGGTCTTTCAAGGACCATTTCAGGTTAGATCGAGCTTCAAGGATGACAAAGAATCCAGGGGTAGATGTAAAAAGGTTTGAGCTATCTGAACTTGCAAGTAAAGCATCTAAAAGGTCTCTAACACCTTCTAATATCAACATTGGATTTAGTAGGACTCGAATTTGGCAACTGAATGTTGATGCTCTTATTCATGATACTAGTTGCAGCTAGGCATTTGTTGTGGAAGGTCAAGAAGCAAAGGACTTACATCACTAGTTTGATGCCCAAGAAGATGTGGATTGGCAGGAAGATGGTATTGTTGTTGAAGATAAGATAACCCTTTCTCAAGGGAACTTCTATGGTGATGATTGTTTAAGTCCCAATTTTGCTCATTTTTTATAATATTTCTGAGGCCTTAACCCCCATATTTTGAACCCTTCTTATCCTTAAAAACCCTCTTTTACTACATTTTGTGTGTTTTCACCAAGAGGGTGTTATGAACTTGAAAGAATGCAAATTATTTCAAAATGTATCATTTTACTTTAATTCCTAAGTATTTTTTAAGTTAAACATTATCTAATTGAATCACCTACAATGTCAAAGGAGCTGACCAAATCTTACACAGATCAACCATTTTCTGAAGTGGTTCCGAGATTCCTACAACTACTTCGCAATTTCCTGCAAGTTCACCTATTTCCTGTAGATGCGGAGATTTCCTATAATCGTCCCGATTTCCCGTAGTGATATTCGCGGTTGAGTATGTTCTGGTTAGCCTCAAAGAGAATGAAGACATGGGTTTTGTTGAGAAAGTCACCAATATGGATGTTGTCCTATTGGTCACCTCAAAACTTCCATTGAAACCGCCCAAACCGTCATTCCTTTTTCAGATGGTCGTATTGAGAGGCAGTTCCAGCAGCTTCACGAGGTTTATTCAATCCATGCTTTTAGTCATGGATCGAGTTCATCATGCTTATTTTTGTTAACTTTATCAGCTATTGTTAGTCAGCAGTTGCAAGGTGTTATATTTTCTAATTTGAGGCAGATTATGCCCATGTATTTGTATAAAATAACTTTATGTTTATTGGGATAGGGACAGGGGGGGTAGAGGGGAGAGTGAGTGGTTGGACAGATAAAATATATCAAACCCTGTATTGCTATATATTTTCTAGATTAATATAATACTTTATGTTCTACTGAATTTCATTGAGTAAATCCTTTCGTAGTTAAAGGGGTTGTGAGCAAGGGAGGGCCCCCTTTACTCACAACTCCTGTAGCTGCAGATTTGTTTTCTTTCCATTTATTTTTGTCATGCATCAATAGAATTAGTACTCAGTTTACATTTCTCTTTTCTAATTTGTAGCAGCTTGTGAATGATGGTTAAATGTGAGTTTATTTGATGAATGATTTGGAGTTGTTGAATAAGCTTTCACTTCTGTTATGCAATGTGTGAATTGGGTTAATTGTTGTTGTTTGGGTTTGTATCTTTTCTTGATATGCATTAACAATAGTAGGTCTATAGAGGGATGATTAAATCCACTCCATAGCCTTTGCTTCCAAGTATTATAGAGGAAAAGAGTTCTCGAAGCTATGTGTTTGTAATTTTATTTAGAATAACACTTACAGTATTAGTCTGCATATATTTTGCGCAACATCTCACAAGCTTACCTACCCTTGGTCAATAATTTATTTTTATCAAATTATGAGTCTATAATTTGCCCAAACATTTTGGTGCCTTTGCCGGGGAGGTTCTAAGGGATGATACTAGAAGTGTTATAGTATGATATCTTTTGTTTGAATTTTTCAGGCTTGGGGGAGTCGAAATGGTAAGACGGTAAGGCCTATGCACCTGTGGACATCAAAATTCGCCAAAGCCATGTGCTGGTTTTGTTAAGTAGAAGTATTTAAATTTTTTGCATAATATATAACAGGATCCAATATTTTTAAATGTTTTTACTAGTGGTGTGAGCACCACTTCGTCCACTAATAAACTGGTAAGGAAAAGGAAGTTCGTAAAGAATAAAGAAAAGGAGATGGAGGAATCCAACAAGGGGTTTACAACTCTAAGCAAGGTTTGGTAGTTGATCCTAAGCAAACTAATACTCCCACAACAACTTCTTCTGCCAGAAAATCCTCTGTTACTGCTCATTCAGAATTTGCAATGGCACCTTAAAGGCCATTGAAACCATGTCCTACAGGTATGTTATGTTAAAATAGAAACAAGAAATGATAAAAATAGAATCCAATATATTCCAATTTTAATTTGTCCTTGAATTAAAATTGAGAAATAAAATTCGAATTTAGTCTCACCAGCTACTTGAAAAATAATTAATTAATTCATCTTGGATTAATTAGTTGGAGAAATTCAAGCTAGAAGTCTTTCTGAAGTCATGCAACAATTATCCCTTAAATTAAGGAGATTATCCCTTAATTAAGAGATAAGGATGAGTTATAATTAGTTAGCTCAGTTAACTGAGTTATGTCCAGTTAAATTAGTTCCAAACAGTTTGAGTAACTAATTGTGAGTGCAGTCAGTTAATGCATGCATGCATCAAACTAGTGTACTCTAGATAACTGAAATTTCTCTCATAAATAACTCATGCATGTCTATTTAAGAGAAAGACCCAATTGAGATTAAAGAGGGGCATTGTACTATCAGTTGCATGAGTATTCCTATAAAGGAAACTCATCCATGCGGAAGGGACAAGGTTCCTTGAGGATTGCACAGATTTACAATGTGTAAGATCAGTGTGAGTGATCAATGTTACACTTGGTAGCAGCTAGATCACCCAAGAGAAACAATGCACGGAAACAGGAGGCTTGGAGGGCTAAGGAGAAGGTTTGTGAGAATCCTTGTTTGCCTGTGAGCATCCAGGAGGATTGTACAGAGAGCTGGCTAGCTGTGAGAGCTAAAGCTTTGTGTAATCTTGATGTATTTCCACCTTGTATGATAATACATATAGTGGGGTTTTTGGCTAAGGCTTTCCCTAGAGTATTCCTCTGTGTTTCATGTGCATTGATTCTGCTTCGGGTTATATGTGTTCTACTAGATCTTGCTCAAATCTATTAAGCTTCCGCAAGTTTGATTGTAGAAGTAGATTAAAGTATTTTGCTTTAGTTATATTGCATTATCAGGTTAATCTACAGTGAGAATTTCTACATGGTATCAGAGAAAAGGTTATCGGAGCAGTGAACAATATATGGAGAAGGGAATTTGAAGTTTGAAGTTGGGGGTTGCAGGTGCAAATCGAATTCATCTCATACTTCAAGGTTAGTCAATGGTGTTCTATGGCTTCAGACTCGAGTATGCCTTGGAAGGAAGCTCAAATTACATAGCATGGAAAGATTTCATTGATCAAGAAAACCAAAAGCCAGCTTCAACTAATGCACAAGAATTGGCTCAGTGGAAAAGGTGTGTGGCGAGGGCAAGACGGATCATCCTTGAGGGAGTTCGAGACCATATTGTCTCGAGTCTCCATGGGAAGGATACTCCATATTCAATGTGGAAGACATTGAAGGACCTCTACCAGAATAGTAGCAACTAGAGGAAATTGGCGCTCAAGGATAAGCTTCAAAGAATCAAGATGGAGAACTACGATACTATTTCCACATATCTGAACGAGTTCACCACTTGTAAAAATGACCTTAGTAGTGTGGGAATAACTACTACTGATGATGATATAGTGAGCCTCGCTCTCCTTGTCCTTCCAAATAGCTGGAATAGCTACCAGGACTCTGTGAATGCAAGGGAGAAACTGCTAGATTGGGAATGACTGTGGTCGGATCTCATGCAGGAGGAGATTAGGAGGAGCACACAAGATGATTCTTTATCCAAGGATGATGATGAAGAAAATCTGGCCTTAGAAAGTAAGGCAAGGAAAGGGGAGGAGAAGGATTCTCATTCCAAATCAAATTCTTCTCATGGAGGGAAGAAGGTTGACAAGTCTAAAGTGAGATGCTTTAATTGTCATGAGATGGGTCATTATGCGACAAATTGCCCATCGAAGAAGTCCAAGAAGGGATCCTCAGAATGATCTAAAGGTGAGGCATTAGCCTCTCAGTTCGAGATGGACTTCACCCTCATTGAATGCATGGTGTCATCGATGATGGGTTGGGGTTGGTTTCTTGAAGGTGGAGCCTCATTCAACATGACCAGTGATAAAAGTTTATTCAGTACCTTGGAGGAGAAAGACCTCAAGATGCGCATAGAGATGGGTGACGATGAAAGGTATAGTGTTTCAAGAGTGGGCACGGTTTCTTTTCAGAGGGAGCATGGAGCTGTTATCACCTTGACAGATGTGAAGTATGTGCCTGGTGTTGGTCACTTTAATTGCTTATTAATTCAAACAACCAAGTGCTACATAAATTTTCAACCCAGGGAAGTCTGTTATTTCAAAGACAACTTCGTACTATATGTACTCAATCTTAAAAGCAGTAAAAGTTGTAGAAAAGACTAGTCACACCTTACTTAAACAAACTGAAGCTCCACTCTGAGTTACAACAAAAACAATCTATTGCAGACAGCTACCAAAGAATGCTTAATTTCATTAAAGGAGTAATCTAAAGAATCAATTTGCAAAGGAAAGTGCTGTCTATACTGTAACAGAGAACAAGACCCTATTCCCAGAGTGGAAATCTTCAGCACCTGTTTCTGATTATCAAGCTGCCAACTCACTCTGTAAACTCAATTTCCAATGCAACACACATGAATTAACTGTGGATAAAATAAACACTGCAGCAATCGATTGGAAAGAAAGAGTTTCAGCAATAAGGCAAAAATGATATTCAGTAAATAGTACTGTTAACAAAGCATGAATGAAAGACACACTTAACACACTGCAGAAATATAATGGGTGAATCTTGTGATGAACGTGGGCCCTCTCCTTCTCACAAGATTCCTCAGGAGACGAGAACTAGAAAGAAATGTTCAGAACAAGATTTTATTCATCTACCAATATGTCATGTTACAGAAGAAAGTATTCCAGTTCCGTTCCTTCAACTAAGCCCTTCCCCGTAGTCTATTCCTCTCCCTCTAATGTAGATGTCTCCTCTTTTTAAAGAGGATACATTTATTACAATAGATTACATTGTAAGTCCTATTTTAACCCTTTATACAAAAATAGGGAAGTCATTTTTCCCATCAACAAAATGTTGTTAAAATACTACTGTCTTTAGATCATGGTCATTACATCTAGTGTAGCAGCTCCTTCGGTGATCTTCTTTTGTTGCTGTCAAATCTAGACTGGAAATCACAACTGTTCAGCCACGAGATTTGCCCGTCGTTCCTAGTGTTTCAGCAACTATGGAAGTAATCTTGCAATCTCCAGGCAGTTTCAGCAACGTGGACTGCACATTGTTCTTTAACCGTTCAACAATTATCAATTCAATGGTTAACAATGAAGATAGCGTAGTTATATGTAAAATAATTAAACATATAGCGATGAGAAGAAATATTGTGTACCTTTGGAATAATTGGGTTAAAACAGTAACAATGACTTTAAATATAAGTTGAAAAAGGATGACATCATAACAAAATGTATGGTAAAAAAGAGACAATATGAGGTCCTAAGATCCCCCCCAACTGAAAGGGTTGCATGTCCTCATGCAAATTTTACTCTAATTCTGAGTCCGAGTACTGGGCTATACAGTGCAAATTACTTAGAGAGTAAGTATAGAAGGTGCTATCAACCAAATCTCTGAAATCTTAGACATTCTGTAGTCTCTGCCATGGTACGAGCTCCTCCGTTTTGGGCAACCTAAAATAAGCCTTATATTGTTGTACTGGCAACCATAGAAGAGGAAAGTGAAAATGATATCCTAACCACTTTTTAGCACACTTTTGAATGCATTTGACATAATTGGGTAGCCGTGAAATTGCTACTTGAAGATTAAGCGGGTTAAAGGGATGATATTCCTTTCTCTCCTTAGGGCAGTGTTCCCAAAATAGATTGTTTGCCTGTAAGGCAAGAGCTCCCTTGGCTTTGACATAATATTGGAAATCCTGTAAAACTGCTGCCTGTAACTCTCTCAGATGCTCGGTCATTCCTGGTTCCCTTAAAAACCGATGATGTTCAGCGACAAAAACAACAACATTTTGTGGTTCAGATTGAATCCACAGAAGGCGATTATCTTCATTGTGTTTTGTTAAAAGGAAGGCATTTTGCCACGTGATTTGATTGGCCAAGAAAGAGACAAAGGTTCTAATCTGAATATCCCCAACCACAGGAATCAAATTAAGCTTTCTATCCTTAGGCATGGCTTCATTATGGAGGTATAGTTCACAGAGTAAAAATTTTTCGCTGAATGATGCCTCTGTGAATGTTTTGATAAACTATTGAGGTGTAGATACCTCATAATATCATCCATCTCTGATCGCCTTCGCTTGGAAGAACGCTAGGCACTCTGCCAGAAACACAGAATAATTAAAGGATGGTTTCCTGGTGGGAAATAGTCTTTGAACCAGATCAAACATGAAAGACAATTTAGTTTTCAATTGTTTATTTTCCTTGTTCTGTGCACAAGATTGTTCCAACACTTCCCAGTTTTCATATACATGATTTTGCCATGATAATTTATGTTCCTTCAAGATCCTTTCCTGTGACATAACATATTCCTTCTTCCATATATCCATTGTGTTTGAGTACTTGTGGTCTGAGTGAAGACAGTCTTTGAATGCCGAGGTTCAGTCTGGGTAAACACAGTCTTTGTAGGCCTTGATGCAGGATTTTTAGTTTTGACAACCAGAGTAGGCCGAGATACTTGCGGTTTCACTTCTTTTTCAAAAATCCTTGAAGGCCCTACTAGTTCTTGTGTAATAGCAGGGTGTTCCTTTTTAACTATACCAGGAGTCAATGCAAGAGTGGCTCCAGGCAATGGGACTTTGACTATCTTATAACCAGCTTGATGATATATATTACCACATTGGTTGCACATGTATTCATTATATTGATCTTTCTCTGCACTTTTCTCAGCTGCAGATGTTGCATGAGCTAAAGTATATAGATTGAGCTCTCTTTCATAGGCTTCCCTTGCCACTATTAGTTCTTGCTTATAAACCTCAAGCTCTGATTTCATAAACTCGTTTTCTTGTAAAAGGGAAGCCAAGGTGACTGGGCTTTGTGTAGCAGTCACAGTCTTAGTAATTGATTCCAATGAATGGAGGGGTTGTTGTTTGGTAGCAACTTCATTGTTTGCAGCCTCAGCAGGTAGCTTTTGTGTGACATCTGCTGAATCATCAACTGGTTCTGTAACTGCTATATCATCCTGCACATCCAAATTTTGCATATCAGCAGATGTTTCTTGTGTGACAGCTGCTGACTCTGTAGCTGGTTCCTGTTTATCTATATTTTGTCCATCAGCAGGTGGTTCTAGTGTGACACTTACTGAATCAGTAGCTGGTTCTTGTGGGGCAGCTACATCTGGGTCATTGATTTTATGGACATCAGCAAGTGGTTCTTGTGTGGCAGCTGCTGAGTCAGTAGCTGGAGTAGCTACGTCATGGTCATATGTTTCATGGACATTAGTAGGTGATTCTTGTGTGGCAACTGCTAAGTCGGTAGCTGGTTCTTGTGGGACAGCTACATCTAGATCGTCTGTTTTATGGTCATCAGTAGGTGGTTCTTGTGTAGCACTTGCTGAGTCGGTAGCTGGTTCTTGTGGGGCAGCTACATCTAGGTCGTCTGTTTTATAGACATCAGCAGGTGGTTCTTGTGTAGCACCTGTTGAGTCGGTAGCTGGTTCTTGTGGGGCAGCTACATGCTGTATATCATCTTGGGTATCCACTTTTGATGGATCAGCTGCTGGTTCTTGTGTGACAGCTACATTCTATAAAATGAATGATGTCACAAAATCCTGTGCATTTTGCATTTCAGTACCCGAGGGTGAGGTAGGTAAAGATTCAGGGCCCTGGGATTGTGGTGGGGCATGGGGTTTTAGGATAATAGGAGGGCCCCATTTACTCACAACTCCTGTAGTTGCAGATTTGTTTTTTTTCCATTTATTTTTTTCATGCATCAATAGAATTAGTACATAGTTTACAGTTCTCTTTTTCTAATTTGTAGCAGCTTGTGAATGATGGTTAAATGTGAGGTTATTTGATCAATGATTTGGAGTTGTTGAATAGGCTTTCATTTCTGTTATGCAATGTGTGAATTGAGTTAATTGTTGTTGTTTGGGTTTGTATTTTTTCTTGATATGCTTCAACAATAGTGGGTGTTATAGAGGGATGATTAAATATGCTCCATAGCATTTGATGCCAAGTGTTGATAGAGGAAAAGAGTTCTCGAAGGTGTGTGTGTGTGTGATTTTATTTAGAACAACAAGTATAGTATTAGTCTGCATATATTTTGTGTAGCATCTCACAAGCTTACTTACCCTTGGTCGATAATTTAGTTTTATCAAATTATGAGTCTATAATTTTCCCAACATTTTGGCGCCTTTGCCGTAGAGGTGCTAAGGGATGATACTGGAAGTGTTTTAATATGATTTATTTTGTTTGAATTTTTCAGGGTTGGGGGAGTCGAAATGGTAAGACGTGGGGTAAGGCCTATGCACCTGTGGAGATCAGCATTCGCCAAAGCCATGTCCTGTTTTTGTTAAGTAGAAGTTTTTAAATTTTTTGCATAATATATGAATAGGATCCAATATTTTCAAATGTTTTTACTGGTGGTTTGAGCACCACTTCGTCCACTGATAAACTAGTAAGGAAAAGGAAGTTCATAAAGAACAAGGAAAAGGAGATAGAGGAATCCAACAAGGGGTTTATAACTCTGAGTAGGGTTTCGTAGTTGATCCTAAGCGAACTAATACTCCCACAACAACTTCTTCTGCCAGAAAATCCTCTGTTGCTGCTCATTCAGAATTTGCAATGGCACCTCAAAGGCCATGGAAACCATGTCTTGCAAGTATGTTACAGCAACATTTTCAATTTCCTTATGCCCAGAATCGGATGTGGAACATTCCAATGCCTTGGCAGCCCTAGCCTCAGTAAGGGAATTTCCCTTACCCCGCTGCACCAAATTATTCCCCTCAAAACTTTTATTTACAAAAAATGGTACGGCAACAACTTCCTACCTAGCCAGTATCCAATCTCAACAATAAAGTCATCCAATCTACTCAAAAAATTGGAATGGCCATTTATCCCACTTATCCTACCTATTACATTGCATCTCAGCCTTTGCAGGAAACTTTTGTACCTTTTGCCACAAGAATTTCTTGCGTCTTTGTAGGAAATTAAACTAAGGTTAGGAAAAGTGGTGACCCAACCAAAAAATATTGAAGAGATTATAGAGGAAGAAACCCCTGATACACCTAAAATAGAAAATGTACAAGAAACAATAGAACAAAACATTCTAAGTTCACAAGAACCTTCCTCATCTCAAACTGTCCAACCTCCTTTTCCTGAGAGGTTGAGGGTGGGAGAAATGAAAAAACAACCCAAATTTGATCTAGTATCCAAGTTAAGAAATTTATGCATCAAGATTCCTTTACTGCAAGCGATTAGGGATATCTTAATCTATGCTAAAATAGTTAGGGAACTATGTATCAAAAAGTTGGGGAGACAAAAGAAAGAACCCTCTACAATTCAAGTAGGTGGGAAAATTGCAAGCCTTATGTCTACTAGATTTGCCATTGAAAAATATGCAGACCCTGGAATTCTTGTGGTTACCACCTTCATCAATGGATATCCAATAATAAATACTTTAATTGATTTAGGTGCAGTCATTAATATAATGACAATGGAAACATTGTCCCATATAAGATCCTTTGATTTTCCTCCTACCCCTATGGTGTTAGAATTAGTAGATAGATCTAAGGTCAAGATAGAGGGTGTTTTGGAAGACATTTCCATTTCATTAGATTCCTAGGAATATCCTGTAGATTTTTATGTTCTTCAGCCTAGGACTAATTTAGGGAGGCACCCTTTGATCTTGAGGAGACCTTGGTTGGCCACAATGGATGCCTTCATTAGGTGTAGGTCAGGGAACATGACCATCACTCATAAGGAAGAAATTAAGCACATCAATCTATATCCTCCTCCTAAACCCCTCTTGAAATCAGAAAATATTCATTGGGATAAGGAAGAACTTAATTTGGAAATTATTCAACCAGTTTTGACAATAGCCCAAGCTATGGGCCTTAAAGAAAACACTAGGGATAATTTAACTAATTTCTCTATTTCAAACCTTGATTTTTCCCAACACTTAGAGGGGCAGTCAAGTCATGAGATAGATGTCATTTTTGAGCATAACTTCCAAGACCATAGTACAACAACTGAATTAGATTCATCCCTCCTATCTGTATTTCCTGCAAAATCAACGACTGAAGGTGGAAGCAAGGTAATTGAGATCTTTCCTGGAAAAACTTTAATTATCAATTATGCCCTAACTTATGAACAGGAAATTCTATTAACTCAGATATTGAAAGATTTTTCAGACATATTTGCTTGGTAATATGCAGATACGGATATGATACTTGGTATCTTCTTTGATCTTTTATATGATGTCATAGAGGTTTTTGCATTAAACCATGAGAGGAACATCTATTGGGTACATGTTTATTTCTTTTTCTGGGCCCAATGGATTAATTATGGAAAAGGAGCCCCCTTGGAGTCTTCTTTTTCAATATTTCAGACTCTCTAAATTTGAAATCTGGTAAGCATGGATTGTCCTGGGATCGTTAAAATAATAGGTCAGTAGATCCTTCTGGATCCTTAAAATAAATTTTGTTTTTCAAGACAATTTTTGGTTTTCTTGTGTTGGACTGATGTAGGATTTCCTAAGGCCCTCCTTCCAATGATCTTGGCCCATCAACATCAGCAACTTATTTGGGTTTCAAGATTGGAGATTGGTGATGCCTTGAAGCTTGTATACCTTAATGACAGGCTATCTCGCCAGCGGCAATGGGGATTAATTATGCCTCCTTGACCGCTGGATCCTACAGGGGTTTCGACAACAAGTCATATATTAACACCTGAAAGGATGCATTAGATGTGCCTTGGTCCTTGCTCTCATCATTGGTGATGGGCCTTGTGTTGGTTAACAACTAACCTTAATGGTTGGTAATCCAGTGAGTTCATTGTACATTCGACCTCAGCCCATTTATTCGTGTGCAGTGAACTATACAAGAGGGGGAGAATATGGTTCCCTGTAGATGGACTTCTTGCGAAACATTCCAGCAACAACATTTCCGTAGCAAAAATAATTATTTCCTGAAGAACGAATTTTAAGAAAAGCATATTCTACAGAATTTGGAAAGTACATATTATCATCATTGTTATTTGAGGCCATGTAGCTATATGATCTTTCATTTAATATGATTTATTCATAATTTCAAAGTAAGTACAGGCGTCATCAAATGTATTGACAGTTGTAAGGTAAGGTCGAAGGTACGTTTTGACATCAGAATACTTAGGATAAGAAAAGTAATGGTACTAAATTTTTTAAATTTGCATGAATTTAAGTCATGGCTACCTTCGCAGAAAAGACAACCTTAACCGTTGGTATCTTACAAAAATTCCCATTTCCGCCTATTATTCTGATTTGCACGATGTGATCTTCCTAATTTTTATCTAACAGAACGGATCATAATGGCAATCATGATCACGTTCCCCCATAACTCAAAGTCTCCCATTACTCCTGAGTCTTTCCTAATTAAACCTTCTTGCTTTCATTGGGTTCAAATTATTTTCGCGTAGTTTTAGTAATAGGGGAAACTTTTGGGCAAAATCCGAAGCCGAAAGGGCACCCTTGCGTCTGCTAAACGCTTTACGAGGATCCAGATCGCAAATATGGTGATTAAATAACGTACAGAGGAAAGGGCACAACTCGTCAAGACTGAGGAACCAAGTTTGTCGCAATCCTCCTAGGGACAACGCGATGATGAGGGGACCTCTAAGGAATTAATGAGCTCACGTGTCTAAATGGGTGCTCCAGACAAAAAATAAAAACTTGAAGGAGAATAGCTTGCGATTGCAGAAAGAGGTGGAAGAATGGAAAGTGAAAACATCAGAAGGTTTGTCGTATTATGAAGAAACATCAAGTTCAGATTGGTCATTTGCAGAAGAAGAATGAAGAGTATTGGAATAGGGTACAGAAAGAAGAATCCAACAGGGCACACCTAGACCATCTTGCTGCAGTAGTTGTGGCCCAGAACAAGGACTGAATTTTCTTCCTGGAGGAACATTTTTGCTTGCATAAGGGACATGCAAGGAGATTGGTGTGGGGGAGATGTTGAGTCCCAATTTTTCTCATTTTTTATAATATTTCTGAGGCCTTAACCCCCTTATTTTGAACCCTTCTTATCCTTAAAAACCCTCTTTTACTACATTTTGTGTGTTTTGACCAAGAGGGTGTTGTGAACTTGAAAGAATGCAAATTATTTCAAAATGTATCATTTTACTTTAATTCCTAAGTATTTTCGAAGTTAAACATTATCTAATTGAATCACCTACAATGTCAAAGGAGTTGACCACATATTGCGCAGATCAACCATTTTCTGAAGCAGTTCCAAGATTCCTGTAGCTACTTAGCAATTTCCTGCAAGTTCACTGATTTCCTGTAGATGCGGAGATTTCATGTAACTACCTCGATTTCCCACAGCAATATTCATGGTTGAGTATTATCCGATCAACCTCAAAGAGAACGAAGACATGGGTTTTGTTGAGAAAGTCACCAATATGGATATTGTCCTATTGGTTGCCTCAAAACTACCATTGAAACCGCCCAAACCTTCATTCCTCTTTTAGATGGTCATATTGAGAGGTAGTTCCAGCGGCTTCGCGAAGTCTATTCGATCCATGCTTTCAGTCATGGATCAAACTCATCATGCCTATTTCTGTTATCTTTATTAGCTATTATTAGTCAGCAGTTGTAGGGTGTTATATTTTCTAATTTGAGGCAAATTATGCCCATGTATTTATATAAAATACCTTTATGTTTATTGGGATAGGGACGAAGGGGGATAGAGAAGAGAGAAAGTAGTTGGACAGATAAAATATATCAGACCCTGTATTGCTGTATATTTTCCAGATTAATATAATACTTTATGTTATGCTGAATTTCATTAGTAACTCCTTTTTTAGTTAAAGGGGTTGTGAGGAAGGAAGGCCCCCCTTTACTCACAACTCATGTAGCTGCATATTTGTTTTATTTCCATTTATTTTTGTCATGCGTCAATAGAATTAGCACATAGTTTACAATTCCCTTTTCTAATTTGTAGCAACTTGTGAATGATGGTTAAATGTGAGCTTATTTGATGAATTATTTGGCATTAGGGGAATTTTGAGGTCTAAAATGGGCCTCCTAAGAAAAATGTACAACAAATATAAATTTTATAAGAACCAATAGGATTCAAAATGATGATGTCAACCATGGGGGACGATTCACCATTTTTTGAGTAAAAAAGTACAAAGATTAAAAAATAATAAAATAATAAAACTACTTTTTTCAATTCTTATTTTCAACTTATCTCCCTAAGTTTTTACTCAAATTTCGAGTGGGAGAACTTGTTGGATGCAAAATTTGATTCCTCATCCAAGGAGTACCCATGTTGGATACTTTCGATGGACCCTACTACACGAAAATGAGAAATACATGAAAAAATGTGATTACAATCACATTTTTGATGTATTTCTCATTTTTCATGTAGCAAGGTGCATTGAAAGTATGAAACATGGGTACTCCTTGGATGAGGAATCAAATTCTGCATCCAACGAGTGTTCCTACTTGAAATTTGAGTAAACCCATATGGAGATAAGTTGAAAATAGGAGTTGAAAAAATAGTTTTGCCGGTTTTCGCTCTAAAATTTGATGATGTAATCTAATCTTATTTTATTATTTCCACTATTATTTTATAATTTCCTTAGGAGGCCCATTTTAGACCTCAAATGTCCCCTAATGATTTCTTGAATTGGCTTTCATTTTTGTTATGTAATATGTGAATTGAGTTAATTGTTGTTATTTGGGTTTGTATATTTTCTTGATCTGCATCATCAATAGTAGGTGTTGTAGAGGGATGATTAAATCCACTCCATAACCTTTGTTGCCAAATGTTGATAGAGGAAAAGAGTTCTTGAAGCTGTGTGTGTGTGTGTGATTTTATTTAGAACAACACTTACAATATTAGTTTGCATATATTTTGCGCAACATCTCACAAGCTTACCTACCCTTGGTCAATAATTTTTGTCTGTCAAATTATGAATCTATAATTTTCCCAAACAATGATGATGAACATATAAGTGAAACACAATTCAGTAATGAACCAATTGTCAATAACAGGGAGGCTGTCACACCCACTGAAGCACCTATTAATCCTGCATGTGATATTCCAAATGACAATGAAAATGTGGTTTTAAATGATAATGTAATAGGAATCAACAATTACCAATTGAGCATCCCAACCCAAGTAACCCCACCATCATGGTTGGTAGAGGCCATGATGAATAACAACGAACATAATGTGTCATCCACCAATGAAGAAAGAATGGCCAAGCCTTCACAATCATTATATGTAGCATTTACCCATGAGTGTATTATAATTAATATAATACTCCTTAACTAAACCCTTTCAGTTTATGTAAGGATCCAAAAACTACTATATTTGTGCTTAACAAAAGTGAGAGAAATGTCTTATATGAGAATTATGATCCATTGACAATGCTCATGACACATGAACCCTCTAACGAACCCCTTTGGGAGACTTGACGTTCCAGAACTATTAACCAATTTTTGAAATGATAAGTTGAGGAAAAATAACCTTCTCTATAATCACTATATATTTGCATAGTAAAATCAGCAACAAACTAAAAGTAGCATTTTCATTGGGACAATATATCTGCAAAACCACAGTGGCAGCATCAACCATTTAGGATATAGTACATAGCAATACTTAGTAAGTTAGAAACATCAAACAATATTGCAGCATATAAAACTCTTGTCAGAATAATCCCCTCAAATTCAAGCAACAACATTCCTTGTGTTATAACATATGGAAATCTTAGGATAATGGGCAACTCCAAGCTTATTATATATTGGGAAAATAAAAAATATAAGATGAAAAACTCAATACTGCTACCCAAATCATCGACAAAGCTATACAGGTAAGAACTCAATTTGTATATGTTAATTTCCAATACAAATACATAAAACTGAAATCAAATTATTTGTCATTATTAATGTTTTCCAATTCCTACAGGTACTCATCTAATATCATGAAATACAAAATTCAGAAGCCACATAAGCCACAGAAAAACCCTGCATCCACAAAAGCCACATAATAACCCACAAAAGCCATAAAAAACCCAAAATCCCAAATATCCCTTAAAAGCCTTTAACTAAGTGGAAAACCCCTAAATTTTATCTCAACCTAAGCCATAGAAACCACCAATTTTGGCAACCATAGAAAAACCCTACATCCACAGAAGCCACAAAAGCCACATAATAACCTACAAAAGGCACAAAAAAACACTAAATCCCAAATATCCCATAAATCCCTTTACCCAGTTGAAAACCCCCAAATTTGATCTCGACTTAAGCCACAAAACCAACCAATTGAAGCCACGGAAAAACTCTACATCCACAAAAGCCATAAAAGCCATAGAATAACCCACAAAAGCCATAGAATGGTGTGAATATCGAGCAAATTGATGTGTTGACAAACACAGTTGCAGGTATGGCTGGCAGGATGAAGAATCCTACTAGAGAACAACGACACCAACCTCCAAATGTTTGCTGCGGTGAGGCAACCATTATGTCCAGTGTTGGGTCAAACAAGGTTGAGCGAGCGAGAGAAATCAAACAAAGTTCCTGCAAATTCCAAACCAAATTCGATAACATAGAAACCTGCAACAACGTCGTGCAACCCAAGAACTGAAACCCTTTACTACACCCACACCCCACCTCTGTGGCCAAACAACACACCTCTACAGCTGAACAACACAACTGCGCAATCGAACAACATATCATTATGTGCAAGAAAGGAACACCAAATACACTAGAAATGAACACCTCATACACAGGAACCGGCAGAGCAAAACGAAAAGGTTTTAGGCTTGAACAACAATGAATGGGGAGGCAAACAACCTCAAGAAGTGACTCATACAATATCCCTATATGACGTGAAGACATATAGGTGGGCTTCATGACGCACATGAAACATGTGGAGGAGCGAGATGGACATGTGCTGTACAACTTATTCGGCTAGCTAGGTGTCATTGTATGTCCACGTAAGGAGGTCACGACACTATTGGCCTCCCTCCCCTATTTCATATCTAAAAAATTAGTTGAAGAAGTTTTCCAAAATGATTTTAAAGGTTTTTAATTAGGAATCTCCAATCCACTTTAAGTTGTAAAAACCACTGATTGTAGATGCTTTTATAGGAATGAGTTGCTTTGTAAATTCAAAATATAATTACGTTGATATGCGTACTTATTTGAGCCTCTAGATGTGGACTTCCAGAATTTGAGTTTTTTCGTGAATGAATGCACAAGATTAAATGTTAGCTAAACATTCTTCGTCGTATAACCTAATTGAAGGTTGTGATTTTAGTGAGGGTTATCAAAGGGTTGTCTCTTGCCCGTTACAAACACTTTAATGAATATTTAAGTGGTTGGGTGACATGTTAGTGGTGAGGGGAATCGGTTCATTACTGATATCCTTGGCAGTTTGGTGAACCCCCAACGCTTTGTAATTACAAAGGATACACGCGTCTATAATCACATTCACATTTCAGAATCAACTCTCCACTAGTCAAACGCTCATGAATCAAGTAGGTATCACGTTTCAGAAGCAACTCTCCACTCGTCAAATGTTCATAAATATGGTAGGTAAGAAAAATTCCCCGTGTTTTCAAAATTTACTTAAAATAAAATCTCTTCTCTTTCTTTTATTTTTATAAATATATATAATTTAATTATTTTATAAATATATAATTATTTTTTATTCTCTTTTATTTAAACTGTATTTAATTATATTCGACTTTAGAGAATGTAATAATGAAGATATGTTTATTGAACGTCCACAAATATTACATAATTTAGGTTAACTTGAATAAAAGAACACAATTACATCAGTAATTTGATGTAGATATATATCAATGGGCTTCACTCTCTCCATTATTCATTCTATTATATAAATGATATCAATGTAATAATTATTACAATATCATTTTGTTATCATATATCTAATATTTTTATTTTGTTATCATATATTTAATATTTTTATTTGATTAATAATTATATTTATTACATTTTGATTATAAATTTTAAAATTATGAATTTTATAATTATAAATGTTAATAACTCTAAATTACTCTAAAATTTAATAGCTTTAAATTTCTATAAACTTATTAGTCTATATTAATATTATAGACTTCTTAACTTATATCAACCACATTCGTATTATGCTATGTATATTTAAGATACCACATTAGTTTATGCTATATATGTTTAAGGTTTGTGCGGATAATATCCATCCCATTGATAATATAATCCTTATTGTATTTAGAGAATTTAAGGCACTGTACATACGTTATAGTTTATAGTTGAACGAAGTCCAAAATCCACACGCCATATATATGTGCGTTAGGGTCAGCCAACCTACTTTCACCCAACTCAAATCAATGTAGCATTGAAATGAACGACACACATATAGCTTGACAAGACTCCAAAACCCACTTAACTAGGGATACCCAACCTTAGAGATGTTGCCTATTATAATCATATGGCGGGTGGGGAATCTTCCCCTGCAGGGCTACTTAAGGAGCAGTGGGCCCATGTGGGGACAATTCATTTTTTAAGTATTATATGTCATTTAAATTAATTGAAGTTTAGACTATACATTTATTCCACGATTGAATCTCTTTAAAGGCCCATATTTGTATTAACGAGTATATCAATATCCATATTTGTATTAACGAGTATATCAATATCCATGGGATGAATATAATTTTATATTAAATATTTTATGTTTTAAAAAAATTGATTTAAAATAATATTATTGGTATATTAAAATATTTATTCAATAGATATAATAATATATTAAAATACGTATTTAAACTTTTTATTTCACAAACAAATATTAATTTTATTTCCATGGTTAATACTCTCATTCTACAAAGATTATTCCTTCAAGAACTAATATACGTATTTAAACTTTTTATTTCACAAACAAATATTAATTTTATTTCCATGGTTAATACTCTCATTCTACAAAGATTATTCCTTCAAGAACTCATGCTAAGCATTTTAAGTTGTCTCAATACATAGCGTCATTGGCAAACCCATAGTTTTTAAACAAATTATTGATATATTCATCCACACCGAAATGATTATATTTATATATTTAATTTTATATATTTTTAAGTTAATAAGTGTGTTTATTTTAAGATGATTTTTATTATTTTAATTTAATTATTAATAATTATTAAATAGAAGGTAGACATTATTTTTTATTAAATATATTAAAAACAGCCGTCAATTTTATTGGTTACATAGTTGTAAATTTATTAATAGTATGTATGCGTTTGGTAGTGTATAAATAGAAGATTATGGTTATTTTATTTTGTTTATTTATTGTAAAATCTCTTTGAGATTTTGAAAATATAACTTATCTATTTATTTAATTAATTTATCTTAAATTAATTATATAAAAAATTGACATATCAAGATGTGTCATATTATGCATATAATATTAATAACCCATAATATTAAACCAGAACTATTTACAATTTAAAATTTTCCATAATAAAATAAAAGTAAATCTTCATAATTAAAAATATTATCACACATTTTTTATTTTTAAAATACATATATATTTAACTCATACATTAATTTTTTATTATTAATAATAAAAATAATTTAAAATAAAATTATATTTTAATTTAAATAATATTAAATATATTTATTATAAATAAATATAAAATCCCACCAAATAATTTAATAATAATAATAATCCCCTATAATTTTATTTCCAAAGCGTTACAGGTCAAACAGATGTTGCACATTATAATCATATAAAGATTGTAGGGAAGGCTACTTGTCCTCGCAATATGATGCAGTTGGCATATTTGGGGACAATTCATTTGTTATATTATAATTTTATTCCTTCCGTGCAATTATCGTGCTCCGCCACGGCAGATACCGCCTTCGGCGATTCAACCGCTGATTATTAAGGAGTTGTCTATAATGCGACAGAATCCGGTGACGGAATCCGGCAGAAGAAATTGACATGAAATCATGATTTGTTGCAGTTAAAATGGTTTTTTAACTGCATATTCGGATTCAGCACTCTGAAAAACCCCTGGGACGGTTTCATTGTGCAGAAATTAGCTATCAAATTTGGATTCTCATAAATTACTGCCGGATTTTCACCGGAAAAAATCGCCGGAAAGGCTTTCAAAAAGTCGCGTTAAAGACTACTCCGATTAATAATGACGTCGACATCCTTAATCCCAAATATACCGTGGGCCCCTTTTGTATCAACGTGTCGGTTGCCGCACGGCACCGTCGGCTTCGTTTTGAATACAACGATGGCCCTCAGGAACGGTCACCGTTCTTGTGTGAACGGTAATTTTGCGAATAGGTCGGGGCTTATGGGGATATCTTCGGTTAGCTTTTGATTTTGACCAATCATGTATTTGTTTTTAAAATTCAAATTCAACTCATTATTTAAGGGAGTATTTTTGGGAAGGTTTTTATTTCCATATAAAAATAGACGAGGATTCGTTGATTTTTTATTTTATTTTTTAATTGAAAATTTAAATTGATTCTTAAGGGAATATGCTTACTATATGTTTATTTTTAATGTTTTTTAAACGCTTAGTTTTACGGTTTTTAAACGTTGTAATGTATTAAAAAGTTTGTTAGGTTGCATTGACTTTTAATAAATTTAAAAAATTATATCCGCCAACCAATTATTATTTATAGTGATTCATTTATATATAAGCAAATTTTATTTAGCAAAGTGGTCCATTATTTTTAGTAAATTTTAAAAATTAGATTCACGTAGCTCCCACCCACCAATTTCCTAGAGATTTGAGATTATTCCAATTCTAATAAGTTCCTCATTATTATTTAGATTTACCAGTATAGATCCATCTTAAGTACGGATCTAACATGGGCTGAGAATGATCAAATACTTCACGTGCAAACTTCTTTAGAGTGTAAAATACAATGTGTTATTTTTCATTGTTTAAATTGTATTTTTGAATGTTTTAACCATAAAAACTTAATTTTTTCATGATATGTACATAATTTATTTTAAATAATGTATAATGTATACCCAATTGACATTAAAATATTTTACATAACATGTACATAGAGACACAAATTAAAATAGTTTTTTATTATTAACATATTTTTAAGTATATGTCAATATTAATTAGTATTAAAACCAAATAATATTAATATTTTATCAATAACCAAATTATAAGATTTAAACATCTTACTCACTTTTTTTTTACTTCCAATTACTTTACAACATATTCATTTTTTTCAGTATAGCTGACATTATTTTTCTATTTAGAATAAAAATTTAACTTTTATTATATATTATTTTATTCTAATTCTGAAAGCACATAATATTAATTATTAAATCCACTGAGATACATGCAAAAGCAAATTATTCATTAGTCCACTAATTGGAATAGGGAGCACACACCCTCATTAAATTAAATTTATTTGGTTAAGTAGAGTTGACATACATTGCATAAACATTTTATAATACTAGCAATTGCCCCAAAAGGTGCAAAGAGAGCTGACATGATTTTTAAATTGGAATAGTTGTATTGTTAAATTGAAAAAGTTGTGCTTTGATTTCCATAATCAAACAAATAATAATTATATATATAGAGCTATGATTAGAAATAATTAGGTCAATGGTATAATACATGTCCATTCCCATGGTACCATACAACTAAGAATTTGAGAGACCAATCAAAACTCTCAACTATCAAGCATAATCTTCAGGAAATGAGCATAATGATGTAGATAATAAACTTGAACTTTCTAGGATTCAACTTATTTTGCTTAATAAAACTAATGCCTAAACCATCTATGTTGTTCCGAGCATAGGGGTGCGTATAAGTAAGGGGGCACCAATGTCTATACTCTGGAAAAACTTGGGGAAAAGACACCTAGTTGTGCAAAATACAGTCTCGAGAAAGGAAGTAGGGGCATACTATCTGGGACTTTTGGCCTCTAAAAAAGAACCATAGGTAACAAAAAAAAAGGGGCCACAACTTTGCACAACACTTGAGGAAACTATACCATTAACTTCAACAACAATATTGTAGTACTTTAATTATTGATGTAATTTTAGCCAAACTTAAATCACAACTTAATATTTTTGCAATTGTCATTTAAAAAACACACAAATTTTGTTAGGAGACATTTTTTGATATGCGAGTATAAATATTTGGTGTTAAAACATAAACACATAACTGAAGTCCATTGAAAATTTTCAACAGTTGCTGAATTCTTTTTAGTCCAACAAATAACATCAAATTTCAACCATGGTGTCAGGTCACCATTTTCATCCTGGTAAACATTTCAGGTACACACCATGATGCCGAGTCAAAACCTTAAAGAAAAATTCAGTCATATTTTGTGCAATTCAAAAATGTTTGTAATATTTGAGCGAATATATAATCAACAATGTTCACGAGTGTGTGTAGAACAGAAGGTCACCATTGTCACCGCGATAAGCATTAACAGGTACACACCATGATGCCGAGTCAAAGCCTTAAAGACAAATTCAGTAAATTTTGTGCAATTTAAAAATGTATGTAATATTTGAGTCAAATATATAACCACCAATGTTTTATGAGTGTGTGTAGATTAGAAACTTCTTTAATAATGGGTGCAAGGGTATTACAAATTTCCTTTCCAATCTTTAATAGATAAAAAATTGTAAGTCAAATTTATGTTCATTCATAAAAAAAGAAGTACATCGATAGAAAATGTAGGTAGTCTCACCTTGACCAGGTTCGTTGACTACCAATAGCAGCAAATGACAGAGAAACAAAAGTACAAGTAGAGAGACAATCCATAACTTAGGAGGCCAAAAGCACCATAATGCACATAAAACAAGTAAAAAACATGTAACCATGCTTAGTCATCAGAGGTAATAGAAGCGGTATTATCTGGAGCAGTCCCTAAAGGACGAGGAGGATGGAAATAACGCTAGACATGCTCCTTGAAGTGAATCATCCATCACTTCATCTTCTCCACCTTCTTAGATAGTAGATTCTGACCACGTCACACCACCACAATCCTCTCCCGAACATGACATTGAAAATAATGAATCTTGTTAAGCGTAGCGATGAGAACTTCATGTTCTTCATGTTGAGCCCTCTCATAATTTTCCAGGTGGTCCAATACAAACTGAACTAGATCCTGACAATTCGCCAAACAAAAATGTCTACTCGCAGTCGCCCCATGCCCAAGTCGTCATACCTTACCCTAACTTCCAGTGTCGCCTCTACGTGTCACTTTGCCTCGCTTCACTGTCCCCATTATTCGCCCGCCTCGACCACCACAAGCCTCCGAAGCTGCCCAACCCGAGCTGCCAATGGTTCTATCACCCCTAACATAGCACACAGGCTTCTCAACCCCCATCACCACCAGAAAATGAGAACAACCCCCCCCCCCTGGATGGCCGAAATTCTCTTTAATGAGGGTAAAGAGTGAGAATTGTGTGGCACAGGGTGCATTGTAATAGAGCGAAGAGCACCAATTAACTGCGGAGCTACCCAACTAATTCTAAAGCACACTAATGAAATTGATTCAAAGAAACTCCCCAAGAAAACCAGAGGGTCATCAACAACCCTGACCAACGGAGCTACATGGAACAAAGACACAAGCCAAGCAATAAGACAGTTAACCATCAACTCAGAAGTCCCAAACCCCTCGAGATAATTCCCTCCATGAAAATCCCTAATACAACCAACCCCCCGCCAGCCCAAGTAACTAATTACCCAACCGTGGGTCGCGAGTGACCACTGAAATCCTTCAAGGGTCAACCTGATAGCCATATACAGAGTGTTGAGACCGCTGAAAAAAGTCAGAAACCACACATATGAAAGGATATTTATCAATTTTGTGACCCTAATGTTGAGGAGGGGACGTCGATTCCAGAAGCGCCACCATTACCAGATAGGGCACCAGCTGGAGAGGTTGAAAATACCACCAAATCTCAAGCATCTCACAACAGACCACCAAAAATCCAGAGCTTCATACAAGACCTGAAGATTTCCAACCTCCATATACCAATGTCCTTCGGTCGCTCCCACTCCCAATGAAGCTAGTGGGAATTTTGCACGCCACACATTTACTCCCACTGTACTGCTAATTCAGTGAGAGGATAGGGAGGCCGACCTCTACACCAACAACCAGGTGTTCAACATCATTTACCATGCGTTCGGATCCCCTCGATTTTTTTCACCCTTGTCGAGGATTTCCAATCTTTAATATTGGATGCAAAGGTACTGCGATTTTTCTTTGTAAAGGAGAGTCAACAAGATGCAGGTATAGCATGGGTGAAATTGGAGGTAGATAAAAGTACCCATGCAACTATCACAAAATTCTAAGAAGAAATAATTCTACCAAAAAAAATTTCAACTAGGAATGAGTATCTGCAAAGTTTACAAAACAAATTATGTGCATCAAGAGAGATTTGAAAGCTCATAATTGTTTATAGTATCTCCTTTATCCCACATATCTTACATCTATACATTAGTGGGAAGAATTGCAGATGGATGTATAAAACACATGCTAAGAAAGAAGGAAATCAACCCAATCTGAGAAAAAAAATATATGAGTGGAAGTTTAAAAAGGCAAACAGGAATAGGTGAAATTAATAAAGTCTAGGCTACATACTTGAAAAAAATATTTTTCTAAAACCATCATAAATATGAAAAATAAATTCCTCAGGTCTACTAACATTTCCTTCTATAACAATTAGAATTATTAGACAAGACTTTTCATAAATGCCAATAAGGTAGATGTAATAGTAACAATGTAACAAAAGTAATACGATTACATCTTTCAACAAATGAACATAATGACATGAACGATAAATTTAAACTTTATGGTATTGGATAAATTTTGTATAATAATTTAATTCCTAAATACCCAAGGCATTTGAGAGTGTTGATGCGGGGACAAACATGGGTGTAGGTAAGGGGATGCTATTTTTAAAATCAAGGTGTGTGGGGGTTTAGGGGAGGGGGCATTAGACACACAAAAGATATAATATAAACCCAAAAAAAAGGTTGTTTAGAAGATTTCAATTATATGTAGATCATAAACACTGAAAGCATAAAACAGAGTGCAGCAGTGGTGGAATGCACGAGTTGTGAAAAGAGTTAGTAGGCACACAATTAAGTAATTTGGCATTACTGTCTGGGGGGGAATCAATTGGTTAATTCGAAGCTTATGAAATTGTGGAAACTAGGCAACCAGGTTCAAATCCCTCCTGTAGCGAGCCTATTTTACGGCAAGGAGGACACTTGAAAGTGAGAATAATTGGCATCATGTATGGAATTAGACCTTACAAACCAAAATTTGGGATTGTTTCGAGGGATCCCCCAGTTGGGAACATTCTTCACAAGTAACAATGATGCATTTCCCAGCTCTGAGACATTTACTCTGACAACACAACTTTATACTTTGGGGAATGATGTAACATAAGATAACACCTTCCCACCTTTCCTCCATACCAAAATAAACAATTTGTTTGTTTGTTTGTTTGTTTTTTTTTTTTGTTTTTTGTTTTTTTGTTTTTTGTTTTTTTTTTTTTTTTTTTTTGTTTTGTTTTGTTTTGTTTTGTTTTGTTTTTGTTTTTGTTTTTTTTTTTTTTTTTTTGTTTTTTGTTTTTGTTTTTGTTTTTGTTTGTTTTTGTTTTTGTTTGTTTTTTTTTTTTTTTGTTTTTTGTTTGTTTGTTTGTTTGTTTGTTTGTTTGTTTGTTTCTTTTTTTTTTTTTTTTTTTTTTTTTTTCGGAAGGAAATACCAAAGAAATACATCCTTCCAAAACCTAAGCTAGCTCCATTTAGAACAATGAAACCAGAAAACCAAAATCACCTTTTATGTAAGAATAAATGGACTATGTTTAAATAGATTTCATCTTGCTTGCAAAATATTACTCAAACCCCGAAATCTCATGCACACCATAATTCCAACACATACAACCATCTATAATGTAGCACAAACCAGGAAAGTAAATCAATGAGTTATACATATCTTGCTAAAACCAATCATGTACTAAAAATACAAATTGCACTGATAGAATGACCAATTAAAATTTACAAATTATTGGTGTATGCATCAAATGCCTCCAACTTCAGCAGTGTAGTGAAAAAACCTCGGGGGATGGAGCCCTTCATCTCTACAATGTTTTTCATATTCATCTCTATAATGTTTTTCAGATTCCCAATTTCCCGAGGAATCTTTCCTTGCAATCTCACAATGTCGAAATAAAAAATGCACAGTTGGCTATAATTTTCGTTTTTGGGTGGTAAAGAGCCACTAAAATGGTTGGAGCATGCGATCATTATATTAGCATTGGAAAGCTTTCCAATAGACAAAGGAATGATACCATTGATATTATTTGTATCCACCAAGAGTGTAGTTAGGCTTATTAGATTAGCCAATGCAAGTGGAATAATAAATGATGTGTTGTTGGTACTGATATTGAGAATTGTAAGAAGGCTACAATTCAAGATATCCGGAGGGATGAAGCACGCGAAGAAATTGTTAGCAACATTGAGTTCTTGAATCCCTATGTAGTTGGTTATGTGGCTAAGAACCGTGCTCGAAACCTATTGCCTGAAAGGTCAAGCTTCTCCAAGGAAACAATCGTGCCTATTACACTCGAAAAATGGGTAGAAAGACCTTTGTATGACAGGAAAATTGATGTGACACACCTTCCATAATTGTTGTAGTGGACACCTTCCATCCTAAACAGATTGATATCAAAAGAGTTGTCGTTTCTCCAAATTGAAAGAACATTCGGAAGAATTTCAAAAGATGACTTGATTTGTAAAAGCGCCACTCCATCTGCTGATAGAGTGTTACTACTACAAGTAAATGCAAGTAATCGGCCAAAATAACATACCTAAGTATTAATCACAATAAACATTAATATTAGACATGGAATATTATACACCATATTGCCTGCTCTGTTTCTTGGATAAAGCAATATCTTGAACAACTGGCATTATTTAGAGGTCGGGGAATATTTTGATCTAACTGTTGGCATTAGTGAGGTTTTCTAGTACTCTATTTTCATTGTGAAAAATATACTTCCCCAACGTGGAACTTTGATAGTTGCAAAACAACATGATTGTTTTGACTATTGGCAAAAGCAATTTCACAGGTGTGCGACGTGGAGCCACCCTTACCGTAAGTGTAACAGTAGTAGGGGGAATTTATCGGCTAAAGGAGTTGCACAGATGTCATGGGTGTAAAATATTGGACAAATGTCACAGCGTAACATATTGGACAAATGTCACAAGCATAACAAAAGGGGAGACAAAAATGGATCGTGAACTAATTCAAAAGAAAGGCCTATCGGCCTAACTAATTATAAGTGGAGAGACAATACATTAATGGTTGACAGTGTTTCCAAAATACGTTAATCGGGGTTAAACATATTTCCAAAAGACTAGGCAACATCGTTAAACAAGTTACCACCATAAATCATTCTAATTTTTTATTCATATATATATATATATAGATATATTAAAGTCGTAACGCGTAAGAGGAGAGCGCTACCATAAATGGCAGTCGAAGATGTGGCAATCAAAGCATATTCCATGACTATTGAATCTTGTGGCAGTCAAAGGATAGGGTGTTATCCATATAAGATAACAGGAGTGACTAAAGTTTCAAAGAGGAACTTATTTTTATCCCACATTATGAGGTTTGTCATTTTATAATTATTTTCAGACCAAAATAAGCTTTCCACCCCCCATTAATCCTTTTCTCAATGCTATAGTTCCAGTTGAGCTTGTGATGAATATCAATTCCTAGGTACTTGTAAGAATACACTTCCTCCAAGTTATTATTGTCATACATAAAATTAGTGTAAGTGTCCTTCATGGATTTGATAATCATAACTTTTGTTTTGTCAATGTTAACAGTCATACCCATCGTAGAGCAGAAATTCTTAAGAAGCTTGAGTTTCTTATCAAGATCAGATGGCACCTTGTGAGAAGAACAATATCGTCAGCATAGAGAAGAAGGATGATGACTATCCCAACTAATATCGTGTCAGCACATCCTGCTTCCTCTAAATAGCCTTCGAGCTTGTCGATGTAAATGGAAAATAGGGTAGGGGAGAGGGGGCAACCTTGTTTAACTCCGATATTACACTTAATATCTTTCGACCACCCCTCATTGCTCTTTAGCTTGGCAATTACATTCTCATATAACCTTATAGCAATATCTCTCAACTCGAAAGGAACCTTTAGCTGTTCTAATCTATTCCAAAGGTTGTATCTAGGAACCGTATCGAAAGCCTTTCTAAAGTCCATAAAGCAACAAAAGAAATTGGATTTATCATGAAGACATTCCTCCACAATGATCCTAAGCATAACGAGGTGGTCTATTGTTGAGTGATGCCTTCTAAAACCTGCTTGGCCTTTAGCCTGCTTACCTTCACTTTTAAGCCATATGCTTAACTTCTTTTCCAAAATATTACCATATAACTTGGCTAAGAGAGGGCTGATCATAATTGTCTGATAATTAGAGGGGTTATTTATATCCCCACTTTTAAAAATAGGGATAATGAGGCTCTCAGTCCAAGGTTTAGGGAACCCTTACTTGACTACTTGTTTGAAAAGCTTGTGGATGTGGGGGCTGAGGACATGACCTCCAATTTTTTAAGATTTCCACCTGGTAACCTTCAATGTCCTTAGCTTTCCCATTAGCCAAGCGATTAACCCCAAACTCAATGTCTTCTAAAGAGAAAACTTCTTTCGTTGTGAGCAAGGTTTCCAAGTTATCCATAACATTTGGAGATTCATAAAGCTTTTTAAGATAGGAATTCCAATCGTGAAGAGCAATTTTATTATTATCTTTAGTTTTCCTAGTGAGATCTACCTCCAAAATTTCTTAGGAGCTACCTTAGAGAGGTGTAAGAGATTCTCCTATCTTTGACGAATGTACTGCCTCTTTTTCCTTTTAGTTAGGGCTTTGTATATTTTTATCTTGTCCATTTTAAGAGATTCATCAACAACTTCCTTAATTGCTCTCCTCGCACTTTTACAATCTTTGTCATACCATGGGTTGGTTTTGCTATTTCTTTTATTATTTGAAACTTCAATTGAGAACTTGTTAATAGAATATGAGAGGGTTGTAGTAAAATTATGATAGAGGTCTTCTATGTTGTCTATACTAGATAAAGGAAGCAAATTAGTTTTTAATTCATTTAGAAAGAGATCGTTTTTATTTCTATCAAATATTAAGTTCTTTTGGCTATAAGGATTATTTTTTGTGGGATCCCTATGCATGAAAAAATTGAGAGTTATAAGTAAAGGCCTATGATCAGAGTCAGTCTCGTGGTCGTTTAAGATGTCAAAATTTATTATTTCATTGTATAATGGAAGATCGGAAATAACATAGTCTACCACGTTGCTACCAAGTCCATGGATGCAAGTCATCTTGATGGAATTGGGCCACTTCTTTAGACTGTTGCAAATTATGAGATCCTGAGCACTATAGAGCTTGACTAGCTCCGACCCAAACAAATTTTCCCTGAGGTCTTCAGAGCTCCTTTTGTACCTACTAGCCAGAGTAGGGTCTTCGTCTAACCAAAGAGGATTAGGGTTGGAATGATTGCTTAGAATAATAGCTTGGTTGCTTAAAGTTCGAGCATTAAAGTCACCTATTAAAAGGATATTACCTTCATTCCTTAGGCTGGAAATATCATCTCTAAACCATTGTAAGGGTTATTTTTACCTAGATTCTTCTTCTTATAGAAGTTAGAATTGATGGGGGGAAAATAACATATTGCTATGTAGGTCTTTTTATTATCAATATCACTGATCTCTATCCAAATATATTGGTTGTGAGGGTCGTTTTTATAAATCCTAGAATGGGGGGAGATGTTCTTCTTAATGTAACAAGTTATTCCCCCAATGCCTCTACGGGAGGATCACTTGTTCCACGCAGACCATTGCGTAAAGCCATCTATGTTAGGGACCTTAGATTCTTCGTGCTCCCAAGTTTCAACAAGCAAAATAATATCAACATCATTTGAGATCCAACTTAGCTTGGGGCCTTTGTTCCATGGAAAGCCTCGACAGTTCCAAGAAAGGATCTAGAGCATGTTGAATTGCTATTTATTATTATCTTTTTGGTTTCTATCTCGAATAAAGGCTTTTCTATTTCTGATTATTGCCCATTTTCCTTCCTTTTTAGCTTCTTTTACCTTTTGAACCTCCTTTCTTAATTTTTCTTGATCTTCTGGAATGAGATATTCATTTATGAATATTCCCGTTCCTTTTAGACTTGAGGTTTTACTAAGTATGTCGTACTTATGATCAGTGGAGCTCACCTTTATTCAAATTAGTCTTCATTTATTCTCGGTTAATTTCCCCAACCTTGTTGCTTCTGTGAGACATGTTGTTTCACTTTGTAATCTATTGTGTAATTCTGTCTGGGCTATGGCTAAAGTATCCTCATCTACTTCCTCTTTTAAACCGAAGATTATAAGGTTCAAGGCCCTTTTGTTATGCTCGTGGTCTAATTCTATTATTTTTTCATTTCATCTTTAATTGGTTTGATATCTAATTTATCTACCACATTATTTAGGGTGAGGCAGCTATTAACTTTTTCTTCTAGTTCTTTAATCATGTCTTTCATTTTAAGACTCTTTAAAGTATCAACATCTCCTTGCTGGGATGTTTGGTTAGTATCTTGGTTTTGTTTTTCTATAACCTGCAACCTACTCTCCATTGCCTCCATTTTATTCTCCAATAGTTCTATTTTATTTTCTATTTGTTTTTGGATTGTGTCTTCAAGAGATGCAAATTTATTTTCCAGCATGGCTTCTAACTCTGTTTGTAGCTTGGCTTCTCTTTCTTCTCTATGTTTCTCTAAAGACTCTATATACTCATAAAGGCTTTGTAGAGTAACTGTGCTAGGTCTGCCTTTGGTAATCTTTCATAGTTGTGGTGAAATATTCGTACTTGAAAATATATGAGTAAATATGTATTAGAAAAAGAAAAAGATAAGGAATGTGTGCACCTGATATCAGCAAATTGGACTGCAGATCACCCATGCCCATCACAACCCGCAGACCTGATTGGTTCGGGAGCAATATTCTCGAGAACAATGGTCGTTGCAATTTTCTAGAATACTGCGAGCCTCAGAATGTATACCATGTACTTATGATCTACCAGCCTCAGAATATTCTTTGCTTTTGCGATTATATGAATGCAAGCCTCAGAATGTATATATATATATATATATATATATATATATATTGAATAGGTGAGCCTATGTGATTGTATGACCTGCCTTAGAATGTATATCAAAGCCTCAGAATATATGCGAGCCTTTGTGATTATATGATCTGCCTCAGAATGTATATCAAAGCCTCAGAATATATGCGAGCCTCGGCGAATATATATATATAAATCATCTGCGATTATAGGATCTGCCTCAAAATGAATATTACAATACAATTGGTAATATGTATAATGTTTCCAATGAGAACATCACTTTTCAAATAACATACTTATGATCTCATAAATGGTCACTTCCAAGAGCACATTATTTCATTGATTTAAATGCTCTTTTGCCGAGATTTCAAGTTGAAGGCCATCAATGAAAAGTAAGTTGCACCTCGAAAAAGTGAAGGTCAGGTGTTTCGCCTTATCCAGAATTTGCTTTCAATGTGATAACTATTACTACTTTTGGAAAATAAAGTCAAAGACGCTGGCGAGGATGGTGTTGGCACTCCACTAAAGTGACGACTTGGGTATATAATGTATTATTTCATATTTTATACGCGTTAACTATATACTTCATATTTATACGTGTTTGATATTTTGTTATTTTCATTTCAATATTTTTTCAAAGTTACATACTTATTTAATATTATTTTAGATATGTATATATCGAGTTCATACATGTGATGTTTCCTTTATATCTGGTTAATCATTACTAACATCCAAAAATATCAATGTAATAATAATATAATATTATTTAATTTGTTACGCTCATAGTATGTAAACATGTGTTTCGTTAGTGCTATTAATGTTACAACATCCTTTTTATAGTAACTGAACATTTAAGTTTTGTTTATGTGATGGCATTCCAAAATCCATGTATGCAACATGTGAGACCAGGGTTAAAGTTACGATGACATCTTTATAATGAGGGAAATTTAAAAATAAATTATTTTTAAAGAGTTTTAAAAAAAACTATACACATTTAAAAATATTTTATAATTTATAATTTTGAAATTAGAAGCAATATACTATATTCTTTCTTTTCCATCAATGTGAATTTTTTTTCTTTAAAAATATAATATACATTCGGAATATAATTATGACTATATGTATAATCTAAAAAAAATAAAATAGAAGATAATAGGTTTTTTAAAATTATCTCAAATTTGAATTGAAATTTTCAATGGCTTAGGTGAGGTTAGCACCAATATATATTTATTTTAAGTCTAGATTTATCAACCATTTTCAATGGCTTAGGTGAGGTTAGCACCAATATATATTTATTTTAAGTCTAGATTTATCAACCATTTAGAAGAAAGATTTATATTTATTTTAAGTCTAGATTTATCAACCATTTAGAAGAATAAAATCTTTCGAGGTTCAATTTTTTTTTCAAATTTTACATTTGAAAAAATCTTATTTTTAATTTATTAAAACTCAAATAATACACATAGTTACATATATATTACATTTTCTTTAACATGTTTTATAATTTATTTTAATTTGAATTTTAAAATAATAACATAGAAGATAATAGGTTTTTTAAAATTATCTCAAATTTGAATTGAAATTTTCAATGGGTTAGGTGAGGTTAGCACCAATATATATTTATTTTAAGTCTAGATTTATCAACCATTTAGAAGAATAAAATCTTTCGAGGTTCAATTTTTTTTTCAAATTTTACATTTGAAAAAATCTTATTTTTAATTTATTAAAACTCAAATAATACACATAGTTACATATATATTACATTTTCTTTAACATGTTTTATAATTTATTTTAATTTGAATTTACATATATTAATTATATTTATTAAATTTTTATATGTTTATTAATTATATGTTCTTAAATATTATGGTAATGAACCTGAATTATTATTATTTAAATTTATTTTAATATGATATGTGTATTAAGAATTTTTTTTAAATTGTTTGTAGTTTTATTTATAAAAATAAAATTATATTATTTAATTGAGTAGACATTATTTTTGTTATTACTTTTTTTTATCTAATGCTTTATCTTGCATACATTACAACATTCTCCTCATATTAAGTTCACATCTAAATGTTTACACTCTTTTACAAACATTACAATATCCCTCTCATATTGAGCCAACATTTAAATGTTTACACTCTTTTACAAACATTACAACATCTCACCCCAAAAATTAGTCGATGTTTAAATGTTTACGCTAATTTATGTATAGTACAACACCTCCATATTATACTATAGAGTGCCTCTCTGCGCAATAAAGATGCCAAGAAGTTAACATAAAAATGTCAAAGTCTAAATTAAATCATTGTGTAATATAAAAACAATCACTTTACATTATATGAAAAACATTAAAAATATTGTTATATATAACTTCAACCTGAAATTATGGTGTGATAAATAATTAGAGGATGACAGAAAATTAAGATAAGAATAAAAAAAAAGTAAATAAAAATTTTATAACATTTTGTGACGAGACATTAAAAAAATTAAAAATAAAAAACATATTTTTTCAAAATATCTATCCCATTAAATCTTAATTTCATATTATTTATTATAATACTAATCTTCTTAATAAATATTTTAAAAATATATTTCTCTCCATTTTTCGAAAATAAAAATAAAAATTGAAAACAAATTAAATAACTCATTGTCATTTCAGCTAACGGGGCTCCCCTTTCTCCGGTCGACATTTCATATTAGAGAGACATTTGTTTTTGTAGAGTTCAGTTTTGGATTTTCTCAGCATCAACGACATACTAGTGGCTCCAATGGACAACATGGTATCAACCCGACTACTTGAAGGTCGACTGTCTTGGTTTTTTTATGTGGGATGACATCTCCAATTCAATTTTTTTACATTTTTATACTAAAATTTTTCAAAGAAACATATCTGCTATGATTTGGATAATGTTTTTTAACACATTATGATTTAATTTAGTTCTACTTGATTTTTGACAGCTCTGATACTTTCTTGAGATATTTCGTTAGAATTTTACGTTACCATATTTTTGATAAACATGTTCTCAATATAAATCTTTTATTATTAATAAAAATATATATATTAGCTTAAAAAAAACTTATCTTTTTTGGGTCAAAACTTAAAAAAACAAAACTAATTTTAATAAATATTACCATTTTATATTTCTAATCTACGTATACTTTATAACACACAATAAATAAATAAACAAAAAAAAACCATAAAATACCTTCTCTTACACCTAATAAATTCAACCTATCATAACATTTAAAATATAATGTAATGTTAAAGAAAATCCAAATCATCCTAACCAAAGAGAGTGTGTTTAATAATAAGTGGTCATATTAACCAAAAGAAGTTTGTGTGTTTAAGTATAAGTGGTCATATTAACCAAAAGAAGTTTGTGTGTTTAAGTATAAGTGGTCATATTAATCAAAAGAAGTTTGTTTAAGACCATGCAGTTATATTTAGGCAACCTTTGATCAGGGAAAGTGATCTGAATTTGAAACTACTTGAAATGCTTTGCAAGGTATTCAATTCAGTAAATATACATGCTAACATGATGTACTTGTCTTACAGTTAAAAACAGATGAAATTTTCAGCTGTTTATGACCCATTTGAGTATAGCAGAATTATTTCCTTTTTCTGTTTAACATACTAAAATGAATTTGTTTTGAAAAATAACTCAAAAGAAGTTGATGAAGCAGTTCACCCCTCCTGGGCTACATTTGTTGGGTCCAAGGCTCCCAAATGGGCATATCCTTGATTTGATTAAAAGCTCAAAATGATTGTACAGCTAAATAAAAGACTTAATAGGTGAAATTGACTGTAAAAATGGATTCAGAACACACGAATCAGTTAGGAATGACTACTGGCTCTCCTCCAATGGGTACCTGCAACCCTATACAGCTCCCACAATACTGGGCTTGGTGGCCCCTGGAACTTCCACGGAGTAAAAACACCTATAAACGACCTCTGATTGCTCTCTAACCTATGCCAATGGCTTCAGCATCATCTGAATACTCGAAATCAAAAGAAAAATTCGTCCAAAAAGGACTTTTCTAGCCAAAGTTATGGCCATTTACTCCCAATGGTCAGTTCGTCCTATAAAGACTCCAACTAACTTTAGTTAGAGTCCAGATAATCCCGACAGTTTGGCAATCCCACCATTTTTGGAGCGCTCCGCCAAAACCTCCGCCATCAAGACTCGCAGTTAACTCCAGTTCTAGCGCGCATGTGACAAGAAGTTCCGGAACGGCGGTTAGTTGTTGGATTTCGTGCCGGACTGTTCGGGCTAACTATCCATTGAACTGCGCTTAACTCCGTGTTATATGCAATGTGAACACGTTGCATCAAAATATGTGGTAACCGTTTTGTTTCCGCCGGCGATTTGGGGCTTAAGCCCATGGTTTGGCACCACGGTCGTATAATATGGGGGCTGGCCCCCGTCGTGCCCCGCCAAATCTTATATTTAAACATAAATAAAGTTTATGGCAATTTTTTTTCAAGTTATGCTGATGTGGCTCGTTGGTAAGTCATTGGACTTGTAAGCCGGAGGTCTTATGTTCAAAACTCACCAACGTCATCAATTTTATATATGTGCCCATATATAGATATGATGACGTCACCCTGGGCCACGTGGCAGCCTGCTATTGGTTGCTTCAAAAGGAACATTCCATGAATACATATATATTTTTTAATTTTTTTGAAAAAATTCAAAATTTCAATGTTATGGGGCAATTTTTCTTTTTGGCATAACTTCCTCACACGGAGACCGTTTTTCGAACCATTTGTAGCCTCGGAATCAGGAGAACGAGATCTATCCGACCGTTTAGGTTCGACACACTTTCGAAAACTTTGAAATTTGAGCTATCACTGAAATCCTGGATCAATATATGATCAGAAAGTGCATAAATAAATTTTATAATAAATTTTATTTGTAATCGAGCATGTGATTGAAAAAATGAGAGGGGCCTCTCTATATATACCTTGAAATGAAAATATATTAAAAATAACTAAGTTCAAAATATTCTTATTATTATTTTAATTTAAAATTAGGTGGTAAGATTTATCGAGTTTAGACTGTATTTTTTTTTTTTTTTCTTGGCTAAGTATTTTTTTGACATAAGGAAACATGTTAATGATCCAAGCCCCATAGGCATTTGGCAGGAGTGAAAGCATGCCCCCTTACAGACCACCAGTGAGTAATTCCAAGTGGTGTTGAATAATAGTGATGAGTCAGCCTGCATTCCACATAGTAGCAAGTGTTGGTTTTCCTCACTAATGGTTTGACAACCAACTTGTGATAGGCTTTCTCATTGTAATATAGGTGGTAATACTGATCATAATTCGATTGATAAGTAGTAATGATTATAATTCTAACTAGTTGTTATTCACAAATATGAGTCAGCTCATCACCATCATTTAAGTAAATCCACGTCAATTAAAATAACTTCTTGATTGTTTATAAATGGGCATACCTTCATTCCTACCAAATTCTTTTCGGTTTTGGGTCGTTAACTTGTTTCATTGTGTCCAAAGAAGAGGACCTCTTATCCAATTAGAAGTATTTTTAAGACCAAGGTCTTACTATACGACTAACAAGCATTTTTGGTCTACAGAGTATTTGCAAGAAAGTCAATATCCTTTGCGATCATAGTAGGGGCTACCTTTATTGGGGTCATGCACTTCCTAGTATCATCTAGCCTTAGCACCATATGTGAAATCAGATGTTACACCTAGTTGTAGTTTAACCTCTTACCAAGAAGGGACAGTTACTGTACTTTTAACAAAAACACTATTTATAAATTGGTTGGTCTCTTTCTCTCTCTCTCTCTTACACACACACACATATTGTAACAACTCCTGGTCGATTTCCTATGTAAATAAAAATAAGACCAAGGTCATGGGACACATATTCCAAGCTAAATGTTGGGAAAAACATAGTGATATGGATCACTTGTGATTAATAAATGGATATGGAAATTGACAAAGGCATTGGCAAAGAAAAAGAGGCACCAATTGGCATTTTATTTATGAAATAGAGGAAAATATAAGAAAATTGAGATTAAAGGTCACATATTTACATGAGAGGGAAATTGAAGGAAAAATGAATGAAAATGAAGGAGAATGAAGAAAATAGAGGCCTCAATTATAAAAAGATTTCTGAGGATCAATTCACAGCTTTTTGTGTTGGATCTCTCTTATATTCTCTCATTCTCACATATCTTTTCACACTTAGAGCATCCTTCGAGCAGTCTTGGAGCACTTGGGCATACTTTGGATTTGGAGAAAGAAGGCAAAGGAAATTAGGAAAGCATAAGGGAATAGGTGGATTAGCAACTATAGCTAGATTGCTTTGTAGATAACAGGTTGTATGTGTGATTTCATTTCTGATTTATGGATGCATGGTATATGCATGTGATTTTCTGGTTATGTTTTGTCATTAGCATGGAAGATTTCCTAGATTGATAGTGATTTTATACTTTCCTTTCCATTTCCTGGATAGCCATGGTGTTGTGGGTTTTTCCATTTGATTTTTTTCTCGTTGGTGCTCATGATTCCTTATGGTTGTGGGTTGGAAAAAAATGCTTTGGAAACCCTAGAACAACTTGGTTTGAGTTACTAGTCCTAGAGCTTAGGTTGGCATAAACGCTATAGAGCCTTTGGTGGGTTGAGTTATTTGACAAACACTTTGGAGCCTTGGAAGGTTGTGGGTAGAGTTACTAGTTCCTAGAGCCCTAGACATCTTGGGTAAATACCGTTCTAGTTGGTGTTAGTGATGTTCGACAGTGAGCTGGAATCATCGGTTGAGGTTTGAGGTGGTTTGGCCTCTTGAAGTCCTCGTTTGGTTTTGTTTGGTTTATTCTATGAAATTTCACACTCATACTTGGAATATGGCATGGGGGTGATTGTATTAAAGACAGATTCGTTTAGCCCAATCTATGGCCGGGTGGTATGTGGAAGTCCCTAACTTGGTTGGTATTTTCATATGTTAATAAGAATTATTCTTCTACTGTGATTCATGTATATTTGTAGCGATTATGTTGGTGATATTATGGTTGAGTTTTCATGGCTTATATGCTAGTTATTTTCTGGTTATATGTTGTTCATATGATGTTGGGTCCCTATAATACTAGTGATTACCCCATTACTATTGTAGTTATACCCCCTATTTATATTGTTGTGCCCCTATTACCCCCATATTGTTATTTCTGTGCCCCATAGAATCCCTCTATTGTTATTTTTGTGGCTTTATATTATTATTGTTAGGTCGGCTGGATTATATTGTGACTCCTTAGACTCCTATATATAGAAAGGAGGTTTTGTCATTTGTATCATCGAAGAATTATTCATTTATGTAATGCAAAGGAGGTTGCCCACTCGAAGAGGCTGAATTCTAAGGCGTGGATCTCTCTTTTCTATCTTTTTGTGAGCTGGTTTCATAACATTTGGTATCAGAGCTTTGGATTCTAGGGTTTTGCTGCTCCAAACAGGTCATCGTGGAATTTTCGCTATAACTTTTTTTCTGTGACGTTTCAGAAGTCGCAAAAAAAACCCATTTGAGAAGCAATCGCGATGAACCTTGGGTCCAAATTTCAGAGCATTTCGCGTGATATTTGCGGAGATATGATCTGAGGAAGTTGGTCTTTTTGCAGACTCCTGAATTACATTCAAAACAGGTGACCTGGGGAAAATCGTCATAACTTTCTCTCTGGGGATCGGATTGAAATTTCGTAAGAAGGTAAAGAAAGAGAACGGACTGTAGTTTCTTGTATGTGTGTTTTAGATTCAAAGGTTGAAAGAGGGACTCGTGGCACGTCGTACAAGTTCGCTCTACTGAACCGGTCTAAAAGAAAGTCACTGTGGGAGATTTCACATAACGCTTCCTTGGAGAATCCAATTTGGCTCAGACTTGTGGCATTGGAAAGAGGACACAGAAGGCTACTACAGGTAGCAATTTCAGAATTGGATGATCCAAAATTACGGAGATACATCAGATTCAATATCAGGCTTCTATAAAGTGAGAAAATGTGTGTAGTTTTTTTTTAAATTTTTGTGTAAGCTTGGTTTAACGGAATTCAAAGGGCATAGTAAAGCATTATTATTGGTAACTGATGCCCCGAGGAAATAAAATGCAAACACCTAGTAAGGAACTTGAAAGCTCTAGCATGACTCATGAAGAAGAGGAAGAAATGCTACATGATATATCAAAATTACAAGAACAAGTGCAACAAATGTCACGCTCACAAAAGCTAACAGAAGATAAGGTAAATGGCGTGGAATCTAAGATAAAAGGCATGGAAGCTAAGATGGAGGATTCGATGGCAAATTTGAAGATAGATTTGAAGACAAACATGGAAGAATTGAAGAAGTTGCTACAAGAAAGGGTCACTAATGGTGAAAAGGTAGTAAAGGAAACTCATGATGAGAACAAAAGAAATGTTAATCATGATTCCATAGACTCTAATGTTGGATCGAAGACTCACCATGTTCCAAAAATTGATATGAGGAAGTTTGATGGCAAGGATCCCGCCACATGGATATTACAGATGGAGCAATTCTTCGATCTCAATAATGTGCAAAACACACAAAAGGTACGTATGGCAACTTTATATTTGGAACCAAATCAGTTTGTATGGTATCAATGGCTTTGTTCTTGTAAACAATTTATCACTTGGGCAATTTTTACGGAAGAATTGATAGCACATTATGAGGATACAAAAAGCAACACTTTTTTTAGCCAATTGATAAGTCTCAAACAAAAGGGTTCAATAATGGAGCACATTGAGGAGTTCCAAAAATTGAACATAAGGGTAAAAGATATTCCAGAGGAGCATAGGATTGATGTGTTCATAGGGTCTTTAAAGGATAATATCCAACATGATGTGCACCTTTGGGAACCTGATTCATTAGAGAAGGCATTCAGGTTAGCAAGAAAAATGGAAAGCAAAATTATGGCAAGTAGGAAGCATACCATTCACAACTATAAAGACGGAAGTGTTGTTGCCCATAGTCTTCCACAACCTACAAGGTTGACACCACAACAATTGGAAGAAAAAAGAGCAAAAGGGCTTTGTTACAATTGTGATAACAAATACACAAAAGGTCATAAGTGTGCTGAGAAGAAATTATTCTACATAGATTGTGAAGAGGAAGAAGAAAAGGAGCAAGAAAGGTCAAAAGAAGAGGATATATTCCAGGAACAAAGCCTAGATGAAGAACAAATAAATCCAACCATATCTTGTAATGCATTGGCGGGAATTACCACTCCTCAAACCATCAAGATAGAAGGATAAATCAAGAAGAAAAATGTAATAGTGTTGATTGATTCAGGAAGCACCCACAATTTTATTCATTGTAGGGTAGCAAAAGAATTGAATTGCTTCCTATATCCAACACCAGAGTGTCAAGTGATGATTGCAAATGGAGGAACAATAAATTGTTCTGGAAAGTGCCATAATATCAAGCTATCCATGGGAAAATATGTATTGACTAGCCCAATGCTTTCCATTCCAATGGGAGGTGCTGATGTTGTACTAGGAGTCCAATGGCTACAATCCTTGGGTACAATAGCTTTTAATTTTCAAGAACTTTTCATGAAATTTTCTGTGGAAGGAAAGGAAGTTGAATTAAGGGGTATTGCAGGGAAACCAGGAAAGATAATCAACTCTAATGGCATGACAAAGCTTCTAAAAAAGGAGCAAAGAGGTGTAATTGCACAATTATGTTTGCTAGATGTTTCCACATTGGAATCATCTATTTCTCCAGATCTCCAAAAAGTCCTGGACAATCATTCCAAGGTATTTGAGACTCCCAAAGGTCTCCCACCTATGCGTGATCATGATCATGCTATTCATCTGATTCCAGGAAGTGTTCCTCCAAACATCAGGCCGTACAGATATCCATATGTCCAAAAAAGTGAAATTGAACGTATGGTTGCAGAAATGCTAGAGGCTGGTATAATTCAACCGAGTCAAAGTTCTTTCTCAGCTCCAGTAGTATTGGTGCATAAGAAGGATGGATCATGGTGCATGTGTCCAGATTATAGGGAGCTCAACAAGCTCACTATTAAAGATAAGTTCCCCATTCCTGTTATTGATGAATTACTGGATGAATTACATGGATCAATTTACTTCACCAAGTTGGATCTTCGTTCGGGATATCATCAAATTAGAATGAAGATTGAAGACATTCCGAAAACAGCATTTAGAACTCATGAGGGTCATTATGAATTTTTGGTCATGCCTTTTGGCCTTACCAATGCACCTTCAACATTTCAAGGTTTGATGAATTCAATTTTCAAACCGTTCCTTAGAAAATTTGTGTTAGTATTTTTTGATGATATACTAATCTACAGCAAGTCTTGGAAGGATCATGTTGAACATGTTGACAGGGTGTTACAACTATTGGAGGAGAAACAATTATATGCAAAAAGATCCAAATGTTTCTTTGGAGTCCAGGAGGTGGAATATTTGGGTCATATTGTATCTCATGAAGGAGTTAAGGTAGACCCTAGCAAAATCCATTAAGGAATGGAAAATCCCCACATCCATAAAGTGTTAGGATATTCCGACACATAGGATATAGTTAAGTTCAACTTGGTCTAGTGTAGAGTTAGGTATAGAGTTAGGTAAAGTGTGTTTCTTTACCGTTGTACATTTTGTAACTTACAATCCGACGGTCACGATATGTAGTGATCTGACGGTTCATTCTCTCCTCGGTATTACCGACACTTGATCCGTGGCTTGACACCCGATTGGTCCATGAGTTCTATTTAAAGCGCATGGAGGGTCATTGTTCGGGTAATCCGTGCATGAGAGAAGCTTATGTAAATTTTCATTCTTTGATTAATAAATTGCCTGTAGTAGCCACGTTGGCGCAGGCCGTGGACTGTTTCCCTCTTTGAGGGTTTTAACCACGTCAAAAATACTGGTGTATTGATCTGTGATCTGGTTGTGAGCGGTGTCCTTTTGGTGTTCTTTCTGAGGAACTTACCCTATAAATTCCTACATGGTATCAGAGCTATTTGAGGGCCGCGTCCGTTGGTGATCCAAATCTGAAGCCGGTAGAACTGCATGCGGCTGTCGTTTCCTAGATCTGCTGTTTCTGACTGCTTTCGGGCCGAGAGGACTGCTCTGTTGCGTTCGGAGCATCTGTTCCAGTGAGGAACCCCTTTCGTTTCACGCGAAAAGGTTTCCGGTAGCCCTAGCTGCGTCATTTTTCAGATCGGGAGGGAAAAAGAGCTTTCTCAAGGCAAGCACGCAAACCAAGGCCCCCCCCCCCCCCCTCTCTCTCTCTCTCTCTCTCTCTCTCTCTCTCAAATTGTTTGTATAGATCAATTGGTTCAAATCTATTTTAAGAGAGTAGAGGTCTTGGGTTCAAGTCTCCATTTTGTGGGGGCGGATTTTTTTCATTCCCGCACATTCGCGCACTTTGCCGGCAACTTCAACAATTTTTTTTCAAAAAGCCATAACTTCTTCATCCGGAAGCCTTTTTCAGAGCAGTTTTTTTTAAAACAGCCTAATTTTTCGAGGTCTATCCATTGGAACACTTACTTTCAGCATCTTCAGCTTCAATTTTTTTTTTAAAAATGGAAAGTCCATGCCAAGTCATTCTTGACAGCACTAACTACTTCCAATGGATAGCCTACATGGAAGATTTACTTAGAAGTAAAGGTCTCTACAGAATAGCCACAGACCAAGAGAAGAAACCAAAAGATGAAGACAAGGCTGCAAAATGGGAAAATAGACAAGATCAAGCACGTGGTTTGATAGGGATGTCTATTTCTCCTGATCTTAGATTCCATATTGCAGAACTTGAGACTCCTCATGAAGCATTGGAAAAACTCACTAAAGTTTTTGGGATTAAAAATGAAATTAGAGCCCATCAACTTGAAAATGAGTTGCTTACATTGGATCCCAATAATTTTTCTTGCATTGAAGATTTCTTGTCCAAATTCAAGACCCTTAGATATCTTTTGGAAGGTGTTAAGGTTAAGAAAGAAGATAGTAACCTTATTTATTCCATCCTTACTAAGTTGGGACCAGCCTACTCTGTATTTGTTTCCACCTTCCATTCTACAAGGGAAGCTTTCATTTGTCAAGGAAAAGACTACAAGGCCCCTTCCTTTGACTCTTTTTGTGATTCTTTAATAAGAGAACAAGAAAAACTCTTACACCTTGGTCTTCTTAATCTTGGAAACTCTTCCACGAAAGCGTTAGCCGCCCAGCAGCAACCAAATTCAAAGAATCCTAAGAAGTCATATCCTCAAAAGAATGGTCCTAAACCAACTCAGCCTCAAAATGAAAGATCATTTCAGCAAAATGATAGGACCAATAAAAACAAATGGAAGAAGACTGATAGACATTGTAACTTTTGTAATCGAGATGGCCACTTAGAATCTAAATGCTTTAAGAAGATGGAAGCCTTGGAAGCCGCAATGAAGAAACATAACATCCATGTGGAGCATTCTTCAGCTTCAACTTCATCTTCAGGAATGGCACTTTCTGCATGTTGTTGTCAATCATCTCAGTCTGGTTATGCATTAAATGTATCTTCTTCTTCTCATTCTCATGAGTGGCTCATTGATTCTGGAGCCTCTTATCACATGGCCAAAAACCAAGCCATGTTTTCTTCTTTAAATGATTGTAACACCAAAAATATATATGTTGGTGATGATAGATCTCTTAATGTTGTAGGGACTGGAACTGTTCATCTAGACAATGGTCAGTTTAATGATGTACTATGTGTTCCAACCTTATCCTGCAACCTTCTATCTGTATATCAGATAACTCATTCAGGTGAAGGTAAAATTGTTGAATTTTCACCTCATGATGTTGTAATCAAGGATCTAAAAGATCCTAAACAGATTCTAGCTACTGGTCTTGCTGATGATTCCACAAGGTTGTATAAGTTTCACAACTTTGGGTCATCAAATCTTCCCTCAGTATTTGTTGCTCATAATGATGAAGTGAGCAAACTTTGGCATGAGCGATTTGGTCACTTAAACTATCGCTCCCTTCAGCATCTATGTAAAGAAAATATGGTGACAGGTCTTCCTATGGTATCCTGCAGAGATGGTGTTTGTTCCGGATGTGTACTCGGAAAACATCATCGGGACATTTTTGAAAAACGTGCCTCTTGGCACGCCTCAGCCCCTTTACAGCTTGTGCACAGTGATTTATGTGGTCCACTTCCTGTTGCTTCATTCTCTGGCTGCAAGTATTTCTTAACTTTCATTGATGATTTCTCCAGACGCACTTGGGTATACTTCTTAAAACTCAAGAGCGAAGTCTTTAACACATTTTTGGCCTTCAAAGCCTTTGTTGAAAAACAATCTGGACATCAAATTCTTAAGCTAAGAACTGATAATGGTGGAGAATATGTTAAAAACACATTCATCAACTTTTGCACCGAAAATGGAATTCAAATGCAACATACTGTTCCATACACTCCACAACAAAATGATGTAGCTGAAAGGAAAAATCGCACCTTAAAGGAAATGGCTAATTGTATGCTGCAATCTAAAGGACTCAATCTTAGTTTTTGGGCCGAAGCAATTAATTGTGCAAATTATATAATCAATCGCACTCCTACTAAGGTTATAGAGAATATCACTCCAGAAGAAGCTTGGAGTTCCATTAAACCAGATGTAAGTCACTTTCGTGTTTTTGGAAGTGAAGCATGGGCCCATATTCCAGATGAAAAGCATAAAGCTTTAGAACCTAAGAGTGAGAAATGTATTTTTGTTGGATATTCTGAAGATGTAAAAGGTTATAGACTTATTCCATTTAAGTCCAAAAATGTTATCATTAGAAGAGATGTAAAATTTGATGAAAATAAATCGGCCTGCGAGCCTAGTCCGGCGGATGTGCCACCTCTTCCTATCTCTTCTACTTTTGAAAACATTTCTTCTTCAGATGATGAAAGTGAGGATGATAATCCTCCCCCACCTTCTCAAGATCCTCAACTTCCAAGATGGGTCCGTACTACTCGGGATGCAGCAGGTGATCTTGTCGGTGATCCTACAGATCAGCGACGTACATGTTCTCAGTTTGAAAGAGCCTCTTCTTTACTGGCTCAAGCTCCAGTAAATCATGATCCTGACACTTTTGTAGAAGCTTCAGGCCATCCACATTGGGAAGCAGCTATGAATGAAGAATATCATTCATTGTTGACAAATGATACATGGGATCTTGTTCCTCTACCAAAGGGACGCAAACTTGTTAGATGTAAATGGGTTTACAGAACCAAGTATGGACCAGATGGGAAAGTTGATAAACATAAAGCTCGTCTTGTTGCTAAGGGCTTTTCACAGGTTGAAGGCATTGACTACACTGAAACCTTCTCCCCTGTTTCCAAAATGAACTCTATCTGCCTTGTTCTTTCCCTTGCTGCCTCTTTAAAATGGGAAGTCCATCAGATGGATGTTAAATCTGCCTTCTTGCATGGGGACTTGCAGGAAGAAATCTATATGGAACAACCCATTGGCTTCATACAAACAGACTCCAGCCTTGTTTGTCGACTTAAGAAATCCCTTTATGGTCTCAAGCAAGCTCCTCGGGCTTGGTATGCCAAAATGGATAGCTTTCTTTTATAATCTGGCTTTTCTAGGTGTTATTCTGACAATACTGTCTACACCAAGAAAGTGGGCAACTCTCTTATCATCCTTGTTCTTTATGTTGATGATCTTATTCTTACTGGTAGTGATCCCAACCTTATAAACCATGTGAAGTCCAGCCTTAAAAAGAAGTTTGAAATGACAGACTTAGGACACTTACACTATTTTCTCGGTCTTCAAGTCTTGCAATCCAAGGAGGGTATTTTCCTTTCCCAGTCCAAGTATGCTTGTGATATTCTTCGTCATTTTCACATGGAAGACTGTAAGCCAGCCCCTTCTCCCTTTCAGTCTGGAGTCAAACTTTCAGTCTCTTGTGCTTCTCCTGAAGTTGATGCTACCTTATACCGTCAACTTGTAGGAAAACTCTTGTATTTAACCCATACTCATCCTGACCTTTCCTTCGCTGTTGGCCTTGTTGCTCGTTTTATGCAAAACCCCCGTGAAAGTCATTGGAAAGCAGCTAAAAGAATACTTCGTTATGTTCGAGGTACAGTATAGTTTGGGATTCATTACAGTGCCAAAGTAGCTCCTCTATTAGTTGGTTTCACTGATTCTGATTGGGCTGGTGACCCTGATGATCGGAAGTCTACTGCCGGTTATGTCTTCACTCTTGGTTCAGGACCTATTACATGGGCTTGTAAGAAACAGGCTGCCATTTCTCTTTCGTCAGCAGAAGCAGAGTATCGTGGTGCCGTGGAAGCTAGTAAGGAAGCCTTGTGGCTTCGTCAGATCCTATCAGAGTTTGGCTTTGAGCAGCAGCATCCAACCACACTTTGGTGTAATAATCAAAGTGCCATTCAGCTATGTAAAGATCCAGTCCAGCATCAGCGCAGCAAACACATTGAACTACACATGCACTTCATCAGAAAGCTCATTCATGACCATGTTCTTGAAGTGCAATATTTTCCAACAGATGATCAGGTTGCAGACATCTTCACAAAGGCTCTCACAGAGGCGAAGTTCACTAAACTTCGATATATGCTTGGAGTTCAGGAAGTTGTCACTAAGGGGGGATAGGCTCTAGTGCCTCCTTCCTTCTCCTATTGTGTCATATTTGTAAATCCTTCAATCCTATCCCAAGTTGTTCTTAAGGGGGGATGTTAGGATATTCCGACACATAGGATATAGTTAAGTTCAACTTGGTCTAGTGTAGAGTTAGGTATAGAGTTAGGTAAAGTGTGTTTCTTTACCGTTGTACATTTTGTAACTTACAATCCGACGGTCACGATATGTAGTGATCCGACGGTTCATTCTCTCCTCGGTATTACCGACACTTGATCCGTGGCTTGACACCCGATTGGTCCATGAGTTCTATTTAAAGCGCATGGAGGGTCATTGTTCGGGTAATCCGTGCATGAGAGAAGCTTATGTAAATTTTCATTCTTTGATTAATAAATTGCCTGTAGTAGCCACGTTGGCGCAGGCCGTGGACTGTTTCCCTCTTTGAGGGTTTTAACCACGTCAAAAATACTGGTGTATTGATCTGTGATCTGGTTGTGAGCGGTGTCCTTTTGGTGTTCTTTCTGAGGAACTTACCCTGTAAATTCCTACATAAAGCATCTGCGAGGATTTATTGGGTTGACAGGGTATTATCGCAAGTTTGTTAAGAATTATGGGAGAATAGCAGCACCTCTAACAACATTATTGAAGAAAGATTCATTTTCATGGACTTCGGAAGCAACAAAGGCCTTTGAAAATCTTAAAGAGGCAATGTGCCAAGCACCGGTCTTAGCTACGCCGGACTTCACAAAAACCTTTATTGTGGAATGTGATGCTTCAGGAAATGGAATTGGTGTTGTTCTAATGCAAGATGAAAGACCCATTGCTTTTGAAAGTTGTCCAATCAAGGGAAAGTTTTTAAGCAAAGCTATTTATGAGAAGGAAACGTTGGCACTACTCCATGCACTTAAGAAATGGCGACCCTACCTAATGGGAAGACACTTCAAGGTAAAAACAGATCATGATAGCCTTAAATACTTTTTAGAACAAAGATTATCCTCTGAAGAGCAACAAAAGTGGGTCACAAAGATGTTGGGTTATGACTTTGAAATCATCTACAAAAAAGGGAAGCAAAATGTGGTGGCAGATGCACTCTCAAGAAAGGATGAGGATGTGGAAGCATTGTTGTGTGCCATTTCTATTATCCAACCAGATTGGATAAACGAAGCAAGGGAGGAATGGAAGAACGACGAAGAAGTGTGGGCACTTATTCAAAAGCTACAACAAGATTCCAGTACTTCTGATACATTTAGCTGGCAAAATGATTCGTTATGGTACAAAGATCGCTTATACCTTTGTAACAATTCCCAGCTAAAACAAAAGATTCTTATGGAATTGCACACTTCTCCCTTAGGAGGGCACTCAGGATTTTTAAAAAGTTACCACAGGGTTAAGAAGGAATTTTTTTGGGATGGCCTTAAATCAGATATTCAAAAGTTTGTGGCGGAATGTTTGGTTTGCCAGCAAAATAAAGTTGAAACAATTAAGACACCATGTCTATTACAACCTTTATCCATTCCAAGCCAACGTTGGGAGGAGGTTTCAATGGATTTTATCACAGGTTTACCCAAGTCTGAGGGAAAGAGTGTCATCATGGTGGTAGTTGACAGACTTACCAAGTATGCACACTTTTGTGCATTATCACATCCATTTAAAGCCAATACAGTTTCTACTGCATTTATGGAAATAGTTCAAAAGCTACATGGAAACCCAAAGATTATTGTAAGTGACAGAGATCCCATTTTCACTGGAAATTTTTGGACAGAATTATTTTCTTTTCTTGGGACTCAGTTAGCTCATAGCTCATCTTATCATCCTCAATTTGATGGGCAAACTGAGATAGTAAAAAAATGTTTGGAAGGATATCTTCGTTGCTTTGTATCTGATAAATAGACACAATGGGTCAAATGGTTGCCTCTGGCTGAATGGTGGTATAACACTTCCTTCCATACAGCAACAAAAATGACCCCATTTATGGCACTTTATGGGTATCAACCACCATCCATCACATCATATTTAAGAGAAAATTCTAAGGTTCAGGCAGTGGAACATCACATCGAACATCAGCAACAAGTCCTCCAACTCTTAAAGGATAACCTCGTGTTGGCACAAAATAGAATGAAACAACAGGCAGATCAACATCACAGTGAAAGAAGTTTTGATGTAGGTGATTGGGTATTCCTACGGCTACAACCATATAAGCAAATGTCCCTAAAGCAAGCTAAGAAGGATAATAAATTATCACCAAAGTATTATGGTTCGTACAAGGTGTTGGAAAAGATTGGTACTATGGCATACAAATTGGAGCTTCCTGCAGCTTCTCGATTGCACCCAGTTTTCCATGTTTCATGTTTAAAGAAGGTTATAGGTGACAAGCTCCCAATTCAAACAATATTGCCAGAACTTGACGAGGAAGGAAAAAATATATTGGAACCGGAAGCAATCACAGAAACAAGAACTCGACAGCTACGAAATTGATCAATTTCAGAGTATCTTATCAAGTGGAAGAACTTATCCGCTGAAGATTCCACATGGGAGGATGAGAATTTTATGCAGAAGTATCCAGAACTGCTCAAGCGTTGAGGACAACACTTTTTTGAAGGAGAGGGGCATGTTGGGTCCCTATAATACTAGTGATTACCCCATTACTATTGTAGTTATACCCCCTATTTATATTGTTGTGCCCCTATTACCCCATATTGTTATTTCTGTGCCCCATAGAATCCCTCTATTGTTATTTTTGTGGCTTTATATTATTATTGTTATGTCGGCTGGATTATATTGTGACTCCTTAGACTCCTATATATAGAAAGGAGGTTTTGTCAGTTGTATCATCAAAGAATTGTTCATTTATGTAATGCAAAGGAGGTTGCCCCCTCGAAGAGGCTGAATTCTAAGGCGTGGATCTCTCTTTTCTATCTTTTTGTGAGCTGGTTTCATAACATATGATGTGTATCTTCTATGGATCTTGTCATGAATTTTTTAGCTATTGATCGGTTGATGAATGTATGGACTAATAAGCATTATTATAGCTATGTGGAGAGGGCATAGGGCCTTGTCAGTGATTCTCATACGAATCTCAGACTTTTATGATCAAATAGGCATTCATGATCTGTAGCTTACATATTTTCCATGTGTTTGACAAAATGTTTGTTATGTTCTAAGTAATTTAGGTCAGTTTTTTGAGTTGCGATTGAATGTTTAGCTTTTTTTCCATGTTAAATATGATTCCAGAAAGTCTTAAGCAATTCTTGGCAGTGGTCTGGAGGTAGGCCTGAAAAGGTGGCACTGATCCCGTGATTGCATGCTCAAACCTAGAGAAACTAGGCTATAACTGCATGGATGCAGTGTTGTGCATGTGGTTTGAGGCCTATAACTGCATGCATGCCTTGCTGTGGGTGTGATTGTGGGCCCAGGGTAGAGACAAAGGGTTCCATCTCACGGTTTGACCACCTAGGGTGGTTGTTCAGTGTCTGAGTGACCTGTAGCCCCTATGGGATGTCAGTGTGTGGTCACTTTGTCGACCCCACTTCCTTAATTGGATCTAGGAGGTTGGGTCAGTACGTCACAGTAACTCTTTGTCTCATGTTTACCCTAGAATATCGGTGAAACTAGGTAAATGTGGGAGGGGTAGTTTCACATATGCATACACACTTTGTATATGTGTGTGTGTAGCTAAATTCCTTATTTCATAACATTTTGTATGCCAAAAAGGGGGTAAGAATACAAACCAATTCAAATAGAATTTGTGTAATATATATCACTTCATACATAAGCATGACAAAGATGTTATATCATATTATATCCTCATAGAAGTGATTATTTTCCTCATTGAGAACACAACTATGACTAGGAACCTAATGTATAAGAACAAGATAAACAACATGGAAGGCTTATTAAGATTGCCTCAAACTCTATTCAAAACCATGTAGCTAAAGTGTAGTTGTCATATAGTTGATAAGTTTTGGATAGATTATTGGCGAATCAAGGAAGAGGACACTCTACAAAATAACAATAATATTAAAAATATTATTACATATAAATTTATGAAGGAACTTTGGTGTGATGAAGAATTAGAGGATAAATAAAATTATGATATTATAAGTAGGTGATTAATCCTAATCTAGAAGATGAAAATCATCTCTTTATTTTGACTAACATAAAGAATACAACTGACATTGTTAAAATAAAATAAAATTGTAATGAGCTCCATAGTGAAACAATCCATTGGATGATTACAGAAACATTAGGGTCTGAAGACTTTGTCATCTTGGTTTTAGGTTTTAACCCTGTACAATTAATTACCACAAAAGAATTATTAATTAAAACAAAAAAGATGCAATGGAAAACATACACATTAACATAGAGATATTATCTTGGAAACCCAAAACTGGGAAAACCAATACGATTTTTCAATATATGTTTTCTATGCAGTATTACAATAAAATATATAGCATGCAACATCCTTGAACCTCCAATCCATTTACCCTAGATTAGAATACAACCATAGTTCCTTAACCAAAAATACAAAACCATGGGAAAATCCACCATGCACCATAAAACCCCTTTAAAATCCATGTGTTGAAATCCACAAAAAATGGATGTAAAAAATCACCCAATTTTTTTTCCAAGGGCATTATCCTCAACCCCCCCGCAGGGGAAGATATTACCCCCCCACTACACTCAGTGCAATGTATAGTTCATAGAATTATTCATGCAAATAATATAACACATACCCTAAATTTTCCCACTTATTGTTTTCATTGCACGCAATGGGTGACAAGAGTACATGATCAACAATCTAGGAAAATAATGTCCATTGTTTCTCTACACTAAGAGAACTTCCTTAGCGCTCACAAATTTTGTTAATGAACCAACAACATTCTTCAAAGTGCCCAGTTTTTCCAACAACAACTTCTTGTATTCAATCATATTTCTCATGAAATGATAATGAACATCTATACGTTTTGACTTTGAATGATAAGTTGTGTTCTTTGCTAGGAAGATTGCACTCTTACTATCACAATCTAGCCTTACATCTTGCTGTACCAACCCAATACCTAAACAAAATATTTGTAGCCATACTTCTTTCTTGCTTGCATGAGTGGTTTCCATGTATTCATCTTCTGTAGTTGAGAGTGCCACTACAAATTTCCTTTTGCTCATCCAAATAGGTTAATAAAATACCCACTTATAGATATTCTTTGATCTAGATCTCCAACCCACTCAGCATAAACAGAGCCATGTATTTTCAACAGACTTTCCAATATTTCTCTTCCTTGGTAGCATAATATGTATCTAGTAGTGCCACAAAATTACCCAGAAACCCTCTTCACTGATTTCTAATGTTCCCTCCCCAGTTTTGATATATGCATGCTCAATACTCCCACTACATGTGCAATGTCTAGTCTAGTATAGACCATTTCATATATCAATATTCCAACTACACTAACATATGGAACATAGGACATGTCCTCTTCCTATTTCTTGAGGCACTAATCTATAAAAAGATTTACACTTCTAGGAATAGGCACCTTTACCGTTTACATTCTTGCATATTAAACCTCTACAATATTGTATCATATTTATTTTGACTTAACCAGAGTTTCATATTTTCCTATTTTCTTTTAATTTTCATTCCTAAGATAAAATTTGGACCACCGAGATCATTGATGTCAAATTTAGAGGGATATTGAGATTTTACTTCCTTGATTATTTCCCTTTCATTTCCAATCAACAACATATCATATAGATACATTTGAAATATGTGTAGTGATATATTTTGGTCCTTGTAATCCAAGTCCCAGTATATAAGTATTAAATTTTTTGTATGACATCCTTTATGATTTCTTTAACCCATACATAGACTTTTTTAACCTACATACAAGCTCTTTCTTTCCTTTCACAACAAAGCCTTATGGCTACTTCATGTAGATTTATTCTTTAATATCTTCATGTAGGAATGTTTTCTTCATATCCATCTATTCCACTCAAAATCAAAAGAAACACCAATAGATAAAAATAATCTAATAGAAATTAACTGGGAAACAAGAGAAAAGATGTCACCAAAGTCAATTTCCTCTACCAGGGAATAACTTTTTTCTACTAATTGAGCTTTGTATCTCTCCACTGTGCCTTATGTGTTAAACTTATTCTAAACACCCATTTTCTACCAATGGGATTTCTTCAATTCAGCAATCCACTAGATCCCAAGCATCATTCTTACCTAAGGTTTCCATTTCTTTAGCCATGGCCTTTTTCGAGAGTTTTCCATCATCTAAAGCTAATGTCTCCCTATCATTTCTAGGATTATCATCAATAATAAACAAACCAAGATTAAATAATATGAAGTATAACTTTCTAGATTCCCTATTTCCCAAATTGATATGACTCATCAATACCAAATTATGTGGTTCTTCGTCTTCTTATTCTCGTTGTTCTATAGATTTTGATTCATGTCCTTTATTTCAACTCTAACTTTTCTAATTCTTTCTCCCTTGGTAGGACTTCCTGTTTGAAAACACATTTGACTTCTCTAAATACCACATCTTTATTATACACAAACTTCTTAGTTGTAGGGTTCCAAATTAACCTTTCAGATTGTTGAAAATAGCAACAAGAAATGCTAAAAGTAGAAATGCTTAAAATAACATTGCTGTAAATAGCATTTCAGGATATTCCAATTTTAATTTGTACTTGAATTAAAATTGAGAATTAAAAAATTTCGAATTTAGTCTCACGAGCTATTTGGAAAATAATTAATTAATTCATCTTGAGTTAATTAGTTGGAGAAATTCAAACATGAAGTCTTTGTGAAGTTATACAACAACTATCCCTTTGATTGAGGAAGTTATCCCTTAATTAAGGAGATAAGGATGAGTTGTATTTGAGTTGTAATTATTTCGCTCAGTTAACTGAGTTAAGTCCAGTTAAATTAGTTCCAAACAGTTTGAGGAACTAATTGTGAGTTTAGTCAGTTAATGCATGCATGCATGAAACTAGTGTACTCCAGATAACTGAATATTCTCTCATAAATAACTCATGCATGTTAGTTCAGACAAAGACCCAGTTGAGATTAAAGGCCGGGACAATGTACTATCAGTTGCAAGAATTTTCCTATGGGAAAATCTCTTGCATGCAGAAGGAATTCATTCCTTGAGGATTGTGCAGTTTTACAACGTGTAAGAGTAGTGTTCCACTTAGTTGCAGGTGAATCATCCCAGAGGAACAGTGCAAGGTAATAGGAGGCTTGGAGGATAGAGGAGAAGGCATCTGTGTTGTCTATTCTGTTTATGAGCAGCACTGAGGGATTGTACTGAGAGCTAGATAGCTGTGAGAGCTAAATCTTTGTGTAATCCTGAGATATTTCCACTTGTATGATAATACAAATAGCAAGGTTCTTAGCTGAGGCTTTCCCAAGAGTATTCTTCTGTGTTTCATGTGTGATTGATTCTTATTCTCTGTTATATGTGTTTTGTTTGATCTTTCTCAAATCGATTAAGCTTCCGCAAGTTTGATTGTAGAAGTAGATTAAGTATTTTGCTTTAGTACATTGCATAATCAGGTTAATCTACAGTGAGAATTTGTACATGGTATCAGAGCTAAGGTGATTAGAGCTGTGAACAACATATGAAGAAGGGAAAAGTTTGAAGTTTGAAGTTCTTGATTGCAAGTACAAAATCGATTTCTTATCACATCTCAAAGATCATCAATGGCGTTCAATGGCTTGAGACTCGAGTATGCCTTGGATGGAAGCTCGAATTACATAGCATGGAAGGATCTCATGGAAGCAATATTAGAAGATAATGGTTTGAAGGATTTCATTGATTAAGAAATCGCCAAGCCAGCTACAGCTAATGCACAAGAATTGGCTGAATGGAAGAAGTGTGTGGCGAAAGTGAGGAGGATTCTTCTGGAGGGAGTTCGAGACCATATTGTCTCGAGTTTCCATGGGAAGGAGACTCTGTTTTCAATGTGGAAGACATTGAAGGACCTATATCAGAACAACAACGACCAGAGGAAGCTGGCGCTCAAGGACAAGCTTCGGAAAATCAAGTGTGAAAAGGGTGACACTATTTCTACATATCTGAACAAGCTCACCACCTACAGAGATGAGCTTGGTAGTGTAGGAGTAATGACAGTCGATGATGATATGGTGAGCCTTGCTCTCCTCACTCTTCCAAAGAGCTGGAATAGCTACCAGAACTTAGTGAATGGAAGAGAGAAACTTCCAGATTGGGAATGACTATGGTCAGATCTGATGCAAGCGGAGATTAGGAGGAGCACTAGAGATGGTTCTTCATCTAAATATGATGATGAAGAAAATCTAGCCTTAGCCAGTAAGGCAAGGAAAGGGAAAGGGAAGGCTTCCCATTCCAAATCGAGTTCTTCTCATGGTGGGAAGAATATTGACAAATCTAAAGTGAGATGCTTTAATTGTCATGAGGTGGGCCATTATGCAAAAAATTGTCCATTGAAGAAATCCAAGAAGGGATCCTTGAAAGGATCAGAAGGTGAGGCACTTGCCTCTCAATTCCAATTGGATTTTACCCTCATCGCATGCATGGTTTCATTGATGGTGGGTTGTGTTTGGTATCTGGACAGTGGAGCCTCATTCCACATGACTGACAATAAGAGTTTATTTAGTACCTTGGAGGAGAAAGACCTCAAGATGGGCATAGAGATGGGCAATGATGGAAAGTATCGTGTTTCAAGTGAAGGTACGGTTGTTTTTCAGAGGGAGCAACGAGCTCCTCTCACCCTGACTGATGTAAAGTATGTGCCTGGACTGAAGAAGAACTTGGTATCAGTCGCGATGTTGGAAGACAAAGGCTATGATGTAGTCTTCAGTAAAGGAAATGCGTTCTTGAGACACATACCCATGAGTCAGACCAAGAGGATTAAGATTTGAGTGAAGAATCTCTACAAGTTGGAGGTAGATGACTTTGTTGCATTGAGTTCAAAAGAAGAATTGGTGCAAAGCCAAGATATTGGCGAGTTATGGCATAGGCGGCTGGGCCACTTGCATCATGGGGCCTTGAAGATAATGCAGTGGATTTTTACCGGAATTCCCAAAGGTAAACTTGAGCAAGTAAACACATGTAAAGGTTGTACCTTGGGAAAGTACGCCAAGTATCCCTTTCATGATCGAGACGGTCGAGCTGAAGCAATCTTGGAGCGAGTTCATACAGATGTGTGTGGACCATTCTCAATAGCCTCCACTGCAAAACAAAGGTATTATGTGATTTTCATTGATGATTTTTCTCGTAAATGTTGGATCTATTTCATGCAGAATAAGGATCAAACCTTCTCAAAATTTTGTGAGTTCAAAGCTTTGGTTGAGAAATAATCAAGAAAGAAGATCAGGGCCTTGAGAAGCGACAATGGTGGAGAGTATGTCTCTCAAGAGTTTAAGGACTTCTGTGCTGCAGAAGGAATTAAATGGGAATTGATGTCACCTCATAACCCACAATAGAATGGGGTGGCTAAGAGGAAGAATAGAACAATTGTGGGGGCAACTCGGGCGATGCTGCATGACCCAAGGCCTACCACTTCATTTGTGGGCTGAGGCATGCAACACAATGGTCTATTTGCAGAATAAAAGCCTGCATCACATACTTGGGATGAAGACACCATTGGAAGCTTTCTCCGGGAAGAGACCAGATGCGAGTCACTTTAGGATCTTTAGCTCATCGGTATATTGCCATGTGACCAAGGATTTCTATAAGAAACTTGAGCCAACATAAGAGTTGGGGATACTTGTGGGGTACACTGATACACCCCACAACTATTGGGTGTATTTTCCTACTAGTCAGAGGACAATGGTTCACAAAGATCTTAAGTTTGATGAGCAGAAGGCCATGCGAGTTTCCCTTGAGAGGGAGCTCCAACTACAGGTTGTGGAGGAACTTTTGGTTCCTAAGGAGGAGGAGCCTCATACTGATGCTGAACAACCACATGTAGAGGTTCCAGGAGTGGAGACATCCACTCAAGCAGAGTCTTCTAGAGATGGGTGGAAGCACACGAGAGAAGCTGATAGATTATTGTCGGATGTGAGAGAGAATGTAGGAGAACCATCTTCTCAACACAGATAGAGGAGGTCACCTGATAGGTACACTGGATACATGGCCCTTATTGGGGAATGTGTTGAGACCGAACCATTTTCCTTTGAGGAAGTAGTGTAGCAACCGATTTGGGTTGATGCTATGGTGGAGGAGTATGACTCCACAATTCGGAACAGTGTTTGGGATGTGGTTCCAAGACCGGACAACAAGTTAGTTGTGAGTTCCCGTTGGCTTTACAAGGTAAAGCAAGCTATTGATGGTAATGTAGAGAAACATAAGGCAAGGTTTGTTGCCCGTGGTTTCTCACAAGTCGAGGGGATTGACTATGATGAGACTTTTTCTCCTGTAGCAAGGTACTCATCTATCAGATCGATGTTGGCACTATCAGCACAGATGGGTTGGAAGATCCATCAGATGGATGTGAAGACTGCATTCCTCAATGGCAAGATTGAGGAAGAGGTGTACATAGAGTAGCCGGAAGGTTTTGAGACCTTCGATTGTGAGTCGCATGTGTTCCGACTCAAGAGAGCTTTGTACGGGCTGAAGCAAGCACCTCATGCTTGGTACACCAGGATTGACAACTACTTCACTGGGTTGGGCTTCACAAAGAGTGAAGCGGATGCGAAATTGTACCACATCATGGTGGAAGGTAAGCAGTTGATCATTGTTCTTTATGTTGATGATCTGATATTGACAGGTGATGATCAGTTGATCATGTCTTGCAAGGAGGACCTTGCAAGAGAGTTTGAGATGAAAGACATGGGTCTCATGCACTACTTTCTAGGCATGGAAGTGTGGCAGAAGGATGGGGAAGTGTTTGTGTCTCAAGGCAAGTATGCCAATGATATACTCAGAAGATTCCACATGGAGAAGTGCAATCTCATGCAGAATCCTCTAATAGGTAACTGGAGGAAGGATGATGCTACTTCAGGAGAGGTAGTAGAAGCTACTGTGTATCAATAGCTTGTAGGTTCATTGATTTACTTAGTGAACACATGACCAGATTTGTGCTATGTGGTGAACCAGCTGAGTCAAGCTATGGTTCAGCTTACCAAGCTGTTTTGGAAGGCAGCGAAGCATGTTTTGAGACACCTCAGAGGCACATCTCAATATGGATTATGGTACAGAATGTCAGAGGGAGTGAAGTTACAGGGCTTCACAGATGTAGATTGGGCAGGGAGTCCATCAGATCGGAAGAGCACATCAGGAGGAATTTTCAACCTTGGTTCCATTGCAGTTTCTTGGTATAGCAGGAGACAGAGGCCAGTTGCACTCAGCACAGCAGAGGCTGAATACATGGCTGCAAGTTAGGCAACATGTGAGGCCATTTGGATGTGGAAAATTCTAGTTGGTTTGTTTGATTAAAGGATGGATCCAACTGTGATCTATTGTGATAATTAGAGTTGTATCAAACTCTCTGAGAACCTAGTATTTCATGACAGGTCCAAGCACATCGACATTCAGTATCATCATCTCAGAGATTGTGTGGCGAGGAGGATCATGTTGTTTTAGTATGTTTCGATCGAGGAGAAAGATGCTGACATTTTGACTAAGGCATTATCAAAGTGTAAATTAAAGTTCCATAGATATAGGATCGGGGTGGCAGATAATCCCTTTCTTGTTGAGAGGAAGTGTTGAAAATAGCAACAAGAAATGCTAAAAATAGAAATGTTAAAAATAACATTGCTATAAATAGCATATCAGGATATTCCAATTTTAATTTTTCCTTGAATTAAAATTGAGAATTAAAAAGTTCAAATTTAGTCTCACCATCTGTTTGAAAAATAATTAATTAATTCATCTTGAGTTAATTAGTTTGAGAAATTCAAACATGAAGTCTTTGTGAAGTCATGCAACTGTTATCCCTTTGATTGAGGAAGTTATCTCTTAATTAAGGAGATAAGGATGAGTTTTATTTGAGTTGTAATTAGTTAGCTCAGTTAACTGATTTAAGTCCGGTTAAATTAGTTCCAAACAGTTTGAGGAACTAATTGTGAGTTCAGTCAGTTAATGCTTGCATGCATGAAACTAGTGTACTCCAGATAATTGAATATTCTCTCATAAATAACTCATGCATGTCAGTTTAGACAAAGACCCAGTTGAGATTAAAGGCAGGGACAGTGTACTATCAATTGCAAGAATTTTCCTATGAGAAAATCTCTTGCATGCAGAAGGAATTCATTCCTTGAGGATTGTGTAGTTTTACAGTGTGTAAGAGCAGTGTTCCACTTGGTTGCAGGTGAATCATCCTAGAGGAACATCGCAAGGAAATAGGAGGCTTGGAGGACAGAGGAGAAGGCATATGTGTTGTCTATTCTATCTATGAGCAGCAATGAGGCATTGTACTGAGAGCTAGATAGTTGTGAGAGCTAAAGCTTTGTGTAATCCTGAGATATTTCCACTTGTATGATAATACAGATAGCGGGGTTTTTAGCTGAGGCTTTCCCCAGAGTATTCTTCTATGTTTCATGTGTGATTGATTCTTATTCTCTGTTATATGTGTTATGTTTGATCTTGCTCAAATCGATTAAGCTTCCACAACTTTGATTGTAGAAGTAGATTAAGTATTTTGCTTTAGTACATTGCATAATCAGGGTAATCTACAGTGAGAACTTCTACACAGACCATATTTATATCCAATAAAGATACACTTTTCAACTTTCTTATCCAGATTACTTTTATTCTCCTTTGGAAGGTGTACATAAGCATCAAAATAAAATCCTCAAATATGTTAAGATAAGGTTTCTTACCATCCCATACCTCATATGGAGCCTTTTCATCTAATGCTAATGAGAGTGATGTATTTACCAAATAAAACATAGAGTCAATTATCTTTACCTAGAATTATTTCCTTAAATCAGCGCACTGAGCATGCACCTCGATTTCTCCATCGGTGTCTTATTCATCCTTTATGCAACTCCATTTTGATGAGATTAGGGAAAATTTTAAGAACCACTCTAAATTTATATGTATAATAAATGGGTGAATTCCCATGATACATAGGAAAAATGGGAGGTGATTTGATCAATAATATAATAAGTATATATAATTTTTTGGTGAATCTCTCACCATATTATATTATCTTGTAAATTCATGGTGAATCTTTCACTGAATTATAAAATCTTATAAGATCTTGACAAATATTTCACTGAATAATAAAAAATTGTGAAGTCTTGGTGAATGTTTTGTTAAAGTATGAAACCATATATGGTAATAGGAAAACATATTCATTAAATTGTAATATACTAACATACATGTTTGGAAAAAAGAAACATAATTTCCTCTTCCTACAAACAATGTTGCATGTTTCAGTGGCCGTGTTTGCCAAGGTTCTTACTATACACTCTTACATATCCTTCTATTAGTTTTGATAATATTCCACAACAAAGTTTTTGTAGGTGTTGATCTTGACCACCAGTTTTGATAATATTATGTCTCTCCTAATCTAAATTGCTTATTAGCATAATTCACTACCTTCATACGTCTTTCATTTTTTAACAACATTGTAACATGTGGATTCATTTCCTTTTTGGTGCACAATCTCCGCCTTTTAGGACAATATGGTGTAGTGGACCAACCCCTACAGATCATTACGACAAACTAAGAATAACAGAGAAGATGAAAGGTTGTATAAAGTAGCATATTTTTCAAACAACTAATCCAACATCAGTACCTTAACTTTTTCATGAAGATATCATATTGAGAATGATTGAAAAATGGTGGGAAATTTGGGCAACGACTATCTCTCTTCTGTGAGGGTGATGCAGAAAGAGTGATAAGATTTCATTGTTTTGATTTTTTTTTGTTAAATCAGAAAAACCAATATTAATGGAGATATTGGTATTTTTTACTAAATTTTTTGAAGTGACTAAATGTAGCTTTAACCATTCATCCTGTTATAGACATTTTTGTGCCTTACAGCATTGAGCATGAAATGTCCATAATCCAAGGGATCCAAAGTCCCTAAAAGAGTTGTTCCTACCCATAAAGGAACAAGGTCAACCAATGACAGCTTCTTCCAGAAGTTCTCCACCAAAAACCACTCAGAAACAGTCAATTCAGGATCAATTCAAATGCTCTACTAGCTGCCTGCGTTGCAATGCACCCTAGTACACTAGCTAGGTGCGTTGCAACACACCTAAATGCACTACCAGGGTGCGCTGAGCAAGAAATGCCAAATGGCAGTATCATTCCGCGAGGTGTACAGACACTGGAAGCTTCCAGAATCTTCCTCAATGACACTTGCCTCAATGAATTCGACCAGTGATGAGTAAGAGGCTCTCAGCCTCCAAGTGGAAGCAAGAACTGACAGAGAGAAGCCACAAGTCAAAACATAAGCTGACTCATCCTCTCTGCTTACATCTATATATGGATCCCTCATCCCAGAGATCCAGAGGCTGGAATTTTGTACTTTGCAGAGAATTGTTGTTGGTTTGAGATTGAGATTAGTGAATTGGGTGATTTATGCTTTGTTGGAGGAGAGGAAGGGATTCCTTTGCTGGGAGGTAGATGTTGGATCGGGACTCACTTGGTTGTATCTCCTCTTGGACTTTCTTATCATATCAATAAAACTATTTGAGTTTCTCCTATATGCTTGTATATCAATGATGCTTTGTTATATTTGCATGTTTAGTTTAAATCTAATCCTAAACTAGTTATGAATGTAAATCTATGTCTCTTGTGTAGTTTTCCTCTCTTGTGATCTTGCAGGAACTTGGTGAAGCTGGACCAGTGAGAGAGCAGGCAGCGGGAAGCGAACAAAGAGGAGAACGAGTGGATCAACAAACTAGCGAAAGACACAGGTTAGTTACATCCTTCTTCTCCATTTACATTTCATAAAGAAGAATACGAAGATAGTTTTCCTTGTTTGTTGCTAAGGCACTATCACACCTTAGAGTGGGATAGGGGCATTCCGAATGGATACTTTTCCCAACAACAAATTGGCGACTCTGCTGGGGATGATTTAAAGGAGGACTAAGAGCTATCACAAAGGGCTGTTAGAGCACTTGTGGATGAGCTGTTCAGATCATAAACAGGCCCAGCGAATGGACTAGAGTAGCAGATCTCTACTTTGCATTTGTAAATGGCAAATGCAGTTCGATTCGGCACTCCTGAGTTTATGAGATGAACAACAATAGAAACACAAATAAACTAACTAGATACGATCCCCAGTGGAGTCGCCAATTTGTTGTTGGGAAAAGTATCCATTCGGAATGCCCCTATCCCACTCTAAGGTGTGATAGGGCCTTTAAATCATCCCTCTAATTGTACCTAATTGATAGCTTTTATCCGGCCAAAAACCGTAGATTAAACTGCAAACCGTGACCCAGAACCCAGAGACAATTCTCGTTTCTGCTTCAGTGCAGGCTCTGTGAAGAGGTTCTGCATTTCAATGCAGGTCCCGAGAGGGATACCTGTGCTACAATTCAGTTTCTCTGTGCAAGGGGTGCGTTGATCAGCCTTTGCCTTGTGCAGTTGTGGTTCCCTGCTTCCTTTTGCTCAGTTTTATCTCTGTTTTTTGCTGCCTGTTATCAGTGTGTGTACCTATCTGAAACCCCTTTTCTTTGCCTTAATTCCACCTCAGTTGTATAAAAGAAACTGTATTTGTTTTTGTGTATTTGTTACATCATTTGCAATTTCCCATTACAAAAGTAAACTAGTCATATTGTCGCCCTTAGATCTAGACCTGTCGTAAGTGTCGTTTTGATCTTAGGAGTAAGTTTGTTTGCTGTTGACAGTTGATTACGCTTTTACTTTTGTCTTTTGGTTTGAATTTATGAATTTCTAGTGTCGAAACAAGTGTTTACTTCAAAATCATAAAGTGTCGTAATCGTCTTTTTTGATTTCGAAAGAAGCTTGTTTGTGTTTTTCACTTGAAATCGAATTCAAATTTGTACAACAGCTTTCTTTTTAGGCATCAATATTAAGAAAGTGAAAACAAATACATGCATATGTGCATTTGCATTTTGACAGTTTGTATGGATTGATTTAGGAAAAGTGCATTTACAGTGTGCTCTATGCTCTTTGAGAAAAGATTGTGTCTTTCTTTTCCCCTTGTAGCTAGGATTTTCATTGTTGAAAAGATATAAAAGCTTGCTTATCATCTTTAGACTGCATTTAGGAATTGTATCTACATCTCGTCGTGATCCAAAAAGGCAAACTTCTAAGAAAGATAAACCTAAAATAAATTGAATGAACTTAACAACGCTTTGTAACTTAACGCACAACATAGAGGTCTAGGCTAGAGACGTGTTCCAGCGTCGTAAAACCTGGTCACTGGTCGCCTCACTGATGGTTGGGTGATTCCGCCTGAGAGACGATAAGTGCCAGTAAGGATTGTGCTCCCACGCACCGTCGAGTATATATTGGGAGACCCCTATAGGCATAAAACCTTTATCTATAGGAAGCCGTGTCGGCCGCCCTACTGATCGCAATGCACTGAACACAGCATTCGGGAAGATTGACCGCCCGTACCTTAAAAAGTATTCTGCGGTTTTGTGAAAAGTTTGGCACACCCTCTACCTAGAACTCCAGAGCAGTCCCTTTCGTTCCTTTTCAGACTCCTTAACGGAAAAGGTCCATCTGAGCACTTGTCACTTCAGGCTCATTAAAAATCGAAGGAGACTAGAGTCATCTTTTGCTTTTTCTCGACTCTTTAAAATTGAAAAAGCAAGTTGTGTCTAAAGCGTCTAAAATTCATTTAATTCGGAAACATATTTCCCCTTTTTGTATTTTGGTTGATCGAGTAATCCGCAATCGTGGAAGAAAGTCAATTGAAACCCCGTCGTTCGCGGAGGCTTACGAGTCAACCGTCTTTGTCTCCGGAATCGAAAACAGTACGGACAAAGCGAACTCGTTTAACCGGTTCGAAATCTCCTATTAAAGTTAGAACAAGTGTTCCAACAACATCCGAGATTCCGGTTACTCCAAACATTTCTGGAAACCCTGCCTCTATAGAAGAAGTTCAACAGCCACAGAGGGACAGTGATACTGATCCTAGTCTGAGAGCAAACACTTGTGTTACTAAACCAGTTCCATCTGCAACCGGTTCGGAGAGTCTTTCTCCTCAAACATCTGTCGCTGTCGATTCAACCCCTTCTTCGGCACCAGAAATATTTTACGGACCTGACGGTCTTCCCCTTCCACCTGGTTTGATTGTGATAGAGGAAATTGTAGAAGATCCGCAAGCAAGTACTCCAACACATTTTGGGGTCGGGGTCACTCTATTTCCTTCGACATCAGAAATTAGTCTACCACCAGTGGAAGTTCCTGTAGAATCGCTAGGCAATCTTTTGGATAGACTCAAAATGTCTGAACAACCGTCAACATCTAGGACTGTGTCGAATGACACAGCGACAGCAGAACTCCCTGCTGTCACTCCGACAATGTTTGCCGGCATACCATCTGTCCCGACTAGCTCACAACCTCTAGAAGGAGTCCATCCAGGGACTATTTCGACAGTATGGTCCGTTCTTGTTTGTTCCTCCGGAATAATATCCGGCAACTCTTATGTTGAGACTCGACAAATTGATCCATTTGGAGGTCAATTTGGGCAATCCAGTCCCCAAGGGCAGACAATCCCCTTGAGTTCCGGATTACCACCGTATGGGGGGCAGTATGCCCTTTCATTACCCCCTCCGGGAGGATATCCATACGGGAGTTCACAACAGTATTCAGGTTATACTGGAGTTACGTCAAGTGGTTGGGTACCTATACTACCCCAACAACCAAGAGTTGTGTATTCTATGCAACAATGTGTACCTATGTCGAACATCCCGACAACACCAGCTATTGTAACAGTGTCACAAGTTCAAACGCTGCCTGTTGTATGTCAACCTCAGATTTCTCAGGTTGTAATGCAACAGCCCCTTGACCCTGTGACTCAACCACAATCGCCAACTGGTGGGACGACACAGGTCCAAACGGGTACAATTACCCCACACCTTGGTCCAACGGTTAGTATAGCGCAACAGAACATGGCTTCACAACCGTGGCTGGTGCAATACCAACAACCACAATTCCAACAAGTATACCAAGGTTCTGAGTAGCAGATCTTTGCGAACAGTGGACAGCCGTACATTCAAAACGGTCAAAATCAACCACTTTACAATGGTCATGTCCACCAACCGTATCAGTCGTACCAGCATCAACTACATTATGCTGGTATGCAAAGGCCAACTGCTCAGGCAATTCCATCGTACCCTGGGTATGCTTCACCTAACCTGAATCAACAGTTACCATTCGTGGCAACTTTAGAGTTACCCGATTTACACCGGTTAACAAACGATCCAATTGCTTACGCCCCTTGGTGGCTAGCGATTCCTCATAAACTTCCATCAGATATTCCTAAATTTAATGGAAATCCAGGTGAAGACCCATCGAATCACGTGATGACATTTCATCTATGGTGTTCATCAAACACCCTAAACGATGATTCGATAAGGCTTCGCATTTTTCAGAGGACGTTAACGGGTCCAGTGGCAAAATGGTATATTGAATTGCCTAGAGCTTCGTTCGACAATTTCAGTACCTTAGCCACGACTTTTTTAACCCACTTTCAATTACCGATAAGGTATGAAACGGGAACGGAAATCCTAACCAACTTCAAACAGACAACGGCCACTCACATATCTGATCATATACATGAGTGGCGGCATCATCGTAGGATGGTAAAAACGTACGTTCCCGATCAGCTATTAGCTGAATGGTTTATCAAGTCGTTACTTCCTGCTATAACGGAAGATGTGGCAAAGGGGGGAGTCGTAACAGAAGAGCAAGTTATCGCTCGTGCGCAATATCTGGATTTGGTCTATACTCAGTCTGGCACGCTCTACGACAAAATACCTGATGCCCCTAGACCGGAATTCTCAATTCCTCCTCCTCCTAAATCAAACAATGACTCTCACGCCGGCGATGGTGTGATTGGCACGACAAACGCGAAATCGACAAAGGCTGCGTCCAAGAAAGCCCATAAGATTTCAGATCAAAATGCAAAAGACGAAATTCTTGCTTCGGAAGTAAATGTCGTATCAGCAGATAAGGGCAAAGAAACCAAACAACCAGGAAGCAAGAAGAAACAAAGCAAAGGGAAGAAGAAGAAACAGGGCGAATCATCTCCCGAAAAAACTTCTTCAAACCCTCCTGGAGATAGGAAACCCCCTTTCGGGTGTCAGATATGTGATGAGAATCACTGGACGAGAGAATGTCCATACAAAGCTGAGCTTAAAAGATTCTTTAAAAGTTCGCAAACCTCAGCTGTGTTAACTGATCCGTTTCCAAATCCGGGAAAAAATCTGGTTGAAAGTGGAAATGCTTCCCCGTCACAAGTGCTGATGTTGTTGATTTCGAAGCAGCAAAATGATGCTTTGATTTCGACAAGGAACAAATATTACGGGAATCCGCAGCTGTCGAACGACAAGGATAAAGATCAACCAAGTAGTTCGACAACAACTTCGACAGAAGTTGTACCACCAATCATTCCTGAATTAACAATAAAACCGCCAAAGGGAGTAGTACACAAGTCGACATTTAATCCTCACGCTATGGCGGCGCAGCATTATAACATAGTGGAAGATTTGGCCCAATCGCCATCCGCTATGTCGACTCTTGAAGTACTACAAAATTTCCCATCCCAAAGGCAGGCTTTGTTATCAGCCATTGGTGGGGTTGATCTTAAGGATTCCAGTCTTGTATCCTTTGACCACAAAGGATACGATCCTCAGTTACCAGCTCAACTAGCTTTCCTTATTCAAGTGAAAGCCCTCAACAAAATTGTTCATCAAACAATTATTGATGAGGGGGCATCTACATGTATTATGTCGATGAGTTGCTGGAAAACTTTAGGATCTCCAACCTTGTCGCGATCTTCGACGACATTAAAAGCATTCGACGGTAGGACATATACCCCATATGGTATCCTAAATAACTTGAAGGTTGAACTAGGGGGAAAAAAAGTAGAAATAGATGTTGAAGTCATCGATGGGAATCTTGATTACAACATCCTGCTAGGAAGACTGTGGATATATGCCATGGCAGCTGTTGTGTCGACCTATTTTAGAAAGATTGCATTTCCCTTTCAAGGGGGGATTACAATCGTCGACCAACAAAACTTCCTCCCTAATGGTTCACAAGTTACAGGAAGCATTCCCATGATCCATGGAAGCCCCCATTCGCTTCAGAATATCGGAGTAGGCCTACTAAAAGAATCTATACTAATGGGAACTTTCGCTCTTCCACCTCCAATCAACTTGGCGGAAGTAGCGTCGATAGGAACCTGCAATATGATATCTTCCACGAAGATCTCAGAAGACGATATCAACATGGATCATGCAATGGTTTTGACCCCAAGCCCAATAGAAATATTGTAGCAATCAATGTTTCTGGCATGGGAGGCGAACCCAAATCAACGCTCATCAAACGTTTGGGTAGATAGGTCTAGAGAATATGGTACCCCTTCAGATCCTTGGTCGCGAGTGCATGGAACCGACGAAGGAATTATACAATCAATGTTGATTGAGGGGGCACCATGGAATGATTGCCACCATCGTTCCCTTCTTCCAGATTATGAAGAAGATACTCAAGGTGACCTTTATCACCCTTCAGTTTTTGAATTCCTATCAAATACCGTAAATACGGTGGATTCCGAGCGAAACTTATCCAATATTGAAGAGACTATAGCCATAAATATCTCGAATAAAACGGATGTTGTAGAGAATATTTATGTCGGCAAATGTTGTTCTCCTTCAGAACTGGAAATATACAACGCTCTTTTTCGCGAGTTCAGAGATGTCTTTGCTTGGTCATATGATGAAATGCCAGGCATTGACTCGAGTATCGTTGAACACGAAATTAAGATGTATCCCGATGTCAAACCGGTAAGACAACGGCTCAGGCAGGTGCATCCCAAGAAAGCCGCTGCCATTAAGGCAGAAGTTGAAAAACTTCTCCATGCTGGTTTCATCTACCCGGTTCCTCTAACCAATTGGGTATCGAATATTGTCCCTGTTATGAAGAAACAAGGGACAATTAGAGTGTGTGTCGATTATAGGGATGTAAATCAAGCTTGCCCGAAAGACAACTACCCTACACCCTTCATCGACCAGATAATTGATGAATGCGCCGGATGCGAAATCTTTTCATTCATGGATGGATTTTCCGAGTATAATCAAATAAATATCCGCCCACAGGACCAGTCAAAGACTGCATTCATTTGTCCGTGGGGCACATTCGCATATCGAAAATTACCCTTTGGTTTAAAGAACGCAGGGGCGACCTTTCAGAGGGCAATGAATTATGCCTTCCATGACATCAAGAACATCGTTCAACCATACCTCGACGACCTTCCGGCTCATTCGCGAAAGCGGACTGATCATCCGCAGCATTTAAGAGCGATATTTCTACGTTGCCGACACTACAAGATACGACTCAATCCGCACAAATGTGTATTTTGCGTCGGTTCTGGTCGTTTACTTGGCTTTGTAGTCTCCAAGGATGGGATTCGTCTCGACCCGTGCAAGGTCCAGGCAATCATAAATTTGCCTCCACCTTCAAATTTGCTTCAGATTCAGAAACTCCAAGGGAAAGCAAACTTTCTGAGGAGGTTCATTCCAAATTACGCCGAACTTGCTAAAGGTTATACACGTCTTTTGAAAAAGGAGGTACCCTTCGTCTGGGATCAAGTTGCGCAAGCTTCCTTTGATGCTTTAAAAGATTCCTTAATAAAAGCATCATTAATGTACGCCCCCGATTATCAAAGAGATTTTAACCTGTATCTGGCTGCAGTAGATACAACCATCGCAATGGTTTTAGTTCAAGAATTCAATGGAATTGAACACCCTATATATTATTTAAGTAAAAACTTAAATGATACAGAAAGCAAATATTCTTATGTTGAAAAAATAGTGCTTGCAGCTGTTCAAGCGATACAAAGATTTCGACACTATGTCCTCTTTCGGAAAACTACCATTCTGTCAGATTGCAACCCCATGACTTATATATTGTCGCGACAGTTGCTGGGGTCAAATATTCAAAATGGATAGCAATCCTTCAAGAGTTTGATCTGGAATTTGTAAAATCCAAATCAAAGAAAGCTCTAGTTTTTGCAGAATTATTATGCGATCTCCCATCAACGTCCAATGATGAAACATCTGAAGAATCAATCGTGGATGAGAATTTGTTTCTGATATCTACAAGCAATGAGTGGTATGGAGATATAATAATTTATCTCCAAACCCAAAAGTTTAGGCCTAACACCTCTCACTCTGAACAGAAACGTATACGATACCAAGCAAAAGACTACATGATCGTCGGTGATACGCTTTACCGTCGTGGTATCGATACAGTTCTGAGAAGGTGCCTCACCCATGAGGAGGCCGAAAAAGCCCTGAATGAGTGTCATTCAGGCGCGTGTGGGGGGCATAAATCTGGATATGCTACAGCACAAAAAATCTTACGAGCAGGATACTTCTGGCCAACAATGTTCAAAGATTGCATAACCGCAGTCAGAAGTTGCCATGCTTGTCAAATTTTTGATAGCAAAACCAGAAGACCTCCCGCACCTTTACAGCCAATAATTGTTGTTGGGCCTTTCGCCAAATGGGGCATCGATTTCATGACATGTAACCCCACCTCGACCGGGGGGCATGGGTATATTATAGTCGCCGTTGACTATTTTACCAAATGGGCCGAGGCGATGCCTACATTAGATAACACTGGTGAAACAGCTGCCCTTTTCTTTTTCAATCATGTAGTCGCCAGATTCGGCATACCGCAGGCTATAGTCACGGATCATGGATCACATTTTCGCAATCACATGATGCTCGAATTAGCTGCCAAACTAGGATTGTCTCACGACAGCTCTACTCCATATTATCCGCAAGCCAACGGAAAAGTTGAAGCGATCAACAAGGTCCTGAAGCGTATGTTGCAAAGGATGATCGGAGTTCACAAAATAAGGTGGCATCTAATCCTGTACTCAGCCTTGTGGGCTTACCGAATATCGGTAAGGAATGCGACCGGGTTCACACCCTTCCAACTGGTATATGGCCTGGAAGCAGTCTTACCAGTCCAGTGCGAAATCTCGTCTCTTAAACTCGCAATCGATCTCCTCCCCGGAACTTCAGGAGAAGAGGCCCGTTTCTTGGAATTAATCCAATTGGATGAAACCCGTCGTGATGCCGCTTTGGCTAACGAAGCCCATAAGAAATGAGTCAAGGCGTAGTTCGACAAAAATGTCAAACCCCGTGTCTTCTCAGAAGGTGACTTGGTCTTGCTTTACGACCAAGAATCCGATAAATTGGGAGCAGGTAAATTTAATTCTTTATGGATGGGCCCCTATATTGTTAAACGAGTGTTAGCAAAAGGAGCCTACGAATTAATGGATTATAACGGAATTCCACTGGCGCAACCTCGTAATGGGTTGTACCTCAAGCGTTACTATGCTTAAATAGTGACCAATAAGACCGAGCAAGTGTTTCAATCCGCGTTTAAGCTCGTTAAAAAATGAACTATCCTCCGGTAAATAACCACCGTGAATGTAACATTATCAGCCATTAAAGCCTTGGTCGTGTTTGCACCGTCACCTCCACTTTTCCATTGGCCGATCATTCACCTCCATTTGATTGTTTACCCATTTTGAGGAACAACTGCGAAGAGTGATTTCACTAGCCATCCTTGTGACACTGCCATGCTTGGAAAATTCCAACCCTTACCTGGAATCTGCTGCTACCCATTTTATCACTTGTTCCTCAAAAGACGAGTCTCCTTTAAGCTCTTTTCATCTGACTCGTAAAATATGAAAAGATCACCGAGTTTTGGCCTTCCAGCTCGTTAAAGCGACCGGAAGTGCTATCCCTCCTCTAAATTTTAATCTTTTTTGGACCCGAGGGATTATTGCACAAAAAGATCGAGCGCTTGTTTTGTTCGGCTCGTTAAAACTATCGAAAATTCATCCCTTCTGTATGGTTTTATACTTTTTCGGACTTAAGGGATTAGATGACGAATAAGGAACTTTGGAGTTATCTTTACGTACCTTTTCAGGCTCTCTAACAATGAAAAGGACCGAGTTATCTTTGTCGTTAGACTCGTTAAAAAGATTAATAGCGACAAACTTGTCTTTAGACGAGAACGAGTTTCACTATCGCTAGGCTTGTTAAAACATAGCGATGGGTTTGCCCGAAGGGAAAATTATAGAACAAGCATATGTTATCCTCCTCAAGCTTGACAAAAATAAAGAGGTACTGGTCAGCAATGACTGGGGAAAAATTGGGAAGAAACTCAAAGAACCTTTATTGGTAGTAAGTCGCTCTTGAACATGATACTTCCACTCCGTGCCTGAGTCGGGTTGGGTTGTTTCATTCACCGGTCACATCACCATGGTCTCGCCATACCATCCACCTTTGGGGTAAATGCTACCAATCCATCATATAAGTGTCGACGATATGTTCAAGAGAAGTCATCCAGAGAAGTCAACCGTGTCCCATCCACTACCATACATTATACTTCATTCTTTCATGACCGCCACCCTGAACCATATATCATCAGATCGTTTTCACCTCCATCAAAATCATTTGCTCCGTTCCGTGTCACTGATGTGGGATACATTAAGGCCCTCCTTTGACGGATCGCTTCTTGTCGACATCAGCTCATTATCCAAGAAGTTGATCTAGGAACACCCCCTTCAGTATTTGAAGCTTGCATGCCTCAATGGCAAGTTTCTCACTTCCGGCGACAGGTATACATCAATGACGTTCGACCGAAAGATTTTGCGTGGTGTTCGACGCCAAGTCCTTTATTCACACCACGTGAATTGTACTACAGTACCTTGAGGGTCATTATCATTATCGGTGATTCCTCTCGCACTTGTTAACAGTTTACATCATTGACTGGTAATCAAGCGATGTCTTTCCATGTTCGACTTCAGAACATTTCTCACATGGATCAACTTGTACTTAGAGTGAAGATCAGACGAGATTGAAGACCCCGGATCTAGTTTCATCCATCCGGGCTGCGATATATATTCAGGAAAAATAAAGACATTGACATGTACAACATTGCAGCACAGATAATCATCCTACCAAAAGGATGATGATTTCATCAAAATCATCAGTCTACCATCCGACGATTGTCTGTTCTATGTACAGAAAAATGAATTTATAAAGCTGAGCATGGGAATGCCCGCCTCAGCTAGATCATGAAAACAGTATGAAAAATAATGTATTGTATTGTATCTTATTACAGGTCTCCTCCCAGCATTGAAAGAACTTCGGATCCTCCTAATAAAGCATTTCACCCGATAAACGGCCTCATACTTTAGGGGGGCAACTGTTATAGACATTTTTGTGCCTTACAACATTGAGCATGAAATGTCCATAATCCAAGGGATCCAAAGTCCCTAAAAGAGTTGTTCCTGCCCCTAAAGGAACAAGGTCAACCAATGACAGCTTCTTCCAGAAGTTCTCCACCAAAAACCACTCAGAAACAGTCAATTCAGGATCAATTCAGATGCTCTACTAGCTGCCTGCGTTGCAATGCACCCCAGTACACTATCTAGGTGCGTTGCAACGCACCTAAATGCACTACCAGGGTGCGCTGAGTGAGAAATGCCAAGTGGCAGTATCATTCCGCGAGGTGTATAGACACTGGAAGCTTCCAGAATCTTCCTCAATGACACTTGCCTCAATGAATTCGACCAGTGATGAGTAAGAGGCTCTCAGCCTCCAAGTGGAAGCAAGAACTGACAGAGAGAAGCCACAAGTCAAAACATAAGCTGACTCATCCTCTCTGCTTACATCTATATATGGATCCCTCATCCCAGAGATCCAGAGGCTGGAATTTTGTACTTTGCAGAGAATTGCCGTTGGTTTGAGATTGAGATTAGTGCATTGGGTGATTTATGCTTTGTTGGAGGAGAGGAAGGGATTCCTTTTCTGGGAGGTAGATGCTGGATCGGGACTCACTTGGTTGTATCTCCTCTTGGACTTTCTTATCATATCAATAAAACTATTTGAGTTTCTCCTATATGCTTGTATATCAATGATGCTTTGTTATATTTGCATGTTTAGTTTAAATCTGATCCTAAACTAGTTATGAATGTAAATCTATGTCTCTTGTGTAGTTTTCCTCTCTTGTGATCTTGCAGGAACTTGGTGAAGCTGGACCAGTGAGAGAGCAAGCAGCGGGAAGCGAACAAAGAGGAGAATAAGTGGATCAACAAACTAGCGAAAGACACAGGTTAGTTACATCCTTCTTCTCCATTTACATTTCATAAAGAAGAATACGAAGATAGTTTTCCTTGTTTGTTTCTAAGGCACTATCACACCTTAGAGTGGGATAGGGGCATTCCGAATGGATACTTTTCCCAACGACACATCCTAAGATGTTTTTTACAATATGATTTCCTAAGTCTATTTAATATCTTCATTATCATAAAAACCAACCTATATCCATCTTAGCTCCACATCTACCACTCTTAGAGGGATGAAATCTATTTATCCCACTCAGCACTTGGTAGACCCAGAATTAAGATGAATTTAAGCTGATAGAATTTCCCCTTTAAATAGTGTATGCTCACATTAATACCAAGGTATTAGCATGGATCAATACCATGGGTTATCATAAACCTGGAGCTTAAAAACTACTATTAGTAACTTATAAAAATTAATAAATATATATATATATATATATATATATATATATATATATATATATAGATAGATATAGATATATCTATTTTTTTTAACCGAGTTAAAATGTTTAAGTGACATTAAATTACAAGATCCATTTTTACTCTTGATCTGCCAAGCCCCGAGAGGGATCAAATATTTTTTCACTCTATGCTATTTTGCATATCACGATATTTGATCTCTCTCGACGCTTAGTAGATCCAGAGTAAAGATGAATCTATGCCAGTTTAATCCCCCCCTTTAAATAGGCTACATTCCACGTGAATACCATGGGTCAATACCATGTGCCATATTTATTTTTATTAATACTAATATTAGGGTTAATAATGATTTTTTGCATGGTATTAATAATAATTTTGCCCATGGTATTTGGCCCATAGGCTTCACCTAAATATAACACATTTTTTGAGTGTTCGTAAATATAAGGTGACTTATGGAGTAATTATAAAAAAATATTTTATTTATTTACCATACCTCTCGTTTATTTATATTTTTATTAATTTACCATACCTATTTTATAAATATGGTATTTGGCCCATAGGATTCACTTAAATAAAACCTCTTTTTTGAGCCTTCTTAAATAGAAAGAGGGTTATGGACTAAATATAAAAAGAGGTTTTATTTATTTACCATACCTCCACTTTATTTATATTATATAACCTCCCAAACCACTTCCCAAACCAAAAAATGGGCGATTACTGTTGGGTAGCGGAGGTCCCGCGTAACGGTTTTGGGACAGAAAGCCTAGCAATTAGGATTAAACTATTGTAAAAACTCCAAAGTATGCGGAGCGTGAAATGTAAAAGGTCGAGTCAAAAGGGTAGTCTGCCCAAAAATAATGTAAAGAAATGTAGGTTGAGTCGGCCCGCCTATGGATTGCAGTCCATGGAAAGGTATAAATAGAGTGAGGCTCTATGGGTAGAGTAGCTAAGTTTGGGGTATGAGTTTGGAGATATGAAATGTAAGGGGTGTCTGAAAAAATCATTCTAAGAGTGTTTGTAAGTCTGAGTCGAGGGTTTGGGTAGAGGATAAAGGCTCTACAGCTGTGTGCCAAAGGCCTGGAAGAGTCTGCGGTTGTGTGTGCGGACCCCTGCTGCTGAGTGCGTAGGGAAGATCTGGATGTAAGGTTCATAAGTGGAAATAAAGATAAGTTCTTCTGAATTCTGTGTTAATATGAACTATCGCAACTCTATCATTTTATGGTTAATGAAACTGTTTTGATCTGCGCGCATATGCTTATTGAGTACTTGTGAATCGGGTTTAATCTTAATATGCGAACTAAATGAAAGAAGTAAATGTTTTCTTAAAGACCTCTCTAAATATATCTGGGTTATAATAATTACTCGAATAAATTAGATCTGTAATCAGCGCGGTAAGGGAAAGTTAAGATTATCTGGATCTAGCGCAGCGTGAAGATACAGGACGTCGCGTGAACCTCTCAAACCACATCCAGACATCCCAAGGGTGCAGAAACCTGGTTCCAACACCCTCCCCTACTACCTCAGGTGAGACCTGAGTCCGCGCTTCATGGGCTGTTGCCGAAAGGGTTGGTAGCTGCGAGATTTGCTTGGCTACATAATTCTTCTGAACTTGGGTCAGGCCCATATAATCCAACAAATGGTTCTGTTGCCGGGGCTGGGATCTACCTAAAGGGTGTCTGGTGTAAAACACGGAAAGAAAAACGTTGAAGGACTGAAGGAATCAGGGACAGTAATAGATCAAGGGTAACTATGGCAAGCGCGATTCAGTTGCCGGTATTCAAGGGAGCAGGAGGCGAAGACCTAGAAAAATTCTGGTTTGTGCTAACATCAGTATGGAATGCGCAACAAATCGCAGATGATAATATCAGGAAAGCTACCTTAGTTAGCGCAATGCAGGACTGAGTAGTGATATGGTACATGAAGTATTCAAGTAGTAACCCAACAACGGGGGTAGTGGAAATCCAGACCAAATTAAAAAAAGAATTTAGTCGGTCGAAGTCAAGAAAACAGTCGATCGTAGGATTCAAAGAGATTGTAATGATGCTGGGTGAAACTCCATGGGATTTGGATCAAAGGTTGAAAAGCGTTATCCGTGAGGCCAACATGACACTGATAGATGAACAGCACTATGCTTGGTTCGTCGCATCATTAACGCCATATCTAAAGTCAGCTTTGTTACAACAAAAGATCTCAACCCAAGCTGAAGCGCTGGAGGCAGCAATGCAGCTGCACGAAACCCCGATACCAGACCCAGGGTTGGGAGTTTAGCAAATTCAAGCGCAGGTCCAAAATTTATGCTTGGAAATGCATAATTTAAAACAAGAATAGACACCTCGCTCAAAGGTCTAGGAGGAAGTATGGTGTGTAAGGTGCAAGAGCCAGGGACACGATAAAGATCACTGTCCAGTCTTGGTGAATTTTGTGGTAACAGGGGGACCAACACCATTGTGACCAGAGGCACAGGCAGGGCTGAGCACAACCACCCCGCTCTGGTGCACAATCTATCAGGTGGGAGGAAAGCACAACACTGATAACTGTCATCTATTACCAAAATACAACCAGACCCCCAAGTAGCTCTTTTGCAACTCTTGTAGATTAGTGGGCCACAAAGTAAGGGATTATCGTAGCTATCAAATGCTGATGGATCAGTCATTTGCCTATAGAATGCAGACGAAGACGTGAAGTCAGGATCCAGCTGCGGCGATTGTGCGTGGTGGGTTCCAAGGGCACGGTCGAGGACGGGGCAGAATGGGACCTGGAAGGGGTCGCGGGCAGTTAATCTGTTACAACTGTGGAGGACCAGGACATTACACGTGAGATTGTACCAACCCAACCAGAATTTCATGTAGCTATTGTGAGCAATTCGATCATGAGTTGCTAGACTGTCCTTTGTTGATAGCACAAATTCGGGAAAAGAGGGCAGCGCAACCAACAACGACCCAAAATGTGTAGATGATGAGGTCCGAACCCCATGAGGAAGATCCCAAGGTCAACATGATGCTGAGGAGTGGCACAGCCACAGGAGCGGATGGACAGAACCTAGGAGGCGATAAGGGGATGTATCGGGAAGCTCGGGGGAGCTTCGCGGAGGTCTCTACCCCAGGTAATAGGGATCAGCCTGAGATGGACAAGGATCCCTCGATGATAACTACCCTTTTAGAGACATTTATAAAATTGCTTCGCGACAACAGGGCAGTTAAAGGCCTACAAGAGTTGATAAATAGATGCATAGGGTGGAATGAGCCTCGTGTCATTTGAAATTTGGGAAGACATGCATCGCGGATTGGAAGGGAAATGCGGTTAACAGCACAAATCGGTGATTATGAGATGGAGTAGGTAATTTTGGATCTGGGCTCAAATGCCACATATTGCCAAAACAGACATGGGAGTGCATGACTAAGCCTACAATAAAATGGTCCCCTATCCAATTGCGGATGGAAAATCAACAGAAAGTGCTACCCATGGGAAGGCTACAAGGAGTGACGGTAGACCTTGATGGCACCAGTACCTGCACAGATTTTGAAGTTATTGAGCTCATGGATGAAAATACGCCCTATCCTACGTTGTTAGGAATAGATTGGGCCACCGACATGAACGGAATTATTAATCTAAAGAAAAGGACAATGATATTCGAAACAAAGGCGCTCCGCGTCGTTATTCCACTGGATCCAGCTGAAGGATTGCGCTACCTCGAACCGGTGCACAGCGATGACGACGAAGATTGTAGTTACAGAATGACTACCCAGGGGCGAGGATGGGTCAAGACATTGGAGGATAACAAAATATCACGAGGGGATGGAGAATCTGGCGCTGATGATTAAGATGAGGAAGACGAGCGGTGGTGAAATTAGTTGAATGGAGTAACCACGCTACATTGGAACATGGTGATGAAATCGCTATACTATGTAAAGGCCCAGGATTGTGAATTTCCAAAGTATAATGGGTTGACGATGGTAGATGAATTTCTGACCAAGTTTGAAATCGCAGTACCGGAGCCCCAACGATTTGATGCGATGAAGTGGGCACTGCGCGCAACGCCTGCGCGATGGTGGGGCACACATGAAGGAACGTTCGAAGATTGGCACACCTGCAGACGTATGATGAACATTAGATTTGGGAAGCCAGAAGTACGCATAATAGAGAAATACGACAGATGTGATGACCCGCACCTACACCTTACCAGATGGAGCAAAGCCTATGGAGAGGAACCTTAGCCAAAATGGGTGCACTTATTTTATCACACCCTGGATGTCATTCCCAAAAATTGGTATATTGAAGCAAAGCTCCGGCACGGCACAAGCGAGTGGGATATCTTGCGCGAAGGGTTCTTAGTAACATTCCTCTTTGAAGATCAATGGATGGAACCTGTAGATGAAGCACTCAAGATGGTAAAGGCTGCCATTTTCAAGACACCAATAGAACCAGAGGAACCTACGTAGCTCGACTGGTCGCGACAGCTGAGCCAAGCCCTCACATGCTATAATATTGAGGTAGAAGATGATGAGGATGATTCGCGAAATGTCAATATTCCGGAATCAGAGGGAAGCCGTGAGGTGCGCGGACCTGAAATCAAAGATCATGATATGATGTTGTCATTAAAAACAAAACAAGTCAATATAGGAACCGAAGCAGAACCAAAGTATGCAACGCTCGAGGACTATTGGGACGACGCTACAGTAGAAAAGGTCGTCGAATTGCTCCGTGAATATTGAGACTTGTTTCCAACGAAGATCACAGAACTAAAATGGATCTTACGGGACTTGGGAGTGATGAAGATAACATTGAAGCTAGATGCGAAACTAGTTAAGTAGCGGCCCTACTGATTGAATCCAAAATATAAAGCAAAGGTCTGCGAAGAACTAGACAAGATGTTGGCAGCAAGAATCATTGAGCCTGTCGAGGAGTCTGATTGGGTAAGTCCAATGGTTGTGCAGGAAAATAAACAGAAGCGCGAGATTCGGATCTACGTGGATCTTAGGAATCTCAATGATGCCGCGTGAATGACCCATTTCCAACACTGTTTACAGATGAGGTACTGGAAAATGTGGGGGGGCAGGAAGCCTATTCATTCATGGATGGGTTCTCAGGACACCACCAGATCAAGATCGCGCCAAAAGATAGGAGTAAAACAACATTTGCCACTGAATGGGGTTTCTTTCAGTACACGGTGATGCCCTTTGGTCTAAAGAAAGCGCCAACGATATTTTCACGAATAGTGGTTGCAAAATTCAAAGAATTTATACACAAGTTTTTAGAGGTCTATCTGGACAATTGCACTGTGTTTGGACTCATCAAGAAGCATGTAGCGAGCTTACGATTAATGTTGGATACTTGTCGACTACACCAGATTGTGTTGAATCTCAAGAAGTGTACTTTCCTTGTCCCGTTCAGGAACCTGCTAGGCCACATGGTCTGTAAGCAAGGCCTGATGGTGGATTCGGCAAAGACCACCGTCATACTCAATCTACAAGCGCCATGCAGTGTCAAGCAATTACGTGCCACACTAGGGCACACTGGCTACTATCGAAAGTTCATCAAAAGCTACGCTCAGATCACGGCTCCAATAGAACAGTTGCTGAAGAAGGACGCTACTTATTGCTAGAACGAGGAATGTAACAAAAGTCTGGAGATGCTTAAGGAAAAGATGGCATTGGCCCCTATATTGGTCTTTCCATAATGGGACGTCGAATTTCATGTGCATGTCGATGCGTCATGTATTGCCTTAGGGGCAGTACTTACATAACCAGGAGTGGAGGGAATTGACCACCCAATTGTGTTCGCAAGTCGTTGGTTGTCAAAAGATAAGAAGAACTATTCCACTACTAAGCGCGAGGGATTAGCGATGGTATACGCACTTCAAAAATTCTGCCATGATCTACTGGGAGGTCACTTTAAGATGTATACAGATCACTCGGCATTAAAATACCTCATGAATAAGCCTTTGTTGGGGGGGGTGTATCTGTCGATGGTTGTTGTTATTCTAGGAGTATGACTTCGAGTTCGTCGTCAATATGGGACGTCTAAATGTAGGCCCAGATCACCTGTCTTGAATTGAGACCAGCGAAGAACCCACAAATCTAGAAGACAGACTTTTGGATGCTCAACTATATGCGGTGCGTGTAGTGAATGGTCATTTTGAAGATATAATCCATTCCATAACTACAAGGACTGTGCCACAGGGATACCTTGTTCAACAGAAGAAGGAATTGGTGATACACACAATAGACTTCACCGTGATTGCATGACACCTCTACAAAATGGGAAACGATGAGATTTTGGGTCAGTATGTCCTGGAGTTCGAGCGCGGACAGATCCTGGCTAAAGCCCATGAGGGGGTTGCTGGCGGACACTATGCAGGTTGCGCCACAGCCCAGAAGATACTTTGTGCCATATTATGGTGGCCCACTCTACATCAGGATTCAAAAGCTCACTGTCGAGCCTGCGACGTTTGTCAATGGACGAGGAAACCAACGTGGAGAGATGAAATGTCGCTCCAACCGTAGATGACGCTACAACCCTTCAAAAAGTGGGCAATTGACTTTGTAGGACCTATTGAGCCACGAGGAAAAACGGGGGCGCACTATATCATCATCGCAACAGATTATTTAACCCAATGGGCCAAGGTACAACCGGTTAAGGATTGCATGGCTACAACAACTGCAAATTTTTTGTTCGAGAATGTACTGACAAGGTTTGGCTGTCCCAAAATTCTCATGAGCAATCAGGGAACACACTTTCTGAATGAAACCATCAGCGCACTCACTGAGGAATTCCAAATATATCATCAAGAGAGTATGCCATACCTCTCGCAAGAAAATGGGACCGTGGAGGCATCATATAAAATCTTGGAGACTACATTGACCAAGGTCTGTAATGCGCTACGAAATGACTGGGACTTGCACATCCCTGTTGTGTTATGGGCATATCGAATAACATGCAAGAAATTGACGGGCCAGACACCTTTTCAGGTAGTCTATGGCAAGGAGGTTGTCATGCCTATGGAATATAGTGTGCCTAGTGTGCAGATCGCGGTGTGGCAATCACAGGTATGGTAGACAACGGGGCTTTGGAGGAAAGGCTCGTGTAGCTCGAAGAAATGGAGGAGGAACGATTTTTAGCTGGATTCCATCAGTAAGTGCAGAAACAACGGGAAAAAGCGTGGCATGATCGCCATATCAAGGCGTGCACCTTCAAGGAGAATGATCTAGTATTGCTATACGACAGTAAATTCGAGAAGTTCACTGGCAAACTCCAAATGCATTGGTTGAGACCTTACGTCGTCAAAGAAGTTACCGATGGGGGCATGGTTCAACTTGCCAAACTCAATGGGGACCCCTTTTCAGGCCAAGTAAATGGCAGCCGTATGAAGCTCTATACAGGCAGGCCGACTGCCTAACTAACCTTTCGAAGGACAGTCTCACCGCTCCAGCTAGTTGAAAGAGAGTGCGGGATGATAAAGTAGTCTGGAAGAAAGAGGCACGAGTGCCAGGATACGCGTCGATCAGGCCCATCATCAGGACCGCAACCGCACGATCAGAAGTACGTTTTTGCATTGCTCCAAGCAAAGGTGACCGTACAGGTCACTATTCATGACACGATGTCTGCATTATGGCAAAAGGGAGCGGGCGGCGGGCAATTATGGGAAGGAGTACGAGCCAGATGTGGCACGAGCTACTGCAGAATTTACATGGGGATACTGGAATAGGTGGCAATCTAAGAATTTGAAATTCGACTCACTTATAAAACACTGAGGAACAACTACCAAGCGACTTACACTTCCACAAAGCGTATGCTAAGTCTTGACATGATGTTGTTTATTATCTCTGCACAAGGAGTAAGCCCGCAGGTGGTAATATGGCCAAGAGGGAAGCCAAACTATCCCGGGAGCATGGTGTTGACAGCCACGGGCATCCTGCAGCGTGCAGACTCAACAGTAGGGGATGTACTGGAAAACAGAAGACACAAAGCAGAAGTGGTCCGGATGCCATTGTCCCATCCATGGGCAGGTCGGCAAACTACAACAATTCAACGAAAAGATGGGAAAATGGAGACCACGGGTCAGAACGAAGTTACTAAGGTGTCTCTGAAAAATTATAAGCAGTGGAATCAGATGGACAACAGTAACAGTCTTGCAAAATTGCAACACAAGCTGCAACAGACAGTGCGACGAGAAGATACGAAGGTTGGAAGTGGTTGCGGAGGTACAAGGAGGTCCCATATGAGGCTTCCCCACTCGAGCTAAAATTGTATCAGGGGGTGTTCTGTGTTAACCAAGCAGAGTAGAATGAGCATCATCGGTGGGAAGAAGTAGTAAAAACACTAAAGCAGGAGCCGGACGAAGCATTGTAGGAGACAACGATGAAGCAGTAGGACGACGAGCATCACTCAGAGGGAGGTGAACCGCGAAGCCATGGCAGTGCATTGCGCCACACCAACGAGTGACTCGGGATGAGTCACGATAATTGTGTTGGGGGATTGTTGGGTAGTGGAGGTCCCACGTAACGGTTTTGGGACAGAAAGCCTAGAAATTAGGATTAAACTATTGTAAAAACTTTGAAGTATGCGGAGCGCGAAATGTAAAAGGTTGAGTCAAAAGGGTAGTCCGCAAAAAATAATGTAAAGAAATGTAGGTTGAGACGACCCACCTATGGATCGCGATCCATGGAAAGGTATAAATAGAGCGAGGCTCTATGGGTAGAGTAGCTAAGTTTGGGGTATGAGTTTGGAGATATGAATTGTAATGGGTGTCTGAAAAGAGCATTCTGAGAGTGTTTGTAAGTCCGAGTCGAGGGTTTGGGTAGAGGATAGAGGCTCTGCAGTTGTGTGCGCAGAGGCCTGAAGAGTCCGCAACTATGTGCGTGGACCCCTATAGTTGAGTGCGCAGGGAAGATCTGGATGTAAGGTTGATAAGTGGAAATAAAGATAAGTTCTTCTGAATTATGTGTTAATTTGAACTATCGCAACTCTGTTCTTTTATGGTTAATGAAACTATTTTGATCTGTGCGCATATGCTTATTGAGTACTTGTGAATCGAGTTTAATATTAATATGCAAACTAAATGAAAGAAGTAAATGTTTGCTTAAATACCTCTCTAAATAGATTTGGGTTATAATAATTACTCGAATAAATTAGATCTGTAATCAGCGCGGTAAGGGAAAGTTAAGATTATCTGGATCTACACGGATCTAGCGCAACACGAAGCGATAGGACTACGTGCGAACCTCTCAGACCACATCCAGACATCCCAAGGGTGCGGAAACTTGGTTCCAACACCCTCCCCTACTACCTTGGGTAAGACCTCAGTCCACCCTTCGCGGGCTTTGTCGAAAGGGCTGGTAGCTGTGGGATTTGATTAGCTACATAATTCTTCCGAACGGGGCAGGCCCATATAAGCTGACAATTACAAACAAATTTAACATTGCAAAGCAGAAAATCGAGTGATTGTAATGGAATATAACCTCTCAAACCAGGCGAATTGGGTCAAATGAGCCTTTTCATAGTTTATCTGCCCCTTTTTTTTGGCCTAAAATGAAAAAAATAATTACTTTTTTAAATAAAAGTTTGGATAAATATATGAAATGGGTGTTTTAAAAAAATTTCGCCCCTCTAAAATGAAAAACCCCTTAAATTTTGCCCTTGGGCTAAAAATCGCCCCTAAAATTTACCATGGATGAGATATGTATGGAATAGTGTTTTACCTTGCTATACCACTCTTCTTATAGAATTATTTGGATTCATTCCCACATAATTCTCCACCATTATCTATCCTCATCACCTTAATTTTTTTCTCTCTCTAATTTTTCATAATAGCCTTAAACTCTTTGAACTTGTCAAAGACTTTAGATTTCTTCCTAATAAAATAAATCCATGTATTCCTTGAGAATTCATCTATAAATGAGACATAGTACACATATTTACCTAGTGATGGAACCAACATAGGTCCATACGCATCATTGTGTACCAATTATAATATTCCCTCTAACCTCATAGAACCAGAGGAGAATATTACCCGATTCTACTTCCCATATAAACAATGTTCATAGAAAGCAAAATCTAGAGAGAAATTAGTTAAACCTTGTACCATAATCTTACTCCATAGTACTCGACGACCCTTCTCTTGAAAATTTCCCATTCTTCGATGCCACAATATAGGTGTTTCTACAAAATCTCTACGAGATTCCTTCTCCTACACTCTCAAAACTCATCATTAATAATGTTTCCCAATAGCTTATACAAAGGTCCAATCCAAAATCCAATCAAAAATACCATTGCTCCTTGAATCATCCTATGAGTATCATTTTCAAACATTTTTTTTACACCTACATTGCTCATCTTACTTACATAAACCAAAATTTTGAACAACCTTAAGATGTGCAAATGATCTAGGGGATGAAAAATATGCTCAAAAATAAAAGTTCTCAAAATCTCCCAAACCTAGTGCCAAATCGTAGATCTCATCATCCTGATTCCAATGACACTTGAATCATCTCAATTTGACATCATATGTGAAATTTATCACCTTCTAAAGTTTTTATCATACAACTAAAAAGTCAATTTGCAGGGCTGACTAGGTTGATAACTGCGTAGGTCGTATAGTGATGTGGCATTGACATCAGTAGGCCTACTGAGCAGTATGGATGTTAGATGAGCCAATCTCGTGCTGACACATGACAGGTTGTATAGGTTGAATTAGAAAAGTTTCTTTGGTTGGTGAGTTTCAAATGGACTAATTAGGAGGTGCCACATGGCCCTTGGGAGGGTGCCATGTGCCCCTTGAGGTTTTTGGAAAAGAAAAATTGGGGACCAATGACCTTTGTAGGGTTTGACCCTGTGACCTTCGACAGACTAACCCTAGACTTACCAACAGACCACGTGTTTTCTTTTAATATATAACATGGGCCATTTTTATTTCAATTATAACAGTCTGATAGTGGGGGGGCAAGAGGGTCAGGTCGACAGGCTCATGAGATTTGCCCCGAACCTGAGTTATATGTATTATAATGTGACCATAGTGTGGCAGAAGCAAAGGGGGTAGCCAATTAGCCCTGGCCCCAGGTCCTATTTATTGCACTTGACCGTGGACGGAGACCGTGGAGAGGGGTTGGTATGTGTTTCCTAGCCCGCGGCCACATGGCTTCGCATACGACCAAGATTGGTGGATTCGATGGGCACATGGCCTCTGGCCTGTGCCCTTGACCATATTCTCTACCATGTGACCGTTGAAAAAGGCAAAAGTTAGGGCTGCAGGTGCCCAACTAAGTGTTTGGCATTTTTCACCAATTTCTGTGGAATTTATGTCATCCTCGCACCAAAGTATCGCCTGACAGATATGCCAAAGGAGGATTTCATTTCCATTTTAGCTAGTATGGTCATTTTGCAGGATAGATAGAAAATAAATGGAGAAGGAGGCCTAACTTTGCCATTTTTTAGCCTTTTTTAGCCTAAGAGGAGCCTACATAGGGGTTTTAGGTGTTCGGGACTCAATGGCAGCATTATTTTCGTGATTTAAGCATTGTTTATTGATGTAATTAACATTTTCATAATATAATTTAAAGGGACAACATTGGAAGCTAGATCCAGAGATGTAGCCAAGTAGGGATGAACTCTGTCATCAAATTGTTGTTTTTTGATGTTGCATGTTGTTTATTTTTCTCTAGTTATATCTGTAAAATTTAACTAAATTTTATAATTTTATGTGATTTTGTAATTTCGATCCATTTCCCACAAGACATAAATTAGCTTGCAAAATTTTTCAAGACACCTTCAATTTTTAATTTCAATTTTTAAGGTTTGACAGTTTTTACAAGTGTTTTCTTGAATGATTACAAGGTTTAAGTTTAGAAGAGGAGAAGGGGTGCTTGAAGAACCAAAATCTCAAATTGGTTCAAGGAGGTCACAAAATCCAAAAACTCCACCACTCATGGCACATGAAGAAGGACAACAGTTGATGTATGTGAATGAGAGAGATTTCAGAAAGGCTTTTTATGATATGTCTGAGATGATGTAAGTGTTATACAATGAGAGGACAACAAGGTTGCAAGGAGAGAGTTCAAATCAGCAAAAATGTAATGGTGGTGATGGGAGTAAGCCTTTATTCCCTCCACCTCCTCCGTCACCTCCACCTTCACCTCCATCCTCATCGCGTTCTCCATCTCCTTCAACACCTAGGAATTACCCTATATCTCCAAAAGGAAATGTTAAGTCTCCTTTGCTTAAGCTTGATGTCAATTTTGAATTTCCTATGTACAATGGGGAAGTAAATGTTGAAAAGTTGGATAATTGGGTTCGTCAAATTGAAGTCTATTGCAGGATTCAAAATATTAAGGATGATGTTACAAAGATCCAACTTGCATCTCTTTATTTCGAAAGTGTAGCCCTCATCTGGTGGGATGCCAGAACTCAAGAATATTTGAAGAAAAGTGGTAAAATGATCTCTTCTAGGAATGATTTTATCTCTGCATTAAGAAGGAAAGTTTATCCATTATCTTATATGAAAAAAGCAATTATGGATTGGCAATATTTTATACAATTTAAAGGTCATAATATTCAAAGTTACACAATAATTTAGAAGAAGAGCTTTAATTTTGGGTGTTGATTTGTCTTCACAAGAAACTCTCCTTAAATACATAGGTGGATTACATAGTTATTTGAGACATACTATACTTATGTTTAATCCCACCAATCTAGATGAAGTATGTGTTCCGGAAACTCATTTGGAATCAAGAGGCAAGAATGTTCCTCAAGGGACTAGCAAGAAACCTTCCAAATCTAGAGACAAAGGAAATGAGAAGTTTAAAGGAAAAGGAAAAAGGAATGCTACAGTTAAGAAAGAGGGAGAGAAAAGTACCTGTAAACATTATTCAAAAGAGGGCCATGATGAACACCATTGTTGGAAACTACATCCAGAAATGAGACCAAATAAGTTCAACAACAAAGGGAAACAAAATATTGTTGCTACAACTCAACAAGATCTAGGATTTGATCCAAGCGATGAAACCAAAATCATAACCATAGGAATTAATGGTAAAGATTATAATGCAAGTACTAGTTTTTCTTGTAAGCCTATTGAGTCTCAAAATGATAAAGAAAGAATTGAGTTTTTCCATATCAGGGTCATAACAAAACATACAAAATTTGATACCTTGTTTGATAGTGGATCCCAAGTAAACCTTATTTCTAAAGCAATTGTCAAGAAATTAAATCTAGAAACTAAACCTCGTACTAAACCTTACCCTTTGGGTTGGGTATGTGATGATGCCAAATTGAAAGTACAATAAAATGCAAACTCAAATTCACCATCACTGCAAATTTTATAAATGAGGTAGAGCTTGATGTTGTACCACTTGACATATGTGGAATTGTCTTAGGGATTACATACTTGTATGGCCAAAAAGAAATATTCTATCATCATGAGAAAAAATAGCATATTCTTAAAGATGGAGTTGAGTATATTATTAGAGCACATCGCAAGAAGATGAACTTATCTCTTGTAAGTGTTGGTTATATGAAAAGGCTTGTAAATACTAGTAATAATTTTGTGTTGTTGATAATTAAAGCTAAAGATATTGTTGAATCTAAAGCTTTCATAGTATGTGATTCTAAACTCAAGTGTGATTTGGTTGAAGTTGTTAACACTTATGACAATATGTTTCAGGAACCTGAAGGTTTGCCTCCTAAAATAGCAATCCAAAATGAGATTCATTTGCAGCAGGATGCACCACTAATTCCAAACATTGGCATGTATAGAATGCCAGTTTTGGAGAATGCAGAAATCAAGAAGCAAATTCATGAGTTTCTTGAAAATGGGGTCATCAGAACTCGCACATATCCTTGTGGGTCACCTATTTTTTTGGTTCCAAATAAATATGGTACATGGCACATGTGTATGGATTTTAGAGTTTTGAAAAAAATCACGGTAAATAATCATTATCCTCTTCCTTGCATTGATTATTTTCTAGATCAGTTAAAGGAAATTTTTTATTTCAATAAGTTAGATTTGAGAAGCGATTATTTTCAGAAGCATTGTTGAAGGTGATATTTGGAAAATTGCATTCGAGAAAAAACAAGGTTTGTTTGAACGGTTAGTTATGTCATTTAGGCTTTTCAGTTCACCTGCAACATTCAAGAGAGTTATGAATGATGTGTTGAGACCATTCCTTGATGATTTTGTCATAGTTTACTTAGATGATATTCTGATTTTCAGTAAGACTCGTGAAGAGCATGTCAAACATGTGAAACAAACTTTAGATGTCTTGAAGAAAGAGAAATTTTATTTGAAGATGTCTAAGTATGAATTTGGGAAAACCTCTTTGATTTATTTGGGTCATATTGTAGGAGGGGGTGAATTGAAAATTGATCCCTCAAAAGTTGAAGTCATTGTAAATCAGCCTAAACCCAATAATGTAGGTAGAATTTAGGAGATTTTTGGGAGCAACCTGATATTTGAGAAAATTTATAGCTAACTTCTCACTCATTTAAGCACCATTACATGATTTGACAACTGTGAAACAGGTCATTTAGTGGGGAGGCAAGAAACAAGATGTGTTCAACACATTGAAAGATAAAATGAGTAAAACACTAGTTCTAGCACTTTCATATCTTAAACAGCCATTTGAGATTCAAACTAATGCAACAATTATGTTATGGGAGCAATTTTGATGTAGCACGGTAAGCCTATTTGTTATCATTCTGAAACCTTTACCAATGTAGTAATTAACTATCCAACTTATGATAACGAGTTGTATTCTTTGGTACAAAGCGTGAAGAAATGGAAGAATTATTTGTTGGGTAAAGAAACAATTATTCATATTGTCCATCAACCTTTGCAATATTTACAATCGCAAACCAAGCTACAACAAGCTAGACATTTCATGTGGATGGGATTTATACAACATTTTCATTTGGTAATCAGGTACAAGAAAGGTATATACAAAAAAATTGTTGATATGTTATCAAGCCCTATTGTTAATGCATATATCATTCTTAAGCATAACTCAATCATGCATGAAATTTATATTGAACAATATGCTCAAGATGGTGATTTTAAAGATGTTTATGAAACTTTGATTCAAGGAAATCATGTTGAAGATTTGGATTATCATGTTCATAACAAGTTGTTGTATCATCTTGGAAAGTTATGTGTTCCACAGGGTGAAAGTGTCAATGCCATAAAGGAAGCCCACACTTCTCTTATTACTAGTCACTTTGGTGTCGGCAAAACAATTGGACACATTCAAAGGTATTGTTATTGGTCTCGCATGAATGTAGCAATTTCAAGATATGTAAAGGGATGTTCAATGTGTGCTACTAACAAGCCTAGAAATGAGAAATTTGGTTTGTATACTCCACTTCATATTCCTTCTCGTCCTTGGGAAAGTATTTCTATGGATTTTGTAGGAGGACTGCTAATGTCTAGAAAAGGTCATGATTATCTATATTTTTTTGTGGATCGTTTCCGCAAAATGTGTATGTTAATGCCATGTAATAAAAATGTTACAACTGAAAAAACTGCAAAGATGTTCTTTCGAAATGTATGGGTGCACTTTGGGTTACCCATTTATATTATTTTTTATTGATATTCTCAGTTTGTCAAGAAATTTTGGTCAAGTTTATGGGAACTCATGGACACCAAGTTGAAGAAGAGCACCGCATTTCATCCACAAACTAATGGCCAGATAGAAATGGTAAATAGAATAATAGCGCATCTCCTTCATGGATATTGTGGTAAGCATTCTAAACTTTGGGATGAGCATTTTCATTACATCCATCATGCCTACAGTCGTGCCAAGCAATCATCTATGCAATAATCTCCATTTGAAGCTTGTTTGGATTATTTTCCAAAGTCTCCTTCGAATTTCATCCTTGGTAAAGATATTGCAGTAGATGGACATAGTGATGTAGAAAAGCCAATAATTTCATTGAACAAACTTAGCTAGTGCATCAAAGAGTACAAGAGTAGCTAGAGAAAAGTACAAAGAAAGACATGACAAGTAACAGGTTGATCATGATTTCCAAGTGGGAGATCAAGTTTGGTTGTATATCAACTAGAAAAACTTCAAGGTGAAGGTAAAAATCTCAAGCCAATCAGATAGGGTCCTTTCAAAATTTTGGAGAAGATTGGTAACAATGCTTTCCAATTATATTTTCCACCTAACATTAACTAACTAACATGTTCACATCATAAGCTCGTAATCATTCATGCATAACAAACACATCTTCACAGTTTGATCTAGATTAGTATCACATAATATTACCACATATTATCTCACACATGAATGTCATAACCCTAACCATTTGCATAGACCAATCAAATTTAGCATGATACATATAGCATAAATATCTTAATGTAATAACCATAATCATCAAGTTACTAGCATATAACTGTTAGGTACATATAAGGTGTCTATTAGAACTCCTAATTGCCTCACATTAATTATCAACCTGGGTAAGTCTTTTTGTTTCAAGAGTGTACACAATATGTGCAAGTGATGGAAATTTTTATATCTATAGAGAGTAATGCTTTAAGATAACTTATCAATTTCAATACAAGAGTAAACAGATCAAATCATAAATCTCAAGCTTGTAACTTCAAGGAAATTAACCTATTCAAGCATCAAAACTAAATCTTAATCTAAACCAAACTCAATCTTAATCAAGAGATTCTAATTGCAATTACATCAACCAAGTGCACCGTAGCAATAACAAAGCTCTTTCAGCTGAATCTAAACTACTGCATAGAAATAAAGCAAAAAAGGTGTTGTTCAAAATTTTGAACAACAGCTGTTTAAAAGTTTGAACAGCAAAACACGCAAGAAAAAATGTTGTTCAAAAGTTTGAACAACAAAACACGCAAGGAAAAATGTGTTCTTCAAAAGTTTGAACAAGAAAATATGCAAAAAAAAGTGTTGTTCAAAAGTTTGAACAACAACTATTCAAAAATTTGAACAGCAAAACACGCAAGGAAAAGTGTTGTTCAAAAGTTTGAACAACAAAATACGCAAAAAAAAAGTGTTGTTCAAAAGTTTGAACAGCAAAACATGCAAGGAAAAAAGTGTTGTTCAAAAGTTTGAACAACAAAATAAGCAAAAAAAATGTTGTTCAAAAGTTTGAACAACAATTGTTCAAAATTTTGAAAAACAAAACGCGTAAGAAAAAGTGTTGTTCAAAAGTTTGAACAACAATTGTTCAAAAGTTTGATCAGCAAAACATGCAAGAAAAAAGTGTTGTTATTGTTATTAAATAAAGTGTTGTTTCTTTTTTTATTTATCTTATGTTTTTGTGTTTCAGGTGTTGCTTCCTTCAAAGTTGTAGTTTCCGCTCCATTGGCGATTGAACATCATTTTTTTTGCATATTTTGCTATTCAAAAGTTTGAACAATAGTTGTTCAAAAGTTTGAATAGAAAAATACGCAAAAAAAATGATGTTCAATCACCAACGAGCGAAAACTACAACTTTGAAGAAAGCAACACCTGAAACACAAAAACATAAGAGAAATCGAAAAAGAAACAACATTTTATTTAAAAACAGTAAATAAATAAATAAATAAAGTCACAACAACTATGATGTTATTTCCTAAGGGAATATCAATTTGTCAATGGAAAAAAATGATCTCCTGGGAAAATGGTTTGGCAGTAGTTACATGAAACTTCAAATGGAAATCAATTCTCCCTTTCTTCTTTTATGAATCTATTAAGTAATGAATTTGATGAAATTCTCTTGTTTAAAATTTATTTCAAGAATTTCTCGTTCATAAATTAACCTTCTTTATTCTCCTAGGACCTGCAAAAAACGAGTGTCTACCTGCAATAAAACATTAAATCATGGAGAAAGAGAGGTGATCAGGCTCCCCTAATCCAATAATTATGCAAAAAAAATAACAAGTAGTTACTCTGTAAAACAAATCCATGGAGAAAATAACAAAGTAAAATTAATTTATTACCTGCGGGAGAGCAGTGACCAATCATGCTAACCTGCAATGTTTTAATCATAACTTCTTTGTTTTTCATCCGATTTGAGTGATTCCAAATCCAAATGAAAGTGAATTCAGAGGGATATCTCTAATAGAAACAGGTTTTAAAAATTCCATGATATGATATGTCAATTTTACTTAGAACAACCTGCATAACATAGTCATTTTCGATTTCCCAACTTAGACCAACAGTTGATATTTTAAGCATAATTTTTTTGTTTGATGACGGATTGAGCTGATTCAAATTGGAAATGAAATTAGATTAATTTATTTATCTTAAATAGAAACAGGTTTTGAAGACAAGAAGAATTGATGGGTCAAATACTTTAATGAACAGCTGGAAAAACAGAGTTTTAAGAGTGCTGATTTAGGATAGACAGTCAGTATTTGGGTCATAACTTTCTCATACGATATCAAAATCAAGTGATTCAAATTTCTTTGTAAACTAGATTCATAGGGAAATATACCTTAGAAACATGTTTTAAAAATATTTTCATTTAGGCCTCCAAAAACTGACTGTACCAACTCTGTTCCTGAGTTGCCTACTAGACGCCCTGTCAATGTTTTGCTTATAACTTTTTCGTTTCAAATCCAAATGGAGTGATTCAAATTGGGTTAGAAATTAGACATCAAGAGCTACTAAGGATAGAAATAGTTTTTAAAAATGTTCACTTTTTGTCCCTCAAAACATGACTATCCCGACTGTATTTTTGGAAATTTCATCAAGTCCGCGAGCCAAAAAATATGATATTCAAGCAATTTTTCCAAATTAGTGATAAAAATAAATATGAGTGTTTGTATAAATGTTATTTTCAATATAATACATCTACATACACAGAAATTAAAACATTTATCATTGATGTTGATTTCCACAACGTGTTGCAACAAAAACAACTATTTTTACATAATAATAAAAATGTATTTATTTATGTCCTTATTTATTTATTTTCTACACTAACGTACTCTGCTTTGAAAAATGAATATTCTTACATATAATAGTTCTTCTAGTGGAGCCATTTTTGAAATAATGCCTCTAGTATGTACATATCCAAATTTGAAAAATGCATGTTAATAAATAGTAGGGTATGAGCAGTCAGCTTCCCTTGAAAAGATGGTGTCAAAAATTGTTGAAGTATGGAGTGAGGCTGCAAACAAATGATGGAGTGAAACCAATATTCAATATATCCTTTACTTTATTGATTTCTCATAGCCTTCATATCATGAAGTTCTTGAGTTTTTAAAATGGCTTGTTGATGCAGGCTAGAAGAAACCTCATTTTCTTTCATACCTTCTACAATTTTTGGATTTGAAATATTCCCAATCTCAATATAAGTTTTCTGCAATGGTGCATGTGAGATAGAATGGGTGGGAAGGGTAGGTAAATTTTGCAGTTCAACATTGTAAGCATGTTGTACTGGTTTATTATGATGAGGTTGTGGAATAAGTTGAGCAGGAAATTGTGTAGGGCATGGAGCATTTTGATGATGTGGTTGATTGGGTTGTGTGGATGATTTTGATGGGCAAGCAAGATGTTGTGGAAGAGTTGGTGAAGAATATGGATGTTGTGTGTGCTACAAAATGAGGGAGAGTAGTTATGCAATCATAAGATGAACCATGCCAAACTTGTAGACAAGATTGGTGGGGGTTATATTGAGATTGACATGGCTGCCCTAACACATGAGTATTCCATAATGTATTATGAAAGTAAGAAAATGGAGAGGAAGTGTTTTTAACCATACATGTAGGCCACGATTTCCATGGTTTTGACATTGTTGCAGCTTCCCTATCTCTTTGATATGCTACTTCCATCCTAGATAAGGAAGAGTGAGTATCTATGGGATGCTCCTTTTGGCAATGAGGGAAAAACACTTCTTCAATTTCTTGATTTCTCTGAAACTGTAAAACATCCAATTGTGAACTTAGAGAGCTAATAAAATCATATTTAAAATTTTCAAACAAAACATTGATTTCAGCTCTTATGTCTCCTCTTCTTGTAGTAGATTTGAAAAAAAAAGAATAAACTTCTCTAGAATTCTTATCAGCCTTAAATATTCCTCTTGAATTCCTTTAAGAATGAGTGTTTTTAAGATCTATTTTTTCAAATGCTTATGATTTTATTTTTGAAGGTTGTAATGAAATCGCTCTACATAATCCTCCAAGATTTCATCTTCCCCTTGTATCATATTGAAAATATCTTCATCGGCCTTGCAATAATCTTGGTACTTCTTCAAAAATATGTTCTTCATGTCCTCCCATGTTTGGATGCAATTCCCACCAAGGCTCATAAACCATCAAAGAGCTGCTCCTTTTAGAGTAAGAGGAAACAATTTCAACCTTTGATCATTAATATAATAATCATATCCTCTACAAACTACTTCAAACTCAAATAAAAATGTATCTGAGTCTTCCTTTTCCAAACCATGAAACTTTGGTAGAGAAGATGGGGAATTTATGTGCATTTGTGTCACTCCTCATCGATATTGGATAGGGAATTCAAAAGTAGAAATGTGAGCTATTTCTTACCATAATAGAAGATGTTCTTCATGTGTTTCTTTGAGGCTCCTCTTTCAAATGTTCCTGTCAATTGGTTAGTGAAATGGGTGGTGCTTACATCACCACTTAAGTGAAATCATGAGATTTGTTTTTCAAAGTTTCTACTTTTTTTTTTCTTATTCATTCACACAGAAATTCAAACATTTATTTCTACTTTAATTCCTACACAATTTTTCTAAAAAGTGGGCACAGGAGCAAGTACTTTACTTACTCGTACGCAAGTTCTTACCTTATGTTTTTAATACCCAATTCTTTCGTAGAAAAAAAACATCAAACTTTTATTTCTACTTCAATTCCTATGCAATTGCGCTAAAAACGGGCGAGGGAGCAAGCACTTTACTTATTCGTATGCAGGTTCTTACCTTTTGTTTTTAATACCCAATTCTTTCCCAGCAACAAATATCAAACATACATCACTTCTACAAAATAGCAACATTCTCCTCGGTAAGGACGCCAAAATGTTGGGTGCATATAAGGTGTCTTTTAGAACTCATAATTGTCTCACATTAATTATCAACTTGGGTAAGTCTTTTTGTTTCAAGAGTGTACACAATATCTGCAAGTGATGGAAATCGTTATATCTATAGAGAGTAATACTTTAAGATAACTTATCAATTTCAATACAAGAGTAAATGGATCAAACCATAAATCTCAAGCTTTCAACTTCAAGGAAATTAACCTATTCAAGCATCAAAACTAAATCTTAATCTAAACCAAACTCAATCTTAATCAAGAGATTCTAATTGCAATTACATCAACTGAGTGCATCGTACCAATAATAGAGCTCTTTTAGCTGAATCTAAACTACTGCATAGAAATAAATCAACTGATCTAATCAATAACACTCTGTCCTTTAATTAACAAGAAATTATTCTTATCTAATAATTAACTCAATCCACGACATAAATGAATGAAATCAATTGACAGAATTAAGAATTAATGAAATGAATACACAAACTCCACATTGATGAAAGTAAATCAATCGTAAAGCTGTAAAACAAAATAATTAAACTTGCAGTAAAAGAAAAGTAAAAATATAACACAGGGAACAACAATGAAATCCACCAGTGGCCTGGCCCAAGCCGCCAATGAATACGGCTTAACTACTTCAAAATATCGCGAGTGAACAACGACTCAAATTATGTATTAATCATCAAATTCAAATGTCATTACAACGCGATGTGTCCTTCAAAATCATGCTCTGTGTATTAAAATTGCAATTGAAGCAAAAAGGCAAGAAGTTTCCTCCTCTCTATTCTCCCCCTATTATCCTATTCTCCCCATATTATCCTCCTCTCTTTGATCTCTGTTTTCATTTAAATACACAAAGAGCAAAGAGAAGTTACCAAAAATCTGATTACAATGATTTCCATTAAATATTTGGATTATACAAAAGAAATTGATCACCAATATCATATCTGAAAGATCTTTCCATCAACATTTAGCAAGAACATGTAGAATTTGGTATTGCAACTGGAAGAATTTGGAAAATGGCTGTAACAACACATCTGAGAAAATCATCTTCGAAGAACCTTCCGTTTTTCTTGATACAAACCGAATTTTGGAAAACTGCTCATAACAAGACTAACTTGGTCCGTTCTGGACAAAACCCATGTTTTAGATTTTCCAGATTCTCCTTCATTTGTCTGAAACGTCCAATGCAAAACCATCGCTTCTTATTCCAGCGAATTTTTGAGTTGGAATATTTAATTGTGAGTTGGGGATCAAATTTGCAATCTGAAAAAGATCTTGGCGGCTAAAATCATGGGTGATGTTACAAAAAATCCATTAGTAAACCATCATTGGTAAAATCATGCATAATAATCATCAATTTATTAAAAATACAGGAGAAAAATAATATTTATCCATAAGAGCATAAATAAATGTAAAATGGAATTATATGATAAATTATGATAAATGATGTGATAAAGAATGGTAAAAATGGGTGAAATAGGCGTCAAAAAGCAATAATAATAATGGAAAATTAGTGGCCCAACAATAACAACAACAAGTTAACCTATAACATACTTGTTATGTGGAATTTTGCATCTACAGATAAACACAACTTCGCTAGGTGGGTAGCTACACCTAGAACAACAGATTTAAAGAGTTTAACCTTTTCCTATAGAAGATAAATAAGACAAGGGACCTACTTGTTATCTTTCGCTTCCCTTTGTCTCCTTTGAATAGCTCATGTCCCTCCTCGCACTAAATCCGCTCGATAAGTACCTGCAATCATAAATAGAGGACAAAAACCAATCAAAGCAAGAGATCTATCTACTATAAGCAAATGGAATCGAAAGCATCTACATATATAATCATCATACATAAAGACAAGAATATGGGAAAAGGTGTAAACAAATTTATTAAGTAGAAGGAAGAGTTACAACCAAAGAAGTCAAATCCCATGTCACTCATCCAGCTTGAGTTCCATCCTTCATCACACCAAAAACACAACACTCCAACAGCATAAAAATACTTGCTTACAATCTCAAACCTCAAACCAACAGTATCTCCTTACAAATTCTCAAATTCCAGCCCCTGATCACTATGATGAGGGCTCAATTTATAGGGAAATAAAGGTGGTTTGTCATAGATTTGGCATTGAATGGACTTCCAATTTGGGAGTTAGATTCCATGGAGGAAGGGATGCGAGGATAGGAGGTTATTTGATTCATTCCTATCCAATTTTGAGCTCATAGGAGAGGATAAGAGGTGGGAATCTTCTAGAATGGTCGAGAATGTAGGAATATTCCCAAAACCCTATGAAGATTCGCTCAATCTCACCCAGTGCAGGTCAAAGTGGGCATAGGTTCTATGCAGAGCAGGGTTGAATGGGCCTAAGTGCTCTGTAGTGCAGTTACCCCTGACCAAGGCTGGGCTGGTCCCTCAAGGAGTCATTTCAAGATGTCTTTAGGCTAGGAAACTCTCAAGAATGATGGCATTCAATGTGATGACTTGTCTAGGGCATGTAGCAACTAAATTAGGGTTTTATGAGCCCTAATAGTACTAATCTGAATGTTGGGAGTGATGTGCCCAAATAGACCTGTAACAGCTGCCCCCTAAAGCATGAAGTCGAAAATGATAATGTCGAGTGATATGCTTTACGATGTGATGAGGAGGTTCTGAAGTGGATGGTGACCTGCATCGATTATAATACATAACATCATGATATTTATAGCAACCTAATGTAGTCCTCCCATATATACCCGAAAGTATGTAGAGGACCAATCAGTGTTAGCATTCTCTAATTCAAAACCACACAGTGAGAGCATTCCTTTATACTTTACGTACTGTAACACTGCCCTATATACTCGAAGGTATGTGGACAAGCTACGATATACTCACATACGTGGAACGAGGTATCACACTCAGAATTTATCGCAGACAACTTAGCGACATCTGTTATGTTTAATGATGTTGGAACACATCTCTAGCCTAGACCTCTAAATGTTATGGATTAAGTTAAAATGCTCCATTAGGTTAATTAATATAACTTTTAAGTTAATCTTCTTAAGAATTCTCCTTTCAAGGTTCACCACGTGATGTATGTTTGCAATTCAGAGAATGCAACTAACATGAGAAACATTCTTTCATTCAATTAACAATGAAAACCGTAGCTAGTAAGGGATAGAGAAATAAGATCTTTGAAAACGAGAAAAGAGAACACCTAATGCAATTTCCCTAGCTATTCCTATCAAGTATTCACAAAATACAATATGCAAAATGCAAGATTTTTTTTTTTAGTCCCTTTAGTGTTTAGATGAACAAAAAGGAACTAGATGCGCAAACAAGCAATCGATACTTTTCAAAAGAAACGAAGACTTTACGACAATTTCTTTTTCAAAGAAATGAAGACTTTACAACACTTCCTTTTCAGAAAAGACTAATCGATATAAACTAACTTTAACAATGAATTTATGTTGGGCATGGAATCCCCCCATGACATGTTTTGGGGCTCAAAGCCCAAGTTTTGAGTTAATATTGTTGTAAAGCTCCACGAAATGCGGGCATGAAATGTATGTTAGAGTCATATGGCTTTCCGCCCTAAGTCTTGAATGTAATTTCAACCTACCCATGGTCCGCAGACTATGGGACTGTATAAATAGAGTGAGGCTCTAAGTTGTAAAAGGAGAAGATAGAATGAAATAAAGGATGGAAAGAAGAAGGTCTTAGATATTAAGTGGGAGTGCGAAGTGTGTCTTGGGTCATAGAGTAGGAGGAGGCTCTGCAGCTGAGTGCGTGGACCCTTGCAGCTGAGTGCGTATGGTGAAGTTGAGCCTGTAATAAGAAAAGAGATTAATAAAAAACGGTTTTGTTACCCATTCTGTATATCTGTTATGAGTTATTGCATGTTTGATATCAATTGCAATTATACTGTTTATTTACTGCACGCACTTGTATGAATAAATTATACTGCTAAGTATACCTTAACCATGCAAATAATCTAAGTTACTTAAGTAACGGTGGAACATTAGTAAGAGCTTGGGTAATAATAACATTTTTCCCCCTGTTAGGTTCTTATACCAATAGGTGTCATATTTCATTATTGACTTTGGAAATGCCAAATATGATCATCCTTTCCATGCTGCAAAGTTTCCATATTTTCAAAAAAACCAAAAAATTTAAAAAATGTAAAGAGGGTATGCCCTAAAAGAAAAATCAAACGGCAAAAGAATGAATTGGTCAAGAAAGAAAGAAAATGAACCCCAAAGAAAAGACCAAGAAAGTGTGTTATTCAAAATGCCACTATTGTCCTATTTTTTGAAAAGAAATTCAAATATGCAATCAGTGACTTCTGTCACACTTGATGGATGGCCAAACAGCTCAATCTTGGCCAGTCCATGTTTAAATTTCTTGTTCTAGCATTAGAGAATAAGGTCTGTTCAAACAGTTTAAGCTTGGCAGATCATTAGTTAGGTAGAGAAGCAAGGGAGCTCAACAGCTAAATCTGAGCCCCTGGAAGAGATAAGGGCAGACTTAGATAGGAGAACAGTTAAAAGAAAACAAAAGAGAGAGGGTTTGCTAGTTCAAATGCACCCAAGGGAAAAGAAGAAAAAATGTTAGGTGTGTTAGGCTGGGTAGGTAGTTGGATGTTGCAGAAGCAAGTTCATGAACAGTTTTGTCTTTTTTATGATCTATCTCATGGCTATCACAGGTGCCATGGCAAAGTGGCTGCAAAACATTCGGAGCATGACTAATTCCCCTCTCATTTCCCCAAGAACATTTACTAACATCCCCTCAAGGACATTGGGATCTGCTCAGTGGTCCTAGTTCCTTTCATTTTATGAGAAAAACTAAGCAAAACTTTGTGGTTTCTTAGGCAGAGGAAGCCACATTTCTTGTGTAAAAATCCTTTTTCTTCCATTGTGTTAAGTCTCTAAAGGTTCATGACTTGGATCCCTTCTATTTTCTAAGCCTAAGTTTACCTTCAAACTTAGTGTTTTGTGTAAATCTACCTTTCATATTAACATTCTAACTCTATTATATAACTCCTACATATATTTCCCCTCCCATACTATATAAAACTTATACAAAAACCCCAAAGTTTATACTATCCCACCCCGGGCTTATTAAAGCCATATGTCAATGTTTTGGGGGTCCAAGGTTTACCCAAAACCTTGTTGACAACCCTCCTCCCCGCGCACATATAACAATGGAGTTTATTTAACATCCGGTTAAATAAATAACCAAACCCGAACAATACACCCAAAGCTTGAATACATTAAAAACCCCGCAGAACATTACAAAACGATAAATATATCACGCGGGCCCCGTGTTATAAGCCTCCGCCAAATCAGATCTCTGTTAACCGTTGGATCACGCCTTCGCGATCCAACGACTCGTATGCATATCGCGACCCCCCCGATGACCGAAAGTTAGGCTCCGGGAGATTGGCGGTTTTGCTGCCGTACATAATCCACGCATCGCCACCACGGTTTATCGCGTCCGTTCCGCCCAAAACCGCCACTGTTCAATAAGCGGTGCGATAAAACCATAAACTGCCCTCATTTCCCGCTGCTGACGTCGTTACCCACGTCAGCTGTCGCCTCGCCACTGTGTCATCCACCGTGTCTGCCACGTCAGCGCCAAGTCACCTTCCGTACACCCGCTACCTGACAAAGATGACGTCATGCTGACGTCACCTGACCAAAGCGCGCCAAAAACCCGCCAAAATCAAAATTTTTTGTTAAAAAGCCGTTAAACGTCGTTTTTTGTCCATTTCACTTTGTTTCTTCTGCGTGGTGTTTGCATGGTTTTCGACGTCCAAAACACCATTTTCGCTGCACAGTCCACCACCCAGGGAAATCAACTCCACAGCGCGGTCCCTCAGCTCGGTCCGCCACCCACATTTCACACCAGGCATCCATAAAACAGGTATTTACCCAAAACCCACTCATAAACCCTGTTTTCCAAGTTTTTCTGTAAAAATCGCCCGAAGAACCAGAATCCGAATTGAAACCACAATGCTGCCTCTACACCTCTGCAAATAGTCACTGCTTTACTTATTTTTTCCAAAGAAAATCCTGTGAATTGTCTTTCCCTCTGCAAATTCGCCCATTAAGCTGAATTTAAGCTTATTTCCTCCTGCAATTTCCACAGAAGAGTCCAAATTGTCATTTTACCATATTGTTGCTACAAAATCCCTAACTACAAGTTAAAAAGTCATCAAATAATTTGAAAAATGGAGGCTTCAGTGGCCCTGAATGTTGCCCCCTTGAATGCACCACATAAGGAATTTGAATGGATGCCCCTTGCTGACTGGGATTTCCAAATTAAGGATATGATGGGTGACAAGCCTCACCTTCAAGCTTTTTGTGAAATTAGGAATAACTACAGAAGCAATACCGATGTCTTTGGAATTTGGGAGTCCAACATGCCCATCTACTACCTCCCTTTAGTAAATGTGCTTCCTGATCTCGTCTATTTATGTTGTGCAAATTATGACCCCACACAAAGAGCATTTATGGCCCCATCTGGGACTGTCCTCTTCTATATTACCCCTCAATCCATAAATGAGATGCTGCATTTTAAGCCAACTCAACCTCTGGCCCCTCTCACCATGGAATTCTTGCTTGACCAAGGTGCCAAACTGCCCAGTTCAGAGATCACTAGAACTCGCTCCAAGATTGATTCAGCTCGATCGTCTCGATCATGAAAGGAATACCTGGCGTACTTTCCCAAGGTACAACCTTTACATGTGTTTACTTACTTTCTCAAGTTTACCTTTGGGAAGTCCGATAAAAATCTGTTGCATTATCTTCAAGGCCCCATGATGCAAGTGGCCCAACCGCTTATGCCATAACTCGCCAATATCTTGGCTTTGCACCAATTCTTCTTTCGAACTCAATGTAGCACAATCATCTACCTCCAGATTGTAGATATTCTTCACTCGAATCTCAATCCTCTTGGTCTGACCTATGGGTATGTGTCTCAAGAACGCCTTTCCTTTACTGAACACTACAACATAGCCTTTGTCTTCCAACATCGTGACCAATACCAAGTTCTTCTTCAGTCTAGGCACATACTTTACATCAGTCAGGGAGAGAGGAGCTCTATGCTCCCTCTGAAAAACAACTGTACCTTCACCTGAAACATGGTACTTTCCATCATCGTCCATCTCTATGCGCATCTTGAGGTCTTTATCCTCCAAGGTACTGAATAAACTCTTATCGCTGGTTATGTGGAATGAGGCTCCTCTGTCCAGATACCAAACACAACCCACCATCAATGAAACCATGCATGCGATGAGGGTAAAATCCAATTCGAACTCAGAGGCTAGTGCCTCACCTTCTGATCCTTTCAAGGATCCCTTCTTGGATTTCTTCAATGGACAATTTGTTGCATAATGGCCTACCTCATGAGAATTAAAGCATCTCACTTTAGATTTGTCAATCTTCTTCCCATCATGAGAAGAACTCGATTTGGAATGGGAAACCTTCCCTTTCCCTTTCCTTGCTTTACTAGCTAAGGATATATTTTATTCATCATCATGTTTAGATGAAGAACCATCTCTAGTGCTCCTCCTGATCTCCTCCTGCATCAGATCCAACCACAGTCATTCCTAATCTGGCAGTTTCTCTCTTCCATTCACTAAGTCCTGGTAGCTATTCCAGCTCTTTGGAAGACTGAGGAGAGAAAGGCTCACCATATCATCATTGACTGTCGTTACTCCTACACTACCAATCTCATCTTTGCAAGTGGTGAGCTTGTTCAGATATCTAGAAATAGTGTCGCCCTTTTCACACTTGATTTTCCGAAGCTTGTCCTTGAGCGCCAGCTTCCTCTAGTCATTGTTGTTCTGATATAGGTCCTTTAATATCTTCCACATTAAAAATAGAGTCTCCTTCCCATGGAGACTCGAGACAATATGGTCTCGAACTCCCTCCAGAAGAATCCTCCTCGCTTTCGCCACACACTTCTTCCATTCAGTGAATTCTTGTGCTTTAGCTGCAGTTGGCTTGGGGATTTCTTAGTCAATGAAATCATTCAAACCATTGTCTTCTAATACCACTTCCATGCGATCCTTCCATGCTATGAAATTCGAGCTTCCATCCAGGGCATACTCAAGTCTCAAGCCATTTAACACCATTGATGAACTTTGAGATGTGATAAGAGATCGATTGTGTACCTATAATCAAGAACTTCAAAATTCGAACTTTTCCCTTCTTCGTATGTTTTTCATAGCTCTAATCACCTTAGCTCTGATAACATGTAGAAATTCTCACCATAGATTAACCTGATTATGCAATGTACTAAAGCAAAATACTTAATCTACTTCTACAATCAAACTTGCGGAAGCTTAATCGATTTGAGCAAGATCAAACCGAACACATATAACAAAGAATAAGAATCAATCACACATGAAACACAGAATAATACTCTGGGGAAAGCCTCAGATAAAAACCTCGCTATCTATATTATCATACAAGTGGAATATCTCAGGATTACACAAAGCTTTAGGTCTCACAGCTATCCAGCTCTCAGTACAATCCCTCACTGCTGCTCATAAACAGAATAGACAACACATATGCCCTCTCCTCTGTCCTCCAAGCCTCTTATTTCCTTGCGCTATTCCTTTGGGATGATTCCCCTGCAACCAAGTGGAACACTGCTCTTACACACTGTAAAACTGTGCAATCCTCAAGGAATGAATTCCTTCTGCATGCAAGAGATTTTCTCATAGGAAAATTCTTACAATTGATAGTACATTGTCCCTGCCTTTAATCTCAACTTTGTCTTTGTCTGAACTGACATGCATGAGTTATTTATGAGAGAATATTCAGTTATCTGGAGTACACTAGTTTCTTGCATGCATGCATTAATTGACTGAACTCACAATTAGTTCCTCAAATTGTTTGGAACTAATTTAACTGGACTTAACTCAGTTAGCTGAGCTAACTAATTACAGCTCATCCTTATCTCCTTAATTAAGGGATAACTTCCTCAATCAAAGGGATAACTATTGCATGACTTCACAAAGACTTCATGTTTGAATTTCTCCAACTAATTAACTCACGATGAATTAATTAATTATTTTTCAAACAGTTGGTGAGACTAAATTCGAATTTTTTAATTCTCAATTTTAATTCAAGGACAAATTAAAATTGGAATATCCTGAAATGCTATTTATAGCAATGCTATTTTTAGCATTTCTTATTGCTATTTTCAACAGTCTAAAAGGTTATAATATTTGGAACCCTAAAACTAAGAAGGTTGTGTATAATAAATATGCGGTATTTAGAGAAGTCAAAGATGTTGTCAAACAAGAAGTCCTACCAAGGGAGAAATAATTAGAAAAGTTAGAGTTGAAATAAAGGACGTGAATCAAAATCTATAGAAGAACGAGAATAAGAAGACGAAGAACCACATAATTTGGTATTGATGAGTCATATCAATTTGGGAAATAAGGAATCTAGAAAGTTATACTTCATCTTATTTAATCTTGGTTTGTTTATTATTGATGATAATCCTAGAACTGATAGGGAGACATTAGATTTAGATGATGGAAAACTCTAGAAAAATGCCATGGCTGAAGAAATGGAAACCTTAGGTAAGAATGACGCTTGGGATCTAGTGGATTGCTGACTTGAAGAAATCCCATTGGTAGAAAATGGGTGTTTAAGAAGAAGTTTAACGCATAAAGCATAGTGGAGAAATACAAAGCTCAGTTAGTAGAAAAGAGTTATTCCCTCGTAGAGGAAATTGACTTTGGTGACATATTTTCTCTTGTTTCCCAGTTAACTTCTATTAGATTATTTTTATCTGTTGTCGTTTCTTTTGGTTTTGAGTAGAACAGATGGATATGAAGAAAACATTCCTACATGAAGATATTAAAGAATAAATCTACATGAAGTAGCCATAAGGCTTTGTTTTGAAAGGAAAGAAATAGCTTTTATGTAGGTTAAAAAAGTCCATGTATGGGTTAAATAAATCACAAAGGATGTCGTACAAAAAATGTAATACTTATATACTGGGACTTGGATTACAAGGACCAAAATATATTGCTACACATATTTCAAATGTATCTATATGATATATTGTTAATTGGAAATGAAAGGGAAATAATCAAGGAAGTAAAAACTCAATTTCCCTCTAAATTTGACATCAATGATCTCGGTGGTGCAAATTTTATCTTAGGAATGAAAATTAAAAGAAATTAGGAAAATATCAAACTCTGGTTAAGTCAAAAGAAATATGATACAATATTGTAGAGGTTTAATATGCAAGAAAGTAAACCGGTAAAGGTCTCTATTCCCGGAAGTGTAATTTTTTTTATAGATTAGTGCCTCAAGAAATAGGAAGAGGACACTTCCCATGTTCCATATGTTAGTGCAGTTGGAATATTGATATATGAAATGGTCTATACTAGACTAGACATTGCACATGTAGTGGGAGCATTGAGCATGCATATATCAAAACCGGGGAGGGAACATTAGATATCAGTGAAGATGGTTTTTAGGTATTTTTGTGGCACTACTAGATATATATTATGCTACCAAGGAAGAGAAATATTGGAAAGACTGTTGAAAATACATGGCTCTATTTATGCTGAGTGGGTTGGAGATATAGATCAAAGAATACCTATAAGTGGGTATTTTATTAACCTATTTGGATGAGCAAAAGGAAATTTGTAGTGGCACTCTCAACTACAGAAGATGAATACATGGAAACCACTCATGCAAGCGAGAAAGAAGTATGGCTACAAATATTGTGTTTAGGTATTGGGTTGGTACAACAAGATGTAAGGCTAGATTGTGATAGTAAGAGTGCAATATTCCTCGCAAAGAACACAACTTATCATTCAAAGTCAAAACATATTGATGTTCATTATCATTTCATGAGAAATATGATTGAATACAAGAAGGTGTTGCTGGAAAAACTGGGCACTTTGAAGAATGTTGTTGGTTCATTAAAAAAAATTGTGAGCACTAAGGAAGTTCTCTTAGTGTAAAGAAACAATGGACATTATTTTCCTAGATTGTTGATCATGTACTCTTGTCACACATTGCGTGCAATGAAAACAATAAGTGGGAAAATTTAGGGTATGTGTTATATTATTTGCATGAATAATTCTATGCACTATACATTGCACTGAGTGTAGCGGGGGGGTAATATCTCCCCCTGCGAGGGGGTTTGAGGATAATGCCCTTCGAAAAAAAATTGGGTGATTTTTTGCATCCATTTTTTGTGGATTTCAACACATGGATTTTAAAGGGGTTTTATGGTGCATGGTGGATTTTCCCATGGTTTTGTATTTTTGGTTTAGGAACTACGGTTGTATTCTAGCCTAGGGTAAATGGATTGGAGGTTCAAGGATGTTGCATGCTATATATTTTATTGTAATACTGCATAGAAAACATATATTGAAAAATCGTACTAGTTTTCCCAGTTTTGGGTTTCCAAGATAATATCTCTATGTTAATGTGTATGTTTTCCATTGCATCTTTTTTGTTTTAATTAATAATTTCTTTGTATTAATTAATTGTACAGGGTTAAAACCTAAAACCAAGATGACAAAGTCTTTAGACCCTAATGTTTTAGGAATCATCCAATGGCTTGTTTCACTATGGAGCTCATTACAATTTTCTTTTATTTTAACAATGTCAGTTGTATTCTTTATGTTAGTCAAAATAAAGAGATGATTTTGGTCTTCTAGATTAGGACTAATCACCTACTTATAATATCATAATTTTATTTTATCCTCTAATTCTTCATCACACTAAAATTCCTTCATAAATTTATATGTAATAATATTTTTAATATTATTGTTATTTTGTAGAGTGTCCTATTCCTTGATTCGCCAATAATTTATTCAAAACTTATTAGCTTTATGATAGCTACACTTTAACTACATGATTTTGAATAGAGTTTGAGGCAATCTTAAGAAGCCTTCCATGTTGTTTATCTTGTTCTTGTACATTAGGTACCTAGTCATAGTTGTGTTCTCAATGAGGAAAATAATCACTTCTATGAGGATATAATAAGATATAATATCTTTTTCATGCTTATGTATGAAGTGATATATATTACACAAATTCTATTTGAATTGGTTTGTATTCTTACCCCCTTTTGGCATACAAAATGTTATGAAATAAGGAATTTAGTTATCTGCAACAAGGAATTTAGCTACACACACACATATACAAAGTGTGTGTGCATATGTGTAACTACCCCTCCCACGTTTACCTAGTTTCACCGGTCTTTGAGGGTAAACATGAGACAAAGAGTTACTATGACGTACTAACCCAACCTCCTAGATCCAATTAAGGAAGTGGGGTTGACAAACTGACCACATACTGACATCCCGCAGGGGCTACAAGTCACTCAGACACTGAACAACCACCCTAGATGGCCAAACCGTAAGATGGACCCCTTTATCTCTACACTGGGCCCACAACCACACCCATAGCAAGGCATGCATGCAGTTAAAGGCCTCAAACCACAATCATAACACTGCATCCATGTAGTTATAGCCCAGTTCCTGTAGGTTTGAGCATGCAATCACAGGATCAGTGCCACCTTTTCAGGCCTGCCTCCAGACCACTGCCAAGAATTGCTTAAGACTTTCTAGAATCATATTTAACATGGAAACAACGCTAAACATTCAATCACAACTCAAAAAATTGACCTACATTACTTAGAACATAACAAACATTTTGTCAAACACATGGAAATTATGTAAGCTACAGGTCATGAATGCCTGTCTGATTATAAAATTCTAAGATTTGTATGAAAATCACTGAGAAGGCCCTATGCCCTCTCCACATAGCTGTAATAATGCTTATTAGTCCATACATTCATCAACCGATCAATAGCTAAAAAATTCATGGCAAGATCCATAGAAGATACACATCATATGACAACATATAACCAAAAAATAACTAGCATATAAGCCATGCCAACTCAACCATAATATCACCAACATAATCACTATAAATATACATGAATCACAGTAGAAGAATAATTCTTATTAACATGTGAAAATACCAACCAAGTTAGGGACTTCTGCATACCACCCGACCATAGATTGGGTTGAACGAATCTGTCTTTAATACAATCACCCCCATGCCATATTCCAAGTGTGAGTGTGAGATTTCATGGAATAAACCAAACAAAACCAAACTAGGGCTTCAAGAGGCCAAACCACCTCAAACCTCAACCGATGATTCCAGCTCACTGTCGGACATCACTAACGCCAACCAGAGCGGTCTTTACCCAAGATGCCCAGGGCTCTAAGAACTAGTAACTCTACCCACAACCTTCCAAGGCTCCAAAGTGTTTGTCAATTTCAGCTCTAGGGACTAATAACTCAACCCACCAAAGGCTCTATAGCGTTTATGCCAACCTAAGCTCTAGGACTAGTAACTCAACCCAAGTTTTTCTAGGGTTTCCAAAGAATTTTTTCCAACCCACAACCATAAGGAATCATGAACACCAATGAGAAAAAATCAAATGGAAAAACCCACAACACCATGGCTATCCAAGAAATGGAAAGGCAAGTCTAAAATCACTGTCAATCTAGGAAATCCTCCATGCTAATGACAACACATAACCAGAAAATCACATGCATATACCATGTACCCATAAATCAGAAATGAAATCACAAACACAACCTGTTACCTACAAAGAAATCTAGCTATAGCTACTAATCCACCTATTCCCTTATGCTTTCCTAATTTCCTTTGCCTTCTTTCTCCAAATCCAAAGTATGCCCAAGTGCTCCAAGAATTCTCGAAGGATGCTCTTAGTGTGAAAAGATATGCAAGAATGAGAGAATATAAGAGAGCTCCAACACAAGATTGAAAAAAAGTTGTGAACTGATCCTTAGAAACCTTCTTATAATTGAGGCCTCTATTTTCTTCATTCTCCTTCATTTTCCTTCATTTTTCCTTCAATTTCCCTCTCATGTAAATATGTGACCTTTCATCTCCCTTTTATTATATTTTCCTTTATTTCATAAATAAAATGCCAATTGGTGCTTCTTTTTCTTTTCCAATGTCTTTGCCAATTTCCATATCCATTTATTAATCACAAATGATCCATATCACTATGTTTTTCCCAACATTTAGCTTGGAATATGTGTCCCATGACCTTGGTCTTATTTTTATTTACATAGGAAATCAACCAAGGGTTGTTACAATATGTGTGTGTGTGTGTGTGTGAGAGAGAGAGAGAGAGAGACCAATCAATTTATAAATAGTGCTTTTGTTAAAAATACAGTAACTCTCCCTTCTTCGTAAGAGGTTAAACTACAACTAGGTGTAACATCTAATTTCACATATGGTGCTAAGGCTAGATGATACTAGAAAGTGCATGACCCCAATAAAGGTAGCCCCTACTACAATCGCAAAGGATAGTGACTTTCTTGCAAATGCTCTGTAGACCAAAAATGCTTGTTGGTCATATAGTAAGACCTTGGTCTTAAAAATACTTCTAATTGGATAAGAGGCCCTCTTCTTTGGACACAAGGAAACGAGTTAGTGACCCAAAACCCAAAAGAATTTGGAAGGAGTGAAGGTATACTCATTTATAAACAACCAAGAATTTATTTTAATTGACGTGGATTTACTTAAATGATGGTGATGAGTCGACTCATATTTGTGAATAACAACTAGTTAGAATTATACTCATTACTACTTATCAATCGAATTATGATCAGTATTACCACCTATATTACAATGAGAAAACCTATCACAAGTCGGTTGTCAAACCATTAGTGAGGAAAACCAACATTGGCTACTATGTGGAATGCAGGCTGACTCATCACTATTATTCAACACCACTTGGAATTACTCATTGGTGGTGTGTAAGGGGGCATACTTTCATTCCTGCCAAATTCTTATGGGGCTTGGATCATTAACATGTTTCCTTATGTCAAAAAAATACTTAGCCAAGCAAAAAAAATTAAAATATAATCTAGACTCAATAAATCTTAACACCTAATTTTAAATTAAAATAATAATAAGAATATTTTGAACTTAGTTATTTTTAATATATTTTCATTTCAAGGTATATATAAAGGCCCCTCTCATTTTTTCAATCACATGCTCGATTATAAATAAAATTTATTTATGCACTTTCCCTAGTCAAGGGTTGCCTAAATATAACTGCTTGATCTTAAACAAACTTCTTTTGGTTAATATAGCTACTTATACTTAAACACACAAATTTCTTTTGGTTAATATGACCACTTATACTTAAACACGCAAACTTCTTTTTGGTTAATATGACCACTTATACTTAAACACACTCTTTGGTTAGGATGATTTGGATTTTCTTTAACTTTACATTATATTTTAAATGCTATGATTAAGTTGAATTTTTTTTCCTCTGGAAAAATCCATAAATATTGCATTAATGAGCAGAAAATTTACATGAGAATGTCTGTTTATCAGTGTTATCAGTTTGCTGTTAAGTTGCATTACCACGCAGGGTATGCTCAGCTGTTCTATTGCAGTGTTCTGTACATCTTTTTCAAAATATCAAAAAACATCAAAAAACATTTCAGTATGAGTCTGTAAAGTAAAAGCAGCTCCTAATGTGCTATTTGCTGACCCAAGGTTGGGTATCCTGGGTCTATATACGGTCGATGGAAAAATTTTTGTTCCTGCTGATCTTTAACCTCTGTAATCTCCCAGATGCCTCTGTCCATCAGCGCTGCCTCCTTGGATAATTTGTCGGCACCCTTGTTGTGTTCCCTGTAGATGTGAGAGATAGAAATATTGTTAAAAGCTGATTTGAGTGTCAGTGCTTCATGTAATATAATGCTGAGTGAGTGCATGTGACAAGTAGCTGTGCCATTTATCCAATTTATAATGATCTGTGAGTCCCCAAATATGTTGATGCTAGTGCAGTGGTGCCTCAATGCAAAGTGAAGTAAGTGGCGAAGAGTGATGAGTTCTGCGAAGTTATTGGTTCCAGTTCCCAGTCCAGCCTTGATTTTGTAGTGATGATGCTCAGATATATGAAGGATGATGCCTCCTCCACAACTTTGCAGGTTTGCCGCCCCATCGAAGAAAGCCCAAGGCGTGCCCGGGTCGATGGAAGGAGGAGGGGTAGAATGGCGAGTTGGGGGAGGGGGAGGGTCGGGCAGTTCCCTCAGTGCAGCTATGATTAAGTTGAATTTATTAGGTTTAAGAGAAGGTATTTTATGGGTTTATTTATTTATTGTTTGTTATAGATTAGAAATATAGAATGTAATATTTATTAAAATTAATTTTGTTTTTTAAATTTTGAAAAAAAAGAAAATAAAGTTTTTTTAAAGCTAATATATATATTTTTATTAATAGTAAAAGATTTATATTGAGAGCATGTTTATCAAAAATATGGTGATGTAAAATTCTAATGAAATATCTCAAGAAAGTAACAGAGCTGCCAAAAATCAAGTAGAATTAAACTAAATTATATTATAATGTTCTAAAAAACATTATCCAAATCATAACAGATATGTTTCTCTGAAAAAATTTAGTTTCAAAATGTAAAAAAATTGAATTGGAGATGTCATCCAACATACATAAAAACCAAGACTGTCGACCTTCAAGTAGTCGGGTTGATACCATGTTGTCCATTGGAGCCACTAGTATGTCGTTGATGCGGAGAAAATCCAAAACTGAACTCTACAAACACAAACGTCTCTCTAATACGAAATGTCAACCGGAGAAAGGGGAGCCCCGTTCGCTGAAATGACAATGAGTTATTTAATTTGTTTTCAATTTTTTTTCAAATAAAAATTGAGACAAATATATTTTTAAAATATTTATTAAGAAAATGTCGACCCGTGAAAGGGGAGCCCTGTTAGCTGAAATGACAATGAGTTATTTAATTTGTTTTTTTTTTTTTTTTAAATAAAAATTGAGACAAATATATTTTTAAAATATTTATTAAGAAAATTAGTATTATAATAAATATTATGAAATTAAGATTAAATGTGATAGATATTTTGAGAAAAAATTATTTTTTCCTATTTTTTATTTTTTATTTATTTTTTTAACTTATTTTCTTGTTCTAATTCTAACTAACTATTATCCTAAAAAATTACCCTATGTATATTGTTATTATAATATTTCTTATAACTTATAATTTTAATTATTAAACATTTTAACTAACTATTAACATTAGCACCTATTAAATTATTTTATTTATATAAATGTTTTTATATATTTTAAAGGAATGGTCACTGAATATAACTATATTATAAAAATGATTTTTTGACTCTGGTCCCATAGTCAAAATTAACCGTTGGTCAAGATAGTCATTGGGGCCTCTGCTCAGACTATTTAACATGCATAGCTGGATCTGTTTCTTCCACTTGTCCTGACGATGAACCACACTAGTTGGTTCGAAACGCATCGACAAAGGTGTTTCTTCATGTGATTTACACCGAAGTTCTTCTTACAACTATTATGGATCACAGAAGCCTCAATTCAATAAGAAAATATGTTTTTTATTTTTAATTTTTTTAATGTCTCGTCACAAAATGCTACAAAATTTCTATTTACATTTTTTTTGGTATTCCTATCTTAATTTCTGTCATCCTCTAATTATTTATCACACCATAATTTTAGGTTGAAGTTAAATATAACCATACTTTTAATCCTTTTCATATAATGTAAAGTGATTGTTTTCTATATTACACAATGATTTAATTTAGACTTGACATTTTTATGCTAACTTCTTGGCATCTTTATTGCGCAGAGAGGCACTCTATAGCATAATATGGAGGTGTTGTATTATACATAAATGAGCGTAAATATTTAAACATCGGCTCAATGTTTGGGATGAGATGTTGTAATGTTTGTAAAAGAGTGTAAACATTTAAATGTTGGCTTAATATGAGAGGGATATTGTAATGTTTGTAAAAGAGTGTAAACATTTAGATACGAGCTCAATATGAAGAGGATGTTGTAATGCATGTAAGATAAAGCATTAGATAAAAAAAAGTAATAATAAAAATAATGTCTACTCAATTAAATAATAATAATAATAAATTATTTTATAATTTTATAAATAAAATTACAAACAATTTAAGAAAAAATCTTAATACACATATCATATTAAAATAAATTTAAATAATAATAATTTAGGTTCATTACCATAATATTTAAGAACATATAATTAATAAACATATAAAAACTTAATAAATAAAATTAATATATATAATTAATAAACATATAGAAACTTAATAAATAAAATTAATATATGTAAATTAAAATTAAAATAAATTATAAAACATGTTAAAGAAAATTTAATATATATCTAATGATGTATATTATGTGAGTTTTAATAAATTAAAAATAAGAATATTTCTATATATAAGGAAATGAAATTTATATAAATATAAATAATATTATTAAAAATATAAATTTTAAATATATAGCTAAAGTTGAATATCAACAACTTTTTTTCAAGTGTAAAATTTGAAAAAAAAATTACACTTCGAAAGATTTTATTTTTCTAGGTGGTTGATAAATCTAGACTTAAAATTAATATATGTTAGTGCTAACCTCACCTGAGCCATTAAAAATTTCAATTCAAATTTGAGATAATTTAAAAAAAAAAAAACCATTATCTTCTATGTTATTTTTTTAGTCATAATTATATTCACACTGTGAATTATATATTTAAAAAAGAAAAAATTCACATTCATGAAGAGAAAAGAATATAATGTATTATCTTTAATTTTAAAAATATAAACTATAAAATATTTTTAAATTTGTATGACTTTTCTTAAGACTTTTTAAAAATAATTTATTTTTAAATTTCACTCCATATAAAATAATAAAAAAACCAAATTATAATTATTTGAAAAATAAAAAATTAAACATCAACCTCGATCACAAATTATCCATTAAAATAATTAAAAAAATTACCTAGTTAACCATTAAAAAGATAAAAGATTTCCCTATTACTATTATCATGGACATAAAGGAAGTGCTTTTTAACCAAATCTATGGGGATCTTACACAAATTAATAAGCCAAATCGAAGGGCGTGGAGGGAGCTCCATATCGAGTGGGTTCATAGCATAACATCTCATCGTTGGTACATTATACACCATAATTATGGTGTAAGGTGTTTTTTATGAAAAAAACTTTGTAGAGCTGAGGCATTTGTGATCCATAACAAGTTTTGCGAGAGATTTTTCAGCGAAAATTAAATGAAAAATTATTTGTCGACGCGTTTCGAACCAACCAGTGTGGTTCATTGTTAGGACAAGTTGAAGAAACAGATCCAGCTTTTTTTTTGTGTTATTGTGTCTTGTTGTGGGTTGTCGATTTTTGTGTTAGACGATTAGAAAAGTCGTAATTTAATCAGATTGTTTTTTGCCCTGAAAGTAATAGAAATTCCAGCTATATTTTGAGAAAATCACGCAAAAAGTTTTGTAAATCCAAGTTAAAGTGGTTAAATATCAAAATTTTAGGTGCTTTAGAAGTTTTTGATGGTGCTGAATCCATTTCCACCCTAAAAAACAAGATTCAAACACTACTTTTACAAGATTTTTTGAATTTCTTTGCCCAAATTCTAACTTTTTTTTACAGTCCAGACAATTTTTCCACCTCTATAAACGATTCCATTAAAAGTTTTTTACTATCATCATAAGCGATGGAACCTACCACAAAAATAAGGAACTAACCGTCTCCGACGATTACGCTGCGGTTTAAAACAACTATACCTGTCCCTTTACGAACAAACCATCTTCCCCTCGCTATCGTCTCCATTTCTCTCATTATGATGATGTCATCGTAGCTTTAACCATGGTCTCACACGTTGCATACATGGATTTTGGAATGCCATCACATAAACAAAACTTAAATGTTCAATAACTATAATGAAGATGTTGTAACATTAATAGCACTAACGAAACACATGTTTACATACTATAAAACGATTAAATTATAATTCTAAATATTAATCAAAGCCAAAAACTCAGGGTGAATGTAGAATTGTGGAATTTCAATTTTGTTTAAATGAACTAACAAGATTCAATATTCATGGAATATGCTTTTGATTGCCACATGTTCCACTGCCATTTATGGTAGCACTCTCTTCTTGGGCGTTACGACTTTAAAAATATATATATTTAAATAAAAAATTAGATCGATTTACGGTGGTAACATGTTTAACGATGTTGTTCAGTATGTTTAACCCTTTAACGTATTTTGGAAACACTTTCGACCATTAATGTATTGTCTCTCCACTAATTATGGAGACCGATAGGCCTTTCTTTTGAATTTGCTCACGATACATTTTCACATTTCCTTATGCTGGTGACATTTGTTCAATATGTTACGTTGTGACATTTGTCTAATATTTTACACCCATGACATCTGTGCAACTTTTGTAGCTGATAAATTCGCCCTACTACTGTTACGCTTACGGTAAGATCGATTCCACATCGCGCACTTGTGAAATTGCTTTTGCCAACAGTGAAAACAATCATGTTGTTTTGCAACTATCAGAGTTCCACGTTGAGGAAGTATATTTTTCACCATGAAAATAGAGTAATAAAAATAGACTACCAATTGTCCCAAAAGGTACAAAGAGAGGCCGATAAGATTATTAAATTGGAATTGTTGAATTTCTCTAGAAGAGATGTTGGTTCAAGCCTAATTAATGAGCAATTTGAGCTGGCTAAAGTCCTTCTAATTATTTTTTATTATGGTAAAATTATATTGATAATTCATTGGTTTTACTTTCAAAAGCTTGAAGGAATTTGAAGAGCAGGTATAGAATTAATTTGTGGGATTTGATCCCAAAATCACTTGTTTGTAAATACATACTCAGTGAAATGTTAATTGGTTGAAACCCTGCACAAATGTTTGATATAAGCAAATAAGCCGAAAAGGTTGAAAGGCTTAATTGGTTTGTGGAAAACCTTGTTTTCTTGGACTAGATCATTGTGCAATTACTTTTCTTTAGATGTTATATATATATATATATATATATATATATATATATATATTACACGGAACACATTGAATGTCTTATTTCATTTTAGAGTAAGTTAATTACCCAAAATCAAGAAACCTCTATAGATGGCCAAGCATCTACGAAGTTTGCTAGTGACCAAGGCAATAACCACCATGACTATCCCCTACCATTTGACAATGCTTCTCTACCCAGCCTCATTCAATACTTAGGGAGGGAGAAGCAAGCCAATTCCATGAACAAATTACCTTTGGAAAGAATTATGCACATAAATAGAGAAAAATCCAAATACTCTACCAAGAAGAAAGAGAGTTGTCCACACAAATTTGTTAAATAGATCCACTTTGTACACTGGTTCAAAGTGAAAATAATGAAGAGTGATTTATATGTAATGAAAAATGGCTTTATGTAAAGAAATAAACATTAAAAATTAAGAAATCTTGATGAAAAAATAGTAAAAATATAAATACTAAAAAATCCCAAATTTATTTTTCATTAGAAAACTCAAACCCTATATGTTTTAGAGGTAAACATGGCTTTAATACTCAGTAAATGTAAAGTAAATATAACCTAAGCAAATAGTTATACACAATTACATCTGAATGGTTGTAGAATACACACATAGGGCCATTATCATAGACTAAACAAAGGAACCTTAAGCATTATAAAAAATAGTTATACAAAGTTACATCTGAATGGTTGTAATGTATACACTCAAGTCCATTAGAAATCTGAAACTCCCAGTATACACTCAAGTCCATTAGAAATCTGAAGCTTCTAGTTACTTTACAAAGAATGGTGTAGCTCAGGTGTCTTATACAACTAATTCAAATCAAACTTTAAATAATTATCCTATTTTTTTATACAACTACTTCAAATCAAGTAGTGCTATATGTAAGACGTTGAGTTGTCCAAAAAAATGGAAGCCTGTCATAACCATAACTTTACACTTCTTGGGGCAATAGGTGCAAGGAGGGGGGCAAGGGGGTTTCCTTTACCAAAAGGAAAACAAGAAACATCATATGCCTCGTTAATTGGAGATACTTCAAATATTCATACCCATATTTGGCTATGAGCCTAGATTCTAAAGAACCAAGGCATAAAAAAAATGACAATGGTTTTTTCTTCAGGCCCTGACGTGACTCAGATTTCAATCAACCAATAGATGTGATAGCCAATAAGGCCTACTCCTTTCCTTTTGGTCAAATTTGGAAAGGTGGGTGGGACAATGCCCCAAGATTTTTACCCGCTCTTCTTGTTGAATGATCACAATAATAATGTTGACAAGTGGCAATTCAAGTATTATCTTGGTAAAATGTCCAAATGGGATGGCGCAAAGTGTGAGACACTCTTTATTATCCCTGGTAAAATGTCTAGATGGGATGGCGCAAAGTGTGTAGGATTAAGCGAAAAGGAAAATCACCAAGGCCACAATCCATATGATCAATATAGCATTAAGTATAACTTCAATGATTTTAACTTTAAACTTTCCAAATGCCAATGAACTTATCAGTGAAGGTATTTAAGCCCTCTAATATGCATTCATAGAATGCTGACTTTGGTTGTGTCACAAAACATAACACAATTTTTTTCTATCTTTTCTGTAAATTGAAAGCTTTGACATGAGGGCGAGAAATCACTACAAGCAAACAAAATATAATGATTCCCTATCTCGTTTGGAAATTGAGAGTTCTAATTTTGACAACAAAAAATAGTGCAAATAAAATTGGGAATGACACTGAAACGACTGCAACCTGTCCCATAAAATCATTCCTATGTCTAAAGTAGCACCTCAAGAATTCCTTCACCTCTTGTTTCCCACCATCGACCATCGCCATTTCCTTTGAAATATCCCCGAACTGAGATGCTACCAGTCAATGCAAAGGGGGAGCCAAATAATGCCATCTCCACCACACAGAAATCTACTGCCACACACTGAAAAACATAAACATGAGAGATTGTCTTTATTAAGGACCTTCATCAAATATAAGAAGACAGTAAATCTCAACAGACGTGGAATTATGAAAATGGTAGAGATTGCTCTACCATGTCGTTTCACATGTCCACCATTCCAAAGAGGTTTCTTGCATAAGCTCTGTTGCCTTTATTATCATCTAAAACCCCTCAACACTTCCATCCCAATGTATGACTTTCACAGTGCTGGAAGGTATAAATCCCAGAAAACAAAACTGCCCATGGCTTCCCCAATTCCCTGCCTTTCTGCAGTTCTATGAATGGTCTGCAACTGTATGCATGGGGTACAAGGCATTTATGAAGTACTCCTCCCTCCATTTGATATATAGGCTAAAAGAATGTGAATGTAACATCTGGCTACAACGCAATTCTCTCCTGAATCATTTTAAGTACGACATAAAACTGACAAAATAAGAAACATAAAATCATTTGTTTATGTGAAGTTGAGACCCACATGCATTCACTCACTTGTTGTAATCTCATCCATATATGCAAAAAAGTGAATGCATAATAGTTGCAAGCCAAACAGTTGCATCAGTAATCTTCAGTTGCAGATTCCAATTGACCTGTCATTTCTTTTTGTTCAGCATCCTCCTCATTCTCTGCCACGACATTCTCAACTGATCTCTTTCCTAAATTACCTCGAGGTTGTGACCCTTCCTGAAGCTCACGACAATAAGACAGACAAAGATCATACTTACAGACTTTGCAGCTTCTGTGGAAACTTACTAAAGATGTATTGCGGCTGTCACAGTAATGATGCTCATTTTATTCCTCACCATTAACCTTGGGAATCTTTAGGGCTTTTACTAGTTTACTCTGAATTTTGGCCTCTGCCTCAAGTTCTAGCATTTGCTCAAGATGAATCTTAGTGATCACGAGGAGGCCGCTGATCTAAATGATGTTTCTCAAATTCCGACACTGGTGGGTTGAAGCACTGCAACTGCATAGCCCGAGGCATGCCCCGCTTCCTACCCTGGTGGGTTGAAGCATTTAAATTGCTTAAAATCGCAGAGGGCATCCAAGCCCGTCTCTGCCATTGGCGCCACATTGCTCCGATTTTTTCTCCCAACAATTCTCTCCTTCTTGTGAGCATTTTGGTGTCCTCCATGTTCAATGCCATAAACTCCACTAAGAATTCAAACAAACTCTCCAAGAAGTCTGACGTAAAAACCAAACTCTCCGAGCATTGTGGTGTAAAAATGTAATAATGGTGCATGCACAGATGTCATGTAAAAATGTAATAATGGTAGATAGACAGATGTCAAACAACAAAAGCCAGATGTCAAACAACAGAAGATATGTAGCCATATGCCAGATGTCCACCAAAGAATGAAAGTGTAGACTACTAAACTGATTCAAAAGAAGGCCTATCGGCCTAATTAGTTTTTTGATTTTTAATATAGAAATCATTTATTATTTGAGGCAATTCAAGTTAGACTTTATACTAATTCTAAATTATTTAATGAAAAGCAACACACTAAATTTGTAATATTTATTTTTTCTCGTATAAGTATGAAAGGTTTTCCAACTGAAGACACCTTCAAGAATTTTTGTTTCTCTTTGTATCTCCATATCTCCTCAAAATCATGGATATATTAGTGGTTTTACATAGTGAACATGGAAATATAAATGGGTATATGAGTGGTTTTACATAGTGAACTTGGAAATGTAAATGCTCTATTTTGAGGGAGCCACAATACATGGAATTCCTCTTATTTGTGACAAATTCCATTATTACACTACTTTAACCTTTAATTAAACCATTTTTCAACATTCGCTCACATAGGTGACATTACACAGAGATATTTTTTAAATCCTCTTACTGTGAAGTTCATAGTAAAATAAATGTTTTTATGTATAAATTGATATGTATTGAACGATTCCCATCCATTTCCTTTCTATTATATAAAAGCACTAATATTACTTCTCGTCTTTAGTTCATAGCCATTTTGTCCTCTATTCCCTACCACTTCCAACTTTCCATCTGCAAACAGTTCACGTAGACCCTACTTCTATGGGTCATGAGTCGAAGAAATTATCACACTATACATATCATATGAAACATTAACAAAGAGGACATAAGGAAACATTAGCAAAGAAGGCGGAACTCGATTGCTAAATAATGAGGATAGTGTTTCTTAGGAGAGAGGATATATTATGAAATGAAGGTGCTAGGCATTAGTGTAGAACTAGGGTTGCGACATGGATTAGATCGCAAGTTCATGCAATTCAGCTGAGAGCTGAGACGATGGGCTGTTGTATTTTCTAACAAGATGTGCAGGCTAAGATTTGTATTGTGAAGTGTTGTGACAGGTTATACAGCAGGTAGGACATGCGGTTGGCACGATCAACAAGCCTTGGCATTGTACATTGTATCGTTTGCAGGTCAATCAAAATGTGGTTGTAAACAAGATTAGTTTATGAATATTTCGGTGAAGTAGTAGGTCAAGGGCGTCTTTGACCATAATTTTTGGTGTGGAATATTTTGGTGTATGTAATGTTAGGGCATAATTCAATAACTCATTTGATAAAGATACATGTGGTTTTGTACTAAGTTTGATATTTTTATATATAATTTAACTCAGACATATAATATATAAGTGTTGATTTGTGAGGCATAGTACAGGTGTCATATCACCGAAATGTGGTTTTGGATTCAATTTAATATTCTTATATATAATTTAATTCAGACATATAATATAAGTGTTGATTTGTGAGGCATAGTCTAGGTGTCATATCACTGAACTGGTCAGGTTGTCAATGAGGAGCATGTTGGTGCCGTATGACTAGAGATCTACCTAAAACTATATAAAGTTTCTAGGGGCGTCATAAGTGGTATCAAATATATCACCACTGAGGTGGTAACAATACACTTATGAGAATAAGTCACATCAAACATGATAGTGGAGCACAATTGGGAGTGGAATACTTGACATGTGGATATATCATTACAGTGTTCTAAGCAGGGCAATAGAGACTTGGTGTAGGTGTGCTAGTAGGGAGATATATAGTGTTACTATAAAGGGTCCTTTAGTACGTTGAGATGGAAAATTCATGGTAAGTTGTAGTAGGTTAGAAAGTTACGATTGCTACAAACTGAAAGACAATGTTTCTACTATTGAAAAATGCAGGATCAAAATGATGAATGATATGCAGGTACACATAAATGCATTAGAAGAGATAAGGAGGGAAATGATGGCTATGAGGGAACATTCATGGCATAAGTGAACTTGAGGGGATTTCTCAAATAATGGAGCAAGTCTACGATGATGCATGGGCAAATTGGTTGAAGCACCTAGAGAATGAGGTGGCTTCTATTATAGCCTTGACCCTAGAGAAGGAAAACATTATTGAAAGTGGGGCTACACATAACTTCAGGCGAGAGGATTTGGCTAGAGAGCTTGGATTGAAATTCAAGATAGCCCATCCATCCTTCAACGTTGTTAATTCAAGAAAGATGGATGTGATTAGAATGGTTGATGATGCTCCAATTAGTATTAATGATTAGCAAGGAAGAGAAAGCTTCACCATTGTGCATCTAGATCGGTATTAGCTGGTGTTGGGACAAGAGCTTTTTATTGTGGACAGGGAAGTACCAATTCCACACATGGGATGTTTGCTCATTATATTAGGACAAGGTCTGATTGTAGTGAGACTCTAAGAGGAGCCACGGGTTTAGCTACTAGGTTGACATCTATTTGGATTTCAAACTGAGTAGATAAGGAGTTGGGTAGTGATGTTGGTGAGAATATAGATAAGGTCAATTCTCTTTTGTTGTAGCATGCATATATTATGATGGTATTGAATGATAGGATTGAGAACTTGTAGTCAAGAGTAGAACATTTTGGGGAGGATAAATTGATAACTAATGATTCTAGCATAGACATTAGGGTGGCACCTTTCATCTAATAGTGTGACTAGGGAGATGTACCTTGGTACAAATGAGCCAAGGAGGAAATCAGTTCAACCATAGAGTACTTAGGAGGAGGTTGGCCTTGTCACCTAAAGTTGGAGCGCCTTGTTGAAGAGGCGGAAGAAAGATCGATTCACAACTCCCATTGTTGAGGTATCTTATAGAGAAGTACAAGGGAGTACTTTGTGTGGTCAAATGGGTATTAGAGATAGAGGTGGTGGTCACCATGACTACTACATCTCATCTTCAGATTAAGCCATGACGAGTTTGGATAATTATGGCAAGTTTATGGTGAGTCATGTCTTGGGTGCCTTTGGGGTACTTTGTGTAGAGTAAGTGACTGATGGGTTGCTTAGATGATCTGAGGGTCAAGGTTATTGCACTTTGAGATGAGTTCTTGTGGGACCTACTACAACAATCAAATTAGCTACTTGATTAGTTGGTATCCACAAGGGGATCCAAAACATGGACAACATCCAAGAGTGATTTTAGACGATGGAAAAGATATACATCAATCAAAGGAGAAACACTTTATGATGTGAGGCTAAAGTTTGTGACTGAGTAGTTATGGATTAGAGTGTTGTTAAGGAAGAAAACTATTTTGAGTGGGGGAGAATGTGAGGAGGTTGGAGTGAAGATGCACACATAACTGAGTTGGGCACAAAAGTTGACATCATAATCGGAAGTTTTGTGACATTGATGCAACATTCGAGGGAATTTTGGGGGTTTTGTGAGTGGGCACACATGAGACAAGTTGTGGCATCTAGTCACACATGAGTGAGAGCGTACACACTTGGCATGCAAATATGTGGCACAAGATACATGTGACATGCAACTAAAGGCATGCATGAGATATGACCAAGTTAAGAGTTGGGGATGGCATTTAAGTACACACACAATGCCTTAATTATTCAACACAATCAATAGCACATGATGAGTGAGTCGAGCTCATGGTGGTGGAGTCCACATGCATGATTAGATATATAAATTAGCAATTCATGAGAGATAATTTAAACTCAAAAATAATGATACTTGTCCTTCTCAAATTTAAAAATTACATTACAAATTACCACTAATTTTCTAAATTAAAGGTTGCACTTGGTTAGATTCATGGTGCAATTTCTATTCAAAATTTGAGGTTTGAAATTTCCAAATACAAATATGAAAGGCCCATCCCAAATATGTTTTGGAAGAAAAATATATATATATAAATGTTTAAGGTGTAAATATATTCTAAATTTCCTATCCTTATTAAACATATTTTAATTATGTCAAAAAGATTCTTTACCTCCATATGTGTTTATTTTGGAATAGGGCTACAATAATTAGGTGGATGATAAGGATTTAACCTCCACTAAATATTCTAGAATATTGTTACTACTAGTCACACGACAAATGTCCAAATTTATCTAGAAAATACGTATGCTCTTTGTGGTTTTTTAATTAAATCGTTTAACTAAAAATAAAATCATATGAACGTGATTTACCATTTTTTGGGTATGTCATATTAGTAAGCCATGTTATAGGCCCATAATATCTTAACATATCCTATTTAGAGATTAAGAATCTCCATGGCAGAGTGGGGGTAAATCTTCATAGCTAAGAATCTTATTCCTTTTTTTTAAATGTATATATGTTTAAATTGTGTATTAATTCTATTTAGAATTGCAATAATAATAATAAAGTTTAATTTTTGTTAATTTTTATGCTTTTTTGTAATTTTAATTATATGAGATGTATTGTGAAATAAATGTTTTAATGGCTATTGAAATTTACTAACCATTTTAAATTATATGACTTCACTAATTTAAATTCTAAAAGCTCTAGTATCCATAATATATCTATAATCACTAAAAAAAAATTATTACCTTCATTTGATAACCAAATCCATGCATGGAATTGGATACCCACACCTAGGACTCTCTAGTGAGTTGCACAACCCCTCTACCTTTACACTATATTTATTCAATAATCGAGCATGGCTCATTTACTTGCACACCCTTTTACTTTTACATTATCTTTATTCGCTAAATACACACTTTTAGGTTAGTTTTATTCACTAATATATCCATAATGTTTAAGGAATTTCATACCTTTTGTTTGATGACGAAATCCATGCATAGAATTGGATACCCACACTTAGCACTCTCTAGTGAGTTGCACTCCCCCTCTACTTTTACACTATATTTATTCAATAAATACACTTTTATATATTTTTTATTTAATAAATAATGTTCTTTGATTTTTCCCTTATTTTTCATTTAACCATTTTGATTTTTATCTTTCATCTTTTTTTTATTTTTATTTTTCTATTTTATGTGAGTTGTAAGATGGTTAGCACAACTAACTTATGGCAACCTATGGCTTGAGTAATCGTCACCAAATACTCCCGAGTTACTCACACCCTTTATCTTTACACTATATTTGTTCACCAAATACACTTTTACATTGATTTTAATTACTAATATATCTATAAATGTTGAAGAATTTGTTACATTCTTTTGATGGAAAAATCCATGCATGAAATTGTCTAAACTTGTGACTTGAGTTTTCCCTATGGAATTTCAAATTAATAACTTTTACAATATAAAATACCTAAATAAAAATACTTTGTCACAATTTACTCTAAACCCCTTAAAGTTTATATTTTTTCTTTAAAAAACACAATTATATACAAAATTATTATCAGTAAATATTATTAAATATATTTAATAAAATAATAATAATAAAATAAAAACTATATATTAAAAACAAAATCATATAATCTTTAAACAATATAATCATCTCAATTTACTTATCCCACAATCTTTAAACAACATAATCATCCTTTGACGTTTCCTTTTTATACTATCCTAGTAAATCATAACCATCAACCGTTTTAAAATTTTATATTTATTTATAAATATTAAATCATAGGATATAAAGTGATAAATATTAAATATTTAGTTAAGATTTTGTTTTTCTTTAACGAAATAAGTTAATCGTTTAAAATTTAGAGTAAAATACCATTTTATAAAGTACAATTGAAATGACTTAGAAGTATTTAGCAAGACTTAAACACTATTTTTATAAACTTCTAACAAGTTAATGGTTTAAAATTTAAATGACTTAGAAATATTTATCAAAGTAAAATATTGTTTTTTATAAACTACTAACGAAATAATTTTAAGTGACATAATTTCCTTTAAATAAAAACAGTGAGTATTCTTTAAATAAGAATAATGAGTGACATATATTTAAAGATAAAAACCCATGATAACTTTCCTCAATATTAATTAATAATGTACTATATTAGTGTTAATTAGTAATAATTATTCTCAAGGGTGATTTAAAAACTAAATTATTAAACATTTTACAACTTTGCAAAAAATATACAAAGTGATATCGCTTTGGTGAAATCTAACTCCAGCAATCATCAAACCAAAATTATATTTGTACTTAAATGAAACCCATACGTAAAATATAAAAAGAATAATGAACTAGGTACTTACATGAAACCCATATTCATATGAATACCCAAAAGCCGACACACAATAGAAAAAGGTTGTATATAATAATACTTAGTATTCTCAATCTAGGCTAGACTTCCCCTTATACGCATATAATTTAAGCGCAACACAAAGAATAATGGATGGACAAACATACAAAAATCCCAGAAAATCATTACAAGTGGCAGCCCTGATTAGGTTGCTGTGCAGCTTTCAACATTATAAACACACTTACATCGACGGCAAGATAATGGCACATACCCTAGTCTAGCTTGCTTAGCCACTTCTTGCAATCATATACAGAGCAGAAAGCCTGAAAGCAAGTGAAGGTCAAAAGTATCGATGCAGCTACCACATACAAGAATTGCCACGATCCAAATATATGTTCGTTCACGAAATCCATTACGACGACATTCCATTTTCTATAATAATATCTATTGAGACCCTCTATAATGTTGTCCAGATATCGAACCTTTGTGAGCCGAACGCACTTACCCATGCTGTTCCACAGGCTCGCAACCTCTCCGTCGCTTTGGAGGTGGTTGTAAATAATTCCACTTTGTCTCAACAATCTCACATCCTCTTCGTTGTCGATCATCCCGTTCATGAAATCGGTATATCGTGTGAAAACCATCGCACCTGGCGCCGCCGAAGCTTCGAATGCCACCAGATTTCTCAGGATCACCTCTGTATTGCTGTCCAACCTTACTTTCGGAAGGTAAAGTGTCGCAGTCTTCTAGTCAAATTGTACTTAGGTGAGGCCGCCGTCGATAGGAGAAAATTTTATTCCTGTAGAGTATAAACCGGCTGCAGATGGAATAGCCAATCCGTCTCACGTAAGCGATATGATCTTAACAGTTGATTCTTCCCCCTCCGCTTTTCCCTCTTCCTCAATATTGGTGACATCTTTGTTGACAAGAAGAGCCAAGGGTTTCTTCAACACAGTCGGAACAGGAATATTCCCAAGAAGAGAAAGAAGACATAAGGGCAACTTCACGATTTGCACATACCGCCCGTGGAGCACTTTCTGAGTCAATTTCGTGAGAAATCGAATGGGACCAATCTTTAAAGAGGTGAGAGTAGTCCATAGCAATTTGAAGGCTCTGGTAATGGTGGACATTTCCCCTAGAACAACCTCCTCTTTTTCTTCCTCATTTGGAATATTTAGATCTTCAATGTTGGGAACAGTGACGATAATGTAATACAGCACCTCCAGGATGTGGCCTCTCTCTATTGTATGTATCTTCGAATCCTCGGGCAGCTTGAAGGTGAAAGGCAATAATTCTTGGCACACAATCCTTGACAAGGTAGAGAGTCTCTCTTTTTCCTTTGCTTCAAAACCCAACTGCAATTCCAAAAGCTTTTGCAAAAGAAAGAGCGGCAACTGATTTTCGAGCATCATCAAATCTCTCACAATGTAATTATGGGCAGCGCTGGTGCCAGTCGGATCTAGTATTTGCCCCAATTGCTTGATGTCCTATCTGACATAAAATGGCAAACACTCTAGAAGGAAGGCTGCATCCAGGGCCATGATCCAGGCCAAGGTTTCTTCCTTATAATCGAGAAACTTGTGATAGCTGTTCTGGATTTGCCATTCGTGCTTCTGAAACTTCTCTGCAACCACGGACTCAAACTTCTGTACGTTGATTCTTTTATGAAATCTTCGAGCAGTTGCTACTTTGTAATACTCCATGTCATAGAGCTTAGATCTCAAGCGGTGATTGGAACCGATAGATATTGACTGAGGAGTGTATGCTTCAGGCTTCACAGCCAATAACTCCTTGGGCACATTAAACATGGACACGCATAGCTCCTTCAGTTCTTCTTCTTGTAGGTGTAGATCCAGACTTCCCTTGATTTGAATAACCCAACTATTCTCATCAATCCTCAATTCAACATCGGTTTTGAATTCCATGATTTTGAATCAAGACAAATAGCAACAGAAAGCACAGGAGAAAATATAGGAGATATGCGAGACGGTTAAGTGACTAGGCAACCATTGTAGTTGTCACAGTAATGACACTCATTTTCTACCTCTCCATTAAACTCGGGAATCTCCAGGGCTTTTACTGGTTTACTCTAAATCGTGGCCTCTGCCTCAAGTTCTAGCATTTGTTCAAGATGAATCTTAGTGACCACGAGGAGGCCATTGCTCCAATTAATGTTTCTCAAATTCACTAGTGGATTGAAGCACTGCAACTACATAGCTCTCAAATTCACTAGTGGGTTAAATTGCAACTGCATAGCCCGGGGCCTGCCCCGCTTCCTACCCTGGTGGGTTGAAGCACTGGAACTGCTTAAAATCACAGAGGGCATCCAAGCCCGTCTTTGCCGCTGGCACCAACATTGCTATGAGTTTTTCTCCCAGCAATTCTCTCTTTCTTACTAGCATTCTAAGTTTTTCTCCCAACAATTCTCTCTTTCTTGGGAGCATTCAGGTGTCCTCCATATTCACTGCCATAAACTCCACTAAGAATTCAAACAAACTCTCTGAGAACTCTGGCATAAAAAACAAACTCTCCGAGCACTGTGGTCTAGCGTAAAAAACAAACTCTCCAAGCACTGTGGTGTAAAAATGTAATAATGGTGCAGGCACAGATGTCATGTAAAAATGTAATAATGGTAGCTAGCCAGATTTCAAACAGCAAAAGCCAAATGTCAAACATCAAAAGATAGGTAACCATATGCCAGATGTCCATCAGAGAATGAAAGTGTAGGCTACTAAATTTATCCAAAAGAAGGCCTATCAGCCTAATTAATAGAAAACCTCACTAATGCCAACATTTAGATCAAAATGTTCCCCGACCTCTAAATAATGCCAGTTGTTCAAGATATTGCTTTATCTAAGCAACAGAGCAGGCAATATGGTGTATACTATTCCATGTCTAATATTAATGTTTATTGTGATTAATACTTAGGTAATTTATTTTGGCCGATTACCTGCACTTATTTGTAGCGGTAACACTTTATCAGCAGGTGGAGCGGCGCTTTTAGAAATCAAGTCATCTTTGCAATTATTCTGAATGTTCTTTCAATTTGGAGAAACGACAACCCTTCTGATGTCAATCTATTTAGGATGGAAGGTGTCCACTACAACAGTTATGGAAGGTGGGTCACATTAATTTTCCTGCCATACAAAGGACTCTCTACCCATTTTTCGAGTGTAATAGGCAAGATTGTTTCCCTGGAGAAGCTCAACCTTTCAGGCAATAGGTTATCGGGCACGGTTCTTAGCCACATAATCAACTGCATAGGGATTCAAGAACTCAATTTCACTAACAATTTCTTTGCGCGCTTCATCCCTCCGAATATCGTGAACTATAGCCTTCTTACAGTTCTGAATATCAGTACCAACAATACATCAGGTATTATTCCGCCTGCATTGGGTAATCTAATAAGCCTAACTACACTCTTGGTGGATACAAATAATCTCAATGGTATCATTCCTTGGTCTATTGGAAAGCTTTCCAATGTTGATACAATCACCGCATACTCCAACTATTTCAGTGGCTCTTTACCACCCAAAATCAAAAATAAATTATAGCCAACCATTTATATGTATTTTGACACTGCGAGATTGCAAGGAAAGATTCCTCAGGAAATTGGGAATCTGAAAAAACATTATAGAGATGAATATGAAAAACATTGTAGAGATGAAGGGCTCCATCCCCGAGGTTTTTTCACTAGGCTGTTGAATTTGGAGGCATTTGATGCATCAACCAATAATTTGTAAATTTTAATTGGTCGTTCTGTCTAGTGAAATTTGTATTTTTAGTACATGATTGGTTTCAGCAAGATATGTATAACTCATTGATTTACTTTCCTGGTTTGTGCCGCATCAGAGATGGTTGTATGTGTTGGAATTATGGTGTGCATGAGATTCCAGGGTTTGAGTAATATTTTACAAGCAAGATGAAATCTATTTAAATATAGTCCATTTATTCTTACATAAAAGGTGATTTTGATTTTCTAGTTTCATTGTTCTAAATGGAGCTAGCTTAGGTTTTGGAAGGATGTATTTCTTTGGTATTTCCTTCTGAAGAAAAACAAATTGTTTATTTTGGTATGGAGGAAAGGTGGAAAGGTGTTATTTTATGTTACATCATTCCCCAAAGTATAAAGTTGTGTTGCTAGAGTAAATGTCTCAGAGATGGGAAATGCATCACTGTTACTTGTGAAGAATGTTCCCAGCCAGGAATCCCTTGAAACAATCCTAAATTCTGGTTTGTAAGTTTTAATTCCTTGCATGATGCCAATTATTCTCACTTTCAAGTGTCCTCCTTGCCATAAACTAGGGTCGCTACCGGAGGGATTTGAACCTGGGTTGCCTTGTTTCCACAATTTCACAAGCTTCAAATTAACCCATTGATTCCCCCCCAGACAGTGGTTCCAAATTACTTAATTGTGTGCCTACTAACTCTTTTCACAACTCGTGCATTCCGCCACTGGTGCACTCTGTTTTATGCTTTCAATGTTTATAATCTACATATAATTGAAATCTGCTAAAAAAAAATTGTTGGGTTTATATTATATCTTTTGTGTGTCTAATGCCCCCTCCCCTGAACCCCCACACACCTTGATTTTAAAAATGGCATCCCCTTACCTACACCCATGCTTGTCCCCGCATCAACACTCTCAAATGCCTTGGGTGTTTATGAATTAATTTATTATACAAAATTTATCCAATACCATAAAGTTTAAATTTATCGTTCATCTCATTTTGTTCATTTGTTGAAAGATGTAATCGTATTACTTTTGTTACATTGTTACTATTACATATAACTTATTAGCATTTATGAAAAATCTTGTCTAATAATTCTAATTGTTATAGAAGGAAATGTTAGTAGACCTGAGGAATTTATTTTTCATATGTATGATGGTTTTAGAAAAATATTGTTATCAAGTATGTAGCCTAGACTTTATTTACTTCACCTATTCTTTCCTACCTTTTAAAACTTCCAATCATATATTTTCTTTCTCTGATTGGGTTGATTTTCTTCTTTCTTAGCTTGTGTTTTATACATCCATTTGCAGTTCTTCCCACGAATGGATAGATGTAAGATATGTGGGATAAAGGAGATACTATAAACAATTATGAGCTTTAAAATCTCTCTTGATGCACATAATTTGTTTTGTAAACTTTGCAGACACTCATTCCTAGTTGAATTTTTTTTTAGCAGAATTATTTATTCTCAGAATTTTGTGATAGTTTCATGGGTACTTTTATCTACCTCCAATTGCACCCCTGCTATACTTGCATCCTATTGACTCTCCTTTACAAAGAAAAATTGCAGTACCTTTGCATCCAATATTAAAGATTGGACATCCCCAACAAGGGTGATAAAAATCGAGGGGTTCCAAACGCGCGGTAAATGATGTTGAACACCTGGTTGTTGATGCAGAGATTGACCTCCCTATCCTCTCACTGAATTAGCAGTACGGTGGGAGTAAATGTGTGGTGTGCAAAATTCTCATCAGCTTCGTTTGGGAGTGGGAGCGGGCGAAGGACGTTGGTATATGGAGGTTGGCAATCTTCAGGTCTGGTATGAAGCTCTGGATTTTTGGTGGTCTTTTGTGAGCCGGTTGAGTTTTGGTGGTATTTTTTACCTCTCCGGCTAGTGCCCTATTTGGGAATGGTGGCGCTTCTGAAATCGATGCCCCCTCCTCAGCATTAGGGTCACAAAATTGATAAATATCCTTTCATATGTGTGGTTTCTGACTTTTTTCAATGGTTTCAACACTTTATATATGGCTATCAGGTTCGCCCTTGAAGGATTTCTGTGGTCGCCCACGACCCACGGTTGGGTAATTAGTTACTTGGGCTGGTGAGAGGTTGGTTGTCTTAGGGATTTTCATGGAGGGAATTATTTCGAGGGGTTTGGGACTTCTGAGTTGATGGTTAACTGTCTTTTTGCTTGGCTTGTGTCTTTGTTCCATGTAGCTCCGTTGGTCAGGATTGTTGGTGACTCTTTAGTTTTCTTGGGGAGTTTCTTTGCATCAATTTCATTAGTGTGCTTTGGAATTGGTTGGGTAGCTCTACAATTAATTGATGCTCTTTTCTCTGTTACAATGTACCCCGTGCCACACAATTCTCACTCTTTACCCTCATTAAAGAGGATTTTGGCCATCCAAGGGGGGCGTTGTTCGCATTTGCTGGTGGCGATGGGAGTTGAGAAGCCTGTGCACTATGTTAGGGGAGATAGAACCATTGTTAGCTCAGGTTGGGCGACTTCGGAGGCTCGTTGTGGTCAAGGCAGGCGAACAATGAGGACAGTGAAGTAGGGAAAACTGACACGTAGAGGCGGCACTGGAAGTCGGGGTAAGGTATGACGACCTAGGGGTGGAGCGACTGCGGGTAGACATTCTTTTTTGGCAAATTGTCAGGATCTAGTTCAGTTTGTATTGGACCACCAAGAAAATTATGAGAGGGCTCAACATGAAGAACATGAATTGCTCATCGCTATGCTTAACAAGATTCATTATTTTCAATGCCATGTTCGGGAGAGGATTGTGGTGGTGTGACATGGTCAGAATATATTATCTGAGAAGGTGGAGAAGATGAAGTAATGGATGACTCACTTCAAGGAGCATGTCTAGAGTTCTTTCCATCCTCCTCCTCCTCTAGGGAATACTCCAGATAATCCCGCTTCTATTACCTCTGATGACTAAGCATGGTTACATGTGTTTTACTTGTTTTATGTGCATTATGGTGCTTCTGGTCACCTAAGTAATGGATTGTTTCTCTAGTTGTACTTTTGTTTCTCTGTCATATGCTGCTAGTGGTAGTCAACGAACTTGGTCGAGGTGAGACTACCTACATTTTCTATTGATGTACTTCCTTTTTTATGAATGAATATAAATTTGACTTACAATTTTTTATTTATTAAATATTGGAAAGGAAAATTGCAGTACCCGTGCACCCATTATTAAAGAAGTTTCTAATCTACACACACTCATGCAACATTGGTGGTTATATATTTCACTCAAATATTACATACATTTTTAAATTGCACAAAATTTACTGAATGTCTTTAAGGCTTTGACTTGGCATCATGGTGTGTACTTGTTAATGATTACCAGGGTGAAAATGGTGACCTTCTGTCCTACACACACGTGAACATTTTTTATTATATATTTCGCTCAAATATTACAAACATTTTTGAATTGCACAAAATATGACTAAATTTTTCTTTAAGGCTTTGACTTGACATCATGGTGTGTACTTGAAATGTTTACCCGGATGAAACGGTGACCTGACACCATGGTTAAAATTTGATGTTATTTGTTGGACTAAAAAGAATTCAGCAACTGTTGAAAATGTTCAATGGACTTCATTTATGTGTTTATGTTTTAACACCAAATATTTATACTTGCATATCAAAAAATGTATCCTAACAAAATAGGTGTTTCCTCAAATGACAATTGCAAAAATATTCAGCTATGATTTAAGTTTGGCTGAAATTACATCAATAATTAAAGTACTGCAATATTGTTGTTGAAGTTAATGGTATAGTTTCCTCAAGTGTTGTGCAAAGTTGTGGCCCCTATTTTTGTTACCTATGGTTCTTTTTTCAGAGGCCAAAAGTCCCAGATAGTATGCCCCTACTTCCTTCCTCGAGACTGTATTTTGCACAACTAGGTGTTTTTCCAAGTTTTGGCAAAGTATAGACGTTGGTGCCTCCTTACTTATACACACCCCTATGCCTACAACAACATAGATGGTTTAGGCATTAGTTTTATTAAGCAAAAGAAGTTGAATCCCATAAAGTTTCAGTTTATTATCTACACATTTCCTGAAGATTATGCTTGATTGTTGAGAGTTTTGATTGGTCTCTCAAATTCTTAGTTGTAAGGTGATATTCTATCATCATGTTCTGGTTAGTCTCTCAAATTCTTAGTTATATGGTGATATTCTATCATCAATTGAGGTTATACCATGAGAATGGACATGTATTACACAGTTGACCTAATTATTTCTGAATCATAGCTCTATATGTATAATTATTATTTGTTTGATTATGGAAATCAAAGCACAACTTTTTCAATTTAACAATACAACTATTCCAATTTAAAAGTCATATCAGCATCTCTTTGCACCTTTTGGGGCAATTGCTAGTATTATAAAATGTTCATAATATAAGTTTATGCAATGTATGTCGACTCTACTTAGCCAAATAAATTTAATTTAATGAGGGTGTGTGCTCTCTATTACAATTAGTGGACTAATGATTAATTTGTTTTTTCATGTATCTCAAGAGATGTAATAATTAATATTATGTGCTTTTAGAATTAGAATAAAATAATATATATTAAAAGTTAAATTTTTGTTCTAAATAGAAAAATAATGTCATCTATAATTAAAAAAAAAATGAATATGTTGTAAAGTAATTAGAAGTAAAAAAAAAGTGAGGAAGATGTTTAAATCTTATAATTTGGTTGTTAATAAAATATTAATTTGGTTTTAATACTCATTAATATTGACATATACTTAAAAATATGCTACTAATAAAAAATTATTTTAATTTGCGTCTCTATGTACATGTTATGTAAAATATTTTAATGTCAATTGGGTATACATTATATATTATTTAAAATAAATTATGTATATATTATGAAAACATTAAGTTTTTATGGTTAAAACCTTTATTTGGTCTCATATATATATATATATATATATATATATATATATATAACATTCAAAAATACAATTTAAACAGTGAAAAATAACACATTGTACTTTACACTCTAAAGAAGTTTGCATGTGAAGAATTTGATCCCTCTCAGCTCATGTTAGATCCGTACTTAAGCTAGATCTATGCTGGTAAATCTAAACAAAAAACTATTGCAACACAAATAATGCCGTACTAATGTATACACTTACTTGATTAACCATGTATAAAAAGGTTATGAGTCAACTTTAACTTAAGAAAAAAAATTATAAATGAATGTTATAAATAATAATGAGGAACTTATTAGAATTGGAATAATCTCAAATCTCTAGGAAATTGGTGGGTGGGAGCCACATGAATCTAATTTTTAAAATTTATGAAAAGTAATGGACCATTTTGCTAAATAAAATTTGCTTATATATAAATGAATCGTTATAAATAATAATGATGAACTTATCATGGAAGAAGTTATTAGAATTGGAATAATCTCAAATCCCTAGGAAATTGGTGGATGGGGAGCCACATGGCACCGATATAATTTTTTTAATTTATTAAAAGTCAATGCAACCTAACTATGATTTTTTAAATTTATTAAAAGTCAATGCAACCTAATAAACTTTTTAATACATTACAAAACATTAAGACCAAACATATGCTGAGCATATTCTCTTGAAAATCAATTTAAATTTTCAATTAAAAAATCAACAAATCTTCATCCACTTTAAATTGAAATAAAAATACTTTTGCCAAAAATACTCCCTTAAATAATGGGTTAAATTTAAATTATAAAAACAAATATATGATTGGTCAAAATCAAAAGCTAACCGAAGATATCCCCATAAGCCCCGACCTATTCGCAAAATTACCGTTAACACAAGAACGGTGACCGTTGTATTCAAAACGAAGCCGAAGGCTGGAGCTAACCAGCCATATATTAGGTATTTAATGTTCTCAGAGCAGCAAGCAATTTAACTCGATAACAGGAGAGCGGACAAATATTATTTAATGCCGAATTTGCCCGTTCCCGTATTATCACGTTAAGTCACGTGCTGCTCTGAGAGCATTAAATACCCAATATATCACTGATTAGCTCTTTCCATAACGGTCTCGTTGCGCAACCGAAACGTTCATACAAAATGGGGCCCACGGTATATTTGGGATTAAGGATGTCGACGTCATTATTAACCAGCGGTTTAATCCCCCAAGGCGGCATCTGCCGTGGCGGAGCAGAATAATTGCACGGAAGGAATAAATTTATAATCTTAGATTTAATTATTTAAAAAAAATGAATTGTCCCCAAATATGCCAACTGCTTCATATTGCGAGGACAAGTAGCCTCCACGGGTAGTTTCCCTACAATCTTTATATGATTATAATGTGCAACATCTGTTTGACCTGTAAGGCTTTGGAAATAAAATTATAGGGGATTATTATTATTATTAAATTATTTAGTGAGATTTTATATTTATTTATAATAAATATTAAAATATTTATATAATAATATATTTAATATTATTTAAACTAAAAATTAATTCAAAATGTAATTTTATTTTAAATTATTTTTATTATTAATAATAAAAATTAATGTATGAGTTAAACATATATGTATTGTAAAAATAAAAAATGTGTGACAATATTTTTAATTATGAAGATTAATTTTTGTTTTATCATGGAAATTCTTAAATTGTAAATAGTTCTGATTTAATATTACGGGTTATCAATATTATATGCATAATATGACACATGTTGATATGTCATTTTTTAAAAATAAATTAATTAAATAAATAGATAAGTTATATTTTCAAAATCTCAAAAGATTTACAATAAATAGACAAAATAAGATAACCATAATCTTCTGATGATGATGATGGTTAACATCCACTAAGACCAAACTTTGGTCTATCAGAGCTAAAGAAACGAATTATTTAGTTTGATTTAAGATTTTATTCCTATGCTCAAAAAGCTTAGCGAGAAGCCTCATGAGCTCACTGTGATTTTGACAATGTAAAAGGCTAGGAAGGTGAGTATTGCAACAAAGATTTTTAAACTGAGATCTAATGTGGTTGTACGCGGGGCAATCTAAGAAAAAGTGATTTTCATCCTCGATGTTCATATTCTCATAGAGATGGCAGAACCTTTCCATCCATGGTGTTTTAGGAACTGCCCAATGACCTGTTTCACTATGGAGCTCATGAGAGTTCATTCTAATCTTGGCTATTAATTTTCTTCTCTAAGCTAGTTAAAACAGAGAGATACTTTTGATCTTCTAGGGTGGGGTTGATGACCTCCTTATAATATCTTAATTTTATTTTAGCTACTAAATCTTTTTCACACCACATTTTTTCTTTGAACTTAGAAGTAACAATATTTTTAATGTTATTAATGTTTTGCAATGCAACATTCTCGTCAATCTCCCAATGGTTTAACCAGGCCCCGGTGTCTTTATACTAACCTCGTTTGAGCCTTAGGTGGTTTTGGTTGGAATTTAAAGCTAGCTTAGGAAGTCTATGGTCTCCTATGTTATTGAGTTTGTGCTTGTACAACAGAAGCCTAGTCATAGCTAGGCTCTCGATAGGGGAAAGACCCACTTCTATAAGGAGAATAGGATAGGGTGTGTTGCTTTTAATTTTGAGGTTATACGTTATAAAACGCTTCTGGATTTGCTCAATCTTTCTCTAGGATTCTCTAGAGATGCTACAACCCCAAACCTCACATCCATATAAGATAACCGGAGTGACTAAAGTTTCAAAGAGGAACTTCTTTCTATCCCACATTACGAGGTTTGTTGTTTTACAATTATTTTCAAGACCAAAATAAGCTTTCCATCCTCCATTAATCCTTTTCTCAATGCTATAGTTCCAGTTGATCTTGTGATGAATATCAATTCCTATGCTTCTGTATGTATACAGAAGCATCCTAGGTACTTGTAGGTAGACACTTCCTCCAAGTTACTATTGCAATACATAAAATTAGCGTAAGTGTCCTTCTTGGATTTGATAATCGTAACTTTTGTTTTGTCAGTGTTAACAATCATACCCATGGTAGAGCAGAAATCCTTAAGAAGTATAAGTTGCTTATCAAGATTAGATGGGCACCTTGCGAGAAGAACAATATTGTCAGCATAGAGAAGAAGGATGATGACTATCCCAGCTAAGATTCTGCCAGCACAACTTGCTTCCTCTAAATAACCTTCAAGCTTGTCGATGTAAATGCCAAATAGGGTAGGGGAGAGGGGGCAACCTTGTTTAACTCCAATATTACATTCTCGTATAATCTTATAGCGGCAGCTCTCAACTCGAAAGGAACCTTTAGCTCTTCTAATATATTCCAAAGGTTGTTTCTAGGAACCGTATTGAAGCCTTTCTAAAGTCCACAAAGCAACAAAAGAGATTGGATTTATTATTACGACACTCCTCCACAATGATCGTAAGCGTAACGAGGTGGTATGTTGTTGAGTGATGCCTTCTAAAACCCGCTTGGCCTTTAGCCCACTTACCTTCACTTTCAAGCCATATGCTCAACTTCTTTTCCAAAATAATATCATATAGCTTGGCAAAGAGACGGTTGATCATAATGGTCTGATAATTAGAGGGGTTATTTGTATCCCCACTATTAAAAATAGGGATAATGAGGCTCTCAGTCCATGGTTTAGGGAACCCTTGCTTTACTGCTTGATTGAAAAGCTTGTGGATGTGGAGGATGAGGACAGGATCTCCAATTTTTAAGATTTCTGCCTGGTAACCTTCGATACCCTTAGCTTTCCCATTTGCCAGGGGTTTAACCCCAAAATCAATGTCTTCTAATGAGAAAACTTCTTTTGTTGTGATCAGGATTTCAAAGTTATCCATGACATTTGGAGATTCATAAAGCTTTTTAAGATAGGAATTCCAATCGTGTAAAGAAACTTTATTGTTATCTTTAGTTTTTATAGTCAGAATCTGCCTCCAAAATTTCTTAGGATCTACCTTAGAGAGGTGTATGAGATTCTCTTGTCTTTTACAAATGTACTGCCTCCTCTTTTCCCTTTTAGTTAGGGCTTTGTATATTTTTATCCTGCCCATTTTAAGAGATTCAACAACAACTTCCTTAATTGCTCTCCTCGCACTTTTACAATCTTTGTTTACAAGTGCTATGTGTCCTCCAAAGATGACAATAGGTTTAACCTTTGGCTTGAGAAATTGTTACCCAGGGGCATCTAAGCCATCAAAATCATCCAGAGATGGCACCCAGCCTAGGCCATACCAACCCTTAAGATGACTGAAATTTTGTTCACGAAGTTTCAAACGGGAGACCTTCACACCACAGAGTGACTTAATATTTCACCCCATCACCGATTATTCTATGTCTTGTGGGCTAAGAGATAAAGTAATTGAAAGGAAACAAAAAATAATAATTTTTAGTATTATGAAATATTTAAATTCTTAACTACTTAATATGGTGTTGACAAATTACAATGTAAAAAGTAATATTATTGATATTAAATAATGTGTAATCCATTTATATTTAACTGAAATGTGATATTTAAAACAAAAATTTATTAATAACAATATTTTAGTGTTACTGATGAATAAAATATTAGAACTTATATGCCATTTAAAAAAATATTGATAACATTTTTTTTAATGTGCGTTATAAATAAAATATTTCGATAGGAATGTTGAGTAAAATATTTTAACATCAAAGACATATAGATAAAAAGAGCCAAAAGTTTTTATTCCATAAAAAATGAAACATGTAACATTTAGAAAAGTATTATTAACAAGAGAGAGAGAATCCTATGAATATATGCTTTCTACATCAGAATATAATGGACATGTATTAACATTTACCTGGAAAATGTAAATCATAAATAAAATATTTCAATGTCAAGTAAGTATATATTATATAAAACAAGTCAAAAGAAAATAAATCTTATAATTAAAACATTTCATTAATATGTTGCTCAAAACCAACATAGATACATCTCAACTTTGGATCTACCAAGATAAAAAAGGAATATAATCTCTCTAGGCGATTTTTTTTTTGTCTTTTGAGCTTAGAAATATATTTGAGTATTGAGAAATTTGATCCCTCCATATGCTTAGTAGATCCAGAGTTAAAATGAATTTATGCTAGTAGACATAAGACAATGTTTTTTTAAAGAAATTAGTGAAGATTTTACACAAATTAATAAACCAAATCCAAGGGTGTGGAGGGAGCTCAAGCCTCTATTACACATTGTGGGTGAGTTCATAGCACCATCTTATCCACGTGTATATCATCCACATACTAAAATCCTTATCACTTAATTTTAAGATTGTAATTTCATGTTTTTAATGAATCATTCATAATATAGATGATAAAAATTAATTTGTTTCATTATTTATGCTATTATATTTTTTATTGTTTAAAATATATTTGTGAATATATAACTGAATATAATACTTAAAAAAAATTAAACACATTCACCGTTCAAAATTGTGTAAATCGTCATCACTTAATTTAAGATTATAATTTCATGCTTTTAATGAATCATCCAGGATAGGGATGATATAAATTAATTTGTATAATTATTTATGTTATTATATTTTTTATTGTTTAAAATTTTGAATATAAAATTAAAAAAAAAAAATTACAACACTAGATTGAATATAAAACTTTAATATATATATATATATATATATATATATATATAACACTCAATTATATAGAGTTTGCAATTCAAAATTGTGTAAATTTTTAATTCAATTTAGAAGGGTAAAAAATCTCTCAAATATAAAACAATAAAATTACGACTCGAAATATTAATCAAAACAAAATGAATATATATAGTCTTAAGAGTTAATTTAATTGGTCAATCTTTAATGTTAAAACATCTTTGTTATTGAAAGGTCAAGTTCATTTCTCTTGACATGTTCATTTCTCTCGACACCTTTAACATCAGATTCCGTGATTAAATTGACTAATACAAATATTTTACTATTAGTGTTCATTTCTCCCGTAATTGAATTGACTAATACAATTATTTTTTAGGCATAGTACTCACTGATTGATATCTATATCTATATATAAATGAGAAGAAATACTCCTTACGGAATAAGTTAAATTTACTTTTAAAAAATGAAATACTTGATTGGTCAAAATCAAGAGCTAACAGAAGAGATCCCCATAAACCCCCACCTATTCTCGAATTTACCGTCAACGCAAGTACGGTCACATTGTTGTATTCAAAACCAAGCCGAGCGGTCCCGTGGGGCAACCGAAACAATGAGCGCGGGGTATATTTGGGGTTAAGGATGTCGACGTCATTATCAGTCAGCGGTTTAATCCTCCAAGGCGGCATCTGCCTTCTGCCGCTGCGGTGCAGGATAATTGCATTGAAGGAATAAATTTATAGTCTAAGCTTTAATTAATTAAAATAATAAATTGTCCCCAAATATGCCAACTGCTCCATATTGCGAGGACAAGTACCCTTCACGCTAAGTTTCCCCACAATATTTATATGATTATAATGTGCCACATATCTAGATTTGGGCAGCCCTAATCAAGTCGGTTTGGGCTCTTGTCAACCAATAACAATACATATATGTCTGTCCATTTTAAAGTTATATTGCTTTGAGTTCGGTGAAAGTAAGCTGGCTAATCCCAACACATTATAGTTTTTTCTCTTAGATGTTATTAAACATTTAAATTTTTACTTACCGAATTACATAAGTGTAATAATTACAACAAAAATATATAATACATGACTAGGAGAATAGTTAATTCTAGGATAATAGAACATTGATTCACATGACAACATTTTTTTTTGTTTTTTCATCATGGTTTAGTTTTTTAATAAAGTATTGGAACGTTTTAGGGAAATGCATGGCATGAAACTATTTAATTAATTAGGATATTGAATAATGAGTTGTTTTTAGTGAGAGTGTTTGGAAGTTTTTTTTTTTTGGTTTTTCAGTCTAATTTCTCTAAAATCTGGCAGGAATTTATTGAAATCGCATCGAAGCCATATATAGTCGGAAAACCAGTTTAAATAACACAAATCAAGATTTCACCTCAAATTTTTTCGCCGGATTTCGGCACCAGAAAGTCCAAAAAGTCACACCCAAGACAACTCCATTGAATCATAATATAAAGAAGTTTTGATCTTGTTTTTGTGTTTCTTGATTTTGGATTTGTTATTTCAGTAGAAAAATATTGAGGCTAAAATTGGACCTCAAAACAAAAATGTACAACCAAAATCAACTTTATAAACCAATAGGATTCGAGATGATGACGCCAACCATGAGGATGATTCACCATTTTTGGAGTAAAAAAGTAAAAAGATTAAAAAATAAAAATAAATTGTTTTTTCAACTTATCTCCCTACGGTTTTACTCAAATTTTGAGTGAGAACACTTGTTGGTGGATGCTGAATTTAACTCTTCATCCAATGAATACCCATGTTGCATACTTTCAATGGGCTCTGTTTCACGAAAAATGAGAAATACGTAAATAAAAAAATCATGTTGCATACTTTCAATGAAATCTGCTACACGAAAAATGAGAAATATATTAAAAAGTTTATCGAAAGTATGCAACATGGTTTTTGTTTTACGTATTTCTCATTTTTCATGTAGCAAAGTCCATTGAAAGTATTCAACACGGGTACTCCTTGGATGGAGAATTAAATTTTGCATCCAACAAGTGCTCCTGCTCGAAATCCGAGTAAAACCATAAGGATATAAGCTGAAAATAGGAGTTGAAAATTGGTTTTTTTCTTTCTTCCCTTTAAAATTTGATGATGTAATCTAATCTTCTTTTATTATTTGCACTATTATTTTATAATATTCCTTAGGAGACTCATTTTATACCTTAAAATTTCGCCAATTTCCTCAAGATATAGGGATACAAGCCACTTTGTTATATAGAGATGAAGTGTATAGTCTCTTACTTTGTGGCAATTGTACCCATTGCTATATTTTTGTATCACTTTGATTATTTTTTATTACATACTTTCCATAATACTTCATAAAGTGTGATGTATATTTTGGAGATTTTTTTTGTTTACAACATTATGGGTTGTTTTCAAGATGTACAACTTTAAGTTCAAGCTCCACATCATGTTTAGATTTGGTTCTTTGACTCCTTGGCTTTGCATAGGAAACATCATCATCAATGACCAACTCATCATTAATTTCTAATAGATAGTATCTCTTACAAACCATTTTTAATAAATTCAATTAAAAAGTGACAATGCTAACATACTAGGTATAACATTGGTTGCAAGGTAAGTATAATATTGGATGTAAGGTAGTTATAACAACATTGTAATGATTCCATAAGAAATTTCAACATAAGTGTAGACTACTTACAATAATGTGCATAGTGTCTTTTGCATTTACATTCACAAGAATACAAATATTTTTTCATTTTTCAAAACATGTAAGATTGCATAACATAATATAAAGAGAATACCTTGTAACAGAGGTTTTTATAGAACCTATTTGAAAATTTTATTTTTTTGTTCATAAGGAAGGTTGCTAGTTTTTATAGAATTTTTTATATCAATTTACCTAAATTATCATAATGTAGTGGGGCACTCACAAACATAACACAACACTACTAAAACAATAAGACATTAATAAATATTATTATTATAAAATGTTATTTATATAAAATGTTAAAATATCATTCGTTCAAACTAAAAATTTAAATGCATATCGATGCTCCACACTATATTAAGAGCATCAGTGCACAGTGAAAAACACATTGGATTAGCTTAGAATAGTTGGTTAAATACGTAAAAAAAACATAATTTACAGAACCAAAAACTTCACTAGTGTGCTTAAAAGCTCCACCCACGCTAGCACATATACAATATTGGTGCACTGTAAAAACATTATTAGTGCACTTAATAGTACCGTAGCCTTGAAGTTCTTAACATATAGCAAAAAAACCTAACCAGTGTGTTACTAATTTTACCATGCATTGGTGTCTTATTATACATAATGCACCACATAGTCTTTTGCTTACACAATATTAGTTTTTATATTAAAAAAAAATAATAAAAAATTAGTGTGTTTCGATATCCCTATAATGCACCGGTGTTTCTTACTATTGGGCACATCATGATAGAGTATACCAAAATGAATTTTATTATCCCATTTCTCTTTTGTGCTTCCAACCACTTACACAAGCACTAATGTTCACCCTCTTTTTATAGTTTCCAAATTTGCAATGCTCTATAGTCTTCCTTCCTTAGTTCAACAATTTTTCCAATTAATTTGATTCTTTTTTATTTTAATTTTATAAAACAATGCACGTTTTCATTTTTCTATGTAGGGCCTTCATACTTCCTTGGATGGTAAGAGACAAAGTAATTTTTTTTTTAATCTTTCTATTTTCAAATTAATAATATTAAAATTTAAAATTGGGTTTAAATTTAACTTTTTTGACATATTAAAAAAAAAAATCTACATGATGCACTTCATAGGTTTGGCTCACACTTGACTTGATAGAATGTACTAGATATTTATAGGTAGCACCACAAGTGGTGCATCTCGAAAGACACCCCATGGCTAGTGGGTTGTAAAGCACAATGCATTGAAATGGCCAATGTGCATTAATGGTGTGTCTCATTTTAAAAGAGACACCAATTTTCGCATATCAATGCATTTCATGACTACATTAGTACTAATGTGTTTGGTGGGACATAAAACACAATGCAAAGAAATGGGTGTTGTGTATTAATGATGCATCTCATCTTAGAAGTAGCATTGGTGTGCATGTGTCTAGTGGGATGCCCCATTATCGGTGAGTTATATGAAACACAACACATTGAAATAAGCAATGTACATTAATGTTGTGTCTCATCTTACAAGAGGCACTGATGTGTATATCGATGTGTTTAATGACTACACTAACACTAGTGCATTTAGTGGATGAATTGTTACTAGTGCATTGTAAAAGACAACACATCAAAATTGTCAATGTGCATTAATGATGTATCTAATCTTAGAAGAGGAACCAATGTGCATATCGATGTATTTCATGAATACATTAGCACGGGTGCGAGTGTTTCAATATTGTTATGTGAAAACCCATGCAACTAAAGGTTTCAAAACCACACAAAACTTCTTTTGTTGTTGTTGTTGTTTTTTTGCTATGCATTGATCAAACTTTGTTTGTTGTCTTTGCAAGTTTGTCATATATAGTAGTTATGCATATCTATCAGTGAGAGAAAGGCTATGACAATTTTCACATCAAAGTGCATGTGAATCTTGTTGTGCATTGCATGCTCACATGCATGTCTATCAATGAGAGAAAGGCTATGACAATTTGCACATCAAAGTGCATGTGAATCTTTTTGTGCATTGCATGCTCACATGTTTTAGGTTAATCAAGTACTTTGAGTGCCCTGCATTTAACCCGAATGAGGGATTATTGATCGAGAATGTGCAAATGTGGAGGTTGTAGTAGGATTGCTTTGTACTATAAAGGTAATTGGTATCATAGAGTGCCTTAATAAATACTTATTTCGTGTTATGGCTTTTGATTTGGGGCAAGAGGGCTAATGTTCATCAAAGGTTATACTAAAATAGATTGGCGGATTCATTGGTTAATCGGTATGGTATAGGTCCACAGAGTTTGGAGGGAGGCTTAATGTATATCCTAGCCATTCATGACCTAGTGACCGAAGCAATTTCTACCGTAATAGCATAGATTAATAGCTCATTAAGAGGTTATCATATCATAAAGGGTTGTGTTACACAACAATTTGTCACCGTTTGTCACCGTCCTTATTATCCCTCACCCGCACACTGGAGGACTCATTCCAGGACCTGTGAGAAGTGGCATGACCTGAAACCACTTGCATCATATTCCTCTAAGTATGAGCTTCATTTTCCCTGAAGACATCTCCTGCAAAATATCCATGAAAACAGCTCTTTTTGCATTAGTGTGGGTGCACAGTTCACTGCCCGCGCCAATGAGGGAAATCCTCTAAAAAGGGCGCGCCATTGGCGCTCTGTCCCAGAGTCGCACTCGCGCCAACCGAATTGAGTAAAGTTTTTAACCAACAAGCTCCCGAAGGTTCTCTTCAACCCATTCACCAACTGAATTTATGTTGAGCTAGGATGGTTTGGCTTCGAATCTCCATAGAAGGGAAAGTGGTTTGCCACCTCTCATGGAAGTTTCCAAGTGATAAAGTCAATCCCATGAATAATGTGGTTGATCCTATCTCTTTCTTCTCTATCTATAAAAGCTTGCCTCTATGCCTTGAGCAAGCTAGTTACAGTAGTTCTAGTTCCAACATAGTGATAGAGAGTTTGAAGCTGCAAGAGCCTTCTTTGCACCCATAAGGCCAAATCTAAGTAAGGAGATTCTTGTCACCCAAAGAGAGAGAGGCTTGTTCCTCACCCCAACAAGCTTTGAAAGACTTGTGTAGCTGACTACCCAGCCAAAGGAGGATTTGACGTCAGAACAATGGTTGTATTCTTCTTTGTTATTTATTAATAATAGATGACTATCATTATGGTTCCACTCTCATTGTCTTATGTTTGATGTTGAGTTATATCTTTTCTAACCGATATATAATTGCATCTACTAGATTTTATGCTTATATTCGTGTTGTTCTTTGCATGTGCATGTGTCCAATCACGGAGATCGTGGGGATCGTGATCAGCCGAGGCAAAGGAACGAGGGTGACATCTCTTCTACGAACACTAGCGTTGGAATCCAAGTAGGTTCTCACCATCCACTTTTTATTTGCAATTAGGAACTTGCGTGGTAGCATTGTGTGATTGTTGCTAGACCCGGTCTGGGCTAGTAGGGATCGTCTCTGTCCGCAGAGAGGATTTACCTCCACAACAATTTGGCGACTCCACTGGGGAGGTCTTGTCTCTTTGGTTTCTCATTTGATTGCTTAGATAGCTTTCTGGGTTGGATTTCTTGCTGTTTCTTGCTCCCTGGTTTGCCTAGATACTGTTTTCAAGCCCTGGGTTGCTTGCTTTTGTTTTTGACTTAGCAAACTCGATTAGCGCGCTTTTTAGCCTTACAGTCACGCCAATTGGCGCAAGTTGCTCAAAGACAACCCGCGCCAATCCCATAAAAGCACGAGTTGCAGCCTGACAGTCGCGCCAGGCCTGTCAACTTTTCCAGTTCGCTTGTCTTCAAGCCCTCTGAGCTTGGATTTGTATTTTGCTGCGTCTTTTTCAATTACTGGAGTGTGTTTGATCCTTGTTTGACTGGTTTTAGACCTTCATCCTTCGGGTGTTTGCCTTTTTCTGTCGATTTCACATTTTAGCCCTAGGGCATATAGTGGCTTTGTGTGTTGAGCCTTCCTTAAGAATCTTGGGTTCTTTGATCGTCCAGTCGACTTTGTGATTACTTTTTGCGCTTGCTCAGTAGTTGTCAAAGCCTTTTGTTGGTATTCAAGTGATTTGCTCCTTTTCCGCTTGGATTTCGCTTGACTTCGTTTAGGCTTAGATTACATAGCCCGTAGAGGTCTTTGTGTTTTCTTCTTGGTTTGAAGGACTATTTTGGTGTTTTGGGGATTCGATCGTGTGCTCATTGAGTGAAATTGGTCTTTTTTCTCAGTGTTACTATCTCTCAAAATTTGTTTAGTGCACTTTTCCATTGAAAAGAAAACGAACAATCTCTTTTGCGTCGCATTAGTTAATTTAAACTAGAAGCTTTTCATTGATTACGCGATCTAAAACAAAGAAAAGTTTCGTTCATTTGTCATTAGCTGCATTAGAGTGGTTCTTGATTGTTTGTGGTCATTTTGTTTGAAAAATTCTCAACTCTCTTGTAGTTAGTATTCATCGAACGAAATGATATTCTTTGGCATATAGTTTGCATTTAGGGAATTGTGAGAGATTACATACGGTGGACCTGGAAATTGAAACTTAACCAAAGATCAACCATAAAATGAACTGAATGAACTTAAAAACGCATTGGAACATAACGCTCACTGATTAGAGATCTAGGCTAGAGACGTGCTCCGGTGTCGTTAAACCTAGTCACTGTTGTTTCACACTACGGTTGGGTGATTCCTCCTTTTGTGACTCGATAGTGGTCTAGCACGGACTTGAGCTCCCACGTACCGTCGCGTATATAGGGGAGACCCCACTAGGTTATCATCCTTTATCCACAGGAAGCCGTGTCTGCTGCCTTACAAGCCGTAACGCACCGAACACAGCATTTGGGAAGATTGACTGCCGTACGGGAAGTCCTTGGTTTTCATATGACTTCCAAGGTGTATATGCAGTTTTACGGATTTGTTTGGTAAACCCTTTGCCTAGTCTCTCCAGAGTAGTCACTTTTGATCCTTTTCAGACTCCTTAAAAGAAAAGGCTCACTTGAGTAGTTTGTCACTTCGAGCTCACAAAACATTCGAAGGCGACTAGAGTCACCTTTTTGTCCTTTTCTCGACTCTTAAAACATGAAAAGGTCAAGTTGTGTCTATGCGTCTTAAAATTTATTTGGCCACGATTAACATTACCTGGTTAGATCTTGTGTGCGTTAGTTTGAGTAGGGTCCTTTATCGTTAGATTCCCTTAGGTCCTGTTTGAAGTTTATCATCCTGGCTGAGCCATCGACTCCCGTTCCGAGTGATCAAGGGTCTCCGTCTTCCGCTGCTCCTGAGGTACCGGTTGTGAGTGATACTCTTCCTGTTATCCCGAGTATCCAACCGATCAACTCTCGTGCCCCGGGCGACGAAGATTACGAAGTCGATTGGAACCCCATCTGGGAGCCTGACGAGGACGATATTCCTGTTACCCCCCCTGGTGTTTCGTCTCCAATGTCTACCTCTCACATGGATGAGACATCTCCTAGAGTGAGCGAGACACCTGTGTTGTCGAATATCGACACTCCCATCCCAGCTACTTCTCCGCTTCCCCCACGCTACCAGTTGTTGAGGGATAGGGTAAGTGCCAGGATCCCTGCTTCGACTATGTGGGACCCCCACATCACTCCCACCACGTGATCTTTTGTTTCACAAGTCCACACTACACCTGTCACTTCAGTTCCGACAAATCCAACTGTTTGTGTAGCACATTCAACTCCGGTTGTTAGTGTTGTTACTGTGTCTTCAGCTTTGAACACTGGTGCTGGTCCCCCTCATGGTCAAGTGAGTAGCGACTAGCCGGCACACACACCTAAGTTATCCACCCTGCACAAAGTGCACCACCCTCTTCTGGTCCCGTCCCAGGAGGGGGGCCATATGATGCCTATGGACAAGCTGTTCAGGATCCGAATGCGCAAGGTCCATTCTATTATTACGATTCTGCTGGTCAATAACTTCAGCTTTCTCAACCCTTGCCTACTCAACCTATTGTTGAGGTTTCGGTACCATTATCCGTTACTTGGAACGCCACCACTTTCCATGGGGGCCAAGTAAGGGACTGCCTAACCAGGGTCAGCCATCTTATGTGCAAACCCCTCAAGGGAAGCAATATTATGGCCAGTCTTACCTAGGACAACCTGGGGGCCTACAAGGACAACCCTATCAGGGACAACCTTTGGCCGTTGGTGGTCCATATTTTACTTATCTGACCCAACCTTCTGGTTACCCGGGGCAACCTGGTATCCAGCAAGGTTACCCATCTGGACAACCAGGACAACCTTACATCCAACAAGGCCAACCTGGTATCCAGCAGGGTTATCCCTCTGGACAAGCTGGACAAACTTATATTCCACAAGGTCAACCGACAGTCCAACAGGGGTATCCTTCTGGGCAAGGGGGGCAGCCTTACGTACAGCAGGGCCAACCCACTGCTCAGCCTAGTCATCCTACTGGGCAAGCGGGTCAACTTTCTGCACAGCAAGGCCAACCCACTGCCCAGCCTAGTCATCCTTCTGGACAGGCCGGCCAACCTCAAGGTCAACCGGTCGTCCAGCCCGCTCAACCATCTGTTCCGCAAGGACAACCCTCGGTTGCTCAAGGACAACCTGGTACCCAGCAAGCTCATCCTTCTGGGCAAACGGGTCCGTCCCAAACCCAACCAGGCCAACCTTCCGGCCAGATGGTCCAAGCTCAACCTGTTCAAGGACATATTTCTGGGCCCCAGACTCAAATTGGTTATCAAATGCAAGGTGGGCCACACCCCCAACCTTCCTACCAAGCGCAGCCTTCTTACCAGGCTCAGTATGGAGCTCAGCAATCGTATGGCTACCAGCAACCCCAGGGGCAAACTCAATTTACCCCTTATCAAAATTATCAACGAATGCAGGTCACTCCTTACCAGAATTATCAGCAACAGTATGTTGCACCTGCCGGTCAAGTTGCTAATCCATGGGGTGCTGGGGGGCAGACCCAGGGCCAACTGTATCCTTATGGACAGAACTCCTATGGGCAAAATCCCTATGGGCAGAACCCTTATGGGCCAAGCCCATCCGGACAAAGTCCATGGGGGCAACCACCACCTAGTTGGAACCCTGGTACTACCTCTCTTCCACAGCCACAAATGTCCTTTAATCCTCAGTTGCCTTTCTTAGCGACGTTAGAACTCCCAGATGTGTCCAAGTTGACGAATGACCCCATTCTTCATAATCCATATTGGCCACCAGTTCCAACTAAGATACCCGGTGATTGCCCGAAATTCGACGGCAAAGCTGGTGAGGACCCTCAAGCCCATGTCATGACCTATCACTTTTGGTGCTCATCCAACTCATGGCTTGATGATTCCATCCGGCTCCACCTCTTCCAAAGGACTCTCACTGGCTCGGACGTTAAGTGGTATATTGAGTTGAATCGCGGAACATTTCAAGATTTCAACTCACTGGCTATGGCATTCTTAACTCATTTTTAGTTACCCATTCGGTATGAGACAGGGACACATCTCCTTACGTCTCTCAAACAGGACACAACCACGCATATATCCAATCATATACATGAATGGAGACGGCGTCGTCGCTTGATCAAATTTTGGATTCTTGATCAGCTCCTGACCGATTGGTTCACGACTTCCTTTGTCCCTGCAATCACGCGAGACATCGCCATGGGAGCTTGTGTAACTGAAGAGCAAGATATCACGCGTGCTCAGTACCTCGACTTAGTATACTCTCAGTCAGGTACTTTATATGATTATTTGCCAGACGCCCAGAGACCCGGAACATCCAAAGCTCTGCCAAAACCATCTGTTGACGGAGTTATTGGCTCTGTAAACGCGTCTTCAAAGAATTCATCCGCAAACCCTGGGAAGCAAAAACAGAATGCTTCTAATGAAAACACTTCTCAGGGTCAATCTAATTCTGGAAGTACCTCTGAGGTTAACGCCGTTCAGTCCACCACGGCAGATAAATCCTCGAAAGGGAAAGCCAAAAATAAATCTGAACAACCCAAACATGACTCCCCTAAACCTCCACCGAGGAAGGAGCCAAACGTAAACCTAAGTATCCTTGTATTATCTGTGATGAGGATCACTACACTAAAGACTGCCCTAGGCGGTCCGAAGTTAGTCGATTATTGAAAGGTACTCCTGGGACTCCTGCTGTGCTTAAATAACCTTTCCCTTCACAGCAAACTCAAATGGTGGCAGATCCATCGCAACCCTCTTCTTCATTCGGCTCTCAAGTCTTTATGGTTGGGATGATTCCCATCCATGTCACTACTCGAGCGAAAGAATATCCATCTCATGCCGGGAAAGAGCCGGAGGTCCCCTCCAGCGCTCCTTCGTCCAGTTCTGGTCCACTCCACATCGAAATACCTAGCGCTGAGACGACTATCCGACCCCCTCCAAAAGGTGTACTCCGGAAGTCTTCTTACAACCCTAATGCTCGTGCTGCCCAGCACTACAGCATCGTTGAGGACTTAGCTCAGGCTCCGTCTACTATGTCCGCTCTAGAAGTCCTCCAGAGCTGCCCCTCCTAGAGGAAGTCCTTGCTATCGGCCATCGGTGGCATAGACCCGGGTGACTCAGATCTGATTTCTTTTGATCTCGAGGGCTATACGCCGAGACTGCCTCACCAAATCGCTTTCCTTATACAGGTCATCATCAATGGTAAAAAAATTCATCGTACAGTCATTGATGAAGGTGCCTCAACTTGCATCATGTCTGTTGCTTGCTGGAAAGCTATTGGGTCTCCAACATTGAGCCAGTCTCCTACGACGTTAGAAGCCTTTGATGGAAGAGAGTCCCGTCCTTACAGTATCCTCCAACGCTTGCCCATCTCCTTGGAAGGGAAGACGGTAGAAGTGGAGGTCGAAGTTGTCGACGCTAATCTTACCTAAAACCTCCTCCTCGGACGTAGCTAGACATACGCCATGCAAGCCGTGGCCTCCTCCCTTTTCCGTGTCATTCGTTTCCCCCATCAGGGGAAGATTGTCACGGTGGACCAGCTCTCCTTCTTCGCCTCCTCTTCTGAAGGCAATGTGCCTTTCATGGAGCATACCTCCAAATCATTCGAGAGTGTGGGAGCTGGGCTCTTTAAGGATCCCGCCCTAATGGGTGTCTTTCCACTTCCACCTCCGAATCTCGCCCCTATTAACATGATTTCCGTGCATTCTGATCCGTGGGTCCTTCCTCCCGCCAATCAGATAGAATCCTGGGGCGATATGATGCCGTTGAGTCCTGCCGAGCTCAACTACGTCGAAATCGTTGCTGCATCGGCTCCCCCTCCCGAACCTGCTCTTCTGAGCGGTGTTCCCGACTCATATGTTCATTTCCCTTGGCTTGGAGATGTTGCTACTTCGGATCCATCAAAGGAAGTATTTCCTTCCGATGAAGCCATCATAGAGACCATGTCTCTTGAGGAACCCCCTTGGTCAGATCATCACCACCGTTCCTCGTTTCTCCCTGCCCATCAGGAAATGATCGCATGTCTCGAACGGTTTGCTTCGTGTATCCCATTTCAGCCCCTTCAAGCACCTATTCAGATTTACCAAGTGTCTTCTGAGGGCAATATGGGAAACATTACGCAAACCCAACCCATCGACATCTCTGTGCAACCAGGGATTGTCGAGCATATTCATATTGGAGTCACCTGCACTCCAGAGGAAGTTCAACTTTACACCAATTTATTTCGCGAATTTCGTGATGTCTTCGCCTGGTCCTACGAAGAGATGCCCGGCATCGACCCTAACATAGTGGTGCACAAGATACCTACGTATCCAGGTGCTAAGCTTGTTCGTCAACGCATACGCCCTGTGCACCCTCGAAAGGCTGCAGCCATTAGAGCAAAAGTCGAAAAGCTTCTCAAGGCTGGTTTCATTTACCCCATCCCACTCACGGATTGGGTTTCTAATATAGTCCCTGTGAACAAAAAGCAAGGTACTATTCAAGTCTGTGTTGATTACCGTGACATTAATCGCGCCTGTCCTAAGGATAACTTCCCCACACCTTTCATCGATCATCTTATTGATGAATGTGCAGGAAGCGAAATCTACTCGTTTATGGACGGTTTTTCTGGATATAACCAGATCAATATTGCGCCCGCTGATCAACATAAGACGGCTTTTATCTGTCCTTGGGGCACTTTTGCTTATAAGAAGCTCCCTTTCGGTTTAAAGAATATCGGCGCTACCTTCCAACGTGCAATGTCTTATGCCTTTCATGACATTCGTCACATTGTACAGTCGTACCTGGATGATCTTCCAGCTCATTCAATCAAGCGTCAGGACCATCCTTCCCATCTTTGCGAAATTTTTCTCCGCTGTCGACACTACCGTATCAGGCTCAATCCTCATAAATGTGTCTTCTGTGTTGAATCAGGCCGACTACTCGGGTTTATCATCTCCCGAGAGGGCATCCATCTAGACCCCCTCAAAGTCGAAGCTATTTTAAACCTTCCTCCCCCTTCTTCTTTGCAGCAGTTGCAGAGTTTGCAGGGTAAAGCAAATTTCTTAAGACGATTCATTCCGAACTATGTCGAGGTGGCTAAGGGTTTCACACGGTTATTGAAGCGAGACACACCCTTCCATTGGGATGTTATCGCTCAGGAGTCTTTCGAGCAACTCAAGGGCCTCCTTGTCTCTGCTCCATTATTGCGACCTCTGAACTACCACCGTGATTATACTCTATATCTGGCCGCCGCTGATACCACTATCGGCATGGTTCTCGTGCAAGACGATGATGATGGCAATGAACATGTAATATATTATCTCAGCCGCAACCTCCCGGATACGAAAACTCGATACGCTTATGTCGAGAAGTTGGCATTGGCCACTGTTTGTGCCGTCCAACGTTTCCGGCATTATATCCTGTTGCGCACCACGACCGTGATTTCTGACTGCAACCCTATGACGTACATTTTGTCACGTCAGTTGCTGGGGGAAAATACTCAAAATGGATCGTAATCCTCCAAGAGTTTGACTTGGAATTTACTGTTGCCAAGTCTAAGAAGTCCCTGGTCTTCGCTGAATTACTCTGTTCTTTGCCTTCTCCTTCTGCACCCTCTCTTTCAGAAGACCATATCCCAAACGAAACTCTTTTTCTGATCAGCACCCTCGATCCCTGGTACAGGGATATTATCATTTATTTACAAACGTCCTCTTTCCACCCCACTGTATCCAAAGATGCTCGACGACGGATCCGCCATCAATCTCAACCCTATCGTATCATAGGGGACACCCTGTACCGTATCGGCGTTGACTCTGTTCTCCGTCGATGTCTTACCCTCGAGGAAGCTGAGAGAGTCCTGAATGACTGCCACTCTGGCGCCTGTGGTGGCCACATGTCCGGATATGCCACAGCTCAAAAAATCCTTCGCGCTGGTTATTTCTGGCCATCCATTTTCAAGGATTGCATTCTTGCTGTCCACTCATGTCATGCATGCCAGATATACCAGCGAAAGATGCGTGCGCCACCGGCCCCGCTGCACCCTGTAGTGACCGTAGGCCCTTTTGCAAAATGGGGCATTGATTATACAACCTGTAAGCCTCGCTCGGCCGGGGGGCATGGGTTTATTATCGTTGTCATCGATTACTTTACAAAATGGGCCGAGGAGATGCCCACATTAAATGAAGACGGTCATACAGCGGCGCAGTTTTTGTTCAATCATGTTATTACGCGGTTCGGAGTTCCACAGGCCATCGTCACAGATCACGGAAAGCATTTCCGTAATCACATGATGACCGAGCTAACAACCCAACTAGGCTTACAGCACGATAGTTCAACCCCGTACTATCCTCAGTCTAACGGCCAGGTTGAAGCCGTTAACAAGATCTTGGTTACGATGCTTCAACGTACTGTTGACATGCATAAGTCTAATTGGCACCTGATGTTGTTTCCTGCCTTGTGGGCCTACCGAACCTCTGTGAAGGATGCCACCGGTTTCACTCCATTCCAACTAGTTTATGGACTGGAGGCTACCCTTCCTATAGAATGTGAAATTCCTTCGTTGAAAATAGCCGTCGAGTTGCTTCCCAACACTACTCTGGTAGAGGAACAGCTTCTTTATCTAGAACGGTTAGACGAGACCCGTCGCTTAGCCTCTCTAGCCATCGAAGCTCAAAAGAAGAGGGTCAAAACTCATTTTGACCATACCATCCAGCCTCGTTCCTTTGTTGAGGGAGATCTAGTCCTGCTATATGACCAAGCAAATGACAAGTTGGGGCCAGGCAAACTCGAGCCCATGTGGCTAGGCCCTTACATTGTAAAGATCTTCAAGGTGTGTGTTTAGGCTGTACTACAAACAATGTTGCTGAATATAGTGCTGTTATTGAATTATTAGCCGAGGCAATTAATCTCGGTATTCATACATTGCTTGTTAACCTAGACTCTCAACTTGTCGTCCATCAGCTCAATGGGCGATATTCCGTCAGAGACCGTCACATTTTAAGGCTGTATTTACGTGTTAAATTGTTAGAAAGGAATTTTGACTTTATTACATATTAGCATATTCCAATACGATTAAACACATTATCTGATGCATTGGCTAATCATGTATTAGATAGAAATTTGCGTAATTTCTAATCAAAACATTATACAAGCAAGCACATAAAAGCACAATAATAAACCATAGGCATATGTATATATATGTGTGTGTCACAAAGTTTTGCACCGCATGCATTACATAAGTCCAAAAAATAATACATGTTCATCCTGATACATCCTTGGACAACATGTCCCTCAAAAAATATGCATGAAGGAAGCCTAGAAGTCTATTCGTGGTGGTGCTCATGATAGCACGTCACCGCGCGCACCAAGCGTCTCAACAGACGATGGATGCGGGTCGGCACCCCCACTGTGTGCCTCTGGTATGCAAAAGGCACGTCCGCCAATCTCGCGTAACCTGGAATCCCTTGGGTAAGTCCCTCGAGATTCTGCACCAGCTCTTCCCCCACGGCACCCCTTGCCTGAGGATCAGCTGCAGGTTGGCCCCTCCGCGCTATAGGAGACAAGCCGGCTGGTCGCTCCGGGCCCACATCTGCATATACATACAACTGTCATCAGAACATGCATGTATTGACAAAAAAAATGAAAATACATAAAAACATCAAAAAAGAGAAGATCATACCTAACTCCTCTTCCCACTCCTCTCCCTCTGGCAGTGGGAGGTCTGGGTCCCCCATGAAGTTGGTTCCCGCGTATGGCCAATCCTCTACCACGATCAGCTGACGGCGAAGCCATATGAAGAACTCGGGCCGCCAAGACATCTGCTGGCCCCCTCCTCCTCTGGGCATCAATGCTGCCCAATGAGCCATCCTAGGCTCTCGTGGCAATGGGTCCACCACTACAACTCCCTGGTACTGGAAGAGGGGTAATCGTTCCAAGAAGAACGACACCACAATCAAGCCATACCCGAGCTGTTTCACTCCCTTGCGCTTACACTTTGTAAGCTGCCTTTTGATATTTCTAGTCACCGCTGTAGCCCAGTCAAAAATGGTGGGGCTGAGACATTATGTCGCTAGTAACAGATGATTCTTGCTTGCCTCATGGGGCGCATGTACCCCAGCTGCACGTGTGATGGTGAACAATATCACCTTAAGAACCAAGTCATGGATGGTGGCGATATCCACCTTGGCACTGTTTTTCCCAAATTGTGCCTCTGGACACACTCGGGCCTTCACTTCACCTATTTTCTCTCCGGAAGGCCTGCTTCCGGTCAAAATGGGGCTCACCCCTCTCCGTGATAGCCCAGTAATGAAGTACACATCAGATACATCCAGCTCTAAGGTCTGATCCCGTAATCGAAATACTTGGTCATCAACATCCCAAGCATCCACTATGAACTGTAATAGCTCCGGTTGAGCTCGTAGATAAGAGGTGAGGAAGAATTTCTTGAGACCACAGTCTCTCAGAGCATTCATACATCCCTCATCCGCTATGGCCAAGGCATCCACGGCATCATGCTCCCGTTCTTTCCATTCCACCACCATTTTTGCTTGTTTCCTGCACCCACAAGGATGAATAGATCATTATTGAAACCCTGGTAGGCTTACAAACCAGACAAATTTCAAAAATGATGGGAAAATTCAAGTAAAAAGTTAGGTCGCGCCAATGGCGCAGCACCTTTGGGAAAATCACCCCATTGGCACGGACCCGTGCCGGATACCCACGCTAATGGGGCGCAACCCTAAATTTTAAAATCCCCCTTGCGGAGGCTCAATTAGGGAACAAAATGCATAAAAAGAGTATGAAAATGGAGCTAAGGGAAGCGCCTCTTACCTGGAACTGGCGGAATCTCAAATGGTTGCACGGATTGGCGGTAATCGCTGCTCGAAGTTCGCTCCCCAAATGGACCACTACTACTATGCAAGAGGTAAAAAGTAAAAAGTAATTCTATTTTTTACATTTTCACCATATTTATAAACTTTTGCCTCGTAATTAGGTTTAAAAAGTTGTTTTTTGAGTATTTTAATATACTTTTGGTCGAAAATGGATTTTACGCTTGCTTCTGGTGCTATGACAGGTCCTTTTTGCAACTTCGATGGTGAAACGAGTTGTATTTTATACTTTTTTGGACTCGGTAAATACACGAAAAAGTCACTGTGGAGTCATCTTTCAGCTCTTTTCTGACTCGCTAAAAATGAAAAGATTGCCGAGTTACCCCTCTTGACTCGTTAAACGTAAATAAGAGGCGGTCGTCTTTAAACCCTTTTCCGACCGTGTAAAAACGAAAAGATGTTGATCACTTTTTTACTTTTTCGAATCGATGTCACTATAAATGAAAAGTACTCCTCGATCGTAATGGTCGGGCGGTTCTTTCGAGCATTGTTTTATAATTTTTCGGGCTCGGGAGACACAACTTTACGAAAAAGGACCCCCCTGGAGTTTTCTTTTTTGTCGTCTTTTCAGACTCTCTAAACAGGAAAAGACACCGAGTTCTTCCTTTGTCAGACTCGTTAAAACTTAATGACATCGGGTTCCGTCGAAATGACGCTCACAAGCATATGCTATCCCCGTCAAGCTTGTTAAAAATAACTGGGGTACTCACCAGGATTGGTGGGGAAAATGGACCCATACTTATTGTCGTGTCGGCAGTATGTCACTCTTGAACATGGCACTAGTCTGCATTCGTGTCTGGGTGGGAACATCTCATCTTGTTTTTACACTTGCCTCCGTGGGTTTGGGTTATCCTATTTGACCTCTCATCTGCTCATTGCCTTGCCACCATGACCTCTACTCATTTTGATGTCAAATACTGCCAAATCCAATGTCATGCCGCCGATATGTTCAAGAGAAGTTGACCTCTGCAGCAGTACAACCTCTTATGATACCTCACATAATTTTGATTCACCACAACATCCTTCCTCTATCTCGTGTCACTGATGTGGGAAACACTATGGCCCACCTTTGATCAAGGTCACTTCCTGTTGACTTCGGCTCATTATCCAGGAAGCTGATCTAGAGACTCCCTTTCGGTGCCTTGGAGCCTGCATGCCTCAATGGCAGGTTCTTCGTGTTCGACGAGAGGTTTTCATCATTAACCTCCGATCGAATGATTCTACGGGTGTTTGACGCCAGCTCATTGATTCGCACGCCGTAGATTGTACCTATAGTACCTTGAGGGCCATTGTCATTATTGGTGGTACCTCTCGCGTCTGTTAACAGTGTTCATCATTGACTGGTAATCAGACGATGTTCATGCATGTTCGACTTCAACTCATGTATTCACATGCTTGGACTTTTACTCTGTTCGGGTCGAGATGGAGGTGTTGGGTCGTTAATATGCCATTGTTATTGTCACTTGTGAACGTTTATTCCACCCATTTCTACCATTCTTCATCATGTCATTTATTATAATTTATTAAATAAACCCATTTTATGATTATTTATGCTCTTACATTATTTATTCTCCTTTATTTCTAATAAATTGATGATTATGCATTATTTTACCAATGATAGTGCTAATAAGTTGGTTATAACATTATTCACCATTTTTAGCCTCCAAGGTAACTTCCAGATTGAAGATTTGATTTTTAAATCTGCCAACTCAGAAATTCGCTGGTTTAAGGAGTGACAGTTTTGCGGTTGATATTCTGAGCAAATGAAGACGAATTTGGAAAATTCGGAACATGGGTTTTGTCGAGAACAGGCCCAATTATCTTCTTAAAGAACAGATTGCCCAAATTCGTCTTGTACAGGGAGAAACGTAGGGCTCTTTGAGCACGATTTTCTGAGATTTATTGTTGCGGCCGTCCTCCAAATCTCAGCTGCCAACCCAAATTCATCTTGCTTTTGTTGAGGAAATGAAGGGAAAGATATTTTCTTGTTGATCATCTGGTTAGAATCAACCTAAATTTGTAAAAGAAATCATGATTGTAATTATCTATACTCTCTGATCTTTCTCTATTTAAATGAGAACAAAGATCAGAGGGGGGGGACGTGATGATGGATTCGGGGAATGAGAAATGATGGACAACAATGGTGGATTATTCATGCTGTAATTCTTAAGCTTTTCTATTGTAATGATTCCACAATTGGCTGATTAATAAATGATTTGGGAGTGCTGTTCAATTTTCTCATTCTGAAGTGACCCCGCAGCATCCGCTGGCGGCTAAGGGCCCAACCTCTTGCGGAGTATGCTGCTACTACTGTATAGTATCTTCTTTTGTTTTATGCGTGGTGTGCTTATCTTTATTGTTCAAGTAATCTGATGCACGAATGCTATGTTATCATTAATTCATTAATGTTTCCTTCCGAAATCCTTGTGGCGATTCTGCATTATATTATTAAATCTTTTCCAGAATTGATTGCATGGTATCAGTCTGAATCGGGTATTTCTGTTACAGAGCTTTTGAATTGAACATTACCATCATGAGATTTATTTGAAGTTATGATTATTGGAATCCGGAAGTAATGTTGTATTTGGAAACATAGTTATCATCTCAGATTACTATCTTAGTGTGTTGAATGTATATATGATTGACGTTCCTATTTTATAATGAACTGTTATTCCATAATTCATTTGTAAATATCTTCTTGTAAAGTAAAGATCATTGGAATTGCTTTTGTCGATTGTTATTTGATTGCGGAATGAGAGTTCAGTTCTAACTCGCGAGATTTAGTTCTTTTAATTGTTGTTTCATTTACTGCTGTCTATTTCGTTTCATGCTGCTTTTTGCCATTCCTTTTTACTTGCATTTATTGGTTTGGTGTGGGAGGAGGATCAAGGCTGTCGTGAGACACAACAGACGCTATTATGCTCCCAGATCCATGATCCATACTCTAATTCCTTTTGCATCAATTTCTAGAGGAATGAGTTATTGCTACTATATCCTCGATTGATGGTTGTTTGAATGAATGATTTAGTTTCTTGCTGTTCCAATTAGATTTTGTTTCAAGCATTCATTTACTTTTGGGTTTTAAGCACTATACTGCGAAACATTACTCTTAAGTAAATAGCCGCCTCAGACAGAGTACACTCTTGAAATAAAAAGTCGTCCCTGGGTTGATAATTAATGTGAAGATAATTAGGAGTTCGAAAGACACCTTTTTATCGCTCCACATTTTGGCGCCGTTGTCGGGGAGAGTGTAGCCATTTCTAAAGAGTAGTGTGAATCTGATGAATGCCTGCTAGGGAAGAGTTGGATCTTAAAAACGGAAGGTAAGAACCTGCGTACGGAGCATGTAAAAGCCCTGCTCCCCCGTCCGCTTTCCAGCAGGACTGTTAAAAAACCTAGGGTAGAGATAGATGTTTGAATTTTTGTGTGAATTATTAGGAAAAATAGAAATTTAAAAAAAAAATAAAAAATGAATCACATGATTTCACTTAAGTGGTGATGTAAGCACCACCCATTTCACTAACTAATTGACAGGAACAATTGAAGAAGGAGCCTCGAAGAAATACATGAAGAACATCTTCTATTATGGTAAGAAATGGCTCACGTTTCTACTTTTGAATTTCCTATCAAAGATCTAGGAGTGACACAAATGCACATAATTCCCCCATCTTTACCAAATTTTCATGGTTTAGCAAACGAAGATCCACATACATTTATGTTTGAGTTTGAAATACTTTGTAGAGGATATGATTATTGTACTAATGATCAAAGATTGAAAGTGTTTCCTCTTACTCTAAAGGGAGCAGCTCTCCGATGGTTCATGAGCCTAGGTGGGAATTGCATCCAAACATGGGAGGACATGAAGAACATATTCTTGAAGAAGTACCAAGACTATTGCAAATCCAATGAAGATATTTTCAGTATGATACAAGGGGAAGATGAAAGCTTGGAGGATTACGTAGATCGATTTCAATACAACCTTCAAAAATCAAAATATAAGCATTTGGAAAAAGAGATCTTAAAAACACTCCTTCTTAAAGGAATCAAAGATGAATTTTTAGAACTTTTAAATCTGATAGGAAAAGGTGATGTTTTTCAGTTATCATATGATGATGTTTGTGAGTTATGCATAAGGTATTCAAGAGGAATCTCCAAGGCTGGTAAGAATCCTAGAGATGTTTTTTCTTTGTTTTCCAAATCTGCTACAAGAACAGGAGACATAAGAGCTGAAATCAATGTGTTATTTGAACATTTTAAAGTTGATTTTATTAGCTCTCTAAATGAAAAATTGGATGTTTTGCAGGTTCATAAAAATGAAGAATTTGATGAAGTGTTTTGTTCTCATGACCGAAAGGAGCATCTCATAGATACTCACTCTTCCTTATCTACGATGGAAGTAGCATATCAAAGAGATGAGGAAGCTGCAACAAGGTCAAAACCACGGAAATCATGGCCTACAGGTATGGTTCAAAACACTCCCTCTCCACTTTCTTACTTGCATAATCCATTATGGAATACTAATGTGTTAGGGCAGCCATGTCAATTTCAATTTAACCACCTATCTTGTTTACAAGTTAGGCATGGTTCATCTTATGATGGCATGACTACTCTCCCTCATCTTGTAGCACAAGCACATTCTCCATATTCTCCACCAGCTCTTTCACAACACCTTCCTTGCCCATCAAAACCATTCACACAACCCAATCAGCCACATCATCAAAATGCTCCATTCCATACACATTTTTTTGCTCAACTAATTCCACACCCTCACCATAATAAACCAGTACAACATGCTTACAATGTTGAGCTGGCAAATTTACCCACCCTTCCCACCCATTCTATCTCACATGCGCCATTAAAGAAAACCTACAATGAGATTCAGAATGTTTCAAATGCAAAAATTGTAGAATCTATGGAAGAAAATGAGGTTTCTTTTACTATGCATCAACAAGCTATTTTAAAAGCTCAAGAACTTCATGATATGATGGCTATGCGAAATCAAGAAAATAAAGGATATATTGAAGATTGGTTTCACTCCATCATTTTTTGCAACATCACTCTATGCTTCAACAATTTTTGATACCATTTTTTGAAGGGAAGTTGGCTTATCATACCCTAATATCCATTAACATGCATTTTTCAAATTTGGGTATGTGCATACGTGAAGCCTTACTTCGAAAATGGCTTCACTGGAAGTACTCATACACGTAGTCATATTCATCCTTCAATCAAAGTAGGTTAGTGAATAAAATAAAACAAAATAAGGACATAAATAAGTGCATTTTGTTCTTTTGTAAAACTAGGGTTTTTGTTGCAACATGCTATGCAAATCAACATCGGTGATAATTTTTTTATAATTTGTGTATGTAGATGAATCATAATGGAAATAATAAGTTCTACAAACACTCATTTTCATTTTTATCACCAATTTGAAAAAATGCTTGAATTTCATTTTTTTTTGGCTTGCGGGCTTGATGAACTTTCTGGAAAAACAGTCGGGACAGTCATGTTTTGAGGAACCAAAAGTGAATATTTTTAAAACCTGTTTCTACCCTAGGTAGCCCTTGATGTCTACTTTCTAACCCAATTTGAATCACTCAATTTGGATTTGAAATAAAAAAGTTAGAACCAAAACATTGACAGGGTGTCTAGCGGGCAGCTCAGGAACAGAGTTGGGACAGTCAGTTTTTGGAGGCCTAAATGACCATATTTTTAAAACCTGTTTCTATCCTAAGTAGCCCTTGATGTCTACTTTCCAATCCAATTTGAATCACTCAATTTGGATTTGAAACGAAAAAGTTAGAGCCAAAACATTGACCGGATGTCTAGCGGGCAACTCAGGAACAGAGTTGGGACAGTCAGTTTTTGGAGGCCTAAATGAATGAATTTTTAAAACTTGTTTCTATGGTAGATGCCCCTATGAATCTAGTTTACAATGCAATTGGAATCACTCATTTTCAATATCGTATGGGGAAGTTATGATCAAAATACTGACTGTCTATCGTAAAACAGCACTCTTAAAACTATGTCTTTCCAGTTGTTCCTTAAAGTATTTGACCTATCAATTCTTCTTGTCTTCAAAACCTGTTTCTATTGGAGATCAATAAATAAATCTATTTTCATTTCCAATTTGAATCATTCGAATCCGACATCAAACGAAAAAGTTATTTTTGAAATATCAACTGTTGGTCTAAGCCGGGTAATCGAAAATGACTCTATTATGCAGGTTGTTCTAACTAAAATTGACATATCATATCATTGAATATTTAAAACCTGTTTCTAATGGAGATAAACCTTTGAATTAACTCTCATTTGGCTTTGGAATCACTCAATTTCGATGAAAAATAAAGAAGTTGTGATTAAAACACTGCAGGTTAGTATGATTGGCCACTGCTCTCCCGCAGGTAACAAATAAATTTTACTTTGTTATTTTCTCTATGGATTTGTTATACATAATAACTACTTGTTGTTTTTTGCATAATTCTTGGATTAAGGGAGCCCGTACACCTCTCTTTCTTCATGATTTAATGTTTTATTGCAGGAAGATACTCGTTTTTTTGCAGGTCTTGGGAAAATAAAGAAGGTCAATTTATGGACGAGTGATTTTTGAAAGAAATTTTAAATGAAACAAAGGAATTTCATCTAAGTCATTACCTAACGGATTCATAATAGAAGAAATGAAGAATTGATTTCGATTTGAAGATTCATGTCTTGTCACTGCTGCCAAAACATTTTTCAAAAAGATCATTTTTTTACATAATATCATAGCGGTTGTAACTTAATTTACATATTGTTTTTAAATAAAATGTTGTTTCTTTTCTAATTTCTTTTATATTTTGTGTTTCAGGTGTTGCTTCATTCAAACAGCATCAATGTAGTGAACATCTAATTCATTCTTTGCGTGTTTGTATTTTATGGTTGTGTATTTTGCTGTTCCTTTTCTAAAGGAACAACATTTGTGTGCATTTTTGTTGTTCCTGCTGTTCCTTTTTCAAAGGGACATCATTTTCATTTTGCTATTTATTTTCTAAAGGAATAGCACTTTTTGGTTCAGCCATTCATTTTGTTGTTCCTTTTTCACAGTTCATTTTGATGTTCCTTTTCGAAATGGAACAACACTTTTTCACTTTCACGTTGGGTGTGTTTTTGCTGTTTCTTTTTCAAAAGGAACAGCATTTGGTGTGTTTTTGTTGTTCCTTTTTTTTCAAAAGGAACAGCAGTGCGTGTTTTTGCTGTTCCTTTTTCAAAAGGAACAGCAGTTTGAGTTTTTGCTGTTCCTTTTTCAAAAGGAACAGCAGTTTGTGTTTTTGTTGTTCCTTTTTCAAAAGGAACAGCAGTTTGAGTTTTTGCTGTTTCTTTTTTTTCAAAAGGAACAGCAGTGCGTGTTTTTGCTGTTCCTTTTTCAAAAGGAACAGCAGTTTGAGTTTTTGCTGTTCCTTTTTTCAAAAGGAACAGCAGTTCGTGTTTTTGCTGTTCCTTTTTCAAAAGGAACAACAGTTTGAGTTTTTGCTGTTCCTTTTTTTCAAAAGGAACAGCAGTGCGTGTTTTGCTGTTCCTTTTTCAAAAGGAACAGCAGTTTGAGTTTTTGCTGTTCCTTTTTTCAAAAGGAACAGCAGTGCGTGTTTTTGCTGTTCCTTTTTCAAAAGGAACAGCAGTTTGAGTTTTTGCTGTTCCTTTTTTCAAAAGGAACAGCAGTGCGTGTTTTTGCTGTTCCTTTTTCAAAAGGAACAGCAGTTTCGCGTTTTTGTGTGTATTTTTGCTTTTTTTGGTATGCATTTTCTTTGTTGTTCCCTACACAGAACACCACTTTCTTTTTGAGTGTTTTTGCTGTTCCTTCAAAAAAAGAAGCACTTTGAGAGTATTTTTGAGAGCAACCCTTCCTTTCTCTTGTGGGATTATTCATAGTTCATCTCAACAACATTTTCCTGATTCTCTTTCATGGCATGAAGTACACTACTTTTATGAGGACAAGAATTATGGATTCTATTGAAGCAAGTTAATATCATTCACGTTATGATCTTTAACAGGACAGCTCCTTGATGATAGATTCTTTTCAGAAGGGACACAATTATTTATATATCACTTTACTGCATTGTTTTCTGTTGAACATGATATTGATTGACCATCTTAATACCATGCTGGTTCCATCATCCCTGGTTATAATCTTCCCTGTCTGTAATAAATGAGATTATGGGTATATTTTTTTATATTGACATGTTCAACTTCTTCCGCCATCCCTGCTCTTAAGGAGTATTGAGCCTCCCTCTTTTTATCATAAAAATGTGTAATAACAACAAAATTTTGTTCGCAGATGGAGGATAGGGGGTCTCATTACGAGCCAACCTACCATGTTCATAAGGCTATAACAAAGTGACATTCCCATTATGGCCACCACACCAGGGTTATGATCCATTGGATAGCCAAATTATCCTTGGAACAGGAGGTCTTATCACGAGCCGGCCTGATCACTTTTGCTACCTCCTAGTGAATGGCAGTGTGGTTATCTGGTTACCACGCCAGCACACTGATCTCTTCTGTAGAACAGCACTGTAACTCTCCACTTATAAATTGAGGATCCTGGCTCATATGGGTTAAATAGCAACCCTGCCGAGGCTATGGACGCCTACTGGCAGCAGAGGCTCTGCTTATGGTATTGAAGTTATCTCTTTTCGTCAATTATTATTATAATACCCTTTTCTTATTTTCTTTTTATCAGAGAAGTTATTTCCTTAACTTTTTCCCTGTTTGAACCTTTATGCATGAGAAAGTGTTTTATGATCAATCACATCATTTTCAGCTAGAATACCGTCAGCAAAGCATCTTTTTAGCATATTGTTGTCCTTTTTCGTTTTGTATAAACTATCATCAATCCAAAGCATCCTATCTCTTATTCATAACTATATTTACACACTTTTTTCTCAATATAACCATAATTTTCACCGTCCTATCATTCATAAGTGCACTCTGCCTCCCTTACTGATATATTGTTCATTCCATTGCCTTGCCGTCAGCACCACCCCTTTCCTATGCTTTATGGTTATGGAACCCATTTTCCAATTGGAGGGGGGAATGTATGCATTATGGGATTGCATGTGATATGAATACTGCACGTTGCCATACCTGGTTGATTTGCCAACATATTAGTATTGCATGTATACATAAGTTTTTCTAATTGCAATTTTGCATGCATCTTATCTGTTGCTATTCAAAGCTAACACTATGGATTCAAGCACATTGTATGCAAAATAGTGCTTTGTCTACAGGAGAAGAACAAGTATGGGCAGAATTCTATTCGTAGCATGACCACACTATTGCAGTAGAGGCTCGCGAACGTGAACAATTCTTCAGACATGATGTCCTTCCCTGGATTCCACCTTTTGCATCACTTTCAGCACCAACTCTGTCTACATCAGCTTCAACAATTGCCAGTCCATATATGTCATTCCACATTTTTTGGAGGTAAAACTTGAGGTAAAATCGCCTAGTTTTCTAATTTATTATGAATTTAGGAGAATTTAATGAAAATCTATTTTGAGCATTATTTGTCATCTTTCATTCCACATCTTTACCACTTCTCCTTTTTCAGTAGCATGTCATTTTCGAGTATGGGGGAGTGTTCCTTTCATTCATTTCTTTCTTATCACCACGCCATTCATATTCTTTATCATCCATTGCTATTCTTATTCACTCTCAACACCTCCCTTCTTCCATGTTGTTTTACACCAAGCATAGAATTCAACAGCTGGTAGCTACCACCTCTATTTGTTTTCCAGCATCGCATGAGGGCATGCTAATTTTTCAAAGAGGAGGAGGAATTGCTACGCATGATGGATGTTTTCTATTTTCTCTCCTTTAAGGCATACAATTTCAGTGTAGAAATTGACTTCCCTAAATTTTTTAAAAACTATGAACTCAATTCTTGTGATCTCTAGGAAACACAGACATACTATTGAAATACACATACCTAGATAAATTCAAGAAATATTGGTTCATAAAATTTCGGAAATCATGCACTCTCACTTACAGCCATTTTGTTTATATCTCATGATCCGTGCATCAAAACAATCTGATTTTTGGATCATAAAGGCATTCATATATTATAAATTTACTTGCCAAATTTCAACAAAACCTGGTTTGTAGTTTTTGAGAAAATGGTTCATGAAGTTTGCTGTTACATATATCATATTTTGTTGCAACTTCATATATACATATAATTGAATGTCAATGTAAAAATTTTTATGCCTTCATCAAGATTACTAAAATTGAATATTCATTAATTAAGGAAGCATTCATTTATTCTCAAATTTTTATTGCTTGGTTAACACATGGTTTTTGTCTTTGGGTTGCATGAGGACATGCAATATATTCAGTTTTCGTTGCATGAGGACATGCAACATATTGAGTGTGGGGGTGTGTTGGGTCGTTAATATGCCATTGTTATTGTCACTTGTGAACGTTTATTCCACCCATTTCTACCATTCTTCATCATGTCATTTATTATAATTTATTAAATAAATCCATTTTATGATGATTTATGCTCTTACATTATTTATTCTCCTTTATTTCTAATAAATTGATGATTATGCATTATTTTACCAATGATAGTGCTAATAAGTTGGTTATAACATTATTCACCATTTTTAGCCTCCAAGGTAACTTCCAGATTGAAGATTTGATTTTTAAATCTGCCAACTCAGAAATTCGCTGGTTTAAGGAGTGACAGTTTTGCGGTTGAGATTCTGAGCAAATGAAGACGAATTTGGAAAATTCGGAACATGGGTTTTGTCCAGAACGGGCCCAATTATCTTCCTTAAGAACAGATTGCCCAAATTCGGCTTGTACAGGGAGAAACGCAGGGTTCTTTGAGCACGATTTTCTGAGATTTATTGTTGCGGCCGTCCTCCAAATCTCAGCTGCCAACCCAAATTCGTCTTGCTTTTGTTGAGGAAATGAAGGGAAAGATATTTTCTTGTTGATCATCTGGTTAGAATCAACCTAAATTTGTAAAAGAAATCATGATTGTAATTATCTATACTCTCTGATCTTTCTCTATTTAAATGAGAACAAAGATCAGAGAGGGGGGGACGTGATGATGGATTCGGGGAATGAGAAATGATGGACAACAATGGTGGATTATTCATGCTGTAATTCTTAAGCTTTGCTATTGTAATGATTCCACAATTGGCTGATTAATAAATGATTTGGGAGTGCTGTTCAATTTTCTCATTCTGAAGTGACCCCGCAGCATCCGCTGGCGGCTAAGGGCCCAGCCTCTTGCGGAGTATGCTGCTACTACTGTATAGTATATTCTTTTGTTTTATGCGTGGTTTGCTTATCTTTATTGTTCAGTAATCTGATGCACGAATGCTATGTTATCATTAATTCATTAATGTTTCTTTCCGAAATCCTTGTGGCGATTCTGCATTATATTATTAAATCTTTTCCAGAATTGATTGCATGGTATCAGTCTGAATCGGGTATTTCTGTTACAGAGCTTTTGTATTGAACATTACCATCATGAGATTTATTTGAAGTTATGATTATTGGAATCCGGAAGTAATGTTGTATTTGGAAACATAGTTATCATCTCAGATTACTATCTTAGTGTGTTGAATGTATATATGATTGACGTTCCTGTTTTATAATGAACTGCTGTTCCATAATTCATTTGTAAATATCTTCTTGTAAAGTAAAGATCATTGGAATTGCTTTTGCCGATTGTTATTTGATTGCGGAATGAGAGTTCAGTTCTAACTCGCGAGATTTAGTTCTTTTAATTGTTGTTTCATTTACTGCTGTCTATTTCGTTTCATGCTGCTTTTTGCCATTCCTTTTTACTTGCATTTATTGGTTTGGTGTGGGAGGAGGATCAAGGCTGTCGCGAGACACAGCAGACACTATTATGCTCCCAGATCCATGATCCATACTCTAAGTCCTTTTGCATCAATTTCTAGAGGAATGAGTTATTGCTACTATATCCTCGATTGATGGTTGTTTGAATGAATGATTTAGTTTCTTGCTGTTCCAATTAGATTTTGTTTCAAGCATTCATTTACTTTTGGGTTTTAAGCACTATACTGCGAAACATTACTCTTAAGTAAATAGCCGCCTCAGACAGAGTACACTCTTGAAATAAAAAGTCGTCCCTAGGTTGATAATTAATGTGAAGGTAATTAGGAGTTCGAAAGACGCCTTTTTATCGCTCCACAACGATGTTCATGCATGTTCGACTTCAACTCATGTATTCACATGCTTGGACTTGTACTCTGTTCGGGTCGAGATGGAGCGCAAGACCCTGGATTTTGTCTGTTGGAATCCAGGTTGCGATTTGTGGATTATTATGTTCATTACATGACTCATTCACTGGATGGCTGCGACCATGCCTGAGTCTCTATATCGATCCTCACTGGATGGCTGCGCCCATACCTTGGATCTAGATTATTATGTACTCTGCTATGGATGGCTGCGCCCATACCACATATATCATGTACTTGAGATATCAGTTGTACTTCTTTACGCAGGTTCTCCGGCGGCCGTGTTTTCAGTCATGCATGTTCTTGTAAAGCATTTCACCCCTCTCTCTCGAGCCTCATGCTTTAGGGGGCATCTATTACATAGCAATTTGTCACCGTTTGTCACCGTCCCTATTATCCCTCACCCGCACACTGGAGGACTCATTCCGGGACCTGTGAGAAGTGACATGACCTGAAACCACTTGCATCATATTCCTCTAAGTATGAGCTTCATTTGCCCTGAAGACATCTCCTGCAAAATATCCATGAAAACAGCTCTTTTTGCATTAGCGCGGGTCCACAGTTCACTGCCCGCGCCAATGAGGGAAATCCTCTAAAAAGGGCGCGCCATTGGCGCTCTGTCCCAGAGTCGCACTCACGCCAACCGAATTGAGTAAAGTTTTTAACCAACAAGCTCCCGAAGGTTCTCTTCAACCCATTCACCAACTGAATTTATGTTGAGCTAGGATGGTTTGGCTTCAAATCTCCATAGAAAGGAAAGCGGTTTGCCACCTCTCATGGAAGTTTCCAAGTGATAAAGTCAATCCCATGAATAATGTGGTTGATCCTATCTCTTTCTTCTCTATCTATAAAAGCTTGCCTCTATGCCTTGAGCAAGCTAGTTACAGTAGTTCTAGTTCCAGCATAGTGATAGAGAGTTTGAAGCTGCAAGAGCTTTCTTTGCACCCATAAGGCCAAATCTAAGTAAGGAGATTCTTGTCACCCAAAGAGAGAAAGGCTTGTTCCTCACCCCAACAAGCTTTGCAAGACTTGTGTAGCTGACTACCCAGCCAAAGGAGGATTTGACGTCAGAACAATGGTTGTATTCTTTTTTGTTATTTATTAATAATAGATGACTATCATTATGGTTCCACTCTCATTGTCCTATGTTTGATGTTGAGTTATATCTTTTCTGAGCGATATATAATTGCATCTACTAGATTTTATGCTTGTATTCGTGTTTTTCTTTGCATGTGCAGGTGTCCAATCACGGAGATCGTGACCGGCCGAGGCAAAGGAACGAGGGCGACATCTCTTCTACGAACACTAGCGTTGGAATCCAAGTAGGTTCTCACCATCCACTTTTTATTTGCAATTAGGAACTTGGGTGGTAGCATTGTGTGATTGTTGCTAGACCCGGTCTGGGCTAGTAGGGATCGTCTCTGTCCACAGAGAGGATTTACCTCCACAACAGGTTGAATGCAAGTTGTTGAACAAGTGCTCTATGGTCATTTATTTGCACAAACATTGTTTATGAGAGAGGATATAACATTATAGTTGACCCGATACTTTGTCCAAGATGAAGAGAAATTTGCATTTAGGTCCATCTTGTATTATCTATTTTATGAGTAAGTGACCTCCTTACGGCCTTGCCTAAGTGTCTATTTTAAAAACTTACAAAAAGTACTTGTGACAAATAATGCAATTTTTTTTTTACTCGAGAAAATTCTTAATACAATAATAAAAAATGTTAATAAAAATATTTATTTTTCATAAGCCAAAATAGATTTATAGAAATATCCTCATATAATAAAATAATAAAATAACATATTAAGAAATAAATATTAAAATAAATAAAATCAAATAGATAACCATGTGCATATAATCACTTCGATGTGGATTGATATATCACTACTTTGTTTAAGTATAGTTATGACAAGACCACTTAAAATGCTTAGCATCATTACATTTGTATCAACGTTACACGTTATGATGATGAAATTGTTAATAATATGAATATATATTTAATATTTATTAGTAGATAATTATTGTAATATATTATTATATCTATTAAAATATTAATATACTAAGATTAATATCTAATTTTAAATTAAATCATTAACAAATATTCACCGCGTGGATATCGATATACTCCCCAAAATCAAAGGTGAGTGGTTCCATGCGGACTCTTCATACAAATATGGTCTCCAGGAATCTTTGGGGCTAAGGGTGTCGACGTCGTCGCAATCAGAGATTTAATATTCCAAGACGGAACTTGCATGGAAAGAATGAATTTATAGCCTAAACTTCAATTAATTTAAATTACATCTATACTTAGAAAATGGAATGGCCCCAAAGAGACTCACTGCTCCGTATTACGAGGACAAGTCCCTTCAAATGGGAAGTTTTCCCCACACCTGCCATATGATTATAATAGCAGTTGTCTATAACGCGATTTTTTGAAAGCCTTTTCGGCGGGTTTTTCCGGTCGAAATCCGGCAGGGATTTATTGGAATCGCAAGTTTGATAGCTGTTTCTGCACAATGAAAGCGTCCCAGGGGTTTTCGAGGGTGCGGAATCCAAATATGCAGTTAAAAAACCATTTTAACTGCAACAAATCAAGATTTAACCTTAATTTCTTCCGCCAGATTCCGTCACCGGAATCTCCAAAAAGTCGCATTATAGACAACTCCATTATAATATGGCAACTTCTCTAAGGTTGGGTATCCCTAGTTAAGTTGCATGTAGCCTTTGGACTCTTGTCACGCTATAACAATACATGTATGTCTGCTTAAAGCTATGTTGCTTTGATTTTGGTAAAAGTAGGTTAAATAATACTAACGCATGTGTATATTGCGTGTGGGTTTTGGATTTTGTTAAAATATAACGTACTTACATTCCTTTGAATTTTGGGATTATAAAATTGTAAAATTGTAAATGCAATAGGATTATAAATGAAAGTGGTATTTAGTGTGATTTAAATTTAAGGTGAAATTTTGATTTGTGTTGTTTAAATTAGTTTTTTGGGAAAAATTTTACGACACTTCGATTTTATATGATTACCCATCAAGCTTGTGATTTTAATAAATTTTCGCCGGATTCTAGAGAAATTTGACCAGAAAAACCCACTGTAAAAACTTCCAAAAAATCGCACTAAAGACAACTCCTTATAAATGTAGTGGGATTGTATTAGTGTAGATTTATCTTAATTATGGATTTATTAATTCCTAGAGCACTTCGATTGTACATGATTACCCATCAAGCTTGTGATTTCAATAAATTCTTGCCGGATTTTAGAGAAATTTGACCAGAAAAACCCACCGTAAAAACTTCCAAAAAGTCGCACTAAAGACAACTCCTTATAAATGTAGTGGGATTGTATTAGTGTAGATTTATCTTAATTATGGATTTATTAATTCCTAGGGCACTTCGATTGTACATGATTACCCATCAAGCTTGTGGTTTCAATAAATTCTTGCCGGATTTTAGAGAAATTTGACCAAAAAAACCCACCGTAAAAACTTCCAAAAAGTCACACTAAAGACAACTCCTTATAAATGTAGTGGGATTTTATTAGTGTAGATTTATCTTAATTATGGATTTATTAATTCCTAGAGCACTTCGATTGTACATGATTACCCATCAAGCTTGTGATTTCAGTAAATTCTTGCCAGATTTTAGAGAAATTTGACCAGAAAAACCCACCGTAAAAACTTCCAAAAAGTCGCACTAAAGACAACTCCTTATAAATGTAGTGGGATTGTATTAGTGTAGATTTATCTTAATTATGGATTTATTAATTCCTAGGGCACTTCGATTGTACATGATTACCCATCAAGCTTGTGATTTCAATAAATTCTTTCCGGATTTTAGAGAAATTTGACCAAAAAAACCCACCATAAAAACTTCCAAAAAGTCACACTAAAGACAACTCCTTATAAATGTAGTGGGATTGTATTAGTGTAAATTTATCTTAATTATGGATTTATTAATTCCTAGAGCACTTCGATTGTACATGATTACACATCAAGCTTGTGATTTCAATAAATTCTTGCCAGATTTTAGAGAAATTTGATCGGAAAAACCCACCGTAAAAACTTCCAAAAAGTCGTACTAAAGACAACCTCTTATAAATGTAGTGGGATTGTATTAGTGTAGATTTATCTTAATTATGGATTTATTAATTATTAGTGTAAAATTTGAATAAAAGTTTCGTAGGAATTTACAGGGTAAGTTCCTTAGACAGAACACCAAAGGACACCGCTCACAAACAGATCACGGATCAATACACCAATATTTTGACGTGGTTAAAACCCTCAAAGAGGGAAACAGTCCACGGCCTGAGCCAACGCGGCCACTTCAGGCAATTTATTAATAAAAGAATAAAAATTTACATAAGCTTCTCTCATGCACAGTTAACCTACAAATGACCCTCCATGCTCTTTCAATAGAGATCATGGACCAATCGGGTGTGAAGCCACGAATCAAGTGTCGGTAATACCGAGGAGAGAATGAACCGTCGGATCACTACATATCGTGACCGTCAGATTGTAAGTTACAAAATGTACATAGTAAAGAAACACACTTTACCTAACTCTATACTAGACCAAGTTGTACTTAACTATTTCCTATGTGTTGGAATATCCTAACATCCCTCCTTAAGAACTTACTTGGGATAGGATTGAAGGATTTACACATATGACACAATAGGAGAAGGAAGGAGGCACTAGAGCCTATCCCCCCTTAGTGACAACTTCCTGAACTCCAACCATAAATCGAAGTTTAGTGAACTTCGCCTCTGTGAGAGCCTTTATAAAGATGTCTGCAACTTGAACATCTGTTGAACAATATTGCACTTCAAGAACATGGTCGTGAATGAGCTTTCTGATGAAGTGCATGTGCAGTTCAATGTGTTTGTTGCGCTGATGTTGGACTGGATCTTTGCATAGCTGAATAGCTCTTTGATTATCACACCAAAGTGTAGTCGGATGCTGCTGCTGAAAGCCAAACTCTGACAGGATCTGACGAAGCCAAAAGGCTTCCTTACTAGATTCTACGGCACTACGATACTCTGCTTTTGCTGAAGAAAGAGAAATGGCACCTTGTTTCTTGCAAGCCCATGTAATAGGTCCTGAACCAAGTGTGAACACATAACCTGCAGTAGACTTCCGATCATCAGGGTCACCAGCCCAATCGGAATCAGTGAAACCAACCAATAGAGGAGATGCTTCGGCACTGTAATGAATCCCAAACTGAATTGTACCTCGAACATAACGAAGTATTCTTTTAGTTGCTTTCCAATGACTTTCATGTGGGTTTTGCATAAGCCGAGCAACAAGGCCAATGGCAAAGGAAAGGTCAGGACGAGTATGGGTTAGATACAAAAGTTTTCCTACAAGTTGACGGTATAAGGTAGCATCAACTTCAGGAAAAGTACAAGTGACTGAAAGTTTGACTCCAGACTGAAAGGGAGAAGGGGCTGGCTTACAGTCTTCCATGTGAAAATGGTGTAGAATATCACAGGCATACTTGGACTGAGAAAGGGAAATACCTTTCTTGGATTGCAAGACTTAAAGATCGAGAAAATAATGTAAGTGTCCTAAGTCTGTCATTTCAAACTTCCTTTTAAGGCTAGACTTCACATGGTTTATAAGGTTGGGATCACTACCAGTCAGGATAAGATCATCAACGTAAAGAACAAGAATGATAAGAGACTTGCCCACTTTCTTGGTGTAGATAGTATTGTCAGAATGACACTTAGAAAAGCCATTTTCTAAAAGAAAGTTATCCATTTTGGCATACCAAGCTCGAGGAGCTTACTTGAGACCATAAAGGGATTTCTTAAGCCGACATACAAGGCTAGAGTCTATTTGTATAAAGCCAATAGGTTGTTCCATATAGATTTCTTCATGCAAGTCCCCATGTAAGAAGGTGGATTTAACATCCATCTGATGGACTTCCCATTTGAAAGAGGCAGCAAGGGAAAGAACAAGGCGGATAGAGTTCATTTTGGCAACAAGGGAGAAGGTTTCAGTATAGTCAATGCCTTCAACTTGTGAAAAACCCTTAGCAACAAGACGAGCTTTATGTTTATCAAATTTCCCATCTGGTCCATACTTGGTTCTGTAAACCCATTTGCATCTAACAAGTTTTTGTCCCTTTGGTAGAGGAACAAGATCCCATGTATCATTTGCCAATAATGAATGATATTCTTCATTCATAGCCGCTTCCCAATCTGGATGGCCTGAAGCTTCTGCAAAGGTGTCAGGATCATAATTCACTGAAGCTTGACCCAGTAAAGAAGAGGCTCTCTCGAACTGAGAACGTGTACCTCGCTGATCTGTAGGATCACCGACAAGATCACCTGCTGCATCCCGAGTAGCATGGACCCATTTTGGAAGCTGAGGAGCTGAAGGAGGATCCTGAGAAGGTGGGTGAGGATTTTCATCCTCGCTTTCATCATCTGAAGAAGAAATATTTTCAAAAGTAGAAGAGATAGGGAGAGGTGGCACATCCGCCGAACTAGGCTCGCAGGCCGATACATTTTCAGCAAACTTTACATCTCTTCTAATGATAACATTTTTGGACTTAAGTCGAATAAGTCTATATCCTTTGCCATCTTCAGAATATCCAACAAAAATACATTTTTCACTCTTAGGTTCTAGAGCTTTATGTTTCTCATCTGGAATATGGGCCCATGCTTCACTTCCAAAAACACGAAAGTGACTTACATCTGGTTTGATTGAGCTCCATGCTTCTTCTGGAGTGATATTCTTTAAAACCTTAGTAGGAGTGCGATTTATTATGTAATTTGCACAGTTAATTGCTTCTGCCCAATATTAAGACTAAGTCCTTTAGATTGAAGCATATAATTAGCCATTTCCTTTAAGGTGCGATTCTTCCTTTCAGCTACACCATTTTTTTGTGGAGTATATGGAACAGTATGTTGCATTTGAATTCCATTCTCAGTGCAAAAGTTGATGAATGTGTTTTTAACATATTCTTCGCCATTATCAGATCTTAGCTTAAGAATTTGATGTCCATATTGTTTTTCAACCAAGGCCTTAAAGGCCAAGAACATGTTAAATACTTCACTCTTGAGTTTTAAGAAGTATACCCAAGTGCGTCTGGAGAAATCATCAATGAAAGTTAAGAAATACTTGTAGCTAGAGAATGAAGCAACTGGAAGTGGACCACATAAATCACTATGCACGAGCTGTAAAGGGGCTGAGGCGTGACAAGAGGCACGTTTTTCAAAACTGTCCCGATGATGTTTTCCGAGTACACATCCGGAACAAACACCATCTCTGCAAGATACCATTGGAATACCTGTCACCATATTTTCTTTACATAGATTCTGAAGAGAGCGATAGTTTATGTGACCAAATCGCTCATGCCAAAGTTTGCTCACTTCATCATTATGAGCAACAAATATTGAGGGAAGATTTGATGACCCAAAGTTGTGAAACTTATACAACCTTGTAGAATCATCACAATGCTAGTAGCTAAAATTTGTCTAGGATCTCTTAGGTCCTTAATTACAACATCGTGAGGTGAAAATTCAACGATTTTACCTTCACCTGAATCGGTTATCTGATACACAGATAGAAGGTTACAGGATAAGGTTGGAACACATAATACATCATTAAACTGACCATTGTCTAGATGAACAGTTCTAGTCCCTACAACACTAAGAGATCTATCATCACCAACATATATATTTTTGGTGTTACAATCATTTAAAGAAGAAAACATGGCTTTGTTTTTGGCCATGTGATAAGAAGCTCCAGAATCAATGAGCCACTCATGAGAATGAGAAGAAGAAGATACATTTAGTGCATAGCCAGACCAAGATGCTTGACAACCACATGCAGAAAGTGCCATTCCTGAAGATGAAGTTGAAGTTGAAGAGTGCTTCAAATGGATGTTATGCTTCTTCATTGCTGCTTCCAAGGCTTCCATATTTTTAAAGCATTTGGATTCTAAGTGGCCATCTCGATTACAAAAGTTGCAATGTCTATCAGTCTTCTTCCCTTTGTTTTTATTTGTCTTATCATTTTGTTGAAATGATTTTTCATTTTGAGGCTGAAATTGCTTAGGACCCTTGTTTGGTTTAGGACCATTCTTTTTAGGATACAACTTCTTAGGATTCTTTGGATTTGGTTGCTGCTGGGGGGCTAACGCTTTCTTATAAGAGTTTCCAAGATGAAGAAGACCAAGGCGTAAGAGTTTTTCTTGTTCTCTTATTAAATAATCACAAAAGGAATCAAAGGAAGGGGACTTGTAGGTTTGTCCTTGAGAAATGAAGGCTTCTCTTGTAGAATGGAAGGTGCAAACAAACACAGAATAGGCTGGTCCCAACTTAGTAAGAATGGAGTAGATAAGGCTACTATCTTCTTTCTTAACCTTAACACCTTCCAAGAGAAGTCTAAGGGTCTTGAACTTGGACAAAAAATATTCAATGCAAGAAAATTATTGGGGTCCAATGTAAGCAATTCATTTTCAAGTTGATGGGCTTTAAGTTCATTTTTAATTCCAAAGACTTTAGTAATATGTTTCATTGCTTCATCAGGAGTATCAAGTTCTGCAATATGGAATCTACGATCTGGAGAAATAGACATCCCTATCAACCCACATGCTTGGTCTTGCCTATTTTCCCATTTAGCTGCCTTGTCTTCATCTTTCGGTTTGGTCTCTTAGCCTGTGGCTATTCTGTAAAGACCTTTACTTCTAAGTAAATCCACAATGTAGGACCACCATTGGAAGTAGTTGGTGCTGTCAAGAATAACTTGGCATGGACTTTCCATTTAAAAAAAAACTGAAGCTATAGATGCTGAAACTAAGTGTTTCAATGGAAAGATCTCGAAAAATTAGGCTGTTTAAAAAAAATGGTTCTGAAAATGGCTTCCGGATGAAGAAGTTATGGCTTATGAAGAAAATTTGATGAAGTTGCCGACGAAGTGCGGGAATATGTGGAAATGAAAAATCCGCCCCCACAAAATAGAGACTTGAACCCAAGACCTCTACTCTCATAAATTAGCTTTGGACCAAGTGAGCTATACAAAAGTTTGAGAGAGAGAGAGAGAGGGGGGGTGGGGGGAGGTTGATGCTTTGGGTTGCGTGTTTGCTTTGAGAAAACTCTTTTTCCCTACAAAACAAAAAACACAAAACCCAACACGGACATACAAAAAAAAACGAACCTTGCGGCTCGAAGTTAACTTTAGTTGGAAACTAGATATTTTCAAAAACGAACCTTGCGGCTCGAAGTTAGCTTTAGCCGGAAACTAAATATTTTCCTCAATGTTTCTGATTTTCCGAGATCACACTAAGGCGCAGCGGAAAAGAGCATACGCATGAGAAAAATCCTTCCTTTCTGTTTCTGATTTGCCCAGATCGCACAGAGTTGCAGGGCAAAGAGCATACGTAGAAATGAAAGGTATAGATCCGGTAATAAAAAAAGCTAAATAAACTGAAAACCAAAATAAACAGAGAGAAAATAATTGTAAACTGCAAATAAACACTGTATACCTCCAGATCTTAAAAATGATGCAGCTAGGGCTACCAGAAACCTTTTCGCGTGAAACAAAATGGGTTCCTCACTGGAACAGATTCTCCCAACACAACAGAGCAGTCCTGTCGGCCCGAAAGCAATCAGAAACAGTAGATCTAGGAAACAGTAGTCGGATGCAGTTCTACCGGCTTCAGATTTGGATCACCAACGGACACGGCTTTCAAATAGCTCTAATACCATGTAGGAATTTACAGGGTAAGTTCCTCAAACAGAACACCAAAGGACACCGCTCACAAACAGATCACAGATCAATACATCAGTATTTTGACGTGGTTAAAACCCTCAAAGAGGGAAACAGTCCACGGCCTGAGCCAACGCGGTCACTTTAGGCAATTTATTAATAAAAGAATGAAAATTTACATAAGCTTCTCTCATGCACGGTTAACCTACAAATGACCCTCCATGCTCTTTAAATAGAGATCATGGACCAATCAGGTGTTAAGCCACGGATCAAGTGTCGGTAATACCGAGGAGAGAATGAACCGTCGGATCACTACATATCGTGACCGTCGGATTGTAAGTTACAAAATGTACATAGTAAAGAAACACACTTTACCTAACTCTATACCTAACTCTATACTAGACCAAGTTGTACTTAACTATTTCCTATTGTCGGAATACGCTAACAAGTTTATATCTCGAGAGATTTGATCCTTTTTAGTGCTTTATATATCTAGAGGTTAAGATGGATCTAGATTGGTTTAATGTTTATAAATATAACATAAAATTAAAATGATATAATATTAACTATTTAAATATATGATATGGAAAAAAATTATTATAATAAACACAAAACAACAATTACAAATTTTGATTTTTCACTCAATTGTACCAAAAGAGACATCTACTTGGAGCCTTTCCAACTTTAAATAGGCTATATTCCATATGAATCTCATGGGTCAATACTATAGGTTCTCATAAACCCAGAGTTTAAAAATAGCTTATAACTTGACCGAGTTAAATAAGCTATATTCCACATAAATCCATAGATCAATATTATAAATTCTCATAAACTTAGAACTCAAAAACAACGGTAACTGACCAAGTCACTAAACTATCCAACACAAATTAATAAAAAATTCATATAAATTCAAAAATAAATTAATAAAAATTCATATAATTTTAGTTTGTATTTTAATTATTAAATCAACATTTATAATTATTAATTTTAATTATATCTTTTTAATAATAAAATTGATTATACATAATATTACATTACAACATCCTTCCTTCCGTATTAAATTGAAAAGCGTCTCTCAACATAACCATCATTAAAATAAATATTATACTTCCCAAAAAAAATTAAATATACATAAATTATATTTAAAATTTGAAAAGCAACTCATTTCCATAAAAGCATATGCAACTTAAATGGGTTTCACGACTTAAATCGGATTGGAGATTTCCAATTAAAACCCATTAGTCATTTTCGGAAATTTTTCCGAGTAATTTAATTTCGATATGAAATAATAACATGTTACCATCAAACTTCGTTTGTGGTTTGTCATAGAAGAAACTTTGGATTTGTTATGCTTTTACAAGGTAAGAGGATATATGTTGGACACTTTGTTATACAAAGTGTAGTGTATAGTCACTTGTGGCAATGGTTTCCATTGTCATATTTGTATATTAATTTGATCACTTTTATTACAGGTTTTACAATTTTTTTAATATGGGTGTATTTTAAATAATTTTCTTTATTTATAATAGGGTAATAGGGTGAGTTGATTTGGGTTATTTAAGGAATAAGATTAAATATTGATAATAAAAAATGTCACAACTATATAAAAGAAAGAGGAAAATAGGCTATTTATTTTTATTAAATGGTAAAAATGTGATAAGTTTATGTTATGAGAAGTTTTATGACTTTTACGATGGTGAAGGTTTATATTTATATTATTTATATGTGTTTTTTCATTTAGAGTCACGTACTTCGTTATATTTCAAATATCATGGGTTACAAAAAATTATGAGTGAATATTATTTCTATGATAAAACTAAGGAATGGTTGTATTTGGTAAAAATTAACAATTTTTTGTATATGGTAAAAGCTAATTGTACAATTAGATTTTTATTTCGTTTTTTCCACCTTTTAAGTACCATGATTTACCAAAACCATGGGTTTGTAAACCACCAACAACATAAAATAATTATTCACTGTAGTGATTCACCAACATCCACTTGTATCAATTCCCCCCGCCTTAGGAAATAATGGTCTCCAATGTATCAAGTTCCCTCATCAGATGAGGAAATTTTCGTTAAATTTGGCTCATGGTGAGCCACTTGCCTTAGTGAAGAAGTTCCCATACTTTGACAACCTCGTAGAGTTGTATGCTCTCCTAGTAGATATCCGTTGTATTGGTGTCCATTATTTGTTCCACCACAGCCAAAAACTTGTGTGGAACTCGATGTTGGTCATGTCATTGTTTGTACTTGGCATTGGCTTTTTGTAAGACATCATGAACCTATTGTTGGAAGTGTTTGATTCATTCGACAATTTTGGCTACTTGATTTGCTTCACCCTGAGCATGGGAGGACTTTGCTGGTGAAGATTCAATCATAAGAGTGACATTCATGGGGTTGAGGGATAGAACCCCAAATATGTCTCAAAAGAACTATGACCAATAAAATTGTGAAGAGCTCTATCATAGCCATGTTGAGCATATGAAAGGATGTCTTCCGATGTATGTGGATGTTTGAACTGGAAGTGTAGAGGCACCCTTGTAGGTAAGGTGAATATGTCTTTGGACCCTTCTGCAAGCTTTTCCACCTATTTATGTCATATAGAGAGAGCTTGTGTTGAAGCTATGGAGGTTGTAGTGATATTTTGTTTCTCCTTCTTATCAAACCACGAAGAGGAAAATCTTGGAAGTATGAGAGCCTATTTTTTGGCATTTTTTTCTAATATTAATGAATTTCCCATATTTGGGTCTACCTCTCGTATTTGGTAGAGCTAATCTCCAACTACGAGGTCAAGACTCATAAAAAAATAACATTTCCACATATAAGGTTGTCATAGTAGAACACCACCAAACTTTAAGTGGAGCAACATCACATACTACCTCATCTTTGAAGGTCTTGATGCCTTAAGATAAGTTGTATTTCTAGCTAATAAATATGTATTTTCCATGGCTCAACAAATCAATGGTGTATGATTAGGGGTGTGCCACTATCGACAACTTCAATATCTTTACCAACTTAGCTAAGATTAGATTCTTCTAACTCCCATTGTCAATAATGAAATATAATGATGCCCCCTTCACCCACATCTATGAATCAAAGAGGTGATCCCCTTCTCAAGCTCCTCTAACTCTTTTGGTTGGTTGATCAGAATTTAAACAGGAACGCAACAAATTACACATATAACCATATATACAGAAATGCAGCAGAAATAACACTTCATTTCGTTAATATCATAATACTGAAATATGCTTACAAACAAAATGGAAATAACCTAGCTCAGGTGATGGTATCTTATCTCTAAGCAGAGATGTGGCGGCTACATGCCTATGAACTATGTTACAATGAGGCTCAAAGGCCTATTTATTATTGAGAAACAATGGAAAACTCTAAACATCCAAAAACCTAACCCTAGGAGATGAAGCGCCAAAATTGTGGGCCTCGTTTGGGTAAATTGGTACATAAGTTTCCTGGGGTTGTAACTTTGGCATACGATCTCTGTTTGGCTATCATAATACCTCGTTTCGAAGATCTCTAAGAGGAGGCTCCTGAATCAATCACATGTGTTTTGCTGACACTCGACCCCTCTCTGGAAAAATCACATTGTTGGGAAAAAAACTTGGCCTCCGTGGAATTCTACTACAACCTAAAAATTCGACTACGAGTGCAAATCGATCACTTTAGAAATTTTTCTCCTTGCTTTGACAACTCAACCTCTCTAAAGAAATTTGCACCACTGGGAAACTTAGCCTCTCTACATAAAACATCGATCTCCCACAAACTCTACAAATCACTATGAAGAATCTCCTCTAGTACTCCTGTCTCCAATCACTATTGATTTCAATCTGTTGGTGCCCTCTCACTATCATTGTTCCCTTGCTACCACTACAAATATGTGTTTCGATGTGTTCTCCAAATTCCCATCAATTTCCTCTTATAATCTGTCACTGACGAATCAATGGCCATCATCTAACTCCAATTGATGGCTAAGGTCACCTTGACCCTGTCACATGAATTTTCTTGAAGTCAATAGAGGAAAATTGATTTACCTCAATTAATCTTGATTAATTAAGCCATTTCCGTAAGTTGGCCTTATGGAAATTAGTAAACTAGTTAATGAATTCTAATTAAGGTACTTTTCCTTATAAATGTTTTCTGGGTACTGGAGAAATCAAACCATTATGTTCTTTAGCCTCATGGACATCATCTAAGATTAGAAAACCTACCCAAGTTGCAAAAACTAACACAAGGTGGTCCATCTTATGTATTGGTCATCATAGTAGCCCACGAGGTAGAATTCCTCCTTAAGGGCATCCACAAATTACGCACAAGTGGGTTCTTTCCTTAATGACATAGATTCATCTACTGTGTATCCCTCCAAGCTTTGACATGGGGAAGGGTTTTAAAGAGGGAAAAGTTGATCTTTTAACTATCAGAATTTTTTTGGATAGAGTAATAACCCTCGAGCATGTTCAACCATTTCTCTAGTGCATCCTCACCTATTTTGCCTTCAAATAAGGGGATATCAAGGGTAAATTACACCTTCAAAGGTATCAAACCTTCAAAATTGGTATTTGTTGAACGTTCCTCTACTGTTGTTAGTAGTCATTGAAGGATTTTGGCGAAATTGTCTTTCATCTCATTCCTTTGTCATGCGAGTGCTTCCTTGAGAAACAACTTGTTAGGATCTTCTTCTCTGTCATGAGTCCTCTTTTCTTTCACCATGTGAGGTTGCTTGAGTTGGTGAGGGTGGTTCTTCTCAAATAAAATTAGTTTGAGATTCAACTCTTTATACCTTGCTTCATCGAGGATATGCACTGGGAAATGACAATGTAACATCCCTGGGGAAAATTCCATGTAAAAATATTTAAGACCACGGTTGATGGGACGCATACTCTAAGCTGAATGGTGGACAAGACATCCTAGTTTGGGTGTTGATTTGATTTATTATGGCTAAGGAAATTGGCAAAGGCTATGGTAAAGGCTTTGGAAAGCCATGAGGCATTAATTGGCATATTATTTATGAAAATAAAGGAAATTATGAGAAAATGATGGTCAAAGGTCACAGGTTGCACGTGAGGAGGAAATTGAAGGAAAATAATGGAAAATGAAGAAAATGGAGGCCTTATTGATAAAAAGGCTTCTGAGTATCAGTGTTTAAGCTTTCTCAATTCAATTTTGTAGCTCTCTCATTATTCTCTCTCTCTCTCTCTCTCACTCTTGGACACTTAGATTTTTATTGGAGCATTTTGGATTTGGAGCAAGAAAGGAAAAATAAGGAAAGAAGAAGGAAGGAGAAAGTAAAGAAGACTAGGATCAAGCAACTACAACAATATTTTTTGTAGGTATCGATTTGCATGTGTATTTTCCTTGCCAGATTTGGCATGCATGGTATTACATGTGGTTCTTTTCTATCATGGCATGAGTTTTGTTAGGTGTGACAGTGTTTTTAGCCTAGCCTTTCCATTTCCGGATAGCCTTGATGAGATGGCTTCTCATACGTCGATTGAGCTAGATTTCTGAATGGATTCAAAGCTAAGTGGGGTGGATCTGTGAAATGAAAAACACATGGCCTAGTGGTCCTTGAACCAGACTGTGGATCATGGTAAAGCCACTAACCTAGTAAGCCTTGAGCCAGCCTGTGGGTTGCGGTAAATCCAAGATTGTGTGCCTTGATGGGCTTAGGAATCCTTGTCTATGAATGGTGGGATATGCGGTAAAGCCAAGAGGTATATTGCTCCTCATTCGGCCTAGTAGTCCCGAGATGGGATGTATGCTAAAGCCTGGAGAGTGGGTCTCAGTGTAGGGCTTAGTGATCCCTGGATTAGATTATGGATTATGGGAAAGCCTGAGAGACTACGAGGCACTAAAATTCCTCACGATGTAGGCAGAGAAATATGATAGAATCCATGCTTGTTTGGTTCTTTTTGGTTGGTTATGAGTCCCACATTCATGCTTGGAATATGACACAGGGGTGAATGGATGAAGAGAGATTTGGCTCAGCCATTCTACGGTCGGGTAGAACATGGAAGTCCCATCCTGGGTTTGGATTTTTTATCGTCAATAAGAGGTTATTTCTCCTTGTATTTCTATGAGTATTATACTGTATTATATGTGGTTTATATGGCTCTGATTTCATTGATATTTATGTCCCTATTACTTTGGTTATGTATATGTTTTATGACAGTAGCTATGTATGGTTCTCATCATGTTTTTACTTGTAAATGAATGGACAATGTCTTTATGACCTAATAGATGATACTGCAGAAAATGACATGAGGGAACAATGGTTCTTAACGATTCTTAGATAAGTATGAGATCCCTATGCTTAATTTTATTCTTTACATCTATATATTACATGTTTGTGATATGTTTGACAAAATGTATGTCAAGGCTAGTAGGGGTCAGGTTAAGGGCTTGATTAACTAATTTCTTTTGCATCATTGTTTCCTTGTTATTTTACTCCTCTTAAGATGTCATTCCATTCTAGGCGGTCACCTGGGCTCTGGGCCTGAAAAAGTGGCTCAAATCTTTGAGCGTTGGCACTAAATTGGACAAAAAAGTCCCTGGATGTTAGTTGGTAGCCCTAGAGAACATCTAGAGGTCCCAAGATGCTGCACCCCATAGCATGAGAGCATCTAGAGGTCCCAAGATGCTGCACCCCATAGCATGAGAGCATCCAGAGAGCAAGTGATCAAAAAATTTAGTGGGACCCAGGGGTAAGCTTCCTGAAGTGTTGGCATGGTTCTCAGGGGTCCTGTAGCTAATGTGGAAGGTATGTGTATTGTGTTTCTATCGATTCCATTTCCTTAAGGTCACATAGGAGGTCGAATCCAACCATAGTAGCCTCTCGTCATATGTTTACCCTGGTTGGCTGGTTACATGGGTAAATGTGGGATGAGGGTGTTACAGAGTGGTACCAGATCATGGTTCACACCTCATACTAGATGAGCAGTGTGTTGGTCATGCATTCATGTCGGTTTCATATGTGTTCCTCAATCTTGCAATCCATGTGCTTGTTGCATTTGCATGGTGTTGATCATAGTTTAGTGATGTATCCATGTGAAGGTTGAAGGTGTTGTCATGGAGCATGTCTTCATGTGTGCATGGTTGATTACGCATTGTTATGCACGTTAGTGTTCACATGTTATTAAGTGCACATGATGTGGTTGTTGTTGTCATGCATGAGGGCATGGTTTGTGTAGTGGACATGGTCATGCATTGATGGCTAGACTCTAGCTATAATGATGTGTATATCATTTTGTACTCACGTGTTATATGGCTATATGCAGTTCTTATGCAAGTATGGTCTTGGTTATAGTTATGCATGAATAGTAGGTCAAACATGCCTTGTGAATTCATTATATATAATTTAGGTCATCATGGCACTATTGGTTGTTATGATGCTAATGTGTTGGATGAGATAGAGCAGGAGATGCAGATCAACATAATGAGGTTGCAACATTAGAATTTGGGGTAAGAGAAGATCGTCATACCTGTATTGTATGTTTGGCATGTAGGTATGTAAGTTAAGGATTTTTATATGCATTAGGTTTATATACCTTAGGTTTATGTACATGTCTTTTGATGTTATGGTTACATACATGATAGATGGTAGTTGATTAGTATAGTCATATGCACATGTGTCAAATAGTCAAGAATGATAGTAACATGTGGTTGTATGCATTGATATTGTTGTTTATGTTAGATAACTTGATGATTATGTTATATGTTGTTGAAGAGTATGTTATAGGTTAACTTGTTGTTGTTGTATGCTAGTAACTTGATGATTAAGGTTATTACATTAAGATCTTGATGTTATATGTATCATGCTAAATTGGATTGGTCTATGCAAATGGTTAGGGTTATGACGTTCATGTGTGAGTTAATATGTGGTGATATTATGTCATACTAATCTAGACTAACTGTGCATATGTGTTTATTATGTATGAATGATTATGAGCCTATGATGTGAACATGTTAGTTAGTTAATGTTATGGATATCATTATCTTATTTGTGCTTGAGTTGATGTGTTGTAAAGTTATATCGTGCTAACTAGATTGATTGTGCAAACAAGATAGCCTCCCCTAAGATACATTAAGGTATGAGTTTGCTTATGTCATATATGTGGTGCTTGACTGTTTGATTATGTCATCTAGTTGATTTATTTAACATGGTATGTTTGCAAGTTGGTTGAATGTTTGATGAATTGCATAATATGAGTATGTGTTCAAATGATATTTTTTAAGATGATTCTACTAACACATATGAGTTGAGACAGTTGATATGTACTTGAGTGTAGTAGTTGATAGTTGTAGCATTGAGTCTAAGGACTATGAGTTTACTATTGATTATGGCATGATTGTTAGTCTTGGTAAAGGTTAATTGTCTTGATATAATTTGGGACATCTTGTTGACATGTGTGAGAATTTTCAGGGTAACCTGCTTGGTATTAGCGTGACAAGGTAATAATGGATGTATTTATATAACTAACAGTTGGGTGATGTGACGGTGCATAGCAAGAATCTATTGCAACAAAGTAAAAAGGTAAAATAAATGAATTGGGAAAGAATTCCTTTGGCTATGTTTGGAAACCCTAATTCCAAATGAATGATTGCTTTACATATAAGAAGTCTTCTTAACCTTGATTTTGTCTCACATTATGTGGATATGTGCTAGATTCATGAACACATACTTGATAGCTATATTAGCTAGTCTCTAGTTACAGGTGGATCTGTCAAGGGAATTGGAATCCCTTGAGAGATGGCATGGATGTGTTCAGTTGCAAGCAACATGATTGACACAAAAAAGTAAGGTAACTGGTGTATTTCTATGTTTATTTATGCACTGACAGTTATGTGTTTATGGAAATATGATGCATGGGATTGCATGACAAAGAGACTGCCATGAAATTCTAAAGAAGGCTCAGGTTGAGCTTCCTTTGGAAGCACTAGGAACCATGGGGATTGAGTCATGGAATTGTTTCTAGCCTTGTGCCTTTGGTGTTTCGGCGATTTGGTGTGTTTGATTACGACTTTGTTTATGTCTGGTGTATGTCCATACCACTTTTTTGTGGTGTCATATCACTTTTGGTTTTTCATGGTCTTTTCTTATTTGTTTTTTTTCTTGCTGTTTATGTTTTGAGTCTTGGGAATTGAGGAAGTTAATGGAGCTCGGGGAGAGTCGTGTGGTACCCAACAAGTAATGTAATAATCAGATGAAGCTTGGTGCATGAGTAAGCACAACGGAAGGTAAGACTATGATAGTCAATTGCACTGGTTGGGTCCATTATGGTAAATGGATGGTGGCATCACAAATATGAAAGAGGTAACCAAAAAATGTAAAGTAAATGGATCTGAGGTGTTGGATGCCTTGGATATGTTGGGAATGATTGTTCTCAATGTTGTGCATGTTGTGCACAAATAAGGAAGTTATCTTAATTTAGACCTTATGTTATCTGGTAATTATGTTGTGATCATGACAATGTTGATATTTATATATGTGTATATGTATGTATGTACATATGTCGTGTTTGATAGGGTCATCATGGATCATGGTTTTTTTTATGTATATATGTGTGTATGCATGTCGTTGTCTAACATGACCATGATTGTTTTATGCTAATATTTATGTATATGTATGTATGTGTCCATGTATCTATGTCACTTTCCGGTAGGGTCATTAGGAATCATTCTTGTGGAGGAATGATTGCTTATGCAAGCGAATGACATGAAGAGGTTCCTAGTTTATGAGGAATCAGGTGGGAAGAGTAGCCCTGACAAATACACGAGGTCAATATGATGTGGTTATGAGTTGATATTATGTGATTATATTATGTATATGTTATGACAGGTAACTTTGAGGGATACATCAACTGAATGAAAGCAGTGAGATCCGCGACATGCTAAGATAAGCATGGATGGAAGAGAGACACTGGAAGCAAGGTTTATTGGTAGAGACAATGTGGTTTGGATGTGTGGTACAACTGTTGTGCATATGTTGTATATGTTGTACATGATGCATCTGTGATGTTCTGCGCATGAGGTGTGGTGTATATATAGTATGTGTACATGTTGTTGAGGCAATGTTATGTACAGGGTGGTACATGTAGTGTTGTGTGAATATCGCATGTGAGTGTTAGGTATAGATGGTGCTATGTACATGTTGGATATGTGGTGATGTGTACATATTGTACTGTGTGCATGATGGATATGAGATGTTGTTTGCATATGGTGATGTGCACATGTTGGATATGCAGTGTTGTGTACATATGGTGCTATGTACATGTTGGATATGCAGTGCTATGTACATATGGTGTTGAGTGCACGATTGTACAAGTCGTGTTGTGAGCATGTGGTATTGTGTACATGTTGTACATGTGGTGTTGTGTGCAGGCAGTGATGTGTACATGTGGTGTCATGTACATGTTGTGCATGTGGTACTGTGTACATGCTGTGCATGTGGTGTTGTGTACATGTGGTTTTGTGTACATAAAGAGGTTCATGGTTTATGAGGAATCAAGTGGGAAGAGTAGTCCTGAAAAATATACGAGGTTAGTATTATGTGGTTATGAGTTTATATTATGTCTATGTCATGACAAGTAACTCTAAGTGATACATCATCTGAATGAAAGCAGTGAGATCTACGACATTCTAAGATAAGGATGGGTGGCGGAGAGACACTGGAAGCAAGGTTCCTTGGTAGAGACAGTGTGGTTTAAATGTGTGGTACTAATGTTTTGCATATGTTGTATATGTTGTACATGTTGCATCTGTGATGTTGTGCACATGTGGTGTGGTGTATATATAATATGTGTACATGTTGTTCAGGAAATGTTATGTACAGGGTGGTATATGTAGTGTTATGTGAATATTGCATGTGCAATGTTAGGTATAGATGGTGCTATGTACGTATTGGATATGCGGTACTGTGTACATATTGTACTGTGTGCATCATGGATATGCGATGTTGTGTGCATATGGTGTTGTGCACATGTTGGATATGCAATGTTGTGTACAGATGATGCTATGTACATGTTGGATATGCAGTGCTATGTACATATGGTGTTGTGTGGATGATTGTATAAGTGTTGTTGTGAGCATGTGGTGTCGTGTACATGTTGTACATGTGGTGCTGTGTGTAGGCGATGTTGTGTACATGTTGTGCATGTGGCATTGTGTACATGTGGTGTCGTTTACATGATATGCATGTGGTGTTTGTGTACATGTGGTATTGTGTACACATGGTATAGGTGGTGTGGTGTACATATGGCGTTGTGTACACATTATGTAGGTGGTGTCGTGTACATGTGACGTTGTGTACACATTGTGCATGTGGTGTTGTGTAGAAGTGGTATTGTGTACATGTTGTACATATAGTACTGGTGTACATGTGGTATTTTGTGCATGTCATACATGCTTTGATGAGTACATGTGGTACTATGTATGTGCATTTTGTAGTAGTGGTATCATGACATGTGTATTCATTGTGTTGTACTATGGGTGGGTACATTTATTATGTGGCATTGTACATCGGGTGTAGGTGTATGTATTGTGTTGTGTTGTACACTGGGTGAAGGTGTATGTGTTGTCTATTAGGTGTAGATACATTGATTGCATGGTGTTGTATGTCGTGTGTGGTTGTATGTGTGTGATGCACACTGTGTGTATATTCACATGGTTGAGGAGAAGGCACTAGGTGTTTGTCGAGTGTGGCAATCGATCTGGAGTGCATATAGAATAAGGACAAAGGTAGAACCTAAGATTGATTAAAAGATAAGTACCAACATTTTATTTCAGTTTTATTATGCATGTGAATTATGATTTTGTTTTATGATAATTACATGTGATCTATGGTTCTGGTTTATGATGGTTACATGTGATTTATGATGGTTGTATTTTGAGCTAACCTGATGTCATATTTTTATATGTGTTGATTTGGTCAAAGTTGTTAGTTTGACTTATTGTGACAGGAAGTAAATAGGATTGCTAGTGTACCTTATTGATGAGCTACCAATGAGGTATGATGTGAATTTATTTCAGTTTATTTTAAATCTAATGGAAGCTATGTTTTTGGTATAGGAAGCACGGAAATTATTGGTTGGGTTGTTGAAACTGACTACAAGAATTAGCAGTGTAAGTGAAAGGTATTGGAACATGAAATAGTATGCTGGTAAATCACTATAGGAGCAAGGCCATTGTGGGACATTGATACCCAATAGTGTCCATTGATTTCCATGAGCATGCTATGACTGGTATGATGGTTTGAGGCAGGTATATGCCTTGGTTTTTTATCTTCCTATGCAAGGAAGCCTTGCCAAGGGATGGAATGCCTGGGATGGGGATGCCAGCGAAACTTGGAAGGTGAGTGACTGAATGGAAGGGGTGACCAGATTTCTCGAGGGACTATGTAGAAAAGAAGGGAAGGCACAGATGGAATCAAATGCACATTGGGAGTGTGCCCTGGAAAAATGAGCCGGTAACTATTCAATGAGAGGACAAGTGGCACAGGATTGTAACGCTAGACATTTGATGCATATTTGACCTTGCAGTGGATTTTAGACTTCCTCGAAAGGAGGTGAATCTTGGTATTACTTTGAGGGTGGAGGTGTGAGCCTATGGATTCCCTTGTTGCGGATGCAGGCATCACATCCTTTTATTTGTTGGTTGAGCAAACATGCATATGTGTATATTATTGTAAATATTGTATCAATATAGATTTATAAATCTTCATAGGCAATATGGTTATTTTTTGGTGGAAGCAAATGTATATGTGAGTATATGTGGTTGATAATATAAATACCATAATGAGCTAGGTTATAAAGCTCCAGCAAATGATATGTTTGTCATGTTTTAGTAGATGGTGATTGTAAATACTACAAGGAAATATGTTATAAACCTCCATGGGCAGTATGTTTTGTTTTCAGTAGTCTTGTTGGTTATAGGTGTCATTGAACATCAAGGATGGTGTTCCCCCAAGGGGGAGGGTTCTGTAACAACCCTGGTGAAAATTCCATGCAAAATTATATAAGACCACAGTTGATGGGACATGTATTCCAATCTGAATGGTGGGAAAGACATCCTTGTTTGGGTGTTGATTCGGTCTATTATGGCTAAGGAAATTGGCAAAGGCTATGGCAAAGGATTTGGAAAGGCATGAGGCATTAATTGGCATATTATTTATGAAAATAAAGGAAATTAGGAAAAAATGAAGGTGAAAGGTCACACGTTGCATGCAAGGAGGAAATTGAAGGAAAATAATGGAAAATGAAGAAAATGGAGGCCTCATTGATAAAAAGGCTTCTAAGGATCAGTGTGTAAGCTTGGTCAGTTAGTTTTGTAGCTCTCTCATTACTCTCTCTCTCTCTCTCTCTCTCTCTCTTGGACAATTAGAGTTTTCTTGGAGAATTTTGGCATTGGAGCAAGAAAGGCAAAAGAATGCAAGAAGAAGGAAGGAGCAAGCAAGGAAGAGTAGGATCAAGAAGCTACAACAATATTATTTGTAGGCATCAATTTTCATGTGTGTTTTCCTTGCTGGATTTGCTATGCATGGTATTTCATGTGGTTCTTTTCTATCATGGCATAATTTTTTCCAGGTGTGAAGATTTTTTTAGCCTAGCCTTGCCATTCCCAGATAGCCTTAATGAGATGGGTTCTCATATGTCGGTTTAACTGGATTGTTGGATGGATTCGAAAATGAGTGGGGTGGATCTCCAAAATGACAAACACATGGCCTAGTGGTCCTTGAACTGGATTATGGATCACGGTAAAGCCATTGGCCTAGTAACCCCTGAGCTAGATTGTGTGTTGCGATAAAGCGAGGATTGTGTGCCTCGCTAGTCCTAGGAATCCTTGTCAGTGAATGGTGTGATATAAGATAAAGCCAAAAGGTATATTTCTCTCTGTTGGGCCTAGTAGTCTCAGGATGGGATGTACGATAAAGCCTAAAGAGTGGGTCTTGGTGTAGGGCCTAGTGATCCCTGGATCAGACTGTGGATTACAATAAAGCTTGAGAGACTAGGAGATACCAAAATTCCTCACGGTATAGGCAGAGAAATCCGGTACCATCCATGCTTGTTTGGTTCTTGTTGAGATTGCAACAAGATGATGGAGCTTAGTGAAAAGAGTCGCCTTCACTAAGTGGGCCCGCATGCTATTTTTGGCGCAAGTCTATTTTTAGACTATGTCTATTTTTAGACATATGGATCATGTCTATGTTTATGGATGATTGATCAAGTTGGGAAAATAGATGGACTTCTATTTTTGATGAAAGTGTGAGTGATCACAGTGTGAGTGATCAAGTCTATTTTTAGATTGGCTGTCAAAAATAGAAAAGTCAAATATTATTATCTCACAATAATATTTGGACTATAAACTTAATCTTATTCTCTTGGAGCACTTCAGTTTGAGCTACGGAAGTGGCACATGCAGCTGTCAGAAGGAAATTCGTTTTTCTTATGAGTCAGTTGAGTTGTTGCATGCATGACTTCAGTTAGAACTCAAGTGAGTTGAGTTTAGTGGACTGGAGGTACAGTTGATGGAGTTGTGTTCAGTTTAACTTAGTTAAACTGGTTGTAGTTAGTCTAACTGCAGATAGACTAATGATGAGTTGTTAAACTAATTATTAACTCATAATACAACTAAAGAATACATCAGTTAACTCAGTTGCATGTCAGTGCATGTTCAGTTCAACAGGGACAGGTGGTAGAGAATCAGATTGCTATCAGTTGTGACTATAGTTGTGCACCAGATCTTGCACAATCAAAGGATTGAGTATGCCAATGAGTTTGCTCACGTATTTGGCCCGCATTTTAGCCTTTGCTCACGTCCACAAAGAGTGAGTGACTATTTTGCAGGTGAAAAACGAGTTTGGGAAGCAATTCTCATCAGTTCTTGAGCAGGTATTGAGCAGTGGAGGCAGGCAAGCAGTGGAAGAGATTTGGAGATCAGATCTGAGCTGTATTGTGTGTAACAGAGGTGGAGATACTTGTGAGAAGTATTATGCTGTGTAATGTTACATGACTCAATCATTAATATACAGATAGTGTGGGGTTTTTTAGCGAGATGCTTTCCCCGTGATACATACTATGTTAATGTGTGAATGCTCTTGATGTTTTATTGTTATTGATGTTGCTATATTCTTGATCAACGTAGAGGAGCTTATGTATTGTGTATGTTTTCCGCATTAGTACATGATCAGGATAATCTCCATTGAATATGTGTTAAATTATTCAAAATTTTCTACATGGTATCGGAGCAGCTTGATTTGTAGAAGAGATTTTTACAGGATATCAAGCGAGGGTTGATCGGAAGCAGTTGAGTTGGTTGCTGGTGGAATTCGAATTTGCAGCAGTGTTTTCTTGGTGACAACGCAGCAATGTCTTTCAACGGATTGCGATTGGAGTATGCTCTTGAGGGCAACTCAAACTATATTGCATGGAAGGACAGGATGGAGGCAGTATTGGATGATAACGGGCTGAAGGAATTCATAGATACGGATATCCCAAAGCCTACTGATGCTACTCAAGCTGATGCTTGGCAAAAGAAGATCGCAAAATGTCAAAGAATTCTGTTGGAGGGCGTGAAGGATCACATTGTGTCCAGCCTCCATGGAAAGGCTACTCCATATTTGATGTGGAAATCATTAACATAATTATTCCAAAGCAAGAGCGATCAGAGGAAGCTGGCGCTCAAAGATAAACTCAGAAACATCAAATGCGAGAAGGGAGACAGTATTCCCAAGTATCTCACGAAGTTCACTCAGTGTCGAGATGAGCTGGGAAGTGTGGGGGTTACTGTCGATGATGAGGACTTGGTGAGCTTGGCTCTCCTTGGTCTTCCGAAGAGTTGGCATTCCTATCAGGACTCTGTCAATGGTCGGGAGAAGTTGCCAGGATGGGAAAGACTATGGTCAGATCTTGTGCAGGAGGAGATCAGGCGGAGTACCAGGGACGGATCTTCGTCAAAGGGAGCTGATGAAGAGAATTGTGCTTTGGCTACCAAAGCAAAGAAAGGGAAGAGCAAGAAAGCTTCTCAGTCTGGTGCGAAAGGCAAGAAGCAGGATATGTCCAAGGTGAAGTGTTTTCACTGTCACCAGCATGGACACTATGCCACAAATTGTCCGCAGAAGAAGAAGAACAAGCAAGCTGCTGGATCTGCAGGGGGAGAGGCTTTAGCTTCTCAGTTTGAGCTTGATTTTTCATTGATCGCATGCTTGGTTTCAAGTGTGATGGGATCAGTGTGGTTCCTGGACAGTGGTGCGTCTTTTCACATGACGGGAGATAGAGATTTGTTCTCTGATCTGGAGGACAAAGATCTTGGAGTGCACATCGAGATGGGCGATGATGGTAGATACAGTGTGATCGGTATCGGTACCATTTCCTTTGAGAGGGAGTCTGGTAAACCCTTTGTATTGAAGGAAGTCATGCATGTTCCAGGATTGAAGAAGAATCTCATCTCAGTGGCGATGTTAGAAGACAAGGGGTATGATGTTGTTTTCAGCGAGGGAAAGGCCTTCCTGCGCAGCAAGACAGCTGGTGAGACCCAGAAGATAGGGGTTCGAGTGAGGAACCTTTATCAGTTGCATGTAGATGGATGCGCAGCAATGGCAGGCAAGGCAGAAGGATTGGTGAGCCGGGATGATGGCGAGTTGTGGCACAGGAGATTGGGTCACCTTCACCATGGAGCCTTGAAGATACTGCAGCAGATCACTACAAGGCTTCCTAAAGGCACACTTGCGCAGTCAGATCAATGCAAGGGGTGTACTTTGGGGAAGTTTGTGAAAGCCACCTTTCACGAGAAGGATAGTCGCGCCACGACGATCCTTGAGAGAATTCACACAGACGTGTGTGGACCTTTCTCAGTTGCTTCGACAGCAAAACACAGGTATTATGTGATTTTTGTTGATGATTTCTCTCGTAAGTGCTGGATCTTCTTCATGCAGAAGAAGAGCGAGACATATTCAAAGTTCTGTGAATTCAAAGCACTGGTCGAGAAGGAGTCGGGGAAGAAGGTGAAGGCTCTTAGGAGCGATAATGGTGGTGAATACATCTCGGACGAGTTCAAGGATTTCTGCAAGGCAGAAGGGATTCGTAGAGAGCTCATAGCTCCCCATAACCCACAGCAGAACGGGGTAGCTGAGCGGAAGAACAAAACGATTGTGGGTGCTGCACGGGCAATGTTGCATGATCAGGGCCTACCCCTTCACTTGTGGGCGGAAGCATGCAATACAACAGTTTATGTGCAGAACCGTTGTCCTCATAGGATACTTGGCATGAGTACACCCGAGGAGGCTTATTCTGGTAAGAAGCCTGATCTTTCTCATTTGAGGATTTTTGGTGCTAACGTTTACATGCATGTGACGAAGGATGCCAGAAAGAAGTTGGAACCGACTGCAGAGGTTGGGATATTTGTGGGGTACACTAATACGCCCCACAACTATCGTGTGTATTTGCCAGATAGTGGTAAAACTGTTGTGCGACGGGATATAAAATTTCAAGAGGAGAAAGCCATGAAGTGTTCGCTTGAGAGGGAGCTACACTTGCATGCAGATGAGGAGCTATTAGTTCCTAAGGATGAGCTTCAGGACGTGGATCAGCCACAGGACGAGGTTCATGGAGTGGAAGAGACCACTCATGCAGCGCCAACCATCAGAGGGCGAAAGCGCTTGACAGAAGCTGAGCGACTGGCTCAAGATGCAGAGAAAGTTGTAGGACCACCTACAGCCCAACGCAGGCAGAGACAGTCACCTGATCGGTACACTGGATACATGGCTCTTATGAGCAAGTGTGTTGTGACTGAGCCATCCTCTTTCGAGGAAGCTGTGGAGGATCCCGCATGGGTAGACGCCATGGTGGAAGAGTATGATTCTATTGTCAGAAACAGTGCATGGGAGATTGTTCCTAGACCGGAAGGGAAATCAGTGGTAGGTTCGAGATGGATCTACAAAGTTAAGCAGGCAGCTGACGGGAGTGTGGACAAGTACAAGGCAAGATTTGTTGCCCGAGGCTTTTCACAGATTGAGGGGATCGATTATGAGGAGACCTTTGCACCTGTCGCAAGGTATTCTTCCATACGGACGATTCTTTCTCTCTCAGCGCAGATGGGATGGCACATTCATCAGATGGATGTGAAGACTGCGTTCCTCAACGGAGTCATTGAGGAGGAGGTGTACATTGAGCAACCCGAAGGCTTTGAAGTCTTCAGCAGCGAGTCGCATGTGTGCAGGCTCAAGAGAGCGCTGTATGGGTTGAAGCAAGCACCACGTGCTTGGTACACACGGATAGACAACTATTTCACAGGACTTGGATTCTCCAAGAGCGAGGCGGATCCGAACCTATACCAGATTGTGGTGGAGGGTAAGTTGCTTATCATTGTACTGTATGTTGATGATTTGATTCTAACGGGTGATGAGCTGTTGATACTGTCATGCAAGAAGGATCTTGCTACAGAGTTTGAGATGAAGGATTTGGGCCTCCTTCACTATTTCCTAGGATTGGAAATATGGCAGCGCAGTGGTGGACTGTTTGTTTCTCAGGGCAAGTATGATCGGGAGATACTGGAGAAGTTCAACATGCATGGCTGCAAGCCTGTTGATACTCCTCTTCCTGGAGGTTGGAGGAAGGAGGATGCCACTTCGGGAGAAGAAGTGGATGCCACTGTTTATCGACAGTTGGTGGGGTCGCTGATGTATTTGGTCAATACACGACCTGATATATGCTATGCAGTTAACCAGCTTTCACAAGCTATGGTTAAGCCTACCAAGCTCTTCTGGAAGGCGGGCAAGCATGTATTGCGCTACTTGAGAGGCACATTGGGATATGGTTTGTGGTACAGACAGGAGGATGAGGTGAAGCTATGTGGCTTCACGGATGCAGATTGGGCAGGGAGCCCAACAGACAGAAAGAGCACATCAGGAACGGTCTTCAGTATCGGATCGACAGCAGTTTCTTGGTACAGCAGGAAGCAGAGATCTGTGGCACTCAGTTCAGCGGAGGCCGAGTATATGGCTTCAAGTTTGGCTGCATGCGAGGCTATATGGATGAGGAAGATCCTGGTTGGTTTGTTCGGTTCTCATTTGGATCCTACTGTGATTTACTGTGATAACCAGAGTTGCATTAAACTCTCGGCTAATCCTGTATTTCATGATAGATCTAAACATATTGACATCAGGTACCATCATATCAGAGATTGTGTGCAGCGGAGGATCATGTTACTTTCGTACATTCCAACAGAGGATCAGGACGCTGATATTCTGACGAAGGCTCTCACCAGGAGCAAATTCGAGTACCACCGAGGCAGGATAGGGGTTGCTGATAATCCATATCTTGTCGAGAGGGAGTGTTGAGATTGCAACAAGATGATGGAGCTTAGTGAAAAGAGTCGCCTTCACTAAGTGGGCCCGCAGGCTATTTTTGGCGCAAGTCTATTTTTAGACTATGTCTATTTTTAGACATATGGATCATGTCTATGTTTATGGATGATTGATCAAGTTGGGAAAATAGATGGACTTCTATTTTTGATGAAAGTGTGAGTGATCACAGTGTGAGTGATCAAGTCTATTTTTAGACTGGCTGTCAAAAATAGAAAAGTCAAATATTATTATCTCACAATAATATTTGGACTATAAACTTAATCTTATTCTCTTGGAGCACTTCAGTTTGAGCTACGGAAGTGGCACATGCAGCCGTCAGAAGGAAATTCGTTTTTCTTATGAGTCAGTTGAGTTGTTGCATGCATGACTTCAGTTAGAACTCAAGTGAGTTGAGTTTAGTGGACTGGAGGTACAGTTGATGGAGTTGTGTTCAGTTTAACTTAGTCAAACTGGTTGTAGTTAGTCTAACTGCAGATAGACTAATGATGAGTTGTTAAACTAATTATTAACTCATAATACAACTAAAGAATACATCAGTTAACTCAGTTGCATGTCAGTGCATGTTCAGTTCAACAGGGACAGGTGGTAGAGAATCAGATTGCTATCAGTTGTGACTATAGTTGTGCACCAGATCTTGCACAATCAAAGGATTGAGTATGCCAATGAGTTTGCTCACGTATTTGGCCCGCATTTTAGCCTTTGCTCACATCCACAAAGAGTGAGTGACTATTTTGCAGGTGAAAATCGAGTTTGGGAAGCAATTCTCATCAGTTCTTGAGCAGGTATTGAGCAGTGGAGGCAGGCAAGCAGTGGAAGAGATTTGGAGATCAGATCTGAGCTGTATTGTGTGTAACAGAGGTGGAGATACTTGTGAGAAGTATTATGCTGTGTAATGTTACATGACTCAATCATTAGTATACAGATAGTGTGGGGTTTTTTAGCGAGATGCTTTCCCCGTGATACATACTGTGTTAATGTGTGAATGCTCTTGATGTTTTATTGTTATTGATGCTGCTATATTCTTGATCAATGTAGAGGAGCTTATGTATTGTGTATGTTTTCCGCATTAGTACATGATCAGGATAATCTCCATTGAATATGTGTTAAATTATTCAAAATTTTCTACAGTTCTTTTAGGTTGGTTATGACGCCCAAATTCATGCTTGGAATATGGCATGAGGGTGAATGGATAAAGAGATTTGGCTCACCCATTCTAGGGTCAAGTGAAACGTGGAAGTCTCATCCTGGGTTTGGATTTTGCATCATCAATAAGAGGTTATTTCTCCTTGTATTTCTATGAGTCTTATACTGGATTATATGTGGTTTATATGGCTGTGATTTGATTGATATTTATGTCCCTATTATGTTGGTTATTTATATGTTTTATGACAACAACTATGTATGGATCTCATCATGTTTTTACTTGTAAATGAATGGATAGTGTATCTATGACCTAATAGATGATAATGTAGCAAATGACATGAGGGAATAATGGTTCTTAACGATTCTCATATAAGTATGAGATCCCTATTCTTAATTCTGTTGTTTAGACCTGTAGATTACATGTTTGTGATATGTTTGACGAAATTCCTGTCAAGGCTAGTAGGGGTCTGGTTAAGGGCTTGTTTAACTAATTGCTTTTGCATCATTGTTTCCTTGTTATTTTAATGCTCTTAAGATGTCATTCCATTCTGGGCAGTGACTTGGGATTTGGGCCTAAAAACGTGGCTCAAATCTCGGGGATGCTGGCATAGAATATGACAAAAGAGTCCCTGGACACTAGCTGGTAGGACTGTGAGAGCGTCCAGGGGTCTTTAGATGCTGGCATGCACATAGCGTGAGAGCGTCGAGAGGGAAAGTGACAAAAAACTTCAATGGGACCCCATAGTAAGCTTCCTAAAGTGTTGTCATGGTTCTTAGGGGTCTTGTAGTTAATGTGGAAGGTCTATGTATTGTGTTTCCATTGATTCCATTTCCTTAAGGTCACATAAAAGGTCGAATCCAACTATAGTAGCCTCTCGTCACATGTTTACCCCATTTGGTTGGTTACTTGGGTAGATGTGGGAGGGTATTACAGACTAGTATTAGAGCATGGTTCACCCCTCAGACTAGGTGGGCGGTGTGTTGGTCATGCATTCATGTCGGTTGCATATATGTTCCTTATGCTTGTAGTCCATGTGCTTGTTTCATTTTCATGGTGTTGATCATGGTTGTAGTGATGTCAACATGTGAAGGTTGAAGGCGTTTCCATGGACTATGTCTTCATGTGTGTATGATTGATTATGCATTGTTATGCACGTCAATGTTCACATGTTATCAAGTTCACGTGATGTGGTTGTTATTTTCATGCATGAGGTCACGGTTTGTGTAGTGCATATGGTCATGCATTGATGACTCGACTCTAGCTATAATGATGTGTATATGGTTTTGTACTCATGTGTTATATGTCTATATGTAGTTGTTATGCATGTATGGTCTTGGTTATAGTTATGCATGAATAGTAGGTCAAACATGCCTTGGGAAGTTATTGTATGCAATTTAGGTCATCATGGCACTATTGGTTATTATGATGCTAATGTGTTGGCTGAGATAGAGTAGGAGATGTAGATAATTATAATGAGGTTGCAACATTAGACTTTGGGATAAGAGAAGATCTTCATACACGTATTGTATGTTTGGCATGCAGGTATGTAAGGTAAGGATTGTTATATGCATTAGGTTTATGTACATGTCTTTTGATGTTATGGTTACATACATGACTGATGTTAGTTGATTAGTATAGTCATATACACATGTGTCGGATAGTCAGGAATGATAGTAACCTTGTTAAGAAATTTATGACAGAGAGATAAATTATTACTGAGATTTACCGAGATTTACAGAGAGGAATAATAAAATAACTAGCAACAATACACATAAATATTATGCACATAATATTTATCTAGGAAAACCCCAAATCCGGCAAAAAACCCAACCCAATGAGATCTCATTAGCATTGGCCAAAACCTTGGCTAATCCGGCTAAGTGAGCCTTCACCACTCACCTCTAGGGCTACATTACAATGAAGTATTCCCAACTTTTTATAGGCTCCATTACATGCAATACCACAGACCATAATACCATGGGTACACTATACCATGTTCCCAAAACCACTACTATTTAACCAGGTCAACCTTGACTCAAACCTGGAGTCAAATTTTCCTAAAAATTCCCCCCTTAAACTTGACTTGGGGTTCCTTGACTAAACCCAGCCAAAGCCTGCTAAGTGAGACAATCCCACTCACTCTAGCCCTTATCCCCTTCAATTTTTTTACCTGCGATTTGTTAACCCGACATCCCCCTTTACCTAGGTCTAACCCAGACTTTACCAATAATTACTCAGGGGTACACATGCCTTACCAGGTCTTACAACAGTATGCCCATTTACATGCAAATTAAAAATTTCATTCCATTATAATAATTTTTTTTTGTTTACCCTTGTTGTTGTCTTTGTACATATGACATCAATGTCCATATAAAAAGAATCCATCTACCAAATTACATGGGTCACCAACTGCTTTAACTGCTAGTTATCTAGGCATTCTTTTCAAGTACATGGTTTGTCAATTAATTAATCCGCGTGCACATATCTTCCTCATCCACTGAATCTCTCATGATCTAATAGTGTGCAGCTTTGCTTCATAATCTATGGCTTTTGATCTTGCAAGAAAAACTCAGTAATCTCTCTATCTACTAGGCCAATACAAACCCTTGGCAACAAAAAATGTTCTTCTAAAGCCAACTTAGCTCCGATACCAGTTGTTAAGAAATTTACCATAGAGAGATAAAGTATTACCGAGATTTACCGAGATTTAGAGAGAGGAATAATAAAATAACCAGCAACAATACACATAAATATTATGCACATAATATTTATCTAGGAAAACACCAAATCCGGGGAAAAACCCAACCCAATGAGATCTCATTAGCATTGGCCAAAACCTTGGCCAATCTGGCCAAGTGAGCCTTCACCGCTCACCTCTAGGCCTACATTAGAATGAAGTATTCCCAACTTTTTATAAGCTCCATTACATGCAATACCGCAGACCATAATACCATGGGTACACTATACCATGTGCCCAAAACCACTACTATTTAACCAGGTCAACCTTGAATCAAACCCCGAGTCAATCTTTTCTAACAAACCTGTGGTTGTATGCATTTCTATTGTTGTTTAGGTTAATTAACTTGATGATTATGTTATATGTTGTTGATGAGTATTGTTACAGGTCTATTTGGGCACATCAGTCACAACATTCAAATCAGTACTACTAGGGCTCATCAAACCTTATTTCAGTTGCTACATGCCCTAGACAAGTCATCACATTGAATGCCATCATTCCTGAGAGTTTCCTCACCTAAAGACATCTTGAAATGACTCCTTGACGGACTAGCGCAGCCTTGAGGGACCAACACAGACATTCAAGCCTGCTCCGCAGAGCACCTAGGCCCACTTTGACTTGCGTTGGGCAAGATTGAGCAAAATCTTCATAGGGTTCTGGGAATATTCCTACATTCTAGACCATTCTAGAAGATTCCCACCTCTTATCCTCTCCTATGAGCTCGAAATTGGATAGGGAATGAATCAAATAACCTCATATCCTCTCATACCTTCCTCCATGGAAACTAACTCCAAAATTGGAAAGCCATTCAATGCCCAATTTATGACAAAACCACCTCTATTTCCCTATAAATTAAGCCCTCATCATAGTGATCAAGGGCTGGACTTTGAGAATTTGTAAGGAGATACTATTGGTTTGAGGTTTGAGATTTTAAGCAAGTATTGTTATGTTGCTGGAGTGTTGTGTTTTTGGTGTGATGAAGGATGAAACTCAAGCTGGATGAGTGACGTGGGATCAAACTTCTTTGGTTGTAACTCTTCCTTCTAGTTAATAAAGTTGTTTACACCTTTCCCCATATTCTTTTCTTTATATATGATGATTATATGTGTAAATGCTTTCGATTCTATTTGCTTATAGTAGATAGATCTCTTTCTTTGATTGGTTTTTGTCCTATGTTTATGATTGCAGGTACTTATCTAGCGGATTCAGTTCGAGAAGGAGCGACAAGATCTATTCAAAGGAGACAAAGTGAAGTGAAAGATAACAAGTAGGTTCCTTGTCTTATTTATCTTCTATAGGAAAAGGTTAAACTCTTTAAATCTGTTGTTCTTGGTGTAGCTACCCACCTAGGGAAGTTGTGTTTATCTGTAGATGCAAAATTCCAATAACAAATTGGCGACTCCACTCGGGATTGGCCATCAAAATCATTCAGAGATCGCACCCGGCCTAAGCCACACCAACCCTTAAGATGACTGAAATTTTGTTCACGAAGTTTCAAACGGGAGACCTTCATACCATAGAGTGACTTAATAATTCACCCCGTCACCGATTATTCTATGTCTTATGGGCTAAGAGATAACGTAATTGAAAGGAAACAAAAATAATAATTTTTAGTATTATGAAATATTTAAATTCTTAACTACTTAATATGGAGTTGACAAATGACCATGTAAAAAGTAATATTATTAATATTAAATAATGTGTAATCCATTTTATGTGTAACTGAAATGTAATATTTAAAACAAAAATTTATTAATAACAATATTTTAGTGTTAGTGATGAATAAAATATTAGAACTTATTTGACATTTAAAAATATATTGATAATAAATTTTTTTAATGTGCGTTATAAATAAAATATTTCAATTGGAATGTTGAGTAAAATTTTTAACATCAAAGACATATAGATAGAAAGAGCCAAAAGTTTTTATTCCATTAAAAATGAAACATGTTAACATTTAAAAAAGTATTATTGACAAGAGAGAGAATCCTATGAATATATGCTTTTTAGATTTAAATATAAGGGGCATGTATTAACATTTAACGTGGAAAATGTAAATCATAAATAAAATATTTCAATGTCAAGTAAGTATATATTATATAAAACAAGTCAAAAGAAAATAAATCTTATAGTTAAAACATTTCATTAGTATGTTGCTCAAAACCAACATAGATACATCTCAACTTTGGATCTACCAAGATAAAAAAGGAATATAATCTCTCTAGGTGAATTTTTTTTTGTCTTTTGAGCTTAGAAATAAATTTGAGTATTGAGAAATTTGATCCCTCCATATGCTTGGTAGATCCAGAGTTAAAATGAATTTATGCTAGTGGACATAAGGCAATGTTTTTTTAAGGAAATTAGTGAAGATTTTACAGAAATTAATAAAGCAAATCCAAGGGTGTGGAGGGAGCTCAAGCCTCTATAACACATTGTGGGTGAGTTCATAGCACCATCATATCTGCGTGTACATCATCCACATACTAAAATCCTTATCACTTAATTTTAAGATTGAAATTTCATGTTTTTAATGAATCATTCATGATATAGATGATAAAAATTAATTTGTTTAATTATTTATGTTATTATATTTTTTTATTGTTTAAAATGTATTTGTGAATATATAACTGAATATAACACTTAAAAATAAATAAATTAAACACTAAATTATATAGCATTCACAATTCAAAATTGTGTAAATCCTCATCACTTAATTTAAGATTGTAATTTCATGCTTTTAATGAATCATGATGATATAAATTAATTTGTTTAATTATTTATGCTATTATATTTTTTATTGTTTAAAATTTTGAATATAAAATTAAAATAAAAAAATTCAACACTAGATTGAATATAAAATTTAAAAAAAAAATTAGACCACTCAATTGTATAGAATTCGCAATTCAAAATTGTGTAAATTTTTAATTCAATTTGAAAGTGTCAAAAATTTCTAAAATATAAAACAATAAAATTACAACTTGAAATATTAATCAAAACAAAATGAACATATATATATATATAGTCTTAAGGGTTAGTTTAATTGGTTAATCTTTATTGCGAAAACATCTTTGCTATTGAGAGGTCACAGGGTCATTTCTCTTGACATGTTCATTTCTCTCGACACCTTTAAAATGAGATTCCGAGATTAAATTGACTAATACAAAAATCACACACATTCATTTCTCTTTTTAAGCGTAGTACTCGCTGATTGATATCTATATATATATAAATGCGAAGAAATACTCCATAAAAATAAGTTAAATTTACTTTTAAAAAATGAAATACTTGATTGGTCAAAATCAAGAGCTAACAGGAGATCCCCATAAACCCCCACGTATTCTCAAATTTACCGTCAACGCAAGTACGGTTACATTGTTGTATTCAAAACCAAGCCGAGTGGTCCCGTGGGGCAACCGAAACAATGAGCGCGGGGAATATTTGGGGTTAAGGATGTCGACGTCATTATCAGTCAGCGGTTTAATCCTCCAAGGCGGCATCTGCCTTCTGCCGCTGCGGTGCAGAATAATTGCATTGAAGGAATAAATTTATAGTCTAAGCTTTAATTAATTAAAACAACGAATTGTCCCCAAATATGCCAACTGCTCCATATTGCGAGGACAAGTACCCTTCACGGTAAGTTTCCCCACAATATTTTATATGATTACAATGTGCCACATATCTAAATTTGGGCAGCCCTAATCAAGTAGGTTTGGGCTATTGTCAACCAATAACAATACATATATGTCTGTCCATTTTAAGGTTATATTGCTTTGAGTTCGGTGAAAGTAAGTTGGCTGATCCTGGTCGATGTATTCTTTGTCTTCAGGACAATGAATCCAATCTTCACATGTTTCTTCATTGCCCTGCTGCCAAAGTAATCTGGCAGGAACTCTCGCTTCTTCACAGTTTCCCACTCAGTCACTTCTCTTCCATTCAGGATGCTTTTAAATGGTGGGCAGATCAAAGCTCTGACAGACAGGCGCTCTTCTGCCTCACATGCTGGAATATATGGTTATGGAGGAATCGGCGCATTTTTCAGGCCTCCAGCCTGCCTTTGCTCTCCATCCTCCCATTCATCATGGGATCAATGTCCACTCAGTTCTAACTGGCGTTTCCATCTTTTTCAGGCGCAATATTTCACAGGTTTCTTATAAGAACATGTTTTTTCCTTATGGCTGTAACAGGATGTTCATATGCATTTTCTCTCCATACTATCAGGCTCTCTAATATGTTTTTAACATGGTTGATAGCACATGCTGCTGCTCTCTTCTTATTATGATTCATAGCTCACTCGCAGCTGTTACATCCCACGCATCTCATTATCAGGCTCACCATTTATGTTTTTGCCTCGGTAAATAGATCGTTGCTGCTCTCTTTTATATTTTGATTCATAGCCTTCTCGCTGCTGATATATCACACGCATCTCCCACATGCGCAAAATCGGAGCCATGTAACCATATATTCCAAGACTGCGGTCTTATATGTAATATGATCCATATATCACTCAATATATAATATGCAGATTTTTTCCTACTGAAAAAAGAAAGTAAGTTGGCTGATCCTAACATATTATAGGTTTTTCTCGTGGATGTTATTAAACGTTTAGTTTTTTACTTACCGAATTACATAAGTGTAATAACTACAACAAAAATATATATTAAATGACAACGTAATAACGCCACTAGGAGAATAGTTTATCCTAGGATAATAGAACATTGATTCACATGACAACATTTTTTTTTTTTGTTTTTTATGTTTTTTCATCCTGGTTTATTTTTTTAACTTAGATGTTATTAAACATTTAAATTTTTACCTACCGAATTACATAAGTGTAATAATAAAATATATATTAAATGACAACGTAATAACCCCACTAGGAGAATAGTTAATTCTAGGATAATAGAACATTGATTCACATGAAAACATTTTTTTTGTTTTTTATGTTTTTTCATCCTGGTTTATTTTTTTAATAAAGTATTGGAACGTTTTAGGGAAATGCAGGGCATGAAACTATTTCAAACGTTTTAGGGAAATGCAGGGCGTGAAACTATTTCAATTAATTAGGATATTGAATAATGAGTTGTTTTTAGTGAGAGTTTGGTAGGAATTTATTGAAATCACACTAAATCCATATATAATCGAAAAACCAGTTTAAATAACACAAATCAAGATTTCACGTCAAAATTTGAGGGATTTGGCACCAGAAAGTCCAAAAAGTCGCACGAAAGACAACTCCATTGAATCATTAATATAAAGAAGTTTTGATCTTGTTTATGTGTCGCTTGATTTTGGATTTGTTATTTTAGTAGAGAAATATTGAGGTTAAAAATGGACCTCAAAACAAAAATGTACAACCAAAATCAACTTTATAAAATTCAAGATGATGACGCCAACCATAATCAACTTTATAAAATCAAGATGATCACGCTAACCATGAGGATGATTCACCATTTTTCGAGTAAAAATATTAAAAAATAAAAATAAAAATAAACTTTTTTTTCAACTTATCTCCCTACTGTTTTACTCAAATTTTGAGTGAGAACACTCGTTGGATGCAGAATTCAGTTCCTCATCCAAGGAGTACCCATGTTCCATACTTTCAATGGACTTTGCTTCACGAAAAATGAGAAATACATAAAAAAAAAAAAAAAATCATTTTGCATACTTTCGATGAAATCTCCTACACAAAAAATAAGAAATATATTAAAATTTTTATCGAAAGTATGCAACATGGTTTTTTTATGTATTTCTCATTTTTCGTGTAGCAAAGTCCATTGAAAGTATTGAAAATCATTTTTTTGCTTTCTTCCCTTTAAAATTTAATGATGTAATCTTATCTTCTTTTATTATTTGCACTATTATTTTATAATATTCCTTAGAAGACTCATTTTATACCTCAAATTTTCCCCAATTTCCTCAAGATATAGGAATACAAGACACTTTGTTATATAGAGATAAAGTGTATAGTCTCTTACTTTGTGGCAATTGTACCCATTGCTATATTTTTGTATCACTTTGATCATTTTTTATTACATACTTTCCATAATACTTCATAAAGTGTGATGTGTATTTTGGAGATTTTTTTTGTTTACAACATTATGGATTGTTTTCGAGATGTGCAACTTTAAGTTCAAGCTCCACATCATGTTTAGATTTGGTTCTTTGAGTCCTTGGCTTTGCTTGGGAAACATCATCTGACCAACTCATCATTAATTTCTAATAGATAGGTATCTCTTACAAACAATTTTTAATAGATTTAATTAAAAAGTGACAATGCTAACATACTAGGAATAACAATTGGTTGCAAGGTAAGTATAATGTTGGATGTAAGGTAGTTATAACAACATTGTAGTGATTCCATAAGAAATTTCAACATAAGTGTAGACTACTTACAATAATGTGCATAGTTTCTTTTGCATTTGCATTCACAAGAATACAAACATTTTTCATTTTTCAAAACATGTAAGATTGCATAACACGTATAAAGAGAATACCTTGTAGCAAAGGTTTTTATGGAACTATTTGGAAAATTTATCCTTTTTGTTTATAACGAAGGTTGCTAGCAAAGGTGGGAGCGGAAGGTTTTTATGGAGTTTTTTACATCAATGTACCTAAATTATCATAATGTAGTGAGACACTCACAAACATAACACAACTCTACTAAAAGAATAAAACATATTAATAAATATTATTATTATAAAATGTTAAAATATCATTTGTTTAAATTAAAAAATAAAATGCATATTGGTGCTCCACACTTAATTAAGAACATCAGTGCACAGTGAAAAACACGTTGGATTAGCTTAGAATAGTTGGTTAAATAGTGTAATTTAAAGAACCAAAAACTTCACAAGCGTGCTTAAAAACTCTACCCACCCTTAATAGTGCACTTAATTAGATTAGAATAGTTGGTTAAATAGTGTAAAAACATAATTTAAAGAACCAAAAACTTCACAAGCGTGCTTAAAAACTCTACCCACCCTAGCACATATACAATATTGGTGCACTGTAAAAACATTAATAGTGCACTTAATAGTACCGTAGTCTTGAAGTTCTTAACATATAGCAAAAAAAACTAACCCGTGTGTTACTAATTTTACCATGCATTGGTATCTTATTATACATAATGCACCACATACTCAAGTCTTTTGCTTACAAAATATTAGTTTTTATATTAAAAAAATAAATAAATTAGTATATTAGTGTGTTTCGATATCCCCATAATGCACCGGTGTTTCTTACTATTGGGCACATCATGATATAGTATACTAAAATGAATTTTATTATCACATTTCCCTTCTGTGGTTCCAACCACTTACACAAGCACTAATGTTCACCTCTTTTTATTGTTTCCCAATTTGCAATGCTCTATAGTCTTCCTTCCTTCGTTCAATAGTTTTTCCAATTTATTTGATTCATTTTTATTTTTATTTTATAAAACAATGCACGTTTTCATTTTTTGATGTAGGGCCTTCATACTTCATTGGATGGTAAGACACAAAGTAAAAAAAAATTATCTTTGTATTTTCAAATTAATAATATTAAAATTTACAATTGGGTTTAAATTTAACTTTTTTTATATATTAAAAGAAAAAGAAAAAAATTCTACATGATGCACTTCATGGGTTTGCCTCACACTTGACTTCATATAGTGTACTATATATTTATAGGTAGCACTACAAGTGGTGCATGTGGCAAGTCACTCCATGGTAGTGGGTTGTAAAGCACAATGCATTGAAATGACCAATGTGTATTAATGGTGTGTCTCATTTTAAAAGAGATGCTAATTTGGGATATCAATGCATTTCATGATTACATTAGTACTAATGTATTTGGTGGGACATAAAACACAATGTAAAGAAATGGGTGTTGTGTATCAATGATGCATCTCATCTTAGAAGTAGCATTGGTGTGCATGTGCCTAGTGGGATGCCCCATTATCGGTGAGTTATATAAAACACAACTCATTGAAATAAGCAATGTACATTAATGGTGTGTCTCATCTTACAAGAGGCATTGATGTGTATATCGATGCGTTTAATGACTACATTAGCACTGGTGCATTTGGTGGATGAACTGTTACTAGTGCATTGTAAAAGATAGCACGTCAAAATTGTCGATGTGCATTAATGATGTATCTAATCTTAGAAGAGACACCAATGTGCATATCGATGTATTTCATGACTACATTAGCATGGATGCGAGTGTTTCAATATTGTTATGTGAAAACCCATGCAACTAAAGGTTTCAAAACCACACAAAACTTCTTTTGTTGTTGTTGTTGTTTTTTTGCTATGCATTGATCAAACTTTGTTTGTTGTCTTTGCAGGTTTGTCATATATAGTAGTTATGCATATCTATCAGTGAGAGAAAGGCTATGACAATTTGCACATCAAAGTGCATGTGAATCTTGTTGTGCATTGCATGCTCACATGTTTTAGGTTAATCAATTACTTTGAGTGCCCTGCATTTAACCCGAATGAGGGATTATTGATCGAGAATGTGCAAATGTGGAGGTTGTAGTAGGATTGATTTGTACTATAAAGGTAACTGGTATCATTGAGTGCCTTAATCAATACTTATTTCGTGTTATGGCTCTTGATTTGGGGCGAGCGGGCCAATGTTCATCAAAGGTTAGACTAAAGTCGATTGGTGGATTCATTGGTTAATCGGTATGGTATAGGTCTAGAGAGTTTGGAGGGAGGCTTAATGTATATCCTGATCATTCATGACCTAGTGATCGAAGCAATGTCTACCGTGGTACCATAGATTAATAGCTCATTAAGAGGTGATCATATCATAAAGGGTCGAATGCAAGTTGTTGAGAAAGTGCTCTATGGTCATTTATTTACACAAACATTGTTTATGAGAGAAGCTATAACATTATAGTTGACTCGATGCTTTGTCCAAGATGAAGATAAATTTACATTTAAGTCCATCTTGTATTATCTATTTTATGAGTAAGTGACTTGAAATTTGCATTTGGGTCCATCTTGTATTATCTATTTTATGAGTAAGTGACTTCCCTAGGTCTTTGCTTAAGTGTTTATTTTAAAAACTTATAAGAATTAATGCAGATTTTTTTTTTTACTCGGGAAAATTAATTCTTAATGCAATAGAAAAAAATGTTAATAAACATACTTCTTTTTTCATTGGCCAAAATAGATTTATAGAAATATCCTCGTATAATAAAATAATAAAATAACATGTTAAAAAATAAATATTAAAATAAATAGAATCAAATATATAACCATGTGCATATTATCACTTCGATGTGGATTGATATATCACTTCTTTGTTTAAGTATAGTTATGACAAGACCACTTAAAATGCTTAGCATCATTACATTTGTATCAACGTTACATGTTATGGTGATGAAATTGTTAATAATATGAATATATATTTAATATTTATTTATTAGATAATTATTGTAATATATTATTATATTTATTAAAATATTAATATACTAAGATTAATATTTAATTTTAAATTAAATCATTAACAAATAAATATTTAACTTTAAAACATATTGACCGCGTGGATATCGTTATACTCGCCCAAAATCAAAGGTGAGTGGTTCCATGGGGCATGCGGACTGTTCATACAAATATGGGCTCGAAGAATCTTTGGATTTAAGGGTGTCGACGTCGTACCAATCAGAGATTAATTTAAATTACATCTATACTTAAAAGATGGAATGGCCCCAAAGAGACTCAGTGCTCCGTATTACGAGGACAAGTCCCTTCAAATGGGAAGTTTTCCCCACTCCTGCCATATGATTATAATATGGCAACTTCTCTAAGGTTGGGTATCCCTAGTTAAGTTGCATGTAGCCTTTGGACTCTTGTCACGCTATAACAATACATGTATGTCTGCTTAAAGCTATGTTGCTTTATGTTGCTTTGATTTGTATGTCTGCTTAAAGCTATGTTGCTTTATGTTGCTTTGATTTTGGTAAAAGTAGGTTAAATAATACTAACGCATGTGTATATTGCGTGTGGGTTTTGGATTTTGTTAAAATATAACGTACTTACATTGCCTTGAGTTGTTTTGTAATGCAGTAGGGATTATAAAATTGTAAATGCAATGGGATTATAAATGGGAGTTGTATTTAGTGTGATTTAAATTTACGCTGAAATCTTGATTTGTGTTGTTTAAATTAGTTTTTTGGGAAAATTTCTAGGACACTTCGATTGTACATGATTACCTATCAAGCTTGTGATTTCAATAAATTTTCGTCGGATTTTAGAGAAATTTGACCAGAAAAACCCACCGTAACTTCCAAAAAGTCGCACTAAAGACAACTCCTTATAAATGTAGTGGGATTGTATTAGTGTAGATTTATCTTAATTATGGATTTATTAATTCCTAGAGCACTTCGATTGTACATGATTACCCATCAAGCTTGTGATTTCAATAAATTCTTGCCGGATTTTAGAGAAATTTGACCAGAAAAACCCACCGTAAAAACTTCCAAAAAGTCGCACTAAAGGCAACTCCTTATAAATGTAGTGGAATTGTATTAGTGTGGATTTATCTTAATTATGGATTTATTAATTCCTAGGGCACTTCGATTGTACATGATTACCCATCAAGCTTGTGATTTCAATAAATTCTTGCCGGATTTTAGAGAAATTTGACGGAAAAAACCCACCGTAAAAACTTCTAAAAAGTCGCATTAAAGACAACTCCTTATAAATGTAGTGGGATTGTATTAGTGTAGATTTATCTTAATTATGGATTTATTAATTCCTAGAGCACTTCGATTGTACATGATTACCCATCAAGCTTGTGATTTCAATAAATTCTTGTTGGATTTTAGAGAAATTTGACTAGAAAAACTCATCGTAAAAACTTCCAAAAAGTCGCACTAAAGACAACTCCTTATAAATGTAGCGGGATTGTATTAGTGTAGATTTATCTTAATCATGGATTTATTAATTCCTAGGGCACTTCGATTGTACATGATTACCCATCAAGCTTGTGATTTCAATAAATTCTTGCTGGATTTTAGAGAAATTTGACCGGAAAAACCCACCGTAAAAACTTCCAAAAAATCGCACTAAAGACAACTCCTTATAAATGTAGTGGGATTGTATTATTGTATATTTATCTTAATTATGGATAATTCCTAGAGTACTTCGATTGTACATGATTACCCATCAAGCTTGTGATTTCAATAAATTCTTGCCGGATTTTAGAGAAATTTGATCAAAAAAACCCACCGTAAAAACTTCCAAAAAGTTGCACTAAAGACAACCCCTTATAAATGTAGTGGGATTGTATTACTGTAGATTTATCTTAATTATGGATTTATTAATTATTAGTGTAAAATTTGAATAAAAGTTTATATCTTGAGAGATTTGATCCTTTTTAGTGCTTTATATATCTAGAGGTTAAGATGGATCTAGATTGGTTTAGTTTTTATAAATATAACATAAAACTAAAATGATATAAGCTTAACTATTTAAATATATGATATGGAAAAAAAATTATTATAATAAACATAAAACAACAATTACAAATTTTGATTTTTCACTCAATTGTACCAAAAGAGACATTTACCTGGAGCCTTTCCCACTTTAAATAGGCTCTATTCCAGATGAATCTCATGGGTCAATACTATAGGTTCTCATAAACCCAGAGCTCAAAAACTGCCTATAACTTGACCGACTTAAATAAATTATATTCCACATAAATCCCATAGATCAATATCATAAATTCTCATAAAAAACAATTGTACCTGATCAAATTATTGAACTACCCAACACATATTAATAAAAATTTCATATAAATTAATAAAAATTCATATAATTTTATTTTATATTTTAATTATTAAATCAACATTTATAATTATTAATTTTAGTTATATAATTTTAATAATAAAATTGATTATACATAATATTACACTACAACATCCTTCCGTATTAAATTGAAAAGCATCTCTCAACATAACCATCATTAAAATGAATATTATACTTCCCAAAAAAGTTAAATATGAATAAATTATATTTAAAATTTACAAAGCAACTCATTTCCATAAAAGCATATGCAACTTAAATGGGTTTCACGACTTAAATCGGATTGGAGGTTTCCAATTAAAACCCCTTAGTCATTTTCTGAAAATTTTCAAAAGTAATTTATTTTGGATATGAAATAATAACATGTTACCATGAAACTTCGTTTGTGGTTTGTCATAGAAGAAACTTTGGATTTGTTATGCTTTTACAAGGTAAGAGGATATAGTGGGACACTTTGTTATATAAAGTGTAGTGTATAGTCACTTGTGGCAATGGTTTCCATTGTCATATTTGTATATTAATTTGATCACTTTTATCACATGTTTTACAATTTTTTAATATGGGTGTGTTTTAAATAATTTTCTTTATTTACAATAAGGTGAGTTGATTTGGGTTATTTAAGGAATAAGATTTAATATTGATAATAAAAAATGTGGCAACTCTATAAAAGAGAGAGAAAAATAGGCTATTTATTTTTAAGAGAAAAATAGGCTATTTATTTTTATTAAATAGTAAAAATGTCATAAGTTTATGTTATGAGAAGTTTTATGACTTTTACAATGGGAAAGTTTATGTTTATATTATTTATATGTGTTTTTTCTTAAAGTCATGTACTTCTTTATATTTCAAATATCATGGGTTACAAAAAATTATGAGTGAATATTATAAATCTCTATGATAAAAACTAAGGAATGGTTGTATTTGGTAAAAATTAACAATTTTTTGTATATGATAAAAGCTAATTGTACAATTAGATTTTTTATTTTGTTTTTTTCCACCTTTTAAGTACCATGATTTACCAAAACCATGGGTTTGTAAACCAACAACAACATAAAATAATTATTGGCTGTAGTGATTCACCAACATCCACTTGTATCAATTCCCCCCCGCCTTAGGAAATAATGGTCTCCAATATATCAAGTTCCCTCATCAGATGAGGAAATTTTCGTTAAATTTGGGTCATGGTGAGCCACTCGCCTTAGTGAAGAAGTTCCCATACTTTGACAACCTCGTAGAGTTGTATGCTCTCCTAGTAGATATCCTTTGTATTGGTGTCCATTATTTGTTCCACCACAACCAAAAACTTGTGTGGAACCCGATGTTGGTCATGTCATTGTTTGCACTTGGCGTTGGCTTTTTGTAGGACATCATGAACCTATTGTTGGAAGCGTTTGATTCATTCAACAATTTTGGCTACTTGATTTGCTTAAGCCTGAGCATGGGAGGACTTTGCTGGTGAAGATTCAATCATAAGAGTGACATTCATGGGGTTGATGGATAGAACCCCAAATATGTCTCAAAAGAACTATGACCAATAAAATTGTAAAGAGCGCTATCATAGCCATGTTGAACATATGAAAGGATGTTTTCCGATGTATGTGGATGTTTTGAAATGGAAGTGTAGAGACACCCTTGTAGGTAAGGTGAATATGTCTTTGGACCTTTCTGCAAGCTTTTCCACCTATTTATGTCATATAGAGAGAGCTTGTGTTGAAGCTATAGTGGTTGTAGTGATATTTTGTTTCTCCTTCTTGTCAAACCATGAAGAGGAAAAACTTGGAAGTATGAGAGCCTATTTTTTGGCATTTTTTCTAATATTAATGAATTTCCCATAGTTGGGTCTACCTCTCGTATCTTGTAGAGCTAATCTCTAACTACGAGGTCAAGAATCATAAAAAAAATAACATTTCCACATATAAGGTTGTCATAGTAGAACATCACAAACTTTAAGTGGAGCAACATCACATAGTACCTCATCTTTGAAGGTCTTGATGCCATAAGATAAGTCGTATTTCTAGCTAATATATATGTATTTTCCATGGCTCAACCAACCAATGGTGTATGATTAGGGGTGTGCCACTATTGACAGCTTCAATATCTTTACCAACTTAGCTAAGATTAGATTCTTCTAACTCCCATTGTCAATAATGAAATATAATGGTGCCCCCTTCACCCACATCTATGAATCAAAGAGGTGATCCCCCTTCTCAAGCTCCTCTAAATCTTTTGGTTGGATGATTAGAACTTAAACAAGAACACAACAAATTACACATATAACCATATATTCGATGGTATCTTATCTCTAAGAAGAGATGTGGCGGCTACATGCCTATGAACTGTGTTATGATGAGGCTCAAAGGCCTATTTATTGAGAAACAATGGAAAACTCTAAACATCCAAAAATCTAACCCTAGGAGATGAAGCGCCAAAATTGTGGGCCTCATTTGGCTAAATTGGTACATAAGCTTCTTGGGGTCGTAACTTTGGCATACGATCTCTGTTTGGCTATCATAATACCTCGTTTCGAAGATATCTAAGAGGAGGCCAAATAATAAAAAAAGAGATAGCTTGGACATTTCGGGTCTCTACATTTTCCCTAAAAACATCGTTTAGGGCCTCAAAACAACTCCAGAAGTTCAAGACCCGAAAAACTGCCAAAAATAGTAAATTGTGCTACAATTAAGGAAACCTAAAAGCTGAATGAGACAGTGTTGGCAGTCCAAGTGGAATAGGTGGGTGGCCACCAACCACCTAGATAATTGGATCTTTAGAGTTTCTATGGTAGGATTGGGTTCTGCATTGATGATCAAATTTCCTTTATCCACTTTTGAATCACAATCTGAGTTAGAGTATATTTTTTTCTCTTTAAACTCAATCAATAATGGTTGTTTCAAATGACATTCATAAATGTTGTTCTAGGGGATTTTGTGGAAATCACACCACTTTCCAGTCCTTTTCCTGCGACTTGGGCTAGTTATCTTGAAGTTGACTCTCCTTGGTTTGTGTCTTATTGTGTGAGTTAGGACCTCCTTTTTTAGGCTTTTATTGTAGTGAATTTGTAGATCCAAACTATTGCTTATACCTTTGCTTCAATCTATGCTCTATTTTAATAGCATATAGATAGGAATATCCTACTAAGAAGATGTCCAGAAAATCCATCTCCATTTGGATGTACCTATGTAGACCACTGTGATACTTCAAAATGATGTGTTGCTCAGTGTATTTGATACCAATTTTGAACATAAGGTATGGAAAATATGGGTGTACTCTAGCATTGTTTGGTCTCTCTCCTGCTGCAAAGTGTGAAATTTTAATAATGTTGTAGTTAATTGGTTATTATTCACATGTCAATTGATTATTTGTCTTCTAAAATTTCTTTGCGGAAAATACTGAATAAAACACTACTGCAACTTCACAGAAAATAAATAAACCATAGGAATTGAGAAAATTATTGCGCACACACACACAAATAATGAACACCAATATTTATGGATAAATGTCCATGGAAAAATCCTAGTGTGAGGAAAACTAGTTCTGCAGATGTGTATTTTTATTAATTATTCAACAAAATATATAATGGAGAAATTATAATTGTTTTTCGTAAATTAGAAAACCTTTGAAAAATTATTCCACTCACTTCTGCAAGTCGATATAGGCCCCTGGAAGCAATTCAATCCCTTTGATCCAATTCAGACACCCTCTAGCTCCTGAATCAATCACACGTGTTTCCCTGACACTCGACCCCTCTCTAGAAAAATCACATTGTTGGGAAAAAAAACTTGGCTTCCGTGGAATTCTACTACAACCTAAAAGTTCGACTACCAGTGCAAATCAATCACCCTAGAAATTTTTCTCCTTGCTTTGACAACTCAACCTCTCTAAAGAAATTTGCACCACTGAGAAACTTAACCTCTCTACATAAAACATCGATCTCCCACAAACTCTAGAAATCACTATGAAGAATCTCCTCTAGTACTCCTGTCTCCAATCACTATAGATTTCAATCTGTTGGTGCCCTCTCACTATCATTGTTCCCTTGCTACCACTACAAATATGTGTTTCGATGTGTTCTCCAAATTCCCATCAATATCCTCTTATAATTTGTCATTGACGAATCAACGGCCATCATCTAACTCCAATTGATGGCTAAGGTCACCTTGACCCCGTCACATGAATTTTATAGAAGTCAATAGAGGAAAATTGGTTTACCTCAATTAATCTTGATTAATTAAGCCATTTCCCTAAGTTGGACTTATGGAAATTAATAAACTAGTTAATTAATTCTAATTAAGGAACTTTTTCTTATAAATGTTTTCTGGGTGTTGGAGAAATCAAACCATTATGTTCTTTAGCATCATGGACATCATCTGAGACTAGAAAACCTACTCGAGTTGCAAAAACTAACACAAAGTGGTCCATCTTATGTATTCGTCATCATAGTAGCCCACGAGGTAGAATTCCTCCTTAAGGGCATCCACAAATTATGCCCAAGTGGATTCTTTCCTTAATGACATAGATTCATCTACTGTGTATCCCCCCAAGCTTTGACACGGGGAAGGGTTTTAAAGAGGGAAAAATTGATCTTTTAACTATCAGAATTTTTTTGGATAGAGTAATAACCCTCGAGCATGTTCAACCACTTCTCTAGTGCATCCTCACCTATTTGGCCTTCAAATAAGGGGATATCAAGGGTAAATTACACCTTGAAGGGTATCACACCTTCAAAATTGGCTTTTGTTGAACGTTCCTCTATTGTTGTTAGTAGTCATTGACGGATTTTGGCGAAATTGTCCTTCATCTCATTCCTTTGTCATGCGAGTGCTTCCTTGAGAAACAACTTGTTAGGATCTTCTTCTCTGTCACGAATCCTCTTTTCTTTCACCATGTGAGGTTGCTTGAGTTGGTGAGGGTGGTTCTTCTCAAATAAAATTAGTTTGAGATTCAACTCTTTATACCTCGCCTCATCGGGGATATGCACTAGGAAATGACAATGTAACATCCCTAGGGAAAATTCCATGTAAAAATATTTAAGACCACGGTTGATGGGATGCGTACTCCAAGCTGAATGGTGGACAAGACATCCTAGTCTCGGTGTTGATTCGATTTATTATGGCTAAGGAATTTGGCAAAGGCTATGGTAAATGCTTTGGAAAGCCATGAGGCACTTAATTGGCATATTATTTATGAAAATAAAGGAAATTATGAGAAAAGGATGGTCAAAGGTCATAGGTTGCACGTGAGGAGGAAATTGAAGGAAAATAATGGAAAATGAATAAAATGGAGGCCTTATTGATAAAAAGGCTTCTGAGTATCAATGTGTAAGATTGGTCAATTCAATTTTGTAGCTCTCTCATTATTCTCTCTCTCTCTCACTCTTGGACACTTAGCTTTTATTGGAGCATTTTGGCATTGGAGCAAGAAAGGAAGAATAAGGAAAGAAGAAGGAAGGATAAAGTAAGGAAGACTAGGATCAAGCAACTACAACAATATTTTTTGTAGGTATCGATTTTCATGTGTGTTTTCCTTGCCAGATTTGGCATGCATCATATTACATGTTGTTCTTTTCTGTCATGGCATGGGTTTTTTTAGGTATGACAGTGTTTTTAGCCTAGCCTTTCCATTTCCGGATAACCTTGATGAGATGGGTTCTCATACGTCGGTTTAGCTAGATTTCCGAATGGATTCTGTTATCTCAAAATCAGATCCTGATAGGCTGCTGGTCAGGTTGACTCTAAGTAACTATTTCAACATACTTTAGGTTGAGGCTTAGCCTCCTCAACCTGAGAGGGCTCTCTCTTGATGGATTAATGATTTTGATTAAAGATAAGATGGCTAACTCTTATAGAACAACTATGAAAAATATGAATGGTGGAAACACATTAAACAAAACTATCCATTGGGCTTATGGAGTCAACAACACCTCAAAATAACAATGAACTCAACCTTACATGGAAGTCAGGGCATTCAGCATTTAAACATTCAGAACATAAACTCATATGGGACCACACAGTTTATAAATGTATACAGGAAGTCAGAGCACATTCAGTGAATTCTGAGTGATTATACATCCATACCACTGTAAGAATTAAGAAAAGGACAACATCGCATAGTCTGAACATAACAAATCCTTCATGAATCCTGAGAAGTAAAGTCAAGCATGTATTACTGAAAATGAGTCTTTACATAGGCCAAATACCAGCTTTTCATAAAATTTCCAACCCTGATTACATTGTTGTTTCAGCTATATATAGAGCTCTTATTCTAACTGATCGAGATTCCTCCTCCAGCATGAGGGGAATTTGAAAACTACTTCTATTACTGACAACTCTTAAACTCTAACTACTTAATAAATGCAACAAAGTGTTGACTGGAGTTTTTAGAGATCTAAATCAAGTAGGATTCTAACACCGTGTTATGCTAATAATAGCCTTGATTACAATGGTTCTCGTTCTTTGACATCTGTTCCCCTTTAGTTTGGCTGTAATGGATGTTCAAGGCTCCATGTTTGATCTTCAATGACACATCTTTTCCATTGCCCTGAAACATAGGAAACTACCCCTGTTTGTCGGTCCTTGGTTTGCCTCAAAATGTTCGAATCCAAAGAAGCATGCCTTTTATCTTTGATTACCCAAATAGAACAGATTGCCACGTCCATGATGTGCTGGCCACCCTTTTCATGTGTGAAGGCACCAAGCTGTTATGAAATATCTTGAACTGTGGTAAATATGTTCACTTTATGACAAAAAATTTAAAATTGGATTCGAATACATATCTTCTCCACCTGTCTTGTCCTGGTTTAATGTTAATAGTTTCAAATGATGCCTTATATGCCTTATATATATTTCCTTTTCAAAATTCCTGCTTCAACTTCAAAACTGCTTGATTTATGTTGAAATCATCACTTTCAGCAGTTTCGTAGCGCGCTACGAAACTGCTGAGTTATTTAAAACAACTTGTTTTTAACCTGAGACCTTTATTAACCAAGTGCTTGATTGCCAAAACCTTCTTTAGGCTTTCCAAAGGTTGAATAGGGATTTAGATTTCTTCAGAAGGATAAGATCAAGCAAACTTATCAAAATTCTTGAAACAGAATCTTACTTGAAATGAAAACTCATTTAGCAGGTCCTTTAAGCTGGCTTAGCTGTGCCTTCAGATCTTCAATTTGTTTCTTCATAACCTTATTCCCAGCTCTCAGTTGCATATTGATCCTTCTGATGTACTTGGCTTCTTTGATTGCTGGTACTGTCCAGGTGTGAAATTGTGAATGGCCATCAACCACTGAATTCAATTGGGCTTCTACAGTTTCATTCCCTTTCCATAGAGTTTTATAATAGTTTGCGTGTATGACTGCATGTCTTCTAACAACTTTCTTCAATTTGGTGATCTCATGCTTAGCTGATTCTAATTGGCTCTTCATGGCTGCTATATTATCTTCTTTAGATGTGATAACTGTTTTGCCTGTGTTTTTCTTTTGCCAACGCTGTGTCCCTTCCCCTGTTTCCTATGTTCTTGACAGTGCTTCCTGTACTTGCTGGAATCTCCTTGTCATAGGTCTTCTAGGTTTAAAAATAAACTCTTCAGCTGGCTCATCAAATTTAAGCCTTTTTGAGGCCTTGGCTTTCTTGGTGCTTTCTTGTTCTGACTGTATCAACTCAATTTGAACTGGTAGAGACTGCTCAAAGTCAATAGCCTGTAATAAGGTATTTAAACTTCCCTTGGACACTGGACTTTCTTCGACTGCTACAGCTTTACCTTTTTCCTTATTCATCTGGCTTCTTGTTCTTATCCTTGAGGCTACTTCAGATGTGCTTATTTCAGGTACAGTCTTTTTACCATGAGCTTTTTCCTTAGTTGATTGCTGAGGTTGATCTTGGATGATGAGTGGCTTCACTTGTTTTCTTACTTGTGAATTTGGAACCCTTTTAGCTCTTGCCTCTGTTTGGAGCTCAACTATTGTAGAATCTCTAGCAGGTAGAGGAGTGAGGCCAATCTGGCTTTTGAAGCCAGCCATAAAAATGAATGAATTCCAATCTCTGTCTACCTTTTGGAGCCCATCTAAAACCAGTAGTTTGATCAAACCATGATGAAACAAAGAGGTTTCACAATCCTCTTTCCTCAGCTGTACCTTATCAGACATCTTACTCAAACTACGGAAAAGATAAAAAGGTAAGTCTATGGAGACCTTCCCGGTGAAATGCAAAAGGAGTTTAAAATGGTAAGAGTAAACCTTGTTATACCTTCCTTCACAAGTTAGATATTTCTGTATGCAGGTGAGTAAATGAGCTTAATATTCTTTGACATAACTCCTGGGCACTGCCTTACTTAAATCTTCATTTACAAATTCATCCTTCAAAAACTCCTTGCAAGGATTCATGTCAAACTTGAAATTTTTAAACCATTGCTCTTGTCCTCGTGGTATCTCTGTCACAGTAGATATCACTTCTGGTGAAACCTGCAATTCTATCATGGCTACTTTTGAATTCAAGCCTGTGAAGTTAAGTGCAAATTCTTTAGTTACCTGTGCGTGCCCTCCTTGTAACTTTTTGCAAAAATTCCAGCACCCGGCCTTTTTAAATGCTTTCTCCACCTCTTTATTTCTCAGCGTTATATCTAAGCCTTCAGGCTCATTCCTTAGACATTTTCCGGAACTGTGCTCCTTTTTCTCCATTGATTCTTTCAAATCTTCGCAAACAATAACTACCAGCTCCGGTTGGAATTGTGATTCAGCTTCTATTTGAATTCAACCTCACTTGATTATCAGCCTCGCTTGATTATCTTTGCAGTTGAATTTTAAATTTTGCCGTTTAAAATATTTCAAGTTGTAATCTTGCAGATTTGTCATTTCATGCAAGACTTACGACCATCATTAAGTTTTATGCACGGCAGTCTTTCTTGGAAATGATGATTCATGCATATCAACAGATCTAGTGGTGGTGATAGTGGCAATGAGTGGTGAAATGTGATAAGAGGGGTACATGAGCTGGCATGAGAAGACACGGCCTATGACTCATCTAACGGATTTGACATTTCGGGAAAGATTCGCTGCGAAATGTACGAATCCATGATTTCGCAGCGCTGTCAGTTTTAAATTTGAATGATGCGCTGCGAAACTGCCTAATCATGATTGCGCTGCGAAATTGCCTAATCATGATTGCGCTGCGAAATTACAAAAAGACACAGTGGCTGACATAAGATAACAGGTGGCTATAAAACAATGGTAGATGGAGGGGAACCAATGGGAGCTGAGAACAACTTGACTCAAAAACTCTTCAAAACTTCAGATTCTAAGGGAAGAAAATTAAAACAAAAATAAACTAGCACTGACCTTTGTCATCGGGCTAGGATGAATAGTTACATATATAAATTTTAGTTCTAAGTGATAACAGATTCAAAGCTAAGTGGGGTGGATCTGTGAAATGACAAACATATGGCCTAGTGGTCCTTGAACCAGACTGTGGATCATGGTAAAGCCACTGACCTAGTAAGCCCTAAGCCAGCTGGTGGGTTGCGGTAAATCTAGGATTGTGTGCCTTGATGGGCTTAGGAATCCTTGTCGGTGAATGGTGGGATATATGGTAAAGCCAAGAGGTATATTGCTCCTCATTGGGCCTAGTAGTCCCGGGATGGGATGTATGCTAAAGCCTGGAGAGTGGGTCTCGGTGTAGGGCCTAGTGATCCCTGAATTAGACTATGGATTACGGTAAAGCCTGAGAGACTAGGAGGCACTAAAATTCCTCATGGTGTAGGCGAAGAACTCCGATAGAATCCATGCTTGTTTGGTTCTTTTCGGTTGATTATGAGTCCCACATTCATGCTTGGAATATGACACAGGGGTGAATGGATGAAGAGATATTTGACTTAGCCATTCTTTGGTCGGGTGGAACGTGGAAGTCCCATCCTAGGTTTGGATTTTTCATCGTCAATAAGAGGTATTTCTCCTTGTATTTCTATGAGTGTTATACTGTATTATATGTGGTTTTTATGGCTATGATTTCATTGATATTTATGTCCCTATTATGTTGGTTATGTATATGTTTTATGATAGTAGCTATGTATGGTTCTCATAATGTTTTTACTTGTAAATGAATGGACAACGTCTCTATGACCTAATAGATGATACTGCAGAAAATGGCATGAGGGAACAATGGTTCTTAATGATTCTTAGATAAGTATGAGATCCCTATGCTTAATTTTATTCTTTACATCTATAGATTACATGTTTGTGATATGTTTGACAAAATGTCTGTCAAGGCTAGTAGGGATCAGGTTAAGGGCTTAATTAACTAATTTCTTTTGCATCATTGTTTCCCTGTTATTTTACTCCTCTTAGGATGTCATTCCATTCTGGGCAGTCACCTGGGCTCTGGGCCTGAAAAAGTTGCTCAAATCTCGGAGACGTTTGCACTAAACTGGACAAAAGAGTCCCTGGATGCTGGTTGGCAGCCCTGTGAGAGTGTCTAGAGGTCCCAAGACATTGCTCCCCATAGCATGAGAGCATCCAGAGAGCAAGTGATCAAAAAATTTAGTGGGACCCAAGGGTAAGCTTCCTGAAGTGTTGGCATGGTTCGCAGGGGTCCTGTCGCTGATGTGGAAGGTATGTGTATTATGTTTATGTTGATTCCATTTCCTTAAGGTCACATAGGAGGTCGAATCCAACCATAGTAACCTCTCGTCACATGTTTACCCCGGTTGGCTGGTTACATGGGTAGATGTGGGACGAGGGTGTTACAGATTGGTATCAGAGCATGGTTCACACCTCAGGCTGGAGAGCGGTGTGTTGGTCATCCATTCATGTTGGTTTCATATATGTTCCTTAAGCTTGCAATCCATGTGCTTGTTACATTTGCATGGTGTTGATCATAGTTTAATGATGTCTCCATGTGAAGGTTGAAGGTGTTGTCATGGAGCATGTCTTCATGTGTGCATGATTGATTACACATTGTCATGCACGTTAGTGTTCACATGTTATTAAGTGCATGTGATGTGGTTGTTGTTGTCATGCATGAGGGCATGGTTTGTGTAGTGGACATGGTCATGCATTGATGACTAGACTCTAGCTATAATGATGTGTATATCATTTTGTACTCACGTGTTATATGTCTATATGCAGTTCTTATGCATGTATGGTCTTGCTTATAGTTATGCATGAATAGTAGGTCAAACATGCCTTGCGAATTCATTATATGAAATTTAGGTCATCATGGCACTATTGGTTGTTATGATGCTAATGTGTTGGATGAGATAGAGCAGGAGATGCAGATAATCATAATGAGTTGCAACATTAGACTTTGGGGTAAGAGAAGATCGTCATACTCGTATTGTATGTTTGGCATGCAGGTATGTACATTAAGGATTGTTATATGCATTAGGTTTATATACCTTAGGTTTATGTACATGTCCTTTGATTTATGGTTACATACATGATAGATGGTAGTTGATTAGTATAGTCATATGCACATGTGTCAAATAGTCAAGAATGATAATAAAATGTGGTTGTATGCATTGCTATTGTTGTTTATGTTAGATAACTTGATGATGATGTTATATGTTGTTGAAGAGTATGTTATAGCTTAACTTCTTGTTGTTATATGCTAGTAACTTGATGATTAAGGTTATTACATTAAGATCTTGATGTTATATGTATCATGCTAAATTGGATTGTTCTATGCAAATGATTAGGGTTATGACATTCATGTGTGAGTTAATATATGGCGATATTATGTCATACTAATCTAGATTGACTGTGCATATGTGTTTATTATGTACGAATGACTATGAGCCTATGATGTGAACATGTTAGTTAGTTAGTTAATGTTATGGATATCATTATCTTATTTGTGCTTGAGTTGATGTGTTGTAAAGTTATATCATGCTAACTAGATTGATTGTGCAGAAAAGATAGCCTCCCCTAAGATACATTAAGGTATGAGTTTGCTTATGTCATATATGTGGTGCTTGACTGTTTGATTATGTCATCTAGTTGATTTATTTAACATGGTATGTTTGCAAGTTGGTTGAATGTTTGATGAATTGCATAATATGAGTATGTGTTCAAATGATATATTTTTAAGATGATTCTACTAACACATATGAGTTGAGACAGTTGATATGTAGTTGAGTGTAGTAGGTGATAGTTGTAGCATTGAGTCTAAGGACTACGAGTTGACTATCGATTATGGCATGATTGTTAGTCTTGGTAAAGGTTAATTGTCTTGATATTTGGGAAATATTGTTGACATGTGTGAGCATTTTCAAGGTAACATGATTGGTATTAGTGTGACAAGGTAATAATGGATGTATTTATATAACTAACAGTTGGGTGATGTGACAGTGCATAACAAGATTCTATTGCAACAAAGTAAAAAGGTAAAATAAAGGAATTGGGAAATAATTCCTTTGGCTATGTTTGGAAACCCTAATTCCAAAATAATGAGTGCTTTACATACAAGAAGTCTTCTTAACCTTGATTTTGTCTGACATTATGTGGATATGTGCTAGATTCATGAACACGTACTTGATAGCTATATTAGATAGTCTCTAGTTGCAGGTGGATCTGTCAAGGGAATTGGAATCCCTTGAGAGATGGCCTGGATGTGTTCAGTTGCAAGCAACATGATTGGCACAAAAAATTAAGGTAATTGGTGTATTTCTATGTTTATTTATGCACTGACATTTATTTGTTTATGGAAATATGATGCATGGGATTGCATGACAAAGAGATTTCCATGAAATTCAAAAGAAGGCTCAGGTTGAGATTTCCTTTGGAAGCACTAGGAACCATGGGGATTGAGTCATGGAATTGTTTCTAGCCTTGTGCCTTTGATGTTTGGGCGATTTGGTGTGTTTGATTGCGACTTTGTTTATGTCTGGTGTATGTCCATACCACTTTGTTGCGGTGTCATATCACTTTTGGTTTTTCATGGTCTTCTTCTTATTTGTTTTTTTTCTTGTTGTTTATGTTTTGAGTCTTGGGAATTGAGGAAGTTAATGGAGCTCGAGGAGAGTCGTGTGGTACCCAACAGGTAATGTAAGAATCAGATGAAGCTTGGTGCATGAGTAAGAAGAACGAAAGGTAAGACTATGATAGTAAATTGCACTGGTTGGGTCCATTATGGTAAATGGATGGTGGCATCACAAACATGAAAAAGGTAACCAAAAAATGTAAAGTAAATGGATTTGAGGTGTTGGATCCCTTGGATATGTTGGGAATGATTGTTCTCAATGTTGTGCATGTTGTGCACAAATAAGTAAGTTATCTTAATCTAGAACTTATGTTATTTGGTAATTATGTTGTGATCATGACAATGTTGATATTTATATATGTGTACATGTATGTATGTATGTATGTCGCGTTTGATAGGGTCATCATGGATCATGGCTTTTTGATGTATATATGTGTGTATGCATGTCGTTGTCTAACATGACCATGATTTTTTTATGCTAATATTTATGTATATGTATATATGTGTCCATGTATTTATGTCACTTTCTGGCAGGGTCACCAAGAATCGTTCTTGTGGAGGAATGATTGCTTACGCAAGCGAATGACATGAAGAGGTTCCTGGTTTATGAGGAATCAAGTGGGAAGAGTAGCCCTGACAAATATACGAGGTCAATATCATGTGGTTATGATTTGATATTATGTGATTATATTATGTCTATGTTATGATAGGTAACTCTGAGGGATACATCAACTGAATGAAAGCAGTGAGATCCACGACATGCTAAGATAAGCATGGATGGAAGAGAGACACTGGAAGCAAGGTTTATTGGTAGAGACAATGTGGTTTAGATGTGTGGTACTACTGTTGTGCATATGTTGTATATGTTGTACATGTTGCATCTGTGATGTTCTGTGCATGCGGTGTGGTGTATATATAGTATGTGTACATGTTGTTGAGGCAATGTTATGTACAGGGTGGTACATGTAGTGTTGTGTGAATATTGCATGTGAGTGTTGGGTATAGATGGTGCTAAGTACGTGTTGGATATGCGGTGATGTGTACATATTGTACTATGTGCATGATGGATATGTGATGTTGTTTGCATATGGTGATGTCCACATGTTGGATATGCAATGTTGTGTACATATGGTGTTATGTACATGTTGGATATGCAGTGCTATGTACATATGGTGTTGTGTGCAGGAAGTGATGTGTACATGTGGTGTTGTGTACATGTGGTGTCGTGTACATGTTGTGCATGTGGCGCTGTGTACATAAAGAGGTTCCTGGTTTATGAGGAATCAAGTGGGAAGATTAGTCCTGAAAAATATACGAGGTTAGTATCATGTGGTTATGAGTTTATATTATGTCTATGTTATGACAAGTAACTCTAAGGGATACATTAGCTGAATGAAAGCAGTGAGATCTACGACATTCTAAGATAAGCATGGATGGCGAAGAGACATTGGAAGCAAGGTTCCTTGCTAGAGACAATGTGGTTTAAATGTGTGGTACTAATGTTTTGCATATGTTGTATATGTTGTACATGTGGCATCTGTGATGTTGTGCACATGTGGTGTGGTGTATATATAATATGTGTACATGTAGTGTTGTGTGAATATTGCATGTGGAATGTTAGGTATAGATGGTGCTATGCATGTATTGGATATGTGGTATTATGTACATATTGTACTGTGTGCATGATGGATATGCGATGTTGTGTGCATATGGTGCTGTGCACATGTTGGATATGCAGTGCTGTGTACGGACAATGCTATGTAGATGTTGGATGTGCAGTGCTATGTACATATGGTGTTGTATGAATGACTGTATAAGTGGTGCTATGAGCATGTAGTGCCGTGTACATGTCGTACATGTGGTTTTGTGTGTAGGCGGTGTTGTGTACATGTTGTGCATGTGGCGTTGTGTACATGTGGTGTCGTGTACATGATATGCATGTGGTGTTTGTGTACATGTGGTATTGTGTACACATGGTATAGGTGGTGTGGTGTACATATGGCATTGTGTACACATTGTGTAGGTGGTGTCGTGCACATGTGACATTGTGTACACATTGTGCATGTGGTGTTGTGTACAAGTGGTATTGTGTACATGTTGTACATATGGTACTGGTGTACATGTGGTATTGTGTGCATGTCATACATGCTTCGATGAGTACATGTGGTACTATGTATGTGCATTTTGTAGTAGTGGTATCATGACATGTGTATTCATTGTGTTGTACTATGGGTGGGTACATTTATTATGTAGCATTGTACACTGGGTGTAGGTGTAGGTGTATGTATTGTGTTGTGTTGTACACTAGGTGAAGGTGTATGTGTTGTCTATTAGGTGTAGATATATTGATTGCATGGTGTTGTATGTCGTGTGTGGTTGTATGTGTTTGATGCACATTGTGTGTATATGCACATGGTTGAGGAGAAGGCCCTAGGTGTTTGTCAAGTGTGGTAATGGATCTGGAGTGCATATAGAATAAGGACAAAGGTAGAACCTAAGATTGATTAAAAGATAAGTACCAACATTTTATTTCAGTTTTATTATGCATGTGAATTATGATTTTGTTTTATGATAATTACATGTGATCTATGATTTTGGTTTATGATGGTTACATGTGATTTATGAAGGTTGTGTTTGAGCTAACTTGATGTCATATTTTTATACATGTTGATTTGGTCAAATTTGTTAGTTTGACTTATTGTGACAGGAAGTAAATAGGATTGCAAGTGTATCTTATTGATGAGCTACCAATGAGGTATGATGTGAATTTATTTCAGTTTATTTTAAATCTAATGGAAGTTATGTGTTTGGTACAGGAAGCACATAAATTGCCGGTTGGGTTTTTGAAACTGACTACAAGAATTAGTAGCGTAAGTGAAAGGAATTGGAACATGAAACAGTATGTTGGTAAATCACTTCAGGAGCAGGGCCATTGTGGGACACTGATACCCAATAGTGTCCATTGATTTCCATGAGCATGCTATGACTGGTATGACGGTTTGAGGCAGGTATATGCCTTGGTTTTTTTATCTTCCTATGCGAGGAAGCCTTGCCAAGGGATGGAATGTCTGGGATGGGGATGCCAACGAAGCTTGGAAAGTGAGTGACTGCACGGAAGGGGTGACCGGATTTCCTGAGGGACTATGTAGAAAAGAAGGGAAGGTCGGGAATGGATTTTTTTTTGGTCATTAGAATTTCCAGATGGAATCAAATGCACATTGGGAGTGTGCCCTGGAACAATGAGCCGGTAACTATTCACTGAGAGGACAAGTGGTGCAAGCTTGTAACGCTGGACATTAGATGCATATTTGACCTTGTAGTGGATTCTAGACTTCCTCGGAAGGATGTGAATCCTGGTATTACTTTTAGGGTGGAGGTGTGAGCCTATGGATTCCCTTGTTGCGGATGTAGGAATCACATCCTTTTATTTTTTGGTTGAGCAAACATGCATATGTGAATATTATTGTAAATATTGTATCAATCTAGATTTATAAATCTCCATAGACAATATGGTTATTTGTTGGTGGAATCAAATGTATATGTGAGTATATGTGGTTGATAATATAAATATCATAATGAGCTATGTTATAAAGCTCCAGTAAATGATATGTTTGTCATGTTTTAGCAGATGGTGATTTTAAATACTACAACGAAATATGTTATAAACCTCCATGGGCAGTATGTTTTGTTTTTAGTAGTCTTGTTGGTTATTGGTGTCATTGAACACCAAGGACAGTGTCCCCGAAGGGGGAGGGTTCTGTAACAACCCTGGTGAAAATTCCATGTAAATTATATAAGACCATTGTTGATGGGACACATATTCCAATCTGAATGGTGGGAAAGACATCCTTGTTTGGGTGTTGATTCGGTCTATTATGGCTATGGAAATTGGCAAAGGCTACGACAAAGGATTTGGAAAGGCATGAGGCATTAATTGGCATATTATTTATGAAAATAAAGGAAATTAGGAAAAAATGAAGGTCAAAGGTCACAGGTTGCAAGTGAGGAGGAAATTGAAGGAAAATAATGGAAAATGAAGAAAATCAAGGCCTCATTAATAAAAAGGCTTCTGAGGATCAATGTGTAAGCTTGTTCAGTTAGTTTTGTAGCTCTCTCATTATTCTCTCTCTCTCTCTCTCTCTCTTGGACAATTAGAGTTTTCTTGGAGCATTTTGGCATTGGAGCAAGAAAGGCAAAAGAATGCAAGAAGAAGGAAGGAGCAAGCAAGGAAGAGTAGGATCAAGAAGCTACAACAATATTATTTGTAGGCATCAAATTTCATGTGTGTTTTCCTTGCCGGATTTGGTATGCATGGTATTTCATGTGGTTCTTTTTTATCATGGCATGGTTTTTTTCCAGGTGTGACGATTTTTTCAGCCTGGCCTTGCCATTTCCGGATAGCCTTAATGAGATGGGTTCTCATATGTCGGTTTTACTGGATTGCTGGATGGATTCGAAAATGAGTGGGGTGGATCTCCAAAATGAAAAACACATGGCCTAGTGGTCCTTGAACCAGATTATGGATCACGGTAAAGCTACTGGCCTAGTAACCCCTGAGCTAGACTGTGGGTTGCGGTAAAGCGAGGATTGTGTGCCTCGGTGGTCCTAGGAATCCTTGTCAGTGAATGGTGCGATATATGGTAATACCAAGAGGTATATTTCTCTCTGTTGGGCCTAGTAGTCTCAGGATGGGATGTACGATAAAGCCTAAAGAATGGGTCTCGGTGTAGGGCCTAGTGATCCCTGGATCAAACTGTGGATTACAATAAAGCTTGAGAGACTAGGAGGTACCAAAATTCCTCACGGTATAGGTAGAGAAATCTGGTACCATCCATGCTTGTTTGGTTTTTTTAGGTTGGTTATGAGGCCCAAATTCATGCTTGGAATATGGCACGGGGATGAATGGATAAAGAGATATTTGGCTCACCCATTCTACGATCAAGTGAAACGTGGAAGTCTCATCCCGGGTTTGGATTTTGCATCATCAATAAGAGGTTATTTCTCCTTGTATTTCTATGAGTATTATACTGGATTATATGTAGTTTATATGGCTATGATTTGATTGATATTTCTATCCCTATTATGTTGGTTATGTATATGTTTTATGACAACAACTATGTATGGATCTCATCATGTTTTTACTTGTAAATGAATGGATAGTGTATCTATGACCTAATAGATGATAATGCAGCAAATGAGATGAGGGAATAATGGTTCTTAGCGATTCTTAGATAAGTATGATATCCCTATTCTTAATTCTATTGTTTAGACCTGTAGATTACATGTTTGTGATATGTTTGACAAAATTCCTGTCAAGGCTAGTAGGGGTCTGGTTAAGGGTTTGCTTAACTAATTGCTTTTGCATCATTGTTTCCTTGTTATTTTAATGCTCTTAAGATGTCATTCCATTCTGGGTAGTGATTTGGGATCTGGGCCTAAAAAAGTGGCTCAAATCTTGGAGATGCTGGCATAGAATATGATAAAAGAGTACTTGGACACTAGCTGGTAGGACTGTGAGAGCGTCTAGGGGTCCCTAGATGCTGGCATGCACATAGCATGAGAGTGTCGAGAGGGAAAGTGACCAAAAAATTCAATGGGACCCCAGGGTAAGATTCCTAAAGTGTTGTCATGGTTCTTAGGGGTCCTGTAGTTAATGTGGAAGGTCTGTGTATTGTGTTTCCGTCGATTCCATTTCCTTAAGGTCACATCAGAGGTTGAATCCAACTATAGTAGCCTCTTGTCGCATGTTTACCCCATTTGGTTGGTTACTTGGGTAGATGTGGGAGGGTATTACAGACTAGTATCAGAGCATGGTTCACCCCTCAGACTGGGTGGGCAGTGTGTTGGTCATGCATTCATGTCGGTTGCATATATGTTCCTTATGCTTGTAGTCCATGTGCTTGTTTCATTTTCTTGGTAGTTGATCATGGTTGTAGTGATGTCGACATGTGAAGGTTGAAGGCGTTTCCATGGAGTATGTCTTCATGTGTGTATGATTGATTATGCATTGTTATGCATGTCAATGTTCACATGTTATCAAGTTCATGTGATGTGGTTGTTGTTTTCCTGCATGAGGTCATGGTTTGTGTAGTGTATATGGTCATGCATTGATGAATGGACTCTAGCTATAATGATGTGTATATGGTTTTGTACTCATGTGTTATATGTCTATATGTAGTTGTTATGCATGTATGGTCTTGGTTATAGTTATGCATGAATAGTAGGTAAAACATGCCTTGGGAAGTCATTATATGCAATTTAGGTCATCATGGAACTATTGGTTGTTATGATGCTAATGTGTTGGCTGAGATAGAGTAGGAGATGTAGATAATCATAATGAGGTTGCAACATTAGACTTTAGGGTAAGAGAATATCTTCATACCCATATTGTATGTTTGGCATGTAGGTATGTAAGGTAAGGAATGTTATATGCATTAGCTTTATGTCCATGTCTTTTGATGTTATGGTTACATACATGATTGATGTTAGTTGATTAGTATAGTCATATACAGATGTGTCGAATAGCCAAGGATGATAGTAACCTTGTTAAGAAATTTACGACAAAGAGATAAATTATTACTAAGATTTATCGAGATTTATAGAGAGGAATAATAAAATAACTAGCGACAATACACATAAATATTATGCACGTAATATTTATCTAGGAAAACCCTAAATCCGGGGAAAAACCCAACCCAAAGTTAAAGAAATAATTCTATCTACTAATAGTGGTAAAATTGGCGTATTACCCAATCATGCTTCACTTGTGGCAGCTGTAGATATGGGAGTTATGAAAATACGTCTCAATGGGCAGTGGTCCACTATGGCTATGATGGGAAATTTCACCAAGATAGACAGTGATAGAATCACTATATTGATAAATAATGCAGAGAGAGATGTTGACATCGATCCCCAAGAAACCCAGGAAAATTTTTGAATAGCTAACGCTGACTTAGCTCGAGCCGAAGGCAAAAGACAAGCAATTGAGGTTGATTTTGGGATCTCATTAGCATTGGCCAAAACCCTGGCCAATCCGGCTAAGTGAGCCTTCACCGCTCACCTCTAGGCCTACATTACAATGAAGTATTCCCAACTTTTGATAGGCTCCATTACATACAATACCACAGACCATAATACCATGGGTACACTATACCATGTTCCCAAAACCACTACTATTTAACCAGGTCAACCTTGACTCAAACCTGGAGTTAAATTTTCCTAAAAATTCCCCCCTTAAACTTGACTTGGGGTTCCTTGACTAAACCCAGCCAAAGCCTGCTAAGTGAGACAATCCTGCTCACTCTAGCCCTTATCCCCTTGAAATTGTTTACCTGCAATTCGTTAACCCGACATCCCCCTATTACCTAGGTCTAACCCAGCCTTTACCAATAATTACCCAAGGGTACACATGCCTTACCACGTCTTACAACAGTATGCCCATTTACATGCAAATTAAAAATTTCACTCCATTATAGTAATATTTTTTTTTGTTTACCCTTGTTGTTGTCTTTGTACATATGACATCAATGTCCATATAAAAAGAACCCATCTACCAAATTACATGGGTCACCAACCGCTTTAACCGTCAGTTATCTAAGCATTATTTTCAGGTACATGGTTCATCAATTAATTAATCCATGTGCACATATCCTCCTCATCCACTGAATCTCATGACCTAATAGTGTGCAACTTTGCCTCACAATCTATGGCTTTTGATCCTGAAAGAAAAACTTAGTTATCTCTCTATCTACTAGGCCAATACAAACCCTTGGCAATAAAAAACATCCTTCTGAAGCCAACTTAGCTCTGATACCAGTTTTTAAGAAATTTATCACAGAGAGATAACGTATTATTGAGATTTACCCAGATTTACAGAGAGGAATAATAAAATAACTAGCAACAATACACATAAATATTATGCACATAATATTTATCTAGGAAAACCCCAAATTTGGGGAAAACCCAACCCAATGAGATCTCATTAGCATTGGCCATAACTTTGGCCAATATGGCCAAGTGAGCCTTCATCGCTCACCTCTAGGCCTACATTACAATGAAGTATTCCCAACTTTTTATAAGCTCCATTACATGCAATACCACAGACCATAATACCATGGGTACACTATACCATGTGTCCAAAACCACTACTATTTAACCAGGTCAACCTTGACTCAAACCCCGAGTCAATCTTTTCTAACAAACCTGTGGTTGTATGCATTGCTATTGTTGTTTATGTTAAATAAGTTGATGATTATGTTATATGTTGTTGATGAGTATTGTTACAGGTCTATTTGGGCACATCAATCACAACATTCAAATCAGTGCTATTAGGGCTCATCAAACCTTATTTCAGTTGCTACATGCCCTATACAAGTCATCACATTGGATGCCATGATTCTTGAGAGTTTCCTTACCTGAAGACATCTTGAAATGACTCCTTGAGGGACCAGCGTAGCCTTGAGGGACCAGTGCAGACATTCAAGCTTGCTCTGCAGAGCACCTAGGCCCACGCTGACCTACGTTAGGCAAGATTGAGCAAAATCTTCATAGGGTTCTGGGAATATTCCTACATTCTAGACTATTCTAGAAGATTCCCACATCTTATCCTCTCCTATGAGCTCGAAATTGGATAGGGAATGAATTAAATAACCTCATATCCTCTCATCCCTTCCTCCATGGAAACTAACTCCCAAATTGGAAAGCCATTCAATGCCAAATTTATGACAAAAACACCTCTATTTCCCTATAATTTGAGCCCTCATCATAGTGATCAAGGGTTGGACTTTGATAATTTGTAAGGAGATACTATTGGTTTGAGGTTTGAGATTTTAAGCAAGTATTGTTATGCTGCCGGAGTGTTGTGTTTTTGGTGTGATGAAGGATGAAACTCAAGCTGGATGAGTGACATGGGATTAGACTTCTTTGGTTGTAACTCTTCCTTCTACTTAATAAAGTTGTTTACACCTTTTCCCATATTCTTTTATTTATGTATGATGATTATATGTGTAAATTCTTTCGATTCCATTTGCATATAGTAGATAGATCTCTTTCATTGATTTGTTTTTGTCCTATGTTTATGATTGCAGGTACTTATCGAGCGGATTCAGTTCGAGAAGGAGCGACAAGATCTATTCAAAGGAGACAAAGGGAAGTGAAAGATAACACGTAGGTTCCTTGTCTTATTTATCTTCTATAGGAAAAGGTTAAACTCTTTAAATCTGTTGTTCTAGGTGTAGCTACCCACCTAGGGAAGTTGTGTCTATCTGTAGATGCAACATTCCACATAACAATTTGGCGACTCCACTTGGGATCGACTATCATTCTGGGTAGTTTATCCTCATCATATTACACCCTAGTAGACTTTACTTGCTTTCATTGATCTTATTCAGTATTTTTGAAGTGTTTTTGGTCAAAAAATTGAGGTTAGATGTCTTTTGATTGGCCTCTCTGGCACCAGCGCAGGCCTAGTCAGGGGATAGTTCTTTGCAGAGCACCCTTGGCTTAGAGATAGTGCTATGAAGCATAGTTACTCCCACTCTGACCTGTAATGATCCTCCTTAAGCTTAAAAACCCATCTTTGACTTGGGATTTTCCAATTTTGCTTCTGAAGTTGTTTATTTAAAGATCAATGTTTCTATGGTTCTGAAATCAACTTGTATCTCTTCTCCTAGCCCTACTTTGGCCTTGATTGTTTAGTGTTTCTTAAATGATTTCTTTATCATTATCAAATGTTGGCTTAGTGGGGCTTGACCCAGGTTCGAAGTTGATTTAGCTAAACAAATCCCAGTACTACTAACCCTTTCGGCAACATTCCGTGGAGCGCAGACTGAGGTCTCACTCGAAGTAATATGGGAGGGTGCTAGAACCAGGTTTCCACACCCTGTAGATGTCTAATGGTTTCAAGTGGTTCGCAGCTCGAGCTTGCACGCACGTCGTTGTGTGCTCTTATATGTGCCTTGCAGCTTGCGATGCTGCCTTCGCGCAGTCCTACTCGAGGGCCAAACATTATTATTACCCAAGCTCTTACTAATGTTCCACCGTTAGTTAAGTAACTTAGATTATTTACATGGGTAAGGTATACTTAGTAGTATAATTTATTCATACAAGTGCACGCAGTAAATAAAAAGTATAATTGCAATTGATATCAAACATGTAATAACTCAGAACAGATATACAAAATGGATAAAAAAACCTTTCTTTATTAATCTCTTTTATGATTACAGACTCAACTTCACCCTGCGCACTCAGCTGCGGACTCTACTAGGCCTCTTCACACTCAGCTGTAGAGCCTCCTCCTACTCTATGACCCAAGACACACTTCGCACTTCCACTTAATCTCTAAGACCTTCTTCTTTCCATCCTCTATTTCATTCTATCTTCTCCTTTTACAACTTAGAGCCTCGCTCCATTTATATAATTCCATGGTCTGTGGACCATGGGTAGGCAAACATTATATTCAAAACTTAGGACGGACAACCCTATGACTCTAACATACATTTCGCGCTCGCATTTCGTGGAGCTTTACAACAATATTAACTCAAAAGTTTGGATTTGATCCCAACAACATGCCTTGGTGGGATTCCATGCCCAACAGGCCCCCAACACAAACCACAAACCTCGTGACTCACCTTCGAGTCACTCTGTCGACGTGGCGATCTTGGCACGGAGTCCCTCCAACTTTTCTCGAATGGTATTGATGTCTGCAGCGCACTGAGCTATTGCTTGTTGAACATGTTGCATCCATTCTTCTAATACCTCTATGTCCGACGTGCTTTCCTACATCTGCACATGCATCTCCAGTATGTGCGCGAGCTTCCCTTCAATATTCGCTGTGATTGTGAAGGCCTCGTCAATCCATGGCTGAACGCGTGCTTTGATAACTGCTTCCTTATGGTGCACCGCGTCCACTTGCTCCTTTAATGCCTTGGATTGCTGCATCCTCGTAAGCCACTGAGTGAGGATTATTGTTTGCCCAGTTCCTGGGACATTGTCATATTGCTGCTAGAGCTCGCACGCCTTTGTCTCCAGGCGCTAGATGTTGGGGTCCTCTTGCAAAGTCTTGATGACCTCAAGTGCCTGTTCCAACATGTCGGTATAGTCGCGCAATGCACCTCCAATTTCTTCCAACCCTGCTGTGATAATGCTGTAGGTTTTAACCCCGTACAGAAATTACCTGCATACGAATTCTAAAACACATAAAATAAACAATGCGAGAGAATAACACATAAAACACATATACACAAAGATTTTCCCCTGGATCCCAAAACCGGGACTACTAGCTTGATTTTTCATTATGTTCCTTTCAATGTTATAATACATATTTATACATGCCGAAGCATCCAATACCATGGACCAAAAACCATCGCGTCCAAAAAACATGTGCAAAAGTCATGCACAAAACCATAGGTGGGTGTGCCCAACCTAACATAGGGTCCAAAACCAAAATTTTCTGGGGCGCTACCCTAGACCCCATAAAGTGGGGTTACGGGTGCCCCTCAAACCCCTTGTGACCTCCCCCCCTCTAACCCCCGGTTAACTACATGGGATAGTCGTGGAAAGAATATAACACAACCCAAGATTCTCCCACTTGTTGTTTTCTTTCCACAAGGGGCCACATGAGAGCTTAGTCATTTATCCAGCCCTGCAACGCCCATTGTTTCTCTACACCAAGAGAACTTCTCAGAGCTCACAAATTTTGTCAATGCATCTGTAGTATTCTTCAAAGTGTCCACCTTTACCAGCAACACCTTTTTGTCTTCTATCATATCCCTCACAAAGTGATACTGAACATCAATGTTCTTTGTCTTTGAATGATATGCAGGGTTCTTTGCCAAGAAAATTGCACTTTGGCTGTCACAGTCTATCCTTATAGCTTCCTGTACTAAACCCATACTTGAACATAATCTCTGCAACCAAAATGCTTCCTTACTTGCATGAGTGGCTGCCATGTATTCTGCCTTTGTAGTTGATAGTGCCACTACAGATTGTTTCTTACTCATCCAACTGATTGCACCTCCAAATAGGTTAAACACATACCCACTTGTAGATCTTCTTTGATCCAGATATCCAGGCTAGTCTACATCAACAAGGCCACGAATATCCAACACTCTGGCCAGTCCTGGTCTTCCTTGGTAGCACAAACCATAATCATTAGTGCCACACAAATACCTGAAAACCCACTTCACTGTTGTCCAATGCTCATTTCCTGGTTTTGACATAAACCTGCTCAATACTCCCACTGCATGTGCAATGTCTGGTCTAGTACAGACCATTGCATACATTAGGCTACCGACTGCACTTGCATATGGAACACGAGACAGGTCCTCTTCCTCTTCTTGTGTCTTGGGACACTATTCAGCAAATAACCTCACACCTATAGGAATAGGAGCCTTCACCGGTTTACTATCCTTCATATTAAATCTCTGCAATATTGTCTCGACATACTTCCTCTGGTTTAACCAGAGCTTCCTCTTTGCCCGATCTCTTTTAATTTCCATGCCCAAAATATAGTTTGTAGCACCAAGATATTTCATGTCGAATTTGGAGGACAATTGGGTCTTCAAATCCTGGATAACTTCTTTGTCATTTCCAACCAACAACATATCATCCACATACAAGACCAGAGAAATAACACGGTCACCAATTAATTTAAAATACACGTAGTGATCTGCTTTGCTTCTGATGAAGTCAAGTCCCCGTATAAATGTATCAAATTTCTTATACCACATCCTTGGTGACTGCTTTAACCCATACAGAGACTTCTTTAACTTGCATACCAGTTCTTTCTTACCCTTCACCGCAAAGCCTTCAAGTTGCTTCATGTAGATCTCCTCATCCAATTCCCTGTGAAGAAATGTTGTCTTCATATCCATCTGTTCTACCTCAAAATCAAAAGCAACATCAATAGATAAAAGTAATATAATAGAAGTTACCTTGGCAACAGGGGAAAAAATATCACCAAAATCAATTCCCGGCACCTGAGAATAACCTTTTGCTACCAACCGAGATTTGTATTTATCCACTTTTCCTTTTGCATTTGTCTTCCTTTTGAACACCCATTTACTGCCAATGGGTTTCCTTCCAGTCGGCAACTCCACCAAATCCCAAGCCTCATTTTTGTGCAAAGATGCCATTTCATCAACCATGGCCTCTTTCCATAGTTTTCCATCCTCTGAATCCACTTCTTCCTTCATAGTTCTATGATCATCATCAATAATAGACAAAGCAAAATTTGAACAGAAAGAAGATGGACTATACCTCTCTGGCTGCCTTCTTTCTCGAACTGATCTTCTCACAGCTGGAGTTTGTGGCTCTTCATCTTCTGATTCCTCCTCTGCTATAGAGTCTGATTCTTCCTCTCTTAGCTCAAACTCTATCTTCTCAGGTTCCTTTGGTTGGACTTCATGTTTAATAACATCTTTCGCCTCTTTGAACACCACATCTCGGCTATACACAACCTTCCTTGTCACTAGGTTCCAAAGCTTATAACCCTTTAAACCATCCTTATACCCAATAAAGATGCACTTTTCAGATTTACTATCCAACTTGGTTTGTTTCTCTTTCGGAACATGTACATATGCATCACATCCGAATGCCCTCAGATGTGAAAGAGAGGGTTTCTTACCAGTCCATACCTATTGTGGATTCTTATCCTCCAACGCTGATGAAGGTGACCTATTGAATAGGTAACATGCAGTATCCACCGCTGCCTAGAATTCTTGTCCTAACCCAGCACCACTGAGCATGCTTCTTGCCCTTTCCATTAATGTCTTGTTCATTCTTTCTGCAACTCCATTTTGTTGAGGTGTATATGGAGTATTCTTCTGCCGTGATATACCACACTTCTTACAAAATCCTTCAAATTCCTTGCTGCAAAACTCTCCACCATTATCTGTCCTCAGCACCTTTATCTTCCTCTCTGTCTGATTTTCCATGAGAGCCTTAAATTCTTTAAACCTGTCAAAGACTTCATATTTCTTCTTAAGGAAATATATCCATGTATTCCTTGAGAAGTCATCTATAAATGATACATAGTACACAGACTTACCCAGTGATGGAACCTTCACAGGTCCAAACACATCACTATGCACAAGCTCTAATACCTATTTCGCCCTCTTACCACCAGAGGGGAAACTCACCTGATTCTGCTTCCCATATACAAAATTTTCATAGAAATAAAAATCTAGAGAGATATTACTCATACCTTCTACCATACCTTTACCATGATGGGTCCTTCTCTCTAATATGTCCAAGCCTTTGATGCCATAGCATGGTCTTTTCTCCAGAGACCACTAGATTTTTTGCTCCACTTTCAGGAACCACAGAACTGTTGCACCCATCAATAACAGTGCTACCTTGCAGCTCGTACAAAATTCCAATTCAAACTCCCCGCATCAATACCAGTTCTCCCCGAACTATTTTGTAGGTATCCTTCTCGAACACTATTTTTACACCTGCATCATCCAACTTGCTTACAGAAACGAGATTTCTGGCTAATGCAGGAATATGCAGAACACCCGGAAGTGTTCTAACCCTTCCACGTTGCAACTTCAACTTTACTTTTCTGCGACCAATGATTCTAGCCTTCCTGTCATCCCCCAAGAAGACATCACCACCATCATATTTCTCATATTCGCAGAACCACTCTCTATGGGGAGTGAAGTGAAAGGATGCACCTAAGTCAATCAACCATGCCTCATGATCTACATGTGTACTTGAAGAAGCCAAGTACACATCCCCACCTTCATCTTAGGTTGTTTTCACCTCTGCAGAAGGAGCATCATCAGATCCCCTTCCTTTATCAGGAGCTTTAGATTTACAGTCCCTTTTGTAGTGTCCTTCCTTTCCGCATTTCCAGCACACCACCTTTACATGTTTTCCTGGATATTTAGATCTCCCACTCGATGACTTATTTTTGTTTATGTTCTGGGACCGTCCTCGTGCAGACAAGGCATCACCATTCTAGCTCTCCATATTTTTTTGTCTCATCTCCTCCATCAGCAAGGTTGAGACTATTTCATCAAACTGCAAGGCAGTTGCATTGCTACCTATTGGAATAACCAAACCTTCCCACGAATCTGGTAGAGAACACAACAAACTGATGCACTTATCTTCATCTGAAATTTTAATATCAACAGATGCTAATTGACTTACCACAGTATTAAATGTGTTCAGATGCTCTCTCACCGAGTCTCCATCTTTCATCCTCAGGTTATATAGAGTTTTCCGCAAGAACAGTTTATTCACTAGAGACTTAGATTGGTACAAAGTACCTAACTTGTCCCACAAAGCCTTCACCGCAGCTTCCCCTCTGCAAGAATAGTTTATTCACTAGAGACTTAGATTGGTACTAAGTCCCTAACTTGTCCTACAAATCCTTTGTCGTAGCTTCCCATAATACATTCAACAATAGTGAATCTGAGACACACAATTGTATTGTGCTCTTTGCCTTCCAATCCAACTTCTTCCATTCTTCATCAGACACTCTGGTTGGTTTAGTACCTGGATCTACAACAATCCACTAATCTTTATCCACCAACAGATCCTCCATATTGAGTTTCCACAACTCAAAACTCTGACCATTAAATTTCTCGATCTCTATCTTTCCACTGCTCGCCATCTTCTTTCACCACCAGAATCGATCTCGCAGATCTCCCACTGAACAAGGTCTACCACAGGCCCGAGCGAAACCCCTTAGCAAAAAGGCGTCCCCTTGAAGCCAAAACAACTCTGATACCAAATGTAGGTTTTAATCCTGTACAGAAATTACCTGCATACGAATTCTAAAACACATAAAATAAATAATGCGAGAGCATAACACATAAAACACATATACATAGAGATTTTCCCCTGGATCCAAAAATCGAGACTACCGGCTTGATTTTTCATTATGTTCCTTTCAATGTTATAATACATATTTATACATGCTGAAGCATCCAATACCATGGACCGAAAACCATCGCATCCAATACCATGGACTGAAAACAATGCGTCCAAAAAACATGTGCGAAAATCATGCACGAAACCATAGGTGGGTCCGCCCAATCTAACATAGGGTCCAAAACCAAAATTTTCCGAGGCGCGAACCCTATAAAGTGGGGTTACGGGTGCCCCTCAAACCCCCTGTGACCTCCCACCCTTTAACCCTTGGTTAACTACATGGGCTAGTCGTGGAAAGAATATAACACAACCCAACAAGTGCTAGCGCGTTGTTCTCTAATTTACGGGGGAGTGGAAGGATGCGCCTTCAACCGCAGCTCAACAATTTGTAGATTCCGCTCCAGCTAAACCTTTGTCATCTCTTCCCTAGCTTCACGAACTCCAGTTTCCAAACTGTGGATCCGCATTTCTACCAATAGATCTACTGCAATAGCCAGCTTTGAGACGTGTTGGCAAGCATCATATATCATTTGTACCAAATGTTGGTTTTGTGACACTAATTCGTCGTGTTGCAAGCTGAGCTGCTCCATATTTATCTTTTGTTCGCTAAGAACCTGGAGCATGCAGCTCTCCCAGGCGTGCAGCACTGCCGTTATCCCATCCTGTCTCTATCAATATTGGGGAATTGACTGTCTTCTGGTAGCTCCCCCGCTACGAGCATGATGGATAACAACAACCACGCGTAGTGGAAGGTTTTACCTTGCTCCTAGGCTTCTCGACAGTTCTTCAAAAATTCTTCACAGAGGAATTTGGACTAGTTGAACTGGACTCCCTCCGTGCACTGCTTAGCTAGTGCGATTACCGGCGCTGGTACCTCATCTACGCGACGCTTTCTCATAACTTTGTTGGCCAAAATTTGGGTGACTACACAGACCCCTTTGTCCTTGAAGCTAGAGATAGCGTAGCCCCTCTTCTTCTTCTCCAGCTTATATTTTGTCTTCATGGCTTCTGCAAGGGCCAAATCACTGCCCTTTCCTTCAGCTATGGTTGCTGGGTACTTTCCGTTGTAGGGAAGTCGAGAGATGCAGTGAATTAGATCGACCGTGATATGGATAGGCTCATCCAGCCACAGGTACCCATCATGCACCAGACAGAGCAGCTGCCTAATGACAAAAATTATGATTGGTGCATGGTGGAAATGTGGTATCCACAATAAATTCAGTAGCCCGACCTTCTCCACACCTCATAGCCACTTCTGCAACTTGAGCGTTGTCACCACTCTCGCTGTGTTTTTCTTCATTAGATTTGCGGTTTCTAGATGCGGGAACTTCTCGCGGTCAACGAGGTCCTAGTCTTCGAACTTCATGGTTGGCATGCGACCCAGGTGCATGCCTTCAAACACGATTCCGTCTAGGAGGAGTAGGGTTTGGAGCAGACTCTTGGTTTCATCTAATCATTCAGTACTTTAGTATTCCCTTTCCGCGGAGGGACATACGCGGGCAATTTTGTTGCAGAGCGTAACAGTTGGATATCCTCCTCTTCTTCTTCTTCTTCTATGGTCATCAAGGCCTGCAAGTCTTCTTCGTCCTCATCCGTTTCAATTGTGACTTCTTTCCCCTTCTTTTCCATGGATAGTTTGCTGCGCAGTGGGTTTCTAGGGGACACAAGGACAGGGGCCATTGCCTATTTGTCTTTCTTAGGTCTCGACGTTCATGGTGATTTGGGAATTTTTGTCACAACCCTGACACCTTCTAGGACATCCTCCACCATTGGGGTCTGCGCGGCCTTGTCGGCGGTTACTTCTTCAATTCCCAAACCATCCTTAGTTGCTGCCATCATATCTAGTCTGTAGTCTGTTACCCACGAATTTAGGGGCTCAACTATCGCTTGGCTCTCACTATTCAATACTTTGCTCAAGCGCTCAATTCTCAAATGACCAAGTGTTTTTCGCTGGCTAGCCTTCTATGTTTTATAACACCTTTTGAATTCGAATTCGATCGTTCCCCCCAATTTCAGGCCATCAATGCTTTCTTGGTGACAAATTTTCCCAAATCTTGCCCATAACTTGCATCTTAAATGCCTACCGCCCACTCCATTTGGCCTCAAATCGAGCATCCCATTGTGAATAGTGACTTTTATAGTCACTTTATGGCCAACCCTCATGGCAACGCAACCCTCCTTGTGTGGTTGCGAACCCTGTGATGTTCTGCTTCTGCGCGCAGCTCCCCGATAGAATAGTTTATAGTCTCACGCACCCTTTCAACTACCTAGTGCGCTAAGACTGTTCTGCCTATGACTAGTCAGGTGGTAGCACCACCTAAGTGGGGCTCCATCTCGTCCTCCCCCATGGTTCTCGGAGAATCCCCAGCTTCCATTGTTGCAAACGACACCGCACACTTTACTATTTGCAATGCACTACCCTGGTCACTACATTTAGCGATATGTTTTCCAAGCCAAGATAGTAGACTAACCAGTTCACGGCGATAGTCCTCCAGTTTGTTAGTATGATCGTACGCACCTTGCCTTACCATCCTTGCTTTTTCGATGAGAAATGCTTCCTTTATTTCGTCTTTTAGCTTCTTGACCTCCGCGTCCATCATGGCGCTTTTCCTCCGTAATCGTACCATTTCTTTTTCAAGTTCACAGAGTCGAATGTGTCATCGTCAGATTTCGTCCTCAAGTTCTATGTGTTTTGTTTCGTGTGGTTGTATGGTTCCTTCATTTCGGGCCTCGTGGGCCATTGTATCTACGGGTGTTGCTCTTTGTGGACTAGGCTTTGCATGCTCCAGAGAGATTACAACATCTGCTCCATTCTTTAGTGTCGGAAGTGCTCGCACAATCATGTTTTTACACATGGTCTTATAATCCCATAGATGTTGGGTTGTGTTATATTCTTTCCACGACTAGCCCACATAGTTTAGCGGGGGTTAGAGGGGGGGAGGTCACAAGGGGGTTTGAGGTGTACTCGTAACCCCACTTTATGGGGTCCAGGCCAGCGCCCCAGAAAATTTTGGTTTTGGACCCTATGTTAGGTTGGGCGGACCCACTGATGGTTTTGTGCATGGTTTTCGCACATGTTTTTTGAACGTTATGGTTTTCAGTCCATGGTATCGGATGCTTTGGCATGTATAAATATGTATCATAACATTGAAAGGAACATAATGAAAAATCAAGCTGGTAGTCCCGGTTTTGGGATCCAGTGGGAAAATCTCTGTGTATATGTGTTTTATGTGTTATGCTCTTGCATTATTTATTTTTCTGTGTTTTAGAATTCGTATACAGGTAATCTTTGAACGAGATTAAAACCTAAATAGAATCGCTGGTACGTGTAGGTCCCAGTCAGTGCGGTTCACATGGTGGACCGTGTTTAGCACTTTTCAAATTTTGTCAAAGGTTTCTCCGTGTATAATCTTTGGTGCGCTTGGTCTAATCGTGCTTCGTCGTTCATGCCATTGTTGTGCCCACTCTTGTTTGTCATTCTTGTTTCCTATCACGAGGATGGTGCGAGCTTGTATAGGTTTCGTACCATATGCAGGCTGTATTGTCCACCATATCTGGCTTTTATCCACATCCGCGGTTTACCAAATCCTAGGCACAAAATCCTTATACAGTCACTCTAATCCTTAAAAATTCTTTGATGCATACCCCACCACCTTGTGGGCGTAGTGCGCAATGCCCATTCAGTGCTTCGACACGCTGCTATTCTAGTACTCCCTTTTCCAACTTGTTTAGGAAATCATCTACCTTGCTCAACCTGTCATACATAGGTAGATCCCTTACCTCTATTGCTACACGTAGTGACCTTATCATCATGTTGCAATTGAGTGTGGTTACCTCGTGTAACCGATTCTGCCATCTTTCTATCTCCTCGTTCGAATCTGAGGTGCAAGAGATTTCGCGCTCCCGCGAAATCTTGTCGTCTATTTTCAAATTTTCCAAATCCTGCTCTCGCATGGTTATCTTGTAAATACAGTGTAGATCATCATCGCTCTCATCGTCGTGCACTGGCTCTATGTAGCGCGATCCTTTCGCAGGGTCTAAAGGTACCACTACGCGTAGTGACTTTTTCTCAAAAATCATCTTGCGCTTGTTTAGATTTATCACTCTATTCATATTAGTGGCCCAATCTATTCTCGGTAGCGCAGGATAGGGATTGTTGTCATCAATAATCTCTATCACTTCGAGATCTGCAAGTGCACTGGCACCTTCGATAACTACCATTATTCCCTGCATCTTCCCATCAGTGGGATCTTCTATTGGTTTTGTTAACACCCAGGTTGTTCCCTTTGACTCCCAAGGGAATACGGCCGGGGTAACCACTAACCAATCTTTGGATTACAGCTCCTAGCCAAACTGTAATCAGAGAGGGCTCTCTCTTTATGATTTGTCTCTGTTCTGATAGTATTTTAGGCTAGTTGTGATTTTCAAGATTTGTTTTTTGTATTTGGTTGGAGAATGTTTCAGTCAAGATATATATGTGCTCACACTAGAATGTTATAGGTCATTGGGCATGGAGTCAGTGGTCCTTTAGATGTTTGATGTGCTATGTTGATATGATAGTGATGCTGCAGAGCTGGATAACTTATCTGGGAAACAACGCTTTGGAAGTTTGATTAAGTGTGATGTATTCAGTTTATGAAAGGCAGTTAAGAATCTTTCAATAAAAGGAATATTATTTAGAAGCAACTAAGAATTTCTAGATAAACATTCACAGCTATTGAATTAACGCAAACATGAGCACTCAAGATTTCATATCCGTGGTTAATTCAGAAGAAAAACATTTACAGCAATAAAAGATTGAGCACAGAGTGTTATGAATCATGTCCTGTACTATTCCTTTTCTCTATTGCAATAACATAAGAAGACAAACAGAGATTAAGAAGACTTATTATTCCACCAGACAGCACAAGAATTCTGCAACAGCACGCAGGTCATCAGCAAGACATCAAAACTTCAGGAAATCACTGAGCTAGTCCAGCCCTTTGTATTAGATAATTCTGAAAGTGTACAATATATTTCCTCAGAGTAAAAATTACCAACCCCTTATGCGTTACTAAGGGGGGTATATATACAAAATTTACATGAAAAATATCAAGGAAATGAGTTAATGGCTCATTGATGTTATGCCAACTCCTGGAGCGTTGTAGCTGAGAAGGTTAATGTTGTAATAACTCTTCAGTGCTTTAGCTGTCAAAATGGTCAGAGACTGTTGACTTGGTGGCTGTTGGAGTCGGCTGAGGATACGCTGTCAAAGATATGCGTTTTTTCTTATCCTTTGGGCTAGCTGTCGTTGTACATGTGCTGAGTCACTTTTCAGCTGCCTTAAATGCTAACCTTTTTCTGCTGTTTGTCTTCTAGTGAGCTGGAGATGGCAGTGACCGAGAAACTGAGGCTACCGTGGCAAAATTTGAAGCATTTCCTGTCACCAATCCTCCTTAGGCATTTGATGTCTTCGAATCTTAATCAAAGTTTCATCGGCCTCTGTATACCTGTAAAAATTAGGAGGAATTTCAAAAAGGTGCTTCACCTCACTCTCAATAAAAAACAGGCCTTCAAGTTTATTATATAAGCTCTGTCCTGTTGGAGGCCCTGTTTCCTGGGAGGTACTGGCAGATGCAGTGATTTGGTTTTCAATATAAGCTGCCATCCTGTTAGCAAATTGATCTCAGGAGATCAGCTTTCCTTTACTGCTTAGTAGGCTGGGCAGTCCTTTTGCTTGCAGTGCTGCCATCTTGTGCTGGTACTCATGTACTTCAGCTTGTATCTCAAAGCACTTTCTCTCCACTGTCTGTACATAACTCCTGAGAGTGAGTACTTTCTTGGCTGTAAGGACGGCCTCTGTTCTGTTGACTATGCCCATGGTTGCCAGTTCCTCCTTTTCTTGCCTGTTCAAAAAATCTATCATTCTGTTGGCCTGTTCTGGCTTGTCTCCCAGTGTTGTCTTGGCCCTCTGAATCTCTGTTTGTGCTAGGCCAATTAAATCCATCTGCTCATGTATGGTTTTAATTGATCTCCATTGTTTATCGATGGATTGGCCAATTTTGGCCCACAGAATTCTCCTTATTTCGGCCATGGCACTTTCCAGATTCAGCTCCTTTTCCAAGGCCTTTATCTTTTCTTTTAGGGCCTTTATTTCTCTGCCTTGTTCTGCCACTGTTATCTTTGATTTGTCATATTTGGCATCTAATTCTGCCAATTTTTCTTTGGCCTTCTTTATTTCATCTGCCTGGAGCTCCATTTCCTTAATGGCCTTGGTTAATTCTTCCACACTTGCACTGGAGCTTGGAGCTGTTGCTGCTGCTTCTATTGTGGGAGCCACTGCTGGCTCTGTAGTTGTTGCAGTGGTTGAAGTAGTTGGGGGGGCTTGGGATGTAGATTCTCCCTGTTTGTCTTGTAATGCCCCCTCAAGCTCTTTCTCCAACTCAAGGATTTTCTGATTTAACTGCATTATGAGGTCTAGCTGCTCATCGACCTGTTTTTCCTTCTGTAGCTCTGCTGTCTGAGGATGCTCTGTAGGCAGCAGCTTTAACCTCTTCTTTAATGCATTGAGGTCATCCTCCTTTTTCTTCATAAGGGCCCTTACACCCTTCAGATCCTTAGGATCATGCCCTAGGTCAACAATGATGTCCTCAAGTGACTTTATTCTGTTATCTTTGGCTAGGGAGGACATTCTCTCAAAATCCAACTGAGTGTTGGTATTTTTGAGCGACTCTTTTAGCTCATGGGCCAAGGTTTCCTTCTCCACCAAGGTTGCATAGACCATTTCTCCAGTCTGTTTGTGGAGTTCAATCTGGTCCATTGGATGGATGTCTTTGGCTAAGACCTCCACCCTTGTCTTCACATAGTCTGCTGCTGATTTTGGATGGGGCACTGTAGGCTTGAAATGGCTGAGGATCATTTTCTCCTCCTGGATGTCATACACAGACATTAGCCTTTCCTTTTGGGCTGGTGTGGCATTGAGAAATTGCTTATAAACCTCCACCCTCAGCAGGTCATTCTGTGCATTTATTTGTTTGAAGAAGTCCTTAGTGCCTTTGGGCTTCTTGCTCTGCTGTGAGGAGGATGACACCTCCAAACCCAGTTGTAATCCTTGCTCCTGCTGAAAGGAGCTTGTACCTGTGTGCTAGCTGCCCTCCCTATTTTTCCTTGAACTGTCAAGGAATTCTTCAGTGATGTCTTCTACCTTCGGGGAATCAGCTCTTGGCCTCTTGTTCTGGGTTGCTGGGAGGATCCACTAGCAGGAGTGGACTCTTCTCTGGCTCTCTTCGTACCCCTGTCCTCTTGTGCTGGGGTCTGTAAAATTGGAGCTGTGGGTGCCTCAGTTTGTGGAGGGGGAGTCTGCTCTTGCTGCTGCTCTGGTTGCTGCCCTTGTGGCTGCTCTTGTTGCTGCCCTTGTGGCTTCTCTTGTTGCTGCTCTTGTGGCTGCTCTTGTGGCTGCTCTTGTTGCTGCTCACTTGAAGGGGCAAACTTTTCTTTCATGGTTTCTTCCTTAGCACCCATTATGACTTTCCCTTTGTCTGTAGCTGGTGCTGCTGTGGAAGGTGCCTGTGTGACTGGTGCAGTCCTTGAGGCCGAGGTCCCTTCTCCTGCTGAATAAGGCCGTTTGAAAGGTACCTGCTACACATAGTCTAGGTCAATAGTTTTTTCAAGCTCCTTTACATTCTTTAGCATTGTCTCTTCTTCAGTTAGTTTTTCAACTAGAGTGCCCTGCTGCCAATCCTGCTGGTTGGCATATCTTTCAATGTGTGGGTATTGACAATGCCTATAACCTAGAAGCCTGTACTTGGTTCTTCTAGCAGTAATGAAGCCTTCAGGGTCATAAGGGACCCACCGAAAACTATATGATAACTTGTATTTGTCTTTGAGGATTAGGTCGGCCTCTTCCCATCCTTCTTTCTTATTCATGATGAAGGGGCCCAACTGGTGTTTGAACTTGAGGTGGGCCTTCTTTTTGGAGCTGTGGAAGTGAGTGAGGTTGGACTGAATCAACTGCCTGTAATACTCCAAGGCAAATAACCTCATAGGCACATATTTTGGGAGCCTGTATGGACAGAGCTCACAGCCATAGACTCTGATGACTGTATGATTCTCATATAGGTACCAATCACCTATTTTGTATTTTTTGGAAAGCTGCAGAGCTTTCTGTATCTCAGTTGATATTCTGGGAGGAGGGGACCTCATCAATAGGCAAGAGACTGGGTATACAAATTGGTCAACAAATTCACAATAGGAATAGGGTGAATTTGAGACTTTGTGATAGACAAAGGTCCAGAAGATAACAGATCTTCTTTCCCCTCTATAATCTAGCTTTTTGATGTAGCATGGAAAAGCCTCAGACTGATAGTACATGAAAAGGTGATAGATATAGGCCGAGTACTTGAAGACACCCTGTCTATCCACCTTGCCCAACTGATCATGGATCTTGTTAGCTATGAACTTGGCAAAGTTATATTTGCGGGCAGGGGGTTGGCCTGGGCTGTAAGCAGCTAGCAATACCAGCATTGTTTCATCCACATGCTCGCTGGTTCTGTATCCCAGCACATAAGCAATCATGTCCAGTAATAGTCTGCCTACTTCAGTAAAATAGACATCCAGATAAGGAGGTGGCCCTGTAGGCTGGCACTCAGGTCTCATGAATGTCCTGGTGACCTTTTGAATTTCCTCACTGGTCATCTTGGCACCAGTGTCCAGCAGATAATTCATGGAAAATGGGAACAACAGCTTTGTCTGATCAAAATGGAGCATTTTATTGATGGATTCAGGATTAATGTAAAAGAGGATCCTCCCAGATGGAGAGCTAATAGCTCTGTGCTGCACATCATAGTTTTCTGCACATAGGCGAATGATCTCAGGAAAGACATTGACAGAGGGGAGACAATAGTATGGCAGGTTTGACTCCCATATCCCATATGTATCATGACCATTCAGGTAGTCCTCTCTCAATTGCCTGAAGGTCTGCAGAAAGTCCCTGTTACCCACAAAGTCTTCAATGAGGTAGTCCTTGTCAGCAAAGGGCAAGGCCTCCAGGTCTTTATTTGGTGGATTTAATGGAGCTACACTGAGGGCTGAGGGTGCAGGGGCAGCCATTGTATAATCTGATTTTGAACAAGGTGAGTGAAATGGATTGCAAGGTTCCTCAGAGCTTAAGTGATAGACTCACTGTAGACAATATTTGAAATGTTTTTCACAGTGGAAAAGGCAGGCTTGTTTCTATAGTTTTTGGTAAATTCACAGGGATTGTGAATTGCTAGGGGTAAATTGCAGAGGCTATGTGAGATTTACTTTGGTAAGAAGTTGCAGCTGGTCTACACCCGGCAAAAGGGAACAATGCTGGGCACCTCGAGGACAAATTTACAATTTTGGTCCGCGAATTGACTGTTTCAATGTCGAATTATAGTGCTGGGGCAATGCAGGTTACTTTAGCTCTCATTTAAGTAGCAGACAATGCTTAATTGTGGAACTTGACAAGTGTTATAATGGTGAATTTGCAGAGAAATGGTATGTATGGGCGAAATGGGAGAATTATGGTGAATACCTGGATAAAATCGCTTAGAAAGCCTGCGGGCCGAACTGTGAAGGTTGAATGTAGCTGAGTTGATGAGTTGGCACGGTCGCAAATTTGAATTTGGAAGTCCGGAGGCGATTTGGCAGTGAACCAGCGGGAACAGCTATGTCTTCTTCGCTCGAAAATGACATAAAACGGCCCAAACCGTGACTTTTAACGACGAATTCGGAAAAATGAGTAATTGGCGCTTTTCTGCCAATGACGTCAGCATGACGTCATGGCGGGCCCGGGTACGGAGGGTGACGTGGCTGCTGAGGTGTAAGCCAGCGTGGCCGGACACGGTGGCGGGCAGATAAGGTGGCAGGGCTATGTGGAGGGCCACGCGGCGCGGGGGCGGGAGATGGTGCTACGTCATGATGACGTATGGATGACATAAGGGGGAGGTGGTAACGGGGAAGGTGGTAAGCGGTTTCCCCGCACCACCTTTGGACAAAGGCGGTATCGGGGAGGGGGGCTCCGAACAACCCCGCCGCCTGCCACGCGTCCCATGTACGGGGTGAAAAACCACCGTTCCCCGGACGCTAAAGGTCGGCAGATCCAGATCTGGAAATACCCGCTCACCGTTGGATCGGGGGTGGCAGATGATGGACGGCTGGCGGGCCTACCGACGGATCGTGCATGTTGGGGGGGTCCCGCCGGCATATTAAAATATTCAAATTAATGTTTTGGGCGGAGAACTTTAGGTTTAAGGGTTTTTTGTGGGTTTTTCGGGGCAAGGGTTAATCTGAGGGGGGAAGAAGGGTTAAAAAGTGGGTTTTAAGCAGAGGGAAGGGGTTTTTGTGGAATTCTTGAGCAGAGGTGAGGTGAGGGCTTAGGGGGAGGTTATCACTCCAACCAGAGGTTAGACAATCCCATGACAGGGTTGACCATAGTCCCTGGTGGACTAATGTCTCCCTTTAGACAAACTTATTTAGCTATAGTGCTAAAAAGGGAGGATATTTATACGAAGCTAGGGATTTATACACCATGGTGTTATAATAGTAGGGAAAAGGTAACATACGGGATTTAGATAATAGAAGTCAGGGGTTAATATGGATGGAAAAGGTGAATGAGGAGTGAAATCACTAAGTTTAGGTGCAGATAACTTAGCTTAGGGAGTAGATCAAAATAAAAAGATTTTTAGACAAGAAATGTGGCTTTTAAAGGAATAAGAACCACCATAAAACCTCAAATTCTTCCCTGAATCTCAACTGATGAAGGGATGTTAGTAATGAATGTGAAAGGGGAAAATGTGAAGTTAGACATGCTCCTTTGCTTTGCTGCAACATGATGGAGAAGAAGACCTTCTCAATCCATTGATTTTCCTTTGAATAGGTTAGCACACATTCAATTGTAAGGAATGACATTTCTGCAACCCCATCTGCCTACCCATCTATTTGCCTAGCATTTTTTGTTTCTTCTTGGAAGGTGCACTTAGACTTGTAGACCCTTATTTGCCTTTTCTTTTCCCTTGGCTTTTTTCTTTTGATTTTCTATCTAGAATTACCCTTATTGCTTCCAAGGTCCCAGATTAAGCAGTTGGGAACCTTAATTCTCTACCTAAGCTACTGGTCTGCCAAGATTAAACAGTTTGGACAGACTTCTTTCTCTATTCTACAACAGAAAATTGAAACATGGCATGATCCAGATTAGGCTTTTGGACCATCCATCAAAACTTAGTCACCATAAAGCTATATACACACCTTGTCTCTTTTTTGGAAATATGGGATCTTTGTGTCACCAAAGCAGAGCATATTTGGAACTTTCTTTGCCAATCATGAAATATGAAACCTATTGATATAGGTAGTTAACAGTGGCTCCACATGGGGATGGCTTTTCCATTTGAAAGGCCAAGAACAGCAGGTCAGAATGCCTTGGGCCCTTGACTGCTTTTAAAACTTGGAGTATGCTGCTTTGACATGCCAAATTGTACTCCTCCCATCTTGGTGAATCTCTGAACTTATTCGCCTTATGCTGATACCTTATAAACTTGAGAAATTGCATTTTTACATATTTAACAGAAAGTAATATATACACCTGGATGAAAGTAATATATACACCTGGATATGTACAAGGGAAACTCAGGTTGCACTTATGGATGGTAGTCAAAATAGTGCTTCAACATCCTGCCATTCACAGGACCTTCATCCAAATCAGTTTCATTAAGACTTTTAAGGAAGTAAGTATTATTTCCTTGTACTGCTTGAACAACAAATGGTCCTCTCCAAAGGGAATCAAATTTTCCATGTTTTCCCTTATCTTCTCTTCTTGAATCCCACTTGAGGACTTTGTCTCCAACATTAAAATCTTCTGCCTTGGTCCTTCTGTCAAAGGCTTTCTTTAACTTTTCTTGCAAAACTTGAACTCTGTTGTAAACTTGGTCTCTAGTTTGCTGTAAACATATAATTTGATTTACCCTCCTTTGCATATCATTGGGCTCAGCTTGAGTCTCTTGAAGTAGTTTCATAACAGGAACCCCTAGTGATGAAGGGAATTTGGCCTCTAGTCCATACACTAACTCATATGGGCTGACCCCAATTGATCTCTTGGTTGTTAGTCTATCTGCCCATAAGGCATTCATAAGCTTCTTGTGCCAGTTCTTTTTATTTTCTTCTAGCACCTTTTTTATGATGTTCACCAAGCTTTTATTTGATGATTCAGCAAGGCCATTTCCTTGAGGATAGTATGCAGTAGAATGGCCCAAGGTAATGTGAAATTTGTGGCAGAAATTCACCATCTTCTTTGATATGAAGGCAGCAACGTTGTCTGTTATTATTTTATCAGGACAGCCAAATCTAGCAAGAATATTGGTCTCAAGGAACTGAATGATAGTGGAATCATTTGCTTGTCTGCATGGAACAACTTCAATCCACTTAGTAAAGTAGTCTGTAGCTGTTAGAATCCATCTATGTTGGCCTGAAGATGAAGGGTGAATTTCCCCAATGAAATCCAAGCCCCATTGTTGAAAAGGTCTCTCTGTTGCAATAGGCCTCAAAGGGAGTGGCAGTAATTTTCTCTTTCCCTCAAACACTTGACATTTATGACATGAGGTGGTGAATTTCTTGACATCAGAGAAAATGGTGGGCCAATAGTAACCAGCCCTCAGTATCTTATCCACAGTGGACTTCCAATACAAGTTTCCACCACAGTCACCTGCATGAAATTCTTTGGTGACATTGTTAGTTTCATTCTCAATCAAGAAGTTTAATAGTATACCCTCATGGTTTTTCCAAAGTAAATTGCCATTTATAACAGAAAATTTAGAAGCTTTCATTTTTAGGAACCTACACTTAGTTCTGGACAATCCTAGTGGAGCACACAGGTTTTGTAACACATAACATATATCAGAATACCAAGGGGATTGTTCACAGGCTACATTGATCTTTGGAGTCGCCAGCTCCGGTTCATTGTCCAGCTGGTTTATGTCTAGGGCTTGGAAGTTTGCTTCTGTCATCAGTTTGGCCAAACCTTGCCCTTTTATTAGTTTTGTAGGTTTTATTTCAATGTCAAATTCCAAGATGTTGGCAATCCATTTTCCTCTTCTGCCCTCTAAATTTTCTTGAGTAAGTATGTCTTTTACAATGGGACTTGGCACATAAGCTATAACATGGGAGTAAAGGATGTAAATCCTAAAGTCTTTAATGGCCTTGACCAAAGCATAAGCTTGTTTCTCCATGATTTGATATTTCAGAGGTGCATCTCTAAGAGCTCTGCTAAAGAAAGCAATGGGTTTCTCATTTCCTTGGTCATCTTTTTGTAATAAAACTGCAGCAATAGTATGCTGGGAGGCAAAAGAGAAAATGATAAATTCCCTGTCAAATTGAGGATTTGTTAAGACTGGAGTTTGGGTAAGGGCCAATTTTATGCCTTCAAAGGCTTGATTTGCTTCAACTGTCCATTTCACTTTTGAATCTTTTTTTAGCATGTTGTTTAATAATCTGATTAGTTCTGCTAAGTTTGGGATAAACCTTCTTAAGAAATTAATTTTCCCTAAGAAGGCTTGCAATTCTTTGATGTTTCTTGGGTGGGGCATTTGCAAGATAGCTTGTATCCTACCTGGGTCAATTCTGATGCCATCCTTCGAAATGATATGCCCTAAGAGCTTTCCTTCTTCCATACCAAACAGGGACTTCTTTGGATTCAAGGAAATTCCATATTTCCTGCATGTTTGGAAGATCTGCCTCAAGTGTTTCAAATGTTCTTGGTCTGATTTTGAGAAAGGTGTGAGGTCATCCAAATAAATGACAAGGAAGTCATGAATCTCTTTGGCAAAAGCAATGTCCATTGCCCTTTGAAAGGTTGCCCCTGCATTTTTCAATCCAAAAGGCATTTTTACATATTTGAAAGTTCCCCATGGGGTTGTGAATGCAGTTTTGTCTTGATCCTCAGGGTGTACTAGGATTTGATTAAAGCCTGAGAATCCATCAAGTAATGAGATCCTTGATGCTCCTACCACTCTTTGGAGAATGTGATCCATCTTAGGTAAGGGATAATTGTCTTTGAGGGACACTTGGTTTAGATTTCTAAGATCAACACAAAGTCTTATTTCACCAGTTTTCTTTCTTGTAGGTACCAAATTTGAGATCTAATCAGAAAACCTGATTGGTGCTATGATACCAGCCTTAAACATTTTTTGTACCTCTTTCTCAATTGCAGGGAGGAGCATAGGGTTTATTCTTCTCAATTTTTGCTTAAATGGCTTTTGATTTGGCTTGAGAGGGATTGTGTGTTGGATAACAGAGGTGTCATAGGATTTTAAGTCCTCATAACTCCATGCAAAGACATCCTGGAACTCTTTGAAAAGGTCAATGTATTTGGGCTTCTGATAAGGAGGTAGGGACGCAGACAATTTTATTACCTTGGGCTTTTCCATGGTTCCAATGTTGCATTCCTCGATGGCAGAGTTAAGGGGCTGCATTTTTGGTTTTCTAGGGACATCATTTGAATCAAAAATATCCTCTAGTGGAGTTAGGCCTGTTGGAAGAAAATTATCTTTCAATTGTATCACTTCAGCTTCAGCATCAGCCACTTCTTCACAACCGATTTGTTGAATTTCTAGTATGTTGTCTTTGTTGAAAATTGTTGGATGTAGGATTTGGTTAGCTGTTTTAGGTGATATTGGCTTATGATTCTGTTGGGTATTTTGATGACTTGCTCTTTCAAGTATTTGTGATTGACTTGCTCTTTCAAGTATTTGTGATTGACTTGCTCTTTCAGTGTCAATATTTAGTCCTACAAATTCTTGTTGCAAGGTCAAGAAATTATTTATTTGTGCATCATCTTCAAATACTTGCCAGTCCTTGACATTGTTTGGGATAGAAGGTCTGTGTTTTACCTCAGCTGTAAAGCAATGGTGGGGCTCAAAAGGTAGCTTGCAGGTACTTGCAAATGTGGCCAAGCTATGGGCATGCAGATTATGGGTTCTAGGAATTTTGGTAATCTGGAATTCAGTGAAGGACTGTAGTAGTTCAGCAGCAGCAGACCTATAAGATCTCAGTCTTTTATCATTAGTAACAAAATTTCCCTTTACTTGTTGGATAATCAAGTCTGAATCTCCCATAATTGAAACTTTTATGGCTTGTAAGGATTTTACTAGCTTAAGGCCTAGCAAGAGAGCTTCATATTCAGCCATATTGTTGGTGCACCTGAAGTTTAACCTATAGGCTCGGCCCTCTGCATGACTGTTTTGTTTGTTATGTATCCAAACCCCTGCTCCTGCCCCTAACTTGTTGACTGACCCATCAAATTCAAGAAACCAGAGGACTTCTTGGTTAAGGGAAGGTTTGTCAACTGTTATGGGAGTTGGCATCAACAACTTGAGATCTTGGTTTACCCTTGATTTTTCTTTTGGAACATTTTTGTTAATTGATTTCTCAACCTGCATTTCTTGAACAACAGTCTCTTCATTTGTCTGCTGGTATTTTTTGAGTGTGTGGAATTCCTCATCACCTGTGGGGTTTGTTTTGTCATTGAAGAGAATGTAGGCGTCAATGTCAGAATGGACATCATATATGGGGAAGTTTTGAGGTTTTTCTTCACTGCTGACCATGTATTTCATAAGTGTTTCTCTGTATAGTCTTTTTGGTTGCCCAAAGACAGAGATGGTTGCATATGACATGTCTAGTTGTAGGGAACCTTGGAGTTTAGCCCCCCATAATCTTGATAACAGCATCCCATATTTAGGTGGGATATGAGCAACCACCACATCCATGAGAATTGTTTTATTTGGGTACTGAACAAGGGACACACATAAGTCTTTTATCAAGCCTAGACACTTAACTTGGCTGGAGTCAAATGAGAATAGGTCCTTATATGGTCTTGTAATGTCTAGATTCAATCTTTCCATGACTGATTTGGGCATCAAGTTGTGAGAGGCACATGAATCAAACATTGCATTGTGTAGTATCTTATCATGAACATGTAAACTGACATAAAAAGGTAAGATACCTGCAATGACTGTTTTTCCATCAACTTCTGGACCGAAAAGCAATTCTGGGGTGTCATCTAACACATTTACATTATCTTTATTACGAGTTAGCTGAAGGGACTTCTTGATTTGTTGCCTATAAATGTCATGCTTGGCTAGTTCTGAAAGAGGGACAGCTACCTTCAATTTGCCAATTTCAGCTTCTAAGTCAAAGGGTCTTTCAGATTGGATCTTGGTGTTGTGGGTGGCAGCCTTTTCCTTGTTTATTAGGTTTTCTTCTTGATTCTTATCTTGATCTTGAAGCTTGTCCTTGTTACTGACCTCTTGAGGAATGTTAGTTGGGTTGGGCTGCAAGGGTGAGGACTCTACTGGTTGCTGTTTTGAGGGAGAAGTTACAGCTATTTCCTCAACTGTTACCTCATCTGTAATTGGACCAGTTTTGTCACTTGGTTCTGTGATAATAGCTTTCTTAGGCTGTGTTGTGTCCTTTTTCTTGTCAGGCTGTGTCACATTTATAGTTCTGCTTCTTAGCTTATATTGTTTATGAACTTCATAAACAACTGTGTCATATCCTTGTTTAAAGTCAAATGACTCACCTGACCTGGTTTGGAATTGCTGAATGTCATCATCTTTGTGATCCTCTTGACTTAGAAAAACTTGCTGCTCATCATTCAGGCCCATCAGGTTAATGTGGGTGTCATCTGTTTGTTCATCCGAAGTGGATGCCTCAGTATAGTTTTCCTGGAAAGGAGGTCTTATGTCTGGGTCAGGACCGGTCTTGCCAACGTTTGGGTTTTGATTTCTCCTAAAGTTTGGATTCCTGTTAGGGTTATTTTGTGGTGCATCCCATGATGACTTTCTCTCAACTGATTCTACTCTGTCCCCCAATCTCTTCATGCCAGTGAGTATTGCATCCAATTTTTGATCAAAGGCTGAGGGTTCATCTTTGAAGGTGGTTCTCTTTTCTAATCTTGCCCTGTTTCTTTTGGCAATCAGGTTAGCCTCTACTGTGACAGCAACCTTTTGGGCTCCTTCAAGGGTTTCAGGTGCCCTTTCTTTCAATTGATATGCCATATCAGGGTCAAAACCATCAGGAAATTTGTACAAGGCTAAATCAGGGGGAGGTCTTAAATTCTGTGGTATTGCGTTATATACATTATTGAATCTTGCACAATACTCCAAAACGGTCTCTTGAGGACCTCGTTTGATTGTGTCATATTCACCAAGTATGTGCAGGGGATCTTTCTTCTTCTCCCACCTATTAGTAAAGGCTTGATAAAGGTCATCAGGAGTTGTGATGGTATTTGCAGCTAGTGATCTAAACCAAGTTCTTACATCCCCTGTGAGGCTCTGAACAAAGATTCTCATTCTCACACTGTCATCATCTATTTCATAGTTTTCAAAGTGGTCTTGCATCCTTCTGGCATGCTGAATTGCTGTGAAAGGGCCAGTGGAGTCAAAATATGAGATCTTGGATTGATAGTCCTGAGGTAGAGCTGGAGCATTGGCAGGTAACTGCAGGGGTGCATATCTATTAGCCATATTTGCAGGATTTAGAGGGTTAACAGGGATAGCATGAATGACTGGTATAACAGGGGTAGTGGGAAAGGTGGAAACTAGAGTGTTGGTCAAGGGAATATGTGCAGTGGATGGAGGTGTGAAAGGAGGGCTTTGAGATGTGGATGGTGAACTGGGGGAACCAAGGGTAGACCGAAATAGAACCTTGATTGGAGTTGGAACAGGGTTTGGATGAGCTGTCTTAGGACTTGAGTCAGCAAGGGTCTCCTGTTCCTGCTGCTTCCTAATGATCTTGGGGATGGTATTAGGATTTTCAAAAATAGCTGGTGGACTGGGGTCAGGGTTTGACCTAGTGTGTCTAGGTTCCCTTTTAGGAGCCAGCTTCTGAACTTGTTTTTGATATTTTAGGATATTTTTAGAACTGTTTCAAGGGACTGCTCGAACCTTTAGAACCACTGTCTATAGACAGACAACAGTTGCAAAATAAGATGTCCCCAGTGGAGTCGCCATTTATGTTAACACCCAGGTTGTTCCCTTTGACTCCCAAGGGAATACGGCCGGGGTAACCACTAACCAATCTTTGGATTACAGCTCCTAGATAAACTGTAATCAGAGAGGGCTCTCTCTTTATGATTTGTCTCTGTTCTGATAGTATTTTAGGCTAGTTGTGATTTTCAAGATTTGTTTTTTGTATTTGGTTGGAGAATGTTTCAGTCAAGATATATATGTGCTCACACTAGAATGTTATAGGTCATTGGGCATGGAGTCTGTGGTCCTTTAGATGTTTGATGTGCTATGTTGATATGATAGTGATGCTGCAGAGCTGGATAACTTATCTGGGAAACAACGCTTTGGAAGTTTGATTAAGTGTGATGTATTCAGTTTATGAAAGGCAGTTAAGAATCTTTCAATAAAAGTGAAGAATGAGAATATTATTTAGAAGCAACTAAGAATTTCTAGATAAACATTCACAGCTATTGAATTAACGCAAACATGAGCACTCAAGATTTCATATCCGTGGTTAATTCAGAAGAAAAACATTTACAACAATAAAAGATTGAGCACAGAGTGTTATGAATCATGTCCTGTACTATTCCTTTTCTCTATTGCTAGATTTGATGAAAACATGAGTATGCAATAACATAAGGAGACAAACAGAGATTAAGAAGACTTATTATTCCACCAGACAGCACAAGAATTCTACAACAGCACGCAGGTCATCAGCAAGACATCAAAACTTCAGGAAATCACTGAGCTAGTCCAGCCCTTTGTATTAGATAATTCTGAAAGTGTACAATATATTTCCTCAGAGTAAAAATTACCAACCCCTTATGCGTTACTAAGGGGGGTATATATACAAAATTTACATGAAAAATATCAAGGAAATGAATTAATGCCTCATTGATGTTATGCCAACTCCTGGAGCGTTGTAGCTGAGAAGGTTAATGTTGTAATAACTCTTCAGTGCTTTAGCTGTCAAAATGGTCAGAGACTGTTGACTTGGTGGCTGTTGGAGTCGGCTGAGGATACGCTGTCAAAGATATGCGTTTTTTCTTATCCTTTGGGCTAGCTGTCGTTGTACATGTGCTGAGTCACTTTTCAGCTGCCTTAAATGCTAACCTTTTTCTGCTGTTTGTCTTCTAGTGAGCTGGAGATGGCAGTGACCGAGCAACTGAGGCTACTGTGGAAAAATTTGAAGCATTGCCTGCCACCAATCCTCCTTAGGCATTTGATGTCTTCGAATCTTAATCAAAGTTTCATCGGCCTCTGTATACCTGCAAAAATTAGGAGGAATTTCAAAAAGGTGCTTCACCTCACTCTCAATAAAAAACAGGCCTTCAAGTTTATTATATAAGCTCTGTCCTGTTGGAGGCCCTGTTTCCTGGGAGGTACTGGCAGATGCAGTGATTTGGTTTTCAATATAAGCTGCCATCCTGTTAGAAAATTGATCTCGGGAGATCAGCTTTCCTGCACCGCTTAGTAGGCTGGGCAGTCCTTTTGCTTGCAGTGCTGCCATCTTGTGCTGGTACTCATGTACTTCAGCTTGTATCTCAAAGCACTTTCTCTCCACTGTCTGTACATAACTCCTGAGAGTGAGTACTTTCATGGCTATAAGGACGACCTCTGTTCTGTTGACTATGCCCATGGCTGCCAGTTCCTCCTTTTCTTGCCTGTTCAAAAAATCTATCATTCTGTTGGCCTGTTCTGGCTTGTCTCCCAGTGTTGTCTTGGCCCTCCGAATCTCTGTTTGTGCTAGGCCAATTAAATCCATCTGCTCATGTATGGTTTTAATTGATCTCCATTGTTTATCGATGGATTGGCCAATTTTGGCCCACAGAATTCTCCTTATTTCGGCCATGGTACTTTCCAAATTCAGCTCCTTTTCCAAGGCCTTTATCTTTTCTTTTAGGGCCTTTATTTCTCTGCCTTGTTCTGCCACTGTTACCTTTGATTTGTCATACTTGGCATCTAATTCTGCCAATTTTTCTTTGGCCTTCTTTATTTCATCTGCCTGGAGCTCCATTTCCTTAATGGCCTTGGTTAATTCTTCCACACATGCACTAGAGCTTGGAGCTGTTGCTGCTGCTTCTGTTGTGGGAGCCACTGCTGGCTCTGTAGTTGTTGCAGTGGTTGAAGTAGTTGGGGGGGCTTGGGATGTAGATTCTCCCTGTTTGTCTTGTAATGCCCCCTCAAGCTCTTTCTCCAACTCAAGGATTTTCTGATTTAACTGCATTATGAGGTCTAGCTGCTCATCGACCTGTTTTTCCTTCTGTAGCTCTGCTGTCTGAGGATGCTCTATAGGCAGCAGCTTTAAACTCTTCTTTAATGCATTGAGGTCATCCTCCTTTTTCTTCATAAGGGCCCTTACACCCTTCGGATCCTTAGGATCATGCCCTAGGTCGACAATGATGTCCTCAAGTGACTTTATTCTATTATCTTTGGCTAGGGAGGACATTCTCTCAAAATCCAACTGAGTGTTGGTATTTTTGAGCGACTCTTTTAGCTCATGGGCCAAGGTTGCCTTCTCCACCAAGGTTGCATAGACCATTTCTCCAGTCTGTTTGTGGAGTTCAATCTGGTCCATTGGATGGATGTCTTTGGCTAAGACCTCCACCCTTGTCTTCACATAGTCTGCTGCTGATTTTGGATGGGGCACTGTAGGCTTGAAATGGCTGAGGATCATTTTCTCCTCCTGGATGTCATACACAGACATTAGCCTTTCCTTTTGGGCTGGTGTGGCATTGAGAAATTGCTTATAAACCTCCACCCTCAGCAGGTCATTCTGTGCCTTTATTTGTTTGAAGAAGTCCTTAGTGCCTTTGGGCTTCTTGCTCTGCTGTGAGGAGGATGACACCTCCAAACCCAGTTGTAATCCTTGCTCCTGCTGAAAGGAGCTTGTCCCTGTGTGCTGGCTGCCCTCCCTGTTTTTCCTTGAACTGTCAAGGAATTCTTCAGTGATGTCTTCTACCTCCGGGGAATCAGCTCTTGGCCTCTTGGTCTGGGGTTGCTGGGAGGATCCACTAGCAGGAGTGGACTCTTCTCTGGCTCTCTTCGTACCCCTGTCCTCTTGTGCTGGGGTCTATAAAATTGGAGCTGTGGGTGCCTCAGTTTGTGGAGGGGGAGTCTGCTCTTGCTGCTGCTCCGGTTGCTGCCCTTGTGGCTGCTCTTGTTGCTGCCCTTGTGGCTGCTCTTGTTGCTGCTCTTGTGGCTGCTCTTGTTGCTGCTCACTTGAAGGGGCAGACTTTTCTTTCATGGTTTCTTCCTTAGCACCCATTATGCCTTTCCTTTTGTCTGTAGCTGGTGCTGCTGTGGAAGGTGCCTGTGTGACTGGTGCAGTCCTTGAGGCCGAGGTCCCTTCTCCTGCTGAATAAGGCCGTTTGAAAGGTACCTGCTGCACAGAGTCTAGGTCAATAGTTTTTTCAAGCTCCTTTACATTCTTTAGCATTGTCTATTCTTCAGTTAGTTTTTCAACTAGAGTGCCCTGCTGCCAATCCTGCTGGTTGGCATATCTTTCAATGTGTGGGTATTGACAATGCCTATAACCTAGAAGCCTGTAATTGGTTCTTCTAGCAGTAATGAAGCCTTCAGGGTCATAAGGGACCCACCGAAAACTATATGATAACTTGTATTTGTCTTTGAGGATTAGGTCGGCCTCTTCCCATACTTCTTTCTTATTCATGATGAAGGGGCCCAAATAGTGTTTGAACTTGAAGTGGGCCTTCTTTTTGGAGCTGTGGAAGTGAGTGAGGTTGGACTGAATCAACTGCCTGTAAAACTCCAAGGCAAATAACCTCATAGGCACATATTTTGGGAGCCTGTATGGACAGAGCTCACAGCCATAGACTCTGATGACTGTATGATTCTCATATAGGTACCAATCACCTATTTTGTATTTTTTGGAAAGCTCCAGAGCTTTCTGTATCTCAGTTGATATTCTGGGAGGAGGGGACCTCATCAATAGGCAAGAGACTGGGTATACAAATTGGTCAACAAATTCACAATAGGAATAGGGTGAATTTGAGACTTTGTGATAGACAAAGGTCCAGAAGATAACAGATCTTCTTTCCCCTCTATAATCTAGCTTTTTGATGTAGCATGGAAAAGCCTCAGACTGATAGTACATGAAAAGGTGATAGATATAGGCCGAGTACTTGAAGACACCCTGTCTATCCACCTTGCCCAACTGATCATGGATCTTGTTAGCTATGAACTTGGCAAAGTTATATTTGCGGGCAGAGGGTTGGCCTGGGCTGTAAGCAGCTAGCAATACCAGCATTGTTTCATCCACATGCTCGCTGGTTCTGTATCCCAGCACATAAGCAATCATGTCCAGTAATAGTCTGCCTACTTCAGTAAAATAGACATCCAGATAAGGAGGTGGCCCTGTAGGCTGGCACTCAGGTCTCATGAATGTCCGGGTGACCTTTTGAATTTCCTCACTGGTCATCTTGGCACCAGTGTCCAGCAGATAATTCATGGAAAATGGGAACAACAGCTCTGTCTGATCAAAATGGAGCATTTTATTGATGGATTCAGGATTAATGTAAAAGAGGATCCTCCCAGATGGAGAGCTAATAGCTCTGTGATGCACATCATAGTTTTCTGCACATAGGCGAATGATCTCAGGAAAGACATTGACAGAGGGGAGACAATAGTATGGCAGGTTTGACTCCCATATCCCATATGTATCATGACCATTCAGGTAGTCCTCTCTCAATTGCCTGAAGGTCTGCAGAAAGTCCCTGTTACCCACAAAGTCTTCAATGAGGTAGTCCTTGTCAGCAAAGGGCAAGGCCTCCAGGTCTTTATTTGGTGGATTCAATGGAGCTACACTGAGGGCTGAGGGTGCAGGGGCAGCCATTGTATAATCTGATTTTGAACAAGGTGAGTGCAATGGATTGCAAGGTTCCTCAGAGCTTAAGTGATATACTCACTGTAGACAATATTTGAAATGTTTTTCACAGTGGAAAAGGCAGGCTTGTTTCTGTAGTTTTTGGTAAATTCACAGGGATTGTGAATTGCTAGGGGTAAATTGCAGAGGCTATGTGAGATTTACTTTGGTAAGAAGCTGCAACTGGTCCACACCCGGAAAAAGGGAACAATGCCGGGCACCTCGAGGACAAATTTACAATTTTGGTCCGCGAATTGACTGTTTCAATGTCGAATTATAGTGCTGGGGCAATGCTGGTTACTTTAGCTCTCATTTAAGTAGCAGACAATGCTTAATTGTGGAACTTGACAGGTGTTATAATGGTGAATTTGCAGAGAAATGGTATATATGGGCGAAATGGGAGAATTATGGTGAATACCTGGATAAAATCGCTTAGAAAGCCTGCGGGCCGAACTGTGAAGGCTGAATGTAGCTGAGTTGATGAGTTGGCACGGTCGCAAATTTGAATTTGGAAGTCCGGAGGCGATTTGGCAGTGAACCAGCGGCAACGGCTATGTCTTCTTCGCTCGAAAATGACATAAAACGGCCCAAACCGTGACTTTTAACGACGAATTCGGAAAAATGAGTAATTGGCGCTTTTTCGCCGATGACGTCAACATGACGTCATGGCGGGCCCGGGTACGGAGGGTGACGTTGCTGCTGAGGTGTAAGCCAGCGTGGCCGGACACGGTGGCGGGCAGATAAGGTGGCAGGGCTACGTGGAGGGCCACGCGGCGCAGGGGCGGGAGATGGTGCTACGTCATGATGACGTATGGATGACATAAGGGGGAGGTGGTAACGGGAAGGTGGTAAGCGGTTTCGCCGCACCACCTTTGGGTAAAGGCGGTATCGGGGAGGGGGGCTCCGAACAACCCCGCCGCCTGCCACGCGTCCCATGTACGGGGCGGAAAACCACCGTTCCCCGGACGCTAAAGGTCGGCAGATCCAGATCTGGAAATACCCGCCCACCGTTGGATCGGGGGTGGCAGATGATGGACGGCTGGCGGGCCTCCCGACGGATCGTGCATGTTGGGGGGGTCCCGCCGGCATATTAAAATATTCAAATTAATGTTTTGGGCGGAGAACTTTAGGTTTAAGGGTTTTTTGTGGGTTTTTCGGGGCAAGGGTTAATCTGAGGGGGGAAGAAGGGTTAAAAAGTGGGTTTTAAGCAGAGGGAAGGGGTTTTTGTGGAATTCTTGAGCAGAGGTGAGGTGAGGGCTTAGGGGGAGGTTATCACTCCAACCAGAGGTTAGAGCAATCCCATGACAGGGTTGACCATAGTCCCTGGTGGACTAATGTCTCCCTTTAGACAAACTTATTTAGCTATAGTGCTAAAAAGGGAGGATATTTATACGAAGCTAGGGATTTATACACCATGGTGTTATAATAGTAGGGAAAAGGTAACATAAGGGATTTAGATAATAGAAGTTAGGGGTTAATATGGATGGAAAAGGTGAATGAGGAGTGAAATCACTAAGTTTAGGTGCAGATAACTTAGCTTAGGGAGTAGATCAAAATAAAAAGATTTTTAGACAAGAAATGTGGCTTTTAAAGGAATAAGAACCACCATAAAACCTCAAATTCTTCCCTGAATCTCAACTGATGAAGGGATGTTAGTAATGAATGTGAAAGGGGAAAATGTGAAGTTAGACATGCTCCTTTGCTTTGCTGCAACATGATGGAGAAGAAGACCTTCTCAATCCATTGATTTTCCTTTGTGAATAGGTTAGCACACATTCAATTGTAAGGAATGACATTTCTGCAACCCCATCTGCCTACCCATCTATTTGCCTAGCATTTTTTGTTTCTTCTTGGAAGGTGCACTTAGACTTGCAGACCCTTATTTGCCTTTTCTTTTCCCTTGGCTTTTTTCTTTTGATTTTCTATCTAGAATTACCCTTATTGCTTCCAAGGTCCCAGATTAAGCAGTTGGGAACCTTAATTCTCTACCTAAGCTACTGGTCTGCCAAGATTAAACAGTTTGGACAGACTTCTTTCTCTATTCTACAACAGAAAATTGAAACATGGCATGATCCAGATTAGGCTTTTGGACCATCCATCAAAACTTAGTCACCATAAAGCTATATACACACCTTGTCTCTTTTTTGGAAATATGGGATCTTTGTGTCACCAAAGCAGAGCATATTTGGAACTTTCTTTGCCAATCATGAAATATGAAACCTATTGATATAGGTAGTTACAGGTTTGCCATTCGCAATTGAATAGGAGACAATTGCAATGCGGGCTTGCCTATGCATTCCCATGTTTGTTTTGGTAAAATGTTCGCATTCGATCCAAGATCCAAAATTACTAGATCCATTTCATATTCCCCGATTTGCGTAGTCAATCTCATCTCCCTTCTTGTTTGCATTGTGTGCTTCTTACGCTTCCCGACTACACGCGGTTCACTTGTCCCAGTGCACCTAGTGATAATTTCCTGCAGTCCCTTCACAACTTTGCTGTTGCGTAGCAGCTTTGTGCATGTCTCCAGAAAGGTAGTGAGCATTGAAGGATCCATCTCCAGTTCTAGTTGATCCTTACTACCTAAAGTGGAGGCCTCTGTGAAGCTCTTCTTAGCTTCCATGAATGTCTCCTTCGCACGCTCTAAATCAAATTCAGGTTCCTTTGTAGGAGTCTTGTGAACCCACACACTTTCTTCAGGCTGCTTAACTTTGTCATCTCCTGTCCGGATACCGCTTCAAAGAAAAATGTTTACATTCAGGTCCTCTTTGTGCGGCTCAGACCTCATCATCTGTATATTCTGAGTCGGGGGAGGCTGGAGTATTCTTTTATCATGCAACCTCACTATCAGTGTAGGGCAGTCCTTTGTCTCATGATCAACTGGCTACAATATAAACATGATGCTCTCGTTCGATTTGTAAAATTGTGGGCATAATGCCCCGACCCTCCACAATTTTAACAAATCAGCTCTCCACGACCCCTTTGTGGTCCCATTCCACCTCGACCTCAACCACGCCCCTGAAATCCAGTGCACACTATCCCTGTATTTTGATCGAGGGCTCACGTTTCGGTCTACACTCTATAGGTAGGAGTCTGATCCATCATCAGTTCATAACTTCTATAGGTGCGTTCATCATGACCTACTGACCTACAGAAATTATAGAACAATTGTTGGGACATCTGTGTATACTTCTGTAATAGATGACAATTATCCATAGCATGTTTTCCTCATATCTGACAATCGCGCACCATAATGTAGGCGCCACACTCGATCTTGCTTGTGCCTCTGGTCTCAATGGCATTGGCCCTCCTCCCGCCAAATAATTTGTGAAGACTGGACAATGGTCCTTGTCATGTCCCTGTCCCTTGCATTTTATGCACCATACCTCCTCGCACACCTCTGGCGAGTTGTCCTGTCCTATTTTAAACTCTGCATTTCCAGACATAAATTTTTCAGTTGCATGTGGATTTGTTGCACTCCCAAGCTAGGATCATGTATTGGGGTCTCGTGCAACCTCATTGCAATTTCCAAGGCTTCGACCTAACTAGAGAGCTTCTTCTGTGACATCGCGATCCTTAGATGCAGTGTTATTGACGCTACAAACCATGTGCGGTGCTGTCCATTTGTCAAAGTCATGTTGGCTTCGCGAATCATACTCTTTAGTCTCTGATCCAGCTCCCAAGGGGTCTCGCTTGGAAGCATCGTGATTTCCTTAAACCCGATAATTGACTGTGTCTCTGATTTTGACCTGCTAAATTCCTTGTTCAGCGCGGCTTGGATATCTGCAACCCCTGCGTTTGAATGGCCATTAGAATGCTTAATGTACCATGTTAGTGTGCGATCCTGCAACGCGCTTACCAGCGTTGCCTTTTCCATGTTGTCATCCGTGACCCCTTGCGCTTCCCATACGACCTTTACCACGAACCAAAATTGATCCGGATCTTTGTTCCCTACTCCTTTGAATACCGAAAACTTTATTGTGCTTGCCATACCGAACTATAGTTGTGGCGGAGGTGGTGTGGGCGAAGATGGGGGTGAAGATGGCAAAACTAGTGGTGGTGTAGGTGGAGGTGGTATGCGTGGAATTCACTGTCTTATCAGACTAATCGCACTTCTGGGTGAAACTTTTGTGAGCTCCTCCTTACTCTCCCACGTAGGTGAAATCAAGGGACTAGTCTCTAATTCTTCACTACTTTTGTTTTCGTAGATCCTCCTACTTCGCTTTGTCCAAAACATCAATTTATTCACATAATCCACTTTTTACACAATAGCATTTTAATCCAAGTGTTCAAATATTTAATGTACTTACCTTGCGGTCCTTTGAGGAAGCATCATTCTGCCTCGCTGTAGCTGACTATCATGTCTACCATGAATTTGGTGATAAACCCTCCTATAATTCGATCGAGGCAATGGTCCAGAGCGTGCATGATCTTATCTTTCGATGCTTCTAGTCTGCGCACCAATTTTGGAGTCCACACAATCAGTTTGTTGAGGCTATACCTTCCCTGACTGTCTGCTAGCTTCACAATCTACTCATACAACTCAGAGGGGAAGGACACAAAGAAAATTTCATGGATTTATATGTACACATAGCGCTCTAACCATTGTTCCTTGGATACTTGTGGATTCCTTTTTTCCTGCGCCGTGAACTCGTGAATATTTCAGTCCAACCACCCTTCAATCTCTTTCTTTATTGGATTCTAGTGACACGACATCGGACATCCCTTATGTAGATCCCAGTCCCAGCAACGGAACCATTTGTTGGCTTAGTGGGGCGTGACCCAGGTTCAGAGTTGATTTAGCCAAACAAATACCAGTACTACTAGCCCTTTCGGCAACAGTCCCTAGAGCGTAGATTGAGGTCTCACCCGAAGTAGTATGGGAGGGTGCTAGAACTAGGTTTCCACACCTTGGAGATGTCTGATGGTTTCAAGTGGTTTACGGCTCAAGCCTACGTGCACGTCGCTACGCGCTCTTATCTATGCCTTGCAGCTTGTGATGTTGCCTTCGCAGAGTCCTACTCGGGGGTGTTATCACTCAAGTTGTTCCCCAAAAGATCTGAGAAAAGGGAATATGGCTGAGGTAACCACTAACCAATCTTTTAGCTGCAGATTCTAGCCAATCCTCAACCAGAGAGGGCTCTCTCTTTGTGATTTAGCTTTGTTTAGCTATATGTTAGGTTAGTTATGAAGCACAAGTATTTGCTTGAATTGTGGATGGTGACAATCAATAGAATAGCGCTGCAAAGTATAAGAAGTTCAGACCATTGGGTTAATGGAGTCAAATGAAAATAAACTTCTGGGTATGGTTTCTTTGGCAAAGGAGGAACTACAGAGCAAGATAATTAAACATGGAACAATTTTCAGGCTGGAATAGGATGAAATGGGGTCAGGGAATGAAAGGCAATCAAGGATCTTTCACTATGCTAATAGAGGGAAAATGAATAAATATTACCAAGGAGCAGTTAAGAATTCATTAATTATATTCAGAGTGTAAGAACTAGGGAGATAGGAGCAGTCAAGAATTCCTGCCTATGCTAGTCCTGAAGAAAACATAAAAATGATAGGAATTGAACATAGAGTACAACAAAGTAAATTATGGGCTATTCTTTTTTCCTACAATTTAGAACATGATACTTAGATGATATATAAAACACAAATAAAGTAGAAAAAGAGTTAAAAAGACTTATTGATCCATGAGATAATCCAAGAATTCTGCAACATGGGCTTCTGCCATCAATTCCATGACTAGAGAGTTCATCAGCAAAGCATTCTAGCAATCTTTATTAAGAAGAGTTCTCAAATTTACAACGCAAGTCTAGAATGATATTCACCAACAACAATACATCTCTAGGGGAGGTATTTATAAAAAAAGAGTTACAAAATATCTCATAGAGAAACTATCAAGCAATAACTTTTATCCATCTACTTCTTCAAAGGAAGTAAATGACATTGAAAATAGAGCGTAATGAATGTAGGAGTAATTTCTGCTGTACTGGTTGCCTTAGGTGGTCAGATATATTTGACTTTTTAACTCAACAAGTCGGCTGGTAGTTGTCTCTTTATTTTGCGTTCCTGCGCTGCTGTCCCGACCCTTTCATCTGTGCTTGATTCCGCTTTAATGCGTTTTGGCGTGAATTCCTCCCTCTATTGTTTTCATTTTTATTATAGGTGGCATGTGCATTGAATTTGATTCAATGCAGATGATCAAAAAGAGTACTAAAACTACCTTGGTAAAACCTCTAACATGCCCTGCCACCATTGGTCTGTTGGCAACTGGTGTCTTTGTAGTTTTATCAATATTTCATCAGCTTTAGTATACCTGTAGAAATTGGGTTGGACTTCAAAAAGATGTGTTATTTCATGCTCAATATAGAACAGATTTTCCAACTTGTCATATAAGCTTTGTCCAGAGGGAGGTACTATGTCCTCTGAAGTGCTTGATGATGTTGTGATCTGATTGGTAACATATGTATTCACCCTGTGAGAATATTGTTCATGTGTCAACAACCTCTGATTGCTGGTTAACAAACTAGGTAGACCCTTTTGCTGCAAGACTGTAAACTTTTCTGTAAAAGTATATATTTCTATCTGCATTTCTTGACACTTTCTCTCCAAATTTTGTATAAAATTCTTCATAGTCAGCACCTTTTTAACTGTCAAAATGGTACCCATTCTGTCCCTAATATCTAGAGTTGCTAATTATTCTTTGGTATGAGTATTCAAAAAATGAATTAGTTTATTGGCCTGTTCGGGCATGTTCTTCAATAATGCTCTGACCTTTTGAATCTCTACTTGGGCCATTTCTATCAATTTAATTTGCTTATGGATAGTCTGTATTGATCTCCATTGATCAGTGATGGACTGGCCAATTTTAGTCCACAAAATTGTTTTGATTTCTGATAGAGTTTTATGAAGAGTAAGATCTTTCTCCAAGGATTTACCTTATTTTCCAAGGCCTTTACCTCTCTTGTTTTTTCAGCCACAATTATTTTAGATTTATCATAGCTTACCTCTAATTTGGCCAGTTTTTCTTTGGCTTCCTTCAGTTCTGCCATTTGGAGTTCTAATTCTTTTATTTTCTTCATCATCTTTTCCATGCTCATGCTGGTATCTAGTACTGTTGTTGTTGCTGCTGGAGTATCTGTGATTGATGTACCTGTTGCTGGGACAGTAGGAGGTACAACCGTTGTGGATGTAGGAGGAGCTGTTTCTGGTGGCTGGGAGGTCAACACTCCCTGCTTCTCTTTCATTGCTTTCTCCAATGCCTGCTCTGTTTCTGCTGATCTCTCATTCATCCTCATCAGTAAATCCATCATGTCCTCCTATGCTTTCTATTGTGCAACTTCTGTGGTTTGTGGATGCATTGTAATTGGCAGCTTTAATTGCTTTTTGAGGGCTGCAATGTCTTCCTCCTTCTTTCCTATTAATGCTTGGATGCCTTTGGGATCCTTGGGATCATGTCCCAGCTCTATGACAATTTCTTCTAACGATTTAATTCTGTTATCCTTAGCCAAAGAAGAAGCCTTTTCCAATTCCAATTGGACAAAATTATTATGTAATGAATTTTGAAATTTGTGAGCTAATAATGCTTTGTCTACCAAGGTGGAGTACACCATTTCTCCGTTTTTTATGTAATTCAATCCGGTCCATTGGGTGGATGTATTTAGAGAGAACTTCCAGATTGGTCCTGATATAATCAGCAATTGACTGTGGCTGCTGCATTGTGGGCTTGAAGTGACTAAGGGTCATTTTTCCTTCTTGTATATCGTATGTTGCCATTAACCTTTGTTGATTTGTGGGGGCCATTCTGAACAATTGATTATAAAGCTGGATCCTCATTGGCTCATTTCTCGCCTTTATTTCAGTAAATTCTTTCTTGATATCCGAGCCTTGCTTGCTCTGTTGTTTGCTTTGTGGCCTGGTGGATGTAACCTCCACACCATGCTGCCTCTCTAGCTCTTGCTAATACGAGCTAGTTGATGTTTCCAAAATTGGAGGAGTCTGCTGTTCAGTTCTTCCCTCACCTCTCAGGTTTCCTGTTGTCTCTTCCGAGAGTTCCTCTTCAGAGTAAGGATTTAACCTTTGCCTCTTTTCCCCTTGCTGTTCTGTTGATCCACTTATAGGTGTGTCTTCCTGCCTGTCCCTTTTCTTGCCTCTTTCCTCATTAAGAGGAGTTTGTAATACAGGGATCTCAGGTACCTTTGTTTGTGTTGAAGGACCTTGCCCTTGGCTTTGTTCCTTTGATGTATCTGGCTGGTATGCCATTATATCTTTCTTCTCTGAGTGCAGCACTTCTTTGCCTTTGAATGTCGCTGCAGGTGGAATACTTTATTGGGCAGGTTGTTGTGAAGTTGTAGCAGATGATGTGCCCGGTCCAATGTGTTGAGGCAATTTGAAAGGGACCTGTCCAAAAGAGTCCACGTCAGTTTTTTCAAGCTCTTTCATTTCTTTTTCCAATCTCTCTTCCTCAGTAATCTCTTCTACTAATGTGCCTTCTACCCATTCTTGTTGGTTAGCATATTGTTGAATTTCAAGGATTTTGTGGTGAACATATCCTGTAAGCTTGTTTTTGACTTTTCTATAACTTATGAAATGTTCAGGGTCATATGGTGCCCAATAAAAGCTTTGTTTCAGCATAAGTTGATCCCTTAAAATCTTATCTGCTTCCTCCCAGGCTTCCCTTTTGTTGAAGATAAAAGGGCCCAATTGATTTCTTATCTTGAGCTGTGCCTTTTTCCTAGCTCCATAGAAATGAGTCAAATCTGAACTAATAAATTGCCTAAAGTATTCCAGGGAAAATAGTCTCATAGGGACATACTTTGGCAGCTTGTAGGGGGATAGTTCACAACCATAAATCCTGATCACTGTGTGATTTTGGTAAAAGTACCAGTCACCAATACTGTAGTCCTTTGAGAGATGCAAAATTTTCTGCATTTCAGCAGAGAGCCTGGCAGGAGGATTTGTAACCAATAAAGAAGTGGCTGGATATATGAACAGGTCAACAAACTCACAATATGTATAAGGGGAGTTATGGACTTCATGGAATACTGGGGTCCAGAAAATTACAGACCTCCTTTCTCCCTTGAGGTCCAACTTTCTAAGGGGAATTTGAAAACTATCAGGTTGATTGTACAACAACAAATGATATATGTAGGATGTGTATTTGAACACTCTTTCTCTATCCAAGTTCATGAATTGCTCATGGATTTTATTGGCTATGAAGGTGGCATAATCATATTGGACAACAGGGGGCTGTCCTGGAGTGAATATGGACATCAACACTAAGACAGTTTCATCAATATGCTCACTGGTTTTGAAGCCCAAGATATAGGAAATCATATCAGTAATGAATACACCAGCTTCATTGAACCAGACCTGATTAAAAGGGGGTGGCTGCCTGGGCTGGCTTTCTGGTCTCATGAATAATTGAGCTATTCATATAGATGTGTGTGGACCATTCTCGATAGCCTCCACCACGAAACAAAGGTATTATTTGATTTTCATGAATGATTTGTCTCGTAAATGCTGGATCTATTTCATGTAGAAGAAGGATCAAACCTTCTTAAAGTTTTGTGAGTTCAAAGCTTTGGTTGAGAAAGAATTAGGAAAGAAGATCAGGGCCTTGAGAAGCGACAATGGTGGAGAGTATGTCTCTCAAGAGTTTAAGGACTTCTGTACTACAGAAGGAATTAAACGGGAATTGACGGCACCTCATAACCCACAGCAGAATGGGGTGGACGAGAGGAACTACAAAATGATTGTGGGAGCAAATCGGGCGATGCTGCATGACCAAGGCCTACCACTTCACTTGTGGGTTGAGGCATGCAACACAACGATCTATTTGCATAATAGAAGCCCAGATCGCATACTTGGGATGAAGACACCAGAGGAAGCTTTCTCCGTGAAGAGACCAGATGTGGGTCACTTCAGGATCTTTGGCTCATCGGTATATTGCCATGTGACCAAGGATGCCTAGAAGAAATTGAGCCAACATCAAAGTTGGGGATACTTGTGGGGTACACTGATACACCCCACAACTATCAGGTGTATTTTCTTACCAGTGGGAGGATAGTGGTTCACAAAGATCGTAAGTTTGATGAGCAGAAGGCCATGCTAGTTTCCCTTGAGAGGGAGCTCCAACTACAGGCTGTGGAGGAACTTTTGGTTCCTAAGGAGGAGGAGCCTCATACTGATGCAGAGCAGCCACATGCAGAGGTTCCACGAGTGGAGACATATACTCAAGAATAGTCTTCAAGAGATGGGTGAAAGCGCACGAGAGAAGCTGACAAATTGTTGTCGGATGCAAGAGAGAATGTGGGAGAACCATCTTCTCAGTGCAGACAGAGGAGGTCACTTGATAGGTACACTGGATACATGGCCCTTGATGGGGAATGTGTTGAGACCAAGCCATCTTCCTTTGAGGAAGTAGTGCAACAGCCGATTTGGGTTGATGCTATGGTGGAGAAGTATGACTCCATAGTTCAGAACCGTGTTTGTGATGTGGTTCCAAGACCGGAGAACAAGTCAGTTGTGAGTTCCCGTTGGCTTTACAACGTAAAGCAAGCTGCTGATGGTAATGTAGAGAAATACAAGGCAAGGTTTGTTGCCCGTGGTTTCTCATAGGTTGAGGGGATTGACTATGATGAGACTTTTTCTCCTGTATCAACGTACTCATCTATCAGACCAATGTTGGCACTATCAGCACAGATGGGTTGGAAGATCCATTAGATGGATGTGAAGACTGCATTCCTCAATGGCAAGATTTAGGAAGAGGTGTACATAGAGCAGCTGAAAGGTTTTGAGACCTTCGATCGTGACTCGCATGTGTGCCAACTCAAGAGAGATTTGTATGGTCTGAAGCAAGCACCTCATGCTTGGTACACCAGGATCGACAACTAATTCACTGGGTTGGGCTTCACAAAGAGTGAAGCGGATGCGAACTTATACCACATCATGGTGGAAGGTAAGTAGTTGATCAATGTTCTTTATGTTGATGATCTGATATTGACAGGTGATGATCAGTTGATCATGTCTTTCAAGGAGGTCCTTGCAAGAGAGTTCGAGATGAAAGACATGGGTCTCATGCACTACTTTCTAGGCATGGAAGTGTGGCAGAAGGATGGGGAAGTGTTTGTGTCTCAAGGCAAGTATGCCAATGAGATACTCAGGAGATTCCACATGGAGAAGTGCAAGCCCATGCAGACTCCTCTAACATGTAACGAGAGGAAGGAGGATGCTACTTCAGGAGAAGTAGTAGAAGCTACTGTGTATCAGTAGCTTGCGGGTTCATTGATGTACTTAGTGAACACACGACCAAATTTGTGTTATGCGGTGAACCAGTTGAGTCAAGCTATGGTTCAATCTACCAAGCTGTTTTGGAAGGCAGCGAAGCATGTTTTGAGATACCTCAAAGGCACATCTCAATATGGATTATGGTATAGATTTTTAGAGGGAGTAAAGCTATAGGGCTTCACAGATGCAGATTGGGCAGGGAGTCTATCAGATCGAAGAGCACATTAGGAGGAATTTTCAACCTTGGTTCAGCAGGAAACAAAGGTCAGTTACACTCAGCTCAGCAGAGGCTGAATACATGGCTGCAAGCCAGGTAGAATGTGAGGCCATTTGGATGTGGAAAATTCTAGTTGGTTTGTTTGATCAGATTATGGATCCAACTGTGATCTATTGTGATAATGAGAATTGTATCAAACTCTCTGAGAATCCAGTATTTCATGATAGGTCCAAGCACATTGACATTCGGTATCATCATCTCAGAGACTGTGTGGCGAGGAGGATCATGTTGTTGCAGTATGTTTCGACCGAGAAGCAAGATGTTGACATTTTGACTAAGGCATTGTCAAAATGTAAATTGGAATTCCATAGAGATAGGATCGGGGTGGCAGATAATCCCTTTCTTTTGAGAGGGAGTGTTGAAAATAGCAACAAGAAATTATAAAAATAGAAATGTTAAAAATAACATTTCAGGATATTCCAATTTTTATTTGTCCTTGAATTAAAATTGAGAATTAAAAAATTCGAATTTATTCTCACCAGCTTTTTGAAAAATAATTAATTAATTCATCTTGAGTTAATTAGTTGGAGAAATTCAAACATGAAGTCTTTGTGAAGTCATGCATCAGTTATCCCTTTGATTGAGGAAGTTATCCCTTAATTAAGAAGATAAGGATGAGTTTTATTTGAGTTGTAATTAGTTAGCTCAGTTAACTGAGTTAAGTCCAGTTAAATTAGTTCCAAACAGTTTGAGGAACTAATTGTGAGTTCAGTCAGTTAATGCATGCATGCATGAAACTAGTGTACTCCAGATAAATTAATATTCTCTCATAAATAACTCATGCATGTCAGTTCAGACAAAGACCCAGTTGAGATTAAAGGCATGGACAATGTACTAAAGTTGCAAGAATTTTCCAATGAGAAAATCTCTTGCATGCAGAAGGAATTCATTCCTTGAGGATTGCATAGTTTTACAGTGTGTAAGAGTAGTGTTCCACTTGGTTGTAGGTGAATCATCCCAAAGGAACAACACAAGGAAATAGGAGGCTTGGAGGAAAGAGGAGAAGGCATATGTGTTTTCTATTATGTCTATGAGTAGCAATGAGGGATTGTACTGAGAGTTGGATAGCTATGAGAGCTAAAGCTTTGTGTAATCCTGAGATATTTCCACTTGTATGATAATACATATAGCGGGGTTTTTAGCTGAGGCTTTCCCCAGAGTATTCTTCTATGTTTCATGTGTGATTGATTCTTATTCTTTGTTATATGTGTTTTGTTTGATCTTGCTCAAATCGATTAAGCTTCCACAAGTTTGATTGTAGAAGTAGATTAAGTATTTTACTTTAGTACATTGCATAATCGGGTTAATCTACAGTGAGAATGTCTACACAGACCATCTTTATATCCAATAAAGATACACTTTTCAACGTTGTTATCCAACTTACTTTTATTCTCCTTTGGAAGGTGTACATAAGCATCAAAATCAAATACTCAAATATGTTAAGATAAGGTTTCTTACCATCCCACACCTCATATGGAGTCTTTTCATCCAATGCTAATGAGAGTGATGTATTTACCAGATAAAACATAGAGTCCATTATCTTTACCTAGAATTATTTCCTTAAATCAGTGCACTGAGCATGCTCCTAGCTTTCTCCATCGGTGTCTTATTCATCCTTTATGCAACTCCATTTTGATGAGATAAGGGAACATTTTAAGAACCACCCTAAATTTATATGTATAATAAATGGGCGAATTCCCATGATACATAGGAAAAATGGGAGGTGATTTGATCAATAATATAATATGTATATATAATTTTTTTGGTGAATCTCTCACTAGATTATATTATCTTGTAAAGTCATGGCGAATCTTTCTCTGAATTATAAAATCTTGTAAGATCTTGGCAAATATTTCACTGAATAATAAAACATTGTAAAGTCTTGGCGAATTTTTTGTTAAAGTATGAAACCATATATGGTAATAGGAAAACATATTCATTAAACTGTAATATACTAACATACATGTTTGGAAAAAATAAACATAGTTTTCTCTTCCTACAAATAATGTTGCATGTTTAAGTGGCCATGTTTGTCAAGGTTCTTACTATACACTCTTTCATATCCTTCTATTAGTTTTTATAATATTCCACAACAAAGTTTTTGTAGGTGCTGATCTTGACCACCAGTTTTGATAATATTATGTCTCTCCCAATCTAAATTGCTTATTAGCATAATTCACTACTTTCATACGTCTTGCATTTTTTAACAACGTTGTAACATGTGGATTCATTTCCTTTTTGGTGCACAATCTCCACCTTTTAAGACAATATAGTGCATGGACCAACCCCTACAGATCATTACTTTTTAACAACGTTGTAACACGTGGATTCATTTCCTTTTTGGTGCACAATCTCCACCTTTTAAGACAATATAGTGCATGGACCAACCCCTACAGATCATTACGACAAACTAAGAATAACAGAGAAGATGAAAGGTTGTATAAACTACCATATTTTTCAAACAACTAATCCAACATCAGTACCTTAAATTTTTCATGAAGATATCATATTGAGAATGTTTGAAAAATGGTGGGAAATTTGGGCAGCGACTATCTCTCTTATGTGAGGGTGATGTGGAAAGAGTGACAAGATTTCACTGTTTTGATTTTTTTTTGCTAAATCAAAAAAACTAATATTAATGGAGATATTGGTATTTTTTACTAAATTTTGTGAAGTGACTAAATGTAGCTTAGATGGTTTTTACAATATAATTTCCTAAGTCTATTTAATATCTTCATTATCATAAAAACCAACCTATATCCATCTTAACTCCACATCTACCACTCTTAGAGGGATGAAATCTATTTATCCTTCTTAGCACTTGGTAGACCCGGAATTAAGATGGATCTAAGCTGATAGAATTTCCCCTTTAAATAGTCTATGCTCACATTAATACCAAGGTATTACCATGGATCAATACCATGGGTTATCATAAACCTGGAGCTTAAAAACTACTATTAGTAATTTATAAAAATTAATGAAATATATATATTTTTTAATTTTAATTTTAATTTTTTTATTTTTTTTAACCGAGTTAAAATGTTTAAGTGACATTAAATTACAAGATCCATTTTTACTCTTGATCTGCCAAGCCCCGAGAGGGATCAAATATTTTTTCACTCTATGCTAGTTTGCATATCACGATATTTGATCCCTCTCAGCGCTTAGGAGTAAAGATGGATCTATGCTAGTTTAATCCCCCCCTTTAAATAGGCTACATTCCACGTGAATACCATGGGTCAATACCATGTGCCATCTTTATTTTTATTAATACTAATATTAGGGTTAATAATGTTTTTTTGCACGGTATTAATAATAATTTGGCCCATGGTATTTGGCCCATAGGATTCACCTAAATATAACGCATTTTTTGAGTGTTCGTAAATATAAGGTGACTTATGGAGTAATTATAAAAAAATGTTTTATTTATTTACCATACCTCTTGTTTATTTATATTTTTATTAATTTACCATACCTCTTTTATAAATATGGTATTTGGCCCATAGAATTCACTTAAATAAAACCTCTTTTTTGAGCCTTCTTAAATAGAAAGAGGGTTATGGACTAAATATAAAAAGAGGTTTTGTTTATTTGCCATACCTCCACTTTATTTATATTATATAACCTCCCAAACCACTTCCCAAACCAGAAAATGGGCGATTGCGAACGAATTTAACATTGCAAAGCAGAAAATCGATTAACATTGCAAAGTAGAAAATCGAGTGATTGTAATGGAATATAACCTCCCAAACCAGGCGAATAGGGTCAAATGAGCCTTTTCATAGTTTATCCGCCCCTTTTTTTGGGCTAAAATGAAAAAATAATTATTTTTTAAATAAAAGTTTGGATAAATATATGAAATGGGTGTTTAAAAAAAATTTTGCCCCTCTAAAATGAAAAACCCCTTAAATTTCGCCCCTAAAATTTACTATGGATGCGATATCTATGGAATAGTGTTTTACCTTGCTATACCACTCTTCTTATAGAATTATTTGGATTCATTCCCACATAATTCTCCACCATTATCTATCCTCATCACCTTAATTTTCTTCTCTCTCTAATTTTTCATAATAGCCTTAAACTCTTTGAACTTGTCAAAGACTTTAGATTTCTTCATATGAAATAAATCCATGTATTCCTTGAGAATTCATCTATAAATGAGACATAGTAAACATATTTACCTAGTGATGGAACCAACATAGGTCCATACACATCATTGTGTACCAAGTATAATATTCCCTCTAACCTCATAGAACCAAAGGAAAATATTACCCAATTCTACTTCCCATATAAAGAATGTTCATAGAAAACAAAATCTAGAGAGAAATTAGGCAAACCTTGTACCATAATATTACTCCATAGTACTCGACCACCCTTCTCTTGAAAATGTCCCATTCTTCGATGCCACAATATAGTTGTTTCTACAAAAGCTCTAGGAGATTCCTTCTCCTCCACTCTCAAAACTCATCACTAATAATGTTTCCTAATAGCTTATACAGAGGTCCAATCCAAAATCCCATCAAAAATACCATTGCTCCTTGAATCATCCTATGAGTGTCATTTTCAAATATTCTTTTTACACCTACATTACTCATCTTACTTACATAAACCAAATTTTTGAATAACCCTAAGATGTGCAAATGATCCAGGGGATGAAAAATATGCTCAAAAATGAAAGTGCTCAAAATATCCAAAACCTAGTGCCAAATCGTATATCTCATCATCCTGATTCCAATGACACTTGAATTGCCTCAATTTGACATCATATGTGAAAGTTACTGTGTTCTAAAGTTTTTATCATACAACTAAAAAGTCAACTTGCAGGGTTGACTAGGTTGATAATTGGGCAGGTCGTATAGTGATGTGGCGCTGACATCAGTAGGCTGACTGAGCAGTATGGATGTTAGATGAGCCAATCTCGTGCTGACACATGACAGGTTGTATAGGTTGAATTGGAAAAGTTTCTTTGGTTGGTGAGTTTCAGATGGACTAATTAGGAGGCACCACATGGCCCAATGGGAGGGTGCCATGTGCCCCTTGAGGTTTTTGCAAAATTTTGTTTGGGGACCAATGACCTTAGTAGGGTTTGACCTTATGACCTTCGACAGACTAACCATCAAACTTACCAACAACCACGTGTTTTCTTTTAAAATATAACCTGGGCCATTTTTATTTCAATTATAACGGTCTGACGGTGGGGTAGGGGATTGGGGGGGGGGGGGGAAGGTCGAGCCGACGGGCTCGTGAGATCGGCCCCAAAATCGAGTTATATGTAATATAATGTGATCACAGCGTGGTAGAAGCGAAGGGGGCAGCCAATTAGCCCTGGCCCCGGGTCCTATTTATTGCACTTGACCGTGGACGGAGACCGTGGAGAGTGGTTGGTATGTGGCTCCTAGCCCGCGGCCACATGGCCTCGCATACGACCAGGAGTAGTGGAGTTGATGGGTGCATGGCCTCTGGCCTATGCCCCTAACCATATTTTCTACGACATGACCGTTGAAAAGGGCAAAAGTTAGGGCCGCAGGTGCCCAACTAAGTGTTTGACATTTTGCACCAATTTTGGTGGAATTTATGTCGTCCTCACACCAAAGTATTGCCTGACAGATACGCCAAAGGAGGATTTCATTTCCATTTTATTTAGTATGGTCATTTTGCAGGATAGATAGAAAATAAATGGAGAAGGAGGCCTAAATTTTCCATTTTTTAGCCTAAGAGGAGCCTACATAGGGGTTTTGGGTGTTCTGGACACAATGGCAGCATTATTTTTGTGATTTAAGAATTGTTTATTGATGTAATTTACATTTTTATAATATAATTTAAAGGGACAACATTGGAAGCTAGAATCAAAGACGTGGCCAAAGAGGGATGAACTCCGTCATCAAATTGTTGTTTTTTGATGTTGCATGTTGTTTATTTTTCTCTAATTATATCTATAAAATGTAACTAAATTTTATAATTTTATGTGATTTTGCAATTTTGATTGATTTCCCACAAGACATAAACTAACTTGCAAACTTTTTCAAGACACTTTCAATTTTTAATTTCAATTTTTAAGGTTTGACAGTTTTTACAATTGTTTTCTTGAATGATTACAAGGTTTAAGTTTAGAAGAGGAGAAGGGGTGCTTGAAGAACCTGTTGAGGGCCCCGAAATCGGGTCAACAACAAGGGGGATACCCACCCGGTCGGAAACCTGGTTGGCGGCTCCTTGCCCGTTTGGTGTAGCGGGTCCGACTGGGGATAATGGGACCAGCTTCCCAATCTAAAAGATGTGTGTGTGAGTGTAGATTTTGACGATGCTAATCTAAAGGTAATTTTAAGCTAATTTAATTCTAGACTCTAAACTGACTCTATGCTACTGTAATCTAACAAAAACAGCACATCTAATCTATACTAACCCGGGGTAAGATTCTTTCATTATGCAATCTAAAAAGATTTCATACAACAACTGGGAATAAAGATCATTCAGCTATCATAAGAATATAAATCAATTAAGATAAACCATTCTGCATAAGAAGTTAGGCAGAACAGTTGTGAACAACATATCGCATAATCAGTTATTCATATGTCAAGCACAAACAAATGACTCCACCATACAAAAGTGCCAAATGGTAACCCACACATTCATACATTAACATATAAACAACTCAGTTGTATATCACTCTAAGAATATGAGCAGAAATTAATCAAGAGATAAAAGTACCATTTATGACTGATTTCACTCACAAACTTCAAGCAATAATGATTTATCTCTACTTACTTCTAACATCTACTAAGAGTACAGAAGTGCAACATCAGTAGCAGACATTAAAATGTAAACATAAATAAATCTCGATCCATCCATTCATCAAAAACCCCCTCCGAGGGTGCAAAAGTGCATGTTCTGAGGACAAGTTTTTTGACAAATTTCCGGACCCCTCTCCAAATGCCATGAGAAGGGTTAAATACTACTAACTAACTAATCTTAATTACACAAATTTAGGAAACGGCTTCAAATGACTGCCCTTTTACTAAAACAAATTTATTTCTAAAAATTGAATCTAATTTCTAATCGTTTCTGTATCTGCTCCTTAGTGCTGTAAGCAATGCAAGGTTCGACTGGAAAGAGTCAGCTGGTTGTCTTTTCCTTTTGCTCGAGCGATAAAAGTAGAAATAACAAAAGCTGGCACCTCTTTCTGACAAACTAGAAGATATTTGTGAAAATCTTCCTCTGGCTGGGTGTTTTTGCTGTGTGTATACTTAGTATAACCCAGATTCCTTTCAAACTGATTGTGCTGTTGCTATTTTGGTTTTCGGCCGTGCGAATGACTCAATGAGTTATGGATTTCATTGCCTGAACAATCTTACGTATTGAAAATTGCTTTCGTTCTTTGTTCCAGGCTTTTCTGAAGCATCATCCCTTTTTAGCGTTTTTCTTTTTGCTTTATCCAATCTGAGCTTCAGGATCTTTTGCAAACATGCTGCTTTTGTGCGCCTTTGACTCTGAGTCTTGGATAGTCTATTTTCATCAGTGCCTGTTGAGTGATACTCTGGAATCCGCGGCCCTGCTGCATGCGGCATTTATCTGCGAAGGCATCTCCTCTTTGTTCTTCTAGTATTGGCGCTTTCCCCTTTTCCTTGGATGTTTCCTGCATATAGATTTATATTAGTTGCTGCCTTGCAGTTCACGCAAAGGAAAAGAGAATTGACGAAAAGATTGACATGAAAGCTTTAAGTTCTAATGAATGCATAATGATGACACTCATAATGACTTGACTCTTCGAAAAACGCAACACGATCATCTTTGGATACTCAGGCATGCAATCATTAATTTTCCTTAAGGTGCGCGCTCAATTTTGGGTTCACAGATCATGCCGAAGAAACTTTGTGATGAGTGGTTTTCTGCGATTTGCATTGCAGAAATTAATAGTCTCATTCGTCGCAGATCGCAAATCGCAAAATCGCAGTTTGTAGGATCGCAGATCGCAAATCGCAATTTTCATTTGCTCATTGTGTGCTGCTTTTGCGACGTTGCGATATGCGACATCGCATATCGGCCGTCGGCGATACCTTTTTGTTTTCTTTTAAGGGCACTTTCAAAATATGCGATGCGATGAATTTCGCATCGCTTCTTTGCAACTTATTTACGCGCATAGGAAAACGCTTCACTCTCTCTTTGCGATGCGATATAGCTTTTAGGGAGTTAAATACAATTTTTTTTTTGATAAAAACATTTTTGGGAATTTTTGTTAAGGGTCCCCCTTTGCTTGATGTTATTGCTAATATCAAACAAAGAGGGGGGTTGTTGGTGACCACAACAATGGCGATTCACTGTGAAGAACCAGTTATCTCTGCTTTTCTATTGACATTTCCACTTCCGAAACAGAAAAATTTTCATATGTCTAAATTTTGTTATGGAAAGATAGAGTAGATTACCCCTTATCCTGTCAATGATACTTTGTCTCAACCCTTCTTTTATTCCAATTGTCTGCTTCCTTAGGCTTAGTTCTTGCATTCATACCAGACATTACTTGGTCCCTTTTTAAAGATAAAATAAGGTCTTCTCTGCGTACTGGCTTTAAAATATGCTCATTTGTCGTAGGTAGAGCCTTTGCTGCCCGCAAGCGTCCATAGCCTCGACAGGGTTACCATGTTATCCAGCAATGATCATTTTTCCTGCTTGAAGTTATTTACAACATTTCAGAGAAAAATCCTTTTTGACACTTTTTCCTTTTTTTACTCTCTAAAGAACAATGTCTTGGTTTGGTGGCCAAATTATGACACAGTCATTCACTTGATTTACACTTTTGCTGAACAAGCTGGCTCGTGATGAGACCCCTTGTCTTTTGATTGCAACAATCTTGAGTCGTTGCCCTGTTTTGATAGACAGTTTTGGCAAAGTCAACAAGTTATAATATCTGTGATCATGATAAGCCGGCTCGTGATGAGACCTCTTATTCTTTGAGATATAGTGTTTTCTTGTATTGTTTCTCTGAATGCTGCAGTTTCCTTTAGCAGGGAGGAAGTCATTGTTTTTCCTTAAGAAAGCTCTGGACGACAATAATAGCGTTTGAAAACAACAGCTTTACAGAGAATATTTATTTTATTATTGATGATACCTTTCATTGTGCTGGCATAAAAGAATTTTTTACCAAAGGTTGCTTTCATCAAAGTTTTTGAGAGGTTGAAACTAATATCATATTCAGGTTAAAGTTAACTCTATTTGTCAATAATAAAAATCAGATTTTTCGAAAAGTTTTGCTATTTGTACAAGTGAAATCAAAATCTGATAGAGAGTTAGTGTGCTCTTTCATGAATCTTTTTCAATGATCATTTACAACCGGTTTTATTTATGAGAAAGAGAAAAACAAAATTAAAGAAACTAAAACTATCCTACAAAAATAGAAGAGTGATCTTCTATGGAAAATACATTTAAGAATCTGTCCATTCACAGGCAAAGAATCTCTTCTACCTGCCAAATCCTGCAACACAAACGTCGATGGGCCTATGACTTCTACAATCTAAAAAGGACCAAGCCACAACTTCTGAAATTTCGTATGTTTGCCCTTTTCTTCATGAGCCTTATCCCATTTCAAAACTAAATCTCCCATCTGAAAGTTCTTTCTAGTTATGATGGCTGAGTCAAAAGAGGATTTTATTAGCGCTTGGTGGTGAGCATGGGTTTTCTTAGCTTGTTCTCGGCGTTCTTCTAGTTTGATTATCTCCATTTGTCTCAATTGCAAAGAGGAAGTAGATACTTCATCGATGTGTTGTACTAAAGACAAAGAGGGAATGACTAAGTGAGTTGGAAGAACCACTTCTTTCCCATAAACTAAATTAAAGGGAGAAGTGCCGATTGAAGCTTTCTTTGTGATTCTATCTGCCCATAAAGCATTTACCAGCGCTTTGTGCCAATTCTTTTGGTTTTAGTCGACTGTTCTTTTGATAATCCTGATTAGGTTTTTGTTTGTTGATTCAGCCAACCCATTACCTTGCGGATAGTAATTTGCAGAATATTTCAGTTTGAACCCTCTTTTTAGTGCAAACTCAGTCATTGCATTTCCAGAAAAGTATGATGCATTATCAAACATTAAGGCCGTTGGCGATCCAAACCTAGTGATGATAAATTGATCTATGAATTCAATAATGTTTTCAGAATTGACTGTCTTGAGAGGAACTGCTCCTACCCATTTAGTAAAATAATCTGTTGCCGTGAGGATATACCTATGCTGCTTAGAAGAGTGAGGAACGATCTCACCTATTATGTCCAAGCCCCATTGGTTGAATGGTTGCTCGATGTTAACCGGCTGTAGTGGCATGGACGATTTCCTTTGTTTCCCTGCCGCAGTCTGGCAAATTTGGCATTTCCTTACGTAATTGTATGAGTCTTTGAACAGCGTGGGCTAATAATATCTTGCACGTAAGATCTTATGCGCAGTAGCTTCTCCAGCATAGTGTCCACCTGCTGGTCCATCGTGGAGTTCCTGCAAAACCTTTTCGGCTTCCGTTTTCTCAAGACACCTAAGAAGTACAGAATCATAATTCCTTTTAAACAGAACATCATTTATGAGCTGGTATTGTTTAGCTTTCAACCTCAGAGCTCTTTTCTTGGTGTGATCCAGGTGTGATGGAGCATACTCGTTCTTAAGATAATAAATGGTGTCCGCATATAATGATTCTGCGTCGTTTAGGCTTACCTCATACGTGTGTACCTCTTCAGATGAGTTCTCAGGAATTTGCGACGCTCCAGCTAACATCTTGCAGAAGCCTTGACCCCTTACGATGTTTGATGGTTTTATCTCAAGATTGTATTCTTGTAGAGCGGTAATCCAATTTGCTCTCTTTCCGCCCACATCCTTCTGTACCAAAAGGTTTCTTACCGCTGGAAACAGTACTACGACTTTGCTATGGGCTTTAAGTAAGAAAGGTCTGAAATATTTGATCGCTTTGAAAACGGCATATGCCTGTTTCTCCACGTCTGAATAATTGAGTTCAACACCTTGTAAGTTCGAGCTAAAGAATGTGATTGGAGCTTCCACCTTCTCTTGATTTACTTGAGTCAAAATCACGGCATAAGATTTCTCTGAGGCAAAAGTGTATAAGATGAAAGATTCTGAAAAATTTGGGGTAGCTAAAGATGGAGCGTTGATGATAGCTTGTTTGATCAAGTTGAATGCTTCGTGCTCATCTTGACCCCATTTAAAATTTGAATTCTTTTTTATCATATTTTGTAAGGGAGAAATAATACGTGAAAAATCCGGGACAAACCTTTTTACAAAATTGATCTGTCCAAGGAAAGATTGCATGGCCTTTTTGTTATGGGGTATGGATATTTCGGAAATTTCTTTGATTCTGTCAGGTTCAATGTGAATACCAGATTTCGACACTATGAATCCAAGCAACTTCCCTTCACTTAATGCGAAAAAAAATTTCTTTGGGTTAAGTGAAATCCCATACCTTAAGCATCTTTGAAAGATTTGTTTCAAATCTTTGAGATGGTCGCTTCACTTCTTGGAGTACACTGTTATATCATCCAGGTAAATCACTACCGATTTATTGACTAAACCTTTAAACGCGATGTCCATGGCTCTCTGAAAGGTAGCGCCGGCATTGATCAGACCAAATGGCATCCTCTGATATGAGTATGTGCCCCATTTGGTTCGAAATGTGGTTTTCAACTGATCATCGGGATGTACCAGCACTTGATTGTATCCTGAAAATCCATCCAGGAAAGACATTAATTCTGAGCCCGCTACTGCCTGTAGTATTTGCTCCATAGGTGGGAGGGGAAAATTATCTTTCTGACAGGCTTTGTTGAGATTCCGGAAATCAATACAGATTCTAATATCTCTGTTTTTCTTCCTAACAGGCACCATATTGGATACCCATTTGGAGTGTCTGACGGGGAAAATTATTCTGGCTCTCAACAATTTATTTAGCTCAGTCTTTATCTGATTTTCTAAGTTGGGGTGGATTTTTCTGATCTTCTGCTGGACAGGTTTTTTCATTGTCAATCATAGGGATAGTGTGTTGAATGATAGAAGTTTTATGTTTTCAGCTCATCGTAATTCCACGCAAAAACATTTTTGTATTGTCTCAGAAGACGGAAATATGCTGATTTTTCTTCAGGGGCTAGGCCGTGGCCTAGATTAACGTTTTGCGGCTTCTGATCGGTTCCTAGGTTCACTAATTCATAATTCAGAGTTGAACTATAGAGTTTAGAATTGGCAGACCTTTTAAACTGACTTTTCAAATCATATAAATTTTCTAACTTAACCACCGATTTAGGTATAGCATTATCAGTGCTATTTTGCTGAATTTGGTGATCATGATGGTCTTCGTCAATTATTTGATTTGAGTAGGATCCTTCAGAAGTGAGGAAATTTACAATGTCTGGATCGTCGTTGATTACTCTCTAGTTGGTGATGTTGTCAGGGATGGATGGTCTAAAGATTAATTCTATTGAAAACCTATCGGGACTAAAATCTTCGGAGGGAATCAGTCTAGAGGCTAGGTTAGCTAACAGGTCTGCGCTCGCATTTTGGAGTCTTGGGATTGACAAAATATTGAATGCTATGAAATGTGAAGTCAGATCTTGTACTAAAGATTGATAGTGCTTTAAATGACTTGACAGGCAATGTATGGTGTTACGTACCTGTTTGACGACAATTTCAGAATCTCCAAAGACTTGAAGATACTTAACATTCAACCCGATTTCTTTGTATAGGCCTTGCACCAAGGCTTCGTACTCCGTTGTATTGTTTGTACAATCGAACTCAAGTATGCATGTAAGCATGATCTTGTTCCCATCTGGGTTAATCAGAATGCATCCTGCTCTTGCTCCCTCGTTAGATTTAGAGCCATCAAAATATAATTTCCAAAATAAAGACGTATTTACAGAGTTATCTAAAAAATTAAAACACTTTGAATCATCAGTTTGGGAAAAATTTTCAACTTGGGATACAACTGAATTTTCTAAGTAAGGTGAAGTGTGAGCATTAAAATTGCCGAGGAAAGAATCTACCAAGTAATTGCCTATGATATTGCTGTTGTATGCTATTGCTTCGTTCTCTCCTTCCAATTCTGTCACTATGTACTTTTGGTGCAATTCTCGTTCAACCTTTATTTGATTAGGTTTACCGTTGTAGGGTAACCACATGTGCGACTAGTCGGTTGAGAAATATCCGTGGAGTTTCTCGGACCAATCCCTGCTAAGAATTAAACCATATAATTCAGGGATATCAGCTACTAGAATGTCGATAACCTGACATACTTTCGGGTTAGACGACAATCTTATGGTCACCTGGTTAAGTTCACCAATCACTTCGACTTCAGATCGATCAAGTTGAACTATGTGCACTGCGGATTTCTGAGGTTGAACATTCAATTTGGCACATATTGATCTGGGTAGAATATTCGTTGAAGCACCAGAATCAATCAAGCAATTGTGCACGTTTTTATTGAGAATTTCATAAGTGAGAAGAAAAGGAGGAGTATGGGATCTTGACCTTCCTCCAATCAAAGCAATGTCATTCAGATCAATCGTATTGATCATGTTGGTTGGAGGTCTTCCCATGTTGTGGGAAGCTACAGCTGTAGGTAAAGTGTTATGAAACCAGCTCACAAAAAGATAGAAAAGAGAGATCCACGCCTTAGAATTCAGCCTCTTCGAGGGGGCAACCTCCTTTACATTACATAAATGAACAATTCTTGGATGATACAAATGAAAAAACCTCCTTTCTATATATAGGAGTCTAAGGAGTCACAATATAATCCAGCCGACCTAACAATAATAATATAAAGCCACAAAAATAACAATAGAGGGATTCTATGGGGCACAGAAATAAAAATATGGGGGTAATAGGGGCACAAACAATATAAATAGGGGGTATAACTACAATAGTAATGGGGTAATCACTAGTATTATAGGGACCCAACATGCCCCTCTCCTTCAAAAAAGTGTTGTCCTCAACGCTTGAGCAGTTCTGGATACTTCTGCATAAAATTCTCATCCTCCCATGTGGAATCTTCAGTGGATAAGTTCTTCCACTTGATATATACTCTGAAATTGATTGATTTCATAGCTGTCGAGTTCTTGTTTCTGTGATTGCTTCTTCCGGTTCCAATATAATTTTTCCTTCCTCGTCAAGTTCTGGAATATATTGTTTGAATTGGGAGCTTGTCACCTATAACCTTCTTTAAACATGAAACATGGAAAAACTGGGTGCAATCGAGAAGCTGCAGGAAGCTCCAATTTGTATGCCATAGTACCAATCTTTTCCAACACCTGTATGGACCATAATACTTTGGTGATAATCTATTATCCTTCTTAGCTTGCTTTAGGGACATTTGCTTATATGGTTGTAGCCATAGGAATACCCAATCACCTACATCAAAACTTCTTTCACTGCGATGTTGATCTGCTGTTGTTTCATTCTATTTTGTGCCAACACGAGGTTATCCTTTAAGAGTTGGAGGACTTGTTGTTGATGTTCAATGTGATGTTCCACTGCCTGAACCTTAGAATTTTCTCTTAAATATGATGTGATGGATGGTGGTTGATACCCATAAAGTGCCATAAATGGGGTCATTTTTGTTGGTGTATGGAAGGAAGTGTTATACCACCATTCAGCCAGAGGCAACCATTTGACCCATTGTGTCTGTTTATCAGATACAAAGAAACGAAGATATCCTTCCAAACATTTGTTTACTATCTCAGTTTGCCCATCAGATTGAGGATGATAAGATGAGCTATGAGCTAACTGAGTACCAAGACAAGAAAATAATTCTGTCCAAAAAATTCCAGTGAAAAGGGATCTCTGTCACTTACAATAATCTTTGGGTTTCCATGTAGCTTTTGAACTATTTTCATAAATGCAGTAGAAACTGTACTGGCTTTAAATGGATGTGATAATGCACAAAAGTTGCATACTTGGTAAGTCTGTCAACTACCACCATGATGACACTCTTTCCTCAGACTTGGGTAAACCTGTGATAAAATCCATTGAAACCTCCTCCCAACGTTGGCTTGGAATGGATAAAGGTTGTAATAGACCTGGTGTGTCAGTTGGCAAACCAAACATTCCGCCACAAACTTTTGAATATCTGATTTAAGGCCATCCCAAAAAAATTCCTTCTTAACCTTGTGGTAGTTTTTAAAAAATCCTGAGTGCCCTCCTAAGGGAGAAGTGTGCAATTCCAAGAATCTTTTGTTTTAGCTGGGAATTCTTACAGAGGTATAAATGATCTTTGTACCATAACGAATCATTTTGCCAACTAAATGTATCAGAAGTACTGGAATATTGTTGTAGCTTTTGAATAAGTGACCACACTTCTTCGTCATTCTTCCATTCCTCCCTTGCTTCGTTTATCCAATCTGGTTGGATAATAGAAATGGCACACAACAATGCTTCCACATCCTCATCCTTTCTTGAGAGTGCATCTGCCACCACAGTTTGCTTCCCTTCTTTGTAGATGATTTCAAAGTCATAACCCAACATCTTTCTGACCCACTTTTGTTTCTCTTCAGAGGATAATCTTTGTTCTAAAAAGTATTTAAGGCTATCATGATCCGTTTTTACCTTGAAGTGTCTTCCCATTAGGTAGGGTCTCCATTTCTTAAGTGCATGGAGTATTGCCAACATTTCCTTCTCATAAATAGCTTTGCTTAAAAACTTTCCCTTGATTGGATGACTTTCAAAAGCAATGGGTCTTTCATCTTGCATTAGAACAACACCAATTCCATTTCCTGAAGCATCACATTCCACAATAAAGGTTTTTGTGAATTCCGGCGTAGCTAAGACCGGTGCTTGGCACATTGCCTCTTTAAGATGTTCAAAGACCTTTGTTGCTTCCGAAGTCCATGAAAATGAATCTTTCTTCAATAATGTTGTTAGAGGTGCTGCTATTTCTCCCATAATTCTTAACAAACTTGCGATAATACCCTGTCAACCCAAGAAATCCTCGCAGATGCTTGATGGATGTGGGGATTTTCCATTCCTTAATGGCTTTAGTTTTGCTAGGGTCTACCTTAAATCCTTCATGAGATACAATATGACCCAAATATTCCACCTCTTGGACTCCAAAGAAACATTTGGATCTTTTTGCATATAATTGTTTCTCCTCAATAGTTGTAACACCCCTGTCAACATTGATCCTTCCAAGACTTGCTGTAGATTAGTATATCATCAAAAAATACTAAAACAAATTTTCTAAGGAATGGTTTGAAAATGAATTCATCAAACGTTGAAATGTTGAAGGTGCATTGGTAAGGCCAAAAGCATGACCAAAAATTCATAATGACCCTCATGAGTTCTAAATGCCGTTTTCGGAATGTCTTCAATCTTCATTCTAATTTGATGATATCCGAACGAAGATCCAACTTGGTGAAGTAAATTGATCCATGCAATTCATCCAGTAATTCATCAATAACAGGAATGGGGAACTTATCTTTAATAGTGAGCTTGTTGAGCTCCCTATAATCTGGACACATGCGCCATGATCCATCCTTCTTGTGCACCAATACTACTGGAGCTGAGAAAGAACTTTGACTCGGTTGAATTATACCAGCCTCTAGCATTTCTGCAACCATACGTTCAATTTCACTTTTTTGGACATATGGATATCTGTACGGCCTAATGTTTGGAGGAACACTTCCTGAATCAGATGAATAGCATGATTCATGATCACGCATAGGTGGGAGACCTTTGGGAGTCTCAAATACCTTGGAATGATTGTCCAAGAATTTTTGGAGATCTGGAGAAATAGACGATTCTAATGTGGAAACATCTAGCGAACATATTTGTGCAATTACACCTCTTTACTCCTTTTTTAGAAGCTTTGTCATGCCATTAGAGCTGATTATCTTTCCTGGTTTCCCTGCAATACCCCTTAATTCAACTTCCTTTCCTTCCACATAAAATTTCATGAAAAGTTCTTGAAAATTAAAAGCTATTGTACCCAAGGATTGTAGCCATTGGACTCCTAGTACAACATCAGCACCTCCCATTGGAATGGAAAGCATTGGGCTAGCCAATACATATTCTCCCATGGATAGCTTGATATTATGGCACTTTCCAGAACAATTTATTGTTCCTCCATTTGCAATCATCACTTGACACTCTGGTGCTAGATATAGGAAGTAATTCAATTCTTTTGCTACCCTACAATGAATAAAATTGTGGGTGCTTCCTGAATCAATCAACACTATTACCTTTTTCTTCTTGATTTGTCCTTCTATCTTGATGGTTGAGGAGTGGTAATTCCCGCCAATGCATTACAAGAATGGTCGTATTTATTTGTTCTTCATCTAGGCTTTCTTCCTGGAATATATCTCTGCTTTTGACCTTTCTTGCTCCTTTTCTTCTTCCTCTTCACAATCTATGTAGAATAATTTCTTCTCAGCACACTTATGACCTTTTGTGTATTTGCTATCACAATTGTAACAAAGCCCTTTTGCTCTTTTTTCTTCCAATTGTTGTGGTGTCAACCTTGTAGGTTGTGGAAGACTATGGGCAACAACACTTCCGTCTTTATATTTGTGAATGGTAATGCTTCCTAGTTGCCATAATTTTGCTTTCCATTTTTCTTGCTAACCTAAATGCCTTCTCTAATGAATCAGGTTCCCAAAGGCGCACATCATGTTGGACATTATCCTTTAACGACCCTATGAACACATCAATCCTATCTCCTCTGGAATATCTTTTACCCTTATGTTCAATTTTTGGAACTCCTCAATGTGCTCCATATTGAACCCTTTGTTTGAGGCTTATCAATTGGCTAAAAAAAGTGTTGCTTTTTGTATCCTCATAATGTGCTATCAATTCTTCCGTAAAAAATTGCCCAAGTGATAAATTGTTTACGAGAACAAAGCCATTGATACCATACAAACTGATTTGGTTCCAAATATAAAGTTTGCCATACGTACCTTTTGTGTGTTTTTCACATTATTGAGATCGAAGAATTTCTCCATCTGTAATATCCATGTGGCGGGATCCTTGCCATCAAACTTTCTCATATCGATTTTTGGAACATGGTGAGTCTTCGATCCAACATTAGAGTCTATGGAATCATGATTAACATTTCTTTTGTTCTCATCATGAGTTTCCTTTACTACCTTTTCACCATTAGTGACCCTTTCTTGTAGCAACTTCTTCAATTCTTCCATGTCTGTCTTCAAATCTATCTTCAAATTTGCCATCGAATCCTCCATATTAGCTTCCATGCCCTTTATCTTAGATTCCACGCCATTTACCTTAGCTTCTGTTAGCTTTTGTGAGCATGACATTTGTTGCACATGTTCTTGTAATTTTGATATATCATGTAGCATTTCTTCTTCATGAGTCATGCTAGAGCTTTCAGGTTCCTTACTAGGTGTTTACATTTTCTTTCCTCGGGGCATCAGTTACCGATAATAATGCTTTACTATGCCCTTTGAATTCCGTTAAACCAAGCTTACACAAAAATTAAAAAAAAAAACTACCCTGAAGCCCTCTATCAAACATTTATCAACAGATGGGAGAAGAAGAAGGACCCACTCCATATATTATCTGAATACAATACTATCAAAAGAGGTCTCCAAGAAACTGTCCTGGACTACTGTGCCCGGTTTAACAATGTCTACAATGCTATTCCCCAAAATCTTAGACCCCCACCAGATCTAGCCTTATATACCTTTCCTGATGGGTTTGATTCAGATATGGCATATCAATTAAGGGAAAGGGCTCCCCGAACTTTAGCTGAAATGCAAGATATAGCAGTAAGTGTAGAAGCTAACCTGATATCCAAGAGAAATAGGACAAGAACTGAGAGAAAGACTACCTTTAAAGAAGAGCCTTCAGGCGGGATCAAAATTGGATGCAATAATCACTGGTATGCAGAGATTAGGTGACAGAGTAGAATCAGTTGAGAGTAAGTCATCATGGGAAGCACCACAGAATAATCCTATTAGGAATCCAATTTCAGAAGAAACCAAAATCCTAATGTTGGTAAAGCTAATTCTGAACCAGAGATCAGACCTCCGTCCAAGAAAATATAACAGAAGCATCCACTTCTAATGATCAAATAGATGACACCCACATTAACCTAATGGGCCTAAATGATGATCAACAAGTTTTTTTCTGAGTCAAGAAGATCATAAGGATGATGACATTAAGCAGTTCCAAACCAAGTCAGGTGAGTCATTCGACTTTAAACAAGGCTATGACACAGCTGTTTATGACGTTCATAAGTATACAAGCTAAGGAGCAGAACTATAAATGTGACACAGCCTGAGAAAGTGAGGACACTCTACTACCTAAGAAAACCATTGTCACAGAGCCAATCGACAAAACTAACTCAATTACAAATGAAGTAACAGTTGAAGAAATAACTGAAGCATCTTCCCCAAATCAACAATCAACGGCTACATCACCCTTACAGCCTAATCCAAGCATTACTTCCCAAAAGATGAGTAAAAAGGACAAGCCT